>CAXAJV010000019.1:2861677-5261677 GCA_963969225.1 Xylocopa violacea | reverse complement strand
GTCCCACGGAGACGTAGAGTCCAACTCGCCAGGAATGTTGTCAAATATTACAGCCGCGATGTTAGATTGGGTTAGGTAAGGTTATATTACGTTATTGATGTATATGAAGATCCCACGGAGACGTAGAGGCCAACTCGCCAGGAATGTTGTCAAATATTACCGCCGAGATGATAGGTTGGGTTAGGTCAGGTTATATTACGTTATTGATTTATATGAAGGACCCACGTAGACGTAGGGGCCAACTCGTCAGGAATATTGTCAAATATTACCGCCGAGATGATAGGTTGGATTAGCATAGGTTATATTACGTTATTGATGTATATAAAGGTCCCACGGAGACGTAGAAGCCAACAAGCCAGCAATGTTGCCAAATATTGCCGCCGAAATGTTAGATTGGGTCAGGCTAGGTTAGATTACGTTATTGTCGTATATAAAGGTCCCACGGAGACGTAGAGGCCAACATGCCAGGAATGTTGGTCAGATATTACAGCCGCGATGTTAGATTGGGTTAGGTTAGGTTATATTACGTTATTGTTGTATATAAAGGTCCCACGGAGACGTAGAGGCCAACTCGCCAGGAATGCTGTCAAATAATAGCGCCGAGAGGTTAGGTTGGGTCAGGTTAGGTTATATTACGTTATTGATGTATATGAAGATCCCACGGAGACGTAGAGGCCAACTCGTCAGGAATATTGTCAAATATTACCGCCGAGATGATAGGTTGGATTAGGTTAGGTTATATTAAGTTATTGATGTATATGAAGATCCCATGGAGACGCAGAGGCCAACTCGCCAGGTATGTGGTCAAATATTACCGCCGAGATGATAGGTTGGGTATGGTTTGGTTATATTTCGTTATTAATGTATATGAAGGTCCCACGGAGACGTAGAGTAAAACTCGCCGGCAATGTTGTCAAATATTACAGCCGCGATGTCAGATTGGGTTACGTTAGGTTATATTACGTTATTGACGTATATAAAGGTCTCACGGAGACGTAGAGGCCAACCCGCCAGGAAAGTTTTCAAATATTACAGCCGAGATGATAGGTTGGGTTAGGTTAGGTTATATTGCGTCATTGATATATATGAAGGTCCCACGGAGACGTAGAGGCCAACAAGCCAGGAATGTTGCCAAATATTACCGCCGAGATGTGAGGTTGGGTTAGGTTAGGTTATATTACGTTATTGATGTATATAAAGGTCCCACGGAGACGTAGAGGCCAACTCCCCAGGAATGTTGTCAAATATTACCGCCGAAATGTTAGGTTGGGTTAGGTTAGGTTATATTACGTTCTTGATGTATATAAAGGCCCCACGCAGACGTAGAGGCCAACCCGCCAGGAAAGTTTTCAAATATTACCGCCGAGATAATAGGTTGGGTTAGGTTTGGTTATATTTCGTTATTGATGTATATGAAGGTCCCACGGAGACGTAGAGGCCAACATGACAGGAATGTTGTCAAATATTACAGCCGCGATGTTACATTGAGCTAGGTTAGGTTATATTAGGTTATTGATGTATATAAAGGTCCCACGGAGACGTAGAGGCCAACTCGCCAGGAATGTTGTCCAATATTACCGCCGAAATGTTAGGTTGGTTTAGGTTAGGTTATATTACGTTCTTGATGTATATAAAGGTCCCACGCAGACGTAGAGGTCAACCCGCCGGGAAAGTATTCAAATATTACCGCCGAGATGATAGGTTGGGTTAGGTTAGGTTATATTTCGTCATTGATATATATGAAGGTCCCACGGAGACGTAGAGGCCAACAAGCCAGGAATGTTGCCAAATATTACCGCCGAGATGTGAGGTTGGGTTAGGTTAGGTTATATTACGTTATTGATGTATATAAAGGTCCCACGGAGACATAGAGGACAACTCGTCAGGAATGTGGTTAAATATTACCGCCGAGATGATAGGTTGGATTAGGTTAGGTTATATTACGTTATTGATGTATATGAAGATCCCACGGAGACGTAGAGGCCAACTCGTCAGGAATATTGTCAAATATTACCGCCGAGATGTGAGGTTGGGTTAGGTTAGGTTATATTACGTTATTGATGTATATAAAGGTCCCACGGAGACGTAGAGGCCAACTCCCCAGGAATGTTGTCAAATATTACCGCCGAAATGTTAGGTTGGGTTAGGTTAGGTTATATTACGTTCTTGATGTATATAAAGGCCCCACGCAGACGTAGAGGCCAACCCGCCAGGAAAGTTTTCAAATATTACCGCCGAGATAATAGGTTGGGTTAGGTTTGGTTATATTTCGTTATTGATGTATATGAAGGTCCCACGGAGACGTAGAGGCCAACATGACAGGAATGTTGTCAAATATTACAGCCGCGATGTTACATTGAGCTAGGTTAGGTTATATTAGGTTATTGATGTATATAAAGGTCCCACGGAGACGTAGAGGCCAACTCGCCAGGAATGTTGTCCAATATTACCGCCGAAATGTTAGGTTGGTTTAGGTTAGGTTATATTACGTTCTTGATGTATATAAAGGTCCCACGCAGACGTAGAGGTCAACCCGCCGGGAAAGTATTCAAATATTACCGCCGAGATGATAGGTTGGGTTAGGTTAGGTTATATTTCGTCATTGATATATATGAAGGTCCCACGGAGACGTAGAGGCCAACAAGCCAGGAATGTTGACAAATATTACCGCCGAGATGGGAGGTTGGGTTAGGTTAGGTTATATTAGGTTATTGATGTATATAAAGGTCCCACGGAGACGTAGAAGCCAACTCGCCAGGAATATTGTCAAATATTACCGCCGAGATGATAGGTTGGATTAGGTTAGGTTATATTACGTTATTGATGCATATAAATGTCCCACGGAGACTTAGAGGCCAACATGCCAGGATTGTTGCCAAATATTGCCGCCGAAATGTTAGGTTGGGTTAGGTTTGGTTATATTACGTTATTGATGTATATAAAGGTCCCACCGAGACATAGAGGCCAACTCGTCAGGAATGTTGTCAAATATTACCGCCGAGATGATAGGTTGGATTAGGTTAGGTTATATTAAGTTATTGATGTATATGAAGATCCCACGGAGACGCAGAGGCCAACTCGCCAGGTATGTGGTCAAATATTACCGCCGAGATGATAGGTTGGGTTAGGTTTGGTTATATTTCGTTATTAATGTATATGAATGTCCCACGGAGACGTAGAGTCCAACTCGCCAGGAATGTTGTCAAATATTACAGCCGCGATGTTAGATTGGGTTAGGTTAGGTTATATTACGTTATTGATGTATATGAAGATCCCACGGAGACGTAGAGGCCAACTCGCCAGGAATGTTGTCAAATATTACCGCCGAGATGATAGGTTGGGTTAGGTCAGGTTATATTACGTTATTGATTTATATGAAGGACCCACGTAGACGTAGGGGCCAACTCGTCAGGAATATTGTAAAATATTACCGCCGAGATGATAGGTTGGATTAGCTTAGGTTATATTACGTTATTGATGTATATAAAGGTCCCACGGAGACGTAGAAGCCAACAAGCCAGGAATGTTGCCAAATATTGCCGCCGAAATGTTAGATTGGGTCAGGTTAGGTTAGATTACGTTATTGTCGTATATAAAGGTCCCACGCAGACGTAGAGGCCAACATGCCAGGAAAGTTTTCAAATATTACCGCCGAGATGATAGGTTGGGTTAGGTTAGGTTATATTTCGTCATTGATATATATGAAGGTCCCACGGAGACGTAGAGGCCAACAAGCCAGGAATGTTGCCAAATATTACCGCCGAGATGTGAGGTTGGGTTAGGTTAGGTTATATTACGTTATTGATGTATATAAAGGTCCCACGGAGACATAGAGGACAACTCGTCAGGAATGTGGTCAAATATTACCGCCGAGATGATAGGTTGGATTAGGTTAGGTTATATTACGTTATTGATGTATATGAAGATCCCACGGAGACGTAGAGGCCAACTCGTCAGGAATATTGTCAAATATTACCGCCGAGATGATAGGTTGGATTAGGTTAGGTTATATTAAGTTATTGATGTATATGAAGATCCCATGGAGACGCAGAGGCCAACTCGCCAGGTATGTGGTCAAATATTACCGCCGAGATGATAGGTTGGGTTAGGTTTGGTTATATTTCGTTATTAATGTATATGAAGGTCCCACGGAGACGTAGAGTCCAACTCGCCAGGAATGTTGTCAAATATTACAGCCGCGATGTTAGATTGGGTTAGGTTAGGTTATATTACGTTATTGATGTATATGAAGATCCCACGGAGACGTAGAGGCCAACTCGCCAGGAATGTTGTCAAATATTACCGCCGAGATGATAGGTTGGGTTAGGTCAGGTTATATTACGTTATTGATTTATATGAAGGACCCACGTAGACGTAGGGGCCAACTCGTCAGGAATATTGTAAAATATTACCGCCGAGATGATAGGTTGGATTAGCTTAGGTTATATTACGTTATTGATGTATATAAAGGTCCCACGGAGACGTAGAAGCCAACAAGCCAGGAATGTTGCCAAATATTGCCGCCGAAATGTTAGATTGGGTCAGGTTAGGTTAGATTACGTTATTGTCGTATATAAAGGTCCCACGCAGACGTAGAGGCCAACATGTCAGGAAAGTTTTCAAATATTACCGCCGAGATGATAGGTTGGGTTAGGTTAGGTTATATTTCGTCATTGATATATATGAAGGTCCCACGGAGACGTAGAGGCCAACAAGCCAGGAATGTTGCCAAATATTACCGCCGAGATGTGAGGTTGGGTTAGGTTAGGTTATATTACGTTATTGATGTATATAAAGGTCCCACGGAGACGTAGAGGCCAACTCGCCAGGAATGTTGTCCAATATTACCGCCGAAATGTTAGGTTGGTTTAGGTTAGGTTATATTACGTTCTTGATGTATATAAAGGTCCCACGCAGACGTAGAGGTCAACCCGCCGGGAAAGTATTCAAATATTACCGCCGAGATGATAGGTTGGGTTAGGTTAGGTTATATTTCGTCATTGATATATATGAAGGTCCCACGGAGACTTAGAGGCCAACATGCCAGGATTGTTGCCAAATATTGCCGCCGAAATGTTAGGTTGGGTTAGGTTTGGTTATATTACGTTATTGATGTATATAAAGGTCCCACCGAGACATAGAGGCCAACTCGTCAGGAATGTTGTCAAATATTACCGCCGAGATGATAGGTTGGATTAGGTTAGGTTATATTAAGTTATTGATGTATATGAAGATCCCACGGAGACGCAGAGGCCAACTCGCCAGGTATGTGGTCAAATATTACCGCCGAGATGATAGGTTGGGTTAGGTTTGGTTATATTTCGTTATTAATGTATATGAAGGTCCCACGGAGACGTAGAGTCCAACTCGCCAGGAATGTTGTCAAATATTACAGCCGCGATGTTAGATTGGGTTAGGTTAGGTTATATTACGTTATTGATGTATATGAAGATCCCACGGAGACGTAGAGGCCAACTCGCCAGGAATGTTGTCAAATATTACCGCCGAGATGATAGGTTGGGTTAGGTCAGGTTATATTTCGTTATTGATTTATATGAAGGACCCACGTAGACGTAGGGGCCAACTCGTCAGGAATATTGTAAAATATTACCGCCGAGATGATAGGTTGGATTAGCTTAGGTTATATTACGTTATTGATGTATATAAAGGTCCCACGGAGACGTAGAAGCCAACAAGCCAGGAATGTTGCCAAATATTGCCGCCGAAATGTTAGATTGGGTCAGGTTAGGTTAGATTACGTTATTGTCGTATATAAAGGTCCCACGCAGACGTAGAGGCCAACATGCCAGGAAAGTTTTCAAATATTACCGCCGAGATGATAGGTTGGGTTAGGTTAGGTTATATTTCGTCATTGATATATATGAAGGTCCCACGGAGACGTAGAGGCCAACAAGCCAGGAATGTTGCCAAATATTACCGCCGAGATGTGAGGTTGGGTTAGGTTAGGTTATATTACGTTATTGATGTATATAAAGGTCCCACGGAGACATAGAGGACAACTCGTCAGGAATGTGGTCAAATATTACCGCCGAGATGATAGGTTGGATTAGGTTAGGTTATATTACGTTATTGATGTATATGAAGATCCCACGGAGACGTAGAGGCCAACTCGTCAGGAATATTGTCAAATATTACCGCCGAGATGATAGGTTGGATTAGGTTAGGTTATATTAAGTTATTGATGTATATGAAGATCCCATGGAGACGCAGAGGCCAACTCGCCAGGTATGTGGTCAAATATTACCGCCGAGATGATAGGTTGGGTTAGGTTTGGTTATATTTCGTTATTAATGTATATGAAGGTCCCACGGAGACGTAGAGTCCAACTCGCCAGGAATGTTGTCAAATATTACAGCCGCGATGTTAGATTGGGTTAGGTTAGGTTATATTACGTTATTGATGTATATGAAGATCCCACGGAGACGTAGAGGCCAACTCGCCAGGAATGTTGTCAAATATTACCGCCGAGATGATAGGTTGGGTTAGGTCAGGTTATATTACGTTATTGATTTATATGAAGGACCCACGTAGACGTAGGGGCCAACTCGTCAGGAATATTGTAAAATATTACCGCCGAGATGATAGGTTGGATTAGCTTAGGTTATATTACGTTATTGATGTATATAAAGGTCCCACGGAGACGTAGAAGCCAACAAGCCAGGAATGTTGCCAAATATTGCCGCCGAAATGTTAGATTGGGTCAGGTTAGGTTAGATTACGTTATTGTCGTATATAAAGGTCCCACGCAGACGTAGAGGCCAACATGCCAGGAAAGTTTTCAAATATTACCGCCGAGATGATAGGTTGGGTTAGGTTAGGTTATATTTCGTCATTGATATATATGAAGGTCCCACGGAGACGTAGAGGCCAACAAGCCAGGAATGTTGCCAAATATTACCGCCGAGATGTGAGGTTGGGTTAGGTTAGGTTATATTACGTTATTGATGTATATAAAGGTCCCACGGAGACATAGAGGACAACTCGTCAGGAATGTGGTCAAATATTACCGCCGAGATGATAGGTTGGATTAGGTTAGGTTATATTACGTTATTGATGTATATGAAGATCCCACGGAGACGTAGAGGCCAACTCGTCAGGAATATTGTCAAATATTACCGCCGAGATGATAGGTTGGATTAGGTTAGGTTATATTAAGTTATTGATGTATATGAAGATCCCATGGAGACGCAGAGGCCAACTCGCCAGGTATGTGGTCAAATATTACCGCCGAGATGATAGGTTGGGTTAGGTTTGGTTATATTTCGTTATTAATGTATATGAAGGTCCCACGGAGACGTAGAGTAAAACTCGCCGGGAATGTTGTCAAATATTACAGCCGTGATGTCAGATTGGGTTACGTTAGGCTATATTACGTTATTGACGTATATAAAGGTCCCACGGAGACGTAGAGGCCAACCCGCCAGGAAAGTTTTCAAATATTACCGCCGAGATGATAGGTTGGGTTAGGTTAGGTTATATTTCGTCATTGATATATATGAAGGTCCCACGGAGACGTAGAGGCCAACTCCCCAGGAATGTTGTCAAATATTACCGCCGAAATGTTAGGTTGGGTTAGGTTAGGTTATATTACGTTCTTGATGTATATAAAGGCCCCACGCAGACGTAGAGGCCAACCCGCCAGCAAAGTTTTCAAATATTACCGCCGAGATGATAGGTTGGATTAGGTTAGGTTATATTACGTTATTGATGTATATAAATGTCCCACGGAGACGTAGAGGCCAACAAGCCAGGAATGTTGCCAAATATTGCCGCCGAAATGTTAGGTTGGGTTAGGTTAGGTTATATTACGTTATTGATGTATATAAAGGTCCCACGGAGACATAGAGGCCAACTCGTCAGGAATGTTGTCAAATATTACCGCCGAGATGATAGGTTGGATTAGGTTAGGTTATATTAAGTTATTGATGTATATGAAGATCCCACGGAGACGCCGAGGCCAACTCGCCAGGAATGCTGTCAAATAATAGCGCCGAGAGGTTAGGTTGGGTCAGGTTAGGTTATATTACGTTATTGATGTATATAAAGGTCCCACGGAGACATAGAGGACAACTCGTCAGGAATGTGGTCAAATATTACCGCCGAGATGATAGGTTGGATTAGGTTAGGTTATATTAAGTTATTGATGTATATGAAGATCCCATGGAGACGCAGAGGCCAACTCGCCAGGTATGTGGTCAAATATTACCGCCGAGATGATAGGTTGGGTTAGGTTTGGTTATATTTCGTTATTAATGTATATGAAGGTCCCACGGAGACGTAGAGGCCAACATGCCAGGAATGTTGTCAAATATTACAGCCGCGATGTTAGATTGGGTTAGGTTAGGTTATATTACGTTATTGATGTATATAAAGATTCCACGGAGACGTAGAGGCCAACTCCCCAGGAATGTTGTCAAATATTACCGCCGAAATGTTAGGTTGGGTTAGGTTAGGTTATATTTCGTCATTGATATATATGATGGTCCCACGGAGACGTAGAGGCCAACAAGTCAGGAATGTTGCCAAATATTACCGCCGAAATGTTAGGTTGGGTTAGGTTAGGTTATATTAAGTTATTGATGTATATGAAGATCCCACGGAGACGCAGAGTCCAACTCGCCAGGTATGTGGTCAAATATTACCGCCGAGATGATAGGTTGGGTTAGGTTTGGTTATATTTCGTTATTAATGTATATGAAGGTCCCACGGAGACGTAGAGTCCAACTCGCCAGGAATGTTGTCAAATATTACAGCCGCGATGTTAGATTGGGTTAGGTTAGGTTATATTACGCTATTGATGTATATGAAGATCCCACGGAGACGTAGAGGCCAACTCGCCAGGTATGTGGTCAAATATTACCGCCGAGATGATAGGTTGGGTTAGGTTTGGTTATATTTCGTTATTGATGTATATGAAGGTCCCACGGAGACGTAGAGGCCAACATGCCAGGAATGTTGTCAAATATTACAGCCGCGATGTTACATTGGGCTAGGTTAGGTTATATTAGGTTATTGATGTATATAAAGGTCCCACGGAGACGTAGAGGCCAACTCGCCAGGAATGTTGTCAAATATTACCGCCGAGATGATAGGTTGGGTTAGGTTAGGTTATATTTCGTCATTGATATATATGAAGGTCCCACGGAGACGTAGAGGCCAACATGCCAGGAATGTTGTCAAATATTACCGCCGAGATGATAGGTTGGGTTAGGTTAGGTTATATTTCGTCATTGATATATATGAAGGTCCCACGGAGACGTAGAGGCCAACATGCCAGGAATGTTGTCAAATATTACCGCCGAGATGATAGGTTGGGTTAGGTCAGCTTATATTACGTTATTGATTTATATGAAGGACCCACGTAGACGTAGGGGCCAACTCGTCAGGAATATTGTCAAATATTACCGCCGAGATGATAGGTTGGATTAGCTTAGGTTATATTACGTTATTGATGTATATAAAGGTCCCACGGATACGTAGAAGCCAACAAGCCAGGAATGTTGCCAAATATTGCCGCCGAAATGTTAGATTGGGTCAGGTTAGGTTAGATTACGTTATTGTCGTATATAAAGGTACCACGGAGACGTAGAGGCCAACATGCCAGGAATGTTGGTCAGATATTACAGCCGCGATGTTAGATTGGGTTAGGTTAGGTTATATTACGTTATTGTTGTATATAAAGGTCCCACGGAGACGTAGAGGCCAACTCGCCAGGAATGCTGTCAAATAATAGCGCCGAGAGGTTAGGTTGGGTCAGGTTAGGTTATATTACGTTATTGATGTATATGAAGATCCCACGGAGACGTAGAGGCCAACTCGCCAGGTATGTGGTCACATATTACCGCCGAGATGATAGGTTGGATTAGGTTAGGTTATATTAAGTTATTGATGTATATGAAGATCCCATGGAGACGCAGAGGCCAACTCGCCAGGTATGTGGTTAAATATTACCGCCGAGATGATAGGTTGGGTTAGGTTCGGTTATATTTCGTTATTAATGTATATGAAGGTCCCACGGAGACGTAGAGTAAAACTCGCCGGGAATGTTGTCAAATATTACAGCCGCGATGTCAGATTGGGTTACGTTAGGTTATATTACGTTATTGACGTATATAAAGGTCCCACGGAGACGTAGAGGCCAACCCGCCAGGAAAGTTTTCAAATATTACCGCCGAGATGATAGGTTGGGTTAGGTTAGGTTATATTTCGTCATTGATATATATGAAGGTCCCACGGAGACGTAGAGGCCAACAAGCCAGGAATGTTGCCAAATATTACCGCCGAGATGTGAGGTTGGGTTAGGTTATGTTATATTACGTTATTGATGTATATAAAGGTCCCACGGAGACATAGAGGACAACTCGTCAGGAATGTGGTCAAATATTACCGCCGAGATGATAGGTTGGATTAGGTTAGGTTATATTACGTTATTGATGTATATGAAGATCCCACGGAGACGTAGAGGCCAACTCGCCAGGTATGTGGTCAAATATTACCGCCGAGATGATAGGTTGGGTTAGGTTTGGTTATATTTCGTTATTGATGTATATGAAGGTCCCACGGAGACGTAGAGGCCAACATGCCAGGAATGTTGTCAAATATTACAGCCGAAATGTTAGGTTGGGTTAGGTTAGGTTATATTACGTTCTTGATGTATATAAAGGCCCCACGCAGACGTAGAGGCCAACCCGCCAAGAAAGTTTTCAAATATTACCGCCGAGATGATAGGTTGGGTTAGGTTAGGTTATATTTCGTCATTGATATATATGATGGTCCCACGGAGACGTAGAGGCCAACAAGTCAGGAATGTTGCCAAATATTACCGCCGAGATGTGAGGTTGGGTTAGGTTAGGTTATATTACGTTATTGATGTATATAAAGATCCCACGGAAACGTAGAAGCCAACTCGCCAGGATTGTTGCCAAATATTACAGCCGCGATCTTAGATTGGGTTAGGTTAGGTTATATTACGTTATTGTTGTATATAAAGGTCCCACGGAGACGTAGAGGCCAACATGCCAGGAATGTTGGTCAAATATTACAGCCGCGATGTTAGATTGTGTTAGGTTAGGTTATATTACGTTATTGTTGTATATAAAGGTCCCACGGAGACGTAGAGGCCAACTCGCCGGGAATGTTGTCAAATATTACAGCCGCGATGTCAGATTGGGTTACGTTAGGTTATATTACGTTATTGACGTATATAAAGGTCCCACGGAGACGTAGAGGCCAACTCGCCAGGAATGTTGTCAAATATCACCGCCGAAATGTTAGGTTGGGTTAGGTTAGGTTATATTTCGTCATTGATATATATGATGGTCCCACGGAGACGTAGAGGCCAACAAGTCAGGAATGTTGCCAAATATTACCGCCGAGATGTGAGGTTGGGTTAGGTTAGGTTATATTACGTTATTGATGTATATAAAGATCCCACGGAAACGTAGAAGCCAACTCGCCAGGATTGTTGCCAAATATTACACCCGCGATCTTAGATTGGGTTAGGTTAGGTTATATTACGTTATTGTTGTATATAAAGGTCCCACGGAGACGTAGAGGCCAACTCGCCAGGTATGTGGTCAAATATTACAGCCGCGATGTTAGATTGTGTTAGGTTAGGTTATATTACGTTATTGTTGTATATAAAGGTCCCACGGAGACGTAGAGGCCAACTCGCCGGGAATGTTGTCAAATATTACAGCCGCGATGTTAGATTGGGTTAGGTTAGGTTATATTACGTTATTGATGTATATAAAGGTCCCACAGGGACGTAGAGGCCAACTCCCCAGGAATGTTGTCAAATATTACCGCCGAAATGTTAGGTTGGGTTAGGTTAGGTTATATTACGTTCTTGATGTATATAAAGGCCCCACGCAGACGTAGAGGCCAACCCGCCAAGAAAGTTTTCAAATATTACCGCCGAGATGATAGGTTGGGTTAGGTTAGGTTATATTTCGTCATTGATATATATGATGGTCCCACGGAGACGTAGAGGCCAACAAGTCAGGAATGTTGCCAAATATTACCGCCGAGATGTGAGGTTGGGTTAGGTTAGGTTATATTACGTTATTGATGTATATAAAGATCCCACGGAAACGTAGAAGCCAACTCGCCAGGATTGTTGCCAAATATTACAGCCGCGATCTTAGATTGGGTTAGGTTAGGTTATATTACGTTATTGTTGTATATAAAGGTCCCACGGAGACGTAGAGGCCAACATGCCAGGAATGTTGGTCAAATATTACAGCCGCGATGTTAGATTGTGTTAGGTTAGGTTATATTACGTTATTGTTGTATATAAAGGTCCCACGGAGACGTAGAGGCCAACTCGCCGGGAATGTTGTCAAATATTACAGCCGCGATGTCAGATTGGGTTACGTTAGGTTATATTACGTTATTGACGTATATAAAGGTCCCACGGAGACGTAGAGGCCAACTCGCCAGGAATGTTGTCAAATATCACCGCCGAAATGTTAGGTTGGGTTAGGTTAGGTTATATTTCGTCATTGATATATATGATGGTCCCACGGAGACGTAGAGGCCAACAAGTCAGGAATGTTGCCAAATATTACCGCCGAGATGTGAGGTTGGGTTAGGTTAGGTTATATTACGTTATTGATGTATATAAAGATCCCACGGAAACGTAGAAGCCAACTCGCCAGGATTGTTGCCAAATATTACAGCCGCGATCTTAGATTGGGTTAGGTTAGGTTATATTACGCTATTGATGTATATGAAGATCCCACGGAGACGTAGAGGCCAACTCGCCAGGTATGTGGTCAAATATTACCGCCGAGATGATAGGTTGTGTTAGGTTTGGTTATATTTCGTTATTGATGTACATGAAGGTCCCACGGAGACGTAGAGGCCAACTCGCCAGGAATGTTGTCAAATATTACCGCGGAAATGTTAGGTTGGGTTAGATTAGGTTATATTACGTTCTTCATGTATATAAAGGCCCCACGCAGACGTAGAGGCCAACATGCCAGGAAAGTTTTCAAATATTACCGCCGAGATGATAGGTTGGGTTAGGTTAGGTTATATTTCGTCATTGATATATATGAAGGTCCCACGGAGACGTAGAGGCCAACAAGCCAGGAATGTTGCCAAATATTACCGCCGAGATGTGAGGTTGGGTTAGGTTAGGTTATATTACGTTATTGATGTATATAAAGGTCCCACGGAGACATAGAGGACAACTCGTCAGGAATGTGGTCAAATATTACCGCCGAGATGATAGGTTGGATTAGGTTAGGTTATATTACGTTATTGATGTATATAAATGTCCCACGGAGACGTAGAGGCCAACAAGCCAGGAATGTTGCCAAATATTGCCGCCGAAATGTTAGGTTGGGTTAGGTTAGGTTATATTACGTTATTGATGTATATAAAGGTCCCACGGAGACATAGAGGCCAACTCGTCAGGAATGTTGTCAAATATTACCGCCGAGATGATAGGTTGGATTAGGTTAGGTTATATTAAGTTATTGATGTATATGAAGATCCCACGGAGACGCCGAGGCCAACTCGCCAGGAATGCTGTCAAATAATAGCGCCGAGAGGTTAGGTTGGGTCAGGTTAGGTTATATTACGTTATTGATGTATATAAAGGTCCCACGGAGACATAGAGGACAACTCGTCAGGAATGTGGTCAAATATTACCGCCGAGATGATAGGTTGGATTAGGTTAGGTTATATTAAGTTATTGATGTATATGAAGATCCCATGGAGACGCAGAGGCCAACTCGCCAGGTATGTGGTCAAATATTACCGCCGAGATGATAGGTTGGGTTAGGTTTGGTTATATTTCGTTATTAATGTATATGAAGGTCCCACGGAGACGTAGAGGCCAACATGCCAGGAATGTTGTCAAATATTACAGCCGCGATGTTAGATTGGGTTAGGTTAGGTTATATTACGTTATTGATGTATATAAAGATCCCACGGAGACGTAGAGGCCAACTCCCCAGGAATGTTGTCAAATATTACCGCCGAAATGTTAGGTTGGGTTAGGTTAGGTTATATTTCGTCATTGATATATATGATGGTCCCACGGAGACGTAGAGGCCAACAAGTCAGGAATGTTGCCAAATATTACCGCCGAAATGTTAGGTTGGGTTAGGTTAGGTTATATTAAGTTATTGATGTATATGAAGATCCCACGGAGACGCAGAGTCCAACTCGCCAGGTATGTGGTCAAATATTACCGCCGAGATGATAGGTTGGGTTAGGTTTGGTTATATTTCGTTATTAATGTATATGAAGGTCCCACGGAGACGTAGAGTCCAACTCGCCAGGAATGTTGTCAAATATTACAGCCGCGATGTTAGATTGGGTTAGGTTAGGTTATATTACGCTATTGATGTATATGAAGATCCCACGGAGACGTAGAGGCCAACTCGCCAGGTATGTGGTCAAATATTACCGCCGAGATGATAGGTTGGGTTAGGTTTGGTTATATTTCGTTATTGATGTATATGAAGGTCCCACGGAGACGTAGAGGCCAACATGCCAGGAATGTTGTCAAATATTACAGCCGCGATGTTACATTGGGCTAGGTTAGGTTATATTAGGTTATTGATGTATATAAAGGTCCCACGGAGACGTAGAGGCCAACTCGCCAGGAATGTTGTCAAATATTACCGCCGAGATGATAGGTTGGGTTAGGTTAGGTTATATTTCGTCATTGATATATATGAAGGTCCCACGGAGACGTAGAGGCCAACATGCCAGGAATGTTGTCAAATATTACCGCCGAGATGATAGGTTGGGTTAGGTTAGGTTATATTTCGTCATTGATATATATGAAGGTCCCACGGAGACGTAGAGGCCAACATGCCAGGAATGTTGTCAAATATTACCGCCGAGATGATAGGTTGGGTTAGGTCAGCTTATATTACGTTATTGATTTATATGAAGGACCCACGTAGACGTAGGGGCCAACTCGTCAGGAATATTGTCAAATATTACCGCCGAGATGATAGGTTGGATTAGCTTAGGTTATATTACGTTATTGATGTATATAAAGGTCCCACGGATACGTAGAAGCCAACAAGCCAGGAATGTTGCCAAATATTGCCGCCGAAATGTTAGATTGGGTCAGGTTAGGTTAGATTACGTTATTGTCGTATATAAAGGTCCCACGGAGACGTAGAGGCCAACATGCCAGGAATGTTGGTCAGATATTACAGCCGCGATGTTAGATTGGGTTAGGTTAGGTTATATTACGTTATTGTTGTATATAAAGGTCCCACGGAGACGTAGAGGCCAACTCGCCAGGAATGCTGTCAAATAATAGCGCCGAGAGGTTAGGTTGGGTCAGGTTAGGTTATATTACGTTATTGATGTATATGAAGATCCCACGGAGACGTAGAGGCCAACTCGCCAGGTATGTGGTCACATATTACCGCCGAGATGATAGGTTGGGTTACGTTAGGTTATATTACGTTATTGATGTATATAAAGGTCCCACGGAGACGTAGAGGCCAACTCGTCAGGAATATTGTCAAATATTACCGCCGAGATGATAGGTTGGATTAGGTTAGGTTATATTAAGTTATTGATGTATATGAAGATCCCATGGAGACGCAGAGGCCAACTCGCCAGGTATGTGGTTAAATATTACCGCCGAGATGATAGGTTGGGTTAGGTTCGGTTATATTTCGTTATTAATGTATATGAAGGTCCCACGGAGACGTAGAGTAAAACTCGCCGGGAATGTTGTCAAATATTACAGCCGCGATGTCAGATTGGGTTACGTTAGGTTATATTACGTTATTGACGTATATAAAGGTCCCACGGAGACGTAGAGGCCAACCCGCCAGGAAAGTTTTCAAATATTACCGCCGAGATGATAGGTTGGGTTAGGTTAGGTTATATTTCGTCATTGATATATATGAAGGTCCCACGGAGACGTAGAGGCCAACAAGCCAGGAATGTTGCCAAATATTACCGCCGAGATGTGAGGTTGGGTTAGGTTAGGTTATATTACGTTATTGATGTATATAAAGGTCCCACGGAGACATAGAGGACAACTCGTCAGGAATGTGGTCAAATATTACCGCCGAGATGATAGGTTGGATTAGGTTAGGTTATATTACGTTATTGATGTATATGAAGATCCCACGGAGACGTAGAGGCCAACTCGCCAGGTATGTGGTCAAATATTACCGCCGAGATGATAGGTTGGGTTAGGTTTGGTTATATTTCGTTATTGATGTATATGAAGGTCCCACGGAGACGTAGAGGCCAACATGCCAGGAATGTTGTCAAATATTACAGCCGCGATGTTAGATTGGGCTAGGTTAGGTTATATTACGTTATTGATGTATATAAAGGTCCCACAGGGACGCAGAGGCCAACTCCCCAGGAATGTTGTCAAATATTACCGCCGAAATGTTAGGTTGGGTTAGGTTAGGTTATATTACGTTCTTGATGTATATAAAGGCCCCACGCAGACGTAGAGGCCAACCCGCCAAGAAAGTTTTCAAATATTACCGCCGAGATGATAGGTTGGATTAGGTTAGGTTATATTACGTTATTGATGTATATAAATGTCCCACGGAGACGTAGAGGCCAACAAGCCAGGAATGTTGCCAAATATTGCCGCCGAAATGTTAGGTTGGGTTAGGTTAGGTTATATTACGTTATTGATGTATATAAAGGTCCCACGGAGACATAGAGGCCAACTCGTCAGGAATGTTGTCAAATATTACCGCCGAGATGATAGGTTGGATTAGGTTAGGTTATATTAAGTTATTGATGTATATGAAGATCCCACGGAGACGCCGAGGCCAACTCGCCAGGAATGCTGTCAAATAATAGCGCCGAGAGGTTAGGTTGGGTCAGGTTAGGTTATATTACGTTATTGATGTATATAAAGGTCCCACGGAGACATAGAGGACAACTCGTCAGGAATGTGGTCAAATATTACCGCCGAGATGATAGGTTGGATTAGGTTAGGTTATATTAAGTTATTGATGTATATGAAGATCCCATGGAGACGCAGAGGCCAACTCGCCAGGTATGTGGTCAAATATTACCGCCGAGATGATAGGTTGGGTTAGGTTTGGTTATATTTCGTTATTAATGTATATGAAGGTCCCACGGAGACGTAGAGGCCAACATGCCAGGAATGTTGTCAAATATTACAGCCGCGATGTTAGATTGGGTTAGGTTAGGTTATATTACGTTATTGATGTATATAAAGATTCCACGGAGACGTAGAGGCCAACTCCCCAGGAATGTTGTCAAATATTACCGCCGAAATGTTAGGTTGGGTTAGGTTAGGTTATATTTCGTCATTGATATATATGATGGTCCCACGGAGACGTAGAGGCCAACAAGTCAGGAATGTTGCCAAATATTACCGCCGAAATGTTAGGTTGGGTTAGGTTAGGTTATATTAAGTTATTGATGTATATGAAGATCCCACGGAGACGCAGAGTCCAACTCGCCAGGTATGTGGTCAAATATTACCGCCGAGATGATAGGTTGGGTTAGGTTTGGTTATATTTCGTTATTAATGTATATGAAGGTCCCACGGAGACGTAGAGTCCAACTCGCCAGGAATGTTGTCAAATATTACAGCCGCGATGTTACATTGGGCTAGGTTAGGTTATATTAGGTTATTGATGTATATAAAGGTCCCACGGAGACGTAGAGGCCAACTCGCCAGGAATGTTGTCAAATATTACCGCCGAGATGATAGGTTGGGTTAGGTTAGGTTATATTTCGTCATTGATATATATGAAGGTCCCACGGAGACGTAGAGGCCAACATGCCAGGAATGTTGTCAAATATTACCGCCGAGATGATAGGTTGGGTTAGGTTAGGTTATATTTCGTCATTGATATATATGAAGGTCCCACGGAGACGTAGAGGCCAACATGCCAGGAATGTTGTCAAATATTACCGCCGAGATGATAGGTTGGGTTAGGTCAGCTTATATTACGTTATTGATTTATATGAAGGACCCACGTAGACGTAGGGGCCAACTCGTCAGGAATATTGTCAAATATTACCGCCGAGATGATAGGTTGGATTAGCTTAGGTTATATTACGTTATTGATGTATATAAAGGTCCCACGGATACGTAGAAGCCAACAAGCCAGGAATGTTGCCAAATATTGCCGCCGAAATGTTAGATTGGGTCAGGTTAGGTTAGATTACGTTATTGTCGTATATAAAGGTCCCACGGAGACGTAGAGGCCAACATGCCAGGAATGTTGGTCAGATATTACAGCCGCGATGTTAGATTGGGTTAGGTTAGGTTATATTACGTTATTGTTGTATATAAAGGTCCCACGGAGACGTAGAGGCCAACTCGCCAGGAATGCTGTCAAATAATAGCGCCGAGAGGTTAGGTTGGGTCAGGTTAGGTTATATTACGTTATTGATGTATATGAAGATCCCACGGAGACGTAGAGGCCAACTCGCCAGGTATGTGGTCACATATTACCGCCGAGATGATAGGTTGGGTTACGTTAGGTTATATTACGTTATTGATGTATATAAAGGTCCCACGGAGACGTAGAGGCCAACTCGTCAGGAATATTGTCAAATATTACCGCCGAGATGATAGGTTGGATTAGGTTAGGTTATATTAAGTTATTGATGTATATGAAGATCCCATGGAGACGCAGAGGCCAACTCGCCAGGTATGTGGTTAAATATTACCGCCGAGATGATAGGTTGGGTTAGGTTCGGTTATATTTCGTTATTAATGTATATGAAGGTCCCACGGAGACGTAGAGTAAAACTCGCCGGGAATGTTGTCAAATATTACAGCCGCGATGTCAGATTGGGTTACGTTAGGTTATATTACGTTATTGACGTATATAAAGGTCCCACGGAGACGTAGAGGCCAACCCGCCAGGAAAGTTTTCAAATATTACCGCCGAGATGATAGGTTGGGTTAGGTTAGGTTATATTTCGTCATTGATATATATGAAGGTCCCACGGAGACGTAGAGGCCAACAAGCCAGGAATGTTGCCAAATATTACCGCCGAGATGTGAGGTTGGGTTAGGTTAGGTTATATTACGTTATTGATGTATATAAAGGTCCCACGGAGACATAGAGGACAACTCGTCAGGAATGTGGTCAAATATTACCGCCGAGATGATAGGTTGGATTAGGTTAGGTTATATTACGTTATTGATGTATATGAAGATCCCACGGAGACGTAGAGGCCAACTCGCCAGGTATGTGGTCAAATATTACCGCCGAGATGATAGGTTGGGTTAGGTTTGGTTATATTTCGTTATTGATGTATATGAAGGTCCCACGGAGACGTAGAGGCCAACATGCCAGGAATGTTGTCAAATATTACAGCCGCGATGTTAGATTGGGCTAGGTTAGGTTATATTACGTTATTGATGTATATAAAGGTCCCACAGGGACGCAGAGGCCAACTCCCCAGGAATGTTGTCAAATATTACCGCCGAAATGTTAGGTTGGGTTAGGTTAGGTTATATTACGTTCTTGATGTATATAAAGGCCCCACGCAGACGTAGAGGCCAACCCGCCAAGAAAGTTTTCAAATATTACCGCCGAGATGATAGGTTGGATTAGGTTAGGTTATATTACGTTATTGATGTATATAAATGTCCCACGGAGACGTAGAGGCCAACAAGCCAGGAATGTTGCCAAATATTGCCGCCGAAATGTTAGGTTGGGTTAGGTTAGGTTATATTACGTTATTGATGTATATAAAGGTCCCACGGAGACATAGAGGCCAACTCGTCAGGAATGTTGTCAAATATTACCGCCGAGATGATAGGTTGGATTAGGTTAGGTTATATTAAGTTATTGATGTATATGAAGATCCCACGGAGACGCCGAGGCCAACTCGCCAGGAATGCTGTCAAATAATAGCGCCGAGAGGTTAGGTTGGGTCAGGTTAGGTTATATTACGTTATTGATGTATATAAAGGTCCCACGGAGACATAGAGGACAACTCGTCAGGAATGTGGTCAAATATTACCGCCGAGATGATAGGTTGGATTAGGTTAGGTTATATTAAGTTATTGATGTATATGAAGATCCCATGGAGACGCAGAGGCCAACTCGCCAGGTATGTGGTCAAATATTACCGCCGAGATGATAGGTTGGGTTAGGTTTGGTTATATTTCGTTATTAATGTATATGAAGGTCCCACGGAGACGTAGAGGCCAACATGCCAGGAATGTTGTCAAATATTACAGCCGCGATGTTAGATTGGGTTAGGTTAGGTTATATTACGTTATTGATGTATATAAAGATTCCACGGAGACGTAGAGGCCAACTCCCCAGGAATGTTGTCAAATATTACCGCCGAAATGTTAGGTTGGGTTAGGTTAGGTTATATTTCGTCATTGATATATATGATGGTCCCACGGAGACGTAGAGGCCAACAAGTCAGGAATGTTGCCAAATATTACCGCCGAAATGTTAGGTTGGGTTAGGTTAGGTTATATTAAGTTATTGATGTATATGAAGATCCCACGGAGACGCAGAGTCCAACTCGCCAGGTATGTGGTCAAATATTACCGCCGAGATGATAGGTTGGGTTAGGTTTGGTTATATTTCGTTATTAATGTATATGAAGGTCCCACGGAGACGTAGAGTCCAACTCGCCAGGAATGTTGTCAAATATTACAGCCGCGATGTTACATTGGGCTAGGTTAGGTTATATTAGGTTATTGATGTATATAAAGGTCCCACGGAGACGTAGAGGCCAACTCGCCAGGAATGTTGTCAAATATTACCGCCGAGATGATAGGTTGGGTTAGGTTAGGTTATATTTCGTCATTGATATATATGAAGGTCCCACGGAGACGTAGAGGCCAACATGCCAGGAATGTTGTCAAATATTACCGCCGAGATGATAGGTTGGGTTAGGTTAGGTTATATTTCGTCATTGATATATATGAAGGTCCCACGGAGACGTAGAGGCCAACATGCCAGGAATGTTGTCAAATATTACCGCCGAGATGATAGGTTGGGTTAGGTCAGCTTATATTACGTTATTGATTTATATGAAGGACCCACGTAGACGTAGGGGCCAACTCGTCAGGAATATTGTCAAATATTACCGCCGAGATGATAGGTTGGATTAGCTTAGGTTATATTACGTTATTGATGTATATAAAGGTCCCACGGATACGTAGAAGCCAACAAGCCAGGAATGTTGCCAAATATTGCCGCCGAAATGTTAGATTGGGTCAGGTTAGGTTAGATTACGTTATTGTCGTATATAAAGGTCCCACGGAGACGTAGAGGCCAACATGCCAGGAATGTTGGTCAGATATTACAGCCGCGATGTTAGATTGGGTTAGGTTAGGTTATATTACGTTATTGTTGTATATAAAGGTCCCACGGAGACGTAGAGGCCAACTCGCCAGGAATGCTGTCAAATAATAGCGCCGAGAGGTTAGGTTGGGTCAGGTTAGGTTATATTACGTTATTGATGTATATGAAGATCCCACGGAGACGTAGAGGCCAACTCGCCAGGTATGTGGTCACATATTACCGCCGAGATGATAGGTTGGGTTACGTTAGGTTATATTACGTTATTGATGTATATAAAGGCCCCACGCAGACGTAGAGGCCAACCCGCCAAGAAAGTTTTCAAATATTACCGCCGAGATGATAGGTTGGGTTAGGTTAGGTTATATTTCGTCATTGATATATATGATGGTCCCACGGAGACGTAGAGGCCAACAAGTCAGGAATGTTGCCAAATATTACCGCCGAGATGTGAGGTTGGGTTAGGTTAGTTTATATTACGTTATTGATGTATATAAAGATCCCACGGAAACGTAGAAGCCAACTCGCCAGGATTGTTGCCAAATATTACAGCCGCGATCTTAGATTGGGTTAGGTTAGGTTATATTACGTTATTGTTGTATATAAAGGTCCCACGGAGACGTAGAGGCCAACATGCCAGGAATGTTGGTCAAATATTACAGCCGCGATGTTAGATTGTGTTAGGTTAGGTTATATTACGTTATTGTTGTATATAAAGGTCCCACGGAGACGTAGAGGCCAACTCGCCGGGAATGTTGTCAAATATTACAGCCGCGATGTCAGATTGGGTTACGTTAGGTTATATTACGTTATTGACGTATATAAAGGTCCCACGGAGACGTAGAGGCCAACCCGCCAGGAAAGTTTTCAAATATTACCGCCGAGATGATAGGTTGGGTTAGGTTAGGTTATATTTCGTCATTGATATATATGAAGGTCCCACGGAGACGTAGAGGCCAACAAGCCAGGAATGTTGCCAAATATTACCGCCGAGATGTGAGGTTGGGTTAGGTTAGGTTATATTACGTTATTGATGTATATAAAGGTCCCACGGAGACATAGAGGACAACTCGTCAGGAATGTGGTCAAATATTACCGCCGAGATGATAGGTTGGATTAGGTTAGGTTATATTACGTTATTGATGTATATGAAGATCCCACGGAGACGTAGAGGCCAACTCGCCAGGTATGTGGTCAAATATTACCGCCGAGATGATAGGTTGGGTTAGGTTTGGTTATATTTCGTTATTGATGTATATGAAGGTCCCACGGAGACGTAGAGGCCAACATGCCAGGAATGTTGTCAAATATTACAGCCGCGATGTTAGATTGGGCTAGGTTAGGTTATATTACGTTATTGATGTATATAAAGGTCCCACAGGGACGCAGAGGCCAACTCCCCAGGAATGTTGTCAAATATTACCGCCGAAATGTTAGGTTGGGTTAGGTTAGGTTATATTACGTTCTTGATGTATATAAAGGCCCCACGCAGACGTAGAGGCCAACCCGCCAAGAAAGTTTTCAAATATTACCGCCGAGATGATAGGTTGGATTAGGTTAGGTTATATTACGTTATTGATGTATATAAATGTCCCACGGAGACGTAGAGGCCAACAAGCCAGGAATGTTGCCAAATATTGCCGCCGAAATGTTAGGTTGGGTTAGGTTAGGTTATATTACGTTATTGATGTATATAAAGGTCCCACGGAGACATAGAGGCCAACTCGTCAGGAATGTTGTCAAATATTACCGCCGAGATGATAGGTTGGATTAGGTTAGGTTATATTAAGTTATTGATGTATATGAAGATCCCACGGAGACGCCGAGGCCAACTCGCCAGGAATGCTGTCAAATAATAGCGCCGAGAGGTTAGGTTGGGTCAGGTTAGGTTATATTACGTTATTGATGTATATAAAGGTCCCACGGAGACATAGAGGACAACTCGTCAGGAATGTGGTCAAATATTACCGCCGAGATGATAGGTTGGATTAGGTTAGGTTATATTAAGTTATTGATGTATATGAAGATCCCATGGAGACGCAGAGGCCAACTCGCCAGGTATGTGGTCAAATATTACCGCCGAGATGATAGGTTGGGTTAGGTTTGGTTATATTTCGTTATTAATGTATATGAAGGTCCCACGGAGACGTAGAGGCCAACATGCCAGGAATGTTGTCAAATATTACAGCCGCGATGTTAGATTGGGTTAGGTTAGGTTATATTACGTTATTGATGTATATAAAGATTCCACGGAGACGTAGAGGCCAACTCCCCAGGAATGTTGTCAAATATTACCGCCGAAATGTTAGGTTGGGTTAGGTTAGGTTATATTTCGTCATTGATATATATGATGGTCCCACGGAGACGTAGAGGCCAACAAGTCAGGAATGTTGCCAAATATTACCGCCGAAATGTTAGGTTGGGTTAGGTTAGGTTATATTAAGTTATTGATGTATATGAAGATCCCACGGAGACGCAGAGTCCAACTCGCCAGGTATGTGGTCAAATATTACCGCCGAGATGATAGGTTGGGTTAGGTTTGGTTATATTTCGTTATTAATGTATATGAAGGTCCCACGGAGACGTAGAGTCCAACTCGCCAGGAATGTTGTCAAATATTACAGCCGCGATGTTACATTGGGCTAGGTTAGGTTATATTAGGTTATTGATGTATATAAAGGTCCCACGGAGACGTAGAGGCCAACTCGCCAGGAATGTTGTCAAATATTACCGCCGAGATGATAGGTTGGGTTAGGTTAGGTTATATTTCGTCATTGATATATATGAAGGTCCCACGGAGACGTAGAGGCCAACATGCCAGGAATGTTGTCAAATATTACCGCCGAGATGATAGGTTGGGTTAGGTTAGGTTATATTTCGTCATTGATATATATGAAGGTCCCACGGAGACGTAGAGGCCAACATGCCAGGAATGTTGTCAAATATTACCGCCGAGATGATAGGTTGGGTTAGGTCAGCTTATATTACGTTATTGATTTATATGAAGGACCCACGTAGACGTAGGGGCCAACTCGTCAGGAATATTGTCAAATATTACCGCCGAGATGATAGGTTGGATTAGCTTAGGTTATATTACGTTATTGATGTATATAAAGGTCCCACGGATACGTAGAAGCCAACAAGCCAGGAATGTTGCCAAATATTGCCGCCGAAATGTTAGATTGGGTCAGGTTAGGTTAGATTACGTTATTGTCGTATATAAAGGTCCCACGGAGACGTAGAGGCCAACATGCCAGGAATGTTGGTCAGATATTACAGCCGCGATGTTAGATTGGGTTAGGTTAGGTTATATTACGTTATTGTTGTATATAAAGGTCCCACGGAGACGTAGAGGCCAACTCGCCAGGAATGCTGTCAAATAATAGCGCCGAGAGGTTAGGTTGGGTCAGGTTAGGTTATATTACGTTATTGATGTATATGAAGATCCCACGGAGACGTAGAGGCCAACTCGCCAGGTATGTGGTCACATATTACCGCCGAGATGATAGGTTGGGTTACGTTAGGTTATATTACGTTATTGATGTATATAAAGGCCCCACGCAGACGTAGAGGCCAACCCGCCAAGAAAGTTTTCAAATATTACCGCCGAGATGATAGGTTGGGTTAGGTTAGGTTATATTTCGTCATTGATATATATGATGGTCCCACGGAGACGTAGAGGCCAACAAGTCAGGAATGTTGCCAAATATTACCGCCGAGATGTGAGGTTGGGTTAGGTTAGTTTATATTACGTTATTGATGTATATAAAGATCCCACGGAAACGTAGAAGCCAACTCGCCAGGATTGTTGCCAAATATTACAGCCGCGATCTTAGATTGGGTTAGGTTAGGTTATATTACGTTATTGTTGTATATAAAGGTCCCACGGAGACGTAGAGGCCAACATGCCAGGAATGTTGGTCAAATATTACAGCCGCGATGTTAGATTGTGTTAGGTTAGGTTATATTACGTTATTGTTGTATATAAAGGTCCCACGGAGACGTAGAGGCCAACTCGCCGGGAATGTTGTCAAATATTACAGCCGCGATGTCAGATTGGGTTACGTTAGGTTATATTACGTTATTGACGTATATAAAGGTCCCACGGAGACGTAGAGGCCAACTCGCCAGGAATGTTGTCAAATATCACCGCCGAAATGTTAGGTTGGGTTAGGTTAGGTTATATTTCGTCATTGATATATATGATGGTCCCACGGAGACGTAGAGGCCAACAAGTCAGGAATGTTGCCAAATATTACCGCCGAGATGTGAGGTTGGGTTAGGTTAGGTTATATTACGTTATTGATGTATATAAAGATCCCACGGAAACGTAGAAGCCAACTCGCCAGGATTGTTGCCAAATATTACAGCCGCGATCTTAGATTGGGTTAGGTTAGGTTATATTACGCTATTGATGTATATGAAGATCCCACGGAGACGTAGAGGCCAACTCGCCAGGTATGTGGTCAAATATTACCGCCGAGATGATAGGTTGTGTTAGGTTTGGTTATATTTCGTTATTGATGTACATGAAGGTCCCACGGAGACGTAGAGGCCAACTCGCCAGGAATGTTGTCAAATATTACCGCCGAAATGTTAGGTTGGGTTAGATTAGGTTATATTACGTTCTTCATGTATATAAAGGCCCCACGCAGACGTAGAGGCCAACATGCCAGGAAAGTTTTCAAATATTACCGCCGAGATGATAGGTTGGGTTAGGTTAGGTTATATTTCGTCATTGATATATATGAAGGTCCCACGGAGACGTAGAGGCCAACAAGCCAGGAATGTTGCCAAATATTACCGCCGAGATGTGAGGTTGGGTTAGGTTAGGTTATATTACGTTATTGATGTATATAAAGGTCCCACGGAGACATAGAGGACAACTCGTCAGGAATGTGGTCAAATATTACCGCCGAGATGATAGGTTGGATTAGGTTAGGTTATATTACGTTATTGATGTATATGAAGATCCCACGGAGACGTAGAGGCCAACTCGTCAGGAATATTGTCAAATATTACCGCCGAGATGATAGGTTGGATTAGGTTAGGTTATATTAAGTTATTGATGTATATGAAGATCCCATGGAGACGCAGAGGCCAACTCGCCAGGTATGTGGTCAAATATTACCGCCGAGATGATAGGTTGGGTTAGGTTTGGTTATATTTCGTTATTAATGTATATGAAGGTCCCACGGAGACGTAGAGTAAAACTCGCCGGGAATGTTGTCAAATATTACAGCCGTGATGTCAGATTGGGTTACGTTAGGCTATATTACGTTATTGACGTATATAAAGGTCCCACGGAGACGTAGAGGCCAACCCGCCAGGAAAGTTTTCAAATATTACCGCCGAGATGATAGGTTGGGTTAGGTTAGGTTATATTTCGTCATTGATATATATGAAGGTCCCACGGAGACGTAGAGGCCAACAAGCCAGGAATGTTGCCAAATATTACCGCCGAGATGTTAGATTGGGCTAGGTTAGGTTATATTACGTTATTGATGTATATAAAGGTCCCACGGAGACGTAGAGGCCAACTCCCCAGGAATGTTGTCAAATATTACCGCCGAAATGTTAGGTTGGGTTAGGTTAGGTTATATTACGTTCTTGATGTATATAAAGGCCCCACGCAGACGTAGAGGCCAACCCGCCAGGAAAGTTTTCAAATATTACCGCCGAGATGATAGGTTGGATTAGGTTAGGTTATATTACGTTATTGATGTATATAAATGTCCCACGGAGACGTAGAGGCCAACAAGCCAGGAATGTTGCCAAATATTGCCGCCGAAATGTTAGGTTGGGTTAGGTTAGGTTATATTACGTTATTGATGTATATAAAGGTCCCACGGAGACATAGAGGCCAACTCGTCAGGAATGTTGTCAAATATTACCGCCGAGATGATAGGTTGGATTAGGTTAGGTTATATTAAGTTATTGATGTATATGAAGATCCCACGGAGACGCCGAGGCCAACTCGCCAGGAATGCTGTCAAATAATAGCGCCGAGAGGTTAGGTTGGGTCAGGTTAGGTTATATTACGTTATTGATGTATATAAAGGTCCCACGGAGACATAGAGGACAACTCGTCAGGAATGTGGTCAAATATTACCGCCGAGATGATAGGTTGGATTAGGTTAGGTTATATTAAGTTATTGATGTATATGAAGATCCCATGGAGACGCAGAGGCCAACTCGCCAGGTATGTGGTCAAATATTACCGCCGAGATGATAGGTTGGGTTAGGTTTGGTTATATTTCGTTATTAATGTATATGAAGGTCCCACGGAGACGTAGAGGCCAACAAGTCAGGAATGTTGCCAAATATTACCGCCGAAATGTTAGGTTGGGTTAGGTTAGGTTATATTAAGTTATTGATGTATATGAAGATCCCACGGAGACGCAGAGTCCAACTCGCCAGGTATGTGGTCAAATATTACCGCCGAGATGATAGGTTGGGTTAGGTTTGGTTATATTTCGTTATTAATGTATATGAAGGTCCCACGGAGACGTAGAGTCCAACTCGCCAGGAATGTTGTCAAATATTACAGCCGCGATGTTAGATTGGGTTAGGTTAGGTTATATTACGCTATTGATGTATATGAAGATCCCACGGAGACGTAGAGGCCAACTCGCCAGGTATGTGGTCAAATATTACCGCCGAGATGATAGGTTGGGTTAGGTTAGGTTATATTACGTTATTGTTGTATATAAAGGTCCCACGGAGACGTAGAGGCCAACTCGCCAGGAATGCTGTCAAATAATAGCGCCGAGAGGTTAGGTTGGGTCAGGTTAGGTTATATTACGTTATTGATGTATATGAAGATCCCACGGAGACGTAGAGGCCAACTCGCCAGGTATGTGGTCACATATTACCGCCGAGATGATAGGTTGGGTTACGTTAGGTTATATTACGTTATTGATGTATATAAAGGTCCCACGGAGACGTAGAGGCCAACTCGCCAGGAATGTTGTCAAATATTACCGCCGCGATGTTAGATTGGGTTAGGTTAGGTTATATTACGTTATTGATGTATATAAAGATCCCACGGAGACGTAGAGGCCAACTCCCCAGGAATGTTGTCAAATATTACCGCCGAAATGTTAGGTTGGGTTAGGTTAGGTTATATTTCGTCATTGATATATATGATGGTCCCACGGAGACGTAGAGGCCAACAAGTCAGGAATGTTGCCAAATATTACCGCCGAAATGTTAGGTTGGGTTAGGTTAGGTTATATTAAGTTATTGATGTATATGAAGATCCCACGGAGACGCAGAGTCCAACTCGCCAGGTATGTGGTCAAATATTACCGCCGAGATGATAGGTTGGGTTAGGTTTGGTTATATTTCGTTATTGATGTATATGAAGGTCCCACGGAGACGTAGAGGCCAACATGCCAGGAATGTTGTCAAATATTACAGCCGCGATGTTAGATTGGGCTAGGTTAGGTTATATTACGTTATTGATGTATATAAAGGTCCCACAGGGACGTAGAGGCCAACTCCCCAGGAATGTTGTCAAATATTACCGCCGAAATGTTAGGTTGGGTTAGGTTAGGTTATATTACGTTCTTGATGTATATAAAGGCCCCACGCAGACGTAGAGGCCAACCCGCCAAGAAAGTTTTCAAATATTACCGCCGAGATGATAGGTTGGATTAGGTTAGGTTATATTAAGTTATTGATGTATATGAAGATCCCACGGAGACGCCGAGGCCAACTCGCCAGGAATGCTGTCAAATAATAGCGCCGAGAGGTTAGGTTGGGTCAGGTTAGGTTATATTACGTTATTGATGTATATAAAGTTCCCACGGAGACATAGAGGACAACTCGTCAGGAATGTGGTCAAATATTACCGCCGAGATGATAGGTTGGATTAGGTTAGGTTATATTAAGTTATTGATGTATATGAAGATCCCATGGAGACGCAGAGGCCAACTCGCCAGGTATGTGGTCAAATATTACCGCCGAGATGATAGGTTGGGTTAGGTTTGGTTATATTTCGTTATTAATGTATATGAAGGTCCCACGGAGACGTAGAGGCCAACATGCCAGGAATGTTGTCAAATATTACAGCCGCGATGTTAGATTGGGTTAGGTTAGGTTATATTACGTTATTGATGTATATAAAGATTCCACGGAGACGTAGAGGCCAACTCCCCAGGAATGTTGTCAAATATTACCGCCGAAATGTTAGGTTGGGTTAGGTTAGGTTATATTTCGTCATTGATATATATGATGGTCCCACGGAGACGTAGAGGCCAACAAGTCAGGAATGTTGCCAAATATTACCGCCGAAATGTTAGGTTGGGTTAGGTTAGGTTATATTAAGTTATTGATGTATATGAAGATCCCACGGAGACGCAGAGTCCAACTCGCCAGGTATGTGGTCAAATATTACCGCCGAGATGATAGGTTGGGTTAGGTTTGGTTATATTTCGTTATTAATGTATATGAAGGTCCCACGGAGACGTAGAGTCCAACTCGCCAGGAATGTTGTCAAATATTACAGCCGCGATGTTACATTGGGCTAGGTTAGGTTATATTAGGTTATTGATGTATATAAAGGTCCCACGGAGACGTAGAGGCCAACTCGCCAGGAATGTTATCAAATATTACCGCCGAGATGATAGGTTGGGTTAGGTTAGGTTATATTTCGTCATTGATATATATGAAGGTCCCACGGAGACGTAGAGGCCAACATGCCAGGAATGTTGTCAAATATTACCGCCGAGATGATAGGTTGGGTTAGGTTAGGTTATATTTCGTCATTGATATATATGAAGGTCCCACGGAGACGTAGAGGCCAACATGCCAGGAATGTTGTCAAATATTACCGCCGAGATGATAGGTTGGGTTAGGTCAGCTTATATTACGTTATTGATTTATATGAAGGACCCACGTAGACGTAGGGGCCATCTCGTCAGGAATATTGTCAAATATTACCGCCGAGATGATAGGTTGGATTAGCTTAGGTTATATTACGTTATTGATGTATATAAAGGTCCCACGGATACGTAGAAGCCAACAAGCCAGGAATGTTGCCAAATATTGCCGCCGAAATGTTAGATTGGGTCAGGTTAGGTTAGATTACGTTATTGTCGTATATAAAGGTCCCACGGAGACGTAGAGGCCAACATGCCAGGAATGTTGGTCAGATATTACAGCCGCGATGTTAGATTGGGTTAGGTTAGGTTATATTACGTTATTGTTGTATATAAAGGTCCCACGGAGACGTAGAGGCCAACTCGCCAGGAATGCTGTCAAATAATAGCGCCGAGAGGTTAGGTTGGGTCAGGTTAGGTTATATTACGTTATTGATGTATATGAAGATCCCACGGAGACGTAGAGGCCAACTCGCCAGGTATGTGGTCACATATTACCGCCGAGATGATAGGTTGGGTTACGTTAGGTTATATTACGTTATTGATGTATATAAAGGTCCCACGGAGACGTAGAGGCCAACTCGTCAGGAATATTGTCAAATATTACCGCCGAGATGATAGGTTGGATTAGGTTAGGTTATATTAAGTTATTGATGTATATGAAGATCCCATGGAGACGCAGAGGCCAACTCCCCAGGTATGTGGTTAAATATTACCGCCGAGATGATAGGTTGGGTTAGGTTCGGTTATATTTCGTTATTAATGTATATGAAGGTCCCACGGAGACGTAGAGTAAAACTCGCCGGGAATGTTGTCAAATATTACAGCCGCGATGTCAGATTGGGTTACGTTAGGTTATATTACGTTATTGACGTATATAAAGGTCCCACGGAGACGTAGAGGCCAACCCGCCAGGAAAGTTTTCAAATATTACCGCCGAGATGATAGGTTGGGTTAGGTTAGGTTATATTTCGTCATTGATATATATGAAGGTCCCGCGGAGACGTAGAGGCCAACAAGCCAGGAATGTTGCCAAATATTACCGCCGAGATGTGAGGTTGGGTTAGGTTAGGTTATATTACGTTATTGATGTATATAAAGGTCCCACGGAGACATAGAGGACAACTCGTCAGGAATGTGGTCAAATATTACCGCCGAGATGATAGGTTGGATTAGGTTAGGTTATATTACGTTATTGATGTATATGAAGATCCCACGGAGACGTAGAGGCCAACTCGCCAGGTATGTGGTCAAATATTACCGCCGAGATGATAGGTTGGGTTAGGTTTGGTTATATTTCGTTATTGATGTATATGAAGGTCCCACGGAGACGTAGAGGCCAACATGCCAGGAATGTTGTCAAATATTACAGCCGCGATGTTAGATTGGGCTAGGTTAGGTTATATTACGTTATTGATGTATATAAAGGTCCCACAGGGACGTAGAGGCCAACTCCCCAGGAATGTTGTCAAATATTACCGCCGAAATGTTAGGTTGGGTTAGGTTAGGTTATATTACGTTCTTGATGTATATAAAGGCCCCACGCAGACGTAGAGGCCAACCCGCCAAGAAAGTTTTCAAATATTACCGCCGAGATGATAGGTTGGGTTAGGTTAGGTTATATTTCGTCATTGATATATATGATGGTCCCACGGAGACGTAGAGGCCAACAAGTCAGGAATGTTGTCAAATATTACCGCCGAGATGATAGGTTGGGTTAGGTCAGCTTATATTACGTTATTGATTTATATGAAGGACCCACGTAGACGTAGGGGCCAACTCGTCAGGAATATTGTCAAATATTACCGCCGAGATGATAGGTTGGATTAGCTTAGGTTATATTACGTTATTGATGTATATAAAGGTCCCACGGATACGTAGAAGCCAACAAGCCAGGAATGTTGCCAAATATTGCCGCCGAAATGTTAGATTGGGTCAGGTTAGGCTAGATTACGTTATTGTCGTATATAAAGGTACCACGGAGACGTAGAGGCCAACATGCCAGGAATGTTGGTCAGATATTACAGCCGCGATGTTAGATTGGGTTAGGTTAGGTTATATTACGTTATTGTTGTATATAAAGGTCCCACGGAGACGTAGAGGCCAACTCGCCAGGAATGCTGTCAAATAATAGCGCCGAGAGGTTAGGTTGGGTCAGGTTAGGTTATATTACGTTATTGATGTATATGAAGATCCCACGGAGACGTAGAGGCCAACTCGCCAGGTATGTGGTCACATATTACCGCCGAGATGATAGGTTGGGTTACGTTAGGTTATATTACGTTATTGATGTATATAAAGGTCCCACGGAGACGTAGAGGCCAACTCGTCAGGAATATTGTCAAATATTACCGCCGAGATGATAGGTTGGATTAGGTTAGGTTATATTAAGTTATTGATGTATATGAAGATCCCATGGAGACGCAGAGGCCAACTCCCCAGGTATGTGGTTAAATATTACCGCCGAGATGATAGGTTGGGTTAGGTTCGGTTATATTTCGTTATTAATGTATATGAAGGTCCCACGGAGACGTAGAGTAAAACTCGCCGGGAATGTTGTCAAATATTACAGCCGCGATGTCAGATTGGGTTACGTTAGGTTATATTACGTTATTGACGTATATAAAGGTCCCACGGAGACGTAGAGGCCAACCCGCCAGGAAAGTTTTCAAATATTACCGCCGAGATGATAGGTTGGGTTAGGTTAGGTTATATTTCGTCATTGATATATATGAAGGTCCCGCGGAGACGTAGAGGCCAACAAGCCAGGAATGTTGCCAAATATTACCGCCGAGATGTGAGGTTGGGTTAGGTTAGGTTATATTACGTTATTGATGTATATAAAGGTCCCACGGAGACATAGAGGACAACTCGTCAGGAATGTGGTCAAATATTACCGCCGAGATGATAGGTTGGATTAGGTTAGGTTATATTACGTTATTGATGTATATGAAGATCCCACGGAGACGTAGAGGCCAACTCGCCAGGTATGTGGTCAAATATTACCGCCGAGATGATAGGTTGGGTTAGGTTTGGTTATATTTCGTTATTGATGTATATGAAGGTCCCACGGAGACGTAGAGGCCAACATGCCAGGAATGTTGTCAAATATTACAGCCGCGATGTTAGATTGGGCTAGGTTAGGTTATATTACGTTATTGATGTATATAAAGGTCCCACAGGGACGTAGAGGCCAACTCCCCAGGAATGTTGTCAAATATTACCGCCGAAATGTTAGGTTGGGTTAGGTTAGGTTATATTACGTTCTTGATGTATATAAAGGCCCCACGCAGACGTAGAGGCCAACCCGCCAAGAAAGTTTTCAAATATTACCGCCGAGATGATAGGTTGGGTTAGGTTAGGTTATATTTCGTCATTGATATATATGATGGTCCCACGGAGACGTAGAGGCCAACAAGTCAGGAATGTTGTCAAATATTACCGCCGAGATGATAGGTTGGGTTAGGTCAGCTTATATTACGTTATTGATTTATATGAAGGACCCACGTAGACGTAGGGGCCAACTCGTCAGGAATATTGTCAAATATTACCGCCGAGATGATAGGTTGGATTAGCTTAGGTTATATTACGTTATTGATGTATATAAAGGTCCCACGGATACGTAGAAGCCAACAAGCCAGGAATGTTGCCAAATATTGCCGCCGAAATGTTAGATTGGGTCAGGTTAGGCTAGATTACGTTATTGTCGTATATAAAGGTACCACGGAGACGTAGAGGCCAACATGCCAGGAATGTTGGTCAGATATTACAGCCGCGATGTTAGATTGGGTTAGGTTAGGTTATATTACGTTATTGTTGTATATAAAGGTCCCACGGAGACGTAGAGGCCAACTCGCCAGGAATGCTGTCAAATAATAGCGCCGAGAGGTTAGGTTGGGTCAGGTTAGGTTATATTACGTTATTGATGTATATGAAGATCCCACGGAGACGTAGAGGCCAACTCGCCAGGTATGTGGTCACATATTACCGCCGAGATGATAGGTTGGGTTACGTTAGGTTATATTACGTTATTGATGTATATAAAGGTCCCACGGAGACGTAGAGGCCAACTCGTCAGGAATATTGTCAAATATTACCGCCGAGATGATAGGTTGGATTAGGTTAGGTTATATTAAGTTATTGATGTATATGAAGATCCCATGGAGACGCAGAGGCCAACTCGCCAGGTATGTGGTTAAATATTACCGCCGAGATGATAGGTTGGGTTAGGTTCGGTTATATTTCGTTATTAATGTATATGAAGGTCCCACGGAGACGTAGAGTAAAACTCGCCGGGAATGTTGTCAAATATTACAGCCGCGATGTCAGATTGGGTTACGTTAGGTTATATTACGTTATTGACGTATATAAAGGTCCCACGGAGACGTAGAGGCCAACCCGCCAGGAAAGTTTTCAAATATTACCGCCGAGATGATAGGTTGGGTTAGGTTAGGTTATATTTCGTCATTGATATATATGAAGGTCCCACGGAGACGTAGAGGCCAACAAGCCAGGAATGTTGCCAAATATTACCGCCGAGATGTGAGGTTGGGTTAGGTTAGGTTATATTACGTTATTGATGTATATAAAGGTCCCACGGAGACATAGATGACAACTCGTCAGGAATGTGGTCAAATATTACCGCCGAGATGATAGGTTGGATTAGGTTAGGTTATATTACGTTATTGATGTATATGAAGATCCCACGGAGACGTAGAGGCCAACTCGCCAGGTATGTGGTCAAATATTACCGCCGAGATGATAGGTTGGGTTAGGTTTGGTTATATTTCGTTATTGATGTATATGAAGGTCCCACGGAGACGTAGAGGCCAACATGCCAGGAATGTTGTCAAATATTACAGCCGCGATGTTAGATTGGGCTAGGTTAGGTTATATTACGTTATTGATGTATATAAAGGTCCCACAGGGACGTAGAGGCCAACTCCCCAGGAATGTTGTCAAATATTACCGCCGAGATGATAGGTTGGGTTAGGTTAGGTTACATTTCGTCATTGATATATATGATGGTCCCACGGAGACGTAGAGGCCAACAAGTCAGGAATGTTGCCAAATATTACCGCCGAGATGTGAGGTTGGGTTAGGTTAGGTTATATTACGTTATTGATGTATATAAAGATCCCACGGAAACGTAGAAGCCAACTCGCCAGGATTGTTGCCAAATATTACAGCCGCGATCTTAGATTGGGTTAGGTTAGGTTATATTACGTTATTGTTGTATATAAAGGTCCCACGGAGACGTAGAGGCCAACATGCCAGGAATGTTGGTCAAATATTACAGCCGCGATGTTAGATTGTGTTAGGTTAGGTTATATTACGTTATTGTTGTATATAAGGGTCCCACGGAGACGTAGAGGCCAACTCGCCGGGAATGTTGTCAAATATTACAGCCGCGATGTCAGATTGGGTTACGTTAGGTTATATTACGTTATTGACGTATATAAAGGTCCCACGGAGACGTAGAGGCCAACTCGCCAGGAATGTTGTCAAATATCACCGCCGAAATGTTAGGTTGGGTTAGGTTAGGTTATATTTCGTCATTGATATATATGATGGTCCCACGGAGACGTAGAGGCCAACAAGTCAGGAATGTTGCCAAATATTACCGCCGAGATGTGAGGTTGGGTTAGGTTAGGTTATATTACGTTATTGATGTATATAAAGATCCCACGGAAACGTAGAAGCCAACTCGCCAGGATTGTTGCCAAATATTACACCCGCGATCTTAGATTGGGTTAGGTTAGGTTATATTACGTTATTGTTGTATATAAAGGTCCCACGGAGACGTAGAGGCCAACTCGCCAGGTATGTGGTCAAATATTACAGCCGCGATGTTAGATTGTGTTAGGTTAGGTTATATTACGTTATTGTTGTATATAAAGGTCCCACGGAGACGTAGAGGCCAACTCGCCGGGAATGTTGTCAAATATTACAGCCGCGATGTTAGATTGGGTTAGGTTAGGTTATATTACGTTATTGATGTATATAAAGGTCCCACAGGGACGTAGAGGCCAACTCCCCAGGAATGTTGTCAAATATTACCGCCGAAATGTTAGGTTGGGTTAGGTTAGGTTATATTACGTTCTTGATGTATATAAAGGCCCCACGCAGACGTAGAGGCCAACCCGCCAAGAAAGTTTTCAAATATTACCGCCGAGATGATAGGTTGGGTTAGGTTAGGTTATATTTCGTCATTGATATATATGATGGTCCCACGGAGACGTAGAGGCCAACAAGTCAGGAATGTTGCCAAATATTACCGCCGAGATGTGAGGTTGGGTTAGGTTAGGTTATATTACGTTATTGATGTATATAAAGATCCCACGGAAACGTAGAAGCCAACTCGCCAGGATTGTTGCCAAATATTACAGCCGCGATCTTAGATTGGGTTAGGTTAGGTTATATTACGTTATTGTTGTATATAAAGGTCCCACGGAGACGTAGAGGCCAACATGCCAGGAATGTTGGTCAAATATTACAGCCGCGATGTTAGATTGTGTTAGGTTAGGTTATATTACGTTATTGTTGTATATAAAGGTCCCACGGAGACGTAGAGGCCAACTCGCCGGGAATGTTGTCAAATATTACAGCCGCGATGTCAGATTGGGTTACGTTAGGTTATATTACGTTATTGACGTATATAAAGGTCCCACGGAGACGTAGAGGCCAACTCGCCAGGAATGTTGTCAAATATCACCGCCGAAATGTTAGGTTGGGTTAGGTTAGGTTATATTTCGTCATTGATATATATGATGGTCCCACGGAGACGTAGAGGCCAACAAGTCAGGAATGTTGCCAAATATTACCGCCGAGATGTGAGGTTGGGTTAGGTTAGGTTATATTACGTTATTGATGTATATAAAGATCCCACGGAAACGTAGAAGCCAACTCGCCAGGATTGTTGCCAAATATTACAGCCGCGATCTTAGATTGGGTTAGGTTAGGTTATATTACGCTATTGATGTATATGAAGATCCCACGGAGACGTAGAGGCCAACTCGCCAGGTATGTGGTCAAATATTACCGCCGAGATGATAGGTTGTGTTAGGTTTGGTTATATTTCGTTATTGATGTACATGAAGGTCCCACGGAGACGTAGAGGCCAACTCGCCAGGAATGTTGTCAAATATTACCGCCGAAATGTTAGGTTGGGTTAGATTAGGTTATATTACGTTCTTCATATATATAAAGGCCCCACGCAGACGTAGAGGCCAACATGCCAGGAAAGTTTTCAAATATTACCGCCGAGATGATAGGTTGGGTTAGGTTAGGTTATATTTCGTCATTGATATATATGAAGGTCCCACGGAGACGTAGAGGCCAACTCGCCAGGAATGTTGCCAAATATTACCGCCGAGATGTGAGGTTGGGTTAGGTTAGGTTATATTACGTTATTGATGTATATAAAGGTCCCACGGAGACATAGAGGACAACTCGTCAGGAATGTGGTCAAATATTACCGCCGAGATGATAGGTTGGATTAGGTTAGGTTATATTACGTTATTGATGTATATGAAGATCCCACGGAGACGTAGAGGCCAACTCGTCAGGAATATTGTCAAATATTACCGCCGAGATGATAGGTTGGATTAGGTTAGGTTATATTAAGTTATTGATGTATATGAAGATCCCATGGAGACGCAGAGGCCAACTCGCCAGGTATGTGGTCAAATATTACCGCCGAGATGATAGGTTGGGTTAGGTTTGGTTATATTTCGTTATTAATGTATATGAAGGTCCCACGGAGACGTAGAGTAAAACTCGCCGGGAATGTTGTCAAATATTACAGCCGTGATGTCAGATTGGGTTACGTTAGGCTATATTACGTTATTGACGTATATAAAGGTCCCACGGAGACGTAGAGGCCAACCCGCCAGGAAAGTTTTCAAATATTACCGCCGAGATGATAGGTTGGGTTAGGTTAGGTTATATTTCGTCATTGATATATATGAAGGTCCCACGGAGACGTAGAGGCCAACAAGCCAGGAATGTTGCCAAATATTACCGCCGAGATGTTAGATTGGGCTAGGTTAGGTTATATTACGTTATTGATGTATATAAAGGTCCCACGGAGACGTAGAGGCCAACTCCCCAGGAATGTTGTCAAATATTACCGCCGAAATGTTAGGTTGGGTTAGGTTAGGTTATATTACGTTCTTGATGTATATAAAGGCCCCACGCAGACGTAGAGGCCAACCCGCCAGGAAAGTTTTCAAATATTACCGCCGAGATGATAGGTTGGATTAGGTTAGGTTATATTACGTTATTGATGTATATAAATGTCCCACGGAGACGTAGAGGCCAACAAGCCAGGAATGTTGCCAAATATTGCCGCCGAAATGTTAGGTTGGGTTAGGTTAGGTTATATTACTGTATATATATATACATACTATATATACATATTGATGTATATAAAGGTCCCACGGAGACATAGAGGCCAACTCGTCAGGAATGTTGTCAAATATTACCGCCGAGATGATAGGTTGGATTAGGTTAGGTTATATTAAGTTATTGATGTATATGAAGATCCCACGGAGACGCCGAGGCCAACTCGCCAGGAATGCTGTCAAATAATAGCGCCGAGAGGTTAGGTTGGGTCAGGTTAGGTTATATTACGTTATTGATGTATATAAAGGTCCCACGGAGACATAGAGGACAACTCGTCAGGAATGTGGTCAAATATTACCGCCGAGATGATAGGTTGGATTAGGTTAGGTTATATTAAGTTATTGATGTATATGAAGATCCCATGGAGACGCAGAGGCCAACTCGCCAGGTATGTGGTCAAATATTACCGCCGAGATGATAGGTTGGGTTAGGTTTGGTTATATTTCGTTATTAATGTATATGAAGGTCCCACGGAGACGTAGAGGCCAACATGCCAGGAATGTTGTCAAATATTACAGCCGCGATGTTAGATTGGGTTAGGTTAGGTTATATTACGTTATTGATGTATATAAAGATCCCACGGAGACGTAGAGGCCAACTCCCCAGGAATGTTGTCAAATATTACCGCCGAAATGTTAGGTTGGGTTAGGTTAGGTTATATTTCGTCATTGATATATATGATGGTCCCACGGAGACGTAGAGGCCAACAAGTCAGGAATGTTGCCAAATATTACCGCCGAAATGTTAGGTTGGGTTAGGTTAGGTTATATTAAGTTATTGATGTATATGAAGATCCCACGGAGACGCAGAGTCCAACTCGGCAGGTATGTGGTCAAATATTACCGCCGAGATGATAGGTTGGGTTAGGTTTGGTTATATTTCGTTATTAATGTATATGAAGGTCCCACGGAGACGTAGAGTCCAACTCGCCAGGAATGTTGTCAAATATTACAGCCGCGATGTTAGATTGGGTTAGGTTAGGTTATATTACGCTATTGATGTATATGAAGATCCCACGGAGACGTAGAGGCCAACTCGCCAGGTATGTGGTCAAATATTACCGCCGAGATGATAGGTTGGGTTAGGTTTGGTTATATTTCGTTATTGATGTATATGAAGGTCCCACGGAGACGTAGAGGCCAACATGCCAGGAATGTTGTCAAATATTACAGCCGCGATGTTACATTGGGCTAGGTTAGGTTATATTAGGTTATTGATGTATATAAAGGTCCCACGGAGACGTAGAGGCCAACTCGCCAGGAATGTTGTCAAATATTACCGCCGAGATGATAGGTTGGGTTAGGTTAGGTTATATTTCGTCATTGATATATATGAAGGTCCCACGGAGACGTAGAGGCCAACATGCCAGGAATGTTGTCAAATATTACCGCCGAGATGATAGGTTGGGTTAGGTTAGGTTATATTTCGTCATTGATATATATGAAGGTCCCACGGAGACGTAGAGGCCAACATGCCAGGAATGTTGTCAAATATTACCGCCGAGATGATAGGTTGGGTTAGGTCAGCTTATATTACGTTATTGATTTATATGAAGGACCCACGTAGACGTAGGGGCCAACTCGTCAGGAATATTGTCAAATATTACCGCCGAGATGATAGGTTGGATTAGCTTAGGTTATATTACGTTATTGATGTATATAAAGGTCCCACGGATACGTAGAAGCCAACAAGCCAGGAATGTTGCCAAATATTGCCGCCGAAATGTTAGATTGGGTCAGGTTAGGTTAGATTACGTTATTGTCGTATATAAAGGTCCCACGGAGACGTAGAGGCCAACATGCCAGGAATGTTGGTCAGATATTACAGCCGCGATGTTAGATTGGGTTAGGTTAGGTTATATTACGTTATTGTTGTATATAAAGGTCCCACGGAGACGTAGAGGCCAACTCGCCAGGAATGCTGTCAAATAATAGCGCCGAGAGGTTAGGTTGGGTCAGGTTAGGTTATATTACGTTATTGATGTATATGAAGATCCCACGGAGACGTAGAGGCCAACTCGCCAGGTATGTGGTCACATATTACCGCCGAGATGATAGGTTGGGTTACGTTAGGTTATATTACGTTATTGATGTATATAAAGGTCCCACGGAGACGTAGAGGCCAACTCGTCAGGAATATTGTCAAATATTACCGCCGAGATGATAGGTTGGATTAGGTTAGGTTATATTAAGTTATTGATGTATATGAAGATCCCATGGAGACGCAGAGGCCAACTCGCCAGGTATGTGGTTAAATATTACCGCCGAGATGATAGGTTGGGTTAGGTTCGGTTATATTTCGTTATTAATGTATATGAAGGTCCCACGGAGACGTAGAGTAAAACTCGCCGGGAATGTTGTCAAATATTACAGCCGCGATGTCATATTGGGTTACGTTAGGTTATATTACGTTATTGACGTATATAAAGGTCCCACGGAGACGTAGAGGCCAACCCGCCAGGAAAGTTTTCAAATATTACCGCCGAGATGATAGGTTGGGTTAGGTTAGGTTATATTTCGTCATTGATATATATGAAGGTCCCACGGAGACGTAGAGGCCAACAAGCCAGGAATGTTGCCAAATATTACCGCCGAGATGTGAGGTTGGGTTAGGTTAGGTTATATTACGTTATTGATGTATATAAAGGTCCCACGGAGACATAGAGGACAACTCGTCAGGAATGTGGTCAAATATTACCGCCGAGATGATAGGTTGGATTAGGGTAGGTTATATTACGTTATTGATGTATATGAAGGCCCCACGCAGACGTAGAGGCCAACCCGCCAAGAAAGTTTTCAAATATTACCGCCGAGATGATAGGTTGGGTTAGGTTAGGTTATATTTCGTCATTGATATATATGATGGTCCCACGGAGACGTAGAGGCCAACAAGTCAGGAATGTTGTCAAATATTACCGCCGAGATGATAGGTTGGGTTAGGTCAGCTTATATTACGTTATTGATTTATATGAAGGACCCACGTAGACGTAGGGGCCAACTCGTCAGGAATATTGTCAAATATTACCGCCGAGATGATAGGTTGGATTAGCTTAGGTTATATTACGTTATTGATGTATATAAAGGTCCCACGGATACGTAGAAGCCAACAAGCCAGGAATGTTGCCAAATATTGCCGCCGAAATGTTAGATTGGGTCAGGTTAGGCTAGATTACGTTATTGTCGTATATAAAGGTACCACGGAGACGTAGAGGCCAACATGCCAGGAATGTTGGTCAGATATTACAGCCGCGATGTTAGATTGGGTTAGGTTAGGTTATATTACGTTATTGTTGTATATAAAGGTCCCACGGAGACGTAGAGGCCAACTCGCCAGGAATGCTGTCAAATAATAGCGCCGAGAGGTTAGGTTGGGTCAGGTTAGGTTATATTACGTTATTGATGTATATGAAGATCCCACGGAGACGTAGAGGCCAACTCGCCAGGTATGTGGTCACATATTACCGCCGAGATGATAGGTTGGGTTACGTTAGGTTATATTACGTTATTGATGTATATAAAGGTCCCACGGAGACGTAGAGGCCAACTCGTCAGGAATATTGTCAAATATTACCGCCGAGATGATAGGTTGGATTAGGTTAGGTTATATTAAGTTATTGATGTATATGAAGATCCCATGGAGACGCAGAGGCCAACTCGCCAGGTATGTGGTTAAATATTACCGCCGAGATGATAGGTTGGGTTAGGTTCGGTTATATTTCGTTATTAATGTATATGAAGGTCCCACGGAGACGTAGAGTAAAACTCGCCGGGAATGTTGTCAAATATTACAGCCGCGATGTCAGATTGGGTTACGTTAGGTTATATTACGTTATTGACGTATATAAAGGTCCCACGGAGACGTAGAGGCCAACCCGCCAGGAAAGTTTTCAAATATTACCGCCGAGATGATAGGTTGGGTTAGGTTAGGTTATATTTCGTCATTGATATATATGAAGGTCCCACGGAGACGTAGAGGCCAACAAGCCAGGAATGTTGCCAAATATTACCGCCGAGATGTGAGGTTGGGTTAGGTTAGGTTATATTACGTTATTGATGTATATAAAGGTCCCACGGAGACATAGAGGACAACTCGTCAGGAATGTGGTCAAATATTACCGCCGAGATGATAGGTTGGATTAGGTTAGGTTATATTACGTTATTGATGTATATGAAGATCCCACGGAGACGTAGAGGCCAACTCGCCAGGTATGTGGTCAAATATTACCGCCGAGATGATAGGTTGGGTTAGGTTTGGTTATATTTCGTTATTGATGTATATGAAGGTCCCACGGAGACGTAGAGGCCAACATGCCAGGAATGTTGTCAAATATTACAGCCGCGATGTTAGATTGGGCTAGGTTAGGTTATATTACGTTATTGATGTATATAAAGGTCCCACAGGGACGTAGAGGCCAACTCCCCAGGAATGTTGTCAAATATTACCGCCGAGATGATAGGTTGGGTTAGGTTAGGTTATATTTCGTCATTGATATATATGATGGTCCCACGGAGACGTAGAGGCCAACAAGTCAGGAATGTTGCCAAATATTACCGCCGAGATGTGAGGTTGGGTTAGGTTAGGTTATATTACGTTATTGATGTATATAAAGATCCCACGGAAACGTAGAAGCCAACTCGCCAGGATTGTTGCCAAATATTACAGCCGCGATCTTAGATTGGGTTAGGTTAGGTTATATTACGTTATTGTTGTATATAAAGGTCCCACGGAGACGTAGAGGCCAACATGCCAGGAATGTTGGTCAAATATTACAGCCGCGATGTTAGATTGTGTTAGGTTAGGTTATATTACGTTATTGTTGTATATAAGGGTCCCACGGAGACGTAGAGGCCAACTCGCCGGGAATGTTGTCAAATATTACAGCCGCGATGTCAGATTGGGTTACGTTAGGTTATATTACGTTATTGACGTATATAAAGGTCCCACGGAGACGTAGAGGCCAACTCGCCAGGAATGTTGTCAAATATCACCGCCGAAATGTTAGGTTGGGTTAGGTTAGGTTATATTTCGTCATTGATATATATGATGGTCCCACGGAGACGTAGAGGCCAACAAGTCAGGAATGTTGCCAAATATTACCGCCGAGATGTGAGGTTGGGTTAGGTTAGGTTATATTACGTTATTGATGTATATAAAGATCCCACGGAAACGTAGAAGCCAACTCGCCAGGATTGTTGCCAAATATTACACCCGCGATCTTAGATTGGGTTAGGTTAGGTTATATTACGTTATTGTTGTATATAAAGGTCCCACGGAGACGTAGAGGACAACTCGTCAGGAATGTGGTCAAATATTACCGCCGAGATGATAGGTTGGATTAGGTTAGGTTATATTACGTTATTGATGTATATGAAGATCCCACGGAGACGTAGAGGCCAACTCGCCAGGTATGTGGTCAAATATTACCGCCGAGATGATAGGTTGGGTTAGGTTTGGTTATATTTCGTTATTGATGTATATGAAGGTCCCACGGAGACGTAGAGGCCAACATGCCAGGAATGTTGTCAAATATTACAGCCGCGATGTTAGATTGGGCTAGGTTAGGTTATATTACGTTATTGATGTATATAAAGGTCCCACAGGGACGTAGAGGCCAACTCCCCAGGAATGTTGTCAAATATTACCGCCGAGATGATAGGTTGGGTTAGGTTAGGTTATATTTCGTCATTGATATATATGATGGTCCCACGGAGACGTAGAGGCCAACAAGTCAGGAATGTTGCCAAATATTACCGCCGAGATGTGAGGTTGGGTTAGGTTAGGTTATATTACGTTATTGATGTATATAAAGATCCCACGGAAACGTAGAAGCCAACTCGCCAGGATTGTTGCCAAATATTACAGCCGCGATCTTAGATTGGGTTAGGTTAGGTTATATTACGTTATTGTTGTATATAAAGGTCCCACGGAGACGTAGAGGCCAACATGCCAGGAATGTTGGTCAAATATTACAGCCGCGATGTTAGATTGTGTTAGGTTAGGTTATATTACGTTATTGTTGTATATAAGGGTCCCACGGAGACGTAGAGGCCAACTCGCCGGGAATGTTGTCAAATATTACAGCCGCGATGTCAGATTGGGTTACGTTAGGTTATATTACGTTATTGACGTATATAAAGGTCCCACGGAGACGTAGAGGCCAACTCGCCAGGAATGTTGTCAAATATCACCGCCGAAATGTTAGGTTGGGTTAGGTTAGGTTATATTTCGTCATTGATATATATGATGGTCCCACGGAGACGTAGAGGCCAACAAGTCAGGAATGTTGCCAAATATTACCGCCGAGATGTGAGGTTGGGTTAGGTTAGGTTATATTACGTTATTGATGTATATAAAGATCCCACGGAAACGTAGAAGCCAACTCGCCAGGATTGTTGCCAAATATTACACCCGCGATCTTAGATTGGGTTAGGTTAGGTTATATTACGTTATTGTTGTATATAAAGGTCCCACGGAGACGTAGAGGCCAACTCGCCAGGTATGTGGTCAAATATTACCGCCGAGATGATAGGTTGTGTTAGGTTTGGTTATATTTCGTTATTGATGTACATGAAGGTCCCACGGAGACGTAGAGGCCAACTCGCCAGGAATGTTGTCAAATATTACCGCCGAAATGTTAGGTTGGGTTAGATTAGGTTATATTACGTTCTTCATGTATATAAAGGCCCCACGCAGACGTAGAGGCCAACATGCCAGGAAAGTTTTCAAATATTACCGCCGAGATGATAGGTTGGGTTAGGTTAGGTTATATTTCGTCATTGATATATATGAAGGTCCCACGGAGACGTAGAGGCCAACAAGCCAGGAATGTTGCCAAATATTACCGCCGAGATGTGAGGTTGGGTTAGGTTAGGTTATATTACGTTATTGATGTATATAAAGGTCCCACGGAGACATAGAGGACAACTCGTCAGGAATGTGGTCAAATATTACCGCCGAGATGATAGGTTGGATTAGGTTAGGTTATATTACGTTATTGATGTATATGAAGATCCCACGGAGACGTAGAGGCCAACTCGTCAGGAATATTGTCAAATATTACCGCCGAGATGATAGGTTGGATTAGGTTAGGTTATATTAAGTTATTGATGTATATGAAGATCCCATGGAGACGCAGAGGCCAACTCGCCAGGTATGTGGTCAAATATTACCGCCGAGATGATAGGTTGGGTTAGGTTTGGTTATATTTCGTTATTAATGTATATGAAGGTCCCACGGAGACGTAGAGTAAAACTCGCCGGGAATGTTGTCAAATATTACAGCCGTGATGTCAGATTGGGTTACGTTAGGCTATATTACGTTATTGACGTATATAAAGGTCCCACGGAGACGTAGAGGCCAACCCGCCAGGAAAGTTTTCAAATATTACCGCCGAGATGATAGGTTGGGTTAGGTTAGGTTATATTTCGTCATTGATATATATGAAGGTCCCACGGAGACGTAGAGGCCAACAAGCCAGGAATGTTGCCAAATATTACCGCCGAGATGTTAGATTGGGCTAGGTTAGGTTATATTACGTTATTGATGTATATAAAGGTCCCACGGAGACGTAGAGGCCAACTCCCCAGGAATGTTGTCAAATATTACCGCCGAAATGTTAGGTTGGGTTAGGTTAGGTTATATTACGTTCTTGATGTATATAAAGGCCCCACGCAGACGTAGAGGCCAACCCGCCAGGAAAGTTTTCAAATATTACCGCCGAGATGATAGGTTGGATTAGGTTAGGTTATATTACGTTATTGATGTATATAAATGTCCCACGGAGACGTAGAGGCCAACAAGCCAGGAATGTTGCCAAATATTGCCGCCGAAATGTTAGGTTGGGTTAGGTTAGGTTATATTACGTTATTGATGTATATAAAGGTCCCACGGAGACATAGAGGCCAACTCGTCAGGAATGTTGTCAAATATTACCGCCGAGATGATAGGTTGGATTAGGTTAGGTTATATTAAGTTATTGATGTATATGAAGATCCCACGGAGACGCCGAGGCCAACTCGCCAGGAATGCTGTCAAATAATAGCGCCGAGAGGTTAGGTTGGGTCAGGTTAGGTTATATTACGTTATTGATGTATATAAAGGTCCCACGGAGACATAGAGGACAACTCGTCAGGAATGTGGTCAAATATTACCGCCGAGATGATAGGTTGGATTAGGTTAGGTTATATTAAGTTATTGATGTATATGAAGATCCCATGGAGACGCAGAGGCCAACTCGCCAGGTATGTGGTCAAATATTACCGCCGAGATGATAGGTTGGGTTAGGTTTGGTTATATTTCGTTATTAATGTATATGAAGGTCCCACGGAGACGTAGAGGCCAACATGCCAGGAATGTTGTCAAATATTACAGCCGCGATGTTAGATTGGGTTAGGTTAGGTTATATTACGTTATTGATGTATATAAAGATCCCACGGAGACGTAGAGGCCAACTCCCCAGGAATGTTGTCAAATATTACCGCCGAAATGTTAGGTTGGGTTAGGTTAGGTTATATTTCGTCATTGATATATATGATGGTCCCACGGAGACGTAGAGGCCAACAAGTCAGGAATGTTGCCAAATATTACCGCCGAAATGTTAGGTTGGGTTAGGTTAGGTTATATTAAGTTATTGATGTATATGAAGATCCCACGGAGACGCAGAGTCCAACTCGGCAGGTATGTGGTCAAATATTACCGCCGAGATGATAGGTTGGGTTAGGTTTGGTTATATTTCGTTATTAATGTATATGAAGGTCCCACGGAGACGTAGAGTCCAACTCGCCAGGAATGTTGTCAAATATTACAGCCGCGATGTTAGATTGGGTTAGGTTAGGTTATATTACGCTATTGATGTATATGAAGATCCCACGGAGACGTAGAGGCCAACTCGCCAGGTATGTGGTCAAATATTACCGCCGAGATGATAGGTTGTGTTAGGTTTGGTTATATTTCGTTATTGATGTATATGAAGGTCCCACGGAGACGTAGAGGCCAACATGCCAGGAATGTTGTCAAATATTACAGCCGCGATGTTACATTGGGCTAGGTTAGGTTATATTAGGTTATTGATGTATATAAAGGTCCCACGGAGACGTAGAGGCCAACTCGCCAGGAATGTTGTCAAATATTACCGCCGAGATGATAGGTTGGGTTAGGTTAGGTTATATTTCGTCATTGATATATATGAAGGTCCCACGGAGACGTAGAGGCCAACATGCCAGGAATGTTGTCAAATATTACCGCCGAGATGATAGGTTGGGTTAGGTTAGGTTATATTTCGTCATTGATATATATGAAGGTCCCACGGAGACGTAGAGGCCAACATGCCAGGAATGTTGTCAAATATTACCGCCGAGATGATAGGTTGGGTTAGGTCAGCTTATATTACGTTATTGATTTATATGAAGGACCCACGTAGACGTAGGGGCCAACTCGTCAGGAATATTGTCAAATATTACCGCCGAGATGATAGGTTGGATTAGCTTAGGTTATATTACGTTATTGATGTATATAAAGGTCCCACGGATACGTAGAAGCCAACAAGCCAGGAATGTTGCCAAATATTGCCGCCGAAATGTTAGATTGGGTCAGGTTAGGTTAGATTACGTTATTGTCGTATATAAAGGTCCCACGGAGACGTAGAGGCCAACATGCCAGGAATGTTGGTCAGATATTACAGCCGCGATGTTAGATTGGGTTAGGTTAGGTTATATTACGTTATTGTTGTATATAAAGGTCCCACGGAGACGTAGAGGCCAACTCGCCAGGAATGCTGTCAAATAATAGCGCCGAGAGGTTAGGTTGGGTTAGGTTCGGTTATATTTCGTTATTAATGTATATGAAGGTCCCACGGAGACGTAGAGTAAAACTCGCCGGGAATGTTGTCAAATATTACAGCCGCGATGTCAGATTGGGTTACGTTAGGTTATATTACGTTATTGACGTATATAAAGGTCCCACGGAGACGTAGAGGCCAACCCGCCAGGAAAGTTTTCAAATATTACCGCCGAGATGATAGGTTGGGTTAGGTTAGGTTATATTTCGTCATTGATATATATGAAGGTCCCACGGAGACGTAGAGGCCAACAAGCCAGGAATGTTGCCAAATATTACCGCCGAGATGTGAGGTTGGGTTAGGTTAGGTTATATTACGTTATTGATGTATATAAAGGTCCCACGGAGACATAGAGGACAACTCGTCAGGAATGTGGTCAAATATTACCGCCGAGATGATAGGTTGGATTAGGGTAGGTTATATTACGTTATTGATGTATATGAAGGCCCCACGCAGACGTAGAGGCCAACCCGCCAAGAAAGTTTTCAAATATTACCGCCGAGATGATAGGTTGGGTTAGGTTAGGTTATATTTCGTCATTGATATATATGATGGTCCCACGGAGACGTAGAGGCCAACAAGTCAGGAATGTTGTCAAATATTACCGCCGAGATGATAGGTTGGGTTAGGTCAGCTTATATTACGTTATTGATTTATATGAAGGACCCACGTAGACGTAGGGGCCAACTCGTCAGGAATATTGTCAAATATTACCGCCGAGATGATAGGTTGGATTAGCTTAGGTTATATTACGTTATTGATGTATATAAAGGTCCCACGGATACGTAGAAGCCAACAAGCCAGGAATGTTGCCAAATATTGCCGCCGAAATGTTAGATTGGGTCAGGTTAGGCTAGATTACGTTATTGTCGTATATAAAGGTACCACGGAGACGTAGAGGCCAACATGCCAGGAATGTTGGTCAGATATTACAGCCGCGATGTTAGATTGGGTTAGGTTAGGTTATATTACGTTATTGTTGTATATAAAGGTCCCACGGAGACGTAGAGGCCAACTCGCCAGGAATGCTGTCAAATAATAGCGCCGAGAGGTTAGGTTGGGTCAGGTTAGGTTATATTACGTTATTGATGTATATGAAGATCCCACGGAGACGTAGAGGCCAACTCGCCAGGTATGTGGTCACATATTACCGCCGAGATGATAGGTTGGGTTACGTTAGGTTATATTACGTTATTGATGTATATAAAGGTCCCACGGAGACGTAGAGGCCAACTCGTCAGGAATATTGTCAAATATTACCGCCGAGATGATAGGTTGGATTAGGTTAGGTTATATTAAGTTATTGATGTATATGAAGATCCCATGGAGACGCAGAGGCCAACTCGCCAGGTATGTGGTTAAATATTACCGCCGAGATGATAGGTTGGGTTAGGTTCGGTTATATTTCGTTATTAATGTATATGAAGGTCCCACGGAGACGTAGAGTAAAACTCGCCGGGAATGTTGTCAAATATTACAGCCGCGATGTCAGATTGGGTTACGTTAGGTTATATTACGTTATTGACGTATATAAAGGTCCCACGGAGACGTAGAGGCCAACCCGCCAGGAAAGTTTTCAAATATTACCGCCGAGATGATAGGTTGGGTTAGGTTAGGTTATATTTCGTCATTGATATATATGAAGGTCCCACGGAGACGTAGAGGCCAACAAGCCAGGAATGTTGCCAAATATTACCGCCGAGATGTGAGGTTGGGTTAGGTTAGGTTATATTACTTTATTGATGTATATAAAGGTCCCACGGAGACATAGAGGACAACTCGTCAGGAATGTGGTCAAATATTACCGCCGAGATGATAGGTTGGATTAGGTTAGGTTATATTACGTTATTGATGTATATGAAGATCCCACGGAGACGTAGAGGCCAACTCGCCAGGTATGTGGTCAAATATTACCGCCGAGATGATAGGTTGGGTTAGGTTTGGTTATATTTCGTTATTGATGTATATGAAGGTCCCACGGAGACGTAGAGGCCAACATGCCAGGAATGTTGTCAAATATTACAGCCGCGATGTTAGATTGGGCTAGGTTAGGTTATATTACGTTATTGATGTATATAAAGGTCCCACAGGGACGTAGAGGCCAACTCCCCAGGAATGTTGTCAAATATTACCGCCGAGATGATAGGTTGGGTTAGGTTAGGTTATATTTCGTCATTGATATATATGATGGTCCCACGGAGACGTAGAGGCCAACAAGTCAGGAATGTTGCCAAATATTACCGCCGAGATGTGAGGTTGGGTTAGGTTAGGTTATATTACGTTATTGATGTATATAAAGATCCCACGGAAACGTAGAAGCCAACTCGCCAGGATTGTTGCCAAATATTACAGCCGCGATCTTAGATTGGGTTAGGTTAGGTTATATTACGTTATTGTTGTATATAAAGGTCCCACGGAGACGTAGAGGCCAACATGCCAGGAATGTTGGTCAAATATTACAGCCGCGATGTTAGATTGTGTTAGGTTAGGTTATATTACGTTATTGTTGTATATAAGGGTCCCACGGAGACGTAGAGGCCAACTCGCCGGGAATGTTGTCAAATATTACAGCCGCGATGTCAGATTGGGTTACGTTAGGTTATATTACGTTATTGACGTATATAAAGGTCCCACGGAGACGTAGAGGCCAACTCGCCAGGAATGTTGTCAAATATCACCGCCGAAATGTTAGGTTGGGTTAGGTTAGGTTATATTTCGTCATTGATATATATGATGGTCCCACGGAGACGTAGAGGCCAACAAGTCAGGAATGTTGCCAAATATTACCGCCGAGATGTGAGGTTGGGTTAGGTTAGGTTATATTACGTTATTGATGTATATAAAGATCCCACGGAAACGTAGAAGCCAACTCGCCAGGATTGTTGCCAAATATTACACCCGCGATCTTAGATTGGGTTAGGTTAGGTTATATTACGTTATTGTTGTATATAAAGGTCCCACGGAGACGTAGAGGCCAACTCGCCAGGTATGTGGTCAAATATTACAGCCGCGATGTTAGATTGTGTTAGGTTAGGTTATATTACGTTATTGTTGTATATAAAGGTCCCACGGAGACGTAGAGGCCAACTCGCCGGGAATGTTGTCAAATATTACAGCCGCGATGTTAGATTGGGTTAGGTTAGGTTATATTACGTTATTGATGTATATAAAGGTCCCACAGGGACGTAGAGGCCAACTCCCCAGGAATGTTGTCAAATATTACCGCCGAAATGTTAGGTTGGGTTAGGTTAGGTTATATTACGTTCTTGATGTATATAAAGGCCCCACGCAGACGTAGAGGCCAACCCGCCAAGAAAGTTTTCAAATATTACCGCCGAGATGATAGGTTGGGTTAGGTTAGGTTATATTTCGTCATTGATATATATGATGGTCCCACGGAGACGTAGAGGCCAACAAGTCAGGAATGTTGCCAAATATTACCGCCGAGATGTGAGGTTGGGTTAGGTTAGGTTATATTACGTTATTGATGTATATAAAGATCCCACGGAAACGTAGAAGCCAACTCGCCAGGATTGTTGCCAAATATTACAGCCGCGATCTTAGATTGGGTTAGGTTAGGTTATATTACGTTATTGTTGTATATAAAGGTCCCACGGAGACGTAGAGGCCAACATGCCAGGAATGTTGGTCAAATATTACAGCCGCGATGTTAGATTGTGTTAGGTTAGGTTATATTACGTTATTGTTGTATATAAAGGTCCCACGGAGACGTAGAGGCCAACTCGCCGGGAATGTTGTCAAATATTACAGCCGCGATGTCAGATTGGGTTACGTTAGGTTATATTACGTTATTGACGTATATAAAGGTCCCACGGAGACGTAGAGGCCAACTCGCCAGGAATGTTGTCAAATATCACCGCCGAAATGTTAGGTTGGGTTAGGTTAGGTTATATTTCGTCATTGATATATATGATGGTCCCACGGAGACGTAGAGGCCAACAAGTCAGGAATGTTGCCAAATATTACCGCCGAGATGTGAGGTTGGGTTAGGTTAGGTTATATTACGTTATTGATGTATATAAAGATCCCACGGAAACGTAGAAGCCAACTCGCCAGGATTGTTGCCAAATATTACAGCCGCGATCTTAGATTGGGTTAGGTTAGGTTATATTACGCTATTGATGTATATGAAGATCCCACGGAGACGTAGAGGCCAACTCGCCAGGTATGTGGTCAAATATTACCGCCGAGATGATAGGTTGTGTTAGGTTTGGTTATATTTCGTTATTGATGTACATGAAGGTCCCACGGAGACGTAGAGGCCAACTCGCCAGGAATGTTGTCAAATATTACCGCCGAAATGTTAGGTTGGGTTAGATTAGGTTATATTACGTTCTTCATGTATATAAAGGCCCCACGCAGACGTAGAGGCCAACATGCCAGGAAAGTTTTCAAATATTACCGCCGAGATGATAGGTTGGGTTAGGTTAGGTTATATTTCGTCATTGATATATATGAAGGTCCCACGGAGACGTAGAGGCCAACAAGCCAGGAATGTTGCCAAATATTACCGCCGAGATGTGAGGTTGGGTTAGGTTAGGTTATATTACGTTATTGATGTATATAAAGGTCCCACGGAGACATAGAGGACAACTCGTCAGGAATGTGGTCAAATATTACCGCCGAGATGATAGGTTGGATTAGGTTAGGTTATATTACGTTATTGATGTATATGAAGATCCCACGGAGACGTAGAGGCCAACTCGTCAGGAATATTGTCAAATATTACCGCCGAGATGATAGGTTGGATTAGGTTAGGTTATATTAAGTTATTGATGTATATGAAGATCCCATGGAGACGCAGAGGCCAACTCGCCAGGTATGTGGTCAAATATTACCGCCGAGATGATAGGTTGGGTTAGGTTTGGTTATATTTCGTTATTAATGTATATGAAGGTCCCACGGAGACGTAGAGTAAAACTCGCCGGGAATGTTGTCAAATATTACAGCCGTGATGTCAGATTGGGTTACGTTAGGCTATATTACGTTATTGACGTATATAAAGGTCCCACGGAGACGTAGAGGCCAACCCGCCAGGAAAGTTTTCAAATATTACCGCCGAGATGATAGGTTGGGTTAGGTTAGGTTATATTTCGTCATTGATATATATGAAGGTCCCACGGAGACGTAGAGGCCAACAAGCCAGGAATGTTGCCAAATATTACCGCCGAGATGTTAGATTGGGCTAGGTTAGGTTATATTACGTTATTGATGTATATAAAGGTCCCACGGAGACGTAGAGGCCAACTCCCCAGGAATGTTGTCAAATATTACCGCCGAAATGTTAGGTTGGGTTAGGTTAGGTTATATTACGTTCTTGATGTATATAAAGGCCCCACGCAGACGTAGAGGCCAACCCGCCAGGAAAGTTTTCAAATATTACCGCCGAGATGATAGGTTGGATTAGGTTAGGTTATATTACGTTATTGATGTATATAAATGTCCCACGGAGACGTAGAGGCCAACAAGCCAGGAATGTTGCCAAATATTGCCGCCGAAATGTTAGGTTGGGTTAGGTTAGGTTATATTACGTTATTGATGTATATAAAGGTCCCACGGAGACATAGAGGCCAACTCGTCAGGAATGTTGTCAAATATTACCGCCGAGATGATAGGTTGGATTAGGTTAGGTTATATTAAGTTATTGATGTATATGAAGATCCCACGGAGACGCCGAGGCCAACTCGCCAGGAATGCTGTCAAATAATAGCGCCGAGAGGTTAGGTTGGGTCAGGTTAGGTTATATTACGTTATTGATGTATATAAAGGTCCCACGGAGACATAGAGGACAACTCGTCAGGAATGTGGTCAAATATTACCGCCGAGATGATAGGTTGGATTAGGTTAGGTTATATTAAGTTATTGATGTATATGAAGATCCCATGGAGACGCAGAGGCCAACTCGCCAGGTATGTGGTCAAATATTACCGCCGAGATGATAGGTTGGGTTAGGTTTGGTTATATTTCGTTATTAATGTATATGAAGGTCCCACGGAGACGTAGAGGCCAACATGCCAGGAATGTTGTCAAATATTACAGCCGCGATGTTAGATTGGGTTAGGTTAGGTTATATTACGTTATTGATGTATATAAAGATCCCACGGAGACGTAGAGGCCAACTCCCCAGGAATGTTGTCAAATATTACCGCCGAAATGTTAGGTTGGGTTAGGTTAGGTTATATTTCGTCATTGATATATATGATGGTCCCACGGAGACGTAGAGGCCAACAAGTCAGGAATGTTGCCAAATATTACCGCCGAAATGTTAGGTTGGGTTAGGTTAGGTTATATTAAGTTATTGATGTATATGAAGATCCCACGGAGACGCAGAGTCCAACTCGGCAGGTATGTGGTCAAATATTACCGCCGAGATGATAGGTTGGGTTAGGTTTGGTTATATTTCGTTATTAATGTATATGAAGGTCCCACGGAGACGTAGAGTCCAACTCGCCAGGAATGTTGTCAAATATTACAGCCGCGATGTTAGATTGGGTTAGGTTAGGTTATATTACGCTATTGATGTATATGAAGATCCCACGGAGACGTAGAGGCCAACTCGCCAGGTATGTGGTCAAATATTACCGCCGAGATGATAGGTTGTGTTAGGTTTGGTTATATTTCGTTATTGATGTATATGAAGGTCCCACGGAGACGTAGAGGCCAACATGCCAGGAATGTTGTCAAATATTACAGCCGCGATGTTACATTGGGCTAGGTTAGGTTATATTAGGTTATTGATGTATATAAAGGTCCCACGGAGACGTAGAGGCCAACTCGCCAGGAATGTTGTCAAATATTACCGCCGAGATGATAGGTTGGGTTAGGTTAGGTTATATTTCGTCATTGATATATATGAAGGTCCCACGGAGACGTAGAGGCCAACATGCCAGGAATGTTGTCAAATATTACCGCCGAGATGATAGGTTGGGTTAGGTTAGGTTATATTTCGTCATTGATATATATGAAGGTCCCACGGAGACGTAGAGGCCAACATGCCAGGAATGTTGTCAAATATTACCGCCGAGATGATAGGTTGGGTTAGGTCAGCTTATATTACGTTATTGATTTATATGAAGGACCCACGTAGACGTAGGGGCCAACTCGTCAGGAATATTGTCAAATATTACCGCCGAGATGATAGGTTGGATTAGCTTAGGTTATATTACGTTATTGATGTATATAAAGGTCCCACGGATACGTAGAAGCCAACAAGCCAGGAATGTTGCCAAATATTGCCGCCGAAATGTTAGATTGGGTCAGGTTAGGTTAGATTACGTTATTGTCGTATATAAAGGTCCCACGGAGACGTAGAGGCCAACATGCCAGGAATGTTGGTCAGATATTACAGCCGCGATGTTAGATTGGGTTAGGTTAGGTTATATTACGTTATTGTTGTATATAAAGGTCCCACGGAGACGTAGAGGCCAACTCGCCAGGAATGCTGTCAAATAATAGCGCCGAGAGGTTAGGTTGGGTCAGGTTAGGTTATATTACGTTATTGATGTATATGAAGATCCCACGGAGACGTAGAGGCCAACTCGCCAGGTATGTGGTCACATATTACCGCCGAGATGATAGGTTGGGTTACGTTAGGTTATATTACGTTATTGATGTATATAAAGGTCCCACGGAGACGTAGAGGCCAACTCGTCAGGAATATTGTCAAATATTACCGCCGAGATGATAGGTTGGATTAGGTTAGGTTATATTAAGTTATTGATGTATATGAAGATCCCATGGAGACGCAGAGGCCAACTCGCCAGGTATGTGGTTAAATATTACCGCCGAGATGATAGGTTGGGTTAGGTTCGGTTATATTTCGTTATTAATGTATATGAAGGTCCCACGGAGACGTAGAGTAAAACTCGCCGGGAATGTTGTCAAATATTACAGCCGCGATGTCAGATTGGGTTACGTTAGGTTATATTACGTTATTGACGTATATAAAGGTCCCACGGAGACGTAGAGGCCAACCCGCCAGGAAAGTTTTCAAATATTACCGCCGAGATGATAGGTTGGGTTAGGTTAGGTTATATTTCGTCATTGATATATATGAAGGTCCCACGGAGACGTAGAGGCCAACAAGCCAGGAATGTTGCCAAATATTACCGCCGAGATGTGAGGTTGGGTTAGGTTAGGTTATATTACGTTATTGATGTATATAAAGGTCCCACGGAGACATAGAGGACAACTCGTCAGGAATGTGGTCAAATATTACCGCCGAGATGATAGGTTGGATTAGGTTAGGTTATATTACGTTATTGATGTATATGAAGATCCCACGGAGACGTAGAGGCCAACTCGCCAGGTATGTGGTCAAATATTACCGCCGAGATGATAGGTTGGGTTAGGTTTGGTTATATTTCGTTATTGATGTATATGAAGGTCCCACGGAGACGTAGAGGCCAACATGCCAGGAATGTTGTCAAATATTACAGCCGCGATGTTAGATTGGGCTAGGTTAGGTTATATTACGTTATTGATGTATATAAAGGTCCCACAGGGACGTAGAGGCCAACTCCCCAGGAATGTTGTCAAATATTACCGCCGAAATGTTAGGTTGGGTTAGGTTAGGTTATATTACGTTCTTGATGTATATAAAGGCCCCACGCAGACGTAGAGGCCAACCCGCCAAGAAAGTTTTCAAATATTACCGCCGAGATGATAGGTTGGATTAGGTTAGGTTATATTACGTTATTGATGTATATAAATGTCCCACGGAGACGTAGAGGCCAACAAGCCAGGAATGTTGCCAAATATTGCCGCCGAAATGTTAGGTTGGGTTAGGTTAGGTTATATTACGTTATTGATGTATATAAAGGTCCCACGGAGACATAGAGGCCAACTCGTCAGGAATGTTGTCAAATATTACCGCCGAGATGATAGGTTGGATTAGGTTAGGTTATATTAAGTTATTGATGTATATGAAGATCCCACGGAGACGCCGAGGCCAACTCGCCAGGAATGCTGTCAAATAATAGCGCCGAGAGGATAGGTTGGGTCAGGTTAGGTTATATTACGTTATTGATGTATATAAAGGTCCCACGGAGACATAGAGGACAACTCGTCAGGAATGTGGTCAAATATTACCGCCGAGATGATAGGTTGGATTAGGTTAGGTTATATTAAGTTATTGATGTATATGAAGATCCCATGGAGACGCAGAGGCCAACTCGCCAGGTATGTGGTCAAATATTACCGCCGAGATGATAGGTTGGGTTAGGTTTGGTTATATTTCGTTATTAATGTATATGAAGGTCCCACGGAGACGTAGAGGCCAACATGCCAGGAATGTTGTCAAATATTACAGCCGCGATGTTAGATTGGGTTAGGTTAGGTTATATTACGTTATTGATGTATATAAAGATTCCACGGAGACGTAGAGGCCAACTCCCCAGGAATGTTGTCAAATATTACCGCCGAAATGTTAGGTTGGGTTAGGTTAGGTTATATTTCGTCATTGATATATATGATGGTCCCACGGAGACGTAGAGGCCAACAAGTCAGGAATGTTGCCAAATATTACCGCCGAAATGTTAGGTTGGGTTAGGTTAGGTTATATTAAGTTATTGATGTATATGAAGATCCCACGGAGACGCAGAGTCCAACTCGCCAGGTATGTGGTCAAATATTACCGCCGAGATGATAGGTTGGGTTAGGTTTGGTTATATTTCGTTATTAATGTATATGAAGGTCCCACGGAGACGTAGAGTCCAACTCGCCAGGAATGTTGTCAAATATTACAGCCGCGATGTTACATTGGGCTAGGTTAGGTTATATTAGGTTATTGATGTATATAAAGGTCCCACGGAGACGTAGAGGCCAACATGCCAGGAATGTTGTCAAATATTACAGCCGCGATGTTAGATTGGGTTAGGTTAGGTTATATTACGTTATTGATGTATATAAAGATTCCACGGAGACGTAGAGGCCAACTCCCCAGGAATGTTGTCAAATATTACCGCCGAAATGTTAGGTTGGGTTAGGTTAGGTTATATTTCGTCATTGATATATATGATGGTCCCACGGAGACGTAGAGGCCAACAAGTCAGGAATGTTGCCAAATATTACCGCCGAAATGTTAGGTTGGGTTAGGTTAGGTTATATTAAGTTATTGATGTATATGAAGATCCCACGGAGACGCAGAGTCCAACTCGCCAGGTATGTGGTCAAATATTACCGCCGAGATGATAGGTTGGGTTAGGTTTGGTTATATTTCGTTATTAATGTATATGAAGGTCCCACGGAGACGTAGAGTCCAACTCGCCAGGAATGTTGTCAAATATTACAGCCGCGATGTTACATTGGGCTAGGTTAGGTTATATTAGGTTATTGATGTATATAAAGGTCCCACGGAGACGTAGAGGCCAACTCGCCAGGAATGTTGTCAAATATTACCGCCGAGATGATAGGTTGGGTTAGGTTAGGTTATATTTCGTCATTGATATATATGAAGGTCCCACGGAGACGTAGAGGCCAACATGCCAGGAATGTTGTCAAATATTACCGCCGAGATGATAGGTTGGGTTAGGTTAGGTTATATTTCGTCATTGATATATATGAAGGTCCCACGGAGACGTAGAGGCCAACATGCCAGGAATGTTGTCAAATATTACCGCCGAGATGATAGGTTGGGTTAGGTCAGCTTATATTACGTTATTGATTTATATGAAGGACCCACGTAGACGTAGGGGCCAACTCGTCAGGAATATTGTCAAATATTACCGCCGAGATGATAGGTTGGATTAGCTTAGGTTATATTACGTTATTGATGTATATAAAGGTCCCACGGATACGTAGAAGCCAACAAGCCAGGAATGTTGCCAAATATTGCCGCCGAAATGTTAGATTGGGTCAGGTTAGGTTAGATTACGTTATTGTCGTATATAAAGGTCCCACGGAGACGTAGAGGCCAACATGCCAGGAATGTTGGTCAGATATTACAGCCGCGATGTTAGATTGGGTTAGGTTAGGTTATATTACGTTATTGTTGTATATAAAGGTCCCACGGAGACGTAGAGGCCAACTCGCCAGGAATGCTGTCAAATAATAGCGCCGAGAGGTTAGGTTGGGTCAGGTTAGGTTATATTACGTTATTGATGTATATGAAGATCCCACGGAGACGTAGAGGCCAACTCGCCAGGTATGTGGTCACATATTACCGCCGAGATGATAGGTTGGGTTACGTTAGGTTATATTACGTTATTGATGTATATAAAGGTCCCACGGAGACGTAGAGGCCAACTCGTCAGGAATATTGTCAAATATTACCGCCGAGATGATAGGTTGGATTAGGTTAGGTTATATTAAGTTATTGATGTATATGAAGATCCCATGGAGACGCAGAGGCCAACTCGCCAGGTATGTGGTTAAATATTACCGCCGAGATGATAGGTTGGGTTAGGTTCGGTTATATTTCGTTATTAATGTATATGAAGGTCCCACGGAGACGTAGAGTAAAACTCGCCGGGAATGTTGTCAAATATTACAGCCGCGATGTCAGATTGGGTTACGTTAGGTTATATTACGTTATTGACGTATATAAAGGTCCCACGGAGACGTAGAGGCCAACCCGCCAGGAAAGTTTTCAAATATTACCGCCGAGATGATAGGTTGGGTTAGGTTAGGTTATATTTCGTCATTGATATATATGAAGGTCCCGCGGAGACGTAGAGGCCAACAAGCCAGGAATGTTGCCAAATATTACCGCCGAGATGTGAGGTTGGGTTAGGTTAGGTTATATTACGTTATTGATGTATATAAAGGTCCCACGGAGACATAGAGGACAACTCGTCAGGAATGTGGTCAAATATTACCGCCGAGATGATAGGTTGGATTAGGTTAGGTTATATTACGTTATTGATGTATATGAAGATCCCACGGAGACGTAGAGGCCAACTCGCCAGGTATGTGGTCAAATATTACCGCCGAGATGATAGGTTGGGTTAGGTTTGGTTATATTTCGTTATTGATGTATATGAAGGTCCCACGGAGACGTAGAGGCCAACATGCCAGGAATGTTGTCAAATATTACAGCCGCGATGTTAGATTGGGCTAGGTTAGGTTATATTACGTTATTGATGTATATAAAGGTCCCACAGGGACGTAGAGGCCAACTCCCCAGGAATGTTGTCAAATATTACCGCCGAAATGTTAGGTTGGGTTAGGTTAGGTTATATTACGTTCTTGATGTATATAAAGGCCCCACGCAGACGTAGAGGCCAACCCGCCAAGAAAGTTTTCAAATATTACCGCCGAGATGATAGGTTGGGTTAGGTTAGGTTATATTTCGTCATTGATATATATGATGGTCCCACGGAGACGTAGAGGCCAACAAGTCAGGAATGTTGCCAAATATTACCGCCGAGATGTGAGGTTGGGTTAGGTTAGGTTATATTACGTTATTGATGTATATAAAGGTCCCACGGAGACATAGAGGCCAACTCGTCAGGAATGTTGTCAAATATTACCGCCGAGATGATAGGTTGGATTAGGTTAGGTTATATTAAGTTATTGATGTATATGAAGATCCCACGGAGACGCCGAGGCCAACTCGCCAGGAATGCTGTCAAATAATAGCGCCGAGAGGTTAGGTTGGGTCAGGTTAGGTTATATTACGTTATTGATGTATATAAAGGTCCCACGGAGACATAGAGGACAACTCGTCAGGAATGTGGTCAAATATTACCGCCGAGATGATAGGTTGGATTAGGTTAGGTTATATTAAGTTATTGATGTATATGAAGATCCCATGGAGACGCAGAGGCCAACTCGCCAGGTATGTGGTCAAATATTACCGCCGAGATGATAGGTTGGGTTAGGTTTGGTTATATTTCGTTATTAATGTATATGAAGGTCCCACGGAGACGTAGAGGCCAACATGCCAGGAATGTTGTCAAATATTACAGCCGCGATGTTAGATTGGGTTAGGTTAGGTTATATTACGTTATTGATGTATATAAAGATTCCACGGAGACGTAGAGGCCAACTCCCCAGGAATGTTGTCAAATATTACCGCCGAAATGTTAGGTTGGGTTAGGTTAGGTTATATTTCGTCATTGATATATATGATGGTCCCACGGAGACGTAGAGGCCAACAAGTCAGGAATGTTGCCAAATATTACCGCCGAAATGTTAGGTTGGGTTAGGTTAGGTTATATTAAGTTATTGATGTATATGAAGATCCCACGGAGACGCAGAGTCCAACTCGCCAGGTATGTGGTCAAATATTACCGCCGAGATGATAGGTTGGGTTAGGTTTGGTTATATTTCGTTATTAATGTATATGAAGGTCCCACGGAGACGTAGAGTCCAACTCGCCAGGAATGTTGTCAAATATTACAGCCGCGATGTTACATTGGGCTAGGTTAGGTTATATTAGGTTATTGATGTATATAAAGGTCCCACGGAGACGTAGAGGCCAACATGCCAGGAATGTTGTCAAATATTACAGCCGCGATGTTAGATTGGGTTAGGTTAGGTTATATTACGTTATTGATGTATATAAAGATTCCACGGAGACGTAGAGGCCAACTCCCCAGGAATGTTGTCAAATATTACCGCCGAAATGTTAGGTTGGGTTAGGTTAGGTTATATTTCGTCATTGATATATATGATGGTCCCACGGAGACGTAGAGGCCAACAAGTCAGGAATGTTGCCAAATATTACCGCCGAAATGTTAGGTTGGGTTAGGTTAGGTTATATTAAGTTATTGATGTATATGAAGATCCCACGGAGACGCAGAGTCCAACTCGCCAGGTATGTGGTCAAATATTACCGCCGAGATGATAGGTTGGGTTAGGTTTGGTTATATTTCGTTATTAATGTATATGAAGGTCCCACGGAGACGTAGAGTCCAACTCGCCAGGAATGTTGTCAAATATTACAGCCGCGATGTTACATTGGGCTAGGTTAGGTTATATTAGGTTATTGATGTATATAAAGGTCCCACGGAGACGTAGAGGCCAACTCGCCAGGAATGTTGTCAAATATTACCGCCGAGATGATAGGTTGGGTTAGGTTAGGTTATATTTCGTCATTGATATATATGAAGGTCCCACGGAGACGTAGAGGCCAACATGCCAGGAATGTTGTCAAATATTACCGCCGAGATGATAGGTTGGGTTAGGTTAGGTTATATTTCGTCATTGATATATATGAAGGTCCCACGGAGACGTAGAGGCCAACATGCCAGGAATGTTGTCAAATATTACCGCCGAGATGATAGGTTGGGTTAGGTCAGCTTATATTACGTTATTGATTTATATGAAGGACCCACGTAGACGTAGGGGCCAACTCGTCAGGAATATTGTCAAATATTACCGCCGAGATGATAGGTTGGATTAGCTTAGGTTATATTACGTTATTGATGTATATAAAGGTCCCACGGATACGTAGAAGCCAACAAGCCAGGAATGTTGCCAAATATTGCCGCCGAAATGTTAGATTGGGTCAGGTTAGGTTAGATTACGTTATTGTCGTATATAAAGGTCCCACGGAGACGTAGAGGCCAACATGCCAGGAATGTTGGTCAGATATTACAGCCGCGATGTTAGATTGGGTTAGGTTAGGTTATATTACGTTATTGTTGTATATAAAGGTCCCACGGAGACGTAGAGGCCAACTCGCCAGGAATGCTGTCAAATAATAGCGCCGAGAGGTTAGGTTGGGTCAGGTTAGGTTATATTACGTTATTGATGTATATGAAGATCCCACGGAGACGTAGAGGCCAACTCGCCAGGTATGTGGTCACATATTACCGCCGAGATGATAGGTTGGGTTACGTTAGGTTATATTACGTTATTGATGTATATAAAGGTCCCACGGAGACGTAGAGGCCAACTCGTCAGGAATATTGTCAAATATTACCGCCGAGATGATAGGTTGGATTAGGTTAGGTTATATTAAGTTATTGATGTATATGAAGATCCCATGGAGACGCAGAGGCCAACTCGCCAGGTATGTGGTTAAATATTACCGCCGAGATGATAGGTTGGGTTAGGTTCGGTTATATTTCGTTATTAATGTATATGAAGGTCCCACGGAGACGTAGAGTAAAACTCGCCGGGAATGTTGTCAAATATTACAGCCGCGATGTCAGATTGGGTTACGTTAGGTTATATTACGTTATTGACGTATATAAAGGTCCCACGGAGACGTAGAGGCCAACCCGCCAGGAAAGTTTTCAAATATTACCGCCGAGATGATAGGTTGGGTTAGGTTAGGTTATATTTCGTCATTGATATATATGAAGGTCCCGCGGAGACGTAGAGGCCAACAAGCCAGGAATGTTGCCAAATATTACCGCCGAGATGTGAGGTTGGGTTAGGTTAGGTTATATTACGTTATTGATGTATATAAAGGTCCCACGGAGACATAGAGGACAACTCGTCAGGAATGTGGTCAAATATTACCGCCGAGATGATAGGTTGGATTAGGTTAGGTTATATTACGTTATTGATGTATATGAAGATCCCACGGAGACGTAGAGGCCAACTCGCCAGGTATGTGGTCAAATATTACCGCCGAGATGATAGGTTGGGTTAGGTTTGGTTATATTTCGTTATTGATGTATATGAAGGTCCCACGGAGACGTAGAGGCCAACATGCCAGGAATGTTGTCAAATATTACAGCCGCGATGTTAGATTGGGCTAGGTTAGGTTATATTACGTTATTGATGTATATAAAGGTCCCACAGGGACGTAGAGGCCAACTCCCCAGGAATGTTGTCAAATATTACCGCCGAAATGTTAGGTTGGGTTAGGTTAGGTTATATTACGTTCTTGATGTATATAAAGGCCCCACGCAGACGTAGAGGCCAACCCGCCAAGAAAGTTTTCAAATATTACCGCCGAGATGATAGGTTGGGTTAGGTTAGGTTATATTTCGTCATTGATATATATGATGGTCCCACGGAGACGTAGAGGCCAACAAGTCAGGAATGTTGCCAAATATTACCGCCGAGATGTGAGGTTGGGTTAGGTTAGGTTATATTACGTTATTGATGTATATAAAGATCCCACGGAAACGTAGAAGCCAACTCGCCAGGATTGTTGCCAAATATTACAGCCGCGATCTTAGATTGGGTTAGGTTAGGTTATATTACGTTATTGTTGTATATAAAGGTCCCACGGAGACGTAGAGGCCAACATGCCAGGAATGTTGGTCAAATATTACAGCCGCGATGTTAGATTGTGTTAGGTTAGGTTATATTACGTTATTGTTGTATATAAAGGTCCCACGGAGACGTAGAGGCCAACTCGCCGGGAATGTTGTCAAATATTACAGCCGCGATGTCAGATTGGGTTACGTTAGGTTATATTACGTTATTGACGTATATAAAGGTCCCACGGAGACGTAGAGGCCAACTCGCCAGGAATGTTGTCAAATATCACCGCCGAAATGTTAGGTTGGGTTAGGTTAGGTTATATTTCGTCATTGATATATATGATGGTCCCACGGAGACGTAGAGGCCAACAAGTCAGGAATGTTGCCAAATATTACCGCCGAGATGTGAGGTTGGGTTAGGTTAGGTTATATTACGTTATTGATGTATATAAAGATCCCACGGAAACGTAGAAGCCAACTCGCCAGGATTGTTGCCAAATATTACACCCGCGATCTTAGATTGGGTTAGGTTAGGTTATATTACGTTATTGTTGTATATAAAGGTCCCACGGAGACGTAGAGGCCAACTCGCCAGGTATGTGGTCAAATATTACAGCCGCGATGTTAGATTGTGTTAGGTTAGGTTATATTACGTTATTGTTGTATATAAAGGTCCCACGGAGACGTAGAGGCCAACTCGCCGGGAATGTTGTCAAATATTACAGCCGCGATGTCAGATTGGGTTACGTTAGGTTATATTACGTTATTGACGTATATAAAGGTCCCACGGAGACGTAGAGGCCAACTCGCCAGGAATGTTGTCAAATATTACCGCCGAAATGTTAGGTTGGGTTAGGTTAGGTTATATTAAGTTATTGATGTATATGAAGATCCCACGGAGACGCAGAGGCCAACTCGCCAGGTATGTGGTCAAATATTACCGCCGAGATGATAGGTTGGGTTAGGTTTGGTTATATTTCGTTATTAATGTATATGAAGGTCCCACGGAGACGTAGAGTCCAACTCGCCAGGAATGTTGTCAAATATTACAGCCGCGATGTTAGATTGGGTTAGGTTAGGTTATATTACGCTATTGATGTATATGAAGATCCCACGGAGACGTAGAGGCCAACTCGCCAGGTATGTGGTCAAATATTACCGCCGAGATGATAGGTTGGGTTAGGTTTGGTTATATTTCGTTATTGATGTATATGAAGGTCCCACGGAGACGTAGAGGCCAACATGCCAGGAATGTTGTCAAATATTACAGCCGCGATGTTAGATTGGGTTAGGTTAGGTTATATTACGCTATTGATGTATATGAAGATCCCACGGAGACGTAGAGGCCAACTCGCCAGGTATGTGGTCAAATATTACCGCCGAGATGATAGGTTGGGTTAGGTTTGGTTATATTTCGTTATTGATGTATATGAAGGTCCCACGGAGACGTAGAGGCCAACATGCCAGGAATGTTGTCAAATATTACAGCCGCGATGTTACATTGGGCTAGGTTAGGTTATATTAGGTTATTGATGTATATAAAGGTCCCACGGAGACGTAGAGGCCAACTCGCCAGGAATGCTGTCAAATAATAGCGCCGAGAGGTTAGGTTGGGTCAGGTTAGGTTATATTACGTTATTGATGTATATGAAGATCCCACGGAGACGTAGAGGCCAACTCGCCAGGTATGTGGTCACATATTACCGCCGAGATGATAGGTTGGGTTACGTTAGGTTATATTACGTTATTGATGTATATAAAGGTCCCACGGAGACGTAGAGGCCAACTCGTCAGGAATATTGTCAAATATTACCGCCGAGATGATAGGTTGGATTAGGTTAGGTTATATTAAGTTATTGATGTATATGAAGATCCCATGGAGACGCAGAGGCCAACTCGCCAGGTATGTGGTTAAATATTACCGCCGAGATGATAGGTTGGGTTAGGTTCGGTTATATTTCGTTATTAATGTATATGAAGGTCCCACGGAGACGTAGAGTAAAACTCGCCGGGAATGTTGTCAAATATTACAGCCGCGATGTCAGATTGGGTTACGTTAGGTTATATTACGTTATTGACGTATATAAAGGTCCCACGGAGACGTAGAGGCCAACCCGCCAGGAAAGTTTTCAAATATTACCGCCGAGATGATAGGTTGGGTTAGGTTAGGTTATATTTCGTCATTGATATATATGAAGGTCCCACGGAGACGTAGAGGCCAACAAGCCAGGAATGTTGCCAAATATTACCGCCGAGATGTGAGGTTGGGTTAGGTTAGGTTATATTACGTTATTGATGTATATAAAGGTCCCACGGAGACATAGAGGACAACTCGTCAGGAATGTGGTCAAATATTACCGCCGAGATGATAGGTTGGATTAGGTTAGGTTATATTACGTTATTGATGTATATGAAGATCCCACGGAGACGTAGAGGCCAACTCGCCAGGTATGTGGTCAAATATTACCGCCGAGATGATAGGTTGGGTTAGGTTTGGTTATATTTCGTTATTGATGTATATGAAGGTCCCACGGAGACGTAGAGGCCAACATGCCAGGAATGTTGTCAAATATTACAGCCGCGATGTTAGATTGGGCTAGGTTAGGTTATATTACGTTATTGATGTATATAAAGGTCCCACAGGGACGTAGAGGCCAACTCCCCAGGAATGTTGTCAAATATTACCGCCGAAATGTTAGGTTGGGTTAGGTTAGGTTATATTACGTTCTTGATGTATATAAAGGCCCCACGCAGACGTAGAGGCCAACCCGCCAAGAAAGTTTTCAAATATTACCGCCGAGATGATAGGTTGGATTAGGTTAGGTTATATTACGTTATTGATGTATATAAATGTCCCACGGAGACGTAGAGGCCAACAAGCCAGGAATGTTGCCAAATATTGCCGCCGAAATGTTAGGTTGGGTTAGGTTAGGTTATATTACGTTATTGATGTATATAAAGGTCCCACGGAGACATAGAGGCCAACTCGTCAGGAATGTTGTCAAATATTACCGCCGAGATGATAGGTTGGATTAGGTTAGGTTATATTAAGTTATTGATGTATATGAAGATCCCACGGAGACGCCGAGGCCAACTCGCCAGGAATGCTGTCAAATAATAGCGCCGAGAGGTTAGGTTGGGTCAGGTTAGGTTATATTACGTTATTGATGTATATAAAGGTCCCACGGAGACATAGAGGACAACTCGTCAGGAATGTGGTCAAATATTACCGCCGAGATGATAGGTTGGATTAGGTTAGGTTATATTAAGTTATTGATGTATATGAAGATCCCATGGAGACGCAGAGGCCAACTCGCCAGGTATGTGGTCAAATATTACCGCCGAGATGATAGGTTGGGTTAGGTTTGGTTATATTTCGTTATTAATGTATATGAAGGTCCCACGGAGACGTAGAGGCCAACATGCCAGGAATGTTGTCAAATATTACAGCCGCGATGTTAGATTGGGTTAGGTTAGGTTATATTACGTTATTGATGTATATAAAGATTCCACGGAGACGTAGAGGCCAACTCCCCAGGAATGTTGTCAAATATTACCGCCGAAATGTTAGGTTGGGTTAGGTTAGGTTATATTTCGTCATTGATATATATGATGGTCCCACGGAGACGTAGAGGCCAACAAGTCAGGAATGTTGCCAAATATTACCGCCGAAATGTTAGGTTGGGTTAGGTTAGGTTATATTAAGTTATTGATGTATATGAAGATCCCACGGAGACGCAGAGTCCAACTCGCCAGGTATGTGGTCAAATATTACCGCCGAGATGATAGGTTGGGTTAGGTTTGGTTATATTTCGTTATTAATGTATATGAAGGTCCCACGGAGACGTAGAGTCCAACTCGCCAGGAATGTTGTCAAATATTACAGCCGCGATGTTACATTGGGCTAGGTTAGGTTATATTAGGTTATTGATGTATATAAAGGTCCCACGGAGACGTAGAGGCCAACTCGCCAGGAATGTTGTCAAATATTACCGCCGAGATGATAGGTTGGGTTAGGTTAGGTTATATTTCGTCATTGATATATATGAAGGTCCCACGGAGACGTAGAGGCCAACATGCCAGGAATGTTGTCAAATATTACCGCCGAGATGATAGGTTGGGTTAGGTTAGGTTATATTTCGTCATTGATATATATGAAGGTCCCACGGAGACGTAGAGGCCAACATGCCAGGAATGTTGTCAAATATTACCGCCGAGATGATAGGTTGGGTTAGGTCAGCTTATATTACGTTATTGATTTATATGAAGGACCCACGTAGACGTAGGGGCCAACTCGTCAGGAATATTGTCAAATATTACCGCCGAGATGATAGGTTGGATTAGCTTAGGTTATATTACGTTATTGATGTATATAAAGGTCCCACGGATACGTAGAAGCCAACAAGCCAGGAATGTTGCCAAATATTGCCGCCGAAATGTTAGATTGGGTCAGGTTAGGTTAGATTACGTTATTGTCGTATATAAAGGTCCCACGGAGACGTAGAGGCCAACATGCCAGGAATGTTGGTCAGATATTACAGCCGCGATGTTAGATTGGGTTAGGTTAGGTTATATTACGTTATTGTTGTATATAAAGGTCCCACGGAGACGTAGAGGCCAACTCGCCAGGAATGCTGTCAAATAATAGCGCCGAGAGGTTAGGTTGGGTCAGGTTAGGTTGGGTCAGGTTAGGTTATATTACGTTATTGATGTATATGAAGATCCCACGGAGACGTAGAGGCCAACTCGCCAGGTATGTGGTCACATATTACCGCCGAGATGATAGGTTGGGTTACGTTAGGTTATATTACGTTATTGATGTATATAAAGGTCCCACGGAGACGTAGAGGCCAACTCGTCAGGAATATTGTCAAATATTACCGCCGAGATGATAGGTTGGATTAGGTTAGGTTATATTAAGTTATTGATGTATATGAAGATCCCATGGAGACGCAGAGGCCAACTCGCCAGGTATGTGGTTAAATATTACCGCCGAGATGATAGGTTGGGTTAGGTTCGGTTATATTTCGTTATTAATGTATATGAAGGTCCCACGGAGACGTAGAGTAAAACTCGCCGGGAATGTTGTCAAATATTACAGCCGCGATGTCAGATTGGGTTACGTTAGGTTATATTACGTTATTGACGTATATAAAGGTCCCACGGAGACGTAGAGGCCAACCCGCCAGGAAAGTTTTCAAATATTACCGCCGAGATGATAGGTTGGGTTAGGTTAGGTTATATTTCGTCATTGATATATATGAAGGTCCCGCGGAGACGTAGAGGCCAACAAGCCAGGAATGTTGCCAAATATTACCGCCGAGATGTGAGGTTGGGTTAGGTTAGGTTATATTACGTTATTGATGTATATGAAGATCCCACGGAGACGTAGAGGCCAACTCGCCAGGTATGTGGTCAAATATTACCGCCGAGATGATAGGTTGGGTTAGGTTTGGTTATATTTCGTTATTGATGTATATGAAGGTCCCACGGAGACGTAGAGGCCAACATGCCAGGAATGTTGTCAAATATTACAGCCGCGATGTTAGATTGGGCTAGGTTAGGTTATATTACGTTATTGATGTATATGAAGGTCCCACGGAGACGTAGAGGCCAACATGCCAGGAATGTTGTCAAATATTACAGCCGCGATGTTAGATTGGGCTAGGTTAGGTTATATTACGTTATTGATGTATATAAAGGTCCCACAGGGACGTAGAGGCCAACTCCCCAGGAATGTTGTCAAATATTACCGCCGAAATGTTAGGTTGGGTTAGGTTAGGTTATATTACGTTCTTGATGTATATAAAGGCCCCACGCAGACGTAGAGGCCAACCCGCCAAGAAAGTTTTCAAATATTACCGCCGAGATGATAGGTTGGGTTAGGTTAGGTTATATTTCGTCATTGATATATATGATGGTCCCACGGAGACGTAGAGGCCAACAAGTCAGGAATGTTGCCAAATATTACCGCCGAGATGTGAGGTTGGGTTAGGTTAGGATATATTACGTTATTGATGTATATAAAGATCCCACGGAAACGTAGAAGCCAACTCGCCAGGATTGTTGCCAAATATTACAGCCGCGATCTTAGATTGGGTTAGGTTAGGTTATATTACGTTATTGTTGTATATAAAGGTCCCACGGAGACGTAGAGGCCAACATGCCAGGAATGTTGGTCAAATATTACAGCCGCGATGTTAGATTGTGTTAGGTTAGGTTATATTACGTTATTGTTGTATATAAAGGTCCCACGGAGACGTAGAGGCCAACTCGCCGGGAATGTTGTCAAATATTACAGCCGCGATGTCAGATTGGGTTACGTTAGGTTATATTACGTTATTGACGTATATAAAGGTCCCACGGAGACGTAGAGGCCAACTCGCCAGGAATGTTGTCAAATATCACCGCCGAAATGTTAGGTTGGGTTAGGTTAGGTTATATTTCGTCATTGATATATATGATGGTCCCACGGAGACGTAGAGGCCAACAAGTCAGGAATGTTGCCAAATATTACCGCCGAGATGTGAGGTTGGGTTAGGTTAGGTTATATTACGTTATTGATGTATATAAAGATCGCACGGAAACGTAGAAGCCAACTCGCCAGGATTGTTGCCAAATATTACACCCGCGATCTTAGATTGGGTTAGGTTAGGTTATATTACGTTATTGTTGTATATAAAGGTCCCACGGAGACGTAGAGGCCAACTCGCCAGGTATGTGGTCAAATATTACAGCCGCGATGTTAGATTGTGTTAGGTTAGGTTATATTACGTTATTGTTGTATATAAAGGTCCCACGGAGACGTAGAGGCCAACTCGCCGGGAATGTTGTCAAATATTACAGCCGCGATGTCAGATTGGGTTACGTTAGGTTATATTACGTTATTGACGTATATAAAGGTCCCACGGAGACGTAGAGGCCAACTCGCCAGGAATGTTGTCAAATATTACCGCCGAAATATTAGGTTGGGTTAGGTTAGGTTATATTAAGTTATTGATGTATATGAAGATCCCACGGAGACGCAGAGGCCAACTCGCCAGGTATGTGGTCAAATATTACCGCCGAGATGATAGGTTGGGTTAGGTTTGGTTATATTTCGTTATTAATGTATATAAAGGTCCCACGGAGACGTAGAGTCCAACTCGCCAGGAATGTTGTCAAATATTACAGCCGCGATGTTAGATTGGGTTAGGTTAGGTTATATTACGTTATTGATGTATATAAAGGTCCCACAGGGACGTAGAGGCCAACTCCCCAGGAATGTTGTCAAATATTACCGCCGAAATGTTAGGTTGGGTTAGGTTAGGTTATATTACGTTCTTGATGTATATAAAGGCCCCACGCAGACGTAGAGGCCAACCCGCCAAGAAAGTTTTCAAATATTACCGCCGAGATGATAGGTTGGGTTAGGTTAGGTTATATTTCGTCATTGATATATATGATGGTCCCACGGAGACGTAGAGACCAACAAGCCAGGAATGTTGACAAATATTACCGTCGAGATGGGAGGTTGGGTTAGGTTAGGTTATATTACGTTATTGATGTATATAAAGATCCCACGGAGACGTAGAGGCCAACTCGCCAGGTATGTGGTCAAATATTACCGCCGAGATGATAGGTTGTGTTAGGTTTGGTTATATTTCGTTATTGATGTACATGAAGGTCCCACGGAGACGTAGAGGCCAACTCGCCAGGAATGTTGTCAAATATTACCGCCGAAATGTTAGGTTGGGTTAGATTAGGTTATATTACGTTCTTCATGTATATAAAGGCCCCACGCAGACGTAGAGGCCAACCCGCCAAGAAAGTTTTCAAATATTACCGCCGAGATGATAGGTTGGGTTAGGTTAGGTTATATTTCGTCATTGATATATATGATGGTCCCACGGAGACGTAGAGGCCAACAAGTCAGGAATGTTGCCAAATATTACCGCCGAGATGTGAGGTTGGGTTAGGTTAGGTTATATTACGTTATTGATGTATATAAAGATCCCACGGAAACGTAGAAACCAACTCGCCAGGATTGTTGCCAAATATTACAGCCGCGATCTTAGATTGGGTTAGGTTAGGTTATATTACGTTATTGTTGTATATAAAGGTCCCACGGAGACGTAGAGGCCAACATGCCAGGAATGTTGGTCAAATATTACAGCCGCGATGTTAGATTGTGTTAGGTTAGGTTATATTACGTTATTGTTGTATATAAAGGTCCCACGGAGACGTAGAGGCCAACTCGCCGGGAATGTTGTCAAATATTACAGCCGCGATGTCAGATTGGGTTACGTTAGGTTATATTACGTTATTGACGTATATAAAGGTCCCACGGAGACGTAGAGGCCAACTCGCCAGGAATGTTGTCAAATATCACCGCCGAAATGTTAGGTTGGGTTAGGTTAGGTTATATTTCGTCATTGATATATATGATGGTCCCACGGAGACGTAGAGGCCAACAAGTCAGGAATGTTGCCAAATATTACCGCCGAGATGTGAGGTTGGGTTAGGTTAGGTTATATTACGTTATTGATGTATATAAAGATCGCACGGAAACGTAGAAGCCAACTCGCCAGGATTGTTGCCAAATATTACACCCGCGATCTTAGATTGGGTTAGGTTAGGTTATATTACGTTATTGTTGTATATAAAGGTCCCACGGAGACGTAGAGGCCAACTCGCCAGGTATGTGGTCAAATATTACAGCCGCGATGTTAGATTGTGTTAGGTTAGGTTATATTACGTTATTGTTGTATATAAAGGTCCCACGGAGACGTAGAGGCCAACTCGCCGGGAATGTTGTCAAATATTACAGCCGCGATGTCAGATTGGGTTACGTTAGGTTATATTACGTTATTGACGTATATAAAGGTCCCACGGAGACGTAGAGGCCAACTCGCCAGGAATGTTGTCAAATATTACCGCCGAAATGTTAGGTTGGGTTAGGTTAGGTTATATTAAGTTATTGATGTATATGAAGATCCCACGGAGACGCAGAGGCCAACTCGCCAGGTATGTGGTCAAATATTACCGCCGAGATGATAGGTTGGGTTAGGTTTGGTTATATTTCGTTATTAATGTATATAAAGGTCCCACGGAGACGTAGAGTCCAACTCGCCAGGAATGTTGTCAAATATTACAGCCGCGATGTTAGATTGGGTTAGGTTAGGTTATATTACGTTATTGATGTATATAAAGGTCCCACAGGGACGTAGAGGCCAACTCCCCAGGAATGTTGTCAAATATTACCGCCGAAATGTTAGGTTGGGTTAGGTTAGGTTATATTACGTTCTTGATGTATATAAAGGCCCCACGCAGACGTAGAGGCCAACCCGCCAAGAAAGTTTTCAAATATTACCGCCGAGATGATAGGTTGGGTTAGGTTAGGTTATATTTCGTCATTGATATATATGATGGTCCCACGGAGACGTAGAGGCCAACAAGTCAGGAATGTTGCCAAATATTACCGCCGAGATGTGAGGTTGGGTTAGGTTAGGTTATATTACGTTATTGATGTATATAAAGATCCCACGGAAACGTAGAAGCCAACTCGCCAGGATTGTTGCCAAATATTACAGCCGCGATCTTAGATTGGGTTAGGTTAGGTTATATTACGTTATTGTTGTATATAAAGGTCCAACGGAGACGTAGAGGCCAACATGCCAGGAATGTTGGTCAAATATTACAGCCGCGATGTTAGATTGTGTTAGGTTAGGTTATATTACGTTATTGTTGTATATAAAGGTCCCACGGAGACGTAGAGGCCAACTCGCCGGGAATGTTGTCAAATATTACAGCCGCGATGTCAGATTGGGTTACGTTAGGTTATATTACGTTATTGACGTATATAAAGGTCCCACGGAGACGTAGAGGCCAACTCGCCAGGAATGTTGTCAAATATCACCGCCGAAATGTTAGGTTGGGTTAGGTTAGGTTATATTTCGTCATTGATATATATGATGGTCCCACGGAGACGTAGAGGCCAACAAGTCAGGAATGTTGCCAAATATTACCGCCGAGATGTGAGGTTGGATTAGGTTAGGTTATATTACGTTATTGATGTATATAAAGATCCCACGGAAACGTAGAAGCCAACTCGCCAGGATTGTTGCCAAATATTACAGCCGCGATCTTAGATTGGGTTAGGTTAGGTTATATTACGCTATTGATGTATATGAAGATCCCACGGAGACGTAGAGGCCAACTCGCCAGGTATGTGGTCAAATATTACCGCCGAGATGATAGGTTGTGTTAGGTTTGGTTATATTTCGTTATTGATGTACATGAAGGTCCCACGGAGACGTAGAGGCCAACTCGCCAGGAATGTTGTCAAATATTACCGCCGAAATGTTAGGTTGGGTTAGATTAGGTTATATTACGTTCTTCATGTATATAAAGGCCCCACGCAGACGTAGAGGTCAACCCGCCAGGAAAGTTTTCAAATATTACCGCCGAGATGATAGGTTGGGTTAGGTTAGGTTATATTTCGTCATTGATATATATGAAGGTCCCACGGGGACGTAGAGACCAACAAGCCAGGAATGTTGACAAATATTACCGTCGAGATGGGAGGTTGGGTTAGGTTAGGTTATATTACGTTATTGATGTATATAAAGGTCCCACGGAGACATAGAGGACAAGTCGTCAGGTATGTTGTCAAATATTACCGCCGAGATGATAGGTTGTATTAGGTTAGGTTATATTAAGTTATTGATGTATATGAAGATCCCACGGAGACGCAGAGGCCAACTCGCCAGGTATGTGGTCAAATATTACCGCCGAGATGATAGGTTGGGTTAGGTTTGGTTATATTTCGTTATTAATGTATATGAAGGTCCCACGGAGACGTAGAGTCCAACTCGCCAGGAATGTTGTCAAATATTACAGCCGCGATGTTAGATTGGGTTAGGTTAGGTTATATTACGCTATTGATGTATATGAAGATCCCACGGAGACGTAGAGGCCAACTCGCCAGGTATGTGGTCAAATATTACCGCCGAGATGATAGGTTGAGTTTGGTTTGGTTATATTACGTTATTGATGTATATGAAGATCCCACGGAGACGTAGAGGCCAACTCGCCAGGTATGTGGTCACATATTACCGCCGAGATGATAGGTTGGGTTACGTTAGGTTATATTACGTTATTGATGTATATAAAGGTCCCACGGAGACGTAGAGGCCAACTCGCCAGGAATGTTGTCAAATATTACCGCCGAAATGTTAGGTTGGGTTAGGTTAGGTTATATTAAGTTATTGATGTATATGAAGATCCCACGGAGACGCAGAGGCCAACTCGCCAGGTATGTGGTCAAATATTACCGCCGAGATGATAGGTTGTGTTAGGTTAGGTTATATTTCGTCATTGATATATATGATGGTCCCACGGAGACGTAGAGGCCAACAAGTCAGGAATGTTGCCAAATATTACCGCCGAGATGTGAGGTTGGGTTAGGTTAGGTTATATTACGTTATTGATGTATATAAAGATCCCACGGAAACGTAGAAGCCAACTCGCCAGGATTGTTGCCAAATATTACAGCCGCGATCTTAGATTGGGTTAGGTTAGGTTATATTACGCTATTGATGTATATGAAGATCCCACGGAGACGTAGAGGCCAACTCGCCAGGTATGTGGTCAAATATTACCGCCGAAATGATAGGTTGTGTTAGGTTTGGTTATATTTCGTTATTGATGTACATGAAGGTCCCACGGAGACGTAGAGGCCAACTCGCCAGGAATGTTGTCAAATATTACCGCCGAAATGTTAGGTTGGGTTAGATTAGGTTATATTACGTTCTTCATGTATATAAAGGCCCCACGCAGACGTAGAGGTCAACCCGCCAGGAAAGTTTTCAAATATTACCGCCGAGATGATAGGTTGGGTTAGGTTAGGTTATATTTCGTCATTGATATATATGAAGGTCCCACGGGGACGTAGAGGCCAACAAGCCAGGAATGTTGACAAATATTACCGTCGAGATGGGAGGTTGGGTTAGGTTAGGTTATATTACGTTATTGATGTATATAAAGGTCCCACGGAGACGTAGAAGCCAACTCGCCAGGATTGTTGCCAAATATTACAGCCGCGATCTTAGATTGGGTTAGGTTAGGTTATATTACGTTATTGTTGTATATAAAGGTCCCACGGAGACGTAGAGGCCAACATGCCAGGAATGTTGGTCAAATATTACAGCCGCGATGTTAGATTGTGTTAGCTTAGGTTATATTACGTTATTGTTGTATATAAAGGTCCCACGGAGACGTAGAGGCCAACTCGCCGGGAATGTTGTCAAATATTACAGCCGCGATGTCAGATTGGGTTACGTTAGGTTATATTACGTTATTGACGTATATAAAGGTCCCACGGAGACGTAGAGGCCAACTCGCCAGGAATGTTGTCAAATATTACCGCCGAAATGTTAGGTTGGGTTAGGTTAGGTTATATTAAGTTATTGATGTATATGAAGATCCCACGGAGACGCAGAGGCCAACTCGCCAGGTATGTGGTCAAATATTACCGCCGAGATGATAGGTTGGATTAGGTTAGGTTGTATTACGTTATTGATGTATATAAATGTCCCACGGAGACGTAGAGGCCAACAAACCAGGAATGTTGCCAAATATTGCCGCCGAAATGTTAGGTTGGGTTAGGTTAGGTTATATTACGTTATTGATGTATATAAAGGCCCCACGGAGACATAGAGGACAAGTCGTCAGGTATGTTGTCAAATATTACCGCCGAGATGATAGGTTGTATTAGGTTAGGTTATATTAAGTTATTGATGTATATGAAGATCCCACGGAGACGCAGAGGCCAACTCGCCAGGTATGTGGTCAAATATTACCGCCGAGATGATAGGTTGGGTTAGGTTTGGTTATATTTCGTTATTAATGTATATGAAGGTCCCACGGAGACGTAGAGTCCAACTCGCCAGGAATGTTGTCAAATATTACAGCCGCGATGTTAGATTGGGTTAGGTTAGGTTATATTACGCTATTGATGTATATGAAGATCCCACGGAGACGTAGAGGCCAACTCGCCAGGTATGTGGTCAAATATTACCGCCGAGATGATAGGTTGAGTTTGGTTTGGTTATATTACGTTACTGATGTATATGAAGATCCCACGGAGACGTAGAGGCCAACTCGCCAGGTATGTGGTCACATATTACCGCCGAGATGATAGGTTGGGTTACGTTAGGTTATATTACGTTATTGATGTATATAAAGGTCCCACGGAGACGTAGAGGCCAACTCGTCAGGAATATTGTCAAATATTACCGCCGAGATGATAGGTTGGATTAGGTTAGGTTATATTAAGTTATTGATGTATATGAAGATCCCATGGAGACGCAGAGGCCAACTCGCCAGGTATGTGGTCAAATATTACCGCCGAGATGATAGGTTGGGTTAGGTTAGGTTATATTACGTTATTGATGTATATAAAGGTCCCACGGAGACGTAGAGGCCAACTCGCCAGGAATGTTGTCAAATATTACCGCCGAAATGTTAGGTTGGTTTAGGTGAGGTTATATTACGTTCTTGATGTATATAAAGGTCCCACGCAGACGTAGAGGTCAACCCGACGGGAAAGTTTTCAAATATTACCGCCGAGATGATAGGTTGGGTTAGGTTAGGTTATATTTCGTCATTGATATATATGAAGGTCCCACGGAGACGTAGAGGCCAACAAGCCAGGAATGTTGACAAATATTACCGCCGAGATGGGAGGTTGGGTTAGGTTAGGTTATATTACGTTATTGATGTATATAAAGGTCCCACGGAGACGTAGAAGCCAACTCGCCAGGATTGTTGCCAAATATTACCGCCGCGATGTTAGATTGGGTTAGGTTTGGTTATATTTCGTTATTGATGTATATGAAGGTCCCACGGAGACGTAGAGGCCAACATGCCAGGAATGTTGTCAAATATTACAGCCGCGATGTTACATTGGGCTAGGTTAGGTTATATTAGGTTATTGATGTATATAAAGGTCCCACGGGGACGTAGAGGCCAACTCCCCAGGAATGTTGTCAAATATTACCGCCGAAATGTTAGGTTGGGTTAGGTTAGGTTATATTACGTTCTTGATGTATATAAAGGCCCCACGCAGACGTAGAGGCCAACCCGCCAAGAAAGTTTTCAAATATTACCGCCGAGATGATAGGTTGGGTTAGGTTAGGTTATATTTCGTCATTGATATATATGATGGTCCCACGGAGACGTAGAGGCCAACAAGTCAGGAATGTTGCCAAATATTACCGCCGAGATGTGAGGTTGGGTTAGGTTAGGTTATATTTCGTCATTGATATATATGAAGGTCCCACGGGGACGTAGAGGCCAACAAGCCAGGAATGTTGACAAATATTACCGCCGAGATGGGAGGTTGGGTTAGGTTAGGTTATATTACGTTATTGATGTATATAAAGGTCCCACGGAGACGTAGAAGCCAACTCGCCAGGATTGTTGCCAAATATTACAGCCGCGATCTTAGATTGGGTTAGGTTAGGTTATATTACGTTATTGTTGTATATAAAGGTCCCACGGAGACGTAGAGGCCAACATGCCAGGAATGTTGTCAAATATTACAGCCGCGATGTTAGATTGTGTTAGGTTAGGTTATATTACGTTATTGTTGTATATAAAGGTCCCACGGAGACGTAGAGGCCAACTCGCCGGGAATGTTGTCAAATATTACAGCCGCGATGTCAGATTGGGTTACGTTAGGTTATATTACGTTATTGACGTATATAAAGGTCCCACGGAGACGTAGAGGCCAACTCGCCAGGAATGTTGTCAAATATTACCGCCGAAATGTTAGGTTGGGTTAGGTTAGGTTATATTAAGTTATTGATGTATATGAAGATCCCACGGAGACGCAGAGGCCAACTCGCCAGGTATGTGGTCAAATATTACCGCCGAGATGATAGGTTGGGTTAGGTTTGGTTATATTTCGTTATTAATGTATATAAAGGTCCCACGGAGACGTAGAGTCCAACTCGCCAGGAATGTTGTCAAATATTACAGCCGCGATGTTAGATTGGGTTAGGTTAGGTTATATTACGTTATTGATGTATATAAAGGTCCCACAGGGACGTAGAGGCCAACTCCCCAGGAATGTTGTCAAATATTACCGCCGAAATGTTAGGTTGGGTTAGGTTAGGTTATATTACGTTCTTGATGTATATAAAGGCCCCACGCAGACGTAGAGGCCAACCCGCCAAGAAAGTTTTCAAATATTACCGCCGAGATGATAGGTTGGGTTAGGTTAGGTTATATTTCGTCATTGATATATATGATGGTCCCACGGAGACGTAGAGGCCAACAAGTCAGGAATGTTGCCAAATATTACCGCCGAGATGTGAGGTTGGGTTAGGTTAGGTTATATTACGTTATTGATGTATATAAAGATCCCACGGAAACGTAGAAGCCAACTCGCCAGGATTGTTGCCAAATATTACAGCCGCGATCTTAGATTGGGTTAGGTTAGGTTATATTACGTTATTGTTGTATATAAAGGTCCCACGGAGACGTAGAGGCCAACATGCCAGGAATGTTGGTCAAATATTACAGCCGCGATGTTAGATTGTGTTAGGTTAGGTTATATTACGTTATTGTTGTATATAAAGGTCCCACGGAGACGTAGAGGCCAACTCGCCGGGAATGTTGTCAAATATTACAGCCGCGATGTCAGATTGGGTTACGTTAGGTTATATTACGTTATTGACGTATATAAAGGTCCCACGGAGACGTAGAGGCCAACTCGCCAGGAATGTTGTCAAATATCACCGCCGAAATGTTAGGTTGGGTTAGGTTAGGTTATATTTCGTCATTGATATATATGATGGTCCCACGGAGACGTAGAGGCCAACAAGTCAGGAATGTTGCCAAATATTACCGCCGAGATGTGAGGTTGGATTAGGTTAGGTTATATTACGTTATTGATGTATATAAAGATCCCACGGAAACGTAGAAGCCAACTCGCCAGGGTTGTTGCCAAATATTACAGCCGCGATCTTAGATTGGGTTAGGTTAGGTTATATTACGCTATTGATGTATATGAAGATCCCACGGAGACGTAGAGGCCAAATCGCCAGGTATGTGGTCAAATATTACCGCCGAGATGATAGGTTGTGTTAGGTTTGGTTATATTTCGTTATTGATGTACATGAAGGTCCCACGGAGACGTAGAGGCCAACTCGCCAGGAATGTTGTCAAATATTACCGCCGAAATGTTAGGTTGGGTTAGATTAGGTTATATTACGTTCTTCATGTATATAAAGGCCCCACGCAGACGTAGAGGTCAACCCGCCAGGAAAGTTTTCAAATATTACCGCCGAGATGATAGGTTGGGTTAGGTTAGGTTATATTTCGTCATTGATATATATGAAGGTCCCACGGGGACGTAGAGACCAACAAGCCAGGAATGTTGACAAATATTACCGTCGAGATGGGAGGTTGGGTTAGGTTAGGTTATATTACGTTATTGATGTATATAAAGGTCCCACGGAGACATAGAGGACAAGTCGTCAGGTATGTTGTCAAATATTACCGCCGAGATGATAGGTTGTATTAGGTTAGGTTATATTAAGTTATTGATGTATATGAAGATCCCACGGAGACGCAGAGGCCAACTCGCCAGGTATGTGGTCAAATATTACCGCCGAGATGATAGGTTGGGTTAGGTTTGGTTATATTTCGTTATTAATGTATATGAAGGTCCCACGGAGACGTAGAGTCCAACTCGCCAGGAATGTTGTCAAATATTACAGCCGCGATGTTAGATTGGGTTAGGTTAGGTTATATTACGCTATTGATGTATATGAAGATCCCACGGAGACGTAGAGGCCAACTCGCCAGGTATGTGGTCAAATATTACCGCCGAGATGATAGGTTGAGTTTGGTTTGGTTATATTACGTTATTGATGTATATGAAGATCCCACGGAGACGTAGAGGCCAACTCGCCAGGTATGTGGTCACATATTACCGCCGAGATGATAGGTTGGGTTACGTTAGGTTATATTACGTTATTGATGTATATAAAGGTCCCACGGAGACGTAGAGGCCAACTCGCCAGGAATGTTGTCAAATATTACCGCCGAAATGTTAGGTTGGGTTAGGTTAGGTTATATTAAGTTATTGATGTATATGAAGATCCCACGGAGACGCAGAGGCCAACTCGCCAGGTATGTGGTCAAATATTACCGCCGAGATGATAGGTTGTGTTAGGTTAGGTTATATTTCGTCATTGATATATATGATGGTCCCACGGAGACGTAGAGGCCAACAAGTCAGGAATGTTGCCAAATATTACCGCCGAGATGTGAGGTTGGGTTAGGTTAGGTTATATTACGTTATTGATGTATATAAAGATCCCACGGAAACGTAGAAGCCAACTCGCCAGGATTGTTGCCAAATATTACAGCCGCGATCTTAGATTGGGTTAGGTTAGGTTATATTACGCTATTGATGTATATGCAGATCCCACGGAGACGTAGAGGCCAACTCGCCAGGTATGTGGTCAAATATTACCGCCGAAATGATAGGTTGTGTTAGGTTTGGTTATATTTCGTTATTGATGTACATGAAGGTCCCACGGAGACGTAGAGGCCAACTCGCCAGGAATGTTGTCAAATATTACCGCCGAAATGTTAGGTTGGGTTAGATTAGGTTATATTACGTTCTTCATGTATATAAAGGCCCCACGCAGACGTAGAGGTCAACCCGCCAGGAAAGTTTTCAAATATTACCGCCGAGATGATAGGTTGGGTTAGGTTAGGTTATATTTCGTCATTGATATATATGAAGGTCCCACGGGGACGTAGAGGCCAACAAGCCAGGAATGTTGACAAATATTACCGTCGAGATGGGAGGTTGGGTTAGGTTAGGTTATATTACGTTATTGATGTATATAAAGGTCCCACGGAGACGTAGAAGCCAACTCGCCAGGATTGTTGCCAAATATTACAGCCGCGATCTTAGATTGGGTTAGGTTAGGTTATATTACGTTATTGTTGTATATAAAGGTCCCACGGAGACGTAGAGGCCAACATGCCAGGAATGTTGGTCAAATATTACAGCCGCGATGTTAGATTGTGTTAGCTTAGGTTATATTACGTTATTGTTGTATATAAAGGTCCCACGGAGACGTAGAGGCCAACTCGCCGGGAATGTTGTCAAATATTACAGCCGCGATGTCAGATTGGGTTACGTTAGGTTATATTACGTTATTGACGTATATAAAGGTCCCACGGAGACGTAGAGGCCAACTCGCCAGGAATGTTGTCAAATATTACCGCCGAAATGTTAGGTTGGGTTAGGTTAGGTTATATTAAGTTATTGATGTATATGAAGATCCCACGGAGACGCAGAGGCCAACTCGCCAGGTATGTGGTCAAATATTACCGCCGAGATGATAGGTTGGATTAGGTTAGGTTGTATTACGTTATTGATGTATATAAATGTCCCACGGAGACGTAGAGGCCAACAAACCAGGAATGTTGCCAAATATTGCCGCCGAAATGTTAGGTTGGGTTAGGTTAGGTTATATTACGTTATTGATGTATATAAAGGTCCCACGGAGACATAGAGGACAAGTCGTCAGGTATGTTGTCAAATATTACCGCCGAGATGATAGGTTGTATTAGGTTAGGTTATATTAAGTTATTGATGTATATGAAGATCCCACGGAGACGCAGAGGCCAACTCGCCAGGTATGTGGTCAAATATTACCGCCGAGATGATAGGTTGGGTTAGGTTTGGTTATATTTCGTTATTAATGTATATGAAGGTCCCACGGAGACGTAGAGTCCAACTCGCCAGGAATGTTGTCAAATATTACAGCCGCGATGTTAGATTGGGTTAGGTTAGGTTATATTACGCTATTGATGTATATGAAGATCCCACGGAGACGTAGAGGCCAACTCGCCAGGTATGTGGTCAAATATTACCGCCGAGATGATAGGTTGAGTTTGGTTTGGTTATATTACGTTACTGATGTATATGAAGATCCCACGGAGACGTAGAGGCCAACTCGCCAGGTATGTGGTCACATATTACCGCCGAGATGATAGGTTGGGTTACGTTAGGTTATATTACGTTATTGATGTATATAAAGGTCCCACGGAGACGTAGAGGCCAACTCGTCAGGAATATTGTCAAATATTACCGCCGAGATGATAGGTTGGATTAGGTTAGGTTATATTAAGTTATTGATGTATATGAAGATCCCATGGAGACGCAGAGGCCAACTCGCCAGGTATGTGGTCAAATATTACCGCCGAGATGATAGGTTGGGTTAGGTTAGGTTATATTACGTTATTGATGTATATAAAGGTCCCACGGAGACGTAGAGGCCAACTCGCCAGGAATGTTGTCAAATATTACCGCCGAAATGTTAGGTTGGTTTAGGTTAGGTTATATTACGTTCTTGATGTATATAAAGGTCCCACGCAGACGTAGAGGTCAACCCGACGGGAAAGTTTTCAAATATTACCGCCGAGATGATAGGTTGGGTTAGGTTAGGTTATATTTCGTCATTGATATATATGAAGGTCCCACGGAGACGTAGAGGCCAACAAGCCAGGAATGTTGACAAATATTACCGCCGAGATGGGAGGTTGGGTTAGGTTAGGTTATATTACGTTATTGATGTATATAAAGGTCCCACGGAGACGTAGAAGCCAACTCGCCAGGATTGTTGCCAAATATTACCGCCGCGATGTAAGATTGGGTTAGGTTTGGTTATATTTCGTTACTGATGTATATGAAGGTCCCACGGAGACGTAGAGGCCAACATGCCAGGAATGTTGTCAAAAATTACAGCCCCGATGTTACATTGGGCTAGGTTAGGTTATATTAGGTTATTGATGTATATAAAGGTCCCACGGAGACGTAGAGGCCAACTCGCCAGGAATGTTGTCAAATATTACCGCCGAAATGTTAGGTTGGGTTAGATTAGGTTATATTACGTTCTTCATATATATAAAGGCCCCACGCAGATGTAGAGGTCAACCCGCCAGGAAAGTTTTCAAATATTACCGCCGAGATGATAGGTTGGGTTAGGTTAGGTTATATTTCGTCATTGATATATATGAAGGTCCCACGGGGACGTAGAGGCCAACAAGCCAGGAATGTTGACAAATATTACCGCCGAGATGGGAGGTTGGGTTAGGTTAGGTTATATTACGTTATTGATGTATATAAAGGTCCCACGGAGATGTAGAAGCCAACTCGCCAGGATTGTTGCCAAATATTACCGCCGCGATCTTAGATTGGGTTAGGTTAGGTTATATTACGTTATTGTTGTATATAAAGGTCCCACGGAGACGTAGAGGCCAACATGCCAGGAATGTTGGTCAAATATTACAGCCGCGATGTTAGATTGTGTTAGGTTAGGTTATATTACGTTATTGTTGTATATAAAGGTCCCACGGAGACGTAGAGGCCAACTCGCCGGGAATGTTGTCAAATATTACAGCCGCGATATCAGATTGGGTTACGTTAGGTTATATTACGTTATTGACGTATATAAAGGTCCCACGGAGACGTAGAGGCCAACCCGCCAGGAAAGTTTTCAAATATTACCGCCGAGATGATAGGTTGGGTTAGGTTAGGTTATATTTCGTCATTGATATATATGAAGGTCCCACGGAGACGTAGAGGCCAACAAGCCAGGAATGTTGCCAAATATTACCGCCGAGATGTGAGGTTGGGTTAGGTTAGGTTATATTACGTTATTGATGTATATAAAGGTCCCACGGAGACATAGAGGACAACTCGTCAGGAATGTGGTCAAATATTACCGCCGAGATGATAGGTTGGATTAGGTTAGGTTATATTACGTTATTGATGTATATGAAGATCCCACGGAGACGTAGAGGCCAACTCGCCAGGTATGTGGTCAAATATTACCGCCGAGATGATAGGTTGGGTTAGGTTTGGTTATATTTCGTTCTTGATGTATATGAAGGTCCCACGGAGACGTAGAGGCCAACATGCCAGGAATGTTGTCAAATATTACAGCCGCGATGTTAGATTGGGCTAGGTTAGGTTATATTACGTTATTGATGTATATAAAGGTCCCACAGGGACGTAGAGGCCAACTCCCCAGGAATGTTGTCAAATATTACCGCCGAAATGTTAGGTTGGGTTAGGTTAGGTTATATTACGTTCTTGATGTATATAAAGGCCCCACGCAGACGTAGAGGCCAACCCGCCAAGAAAGTTTTCAAATATTACCGCCGAGATGATAGGTTGGGTTAGGTTAGGTTATATTTCGTCATTGATATATATGATGGTCCCACGGAGACGTAGAGGCCAACAAGTCAGGAATGTTGCCAAATATTACCGCCGAGATGTGAGGTTGGGTTAGGTTAGGTTATATTACGTTATTGATGTATATAAAGATCCCACGGAAACGTAGAAGCCAACTCGCCAGGATTGTTGCCAAATATTACAGCCGCGATCTTAGATTGGGTTAGGTTAGGTTATATTACGTTATTGTTGTATATAAAGGTCCCACGGAGACGTAGAGGCCAACATGCCAGGAATGTTGGTCAAATATTACAGCCGCGATGTTAGATTGTGTTAGGTTAGGTTATATTACGTTATTGTTGTATATAAAGGTCCCACGGAGACGTAGAGGCCAACTCGCCGGGAATGTTGTCAAATATTACAGCCGCGATGTCAGATTGGGTTACGTTAGGTTATATTACGTTATTGACGTATATAAAGGTCCCACGGAGACGTAGAGGCCAACTCGCCAGGAATGTTGTCAAATATCACCGCCGAAATGTTAGGTTGGGTTAGGTTAGGTTATATTTCGTCATTGATATATATGATGGTCCCACGGAGACGTAGAGGCCAACAAGTCAGGAATGTTGCCAAATATTACCGCCGAGATGATAGGTTGGATTAGGTTAGGTTGTATTACGTTATTGATGTATATAAATGTCCCACGGAGACGTAGAGGCCAACAAACCAGGAATGTTGCCAAATATTGCCGCCGAAATGTTAGGTTGGGTTAGGTTAGGTTATATTACGTTATTGATGTATATAAAGGTCCCACGGAGACATAGAGGACAAGTCGTCAGGTATGTTGTCAAATATTACCGCCGAGATGATAGGTTGTATTAGGTTAGGTTATATTAAGTTATTGATGTATATGAAGATCCCACGGAGACGCAGAGGCCAACTCGCCAGGTATGTGGTCAAATATTACCGCCGAGATGATAGGTTGGGTTAGGTTTGGTTATATTTCGTTATTAATGTATATGAAGGTCCCACGGAGACGTAGAGTCCAACTCGCCAGGAATGTTGTCAAATATTACAGCCGCGATGTTAGATTGGGTTAGGTTAGGTTATATTACGCTATTGATGTATATGAAGATCCCACGGAGACGTAGAGGCCAACTCGCCAGGTATGTGGTCAAATATTACCGCCGAGATGATAGGTTGAGTTTGGTTTGGTTATATTACGTTACTGATGTATATGAAGATCCCACGGAGACGTAGAGGCCAACTCGCCAGGTATGTGGTCACATATTACCGCCGAGATGATAGGTTGGGTTACGTTAGGTTATATTACGTTATTGATGTATATAAAGGTCCCACGGAGACGTAGAGGCCAACTCGTCAGGAATATTGTCAAATATTACCGCCGAGATGATAGGTTGGATTAGGTTAGGTTATATTAAGTTATTGATGTATATGAAGATCCCATGGAGACGCAGAGGCCAACTCGCCAGGTATGTGGTCAAATATTACCGCCGAGATGATGGGTTGGGTTAGGTTAGGTTATATTACGTTATTGATGTATATAAAGGTCCCACGGAGACGTAGAGGCCAACTCGCCAGGAATGTTGTCAAATATTACCGCCGAAATGTTAGGTTGGTTTAGGTTAGGTTATATTACGTTCTTGATGTATATAAAGGTCCCACGCAGACGTAGAGGTCAACCCGACGGGAAAGTTTTCAAATATTACCGCCGAGATGATAGGTTGGGTTAGGTTAGGTTATATTTCGTCATTGATATATATGAAGGTCCCACGGAGACGTAGAGGCCAACAAGCCAGGAATGTTGACAAATATTACCGCCGAGATGGGAGGTTGGGTTAGGTTAGGTTATATTACGTTATTGATGTATATAAAGGTCCCACGGAGACGTAGAAGCCAACTCGCCAGGATTGTTGCCAAATATTACCGCCGCGATGTTAGATTGGGTTAGGTTTTGTTATATTTCGTTATTGATGTATATGAAGGTCCCACGGAGACGTAGAGGCCAACATGCCAGGAATGTTGTCAAATATTACAGCCGCGATGTTACATTGGGCTAGGTTAGGTTATATTAGGTTATTGATGTATATAAAGGTCCCACGGGGACGTAGAGGCCAACTCCCCAGGAATGTTGTCAAATATTACCGCCGAAATGTTAGGTTGGGTTAGGTTAGGTTATATTACGTTCTTGATGTATATAAAGGCCCCACGCAGACGTAGAGGCCAACCCGCCAAGAAAGTTTTCAAATATTACCGCCGAGATGATAGGTTGGGTTAGGTTAGGTTATATTTCGTCATTGATGTATATGATGGTCCCACGGAGACGTAGAGGCCAACAAGTCAGGAATGTTGCCAAATATTACCGCCGAGATGTGAGGTTGGGTTAGGTTAGGTTATATTTCGTCATTGATATATATGAAGGTCCCACGGGGACGTAGAGGCCAACAAGCCAGGAATGTTGACAAATATTACCGCCGAGATGGGAGGTTGGGTTAGGTTAGGTTATATTACGTTATTGATGTATATAAAGGTCCCACGGAGACGTAGAGGCCAACTCGCCAGGAATGTTGTCAAATATTACCGCCGAAATGTTAGGTTGGGTTAGATTAGGTTATATTACGTTCTTCATATATATAAAGGCCCCACGCAGACGTAGAGGTCAACCCGCCAGGAAAGTTTTCAAATATTACCGCCGAGATGATAGGTTGGGTTAGGTTAGGTTATATTTCGTCATTGATATATATGAAGGTCCCACGGGGACGTAGAGGCCAACAAGCCAGGAATGTTGACAAATATTACCGCCGAGATGGGAGGTTGGGTTAGGTTAGGTTATATTACGTTATTGATGTATATAAAGGTCCCACGGAGATGTAGAAGCCAACTCGCCAGGATTGTTGCCAAATATTACCGCCGCGATCTTAGATTGGGTTAGGTTAGGTTATATTACGTTATTGTTGTATATAAAGGTCCCACGGAGACGTAGAGGCCAACATGCCAGGAATGTTGGTCAAATATTACAGCCGCGATGTTAGAATGTGTTAGGTTAGGTTATATTACGTTATTGTTGTATATAAAGGTCCCACGGAGACGTAGAGGCCAACTCGCCGGGAATGTTGTCAAATATTACAGCCGCGATATCAGATTGGGTTACGTTAGGTTATATTACGTTATTGACGTATATAAAGGTCCCACGGAGACGTAGAGGCCAACCCGCCAGGAAAGTTTTCAAATATTACCGCCGAGATGATAGGTTGGGTTAGGTTAGGTTATATTTCGTCATTGATATATATGAAGGTCCCACGGAGACGTAGAGGCCAACAAGCCAGGAATGTTGCCAAATATTACCGCCGAGATGTGAGGTTGGGTTAGGTTAGGTTATATTACGTTATTGATGTATATAAAGGTCCCACGGAGACATAGAGGACAACTCGTCAGGAATGTGGTCAAATATTACCGCCGAGATGATAGGTTGGATTAGGTTAGGTTATATTACGTTATTGATGTATATGAAGATCCCACGGAGACGTAGAGGCCAACTCGCCAGGTATGTGGTCAAATATTACCGCCGAGATGATAGGTTGGGTTAGGTTTGGTTATATTTCGTTCTTGATGTATATGAAGGTCCCACGGAGACGTAGAGGCCAACATGCCAGGAATGTTGTCAAATATTACAGCCGCGATGTTAGATTGGGCTAGGTTAGGTTATATTACGTTATTGATGTATATAAAGGTCCCACAGGGACGTAGAGGCCAACTCCCCAGGAATGTTGTCAAATATTACCGCCGAAATGTTAGGTTGGGTTAGGTTAGGTTATATTACGTTCTTGATGTATATAAAGGCCCCACGCAGACGTAGAGGCCAACCCGCCAAGAAAGTTTTCAAATATTACCGCCGAGATGATAGGTTGGGTTAGGTTAGGTTATATTTCGTCATTGATATATATGATGGTCCCACGGAGACGTAGAGGCCAACAAGTCAGGAATGTTGCCAAATATTACCGCCGAGATGTGAGGTTGGGTTAGGTTAGGTTATATTACGTTATTGATGTATATAAAGATCCCACGGAAACGTAGAAGCCAACTCGCCAGGATTGTTGCCAAATATTACAGCCGCGATCTTAGATTGGGTTAGGTTAGGTTATATTACGTTATTGTTGTATATAAAGGTCCCACGGAGACGTAGAGGCCAACATGCCAGGAATGTTGGTCAAATATTACAGCCGCGATGTTAGATTGTGTTAGGTTAGGTTATATTACGTTATTGTTGTATATAAAGGTCCCACGGAGACGTAGAGGCCAACTCGCCGGGAATGTTGTCAAATATTACAGCCGCGATGTCAGATTGGGTTACGTTAGGTTATATTACGTTATTGACGTATATAAAGGTCCCACGGAGACGTAGAGGCCAACTCGCCAGGAATGTTGTCAAATATCACCGCCGAAATGTTAGGTTGGGTTAGGTTAGGTTATATTTCGTCATTGATATATATGATGGTCCCACGGAGACGTAGAGGCCAACAAGTCAGGAATGTTGCCAAATATTACCGCCGAGATGTGAGGTTGGGTTAGGTTAGGTTATATTACGTTATTGATGTATATAAAGATCCCACGGAAACGTAGAAGCCAACTCGCCAGGATTGTTGCCAAATATTACAGCCGCGATCTTAGATTGGGTTAGGTTAGGTTATATTACGCTATTGATGTATATGAAGATCCCACGGAGACGTAGAGGCCAACTCGCCAGGTATGTGGTCAAATATTACCGCCGAAATGATAGGTTGTGTTAGGTTTGGTTATATTTCGTTATTGATGTACATGAAGGTCCCACGGAGACGTAGAGGCCAACTCGCCAGGAATGTTGTCAAATATTACCGCCGAAATGTTAGGTTGGGTTAGATTAGGTTATATTACGTTCTTCATGTATATAAAGGCCCCACGCAGACGTAGAGGTCAACCCGCCAGGAAAGTTTTCAAATATTACCGCCGAGATGATAGGTTGGGTTAGGTTAGGTTATATTTCGTCATTGATATATATGAAGGTCCCACGGGGACGTAGAGGCCAACAAGCCAGGAATGTTGACAAATATTACCGTCGAGATGGGAGGTTGGGTTAGGTTAGGTTATATTACGTTATTGATGTATATAAAGGTCCCACGGAGACGTAGACGCCAACTCGCCAGGATTGTTGCCAAATATTACAGCCGCGATCTTAGATTGGGTTAGGTTAGGTTATATTACGTTATTGTTGTATATAAAGGTCCCACGGAGACGTAGAGGCCAACATGCCAGGAATGTTGGTCAAATATTACAGCCGCGATGTTAGATTGTGTTAGGTTAGGTTATATTACGTTATTGTTGTATATAAAGGTCCCACGGAGACGTAGAGGCCAACTCGCCGGGAATGTTGTCAAATATTACAGCCGCGATGTCAGATTGGGTTACGTTAGGTTATATTACGTTATTGACGTATATAAAGGTCCCACGGAGACGTAGAGGCCAACTCGCCAGGAATGTTGTCAAATATTACCGCCGAAATGTTAGGTTGGGTTAGGTTAGGTTATATTAAGTTATTGATGTATATGAAGATCCCACGGAGACGCAGAGGCCAACTCGCCAGGTATGTGGTCAAATATTACCGCCGAGATGATAGGTTGGATTAGGTTAGGTTGTATTACGTTATTGATGTATATAAATGTCCCACGGAGACGTAGAGGCCAACAAACCAGGAATGTTGCCAAATATTGCCGCCGAAATGTTAGGTTGGGTTAGGTTAGGTTATATTACGTTATTGATGTATATAAAGGTCCCACGGAGACATAGAGGACAAGTCGTCAGGTATGTTGTCAAATATTACCGCCGAGATGATAGGTTGTATTAGGTTAGGTTATATTAAGTTATTGATGTATATGAAGATCCCACGGAGACGCAGAGGCCAACTCGCCAGGTATGTGGTCAAATATTACCGCCGAGATGATAGGTTGGGTTAGGTTTGGTTATATTTCGTTATTAATGTATATGAAGGTCCCACGGAGACGTAGAGTCCAACTCGCCAGGAATGTTGTCAAATATTACAGCCGCGATGTTAGATTGGGTTAGGTTAGGTTATATTACGCTATTGATGTATATGAAGATCCCACGGAGACGTAGAGGCCAACTCGCCAGGTATGTGGTCAAATATTACCGCCGAGATGATAGGTTGAGTTTGGTTTGGTTATATTACGTTACTGATGTATATGAAGATCCCACGGAGACGTAGAGGCCAACTCGCCAGGTATGTGGTCACATATTACCGCCGAGATGATAGGTTGGGTTACGTTAGGTTATATTACGTTATTGATGTATATAAAGGTCCCACGGAGACGTAGAGGCCAACTCGTCAGGAATATTGTCAAATATTACCGCCGAGATGATAGGTTGGATTAGGTTAGGTTATATTAAGTTATTGATGTATATGAAGATCCCATGGAGACGCAGAGGCCAACTCGCCAGGTATGTGGTCAAATATTACCGCCGAGATGATAGGTTGGGTTAGGTTAGGTTATATTACGTTATTGATGTATATAAAGGTCCCACGGAGACGTAGAGGCCAACTCGCCAGGAATGTTGTCAAATATTACCGCCGAAATGTTAGGTTGGTTTAGGTTAGGTTATATTACGTTCTTGATGTATATAAAGGTCCCACGCAGACGTAGAGGTCAACCCGACGGGAAAGTTTTCAAATATTACCGCCGAGATGATAGGTTGGGTTAGGTTAGGTTATATTTCGTCATTGATATATATGAAGGTCCCACGGAGACGTAGAGGCCAACAAGCCAGGAATGTTGACAAATATTACCGCCGAGATGGGAGGTTGGGTTAGGTTAGGTTATATTACGTTATTGATGTATATAAAGGTCCCACGGAGACGTAGAAGCCAACTCGCCAGGATTGTTGCCAAATATTACCGCCGCGATGTTAGATTGGGTTAGGTTTGGTTATATTTCGTTATTGATGTATATGAAGGTCCCACGGAGACGTAGAGGCCAACATGCCAGGAATGTTGTCAAATATTACAGCCGCGATGTTACATTGGGCTAGGTTAGGTTATATTAGGTTATTGATGTATATAAAGGTCCCACGGGGACGTAGAGGCCAACTCCCCAGGAATGTTGTCAAATATTACCGCCGAAATGTTAGGTTGGGTTAGGTTAGGTTATATTACGTTCTTGATGTATATAAAGGCCCCACGCAGCCGTAGAGGCCAACCCGCCAAGAAAGTTTTCAAATATTACCGCCGAGATGATAGGTTGGGTTAGGTTAGGTTATATTTCGTCATTGATATATATGATGGTCCCACGGAGACGTAGAGGCCAACAAGTCAGGAATGTTGCCAAATATTACCGCCGAGATGTGAGGTTGGGTTAGGTTAGGTTATATTTCGTCATTGATATATATGAAGGTCCCACGGGGACGTAGAGGCCAACAAGCCAGGAATGTTGACAAATATTACCGCCGAGATGGGAGGTTGGGTTAGGTTAGGTTATATTACGTTATTGATGTATATAAAGGTCCCACGGAGACGTAGAAGCCAACTCGCCAGGATTGTTGCCAAATATTACAGCCGCGATCTTAGATTGGGTTAGGTTAGGTTATATTACGTTATTGTTGTATATAAAGGTCCCACGGAGACGTAGAGGCCAACATGCCAGGAATGTTGTCAAATATTACAGCCGCGATGTTACATTGGGCTAGGTTAGGATATATTAGGTTATTGATGTATATAAAGGTCCCACGGAGACGTAGAGGCCAACTCGCCAGGAATGTTGTCAAATATTACCGCAGAAATGTTAGGTTGGTTTAGGTTAGGTTATATTACGTTCTTGATGTATATAGAGGTCCCACGCAGACGTAGTGGTCAACCCGCCGGGAAAGTTTTCAAATATTACCGCCGAGATGATAGGTTGGGTTAGGTTAGGATATATTTCGTCATTGATATATATGAAGGTCCCACGGAGACGTAGGGGCCAACTCGTCAGGAATATTGTCAAATATTACCGCCGAGATGATAGGTTGGATTAGGTTAGGTTGTATTACGTTATTGATGTATATAAATGTCCCACGGAGACGTAGAGGCCAACAAACCAGGAATGTTGCCAAATATTGCCGCCGAAATGTTAGGTTGGGTTAGGTTAGGTTATATTACGTTATTGATGTATATAAAGGTCCCACGGAGACATAGAGGACAAGTCGTCAGGTATGTTGTCAAATATTACCGCCGAGATGATAGGTTGTATTAGGTTAGGTTATATTAAGTTATTGATGTATATGAAGATCCCACGGAGACGCAGAGGCCAACTCGCCAGGTATGTGGTCAAATATTACCGCCGAGATGATAGGTTGGGTTAGGTTTGGTTATATTTCGTTATTAATGTATATGAAGGTCCCACGGAGACGTAGAGTCCAACTCGCCAGGAATGTTGTCAAATATTACAGCCGCGATGTTAGATTGGGTTAGGTTAGGTTATATTACGCTATTGATGTATATGAAGATCCCACGGAGACGTAGAGGCCAACTCGCCAGGTATGTGGTCAAATATTACCGCCGAGATGATAGGTTGAGTTTGGTTTGGTTATATTACGTTATTGATGTATATGAAGATCCCACGGAGACGTAGAGGCCAACTCGCCAGGTATGTGGTCACATATTACCGCCGAGATGATAGGTTGGGTTACGTTAGGTTATATTACGTTATTGATGTATATAAAGGTCCCACGGAGACGTAGAGGCCAACTCGTCAGGAATATTGTCAAATATTACCGCCGAGATGATAGGTTGGATTAGGTTAGGTTATATTAAGTTATTGATGTATATGAAGATCCCATGGAGACGCAGAGGCCAACTCGCCAGGTATGTGGTCAAATATTACCGCCGAGATGATAGGTTGGGTTAGGTTAGGTTATATTACGTTATTGATGTATATAAAGGTCCCACGGAGACGTAGAGGCCAACAAGCCAGGAATGTTGCCAAATATTACCGCCGAGATGTGAGGTTGGGTTAGGTTAGGTTATATTACGTTATTGATGTATATAAAGGTCCCACGGAGACATAGAGGACAACTCGTCAGGAATGTGGTCAAATATTACCGCCGAGATGATAGGTTGGATTAGGTTAGGTTATATTACGTTATTGATGTATATGAAGATCCCACGGAGACGTAGAGGCCAACTCGCCAGGTATGTGGTCAAATATTACCGCCGAGATGATAGGTTGGGTTAGGTTTGGTTATATTTCGTTCTTGATGTATATGAAGGTCCCACGGAGACGTAGAGGCCAACATGCCAGGAATGTTGTCAAATATTACAGCCGCGATGTTAGATTGGGCTAGGTTAGGTTATATTACGTTATTGATGTATATAAAGGTCCCACAGGGACGTAGAGGCCAACTCCCCAGGAATGTTGTCAAATATTACCGCCGAAATGTTAGGTTGGGTTAGGTTAGGTTATATTACGTTCTTGATGTATATAAAGGCCCCACGCAGACGTAGAGGCCAACCCGCCAAGAAAGTTTTCAAATATTACCGCCGAGATGATAGGTTGGGTTAGGTTAGGTTATATTTCGTCATTGATATATATGATGGTCCCACGGAGACGTAGAGGCCAACAAGTCAGGAATGTTGCCAAATATTACCGCCGAGATGTGAGGTTGGGTTAGGTTAGGTTATATTACGTTATTGATGTATATAAAGATCCCACGGAAACGTAGAAGCCAACTCGCCAGGATTGTTGCCAAATATTACAGCCGCGATCTTAGATTGGGTTAGGTTAGGTTATATTACGTTATTGTTGTATATAAAGGTCCCACGGAGACGTAGAGGCCAACATGCCAGGAATGTTGGTCAAATATTACAGCCGCGATGTTAGATTGTGTTAGGTTAGGTTATATTACGTTATTGTTGTATATAAAGGTCCCACGGAGACGTAGAGGCCAACTCGCCGGGAATGTTGTCAAATATTACAGCCGCGATGTCAGATTGGGTTACGTTAGGTTATATTACGTTATTGACGTATATAAAGGTCCCACGGAGACGTAGAGGCCAACTCGCCAGGAATGTTGTCAAATATCACCGCCGAAATGTTAGGTTGGGTTAGGTTAGGTTATATTTCGTCATTGATATATATGATGGTCCCACGGAGACGTAGAGGCCAACAAGTCAGGAATGTTGCCAAATATTACCGCCGAGATGTGAGGTTGGGTTAGGTTAGGTTATATTACGTTATTGATGTATATAAAGATCCCACGGAAACGTAGAAGCCAACTCGCCAGGATTGTTGCCAAATATTACAGCCGCGATCTTAGATTGGGTTAGGTTAGGTTATATTACGCTATTGATGTATATGAAGATCCCACGGAGACGTAGAGGCCAACTCGCCAGGTATGTGGTCAAATATTACCGCCGAAATGATAGGTTGTGTTAGGTTTGGTTATATTTCGTTATTGATGTACATGAAGGTCCCACGGAGACGTAGAGGCCAACTCGCCAGGAATGTTGTCAAATATTACCGCCGAAATGTTAGGTTGGGTTAGATTAGGTTATATTACGTTCTTCATGTATATAAAGGCCCCACGCAGACGTAGAGGTCAACCCGCCAGGAAAGTTTTCAAATATTACCGCCGAGATGATAGGTTGGGTTAGGTTAGGTTATATTTCGTCATTGATATATATGAAGGTCCCACGGGGACGTAGAGGCCAACAAGCCAGGAATGTTGACAAATATTACCGTCGAGATGGGAGGTTGGGTTAGGTTAGGTTATATTACGTTATTGATGTATATAAAGGTCCCACGGAGACGTAGAAGCCAACTCGCCAGGATTGTTGCCAAATATTACAGCCGCGATCTTAGATTGGGTTAGGTTAGGTTATATTACGTTATTGTTGTATATAAAGGTCCCACGGAGACGTAGAGGCCAACATGCCAGGAATGTTGGTCAAATATTACAGCCGCGATGTTAGATTGTGTTAGGTTAGGTTATATTACGTTATTGTTGTATATAAAGGTCCCACGGAGACGTAGAGGCCAACTCGCCGGGAATGTTGTCAAATATTACAGCCGCGATGTCAGATTGGGTTACGTTAGGTTATATTACGTTATTGACGTATATAAAGGTCCCACGGAGACGTAGAGGCCAACTCGCCAGGAATGTTGTCAAATATTACCGCCGAAATGTTAGGTTGGGTTAGGTTAGGTTATATTAAGTTATTGATGTATATGAAGATCCCACGGAGACGCAGAGGCCAACTCGCCAGGTATGTGGTCAAATATTACCGCCGAGATGATAGGTTGGATTAGGTTAGGTTGTATTACGTTATTGATGTATATAAATGTCCCACGGAGACGTAGAGGCCAACAAACCAGGAATGTTGCCAAATATTGCCGCCGAAATGTTAGGTTGGGTTAGGTTAGGTTATATTACGTTATTGATGTATATAAAGGTCCCACGGAGACATAGAGGACAAGTCGTCAGGTATGTTGTCAAATATTACCGCCGAGATGATAGGTTGTATTAGGTTAGGTTATATTAAGTTATTGATGTATATGAAGATCCCACGGAGACGCAGAGGCCAACTCGCCAGGTATGTGGTCAAATATTACCGCCGAGATGATAGGTTGGGTTAGGTTTGGTTATATTTCGTTATTAATGTATATGAAGGTCCCACGGAGACGTAGAGTCCAACTCGCCAGGAATGTTGTCAAATATTACAGCCGCGATGTTAGATTGGGTTAGGTTAGGTTATATTACGCTATTGATGTATATGAAGATCCCACGGAGACGTAGAGGCCAACTCGCCAGGTATGTGGTCAAATATTACCGCCGAGATGATAGGTTGAGTTTGGTTTGGTTATATTACGTTACTGATGTATATGAAGATCCCACGGAGACGTAGAGGCCAACTCGCCAGGTATGTGGTCACATATTACCGCCGAGATGATAGGTTGGGTTACGTTAGGTTATATTACGTTATTGATGTATATAAAGGTCCCACGGAGACGTAGAGGCCAACTCGTCAGGAATATTGTCAAATATTACCGCCGAGATGATAGGTTGGATTAGGTTAGGTTATATTAAGTTATTGATGTATATGAAGATCCCATGGAGACGCAGAGGCCAACTCGCCAGGTATGTGGTCAAATATTACCGCCGAGATGATAGGTTGGGTTAGGTTAGGTTATATTACGTTATTGATGTATATAAAGGTCCCACGGAGACGTAGAGGCCAACTCGCCAGGAATGTTGTCAAATATTACCGCCGAAATGTTAGGTTGGTTTAGGTTAGGTTATATTACGTTCTTGATGTATATAAAGGTCCCACGCAGACGTAGAGGTCAACCCGACGGGAAAGTTTTCAAATATTACCGCCGAGATGATAGGTTGGGTTAGGTTAGGTTATATTTCGTCATTGATATATATGAAGGTCCCACGGAGACGTAGAGGCCAACAAGCCAGGAATGTTGACAAATATTACCGCCGAGATGGGAGGTTGGGTTAGGTTAGGTTATATTACGTTATTGATGTATATAAAGGTCCCACGGAGACGTAGAAGCCAACTCGCCAGGATTGTTGCCAAATATTACCGCCGCGATGTTAGATTGGGTTAGGTTTGGTTATATTTCGTTATTGATGTATATGAAGGTCCCACGGAGACGTAGAGGCCAACATGCCAGGAATGTTGTCAAATATTACAGCCGCGATGTTACATTGGGCTAGGTTAGGTTATATTAGGTTATTGATGTATATAAAGGTCCCACGGGGACGTAGAGGCCAACTCCCCTGGAATGTTGTCAAATATTACCGCCGAAATGTTAGGTTGGGTTAGGTTAGGTTATATTACGTTCTTGATGTATATAAAGGCCCCACGCAGCCGTAGAGGCCAACCCGCCAAGAAAGTTTTCAAATATTACCGCCGAGATGATAGGTTGGGTTAGGTTAGGTTATATTTCGTCATTGATATATATGATGGTCCCACGGAGACGTAGAGGCCAACAAGTCAGGAATGTTGCCAAATATTACCGCCGAGATGTGAGGTTGGGTTAGGTTAGGTTATATTTCGTCATTGATATATATGAAGGTCCCACGGGGACGTAGAGGCCAACAAGCCAGGAATGTTGACAAATATTACCGCCGAGATGGGAGGTTGGGTTAGGTTAGGTTATATTACGTTATTGATGTATATAAAGGTCCCACGGAGACGTAGAAGCCAACTCGCCAGGATTGTTGCCAAATATTACAGCCGCGATCTTAGATTGGGTTAGGTTAGGTTATATTACGTTATTGTTGTATATAAAGGTCCCACGGAGACGTAGAGGCCAACATGCCAGGAATGTTGTCAAATATTACAGCCGCGATGTTACATTGGGCTAGGTTAGGATATATTAGGTTATTGATGTATATAAAGGTCCCACGGAGACGTAGAGGCCAACTCGCCAGGAATGTTGTCAAATATTACCGCAGAAATGTTAGGTTGGTTTAGGTTAGGTTATATTACGTTCTTGATGTATATAGAGGTCCCACGCAGACGTAGTGGTCAACCCGCCGGGAAAGTTTTCAAATATTACCGCCGAGATGATAGGTTGGGTTAGGTTAGGATATATTTCGTCATTGATATATATGAAGGTCCCACGGAGACGTAGGGGCCAACTCGTCAGGAATATTGTCAAATATTACCGCCGAGATGATAGGTTGGATTAGGTTAGGTTGTATTACGTTATTGATGTATATAAATGTCCCACGGAGACGTAGAGGCCAACAAACCAGGAATGTTGCCAAATATTGCCGCCGAAATGTTAGGTTGGGTTAGGTTAGGTTATATTACGTTATTGATGTATATAAAGGTCCCACGGAGACATAGAGGACAAGTCGTCAGGTATGTTGTCAAATATTACCGCCGAGATGATAGGTTGTATTAGGTTAGGTTATATTAAGTTATTGATGTATATGAAGATCCCACGGAGACGCAGAGGCCAACTCGCCAGGTATGTGGTCAAATATTACCGCCGAGATGATAGGTTGGGTTAGGTTTGGTTATATTTCGTTATTAATGTATATGAAGGTCCCACGGAGACGTAGAGTCCAACTCGCCAGGAATGTTGTCAAATATTACAGCCGCGATGTTAGATTGGGTTAGGTTAGGTTATATTACGCTATTGATGTATATGAAGATCCCACGGAGACGTAGAGGCCAACTCGCCAGGTATGTGGTCAAATATTACCGCCGAGATGATAGGTTGAGTTTGGTTTGGTTATATTACGTTATTGATGTATATGAAGATCCCACGGAGACGTAGAGGCCAACTCGCCAGGTATGTGGTCACATATTACCGCCGAGATGATAGGTTGGGTTACGTTAGGTTATATTACGTTATTGATGTATATAAAGGTCCCACGGAGACGTAGAGGCCAACTCGTCAGGAATATTGTCAAATATTACCGCCGAGATGATAGGTTGGATTAGGTTAGGTTATATTAAGTTATTGATGTATATGAAGATCCCATGGAGACGCAGAGGCCAACTCGCCAGGTATGTGGTCAAATATTACCGCCGAGATGATAGGTTGGGTTAGGTTAGGTTATATTACGTTATTGATGTATATAAAGGTCCCACGGAGACGTAGAGGCCAACTCGCCAGGAATGTTGTCAAATATTACCGCCGAAATGTTAGGTTGGTTTAGGTTAGGTTATATTACGTTCTTGATGTATATAAAGGTCCCACGCAGACGTAGAGGTCAACCCGCCGGGAAAGTTTTCAAATATTACCGCCGAGATGATAGGTTGGGTTAGGTTAGGTTATATTTCGTCATTGATATATATGAAGGTCCCACGGAGACGTAGAGGCCAACAAGCCAGGAATGTTGACAAATATTACCGCCGAGATGGGAGGTTGGGTTAGGTTAGGTTATATTACGTTATTGATGTATATAAAGGTCCCACGGAGACGTAGAAGCCAACTCGCCAGGATTGTTGCCAAATATTACCGCCGCGATGTAAGATTGGGTTAGGTTTGGTTATATTTCGTTACTGATGTATATGAAGGTCCCACGGAGACGTAGAGGCCAACATGCCAGGAATGTTGTCAAATATTACAGCCCCGATGTTACATTGGGCTAGGTTAGGTTATATTAGGTTATTGATGTATATAAAGGTCCCACGGAGACGTAGAGGCCAACTCGCCAGGAATGTTGTCAAATATTACCGCCGAAATGTTAGGTTGGGTTAGATTAGGTTATATTACGTTCTTCATATATATAAAGGCCCCACGCAGACGTAGAGGTCAACCCGCCAGGAAAGTTTTCAAATATTACCGCCGAGATGATAGGTTGGGTTAGGTTAGGTTATATTTCGTCATTGATATATATGAAGGTCCCACGGGGACGTAGAGGCCAACAAGCCAGGAATGTTGACAAATATTACCGCCGAGATGGGAGGTTGGGTTAGGTTAGGTTATATTACGTTATTGATGTATATAAAGGTCCCACGGAGATGTAGAAGCCAACTCGCCAGGATTGTTGCCAAATATTACCGCCGCGATGTTAGATTGGGTTAGGTTAGGTTAGATTACGTTATTGCCGTATATAAAGGTCCCACGGAGACGTAGAGGCCAACATGCCAGGAATGTTGGTCAGATATTACAGCCGCGATGTTAGATTGGGTTAGGTTAGGTTATATTACGTTATTGTTGTATATAAAGGTCCCACGGAGACGTAGAGGCCAACTCTGCAGGAATGCTGTCAAATAATAGCGCCGAGAGGTTAGGTTGGGTCAGGTTAGGTTATATTACGTTATTGATGTATATGAAGATCCCACGGAGACGTAGAGGCCAACTCGCCAGGTATGTGGTCACATATTACCGCCGAGATGATAGGTTGGGTTACGTTAGGTTATATTACGTTATTGATGTATATAAAGGTCCCACGGAGACGTAGAGGCCAACTCGTCAGGAATATTGTCAAATATTACCGCCGAGATGATAGGTTGGATTAGGTTAGGTTATATTAAGTTATTGATGTATATGAAGATCCCATGGAGACGCAGAGGCCAACTCGCCAGGTATGTGGTCAAATATTACCGCCGAGATGATAGGTTGGGTTAGGTTTGGTTATATTTCGTTATTGATGTATATGAAGGTCCCACGGAGACGTAGAGGCCAACAAGTCAGGAATGTTGCCAAATATTACCGCCGAAATGTTAGGTTGGGTTAGGTTACGTTATATTAAGTTATTGATGTATATGAAGATCCCACGGAGACGCAGAGTCCAACTCGCCAGGTATGTGGTCAAATATTACCGCCGAGATGATAGGTTGGGTTAGGTTTGGTTATATTTCGTTATTAATGTATATGAAGGTCCCACGGAGACGTAGAGTCCAACTCGCCAGGAATGTTGTCAAATATTACAGCCGCGATGTTAGATTGGGTTAGGTTAGGTTATATTACGCTATTGATGTATATGAAGATCCCACGGAGACGTAGAGGCCAACTCGTCAGGTATGTGGTCAAATATTACCGCCGAGATGATAGGTTGGGTTAGGTTTGGTTATATTTCGTTATTGATGTATATGAAGGTCCCACGGAGACGTAGAGGCCAACATGCCAGGAATGTTGTCAAATATTACAGCCGCGATGTTACATTGGGCTAGGTTAGGTTATATTAGGTTATTGATGTATATAAAGGTCCCACGGAGACGTAGAGGCCAACTCGCCAGGAATGTTGTCAAATATTACCGCCGAAATGTTAGGTTGGGTTAGGTTTGGTTATATTTCGTTATTGATGTATATGAAGGTCCCACGGAGACGTAGAGGCCAACATGCCAGGAATGTTGTCAAATATTACAGCCGCGATGTTAGATTGGGTTAGGTTAGGTTATATTACGCTATTGATGTATATGAAGATCCCACGGAGACGTAGAGGCCAACTCGCCAGGTATGTGGTCAAATATTACCGCCGAGATGATAGGTTGAGTTTGGTTTGGTTATATTACGTTATTGATGTATATGAAGATCCCACGGAGACGTAGAGGCCAACTCGCCAGGTATGTGGTCACATATTACCGCCGAGATGATAGGTTGGGTTACGTTAGGTTATATTACGTTATTGATGTATATAAAGGTCCCACGGAGACGTAGAGGCCAACTCGTCAGGAATATTGTCAAATATTACCGCCGAGATGATAGGTTGGATTAGGTTAGGTTATATTAAGTTATTGATGTATATGAAGATCCCATGGAGACGCAGAGGCCAACTCGCCAGGTATGTGGTCAAATATTACCGCCGAGATGATAGGTTGGGTTAGGTTAGGTTATATTACGTTATTGATGTATATAAAGGTCCCACGGAGACGTAGAGGCCAACTCGCCAGGAATGTTGTCAAATATTACCGCCGAAATGTTAGGTTGGTTTAGGTTAGGTTATATTACGTTCTTGATGTATATAAAGGTCCCACGCAGACGTAGAGGTCAACCCGCCGGGAAAGTTTTCAAATATTACCGCCGAGATGATAGGTTGGGTTAGGTTAGGTTATATTTCGTCATTGATATATATGAAGGTCCCACGGAGACGTAGAGGCCAACAAGCCAGGAATGTTGACAAATATTACCGTCGAGATGGGAGGTTGGGTTAGGTTAGGTTATATTACGTTATTGATGTATATAAAGGTCCCACGGAGACGTAGAAGCCAACTCGCCAGGATTGTTGCCAAATATTACCGCCGCGATGTTAGATTGGGTTAGGTTTGGTTATATTTCGTTATTGATGTATATGAAGGTCCCACGGAGACGTAGAGGCCAACATGCCAGGAATGTTGTCAAATATTACAGCCGCGATGTTACATTGGGCTAGGTTAGGTTATATTAGGTTATTGATGTATATAAAGGTCCCACGGAGACGTAGAGGCCAACTCGCCAGGAATGTTGTCAAATATTACCGCCGAAATGTTAGGTTGGGTTAGATTAGGTTATATTACGTTCTTCATGTATATAAAGGCCCCACGCAGACGTAGAGGTCAACCCGCCAGGAAAGTTTTCAAATATTACCGCCGAGATGATAGGTTGGGTTAGGTTAGGTTATATTTCGTCATTGATATATATGAAGGTCCCACGGGGACGTAGAGGCCAACAAGCCAGGAATGTTGACAAATATTACCGCCGAGATGGGAGGTTGGGTTAGGTTAGGTTATATTACGTTATTGATGTATATAAAGGTCCCACGGAGATGTAGAAGCCAACTCGCCAGGATTGTTGCCAAATATTACCGCCGCGATGTTAGATTGGGTTAGGTTAGGTTAGATTACGTTATTGCCGTATATAAAGGTCCCACGGAGACGTAGAGGCCAACATGCCAGGAATGTTGGTCAGATATTACAGCCGCGATGTTAGATTGGGTTAGGTTAGGTTATATTACGTTATTGTTGTATATAAAGGTCCCACGGAGACGTAGAGGCCAACTCTGCAGGAATGCTGTCAAATAATAGCGCCGAGAGGTTAGGTTGGGTCAGGTTAGGTTATATTACGTTATTGATGTATATGAAGATCCCACGGAGACGTAGAGGCCAACTCGCCAGGTATGTGGTCACATATTACCGCCGAGATGATAGGTTGGGTTACGTTAGGTTATATTACGTTATTGATGTATATAAAGGTCCCACGGAGACGTAGAGGCCAACTCGTCAGGAATATTGTCAAATATTACCGCCGAGATGATAGGTTGGATTAGGTTAGGTTATATTAAGTTATTGATGTATATGAAGATCCCATGGAGACGCAGAGGCCAACTCGCCAGGTATGTGGTCAAATATTACCGCCGAGATGATAGGTTGGGTTAGGTTTGGTTATATTTCGTTATTGATGTATATGAAGGTCCCACGGAGACGTAGAGGCCAACATGCCAGGAATGTTGTCAAATATTACAGCCGCGATGTTACATTGGGCTAGGTTAGGTTATATTAGGTTATTGATGTATATAAAGGTCCCACGGAGACGTAGAGGCCAACTCGCCAGGAATGTTGTCAAATATTACCGCCGAAATGTTAGGTTGGGTTAGATTAGGTTATATTACGTTCTTCATGTATATAAAGGCCCCACGCAGACGTAGAGGTCAACCCGCCAGGAAAGTTTTCAAATATTACCGCCGAGATGATAGGTTGGGTTAGGTTAGGTTATATTTCGTCATTGATATATATGAAGGTCCCACGGGGACGTAGAGGCCAACAAGCCAGGAATGTTGACAAATATTACCGCCGAGATGGGAGGTTGGGTTAGGTTAGGTTATATTACGTTATTGATGTATATAAAGGTCCCACGGAGATGTAGAAGCCAACTCGCCAGGATTGTTGCCAAATATTACCGCCGCGATGTTAGATTGGGTTAGGTTAGGTTAGATTACGTTATTGCCGTATATAAAGGTCCCACGGAGACGTAGAGGCCAACATGCCAGGAATGTTGGTCAGATATTACAGCCGCGATGTTAGATTGGGTTAGGTTAGGTTATATTACGTTATTGTTGTATATAAAGGTCCCACGGAGACGTAGAGGCCAACTCTGCAGGAATGCTGTCAAATAATAGCGCCGAGAGGTTAGGTTGGGTCAGGTTAGGTTATATTACGTTATTGATGTATATGAAGATCCCACGGAGACGTAGAGGCCAACTCGCCAGGTATGTGGTCACATATTACCGCCGAGATGATAGGTTGGGTTACGTTAGGTTATATTACGTTATTGATGTATATAAAGGTCCCACGGAGACGTAGAGGCCAACTCGTCAGGAATATTGTCAAATATTACCGCCGAGATGATAGGTTGGATTAGGTTAGGTTATATTAAGTTATTGATGTATATGAAGATCCCATGGAGACGCAGAGGCCAACTCGCCAGGTATGTGGTCAAATATTACCGCCGAGATGATAGGTTGGGTTAGGTTTGGTTATATTTCGTTATTGATGTATATGAAGGTCCCACGGAGACGTAGAGGCCAACAAGTCAGGAATGTTGCCAAATATTACCGCCGAAATGTTAGGTTGGGTTAGGTTACGTTATATTAAGTTATTGATGTATATGAAGATCCCACGGAGACGCAGAGTCCAACTCGCCAGGTATGTGGTCAAATATTACCGCCGAGATGATAGGTTGGGTTAGGTTTGGTTATATTTCGTTATTAATGTATATGAAGGTCCCACGGAGACGGAGAGTCCAACTCGCCAGGAATGTTGTCAAATATTACAGCCGCGATGTTAGATTGGGTTAGGTTAGGTTATATTACGCTATTGATGTATATGAAGATCCCACGGAGACGTAGAGGCCAACTCGTCAGGTATGTGGTCAAATATTACCGCCGAGATGATAGGTTGGGTTAGGTTTGGTTATATTTCGTTATTGATGTATATGAAGGTCCCACGGAGACGTAGAGGCCAACATGCCAGGAATGTTGTCAAATATTACAGCCGCGATGTTACATTGGGCTAGGTTAGGTTATATTAGGTTATTGATGTATATAAAGGTCCCACGGAGACGTAGAGGCCAACTCGCCAGGAATGTTGTCAAATATTACCGCCGAAATGTTAGGTTGGGTTAGGTTTGGTTATATTTCGTTATTGATGTATATGAAGGTCCCACGGAGACGTAGAGGCCAACATGCCAGGAATGTTGTCAAATATTACCGCCGAGATGATAGGTTGGGTTAGGTTAGGTTATATTTCGTCATTGATATATATGAAGGTCCCACGGAGACGTAGAGGCCAACAAGCCAGGAATGTTGACAAATATTACCGCCGAGATGGGAGGTTGGGTTAGGTTAGGTTATATTACGTTATTGATGTATATAAATGTCCCACGGAGACGTAGAGGCCAACAAGCCAGGAATGTTGCCAAATATTGCCGCCGAAATGTTAGGTTGGGTTAGGTTTGGTTATATTTCGTTATTGATGTATATGAAGGTCCCACGGAGACGTAGAGGCCAACATGCCAGGAATGTTGTCAAATATTACCGCCGAGATGATAGGTTGGGTTAGGTTTGGTTATATTTCGTTATTGATGTATATGAAGGTCCCACGGAGACGTAGAGGCCAACATGCCAGGAATGTTGTCAAATATTACAGCCGCGATGTTACATTGGGCTAGGTTAGGTTATATTAGGTTATTGATGTATATAAAGGTCCCACGGAGACGTAGAGGCCAACTCGCCAGGAATGTTGTCAAATATTACCGCCGAAATGTTAGGTTGGGTTAGGTTTGGTTATATTTCGTTATTAATGTACATGAAGGTCCCACGGAGACGTAGAGTCCAACTCGCCAGGAATGTTGTCAAATATTACAGCCGAGATGATAGGTTGTGTTAGGTTAGGTTATATTACGATATTGTTGTATATAAAGGTCCCACGGAGACGTAGAGGCCAACTCGCCGGGAATGTTGTCAAATATTACAGCCGCGATGTCAGATTGGGTTACGTTAGGTTATATTACGTTATTGACGTATATAAAGGTCCCACGGAGACGTAGAGGCCAACTCGCCAGGAATGTTGTCAAATATTACCGCCGAAATGTTAGGTTGGGTTAGGTTTGGTTATATTTCGTTATTGATGTATATGAAGATCCCACGGAGCCGCAGAGGCCAACTCGCCAGGTATGTGGTCAAATATTACCGCCGAGATGATAGGTTGGGTTAGGTTTGGTTATATTTCGTTATTGATGTATATAAAGGTCCCACGGAGACGTAGAGGCCAACTCGTCAGGAATATTGTCAAATATTACCGCCGAGATGATAGGTTCGATTAGGTTAGGTTATATTAAGTTATTGATGTATATGAAGATCCCATGGAGACGCAGAGGCCAACTCGCCAGGTATGTGGTCAAATATTACCGCCGAGATGATAGGTTGGGTTAGGTTTGGTTATATTTCGTTATTGATGTATATAAAGGTCCCACGGAGACGTAGAGGCCAACTCGTCAGGAATATTGTCAAATATTACCGCCGAGATGATAGGTTCGATTAGGTTAGGTTATATTAAGTTATTGATGTATATGAAGATCCCATGGAGACGCAGAGGCCAACTCGCCAGGTATGTGGTCAAATATTACCGCCGAGATGATAGGTTGGGTTAGGTTAGGTTATATTACGTTATTGATGTATATAAAGGTCCCACGGAGACGTAGAGGCCAACTCGCCAGGAATGTTGTCAAATATTACCGCCGAAATGTTAGGTTGGTTTAGGTTAGGTTATATTACGTTCTTGATGTATATAAAGGTCCCACGCAGACGTAGAGGTCAACCCGCCGGGAAAGTTTTCAAATATTACCGCCGAGATGATAGGTTGGGTTAGGTTAGGTTATATTTCGTCATTGATATATATGAAGGTCCCACGGAGACGTAGAGGCCAACAAGCCAGGAATGTTGACAAATATTACCGCCGAGATGGGAGGTTGGGTTAGGTTAGGTTATATTACGTTATTGATGTATATAAAGGTCCCACGGAGACGTAGAAGCCAACTCGCCAGGATTGTTGCCAAATATTACCGCCGCGATGTTAGATTGGGTTAGGTTTGGTTATATTTCGTTATTGATGTATATGAAGGTCCCACGGAGACGTAGAGGCCAACATGCCAGGAATGTTGTCAAATATTACAGCCGCGATGTTACATTGGGCTAGGTTAGGTTATATTAGGTTATTGATGTATATAAAGGTCCCACGGAGACGTAGAGGCCAACTCGCCAGGAATGTTGTCAAATATTACCGCCGAAATGTTAGGTTGGGTTAGATTAGGTTATATTACGTTCTTCATGTATATAAAGGCCCCACGCAGACGTAGAGGTCAACCCGCCAGGAAAGTTTTCAAATATTACCGCCGAGATGATAGGTTGGGTTAGGTTAGGTTATATTTCGTCATTGATATATATGAAGGTCCCACGGGGACGTAGAGGCCAACAAGCCAGGAATGTTGACAAATATTACCGCCGAGATGGGAGGTTGGGTTAGGTTAGGTTATATTACGTTATTGATGTATATAAAGGTCCCACGGAGATGTAGAAGCCAACTCGCCAGGATTGTTGCCAAATATTACCGCCGCGATGTTAGATTGGGTTAGGTTAGGTTAGATTACGTTATTGCCGTATATAAAGGTCCCACGGAGACGTAGAGGCCAACATGCCAGGAATGTTGGTCAGATATTACAGCCGCGATGTTAGATTGGGTTAGGTTAGGTCATATTACGTTATTGTTGTATATAAAGGTCCCACGGAGACGTAGAGGCCAACTCTGCAGGAATGCTGTCAAATAATAGCGCCGAGAGGTTAGGTTGGGTCAGGTTAGGTTATATTACGTTATTGATGTATATGAAGGTCCCACGCAGACGTAGTGGTCAACCCGCCGGGAAAGTTTTCAAATATTACCGCCGAGATGATAGGTTGGGTTAGGTTAGGTTATATTACGTTATTGATGTATATAAATGTCCCACGGAGACGTAGAGGCCAACAAGCCAGGAATGTTGCCAAATATTGCCGCCGAAATGTTAGGTTGGGTTAGGTTAGGTTATATTAAGTTATTGATGTATATGAAGATCCCACGGAGACGCCGAGGCCAACTCGCCAGGTATGTGGTCAAATCTTACCGCCGAGATGATAGGTTGGGTTAGGTTTGGTTATATTTCGTTATTAATGTACATGAAGGTCCCACGGAGACGTAGAGTCCAACTCGCCAGGAATGTTGTCAAATATTACAGCCGAGATGATAGGTTGTGTTAGGTTAGGTTATATTACGTTATTGTTGTATATAAAGGTCCCACGGAGACGTAGAGGCCAACTCGCCGGGAATGTTGTCAAATATTACAGCCGCGATGTCAGATTGGGTTACGTTAGGTTATATTACGTTATTGACGTATATAAAGGTCCCACGGAGACGTAGAGGCCAACTCGCCAGGAATGTTGTCAAATATTACCGCCGAAATGTTAGGTTGGGTTAGGTTTGGTTATATTTCGTTATTGATGTATATGAAGATCCCACGGAGCCGCAGAGGCCAACTCGCCAGGTGTGTGGTCAAATATTACCGCCGAGATGATAGGTTGGGTTAGGTTTGGTTATATTTCGTTATTGATGTATATAAAGGTCCCACGGAGACGTAGAGGCCAACTCGTCAGGAATATTGTCAAATATTACCGCCGAGATGATAGGTTGGATTAGGTTAGGTTATATTAAGTTATTGATGTATATGAAGATCCCATGGAGACGCAGAGGCCAACTCGCCAGGTATGTGGTCAAATATTACCGCCGAAATGTTAGGTTGGTTTAGGTTAGGTTATATTACGTTCTTGATGTATATAAAGGTCCCACGCAGACGTAGAGGTCAACCCGCCGGGAAAGTTTTCAAATATTACCGCCGAGATGATAGGTTGGGTTAGGTTAGGTTATATTTCGTCATTGATATATATGAAGGTCCCACGGAGACGTAGAGGCCAACAAGCCAGGAATGTTGACAAATATTACCGCCGAGATGGGAGGTTGGGTTAGGTTAGGTTATATTACGTTATTGATGTATATAAAGGTCCCACGGAGACGTAGAAGCCAACTCGCCAGGATTGTTGCCAAATATTACCGCCGCGATGTTAGATTGGGTTAGGTTTGGTTATATTTCGTTATTGATGTATATGAAGGTCCCACGGAGACGTAGAGGCCAACATGCCAGGAATGTTGTCAAATATTACAGCCGCGATGTTACATTGGGCTAGGTTAGGTTATATTAGGTTATTGATGTATATAAATGTCCCACGGAGACGTAGAGGCCAACTCGCCAGGAATGTTGTCAAATATTACCGCCGAAATGTTAGGTTGGGTTAGATTAGGTTATATTACGTTCTTCATGTATATAAAGGCCCCACGCAGACGTAGAGGTCAACCCGCCAGGAAAGTTTTCAAATATTACCGCCGAGATGATAGGTTGGGTTAGGTTAGGTTATATTTCGTCATTGATATATATGAAGGTCCCACGGGGACGTAGAGGCCAACAAGCCAGGAATGTTGACAAATATTACCGCCGAGATGGGAGGTTGGGTTAGGTTAGGTTATATTACGTTATTGATGTATATAAAGGTCCCACGGAGATGTAGAAGCCAACTCGCCAGGATTGTTGCCAAATATTACCGCCGCGATGTTAGATTGGGTTAGGTTAGGTTAGATTACGTTATTGCCGTATATAAAGGTCCCACGGAGACGTAGAGGCCAACATGCCAGGAATGTTGGTCAGATATTACAGCCGCGATGTTAGATTGGGTTAGGTTAGGTCATATTACGTTATTGTTGTATATAAAGGTCCCACGGAGACGTAGAGGCCAACTCTGCAGGAATGCTGTCAAATAATAGCGCCGAGAGGTTAGGTTGGGTCAGGTTAGGTTATATTACGTTATTGATGTATATGAAGATCCCACGGAGACGTAGAGGCCAACTCGCCAGGTATGTGGTCACATATTACCGCCGAGATGATAGGTTGGGTTACGTTAGGTTATATTACGTTATTGATGTATATAAAGGTCCCACGGAGACGTAGAGGCCAACTCGTCAGGAATATTGTCAAATATTACCGCCGAGATGATAGGTTGGATTAGGTTAGGTTATATTAAGTTATTGATGTATATGAAGATCCCATGGAGACGCAGAGGCCAACTCGCCAGGTATGTGGTCAAATATTACCGCCGAGATGATAGGTTGGGTTAGGTTTGGTTATATTTCGTTATTGATGTATATGAAGGTCCCACGGAGACGTAGAGGCCAACAAGTCAGGAATGTTGCCAAATATTACCGCCGAAATGTTAGGTTGGGTTAGGTTACGTTATATTAAGTTATTGATGTATATGAAGATCCCACGGAGACGCAGAGTCCAACTCGCCAGGTATGTGGTCAAATATTACCGCCGAGATGATAGGTTGGGTTAGGTTTGGTTATATTTCGTTATTAATGTATATGAAGGTCCCACGGAGACGTAGAGTCCAACTCGCCAGGAATGTTGTCAAATATTACAGCCGCGATGTTAGATTGGGTTAGGTTAGGTTATATTACGCTATTGATGTATATGAAGATCCCACGGAGACGTAGAGGCCAACTCGTCAGGTATGTGGTCAAATATTACCGCCGAGATGATAGGTTGGGTTAGGTTTGGTTATATTTCGTTATTGATGTATATGAAGGTCCCACGGAGACGTAGAGGCCAACATGCCAGGAATGTTGTCAAATATTACCGCCGAGATGATAGGTTGGGTTAGGTTAGGTTATATTTCGTCATTGATATATATGAAGGTCCCACGGAGACGTAGAGGCCAACAAGCCAGGAATGTTGACAAATATTACCGCCGAGATGGGAGGTTGGGTTAGGTTAGGTTATATTACGTTATTGTTGTATATAAAGGTCCCACGGAGACGTAGAGGCCAACTCTGCAGGAATGCTGTCAAATAATAGCGCCGAGAGGTTAGGTTGGGTCAGGTTAGGTTATATTACGTTATTGATGTATATGAAGATCCCACGGAGACGTAGAGGCCAACTCGCCAGGTATGTGGTCACATATTACCGCCGAGATGATAGGTTGGGTTACGTTAGGTTATATTACGCTATTGATGTATATGAAGATCCCACGGAGACGTAGAGGCCAACTCGTCAGGTATGTGGTCAAATATTACCGCCGAGATGATAGGTTGGGTTAGGTTTGGTTATATTTCGTTATTGATGTATATGAAGGTCCCACGGAGACGTAGAGGCCAACATGCCAGGAATGTTGTCAAATATTACAGCCGCGATGTTACATTGGGCTAGGTTAGGTTATATTAGGTTATTGATGTATATAAAGGTCCCACGGAGACGTAGAGGCCAACTCGCCAGGAATGTTGTCAAATATTACCGCCGAAATGTTAGGTTGGGTTAGGTTTGGTTATATTTCGTTATTGATGTATATGAAGGTCCCACGGAGACGTAGAGGCCAACATGCCAGGAATGTTGTCAAATATTACCGCCGAGATGGTAGGTTGGGTTAGGTTAGGTTATATTTCGTCATTGATATATATGAAGGTCCCACGGAGACGTAGAGGCCAACAAGCCAGGAATGTTGACAAATATTACCGCCGAGATGGGAGGTTGGGTTAGGTTAGGTTATATTACGTTATTGTTGTATATAAAGGTCCCACGGAGACGTAGAGGCCAACTCTGCAGGAATGCTGTCAAATAATAGCGCCGAGAGGTTAGGTTGGGTCAGGTTAGGTTATATTACGTTATTGATGTATATGAAGATCCCACGGAGACGTAGAGGCCAACTCGCCAGGTATGTGGTCACATATTACCGCCGAGATGATAGGTTGGGTTACGTTAGGTTATATTACGTTATTGATGTATATAAAGGTCCCACGGAGACATAGAGGACAACTCGTCAGGAATGTGGTCAAATATTACCGCCGAGATGATAGGTTGGATTAGGTTAGGTTATATTAAGTTATTGATGTATATGAAGATCCCATGGAGACGCAGAGGCCAACTCGCCAGGTATGTGGTCAAATATTACCGCCGAGATGATAGGTTGGGTTAGGTTTGGTTATATTTCGTTATTAATGTATATGAAGGTCCCACGGAGACGTAGAGTAAAACTCGCCGGGAATGTTGTCAAATATTACAGCCGTGATGTCAGATTGGGTTTCGTTAGGTTATATGACGTTATTGACGTATATAAAGGTCCCACGGAGACGTAGAGGCCAACCCGCCAGGAAAGTTTACAAATATTACTGCCGAGATGATAGCTTGGGTTAGGTTAGGTTATATTTCGTCATTGATATATATGAAGGTCCCACGGAGACGTAGAGGCCAACAAGCCAGGAATGTTGCCAAATATTACCGCCGAGATGTGAAGTTGGGTTAGGTTAGGTTATATTACGTTATTGATGTATATAAAGGTCCCACGGAGACATAGAGGACAACTCGTCAGGAATGTGGTCAAATATTACCGCCGAGATGATAGGTTGGATTAGGTTAGGTTATATTAAGTTATTGATGTATATGAAGATCCCATGGAGACGCAGAGGCCAACTCGCCAGGTATGTGGTCAAATATTACCGCCGAGATGATAGGTTGGGTTAGGTTTGGTTATATTTCGTTATTAATGTATATGAAGGTCCCACGGAGACGTAGAGTAAAACTCGCCGGGAATGTTGTCAAATATTACAGCCGTGATGTCAGATTGGGTTACGTTAGGTTATATGACGTTATTGACGTATATAAAGGTCCCACGGAGACGTAGAGGCCAACCCGCCAGGAAAGTTTACAAATATTACTGCCGAGATGATAGGTTGGGTTAGGTTAGGTTATATTTCGTCATTGATATATATGAAGGTCCCACGGAGACGTAGAGGCCAACAAGCCAGGAATGTTGCCAAATATTACCGCCGAGATGTGAGGTTGGGTTAGGTTAGGTTATATTACGTTATTGATGTATATAAAGGTCCCACGGAGACATAGAGGACAACTCGTCAGGAATGTGGTCAAATATTACCGCCGAGATGATAGGTTGGATTAGGTTAGGTTATATTACGTTATTGATGTATATGAAGGTCCCACGGAGACGTAGAGGCCAACATGCCAGGAATGTTGTCAAATATTACAGCCGCGATGTTACATTGGGCTAGGTTAGGTTATATTAGGTTATTGATGTATATAAAGGTCCCACGCAGACGTAGTGGTCAACCCGCCGGGAAAGTTTTCAAATATTACCGCCGAGATGATAGGTTGGGTTAGGTTAGGTTATATTTCGTCATTGATATATATGAAGGTAGCACGGAGACGTAGAGGCCAACTCGCCAGGAATGTTGTCAAATATTACCGCCGAAATGTTAGGTTGGGTTAGATTAGGTTATATTACGTTCTTCATGTATATAAAGGCCCCAAGCAGACGTAGAGGTCAACCCGCCAGGAATGTTGCCAAATATTGCCGCCGAAATGTTAGGTTGGGTTAGGTTTGGTTATATTTCGTTATTAATGTATATGAAGGTCCCACGGAGACGTAGAGTCCAACTCGCCAGGTATGTGGTCAAATATTACCGCCGAGATGTGAGGTTGGGTTAGGTTAGGTTATATTACGTTATTGATGTATATAAAGGTCCCACGGAGACATAGAGGACAACTCGTCAGGAATGTGGTCAAATATTACCGCCGAGATGATAGGTTGGATTAGGTTAGGTTATATTACGTTATTGATGTATATGAAGATCCCACGGAGACGTAGAGGCCAACTCGCCAGGTATGTGGTCACATATTACCACCGAGATGATAGGTTGGGTTACGTTAGGTTATATTACGTTATTGATGTATATGAAGATCCCACGGAGACGTAGAGGCCAACTCGCCAGGTATGTGGTCACATATTACCACCGAGATGATAGGTTGGGTTACGTTAGGTTATATTACGTTATTGATGTATATAAAGGTCCCACGGAGACGTAGAAGCCAACTCGCCAGGATTGTTGCCAAATATTACCGCCGAGATGTTAGATTGGATTAGGTTAGGTTAGATTACGTTATTGCCGTATATAAAGGTCCCACGGAGACGTAGAGGTCAACATGCCAGGAATGTTGGTCAAATATTACAGTCGCGATGTTAGATTGTGTTAGGTTAGGTTATATTACGTTATTGTTGTATATAAAGGTCCCACGGAGACGTAGAGGCCAACTCTGCAGGAATGCTGTCAAATAATAGCGCCGAGAGGTTAGGTTGGGTCAGGTTAGGTTATATTACGTTATTGATGTATATGAAGATCCCACGGAGACGTAGAGGCCAACTCGCCAGGTATGTGGTCACATATTACCGCCGAGATGATAGGTTGGGTTACGTTAGGTTATATTACGTTATTGATGTATATAAAGGTCCCACGGAGACGTAGAGGCCAACTCGTCAGGAATATTGTCAAATATTACCGCCGAGATGATAGGTTGGATTAGGTTAGGTTATATTTCGTTATTGATGTATATGAAGATCCCATGGAGACGCAGAGGCCAACTCGCCAGGTATGTGGTCAAATATTACCGCCGAGATGATAGGTTGGGTTAGGTTTGGTTATATTTCGTTATTAATGTATATGAAGGTCCCACGGAGACGTAGAGTAAAACTCGCCGGGAATGTTGTCAAATATTACAGCCGCGATGTCAGATTGGGTTACGTTAGGTTATATTACGTTATTGGCGTATATAAAGGTCCCACGGAGACGTAGAGGCCAACCCGCCAGGAAAGTTTTCAAATATTACCGCCGAGATGATAGGTTGGGTTAGGTTAGGTTATATTTCGTCATTGATATATATGAAGGTCCCACGGAGACGTAGAGGCCAACAAGCCAGGAATGTTGTCAAATATTACCGCCGAGATGTGAGGTTGGGTTAGGTTAGGTTATATTACGTTATTGATGTATATAAAGGTCCCACGGAGACATAGAGGACAACTCGTCAGGAATGTTGTCAAATATTACATCCGCGATGTTAGATTGGGTTAGGTTAGGTTATATTACGCTATTGATGTATATGAACATCCCACGGAGACGTAGAGGCCAACTCGCCAGGTATGTGGTCAAATATTACCGCCGAGATGATAGGTTGGGTTAGGTTTGGTTATATTTCGTTATTGATGTATATGAAGGTCCCACGGAGACGTAGAGGCCAACATGCCAGGAATGTTGTCAAATATTACAGCCGCGATGTTACATTGGGCTAGGTTAGGTTATATTAGGTTATTGATGTATATAAAGGTCCCACGGAGACGTAGAGGCCAACTCGCCAGGAATGTTGTCAAATATTACCGCCGAAATGTTAGGTTGGGTTAGGTTTGGTTATATTTCGTTATTGATGTATATGAAGGTCCCACGGAGACGTAGAGGCCAACATGCCAGGAATGTTGTCAAATATTACCGCCGAGATGATAGGTTGGGTTAGGTTAGGTTATATTTCGTCATTGATATATATGAAGGTCCCACGGAGACGTAGAGGCCAACAAGCCAGGAATGTTGACAAATATTACCGCCGAGATGGGAGGTTGGGTTAGGTTAGGTTATATTACGTTATTGATGTATATAAAGGTCCCACGGAGACGTAGAAGCCAACTCGCCAGGATTGTTGCCAAATATTACCGCCGCGATGTTAGATTGGGTTAGGTTAGGTTAGATTACGTTATTGCCGTATATAAAGGTCCCACGGAGACGTAGAGGCCAACATGCCAGGAATGTTGGTCAAATATTACAGTCGCGATGTTAGATTGTGTTAGGTTAGGTTATATTACGTTATTGTTGTATATAAAGGTCCCACGGAGACGTAGAGGCCAACTCTGCAGGAATGCTGTCAAATAATAGCGCCGAGAGGTTAGGTTGGGTCAGGTTAGGTTATATTACGTTATTGATGTATATGAAGATCCCACGGAGACGTAGAGGCCAACTCGCCAGGTATGTGGTCACATATTACCGCCGAGATGATAGGTTGGGTTACGTTAGGTTATATTACGTTATTGATGTATATAAAGGTCCCACGGAGACGTAGAGGCCAACTCGTCAGGAATATTGTCAAATATTACCGCCGAGATGATAGGTTGGATTAGGTTAGGTTATATTAAGTTATTGATGTATATGAAGATCCCATGGAGACGCAGAGGCCAACTCGCCAGGTATGTGGTCAAATATTACCGCCGAGATGATAGGTTGGGTTAGGTTTGGTTATATTTCGTTATTAATGTATATGAAGGTCCCACGGAGACGTAGAGTAAAACTCGCCGGGAATGTTGTCAAATATTACAGCCGCGATGTCAGATTGGGTTACGTTAGGTTATATTACGTTATTGACGTATATAAAGGTCCCACGGAGACGTAGAGGCCAACCCGCCAGGAAAGTTTTCTAATATTACCGCCGAGATGATAGGTTGGGTTAGGTTAGGTTATATTTCGTCATTGATATATATGAAGGTCCCACGGAGACGTAGAGGCCAACAAGCCAGGAATGTTGCCAAATATTACCGCCGAGATGTGAGGTTGGGTTAGGTTAGGTTATATTACGTTATTGATGTATATAAAGGTCCCACGGAGACATAGAGGACAACTCGTCAGGAATGTGGTCAAATATTACCGCCGAGATGATAGGTTGGATTAGGTTAGGTTATATTAAGTTATTGATGTATATGAAGATCCCATGGAGACGCAGAGGCCAACTCGCCAGGTATGTGGTCAAATATTACCGCCGAGATGATAGGTTGGGTTATGTTTGGTTATATTTCGTTATTAATGTATATGAAGGTCCCACGGAGACGTAGAGTAAAACTCGCCGGGAATGTTGTCAAATATTACAGCCGTGATGTCAGATTGGGTTACGTTAGGTTATATGACGTTATTGACGTATATAAAGGTCCCACGGAGACGTAGAGGCCAACCCGCCAGGAAAGTTTACAAATATTACTGCCGAGATGATAGGTTGGGTTAGGTTAGGTTATATTTCGTCATTGATATATATGAAGGTCCCACGGAGACGTAGAGGCCAACAAGCCAGGAATGTTGCCAAATATTACCGCCGAGATGTGAGGTTGGGTTAGGTTAGGTTATATTACGTTATTGATGTATATAAAGGTCCCACGGAGACGTAGAGGCCAACTCGTCAGGAATATTGTCAAATATTACCGCCGAGATGATAGGTTGGATTAGGTTAGGTTATATTAAGTTATTAATGTATATGAAGATCCCATGGAGACGCAGAGGCCAACTCGCCAGGTATGTGGTCAAATATTACCGCCGAGATGATAGGTTGCGTTAGGTTAGGTTATATTACGTTATTGATGTATATAAAGGTCCCACGGAGACGTAGAGGCCAACTCGCCAGGAATGTTGTCAAATATTACCGCCGAAATGTTAGGTTGGGTTAGATTAGGTTATATTACGTTCTTCATGTATATAAAGGCCCCAAGCAGACGTAGAGGTCAACCCGCCAGGAAAGTTTTCAAATATTACCGCCGAGATGATAGGTTGGGTTAGGTTAGGTTATATTTCGTCATTGATATATATGAAGGTCCCACGGAGACGTAGAGGCCAACAAGCCAGGAATGTTGACAAATATTACCGCCGAGATGGGAGGTTGGGTTAGGTTAGGTTATATTACGTTATTGATGTATATAAAGGTCCCACGGAGACGTAGAAGCCAACTCGCCAGGATTGTTGCCAAATATTACCGCCGCGATGTTAGATTGGGTTAGGTTAGGTTAGATTACGTTATTGCCATATATAAAGGTCCCACGGAGACGTAGAGGCCAACATGCCAGGAATGTTGGTCAAATATTACAGTCGCGATGTTAGATTGTGTTAGGTTAGGTTATATTACGTTATTGTTGTATATAAAGGTCCCACGGAGACGTAGAGGCCAACTCTGCAGGAATGCTGTCAAATAATAGCGCCGAGATGATAGGTTGGATTAGGTTAGGTTATATTAAGTTATTGATGTATATGAAGATCCCATGGAGACGCAGAGGCCAACTCGCCAGGTATGTGGTCAAATATTACCGCCGAGATGATAGGTTGGGTTAGGTTTGGTTATATTTCGTTATTAATGTATATGAAGGTCCCACGGAGACGTAGAGGCCAACATGCCAGGAATGTTGTCAAATATTACCGCCGAGATGATAGGTTGGGTTAGGTTAGGTTATATTTCGTCATTGATATATATGAAGGTCCCACGGAGACGTAGAGGCCAACTCGCCAGGAATGTTGTCAAATATTACCGCCGAAATGTTAGGTTGGGTTAGATTAGGTTATATTACGTTCTTCATGTATATAAAGGCCCCACGCAGACGTAGAGGTCAACCCGCCAGGAAAGTTTTCAAATATTACCGCCGAGATGATAGGTTGGGTTAGGTTAGGTTATATTTCGTCATTGATATATATGAAGGTCCCACGGAGACGTAGAGGCCAACAAGCCAGGAATGTTGACAAATATTACCGCCGAGATGGGAGGTTGGGTTAGGTTAGGTTATATTACGTTATTGATATATATAAAGGTCCCACGGAGATGTAGAAGCCAACTCGCCAGGATTGTTGCCAAATATTACCGCCGCGATGTTAGATTGGGTTAGGTTAGGTTAGATTACGTTATTGCCGTATATAAAGGTCCCACGGAGACGTAGAGGCCAACATGCCAGGAATGTTGGTCAAATATTACAGTCGCGATGTTAGATTGTGTTAGGTTAGGTTATATTACGTTATTGATGTATATAAAGGTCCCACGGAGACATAGAGGACAACTCGTCAGGAATGTGGTCAAATATTACCGCCGAGATGATAGGTTGGATTAGGTTAGGTGATATTACGTTATTGATGTATATGAAGATCCCACGGAGACGTAGAGGCCAACTCGCCAGGTATGTGGTCACATATTACCACCGAGATGATAGGTTGGGTTACGTTAGGTTATATTACGTTATTGATGTATATAAAGGTCCCACGGAGACGTAGAGGCCAACTCGTCAGGAATATTGTCAAATATTACCGCCGAGATGATAGGTTGGATTAGGTTAGGTTATATTAAGTTATTAATGTATATGAAGATCCCACGGAGACGTAGAGGCCAACTCGCCAGGTATGTGGTCACATATTACCGCCGAGATGATAGGTTGGGTTACGTTAGGTTATATTACGCTATTGATGTATATGAAGATCCCACGGAGACGTAGAGGCCAACACGCCAGGAATGTTGTCAAATATTACCGCCGAAATGTTAGGTTGGGTTAGGTTTGGTTATATTTCGTTATTGATGTATATGAAGATCCCACGGAGACGCAGAGGCCAACTCGCCAGGTATGTGGTCAAATATTACCGCCGAGATGATAGGTTGGGTTAGGTTTGGTTATATTTCGTTATTAATGTATATAAAGGTCCCACGGAGACGTAGAGTCCAACTCGCCAGGAATGTTGTCAAATATTACAGCCGCGATGTTAGATTGGGTTAGGTTAGGTTATATTACGCTATTGATGTATATGAAGATCCCACGGAGACGTAGAGGCCAACTCGCCAGGTATGTGGTCAAATATTACCGCCGAGATGATAGGTTGGGTTAGGTTTGGTTATATTTCGTTATTGATGTATATGAAGGTCCCACGGAGACGTAGAGTCCAACATGCCAGGAATGTTGTCAAATATTACAGCCGCGATGTTACATTGGGCTAGGTTAGGTTATATTACGTTATTGATGTATATAAAGGTCCCACGGAGACGTAGAGGCCAACTCGCCAGGAATGCTGTCAAATAATAGCGCCGAGTGGTTAGGTTGGGTCAGGTTAGGTTATATTACGTTATTGATGTATATGAAGATCCCACGGAGACGTAGAGGCCAACTCGCCAGGTATGTGGTCACATATTACCGCTGAGATGATAGGTTGGGTTACGTTAGGTTATATTACGTTATTGATGTATATAAAGGTCCCACGGAGACGTAGAGGCCAACTCGTCAGGAATATTGTCAAATATTACCGCCGAGATCATAGGTTGGATTAGGTTAGGTTATATTAAGTTATTGATGTATATGAAGATCCCATGGAGACGCAGAGGCCAACTCGCCAGGTATGTGGTCAAATATTACCGCCGAGATGATAGGTTGCGTTAGGTTTGGTTATATTTCGTTATTAATGTATATGAAGGTCCCACGGAGACGTAGAGTAAAACTCGCCGGGAATGTTGTCAAATATTACAGCCGCGATGTCAGATTGGGTTACGTTAGGTTATATTACGTTATTGACGTATATAAAGGTCCCACGGAGACGTAGAGGCCAACCCCCCAGGAAAGTTTTCAAATATTACCGTCGAGATGATAGGTTGGGTTAGGTTAGGTTATATTTCGTCATTGATATATATGAAGGTCCCACGGAGACGTAGAGGCCAACTCGCCGGGAATGTTGTCAAATATTACAGCCGCGATGTCAGATTGGGTTACGTTAGGTTATATTACGTTATTGACGTATATAAAGGTCCCACGGAGACGTAGAGGCCAACTCGCCAGGAATGTTGTCAAATATTACCGCCGAAATGTTAGGTTGGGTTAGGTTTGGTTATATTTCGTTATTGATGTATATGAAGATCCCACGGAGCCGCAGAGGCCAACTCGCCAGGTATGTGGTCAAATATTACCGCCGAGATGATAGGTTGGGTTAGGTTTGGTTATATTTCGTTATTAATGTATATAAAGGTCCCACGGAGACGTAGAGTCCAACTCGCCAGGAATGTTGTCAAATATTACAGCCGCGATGTTAGATTGGGTTAGGTTAGGTTATATTACGCTATTGATGTATATGAAGATCCCACGGAGACGTAGAGGCCAACTCGCCAGGTATGTGGTCAAATATTACCGCCGAGATGATAGGTTGTGTTAGGTTTGGTTATATTTCGTTATTGATGTACATGAAGGTCCCACGGAGACGTAGAGGCCAACATGCCAGGAATGTTGTCAAATATTACAGCCGCGATGTTACATTGGGCTAGGTTAGGTTATATTAGGTTATTGATGTATATAAAGGTCCCACGGAGACGTAGAGGCCAACTCGCCAGGAATGTTGTCAAATATTACCGCCGAAATGTTAGGTTGGTTTAGGTTAGGTTATATTACGTTCTTGATGTATATAAAGGTCCCACGCAGACGTAGTGGTCAACCCGCCGGGAAAGTTTTCAAATATTACCGCCGAGATGAAAGGTTGGGTTAGGTTAGGTTATATTTCGTCATTGATATATATGAAGGTCCCACGGAGACGTAGGGGCCAACTCGTCAGGAATATTGTCAAATATTACCGCCGAGATGATAGGTTGGATTAGGTTAGGTTGTATTACGTTATTGATGTATATAAATGTCCCACGGAGACGTAGAGGCCAACAAACCAGGAATGTTGCCAAATATTGCCGCCGAAATGTTAGGTTGGGTTAGGTTAGGTTATATTACGTTATTGATGTATATAAAGGTCCCACGGAGACATAGAGGACCAGTCGTCAGGAATGTTGTCAAATATTACCGCCGAGATGATAGGTTGGATTAGGTTAGGTTATATTAAGTTATTGATGTATATGAAGATCCCACGGAGACGCAGAGGCCAACTCGCCAGGTATGTGGTCAAATATTACCGCCGAGATGATAGGTTGGGTTAGGTTTGGTTATATTTCGTTATTAATGTATATGAAGGTCCCACGGAGACGTAGAGGCCAACTCTGCAGGAATGCTGTCAAATAATAGCGCCGAGAGGTTAGGTTGGGTCAGGTTAGGTTATATTACGTTATTGATGTATATGAAGATCCCACGGAGACGTAGAGGCCAACTCGCCAGGTATGTGGTCACATATTACCGCCGAGATGATAGGGTGGGTTACGTTAGGTTATATTACGTTATTGATGTATATAAAGGTCCCACGGAGACGTAGAGGCCAACTCGTCAGGAATATTGTCGAATATTACCGCCGAGATGATAGGTTGGATTAGGTTAGGTTATATTAAGTTATTGATGTATATGAAGATCCCATGGAGACGCAGAGGCCAACTCGCCAGGTATGTGGTCAAATATTACCGCCGAGATGATAGGTTGGGTTAGGTTTGGTTATATTTCGTTATTGATGTATATGAAGGTCCCACGGAGACGTAGAGTCCAACATGCCAGGAATGTTGTCAAATATTACAGCCGCGATGTTACATTGGGCTAGGTTAGGTTATATTACGTTATTGATGTATATAAAGGTCCCACGGAGACGTAGAGGCCAACTCGCCAGGAATGCTGTCAAATAATAGCGCCGAGTGGTTAGGTTGGGTCAGGTTAGGTTATATTACGTTATTGATGTATATGAAGATCCCACGGAGACGTAGAGGCCAACTCGCCAGGTATGTGGTCACATATTACCGCTGAGATGATAGGTTGGGTTACGTTAGGTTATATTACGTTATTGATGTATATAAAGGTCCCACGGAGACGTAGAGGCCAACTCGTCAGGAATATTGTCAAATATTACCGCCGAGATCATAGGTTGGATTAGGTTAGGTTATATTAAGTTATTGATGTATATGAAGATCCCATGGAGACGCAGAGGCCAACTCGCCAGGTATGTGGTCAAATATTACCGCCGAGATGATAGGTTGCGTTAGGTTTGGTTATATTTCGTTATTAATGTATATGAAGGTCCCACGGAGACGTAGAGTAAAACTCGCCGGGAATGTTGTCAAATATTACAGCCGCGATGTCAGATTGGGTTACGTTAGGTTATATTACGTTATTGACGTATATAAAGGTCCCACGGAGACGTAGAGGCCAACCCCCCAGGAAAGTTTTCAAATATTACCGTCGAGATGATAGGTTGGGTTAGGTTAGGTTATATTTCGTCATTGATATATATGAAGGTCCCACGGAGACGTAGAGGCCAACTCGCCGGGAATGTTGTCAAATATTACAGCCGCGATGTCAGATTGGGTTACGTTAGGTTATATTACGTTATTGACGTATATAAAGGTCCCACGGAGACGTAGAGGCCAACTCGCCAGGAATGTTGTCAAATATTACCGCCGAAATGTTAGGTTGGGTTAGGTTTGGTTATATTTCGTTATTGATGTATATGAAGATCCCACGGAGCCGCAGAGGCCAACTCGCCAGGTATGTGGTCAAATATTACCGCCGAGATGATAGGTTGGGTTAGGTTTGGTTATATTTCGTTATTAATGTATATAAAGGTCCCACGGAGACGTAGAGTCCAACTCGCCAGGAATGTTGTCAAATATTACAGCCGCGATGTTAGATTGGGTTAGGTTAGGTTATATTACGCTATTGATGTATATGAAGATCCCACGGAGACGTAGAGGCCAACTCGCCAGGTATGTGGTCAAATATTACCGCCGAGATGATAGGTTGTGTTAGGTTTGGTTATATTTCGTTATTGATGTACATGAAGGTCCCACGGAGACGTAGAGGCCAACATGCCAGGAATGTTGTCAAATATTACAGCCGCGATGTTACATTGGGCTAGGTTAGGTTATATTAGGTTATTGATGTATATAAAGGTCCCACGGAGACGTAGAGGCCAACTCGCCAGGAATGTTGTCAAATATTACCGCCGAAATGTTAGGTTGGTTTAGGTTAGGTTATATTACGTTCTTGATGTATATAAAGGTCCCACGCAGACGTAGTGGTCAACCCGCCGGGAAAGTTTTCAAATATTACCGCCGAGATGATAGGTTGGGTTAGGTTAGGTTATATTTCGTCATTGATATATATGAAGGTCCCACGGAGACGTAGGGGCCAACTCGTCAGGAATATTGTCAAATATTACCGCCGAGATGATAGGTTGGATTAGGTTAGGTTGTATTACGTTATTGATGTATATAAATGTCCCACGGAGACGTAGAGGCCAACAAACCAGGAATGTTGCCAAATATTGCCGCCGAAATGTTAGGTTGGGTTAGGTTAGGTTATATTACGTTATTGATGTATATAAAGGTCCCACGGAGACATAGAGGACCAGTCGTCAGGAATGTTGTCAAATATTACCGCCGAGATGATAGGTTGGATTAGGTTAGGTTATATTAAGTTATTGATGTATATGAAGATCCCACGGAGACGCAGAGGCCAACTCGCCAGGTATGTGGTCAAATATTACCGCCGAGATGATAGGTTGGGTTAGGTTTGGTTATATTTCGTTATTAATGTATATGAAGGTCCCACGGAGACGTAGAGGCCAACTCTGCAGGAATGCTGTCAAATAATAGCGCCGAGAGGTTAGGTTGGGTCAGGTTAGGTTATATTACGTTATTGATGTATATGAAGATCCCACGGAGACGTAGAGGCCAACTCGCCAGGTATGTGGTCACATATTACCGCCGAGATGATAGGGTGGGTTACGTTAGGTTATATTACGTTATTGATGTATATAAAGGTCCCACGGAGACGTAGAGGCCAACTCGTCAGGAATATTGTCGAATATTACCGCCGAGATGATAGGTTGGATTAGGTTAGGTTATATTAAGTTATTGATGTATATGAAGATCCCATGGAGACGCAGAGGCCAACTCGCCAGGTATGTGGTCAAATATTACCGCCGAGATGATAGGTTGGGTTAGGTTTGGTTATATTTCGTTATTAATGTATATGAAGGTCCCACGGAGACGTAGAGTAAAACTCGCCGGGAATGTTGTCAAATATTACAGCCGCGATGTCAGATTGGGTTACGTTAGGTTATATTACGTTATTGACGTAAATAAAGGTCCCACGGAGACGTAGAGGCCAACCCGCCAGGAAAGTTTTCAAATATTACCGCCGAGATGATAGGTTGGGTTAGGTTAGGTTATATTTCGTCATTGATATATATGAAGGTCCCACGGAGACGTAGAGGCCAACAAGCCAGGCATGTTGCCAAATATTACCGCCGAGATGTGAGGTTGGGTTAGGTTAGGTTATATTACGTTATTGATGTATATAAAGGTCCCACGGAGACATAGAGGACAACTCGTCAGGAATGTGGTCAAATATTACCGCCGAGATGATATTTTGGATTAGGTTAGGTTATATTAAGTTATTGATGTATATGAAGATCCCATGGAGACGCAGAGGCCAACTCGCCAGGTATGTGGTCAAATATTACCGCCGAGATGATAGGTTGGGTTAGGTTTGGTTATATTTCGTTATTAATGTATATGAAGGTCCCACGGAGACGTAGAGTAAAACTCGCCGGGAATGTTGTCAAATATTACAGCCGTGATGTCAGATTGGGTTACGTTAGGTTATATGACGTTATTGACGTATATAAAGGTCCCACGGAGACGTAGAGGCCAACCCGCCAGGAAAGTTTACAAATATTACTGCCGAGATGATAGGTTGGGTTAGGTTAGGTTATATTTCGTCATTGATATATATGAAGGTCCCACGGAGACGTAGAGGCCAACAAGCCAGGAATGTAGCCAAATATTACCGCCGTGATGTCAGATTGGGTTACGTTAGGTTATATGACGTTATTGACGTATATAAAGGTCCCACGGAGACGTAGAGGCCAACCCGCCAGGAAAGTTTACAAATATTACTGCCGAGATGATAGGTTGGGTTAGGTTAGGTTATATTTCGTCATTGATATATATGAAGGTCCCACGGAGACGTAGAGGCCAACAAGCCAGGAATGTTGCCAAATATTACCGCCGAGATGTGAGGTTGGGTTAGGTTAGGTTATATTACGTTATTGATGTATATGCAGATCCCACGGAGACGCAGAGTCCAACTCGCCAGGTATGTGGTCAAATATTACCGCCGAGATGATAGGTTGGGTTAGGTTTGGTTATATTTCGTTATTAATGTATATGAAGGTCCCACGGAGACGTAGAGTCCAACTCGCCAGGAATGTTGTCAAATATTACAGCCGCGATGTTACATTGGGCTAGGTTAGGTTATATTACGTTATTGATGTATATAAAGGTCCCACGGAGACGTAGAGGCCAACTCGCCAGGAATGCTGTCAAATAATAGCGCCGAGTGGTTAGGTTGGGTCAGGTTAGGTTATATTACGTTATTGATGTATATGAAGATCCCACGGAGACGTAGAGGCCAACTCGCCAGGTATGTGGTCACATATTACCGCTGAGATGATAGGTTGGGTTACGTTAGGTTATATTACGTTATTGATGTATATAAAGGTCCCACGGAGACGTAGAGGCCAACTCGTCAGGAATATTGTCAAATATTACCGCCGAGATCATAGGTTGGATTAGGTTAGGTTATATTAAGTTATTGATGTATATGAAGATCCCATGGAGACGCAGAGGCCAACTCGCCAGGTATGTGGTCAAATATTACCGCCGAGATGATAGGTTGCGTTAGGTTTGGTTATATTTCGTTATTAATGTATATGAAGGTCCCACGGAGACGTAGAGTAAAACTCGCCGGGAATGTTGTCAAATATTACAGCCGCGATGTCAGATTGGGTTACGTTAGGTTATATTACGTTATTGACGTATATAAAGGTCCCACGGAGACGTAGAGGCCAACCCCCCAGGAAAGTTTTCAAATATTACCGTCGAGATGATAGGTTGGGTTAGGTTAGGTTATATTTCGTCATTGATATATATGAAGGTCCCACGGAGACGTAGAGGCCAACTCGCCGGGAATGTTGTCAAATATTACAGCCGCGATGTCAGATTGGGTTACGTTAGGTTATATTACGTTATTGACGTATATAAAGGTCCCACGGAGACGTAGAGGCCAACTCGCCAGGAATGTTGTCAAATATTACCGCCGAAATGTTAGGTTGGGTTAGGTTTGGTTATATTTCGTTATTGATGTATATGAAGATCCCACGGAGCCGCAGAGGCCAACTCGCCAGGTATGTGGTCAAATATTACCGCCGAGATGATAGGTTGGGTTAGGTTTGGTTATATTTCGTTATTAATGTATATAAAGGTCCCACGGAGACGTAGAGTCCAACTCGCCAGGAATGTTGTCAAATATTACAGCCGCGATGTTAGATTGGGTTAGGTTAGGTTATATTACGCTATTGATGTATATGAAGATCCCACGGAGACGTAGAGGCCAACTCGCCAGGTATGTGGTCAAATATTACCGCCGAGATGATAGGTTGTGTTAGGTTTGGTTATATTTCGTTATTGATGTACATGAAGGTCCCACGGAGACGTAGAGGCCAACATGCCAGGAATGTTGTCAAATATTACAGCCGCGATGTTACATTGGGCTAGGTTAGGTTATATTAGGTTATTGATGTATATAAAGGTCCCACGGAGACGTAGAGGCCAACTCGCCAGGAATGTTGTCAAATATTACCGCCGAAATGTTAGGTTGGTTTAGGTTAGGTTATATTACGTTCTTGATGTATATAAAGGTCCCACGCAGACGTAGTGGTCAACCCGCCGGGAAAGTTTTCAAATATTACCGCCGAGATGATAGGTTGGGTTAGGTTAGGTTATATTTCGTCATTGATATATATGAAGGTCCCACGGAGACGTAGGGGCCAACTCGTCAGGAATATTGTCAAATATTACCGCCGAGATGATAGGTTGGATTAGGTTAGGTTGTATTACGTTATTGATGTATATAAATGTCCCACGGAGACGTAGAGGCCAACAAACCAGGAATGTTGCCAAATATTGCCGCCGAAATGTTAGGTTGGGTTAGGTTAGGTTATATTACGTTATTGATGTATATAAAGGTCCCACGGAGACATAGAGGACCAGTCGTCAGGAATGTTGTCAAATATTACCGCCGAGATGATAGGTTGGATTAGGTTAGGTTATATTAAGTTATTGATGTATATGAAGATCCCACGGAGACGCAGAGGCCAACTCGCCAGGTATGTGGTCAAATATTACCGCCGAGATGATAGGTTGGGTTAGGTTTGGTTATATTTCGTTATTAATGTATATGAAGGTCCCACGGAGACGTAGAGGCCAACTCTGCAGGAATGCTGTCAAATAATAGCGCCGAGAGGTTAGGTTGGGTCAGGTTAGGTTATATTACGTTATTGATGTATATGAAGATCCCACGGAGACGTAGAGGCCAACTCGCCAGGTATGTGGTCACATATTACCGCCGAGATGATAGGGTGGGTTACGTTAGGTTATATTACGTTATTGATGTATATAAAGGTCCCACGGAGACGTAGAGGCCAACTCGTCAGGAATATTGTCGAATATTACCGCCGAGATGATAGGTTGGATTAGGTTAGGTTATATTAAGTTATTGATGTATATGAAGATCCCATGGAGACGCAGAGGCCAACTCGCCAGGTATGTGGTCAAATATTACCGCCGAGATGATAGGTTGGGTTAGGTTTGGTTATATTTCGTTATTAATGTATATGAAGGTCCCACGGAGACGTAGAGTAAAACTCGCCGGGAATGTTGTCAAATATTACAGCCGCGATGTCAGATTGGGTTACGTTAGGTTATATTACGTTATTGACGTAAATAAAGGTCCCACGGAGACGTAGAGGCCAACCCGCCAGGAAAGTTTTCAAATATTACCGCCGAGATGATAGGTTGGGTTAGGTTAGGTTATATTTCGTCATTGATATATATGAAGGTCCCACGGAGACGTAGAGGCCAACAAGCCAGGCATGTTGCCAAATATTACCGCCGAGATGTGAGGTTGGGTTAGGTTAGGTTATATTACGTTATTGATGTATATAAAGGTCCCACGGAGACATAGAGGACAACTCGTCAGGAATGTGGTCAAATATTACCGCCGAGATGATATTTTGGATTAGGTTAGGTTATATTAAGTTATTGATGTATATGAAGATCCCATGGAGACGCAGAGGCCAACTCGCCAGGTATGTGGTCAAATATTACCGCCGAGATGATAGGTTGGGTTAGGTTTGGTTATATTTCGTTATTAATGTATATGAAGGTCCCACGGAGACGTAGAGTAAAACTCGCCGGGAATGTTGTCAAATATTACAGCCGTGATGTCAGATTGGGTTACGTTAGGTTATATGACGTTATTGACGTATATAAAGGTCCCACGGAGACGTAGAGGCCAACCCGCCAGGAAAGTTTACAAATATTACTGCCGAGATGATAGGTTGGGTTAGGTTAGGTTATATTTCGTCATTGATATATATGAAGGTCCCACGGAGACGTAGAGGCCAACAAGCCAGGAATGTAGCCAAATATTACCGCCGTGATGTCAGATTGGGTTACGTTAGGTTATATGACGTTATTGACGTATATAAAGGTCCCACGGAGACGTAGAGGCCAACCCGCCAGGAAAGTTTACAAATATTACTGCCGAGATGATAGGTTGGGTTAGGTTAGGTTATATTTCGTCATTGATATATATGAAGGTCCCACGGAGACGTAGAGGCCAACAAGCCAGGAATGTTGCCAAATATTACCGCCGAGATGTGAGGTTGGGTTAGGTTAGGTTATATTACGTTATTGATGTATATGCAGATCCCACGGAGACGCAGAGTCCAACTCGCCAGGTATGTGGTCAAATATTACCGCCGAGATGATAGGTTGGGTTAGGTTTGGTTATATTTCGTTATTAATGTATATGAAGGTCCCACGGAGACGTAGAGTCCAACTCGCCAGGAATGTTGTCAAATATTACAGCCGCGATGTTAGATTGGGTTAGGTTAGGTTATATTACGCTATTGATGTATATGAAGATCCCACGGAGACGTAGAGGCCAACTCGCCAGGTATGTGGTCAAATATTACCGCCGAGATGATAGGTTGGGTTAGGTTTGGTTATATTTCGTTATTAATGTATATAAAGGTCCCAGGGAGACGTAGAGTCCAACTCGCCAGGAATGTTGTCAAATATTACAGCCGCGATGTTAGATTGGGTTAGGTTAGGTTATATTACGCTATTGATGTATATGAAGATCCCACGGAGACGTAGAGGCCAACTCGCCAGGTATGTGGTCAAATATTACCGCCGAGATGATAGGTTGTGTTAGGTTTGGTTATATTTCGTTATTGATGTACATGAAGGTCCCACGGAGACGTAGAGGCCAACATGCCAGGAATGTTGTCAAATATTACAGCCGAGATGATAGGTTGAGTTTGGTTTGGTTATATTACGTTATTGATGTATATAAAGGTCCCACGGAGACGTAGAGGCCAACTCGCCAGGAATGTTGTCAAATATTACCGCCGAAATGTTAGGTTGGGTTAGATTAGGTTATATTACGTTCTTCATGTATATAAAGGCCCCACGCAGACGTAGAGGTCAACCCGCCAGGAAAGTTTTCAAATATTACCGCCGAGATGATAGGTTGGGTTAGGTTAGGTTATATTTCGTCATTGATATATATGAAGGTCCCACGGAGACGTAGAGGCCAACAAGCCAGGAATGTTGACAAATATTACCGCCGAGATGGGAGGTTGGGTTAGGTTAGGTTATATTACGTTATTGATGTATATAAAGGTCCCATGGAGACGTAGAAGCCAACTCGCCAGGATTGTTGCCAAATATGACCGCCGCGATGTTAGATTGGGTTAGGTTAGGTTAGATTACGTTATTGCCGTATATAAAGGTCCCACGGAGACGTAGAGGCCAACATGCCAGGAATGTTGGTCAAATATTACAGTCGCGATGTTAGATTGTGTTAGGTTAGGTTATATTACGTTATTGTTGTATATAAAGGTCCCACGGAGACGTAGAGGCCAACTCGCCGGGAATGTTGTCAAATATTACAGCCGCGATGTCAGATTGGGTTACGTTAGGTTATATTACGTTATTGACGTATATAAAGGTCCTACGGAGACGTAGAGGCCAACTCGCCAGGAATGTTGTCAAATATTACCGCCGAAATGTTAGGTTGGGTTAGGTTTGGTTATATTTCGTTATTGATGTATATGAAGATCCCACGGAGACGCAGAGGCCAACTCGCCAGGTATGTGGTTAAATATTACCGCCGAGATGATAGGTTGGGTTAGGTTTGGTTATATTTCGTTATTATTGTATATAAAGGTCCCACGGAGACGTACAGTCCAACTCGCCAGGAATGTTGTCAAATATTACAGCCGCGATGTTAGATTGGGTTAGGTTAGGTTATATTACGCTATTGATGTATATGAAGATCCCACGGAGACGTAGAGGCCAACTCGCCAGGTATGTGGTCAAATATTACCGCCGAGATGATAGGTTGTGTTAGGTTTGGTTATATTTCGTTATTGATGTACATGAAGGTCCCACGGAGACGTAGAGGCCAACATGCCAGGAATGTTGTCAAATATTACAGCCGCGATGTTACATTGGGCTAGGTTAGGTTATATTAGGTTATTGATGTATATAAAGGTCCCACGGAGACGTAGAGGCCAACTCGCCAGGAATGTTGTCAAATATTACCGCCGAAATGTTAGGTTGGTTTAGGTTAGGTTATATTACGTTCTTGATGTATATAAAGGTCCCACGCAGACGTAGTGGTCAACCCGCCGGGAAAGTTTTCAAATATTACCGCCGAGATGATAGGTTGGGTTAGGTTTGGTTATATTTCGTTATTAATGTATATGAAGGTCCCACGGAGACGTAGAGTCCAACTCGCCAGGAATGTTGTCAAATATTACAGCCGCGATGTTAGATTGGGTTAGGTTAGGTTATATTACGCTATTGATGTATATGAAGATCCCACGGAGACGTAGAGGCCAACTCGCCAGGTATGTGGTCAAATATTACCGCCGAGATGATAGGTTGAGTTTGGTTTGGTTATATTACGTTATTGATGTATATGAAGATCCCACGGAGACGTAGAGGCCAACTCGCCAGGTATGTGGTCACATATTACCGCCGAGATGATAGGTTGGGTTACGTTAGGTTATATTACGCTATTGATGTATATGAAGATCCCACGGAGACGTAGAGGCCAACTCGCCAGGTATGTGGTCAAATATTACCGCCGAAATGATAGGTTGAGTTTGGTTTGGTTATATTACGTTATTGATGTATATAAAGGTCCCACGGAGACGTAGAGGCCAACTCGCCAGGAATGTTGTCAAATATTACCGCCGAAATGTTAGGTTGGGTTAGATTAGGTTATATTACGTTCTTCATGTATATAAAGGCCCCACGCAGACGTAGAGGTCAACCCGCCAGGAAAGTTTTCAAATATTACCGCCGAGATGATAGGTTGGGTTAGGTTAGGTTATATTTCGTCATTGATATATATGAAGGTCCCACGGAGACGTAGAGGCCAACTCGCCGGGAATGTTGTCAAATATTACAGCCGCGATGTCAGATTGGGTTACGTTAGGTTATATTACGTTATTGACGTATATAAAGGTCCCACGGAGACGTAGAGGCCAACTCGCCAGGAATGTTGTCAAATATTACCGCCGAAATGTTAGGTTGGGTTAGGTTTGGTTATATTTCGTTATTGATGTATATGAAGGTCCCACGGACACGTAGAGGCCAACATGCCAGGAATGTTGTCAAATATTACCGCCGCGATGATAGATTGGGTCAGGTTAGGTTATATTACGTTATTGATGTATATGAAGATCCCACGGAGACGTAGAGGCCAACTCGCCAGGAATGTTGTCAAATATTACCGCCGAGATGATAGGTTGGGTTAGGTCAGCTTATATTACGTTATTGATTTATATGAAGGACCCACGTAGACGTAGGGGCCAACTCGTCAGGAATATTGTCAAATATTACCGCCGAGATGATAGGTTGGATTAGCTTAAGTTATATTACGTTATTGATGTATATAAAGGTTCCACGGAGACGTAGAGGCCAACTCGCCAGGAATGCTGTCAAATAATAGCGCCGAGTGGTTAGGTTGGGTCAGGTTAGGTTATATTACGTTATTGATGTATATGAAGATCCCACGGAGACGTAGAGGCCAACTCGCCAGGTATGTGGTCACATATTACCGCTGAGATGATAGGTTGGGTTACGTTAGGTTATATTACGTTATTGATGTATATAAAGGTCCCACGGAGACGTAGAGGCCAACTCGTCAGGAATATTGTCAAATATTACCGCCGAGATCATAGGTTGGATTAGGTTAGGTTATATTAAGTTATTGATGTATATGAAGATCCCATGGAGAGGCAGAGGCCAACTCGCCAGGTATGTGGTCAAATATTACCGCCGAGATGATAGGTTGCGTTAGGTTTGGTTATATTTCGTTATTAATGTATATGAAGGTCCCACGGAGACGTAGAGTAAAACTCGCCGGGAATGTTGTCAAATATTACAGCCGCGATGTCAGATTGGGTTACGTTAGGTTATATTACGTTATTGACGTATATAAAGGTCCCACGGAGACGTAGAGGCCAACCCCCCAGGAAAGTTTTCAAATATTACCGTCGAGATGATAGGTTGGGTTAGGTTAGGTTATATTTCGTCATTGATATATATGAAGGTCCCACGGAGACGTAGAGGCCAACTCGCCGGGAATGTTGTCAAATATTACAGCCGCGATGTCAGATTGGGTTACGTTAGGTTATATTACGTTATTGACGTATATAAAGGTCCCACGGAGACGTAGAGTCCAACTCGCCAGGTATGTGGTCAAATATTACCGCCGAGATGATAGGTTGGGATAGGTTTGGTTATATTTCGTTATTAATGTATATGAAGGTCCCACGGAGACGTAGAGTCCAACTCGCCAGGAATGTTGTCAAATATTACAGCCGCGATGTTAGATTGGGTTAGGTTAGGTTATATTACGCTATTGATGTATATGAAGATCCCACGGAGACGTAGAGGCCAACTCGCCAGGTATGTGGTCAAATATTACCGCCGAGATGATAGGTTGAGTTTGGTTTGGTTATATTACGTTATTGATGTATATGAAGATCCCACGGTGACGTAGAGGCCAACTCGCCAGGTATGTGGTCACATATTACCGCCGAGATGATAGGTTGGGTTAGGTTTGGTTATATTTCGTTATTAATGTATATAAAGGTCCCACGGAGACGTAGAGTCCAACTCGCCAGGAATGTTGTCAAATATTACAGCCGCGATGTTAGATTGGGTTAGGTTAGGTTATATTACGCTATTGATGTATATGAAGATCCCACGGAGACGTAGAGGCCAACTCGCCAGGTATGTGGTCAAATATTACCGCTGAGATGATAGGTTGTGTTAGGTTTGGTTATATTTCGTTATTGATGTACATGAAGGTCCCACGGAGACGTAGAGGCCAACATGCCAGGAATGTTGTCAAATATTACAGCCGCGATGTTACATTGGGCTAGGTTAGGTTATATTAGGTTATTGATGTATATAAAGGTCCCACGGAGACGTAGAGGCCAACTCGCCAGGAATGTTGTCAAATATTACCGCCGAAATGTTAGGTTGGTTTAGGTTAGGTTATATTACGTTCTTGATGTATATAAAGGTCCCACGCAGACGTAGTGGTCAACCCGCCGGGAAAGTTTTCAAATATTACCGCCGAGATGATAGGTTGGGTTAGGTTAGGTTATATTTCGTCATTGATATATATGAAGGTCCCACGGAGACGTAGGGGCCAACGCGTCAGGAATATTGTCAAATATTACCGCCGAGATGATAGGTTGGATTAGGTTAGGTTGTATTACGTTATTGATGTATATAAATGTCCCACGGAGACGTAGAGGCCAACAAACCAGTAATGTTGCCAAATATTGCCGCCGAAATGTTAGGTTGGGTTAGGTTAGGTTATATTACGTTATTGATGTATATAAAGGTCCCACGGAGACATAGAGGACAAGTCGTCAGGAATGTTGTCAAATATTACCGCCGAGATGATAGGTTGGATTAGGTTAGGTTATATTTCGTCATTGATATATATGAAGGTCCCACGGAGACGTAGAGGCCAACAAGCCAGGAATGTTGACAAATATTACCGCCGAGATGGGAGGTTGGGTTAGGTTAGGTTATATTACGTTATTGATGTATATAAAGGTCCCACGGAGACGTAGAAGCCAACTCGCCAGGATTGTTGAAAAATATTACCGCCGCGATGTTAGATTGGGTTAGGTTAGGTTAGATTACGTTATTGCCGTATATAAAGGTCCCACGGAGACGTAGAGGCCAACATGCCAGGAATGTTGGTCAAATATTACAGTCGCGATGTTAGATTGTGTTAGGTTAGGTTATATTACGTTATTGTTGTATATAAAGGCCCCACGGAGACGTAGAGGCCAACTCGCCGGGAATGTTGTCAAATATTACAGCCGCGATGTCAGATTGGGTTACGTTAGGTTATATTACGTTATTGACGTATATAAAGGTCCCACGGAGACGTAGAGGCCAACTCGCCAGGAATGTTGTCAAATATTACCGCCGAAATGTTAGGTTGGGTTAGGTTTGGTTATATTTCGTTATTGATGTATATGAAGGTCCCACGGACACGTAGAGGCCAACATGCCAGGAATGTTGTCAAATATTACCGCCGAGATGATAGATTGGGTCAGGTTAGGTTATATTACGTTATTGATGTATATGAAGATCCCACGGAGACGTAGAGGCCAACTCGCCAGGAATGTTGTCAAATATTACCGCCGAGATGATAGGTTGGGTTAGGTCAGCTTATATTACGTTATTGATTTATATGAAGGACCCACGTTGACGTAGGGGCCAACTCGTCAGGAATATTGTCAAATATTACCGCCGAGATGATAGGTTGGATTAGCTTAAGTTATATTACGTTATTGATGTATATAAAGGTTCCACGGAGACGTAGAGGCCAACTCGCCAGGAATGCTGTCAAATAATAGCGCCGAGTGGTTAGGTTGGGTCAGGTTAGGTTATATTACGTTATTGATGTATATGAAGATCCCACGGAGACGTAGAGGCCAACTAGCCAGGTATGTGGTCACATATTACCGCTGAGATGATAGGTTGGGTTACGTTAGGTTATATTACGTTATTGATGTATATAAAGGTCCCACGGAGACGTAGAGGCCAACTCGTCAGGAATATTGTCAAATATTACCGCCGAGATCATAGGTTGGATTAGGTTAGGTTATATTAAGTTATTGATGTATATGAAGATCCCATGGAGAGGCAGAGGCCAACTCGCCAGGTATGTGGTCAAATATTACCGCCGAGATGATAGGTTGCGTTAGGTTTGGTTATATTTCGTTATTAATGTATATGGAGGTCCCACGGAGACGTAGAGTAAAACTCGCCGGGAATGTTGTCAAATATTACAGCCGCGATGTCAGATTGGGTTACGTTAGGTTATATTACGTTATTGACGTATATAAAGGTCCCACGGAGACGTAGAGGCCAACCCCCCAGGAAAGTTTTCAAATATTACCGTCGAGATGATAGGTTGGGTTAGGTTAGGTTATATTTCGTCATTGATATATATGAAGGTCCCACGGAGACGTAGAGGCCAACTCGCCGGGAATGTTGTCAAATATTACAGCCGCGATGTCAGATTGGGTTACGTTAGGTTATATTACGTTATTGACGTATATAAAGGTCCCACGGAGACGTAGAGTCCAACTCGCCAGGTATGTGGTCAAATATTACCGCCGAGATGATAGGTTGGGATAGGTTTGGTTATATTTCGTTATTAATGTATATGAAGGTCCCACGGAGACGTAGAGTCCAACTCGCCAGGAATGTTGTCAAATATTACAGCCGCGATGTTAGATTGGGTTAGGTTAGGTTATATTACGCTATTGATGTATATGAAGATCCCACGGAGACGTAGAGGCCAACTCGCCAGGTATGTGGTCAAATATTACCGCCGAGATGATAGGTTGAGTTTGGTTTGGTTATATTACGTTATTGATGTATATGAAGATCCCACGGAGACGTAGAGGCCAACTCGCCAGGTATGTGGTCACATATTACCGCCGAGATGATAGGTTGGGTTAGGTTTGGTTATATTTCGTTATTAATGTATATAAAGGTCCCACGGAGACGTAGAGTCCAACTCGCCAGGAATGTTGTCAAATATTACAGCCGCGATGTTAGATTGGGTTAGGTTAGGTTATATTACGCTATTGATGTATATGAAGATCCCACGGAGACGTAGAGGCCAACTCGCCAGGTATGTGGTCAAATATTACCGCTGAGATGATAGGTTGTGTTACGTTTGGTTATATTTCGTTATTGATGTACATGAAGGTCCCACGGAGACGTAGAGGCCAACATGCCAGGAATGTTGTCAAATATTACAGCCGCGATGTTACATTGGGCTAGGTTAGGTTATATTAGGTTATTGATGTATATAAAGGTCCCACGGAGACGTAGAGGCCAACTCGCCAGGAATGTTGTCAAATATTACCGCCGAAATGTTAGGTTGGTTTAGGTTAGGTTATATTACGTTCTTGATGTATATAAAGGTCCCACGCAGACGTAGTGGTCAACCCGCCGGGAAAGTTTTCAAATATTACCGCCGAGATGATAGGTTGGGTTAGGTTAGGTTATATTTCGTCATTGATATATATGAAGGTCCCACGGAGACGTAGGGGCCAACGCGTCAGGAATATTGTCAAATATTACCGCCGAGATGATAGGTTGGATTAGGTTAGGTTGTATTACGTTATTGATGTATATAAATGTCCCACGGAGACGTAGAGGCCAACAAACCAGTAATGTTGCCAAATATTGCCGCCGAAATGTTAGGTTGGGTTAGGTTAGGTTATATTACGTTATTGATGTATATAAAGGTCCCACGGAGACATAGAGGACAAGTCGTCAGGAATGTTGTCAAATATTACCGCCGAGATGATAGGTTGGATTAGGTTAGGTTATATTTCGTCATTGATATATATGAAGGTCCCACGGAGACGTAGAGGCCAACAAGCCAGGAATGTTGACAAATATTACCGCCGAGATGGGAGGTTGGGTTAGGTTAGGTTATATTACGTTATTGATGTATATAAAGGTCCCACGGAGACGTAGAAGCCAACTCGCCAGGATTGTTGAAAAATATTACCGCCGCGATGTTAGATTGGGTTAGGTTAGGTTAGATTACGTTATTGCCGTATATAAAGGTCCCACGGAGACGTAGAGGCCAACATGCCAGGAATGTTGGTCAAATATTACAGTCGCGATGTTAGATTGTGTTAGGTTAGGTTATATTACGTTATTGTTGTATATAAAGGCCCCACGGAGACGTAGAGGCCAACTCGCCGGGAATGTTGTCAAATATTACAGCCGCGATGTCAGATTGGGTTACGTTAGGTTATATTACGTTATTGACGTATATAAAGGTCCCACGGAGACGTAGAGGCCAACTCGCCAGGAATGTTGTCAAATATTACCGCCGAAATGTTAAGTTGGGTTAGGTTTGGTTATATTTCGTTATTGATGTATATGAAGGTCCCACGGACACGTAGAGGCCAACATGCCAGGAATGTTGTCAAATATTACCGCCGAGATGATAGATTGGGTCAGGTTAGGTTATATTACGTTATTGATGTATATGAAGATCCCACGGAGACGTAGAGGCCAACTCGCCAGGAATGTTGTCAAATATTACCGCCGAGATGATAGGTTGGGTTAGGTCAGCTTATATTACGTTATTGATTTATATGAAGGACCCACGTAGACGTAGGGGCCAACTCGTCAGGAATATTGTCAAATATTACCGCCGAGATGATAGGTTGGATTAGCTTAAGTTATATTACGTTATTGATGTATATAAAGGTTCCACGGAGACGTAGAGGCCAACTCGCCAGGAATGCTGTCAAATAATAGCGCCGAGTGGTTAGGTTGGGTCAGGTTAGGTTATATTACGTTATTGATGTATATGAAGATCCCACGGAGACGTAGAGGCCAACTCGCCAGGTATGTGGTCACATATTACCGCTGAGATGATAGGTTGGGTTACGTTAGGTTATATTACGTTATTGATGTATATAAAGGTCCCACGGAGACGTAGAGGCCAACTCGTCAGGAATATTGTCAAATATTACCGCCGAGATCATAGGTTGGATTAGGTTAGGTTATATTAAGTTATTGATGTATATGAAGATCCCATGGAGAGGCAGAGGCCAACTCGCCAGGTATGTGGTCAAATATTACCGCCGAGATGATAGGTTGCGTTAGGTTTGGTTATATTTCGTTATTAATGTATATGAAGGTCCCACGGAGACGTAGAGTAAAACTCGCCGGGAATGTTGTCAAATATTACAGCCGCGATGTCAGATTGGGTTACGTTAGGTTATATTACGTTATTGACGTATATAAAGGTCCCACGGAGACGTAGAGGCCAACCCCCCAGGAAAGTTTTCAAATATTACCGTCGAGATGATAGGTTGGGTTAGGTTAGGTTATATTTCGTCATTGATATATATGAAGGTCCCACGGAGACGTAGAGGCCAACTCGCCGGGAATGTTGTCAAATATTACAGCCGCGATGTCAGATTGGGTTACGTTAGGTTATATTACGTTATTGACGTATATAAAGGTCCCACGGAGACGTAGAGTCCAACTCGCCAGGTATGTGGTCAAATATTACCGCCGAGATGATAGGTTGGGATAGGTTTGGTTATATTTCGTTATTAATGTATATGAAGGTCCCACGGAGACGTAGAGTCCAACTCGCCAGGAATGTTGTCAAATATTACAGCCGCGATGTTAGATTGGGTTAGGTTAGGTTATATTACGCTATTGATGTATATGAAGATCCCACGGAGACGTAGAGGCCAACTCGCCAGGTATGTGGTCAAATATTACCGCCGAGATGATAGGTTGAGTTTGGTTTGGTTATATTACGTTATTGATGTATATGAAGATCCCACGGAGACGTAGAGGCCAACTCGCCAGGTATGTGGTCACATATTACCGCCGAGATGATAGGTTGGGTTAGGTTTGGTTATATTTCGTTATTAATGTATATAAAGGTCCCACGGAGACGTAGAGTCCAACTCGCCAGGAATGTTGTCAAATATTACAGCCGCGATGTTAGATTGGGTTAGGTTAGGTTATATTACGCTATTGATGTATATGAAGATCCCACGGAGACGTAGAGGCCAACTCGCCAGGTATGTGGTCAAATATTACCGCTGAGATGATAGGTTGTGTTAGGTTTGGTTATATTTCGTTATTGATGTACATGAAGGTCCCACGGAGACGTAGAGGCCAACATGCCAGGAATGTTGTCAAATATTACAGCCGCGATGTTACATTGGGCTAGGTTAGGTTATATTAGGTTATTGATGTATATAAAGGTCCCACGGAGACGTAGAGGCCAACTCGCCAGGAATGTTGTCAAATATTACCGCCGAAATGTTAGGTTGGTTTAGGTTAGGTTATATTACGTTCTTGATGTATATAAAGGTCCCACGCAGACGTAGTGGTCAACCCGCCGGGAAAGTTTTCAAATATTACCGCCGAGATGATAGGTTGGGTTAGGTTAGGTTATATTTCGTCATTGATATATATGAAGGTCCCACGGAGACGTAGGGGCCAACGCGTCAGGAATATTGTCAAATATTACCGCCGAGATGATAGGTTGGATTAGGTTAGGTTGTATTACGTTATTGATGTATATAAATGTCCCACGGAGACGTAGAGGCCAACAAACCAGTAATGTTGCCAAATATTGCCGCCGAAATGTTAGGTTGGGTTAGGTTAGGTTATATTACGTTATTGATGTATATAAAGGTCCCACGGAGACATAGAGGACAAGTCGTCAGGAATGTTGTCAAATATTACCGCCGAGATGATAGGTTGGATTAGGTTAGGTTATATTTCGTCATTGATATATATGAAGGTCCCACGGAGACGTAGAGGCCAACAAGCCAGGAATGTTGACAAATATTACCGCCGAGATGGGAGGTTGGGTTAGGTTAGGTTATATTACGTTATTGATGTATATAAAGGTCCCACGGAGACGTAGAAGCCAACTCGCCAGGATTGTTGAAAAATATTACCGCCGCGATGTTAGATTGGGTTAGGTTAGGTTAGATTACGTTATTGCCGTATATAAAGGTCCCACGGAGACGTAGAGGCCAACATGCCAGGAATGTTGGTCAAATATTACAGTCGCGATGTTAGATTGTGTTAGGTTAGGTTATATTACGTTATTGTTGTATATAAAGGCCCCACGGAGACGTAGAGGCCAACTCGCCGGGAATGTTGTCAAATATTACAGCCGCGATGTCAGATTGGGTTACGTTAGGTTATATTACGTTATTGACGTATATAAAGGTCCCACGGAGACGTAGAGGCCAACTCGCCAGGAATGTTGTCAAATATTACCGCCGAAATGTTAGGTTGGGTTAGGTTTGGTTATATTTCGTTATTGATGTATATGAAGGTCCCACGGACACGTAGAGGCCAACATGCCAGGAATGTTGTCAAATATTACCGCCGAGATGATAGATTGGGTCAGGTTAGGTTATATTACGTTATTGATGTATATGAAGATCCCACGGAGACGTAGAGGCCAACTCGCCAGGAATGTTGTCAAATATTACCGCCGAGATGATAGGTTGGGTTAGGTCAGCTTATATTACGTTATTGATTTATATGAAGGACCCACGTTGACGTAGGGGCCAACTCGTCAGGAATATTGTCAAATATTACCGCCGAGATGATAGGTTGGATTAGCTTAAGTTATATTACGTTATTGATGTATATAAAGGTTCCACGGAGACGTAGAGGCCAACTCGCCAGGAATGCTGTCAAATAATAGCGCCGAGTGGTTAGGTTGGGTCAGGTTAGGTTATATTACGTTATTGATGTATATGAAGATCCCACGGAGACGTAGAGGCCAACTAGCCAGGTATGTGGTCACATATTACCGCTGAGATGATAGGTTGGGTTACGTTAGGTTATATTACGTTATTGATGTATATAAAGGTCCCACGGAGACGTAGAGGCCAACTCGTCAGGAATATTGTCAAATATTACCGCCGAGATCATAGGTTGGATTAGGTTAGGTTATATTAAGTTATTGATGTATATGAAGATCCCATGGAGAGGCAGAGGCCAACTCGCCAGGTATGTGGTCAAATATTACCGCCGAGATGATAGGTTGCGTTAGGTTTGGTTATATTTCGTTATTAATGTATATGGAGGTCCCACGGAGACGTAGAGTAAAACTCGCCGGGAATGTTGTCAAATATTACAGCCGCGATGTCAGATTGGGTTACGTTAGGTTATATTACGTTATTGACGTATATAAAGGTCCCACGGAGACGTAGAGGCCAACCCCCCAGGAAAGTTTTCAAATATTACCGTCGAGATGATAGGTTGGGTTAGGTTAGGTTATATTTCGTCATTGATATATATGAAGGTCCCACGGAGACGTAGAGGCCAACTCGCCGGGAATGTTGTCAAATATTACAGCCGCGATGTCAGATTGGGTTACGTTAGGTTATATTACGTTATTGACGTATATAAAGGTCCCACGGAGACGTAGAGTCCAACTCGCCAGGTATGTGGTCAAATATTACCGCCGAGATGATAGGTTGGGATAGGTTTGGTTATATTTCGTTATTAATGTATATGAAGGTCCCACGGAGACGTAGAGTCCAACTCGCCAGGAATGTTGTCAAATATTACAGCCGCGATGTTAGATTGGGTTAGGTTAGGTTATATTACGCTATTGATGTATATGAAGATCCCACGGAGACGTAGAGGCCAACTCGCCAGGTATGTGGTCAAATATTACCGCCGAGATGATAGGTTGAGTTTGGTTTGGTTATATTACGTTATTGATGTATATGAAGATCCCACGGAGACGTAGAGGCCAACTCGCCAGGTATGTGGTCACATATTACCGCCGAGATGATAGGTTGGGTTAGGTTTGGTTATATTTCGTTATTAATGTATATAAAGGTCCCACGGAGACGTAGAGTCCAACTCGCCAGGAATGTTGTCAAATATTACAGCCGCGATGTTAGATTGGGTTAGGTTAGGTTATATTACGCTATTGATGTATATGAAGATCCCACGGAGACGTAGAGGCCAACTCGCCAGGTATGTGGTCAAATATTACCGCTGAGATGATAGGTTGTGTTACGTTTGGTTATATTTCGTTATTGATGTACATGAAGGTCCCACGGAGACGTAGAGGCCAACATGCCAGGAATGTTGTCAAATATTACAGCCGCGATGTTACATTGGGCTAGGTTAGGTTATATTAGGTTATTGATGTATATAAAGGTCCCACGGAGACGTAGAGGCCAACTCGCCAGGAATGTTGTCAAATATTACCGCCGAAATGTTAGGTTGGTTTAGGTTAGGTTATATTACGTTCTTGATGTATATAAAGGTCCCACGCAGACGTAGTGGTCAACCCGCCGGGAAAGTTTTCAAATATTACCGCCGAGATGATAGGTTGGGTTAGGTTAGGTTATATTTCGTCATTGATATATATGAAGGTCCCACGGAGACGTAGGGGCCAACGCGTCAGGAATATTGTCAAATATTACCGCCGAGATGATAGGTTGGATTAGGTTAGGTTGTATTACGTTATTGATGTATATAAATGTCCCACGGAGACGTAGAGGCCAACAAACCAGTAATGTTGCCAAATATTGCCGCCGAAATGTTAGGTTGGGTTAGGTTAGGTTATATTACGTTATTGATGTATATAAAGGTCCCACGGAGACATAGAGGACAAGTCGTCAGGAATGTTGTCAAATATTACCGCCGAGATGATAGGTTGGATTAGGTTAGGTTATATTTCGTCATTGATATATATGAAGGTCCCACGGAGACGTAGAGGCCAACAAGCCAGGAATGTTGACAAATATTACCGCCGAGATGGGAGGTTGGGTTAGGTTAGGTTATATTACGTTATTGATGTATATAAAGGTCCCACGGAGACGTAGAAGCCAACTCGCCAGGATTGTTGAAAAATATTACCGCCGCGATGTTAGATTGGGTTAGGTTAGGTTAGATTACGTTATTGCCGTATATAAAGGTCCCACGGAGACGTAGAGGCCAACATGCCAGGAATGTTGGTCAAATATTACAGTCGCGATGTTAGATTGTGTTAGGTTAGGTTATATTACGTTATTGTTGTATATAAAGGCCCCACGGAGACGTAGAGGCCAACTCGCCGGGAATGTTGTCAAATATTACAGCCGCGATGTCAGATTGGGTTACGTTAGGTTATATTACGTTATTGACGTATATAAAGGTCCCACGGAGACGTAGAGGCCAACTCGCCAGGAATGTTGTCAAATATTACCGCCGAAATGTTAAGTTGGGTTAGGTTTGGTTATATTTCGTTATTGATGTATATGAAGGTCCCACGGACACGTAGAGGCCAACATGCCAGGAATGTTGTCAAATATTACCGCCGAGATGATAGATTGGGTCAGGTTAGGTTATATTACGTTATTGATGTATATGAAGATCCCACGGAGACGTAGAGGCCAACTCGCCAGGAATGTTGTCAAATATTACCGCCGAGATGATAGGTTGGGTTAGGTCAGCTTATATTACGTTATTGATTTATATGAAGGACCCACGTAGACGTAGGGGCCAACTCGTCAGGAATATTGTCAAATATTACCGCCGAGATGATAGGTTGGATTAGCTTAAGTTATATTACGTTATTGATGTATATAAAGGTTCCACGGAGACGTAGAGGCCAACTCGCCAGGAATGCTGTCAAATAATAGCGCCGAGTGGTTAGGTTGGGTCAGGTTAGGTTATATTACGTTATTGATGTATATGAAGATCCCACGGAGACGTAGAGGCCAACTCGCCAGGTATGTGGTCACATATTACCGCTGAGATGATAGGTTGGGTTACGTTAGGTTATATTACGTTATTGATGTATATAAAGGTCCCACGGAGACGTAGAGGCCAACTCGTCAGGAATATTGTCAAATATTACCGCCGAGATCATAGGTTGGATTAGGTTAGGTTATATTAAGTTATTGATGTATATGAAGATCCCATGGAGAGGCAGAGGCCAACTCGCCAGGTATGTGGTCAAATATTACCGCCGAGATGATAGGTTGCGTTAGGTTTGGTTATATTTCGTTATTAATGTATATGAAGGTCCCACGGAGACGTAGAGTAAAACTCGCCGGGAATGTTGTCAAATATTACAGCCGCGATGTCAGATTGGGTTACGTTAGGTTATATTACGTTATTGACGTATATAAAGGTCCCACGGAGACGTAGAGGCCAACCCCCCAGGAAAGTTTTCAAATATTACCGTCGAGATGATAGGTTGGGTTAGGTTAGGTTATATTTCGTCATTGATATATATGAAGGTCCCACGGAGACGTAGAGGCCAACTCGCCGGGAATGTTGTCAAATATTACAGCCGCGATGTCAGATTGGGTTACGTTAGGTTATATTACGTTATTGACGTATATAAAGGTCCCACGGAGACGTAGAGTCCAACTCGCCAGGTATGTGGTCAAATATTACCGCCGAGATGATAGGTTGGGATAGGTTTGGTTATATTTCGTTATTAATGTATATGAAGGTCCCACGGAGACGTAGAGTCCAACTCGCCAGGAATGTTGTCAAATATTACAGCCGCGATGTTAGATTGGGTTAGGTTAGGTTATATTACGCTATTGATGTATATGAAGATCCCACGGAGACGTAGAGGCCAACTCGCCAGGTATGTGGTCAAATATTACCGCCGAGATGATAGGTTGAGTTTGGTTTGGTTATATTACGTTATTGATGTATATGAAGATCCCACGGAGACGTAGAGGCCAACTCGCCAGGTATGTGGTCACATATTACCGCCGAGATGATAGGTTGGGTTAGGTTTGGTTATATTTCGTTATTAATGTATATAAAGGTCCCACGGAGACGTAGAGTCCAACTCGCCAGGAATGTTGTCAAATATTACAGCCGCGATGTTAGATTGGGTTAGGTTAGGTTATATTACGCTATTGATGTATATGAAGATCCCACGGAGACGTAGAGGCCAACTCGCCAGGTATGTGGTCAAATATTACCGCTGAGATGATAGGTTGTGTTAGGTTTGGTTATATTTCGTTATTGATGTACATGAAGGTCCCACGGAGACGTAGAGGCCAACATGCCAGGAATGTTGTCAAATATTACAGCCGCGATGTTACATTGGGCTAGGTTAGGTTATATTAGGTTATTGATGTATATAAAGGTCCCACGGAGACGTAGAGGCCAACTCGCCAGGAATGTTGTCAAATATTACCGCCGAAATGTTAGGTTGGTTTAGGTTAGGTTATATTACGTTCTTGATGTATATAAAGGTCCCACGCAGACGTAGTGGTCAACCCGCCGGGAAAGTTTTCAAATATTACCGCCGAGATGATAGGTTGGGTTAGGTTAGGTTATATTTCGTCATTGATATATATGAAGGTCCCACGGAGACGTAGGGGCCAACGCGTCAGGAATATTGTCAAATATTACCGCCGAGATGATAGGTTGGATTAGGTTAGGTTGTATTACGTTATTGATGTATATAAATGTCCCACGGAGACGTAGAGGCCAACAAACCAGTAATGTTGCCAAATATTGCCGCCGAAATGTTAGGTTGGGTTAGGTTAGGTTATACTACGTTATTGATGTATATAAAGGTCCCACGGAGACATAGAGGACAAGTCGTCAGGAATGTTGTCAAATATTACCGCCGAGATGATAGGTTGGATTAGGTTAGGTTATATTAAGTTATTGATGTATATGAAGATCCCACGGAGACGCAGAGGCCAACTCGCCAGGTATGTGGTCAAATATTACCGCCGAGATGATAGGTTGGGTTAGGTTAGGTTATATTACGTTATTGATGTATATAAAGGTCCCACGGAGACGTAGAGGCCAACTCGCCAGGAATGTTGTCAAATATTACCGCCGAAATGTTAGGTTGGGTTAGATTAGGTTATATTACGTTCTTCATGTATATAAAGGCCCCACGCAGACGTAGAGGTCAACCCGCCAGGAAAGTTTTCAAATATTACCGCCGAGATGATAGGTTGGGTTAGGTTAGGTTATATTTCGTCATTGATATATATGAAGGTCCCACGGAGACGTAGAGGCCAACAAGCCAGGAATGTTGACAAATATTGCCGCCGAAATGTTAGGTTGGGTTAGGTTAGGTTATACTACGTTATTGATGTATATAAAGGTCCCACGGAGACATAGAGGACAAGTCGTCAGGAATGTTGTCAAATATTACCGCCGAGATGATAGGTTGGATTAGGTTAGGTTATATTAAGTTATTGATGTATATGAAGATCCCACGGAGACGCAGAGGCCAACTCGCCAGGTATGTGGTCAAATATTACCGCCGAGATGATAGGTTGGGTTAGGTTAGGTTATATTACGTTATTGATGTATATAAAGGTCCCACGGAGACGTAGAGGCCAACTCGCCAGGAATGTTGTCAAATATTACCGCCGAAATGTTAGGTTGGGTTAGATTAGGTTATATTACGTTCTTCATGTATATAAAGGCCCCACGCAGACGTAGAGGTCAACCCGCCAGGAAAGTTTTCAAATATTACCGCCGAGATGATAGGTTGGGTTAGGTTAGGTTATATTTCGTCATTGATATATATGAAGGTCCCACGGAGACGTAGAGGCCAACAAGCCAGGAATGTTGACAAATATTACCGCCGAGATGGGAGGTTGGGTTAGGTTAGGTTATATTACGTTATTGACGTATATAAAGGTCCCACGGAGACGTAGAGGCCAACTCGCCAGGAATGTTGTCAAATATTACCGCCGAAATGTTAGGTTGGGTTAGGTTTGGTTATATTTCGTTATTGATGTATATGAAGATCCCACGGAGACGCAGAGGCCAACTCGCCAGGTATGTGGTCAAATATTACCGCCGAGATGATAGGTTGGGTTAGGTTTGGTTATATTTCGTTATTAATGTATATAAAGGTCCCACGGAGACGTAGAGGCCAACATGCCAGGAATGTTGTCAAATATTACAGCCGCGATGTTACATTGGGCTAGGTTAGGTTATATTAGGTTATTGATGTATATAAAGGTCCCACGGAGACGTAGAGGCCAACTCGCCAGGAATGTTGTCAAATATTACCGCCGAAATGTTAGGTTGGTTTAGGTCAGGTTATATTACGTTCTTGATGTATATAAAGGTCCCACGCAGACGTAGTGGTCAACCCGCCGGGAAAGTTTTCAAATATTACCGCCGAGATGATAGGTTGGGTTAGGTTAGGTTATATTTCGTCATTGATATATATGAAGGTCCCACGGAGACGTAGGGGCCAACTCGTCAGGAATATTGTCAAATATTACCGCCGAGATGATAGGTTGGGTTAGGTTTGTCTATATTTCGTTATTAATGTATATGAAGGTCCCACGGAGACGTAGAGTCCAACTCGCCAGGAATGTTGTCAAATATTACAGCCGCGATGTTAGATTGGGTTAGGTTAGGTTATATTACGCTATTGATGTATATGAAGATCCCACGGAGACGTAGAGGCCAACTCGCCAGGTATGTGGTCAAATATTACCGCCGAGATGATAGGTTGAGTTTGGTTTGGTTATATTACGTTATTGATGTATATGAAGATCCCACGTAGACGTAGAGGCCAACTCGCCAGGTATGTGGTCACATATTACCGCCGAGATGATAGGTTGGGTTACGTTAGGTTATATTACGTTATTGATGTATATAAAGGTCCCACGGAGACGTAGAGGCCAACTCGTCAGGAATATTGTCAAATATTACCGCCGAGATGATAGGTTGGATTAGGTTAGGTTATATTAAGTTATTGATGTATATGAAGATCCCATGGAGACGCAGAGGCCAACTCGCCAGGTATGTGGTCAAATATTACCGCCGAGATGATAGGTTGGGTTAGGTTAGGTTATATTACGTTATTGATGTATATAAAGGTCCCACGGAGACGTAGAGGCCAACTCGCCAGGAATGTTGTCAAATATTACCGCCGAAATGTTAGGTTGGTTTAGGTTAGGTTATATTACGTTCTTGATGTATATAAAGGTCCCACGCAGACGTAGAGGTCAACCCGCCGGGAAAGTTTTCAAATATTACCGCCGAGATGATAGGTTGGGTTAGGTTTGGTTATATTTCGTTATTGATGTATATGAAGGTCCCACGGAGACGTAGAGTCCAACATGCCTGGAATGTTGTCAAATATTACAGCCGCGATGTTACATTGGGCTAGGTTAGGTTATATTAGGTTATTGATGTATATAAATGTCCCACGGAGACGTGGAGGCCAACTCGCCAGGAATGTTGTCAAATATTACCGCCGAAATGTTAGGTTGGGTTAGGTTTGGTTATATTTCGTTATTGATGTATATGAAGGTCCCACGGAGACGTAGAGGCCAACATGCCAGGAATGTTGTCAAATATTACCGCCGAGATGATAGGTTGGGTGAGGTTAGGTTATATTTCGTCATTGATATATATGAAGTTCCCACGGAGACGTAGAGGCCAACAAGCCAGGAATGTTGACAAATATTACCGCCGAGATGGGAGGTTGGGTTAGGTTAGGTTATATTACGTTATTGATGTATATAAATGTCCCACGGAGACGTAGAGGCCAACAAGCCAGGAATGTTGCCAAATATTGCCGCCGAAATGTTAGGTTGGGTTAGGTTAGGTTATATTACGTTATTGATGTATATAAAGGTCCCACGGAGACATAGAGGCCAACTCGTCAGGAATGTTGCCAAATATTACCGCCGAGATGATAGGTTGGATTAGGTTAGGTTATATTAAGTTATTGATGTATATGAAGATCCCACGGAGACGCCGAGGCCAACTCGCCAGGTATGTGGTCAAATCTTACCGCCGCGATGATAGGTTGGGTTAGGTTTGGTTATATTTCGTTATTAATGTATATGAAGGTCCCACGGAGACGTAGAGTCCAACTCGCCAGGAATGTTGTCAAATATTACAGCCGCGATGTTACATTGGGCTAGGTTAGGTTATATTAGGTTATTGATGTATATAAAGGTCCCACGGAGACGTAGAGGCCAACTCGCCAGGAATGTTGTCAAATATTACCGCCGAAATGTTAGGTTGGGTTAGATTAGGTTATATTACGTTCTTCATGTATATAAAGGCCCCACGCAGACGTAGAGGTCAACCCGCCAGGAAAGTTTTCAAATATTACCGCCGAGATGATAGGTTGGGTTAGGTTAGGTTATATTTCGTCATTGATATATATGAAGGTCCCGCGGAGACGTAGAGGCCAACAAGCCAGGAATGTTGACAAATATTACCGCCGAGATGGGAGGTTGCGTTAGGTTAGGTTATATTACGTTATTGATGTATATAAAGGTCCCACGGAGACGTAGAAGCCAACTCGCCAGGATTGTTGCCAAATATTACCGCCGCGATGTTAGATTGGCTTAGGTTTGGTTATATTTCGTTATTGATGTATATGAAGGTCCCACGGAGACGTAGAGGCCAACATGCCAGGAATGTTGTCAAATATTACAGCCGCGATGTTACATTGGGCTAGGTTAGGGTATACTAGGTTATTGATGTATATAAAGGTCCCACGGAGACGTAGAGGCCAACTCGCCAGGAATGTTGTCAAATATTACCGCCGAAATGTTAGGTTGGGTTAGATTAGGTTATATTACGTTCTTCATGTATATAAAGGCCCCACGCAGACGTAGAGGTCAACCCGCCAGGAAAGTTTTCAAATATTACCGCCGAGATGATAGGTTGGGTTAGGTTAGGTTATATTTCGTCATTGATATATATGAAGGTCCCACGGAGACGTAGAGGCCAACAAGCCAGGAATGTTGACAAGTATTACCGCCGAGATGGGAGGTTGGGTTAGGTTAGGTTATATTACGTTATTGATGTATATAAAGGTCCCACGGAGACGTAGAAGCCAACTCGCCAGGATTGTTGCCAAGTATTACCGCCGCGATGTTAGATTGGGTTAGGTTAGGTTAGATTACGTTATTGCCGTATATAAAGGTCCCACGGAGACGTAGAGGCCAACATGCCAGGAATGTTGGTCAAATATTACAGTCGCGATGTTAGATTGTGTTAGGTTATGTTATATTACGTTATTGTTGTATATAAAGGTCCCACGGAGACGTAGAGGCCAACTCGCCAGGTATGTGGTCAAATATTACCGCCGAGATGATAGGTTGGGTTAGGTTTGGTTATATTTCGTTATTGATGTATATGAAGGTCCCACGGAGACGTAGAGTCCAACATGCCTGGAATGTTGTCAAATATTACAGCCGCGATGTTACATCGGGCTAGGTTAGGTTATATTAGGTTATTGATGTATATAAATGTCCCACGGAGACGTGGAGGCCAACTCGCCAGGAATGTTGTCAAATATTACCGCCGAAATGTTAGGTTGGGTTAGGTTTGGTTATATTTCGTTATTGATGTATATGAAGGTCCCACGGAGACGTAGAGGCCAACATGCCAGGAATGTTGTCAAATATTACCGCCGAGATGATAGGTTGGGTGAGGTTAGGTTATATTTCGTCATTGATATATATGAAGTTCCCACGGAGACGTAGAGGCCAACAAGCCAGGAATGTTGACAAATATTACCGCCGAGATGGGAGGTTGGGTTAGGTTAGGTTATATTACGTTATTGATGTATATAAATGTCCCACGGAGACGTAGAGGCCAACAAGCCAGGAATGTTGCCAAATATTGCCGCCGAAATGTTAGGTTGGGTTAGGTTAGGTTATATTACGTTATTGATGTATATAAAGGTCCCACGGAGACATAGAGGCCAACTCGTCAGGAATGTTGCCAAATATTACCGCCGAGATGATAGGTTGGATTAGGTTAGGTTATATTAAGTTATTGATGTATATGAAGATCCCACGGAGACGCCGAGGCCAACTCGCCAGGTATGTGGTCAAATCTTACCGCCGCGATGATAGGTTGGGTTAGGTTTGGTTATATTTCGTTATTAATGTATATGAAGGTCCCACGGAGACGTAGAGTCCAACTCGCCAGGAATGTTGTCAAATATTACAGCCGCGATGTTACATTGGGCTAGGTTAGGTTATATTAGGTTATTGATGTATATAAAGGTCCCACGGAGACGTAGAGGCCAACTCGCCAGGAATGTTGTCAAATATTACCGCCGAAATGTTAGGTTGGGTTAGATTAGGTTATATTACGTTCTTCATGTATATAAAGGCCCCACGCAGACGTAGAGGTCAACCCGCCAGGAAAGTTTTCAAATATTACCGCCGAGATGATAGGTTGGGTTAGGTTAGGTTATATTTCGTCATTGATATATATGAAGGTCCCACGGAGACGTAGAGGCCAACAAGCCAGGAATGTTGACAAATATTACCGCCGAGATGGGAGGTTGCGTTAGGTTAGGTTATATTACGTTATTGATGTATATAAAGGTCCCACGGAGACGTAGAAGCCAACTCGCCAGGATTGTTGCCAAATATTACCGCCGCGATGTTAGATTGGCTTAGGTTTGGTTATATTTCGTTATTGATGTATATGAAGGTCCCACGGAGACATAGAGGCCAACATGCCAGGAATGTTGTCAAATATTACAGCCGCGATGTTACATTGGGCTAGGTTAGGGTATACTAGGTTATTGATGTATATAAAGGTCCCACGGAGACGTAGAGGCCAACTCGCCAGGAATGTTGTCAAATATTACCGCCGAAATGTTAGGTTGGGTTAGATTAGGTTATATTACGTTCTTCATGTATATAAAGGCCCCACGCAGACGTAGAGGTCAACCCGCCAGGAAAGTTTTCAAATATTACCGCCGAGATGATAGGTTGGGTTAGGTTAGGTTATATTTCGTCATTGATATATATGAAGGTCCCACGGAGACGTAGAGGCCAACAAGCCAGGAATGTTGACAAATATTACCGCCGAGATGGGAGGTTCGGTTAGGTTAGGTTATATTACGTTATTGATGTATATAAAGGTCCCACGGAGACGTAGAAGCCAACTCGCCAGGATTGTTGCCAAATATTACCGCCGCGATATTAGATTGGGTTAGGTTTGGTTATATTTCGTTATTGATGTATATGAAGGTCCCACGGAGACGTAGAGGCCAACATGCCAGGAATGTTGTCAAATATTACAGCCGCGATGTTACATTGGGCTAGGTTAGGTTATATTAGGTTATTGATGTATATAAAGGTCCCACGGAGACGTAGAGGCCAACTCGCCAGGAATGTTGTCAAATATTACCGCCGAAACGTTAGGTTGGGTTAGATTAGGTTATATTACGTTCTTCATGTATATAAAGGCCCCACGCAGACGTAGAGGTCAACCCGCCAGGAAAGTTTTCAAATATTACCGCCGAGATGATAGGTTGGGTTAAGTTAGGTTATATTTCGTCATTGATATATATGAAGGTCCCACGGAGACGTAGAGGCCAACAAGCCAGGAATGTTGACAAATATTACCGCCGAGATGGGAGGTTGGGTTAGGTTAGGTTATATTACGTTATTGATGTATATAAAGGTCCCACGGAGACGTAGAAGCCAACTCGCCAGGATTGTTGCCAAATATTACCGCCGCGATGTTAGATTGGGTTAGGTTAGGTTAGATTACGTTATTGCCGTATATAAAGGTCCCACGGAGACGTAGAGGCCAACATGCCAGGAATGTTGGTCAAATATTACAGTCGCGATGTTAGATTGTGTTAGGTTATGTTATATTACGTTATTGTTGTATATAAAGGTCCCACGGAGACGTAGAGGCCAACTCCCCGGGAATGTTGTCAAATATTACAGCCGCGATGTCAGATTGGGTTACGTTAGGTTATATTACGTTATTGACGTATATAAAGGTCCCACGGAGACGTAGAGGCCAACTCGCCAGGAATGTTGGCAAATATTACCGCCGAAATGTTAGGTTGGGTTAGGTTTGGTTATATTTCGTTATTGATGTATATGAAGATCCCACGGAGACGCAGAGGCCAACTCGCCAGGTATGTGGTCAAATATTACCGCCGAGATGATAGGTTGGGTTAGGTTTGGTTATATTTCGTTATTAATGTATATAAAGGTCCCACGGAGACGTAGAGTCCAACTCGCCAGGAATGTTGTCAAATATTACAGCCGCGATGTTAGATTGGGTTAGGTTAGGTTATATTACGCTATTGATGTATATGAAGATCCCACGGAGACGTAGAGGCCAACTCGCCAGGTATGTGGTCAAATATTACCGCCGAGATGATAGGTTGGGTTAGGTTTGGTTATATTTCGTTATTGATGTATATGAAGGTCCCACGGAGACGTAGAGCCAACATGCCAGGAATGTTGTCAAATATTACAGCCGCGATGTTACATTGGGCTAGGTTAGGTTATATTAGGTTATTGATGTATATAAATGTCCCACGGAGACGTAGAGGCCAACTCGCCAGGAATGTTGTCAAATATTACCGCCGAAATGTTAGGTTGGGTTAGGTTTGGTTATATTTCGTTATTGATGTATATGAAGGTCCCACGGAGACGTAGAGGCCAACATGCCAGGAATGTTGTCAAATATTACCGCCGAGATGATAGGTTGGGTGAGGTTAGGTTATATTTCGTCATTGATATATATGAAGTTCCCACGGAGACGTAGAGGCCAACAAGCCAGGAATGTTGACAAATATTACCGCCGAGATGGGAGGTTGGGTTAGGTTAGGTTATATTACGTTATTGATGTATATAAATGTCCCACGGAGACGTAGAGGCCAACAAGCCAGGAATGTTGCCAAATATTGCCGCCGAAATGTTAGGTTGGGTTAGGTTAGGTTATATTACGTTATTGATGTATATAAAGGTCCCACGGAGACATAGAGGCCAACTCGTCAGGAATGTTGCCAAATATTACCGCCGAGATGATAGGTTGGATTAGGTTAGGTTATATTAAGTTATTGATGTATATGAAGATCCCACGGAGACGCCGAGGCCAACTCGCCAGGTATGTGGTCAAATCTTACCGCCGAGATGATAGGTTGGGTTAGGTTTGGTTATATTTCGTTATTAATGTATATGAAGGTCCCACGGAGACGTAGAGTCCAACTCGCCAGGAATGTTGTCAAATATTACAGCCGCGATGTTACATTGGGCTAGGTTAGGTTATATTAGGTTATTGATGTATATAAAGGTCCCACGGAGACGTAGAGGCCAACTCGCCAGGAATGTTGTCAAATATTAGCGCCGAAATGTTAGGTTGGGTTAGATTAGGTTATATTACGTTCTTCATGTATATAAAGGCCCCACGCAGACGTAGAGGTCAAACCGCCAGGAAAGTTTTCAAATATTACCGCCGAGATGATAGGTTGGGTTAGGTTAGGTTATATTTCGTCATTGATATATATGAAGGTCCCACGGAGACGTAGAGGCCAACAAGCCAGGAATGTTGACTAATATTGCCGCCGAAATGTTAGGTTGGGTTAGGTTAGGTTATATTACGTTATTGATGTATATAAAGGTCCCACGGAGACATAGAGGCCAACTCGTCAGGAATGTTGCCAAATATTACCGCCGAGATGATAGGTTGGATTAGGTTAGGTTATATTAAGTTATTGATGTATATGAAGATCCCACGGAGACGCCGAGGCCAACTCGCCAGGTATGTGGTCAAATCTTACCGCCGAGATGATAGGTTGGGTTAGGTTTGGTTATATTTCGTTATTAATGTATATGAAGGTCCCACGGAGACGTAGAGTCCAACTCGCCAGGAATGTTGTCAAATATTACAGCCGCGATGTTACATTGGGCTAGGTTAGGTTATATTAGGTTATTGATGTATATGAAGATCCCACGGAGACGTAGAGGCCAACTCGCCAGGTATGTGTTCAAATATTACCGCCGAGATGATAGGTTGGGTTAGGTTTGGTTATATTTCGTTATTGATGTATATGAAGGTCCCACGGAGACGTAGAGTCCAACATGCCAGGAATGTTGTCAAATATTACAGCCGCGATGTTAGATTGGGTTAGGTTAGGTTATATTACGTTATTGTTGTATATAAAGGTCCCACGGAGACGTAGAGGCCAACTCGCCAGGAATGCTGTCAAATAATAGCACCGAGAGGTTAGGTTGGGTTAGGTTAGGTTATATTACGTTATTGATGTATATGAAGATCCCACGGAGACGTAGAGGCCAACTCGCCAGGTATGTGGTCACATATTACCGCCGAGATGATAGGTTGGGTTACGTTAGGTTATATTACGTTATTGATGTATATAAAGGTCCCACGGAGACGTAGAGGCCAACTCGTGAGGAATATTGTCAAATATTACCGCCGAGATCATAGGTTGGATTAGGTTAGGTTATATTAAGTTATTGATGTATATGAAGATCCCATGGAGACGCAGAGGCCAACTCGCCAGGTATGTGGTCAAATATTACCGCCGAGATGATAGGTTGGGTTAGGTTTGGTTATATTTCGTTATTAATGTATATGAAGGTCCCACGGAGACGTAGAGTAAAACTCGCCGGGAATGTTGTCAAATATTACAGCCGCGATGTCAGATTAGGTTACGTTAGGTTATATTACGTTATTGACGTATATAAAGGTCCCACGGAGACGTAGAGGCCAACCCCCCAGGAAAGTTTTCAAATATTACCGCCGAGATGATAGGTTGGGTTAGGTTAGGTTATATTTCGTCATTGATATATATGAAGGTCCCACGGAGACGTAGAGGCCAACAAGCCAGGAATGTTGCCAAATATTACCGCCGAGATGTGAGGTTGGGTTAGGTTAGGTTATATTACGTTATTGATGTATATAAAGGTCCCACGGAGACATAGAGGACAACTCGTCAGGAATGTGGTCAAATATTACCGCCGAGATGATAGGTTGGATTAGGTTAGGTTATATTACGTTATTGATGTATATGAAGATCCCACGGAGACGTAGAGGCCAACTCGCCAGGTATGTGGTCAAATATTACCGCCGAGATGATAGGTTGGGTTAGGTTTGGTTATATTTCCTTATTGATGTATATGAAGGTCCCACGGAGACGTAGAGGCCAACATGCCAGGAATGTTGTCAAATATTACAGCCGCGATGTTAGATTGGGCTAGGTTAGGTTATATTACGTTATTGATGTATATGAAGGTCCCACGGAGACGTAGAGGCCAACATGCCAGGAATGTTGTCAAATATTACAGCCGCGATGTTAGATTGGGCTAGGTTAGGTTATATTACATTATTGCTGTATATAAAGGTCCCACGGAGACGTAGAGGCCAACTCCCCAGGAATGTCGTCAAATATTACCGCCGAGATGGGAGGTTGGGTTAGGTTAGGTTATATTACGTTATTGATGTATATAAATGTCCCACGGAGACGTAGAGGCCAACAAGCCAGGAATGTTGCCAAATATTGCCGCCGAAATGTTAGGTTGGGTTAGGTTAGGTTATATTACGTTATTGATGTATATAAAGGTCCCACGGAGACATAGAGGCCAACTCGTCAGGAATGTTGTCAAATATTACCGCCGAGATGATAGGTTGGATTAGGTTAGGTTATATTAAGTTATTGATGTATATGAAGATCCCACGGAGACGCCGAGGCCAACTCGCCAGGTATGTGGTCAAATCTTACCGCCGAGATGATAGGTTGGGTTAGGTTTGGTTATATTTCGTTATTAATGTATATGAAGGTCCCACGGAGACGTAGAGTAAAGCTCGCCGGGAATGTTGTCAAATATTACAGCCGCGATGTCAGATTGGGTTACGTTAGGTTATATTACGTTATTGACGTATATAAAAGTCCCACGGAGACGTAGAGGCCAACAAGCCAGGAATGTTGCCAAATATTACCGCCGAGATGTGAGGTTGGGTTAGGTTAGGTTATATTACGTTATTGATGTATATAAAGGTCCCACGGAGACATAGAGGACAACTCGTCAGGAATGTGGTCAAATATTACCGCCGAGATGATAGGTTGGATTAGGTTAGGTTATATTACGTTATTGATGTATATGAAGATCCCACGGAGACGTAGAGGCCAACTCGCCAGGTATGTGGTCAAATATTACCGCCGAGATGATAGGTTGGGTTAGGTTTGGTTATATTTCGTTATTGATGTATATGAAGGTCCCACGGAGACGTAGAGGCCAACATGCCAGGAATGTTGTCAAATATTACAGCCGCGATGTTAGATTGGGCTAGGTTAGGTTATATTACGTTATTGTTGTATATAAAGGTCCCACGGAGACGTAGAGGCCAACTCGCCAGGAATGCTGTCAAATAATAGCACCGAGAGGTTAGGTTGGGTTAGGTTAGGTTATATTACGTTATTGATGTATATGAAGATCCCACGGAGACGTAGAGGCCAACTCGCCAGGTATGTGGTCACATATTACCGCCGAGATGATAGGTTGGGTTACGTTAGGTTATATTACGTTATTGATGTATATAAAGGTCCCACGGAGACGTAGAGGCCAACTCGTGAGGAATATTGTCAAATATTACCGCCGAGATCATAGGTTGGATTAGGTTAGGTTATATTAAGTTATTGATGTATATGAAGATCCCATGGAGACGCAGAGGCCAACTCGCCAGGTATGTGGTCAAATATTACCGCCGAGATGATAGGTTGGGTTAGGTTTGGTTATATTTCGTTATTAATGTATATGAAGGTCCCACGGAGACGTAGAGTAAAACTCGCCGGGAATGTTGTCAAATATTACAGCCGCGATGTCAGATTAGGTTACGTTAGGTTATATTACGTTATTGACGTATATAAAGGTCCCACGGAGACGTAGAGGCCAACCCCCCAGGAAAGTTTTCAAATATTACCGCCGAGATGATAGGTTGGGTTAGGTTAGGTTATATTTCGTCATTGATATATATGAAGGTCCCACGGAGACGTAGAGGCCAACAAGCCAGGAATGTTGCCAAATATTACCGCCGAGATGTGAGGTTGGGTTAGGTTAGGTTATATTACGTTATTGATGTATATAAAGGTCCCACGGAGACATAGAGGACAACTCGTCAGGAATGTGGTCAAATATTACCGCCGAGATGATAGGTTGGATTAGGTTAGGTTATATTACGTTATTGATGTATATGAAGATCCCACGGAGACGTAGAGGCCAACTCGCCAGGTATGTGGTCAAATATTACCGCCGAGATGATAGGTTGGGTTAGGTTTGGTTATATTTCCTTATTGATGTATATGAAGGTCCCACGGAGACGTAGAGGCCAACATGCCAGGAATGTTGTCAAATATTACAGCCGCGATGTTAGATTGGGCTAGGTTAGGTTATATTACGTTATTGATGTATATGAAGGTCCCACGGAGACGTAGAGGCCAACATGCCAGGAATGTTGTCAAATATTACAGCCGCGATGTTAGATTGGGCTAGGTTAGGTTATATTACATTATTGCTGTATATAAAGGTCCCACGGAGACGTAGAGGCCAACTCCCCAGGAATGTCGTCAAATATTACCGCCGAGATGGGAGGTTGGGTTAGGTTAGGTTATATTACGTTATTGATGTATATAAATGTCCCACGGAGACGTAGAGGCCAACAAGCCAGGAATGTTGCCAAATATTGCCGCCGAAATGTTAGGTTGGGTTAGGTTAGGTTATATTACGTTATTGATGTATATAAAGGTCCCACGGAGACATAGAGGCCAACTCGTCAGGAATGTTGTCAAATATTACCGCCGAGATGATAGGTTGGATTAGGTTAGGTTATATTAAGTTATTGATGTATATGAAGATCCCACGGAGACGCCGAGGCCAACTCGCCAGGTATGTGGTCAAATCTTACCGCCGAGATGATAGGTTGGGTTAGGTTTGGTTATATTTCGTTATTAATGTATATGAAGGTCCCACGGAGACGTAGAGTAAAGCTCGCCGGGAATGTTGTCAAATATTACAGCCGCGATGTCAGATTGGGTTACGTTAGGTTATATTACGTTATTGACGTATATAAAAGTCCCACGGAGACGTAGAGGCCAACAAGCCAGGAATGTTGCCAAATATTACCGCCGAGATGTGAGGTTGGGTTAGGTTAGGTTATATTACGTTATTGATGTATATAAAGGTCCCACGGAGACATAGAGGACAACTCGTCAGGAATGTGGTCAAATATTACCGCCGAGATGATAGGTTGGATTAGGTTAGGTTATATTACGTTATTGATGTATATGAAGATCCCACGGAGACGTAGAGGCCAACTCGCCAGGTATGTGGTCAAATATTACCGCCGAGATGATAGGTTGGGTTAGGTTTGGTTATATTTCGTTATTGATGTATATGAAGGTCCCACGGAGACGTAGAGGCCAACATGCCAGGAATGTTGTCAAATATTACAGCCGCGATGTTAGATTGGGCTAGGTTAGGTTATATTACGTTATTGATGTATATAAAGGTCCCACGGAGACGTAGAGGCCAACATGCCGGGAATGTTGGTCAGATATTACAGCCGCGATGTTAGATTGGGTTAGGTTAGGTTATATTACGTTATTGTTGTATATAAAGGTCCCACGGAGACGTAGAGGCCAACTCGCCAGGAATGCTTTCAAATAATAGCGCCAAGAGGTTAGGTTGGGTCAGGTTAGGTTATATTACGTTATTGATGTATATGAAGATCCCACGGAGACGTAGAGGCCAACTCGTCAGGTATGTGGTCACATATTACCGCCGAGATGATAGGTTGGGTTACGTTAGGTTATATTACGTTATTGATGTATATAAAGGTCCCACGGAGACGTAGAGTCCAACTCGTCAGGAATATTGTCAAATATTACCGCCGAGATCATAGGTTGGATTAGGTTAGGTTATACTAAGTTATTGATGTATATGAAGATCCCATGGAGACGCAGAGGCCAACTCGCCAGGTATGTGGTCAAATATTACCGCCGAGATGATAGGTTGGGTTAGGTTTGGTTATATTTCGTTATTGATGTATATGAAGGTCCCACGGAGACGTAGAGGCCAACTCCCCAGGAATGTTGTCAAATATTACCGCCGAAATGTTAGGTTGGGTTAGGTTAGGTTATATTACGTTATTGATGTATATAAAGGCCCCACGGAGACGTAGAGGCCAACATGCCAGGAATGTTGTCAAATATTACAGCCGCGATGTTAGATTGGGCTAGGTTAGGTTATATTACGTTATTGATGTATATAAAGGTCCCACGGAGACGTAGAGGCCAACTCCGCAGGAATGTCGTCAAATATTACCGCCGAGATGATAGGTTGGATTAGGTTAGGTTATATTAAGTTATTGATGTATATGAAGATCCCACGGAGACGCCGAGGCCAACTCGCCAGGTATGTGGTCAAATCTTACCGCCGAGATGATAGGTTGGGTTAGGTTTGGTTATATTTCCTTATTGATGTATATGAAGGTCCCACGGAGACGTAGAGGCCAACATGCCAGGAATGTTGTCAAATATTACAGCCGCGATGTTAGATTGGGCTAGGTTAGATTATATTACGTTATTGATGTATATGAAGGTCCCACGGAGACGTAGAGGCCAACATGCCAGGAATGTTGTCAAATATTACAGCCGCGATGTTAGATTGGGCTAGGTTAGGTTATATTACGTTATTGCTGTATATAAAGGTCCCACGGAGACGTAGAGGCCAACTCCCCAGGAATGTCGTCAAATATTACCGCCGAGATGGGAGGTTGGGTTAGGTTAGGTTATATTACGTTATTGATGTATATAAATGTCCCACGGAGACGTAGAGGCCAACAAGCCAGGAATGTTGCCAAATATTGCCGCCGAAATGTTAGGTTGGGTTATGTTAGGTTATATTACGTTATTGATGTATATAAAGGTCCCACGGAGACATAGAGGCCAACTCGTCAGGAATGTTGTCAAATATTACCGCCGAGATGATAGGTTGGATTAGGTTAGGTTATATTAAGTTATTGATGTATATGAAGATCCCACGGAGACGCCGAGGCCAACTCGCCAGGTATGTGGTCAAATCTTACCGCCGAGATGATAGGTTGGGTTAGGATTGGTTATATTTCGTTATTAATGTATATGAAGGTCCCACGGAGACGTAGAGTAAAACTCGCCGGGAATGTTGTCAAATATTACAGCCGCGATGTCAGATTGGGTTACGTTAGGTTATATTACGTTATTGACGTATATAAAGGTCCCACGGAGACGTAGAGGCCAACAAGCCAGGAATGTTGCCAAATATTACCGCCGAGATGTGAGGTTGGGTTAGGTTAGGTTATATTACGTTATTGATGTATATAAAGGTCCCACGGAGACATAGAGGACAACTCGTCAGGAATGTGGTCAAATATTACCGCCGAGATGATAGGTTGGATTAGGTTAGGTTATATTAAGTTATTGATGTATATGAAGATCCCACGGAGACGCCGAGGCCAACTCGCCAGGTATGTGGTCAAATCTTACCGCCGAGATGATAGGTTGGGTTAGGTTTGGTTATATTTCGTTATTAATGTATATGAAGGTCCCACGGAGACGTAGAGTCCAACTCGCCAGGAATGTTGTCAAATATTACAGCCGCGATGTTAGATTGGGTTAGGTTAGGTTATATTAAGTTATTGATGTATATGAAGATCCCACGGAGACGCAGAGGCCAACTCGCCAGGTATGTGGTCAAATATTACCGCCGAGATGATAGGTTGGGTTAGGTTTGGTTATATTTCGTTATTAATGTATATAAAGGTCCCACGGAGACGTAGAGTCCAACTCGCCAGGAATGTTGTCAAATATTACAGCCGCGATGTCAGATTGGGTTAGGTTAGGTTATATTACGCTATTGATGTATATGAAGATCCCACGGAGACGTAGAGGCCAACTCGCCAGGTATGTGGTCAAATATTACCGCCGAGATGATAGGTTGGATTAGGTTAGGTTATATTAAGTTATTGATGTATATGAAGATCCCACGGAGACGCCGAGGCCAACTCGCCAGGTATGTGGTCAAATCTTACCGCCGAGATGATAGGTTGGGTTAGGTTTGGTTATATTTCGTTATTGATGTATATGAAGGTCCCACGGAGACGTAGAGGCCAACATGCCAGGAATGTTGTCAAATATTACAGCCGCGATGTTAGATTGGGCTAGGTTAGGTTATATTACGTTATTGATGTATATAAAGGTCCCACGGAGACGTAGAGGCCAACTCCGCAGGAATGTCGTCAAATATTACCGCCGAGATGATAGGTTGGATTAGGTTAGGTTATATTAAGTTATTGATGTATATGAAGATCCCACGGAGACGCCGAGGCCAACTCGCCAGGTATGTGGTCAAATCTTACCGCCGAGATGATAGGTTGGGTTAGGATTGGTTATATTTCGTTATTAATGTATATGAAGGTCCCACGGAGACGTAGAGTAAAACTCGCCGGGAATGTTGTCAAATATTACAGCCGCGATGTCAGATTGGGTTACGTTAGGTTATATTACGTTATTGACGTATATAAAGGTCCCACGGAGACGTAGAGGCCAACAAGCCAGGAATGTTGCCAAACATTACCGCCGAGATGTGAGGTTGGGTTAGGTTAGGTTATATTACGTTATTGATGTATATAAAGGTCCCACGGAGACATAGAGGACAACTCGTCAGGAATGTGGTCAAATATTACCGCCGAGATGATAGGTTGGATTAGGTTAGGTTATATTACGTTATTGATGTATATGAAGATCCCACGGAGACGTAGAGGCCAACTCGCCAGGTATGTGGTCAAATATTACCGCCGAGATGATAGGTTGGGTTAGGTTTGGTTATATTTCGTTATTGATGTATATGAAGGTACCACGGAGACGTAGAGGCCAACATGCCAGGAATGTTGTCAAATATTACAGCCGCGATGTTAGATTGGGCTAGGTTAGGTTTTATTACGTTATTGATGTATATAAAGGTCCCACGGAGACGTAGAGGCCAACTCCGCAGGAATGTCGTCAAATATTACCGCCGAGATGATAGGTTGGATTAGGTTAGGTTATATTAAGTTATTGATGTATATGAAGATCCCACGGAGACGCCGAGGCCAACTCGCCAGGTATGTGGTCAAATCTTACCGCCGAGATGATAGGTTGGGTTAGGTTTGGTTATATTTCGTTATTAATGTATATGAAGGTCCCACGGAGACGTAGAGTCCAACTCGCCAGGAATGTTGTCAAATATTACAGCCGCGATGTTAGATTGGGTTAGGTTAGGTTATATTACGTTATTGATGTATATGAAGATCCCACGGAGACGTAGAGGCCAACTCGCCAGGAATGTTGTCAAATATTACCGCCGAGATGATAGGTTGGGTTAGGTCAGCTTATATTACGTTATTGATTTATATGAAGGACCCACGTAGACGTAGGGGCCAACTCGTCAGGAATATTGTCAAATATTACCGCCGAGATGATAGGTTGGATTAGCTTAAGTTATATTACGTTATTGATGTATATAAAAGTCCCACGGAGACGTAGAAGCCAACAAGCCAGGAATGTTGCCAAATATTGCCGCCGAAATGTTAGATTGGGTCAGGTTAGGTTAGATTACGTTATTGTCGTATATAAAGGACCCACGGAGACGTAGAGGCCAACATGCCAGGAATGTTGGTCAGATATTACAGCCGCGATGTTAGATTGGGTTAGGTTAGGTTATATTACGTTATTGTTGTATATAAAGGTCCCACGGAGACGTAGAGGCCAACTCGCCAGGAATGCTTTCAAATAATAGCGCCAAGAGGTTAGGTTGGGTCAGGTTAGGTTATATTACGTTATTGATGTATATGAAGATCCCACGGAGACGTAGAGGCCAACTCGCCAGGTATGTGGTCACATATTACCGCCGAGATGATAGGTTGGGTTACGTTAGGTTATATTACGTTATTGATGTATATAAAGGTCCCACGGAGACGTAGAGTCCAACTCGTCAGGAATATTGTCAAATATTACCGCCGAGATCATAGGTTGGATTAGGTTAGGTTATACTAAGTTATTGATGTATATGAAGATCCCATGGAGACGCAGAGGCCAACTCGCCAGGTATGTGGTCAAATATTACCGCCGAGATGATAGGTTGGGTTAGGTTTGGTTATATTTCGTTATTGATGTATATGAAGGTCCCACGGAGACGTAGAGGCCAACATGCCAGGAATGTTGTCAAATATTACAGCCGCGATGTTAGATTGGGCTAGGTTAGGTTATATTACGTTATTGATGTATATAAAGGTCCCACGGAGACGTAGAGGCCAACTCCCCAGGAATGTTGTCAAATATTACAGCCGCGATGTTAGATTGGGTTAGGTTAGGTTATATTACGTTATTGATGTATATGAAGATCCCACGGAGACGTAGAGGCCAACTCGCCAGTAATGTTGTCAAATATTACCGCCGAGATGATAGGTTGGGTTAGGTCAGCTTATATTACGTTATTGATTTATATGAAGGACCCACGTAGACGTAGGGGCCAACTCGTCAGGAATATTGTCAAATATTACCGCCGAGATGATAGGTTGGATTAGCTTAAGTTATATTACGTTATTGATGTATATAAAGGTCCCACGGAGACGTAGAAGCCAACAAGCCAGGAATGTTGCCAAATATTGCCGCCGAAATGTTAGATTGGGTCAGGTTAGGTTAGATTACGTTATTGTCGTATATAAAGGACCCACGGAGACGTAGAGGCCAACATGCCAGGAATGTTGGTCAGATATTACAGCCGCGATGTTAGATTGGGTTAGGTTAGGTTATATTACGTTATTGTTGTATATAAAGGTCCCACGGAGACGTAGAGGCCAACTCGCCAGGAATGCTTTCAAATAATAGCGCCAAGAGGTTAGGTTGGGTCAGGTTAGGTTATATTACGTTATTGATGTATATGAAGATCCCACGGAGACGTAGAGGCCAACTCGTCAGGTATGTGGTCACATATTACCGCCGAGATGATAGGTTGGGTTACGTTAGGTTATATTACGTTATTGATGTATATAAAGGTCCCACGGAGACGTAGAGTCCAACTCGTCAGGAATATTGTCAAATATTACCGCCGAGATCATAGGTTGGATTAGGTTAGGTTATACTAAGTTATTGATGTATATGAAGATCCCATGGAGACGCAGAGGCCAACTCGCCAGGTATGTGGTCAAATATTACCGCCGAGATGATAGGTTGGGTTAGGTTTGGTTATATTCCGTTATTGATGTATATGAAGGTCCCACGGAGACGTAGAGGCCAACTCCCCAGGAATGTTGTCAAATATTACCGCCGAAATGTTAGGTTGGGTTAGGTTAGGTTATATTACGTTATTGATGTATATAAAGGCCCCACGCAGACGTAGAGGCCAACCCGCCAGGAATGTTTTCAAATATTACCGCCGAGATGATAGGTTGGGTTAGGTTAGGTTATATTTCGTCATTGATATATATGATGGTCCCACGGAGACGTAGAGGCCAACAAGTCAGGAATGTTGCCAAATATTACCGCCGAGATGTGAGGTTGGGTTAGGTTAGGTTATATTACGTTATTGATGTATATAAAGGTCCCACGGAGACGTAGAAGCCAACTCGCCAGGATTGTTGCCAAATATTACAGCCGCGACCTTAGATTGGGTTAGGTTAGGTTATATTACGTTATTGTTGTATATAAAGGTCCCACGGAGACGTAGAGGCGAACATGCCAGGAATGTTGGTCAAATATTACAGCCGCGATGTTAGATTGTGTTAGGTTAGGTTATATTACGTTATTGATGTATATGAAGATCCCACGGAGACGTAGAGGTCAACCCGGCGGGAAAGTTTTCAAATATTACCGCCGAGATGATAGGTTGGGTTAGGTTTGGTTATATTTCGTTATTGATGTATATGAAGGTCCCACGGAGACGTAGAGGCCAACATGCCAGGAATGTTGTCAAATATTACAGCCGCGATGTTAGATTGGGCTAGGTTAGGTTATATTACGTTATTGATGTATATAAAGGTCCCACGGAGACGTAGAGGCCAACTCCGCAGGAATGTCGTCAAATATTACCGCCGAGATGATAGGTTGGATTAGGTTAGGTTATATTAAGTTATTGATGTATATGAAGATCCCACGGAGACGCCGAAGCCAACTCGCCAGGTATGTGGTCAAATCTTACCGCCGAGATGATAGGTTGGGTTAGGTTTGGTTATATTTCGTTATTAATGTATATGAAGGTCCCACGGAGACGTAGAGTCCAACTCGCCAGGAATGTTGTCAAATATTACAGCCGCGATATTAGATTGGGTTAGGTTAGGTTATATTAAGTTATTGATGTATATGAAGATCCCACGGAGACGCAGAGGCCAACTCGCCAGGTATGTGGTCAAATATTACCGCCGAGATGATAGGTTGGGTTAGGTTTGGTTATATTTCGTTATTAATGTATATAAAGGTCCCACGGAGACGTAGAGTCCAACTCGCCAGGAATGTTGTCAAATATTACAGCCGCGATGTTAGATTGGGTTATGTTAGGTTATATTACGCTATTGATGTATATGAAGATCCCACGGAGACGTAGAGGCCAACTCGCCAGGTATGTGGTCAAATATTACCGCCGAGATGATAGGTTGTGTTAGGTTTGGTTATATTTCGTTATTGATGTACATGAAGGTCCCACGGAGACGTAGAGGCCAACATGCCAGGAATGTTGTCAAATATTACAGCCGCGATGTTACATTGGGCTAGGTTAGGTTATATTAGGTTATTGATGTATATAAAGGTCCCACGGAGACGTAGAGGCCAACTCGCCAGGAATGCTGTCAAATAATAGCGCCGAGAGGTTAGGTTGGGTCAGGTTAGGTTATATTACGTTATTGATGTATATGAAGATCCCACGGAGACGTAGAGGCCAACTCGCCAGGTATGTGGTCACATATTACCGCCGAGATGATAGGTTGGGTTACGTTAGGTTATATTACGTTATTGATGTATATAAAGGTCCCACGGAGACGTAGAGGCCAACTCGTGAGGAATATTGTCAAATATTACCGCCGAGATCATAGGTTGGATTAGGTTAGGTTATATTAAGTTATTGATGTATATGAAGATCCCATGGAGACGCAGAGGGCAACTCGCCAGGTATGTGGTCAAATATTACCGCCGAGATGATAGGTTGGGTTAGGTTTGGTTATATTTCGTTATTAATGTATATGAAGGTCCCACGGAGACGTAGAGTAAAACTCGCCGGGAATGTTGTCAAATATTACAGCCGCGATGTCAGATTAGGTTACGTTAGGTTATATTACGTTATTGACGTATATAAAGGTCCCACGGAGACGTAGAGGCCAACCCCCCAGGAAAGTTTTCAAATATTACCGCCGAGATGATAGGTTGGGTTAGGTTAGGTTATATTTCGTCATTGATATATATGAAGGTCCCACGGAGACGTAGAGGCCAACAAGCCAGGAATGTTGCCAAATATTACCGCCGAGATGTGAGGTTGGGTTAGGTTAGGTTATATTACGTTATTGATGTATATAAAGGTCCCACGGAGACATAGAGGACAACTCGTCAGGAATGTGGTCAAATATTAGCGCCGAGATGATAGGTTGGATTAGGTTAGGTTATATTACGTTATTGATGTATATGAAGATCCCACGGAGACGTAGAGGCCAACTCGCCAGGTATGTGGTCAAATATTACCGCCGAGATGATAGGTTGGGTTAGGTTTGGTTATATTTCCTTATTGATGTATATGAAGGTCCCACGGAGACGTAGAGGCCAACATGCCAGGAATGTTGTCAAATATTACAGCCGCGATGTTAGATTGGGCTAGGTTAGGTTATATTACGTTATTGATGTATATGAAGGTCCCACGGAGACGTAGAGGCCAACATGCCAGGAATGTTGTCAAATATTACAGCCGCGATGTTAGATTGGGCTAGGTTAGGTTATATTACGTTATTGCTGTATATAAAGGTCCCACGGAGACGTAGAGGCCAACTCCCCAGGAATGTCGTCAAATATTACCGCCGAGATGGGAGGTTGGGTTAGGTTAGGTTATATTACGTTATTGATGTATATAAATGTCCCACGGAGACGTAGAGGCCAACAAGCCAGGAATGTTGCCAAATATTGCCGCCGAAATGTTAGGTTGGGTTATGTTAGGTTATATTACGTTATTGATGTATATAAAGGTCCCACGGAGACATAGAGGCCAACTCGTCAGGAATGTTGTCAAATATTACCGCCGAGATGCTAGGTTGGATTAGGTTAGGTTATATTAAGTTATTGATGTATATGAAGATCCCACGGAGACGCCGAGGCCAACTCGCCAGGTATGTGGTCAAATCTTACCGCCGAGATGATAGGTTGGGTTAGGATTGGTTATATTTCGTTATTAATGTATATGAAGGTCCCACGGAGACGTAGAGTAAAGCTCGCCGGGAATGTTGTCAAATATTACAGCCGCGATGTCAGATTGGGTTACGTTAGGTTATATTACGTTATTGACGTATATAAAGGTCCCACGGAGACGTAGAGGCCAACAAGCCAGGAATGTTGCCAAATATTACCGCCGAGATGTGAGGTTGGGTTAGGTTAGGTTATATTACGTTATTGATGTATATAAAGGTCCCACGGAGACATAGAGGACAACTCGTCAGGAATGTGGTCAAATATTACCGCCGAGAAGATAGGTTGGATTAGGTTAGGTTATATTACGTTATTGATGTATATGAAGATCCCACGGAGACGTAGAGGCCAACTCGCCAGGTATGTGGTCAAATATTACCGCCGAGATGATAGGTTGGGTTAGGTTTGGTTATATTTCGTTATTGATGTATATGAAGGTCCCACGGAGACGTAGAGGCCAACATGCCAGGAATGTTGTCAAATATTACAGCCGCGATGTTAGATTGGGCTAGGTTAGGTTATATTACGTTATTGATGTATATAAAGGTCCCACGGAGACGTAGAGGCCAACTCCGCAGGAATGTCGTCAAATATTACCGCCGAGATGATAGGTTGGATTAGGTTAGGTTATATTAAGTTATTGATGTATATGAAGATCCCACGGAGACGCCGAGGCCAACTCGCCAGGTATGTGGTCAAATCTTACCGCCGAGATGATAGGTTGGGTTAGGTTTGGTTATATTTCGTTATTAATGTATATGAAGGTCCCACGGAGACGTAGAGTCCAACTCGCCAGGAATGTTGTCAAATATTACAGCCGCGATGTTAGATTGGGTTAGGTTAGGTTATATTACGTTATTGATGTATATGAAGATCCCACGGAGACGTAGAGGCCAACTCGCCAGTAATGTTGTCAAATATTACCGCCGAGATGATAGGTTGGGTTAGGTCAGCTTATATTACGTTATTGATTTATATGAAGGACCCACGTAGACGTAGGGGCCAACTCGTCAGGAATATTGTCAAATATTACCGCCGAGATGATAGGTTGGATTAGCTTAAGTTATATTACGTTATTGATGTATATAAAGGTCCCACGGAGACGTAGAAGCCAACAAGCCAGGAATGTTGCCAAATATTGCCGCCGAAATGTTAGATTGGGTCAGGTTAGGTTAGATTACGTTATTGTCGTATATAAAGGACCCACGGAGACGTAGAGGCCAACATGCCAGGAATGTTTGTCAGATATTACAGCCGCGATGTTAGATTGGGTTAGGTTAGGTTATATTACGTTATTGTTGTATATAAAGGTCCCACGGAGACGTAGAGGCCAACTCGCCAGAAATGCTTTCAAATAATAGCGCCAAGAGGTTAGGTTGGGTCAGGTTAGGTTATATTACGTTATTGATGTATATGAAGATCCCACGGAGACGTAGAGGCCAACTCGCCAGGTATGTGGTCACATATTACCGCCGAGATGATAGGTTGGGTTACGTTAGGTTATATTACGTTATTGATGTATATAAAGGTCCCACGGAGACGTAGAGTCCAACTCGTCAGGAATATTGTCAAATATTACCGCCGAGATCATAGGTTGGATTAGGTTAGGTTATACTAAGTTATTGATGTATATGAAGATCCCATGGAGACGCAGAGGCCAACTCGCCAGGTATGTGGTCAAATATTACCGCCGAGATGATAGGTTGGGTTAGGTTTGGTTATATTTCGTTATTGATGTATATGAAGGTCCCACGGAGACGTAGAGGCCAACTCCCCAGGAATGTTGTCAAATATTACCGCCGAAATGTTAGGTTGGGTTAGGTTTGGTTATATTTCGTTATTGATGTATATGAAGGTCCCACGGAGACGTAGAGGCCAACATGCCAGGAATGTTGTCAAATATTACAGCCGCGATGTTAGATTGGGCTAGGTTAGGTTATATTACGTTATTGATGTATATAAAGGTCCCACGGAGACGTAGAGGCCAACTCCGCAGGAATGTCGTCAAATATTACCGCCGAGATGATAGGTTGGATTAGGTTAGGTTATATTAAGTTATTGATGTATATGAAGATCCCACGGAGACGCCGAGGCCAACTCGCCAGGTATGTGGTCAAATCTTACCGCCGAGATGATAGGTTGGGTTAGGTTTGGTTATATTTCCTTATTGATGTATATGAAGGTCCCACGGAGACGTAGAGGCCAACATGCCAGGAATGTTGTCAAATATTACAGCCGCGATGTTAGATTGGGCTAGGTTAGGTTATATTACGTTATTGATGTATATGAAGGTCCCACGGAGACGTAGAGGCCAACATGCCAGGAATGTTGTCAAATATTACAGCCGCGATGTTAGATTGGGCTAGGTTAGGTTATATTACGTTATTGCTGTATATAAAGGTCCCACGGAGACGTAGAGGCCAACTCCCCAGGAATGTCGTCAAATATTACCGCCGAGATGGGAGGTTGGGTTAGGTTAGGTTATATTACGTTATTGATGTATATAAATGTCCCACGGAGACGTAGAGGCCAACAAGCCAGGAATGTTGCCAAATATTGCCGCCGAAATGTTAGGTTGGGTTATGTTAGGTTATATTACGTTATTGATGTATATAAAGGTCCCACGGAGACATAGAGGCCAACTCGTCAGGAATGTTGTCAAATATTACCGCCGAGATGATAGGTTGGATTAGGTTAGGTTATATTAAGTTATTGATGTATATGAAGATCCCACGGAGACGCCGAGGCCAACTCGCCAGGTATGTGGTCAAATCTTACCGCCGAGATGATAGGTTGGGTTAGGATTGGTTATATTTCGTTATAAATGTATATGAAGGTCCCACGGAGACGTAGAGTAAAACTCGCCGGGAATGTTGTCAAATATTACAGCCGCGATGTCAGATTGGGTTACGTTAGGTTATATTACGTTATTGACGTATATAAAGGTCCCACGGAGCCGTAGAGGCCAACAAGCCAGGAATGTTGCCAAATATTACCGCCGAGATGTGAGGTTGGGTTAGGTTAGGTTATATTACGTTATTGATGTATATAAAGGTCCCACGGAGACATAGAGGACAACTCGTCAGGAATGTGGTCAAATATTACCGCCGAGAAGATAGGTTGGATTAGGTTAGGTTATATTACGTTATTGATGTATATGAAGATCCCACGGAGACGTAGAGGCCAACTCCCCAGGAATGTTGTCAAATATTACCGCCGAAATGTTAGGTTGGGTTAGGTTTGGTTATATTTCGTTATTGATGTATATGAAGATCCCACGGAGACGTAGAGGTCAACCCGGCGGGAAAGTTTTCAAATATTACCGCCGAGATGATAGGTTGGGTTAGGTTTGGTTATATTACGTTATTGATGTATATAAAGGTCCCACGGAGACGTAGAGGCCAACTCCGCAGGAATGTCGTCAAATATTACCGCCGAGATGATAGGTTGGATTAGGTTAGGTTATATTAAGTTATTGATGTATATGAAGATCCCACGGAGACGCCGAGGCCAACTCGCCAGGTATGTGGTCAAATCTTACCGCCGAGATGATAGGTTGGGTTAGGTTTGGTTATATTTCGTTATTAATGTATATGAAGGTCCCACGGAGACGTAGAGTCCAACTCGCCAAGAATGTTGTCAAATATTACAGCCGCGATGTTAGATTGGGTTAGGTTAGGTTATATTAAGTTATTGATGTATATGAAGATCCCACGGAGACGCAGAGGCCAACTCGCCAGGTATGTGGTCAAATATTACCGCCGAGATGATAGGTTGGGTTAGGTTTGGTTATATTTCGTTATTAATGTATATAAAGGTCCCACGGAGACGTAGAGTCCAACTCGCCAGGAATGTTGTCAAATATTACAGCCGCGATGTCAGATTGGGTTAGGTTAGGTTATATTACGCTATTGATGTATATGAAGATCCCACGGAGACGTAGAGGCCAACTCGCCAGGTATGTGGTCAAATATTACCGCCGAGATGATAGGTTGGATTAGGTTAGGTTATATTAAGTTATTGATGTATATGAAGATCCCACGGAGACGCCGAGGCCAACTCGCCAGGTATGTGGTCAAATCTTACCGCCGAGATGATAGGTTGGGTTAGGTTTGGTTATATTTCGTTATTGATGTATATGAAGGTCCCACGGAGACGTAGAGGCCAACATGCCAGGAATGTTGTCAAATATTACAGCCGCGATGTTAGATTGGGCTAGGTTAGGTTATATTACGTTATTGATGTATATAAAGGTCCCACGGAGACGTAGAGGCCAACTCCGCAGGAATGTCGTCAAATATTACCGCCGAGATGATAGGTTGGATTAGGTTAGGTTATATTAAGTTATTGATGTATATGAAGATCCCACGGAGACGCCGAGGCCAACTCGCCAGGTATGTGGTCAAATCTTACCGCCGAGATGATAGGTTGGGTTAGGATTGGTTATATTTCGTTATTAATGTATATGAAGGTCCCACGGAGACGTAGAGTAAAACTCGCCGGGAATGTTGTCAAATATTACAGCCGCGATGTCAGATTGGGTTACGTTAGGTTATATTACGTTATTGACGTATATAAAGGTCCCACGGAGACGTAGAGGCCAACAAGCCAGGAATGTTGCCAAACATTACCGCCGAGATGTGAGGTTGGGTTAGGTTAGGTTATATTACGTTATTGATGTATATAAAGGTCCCACGGAGACATAGAGGACAACTCGTCAGGAATGTGGTCAAATATTACCGCCGAGATGATAGGTTGGATTAGGTTAGGTTATATTACGTTATTGATGTATATGAAGATCCCACGGAGACGTAGAGGCCAACTCGCCAGGTATGTGGTCAAATATTACCGCCGAGATGATAGGTTGGGTTAGGTTTGGTTATATTTCGTTATTGATGTATATGAAGGTCCCACGGAGACGTAGAGGCCAACATGCCAGGAATGTTGTCAAATATTACAGCCGCGATGTTAGATTGGGCTAGGTTAGGTTATATTACGTTATTGATGTATATAAAGGTCCCACGGAGACGTAGAGGCCAACTCCGCAGGAATGTCGTCAAATATTACCGCCGAGATGATAGGTTGGATTAGGTTAGGTTATATTAAGTTATTGATGTATATGAAGATCCCACGGAGACGCCGAGGCCAACTCGCCAGGTATGTGGTCAAATCTTACCGCCGAGATGATAGGTTGGGTTAGGTTTGGTTATATTTCGTTATTAATGTATATGAAGGTCCCACGGAGACGTAGAGTCCAACTCGCCAGGAATGTTGTCAAATATTACAGCCGCGATGTTAGATTGGGTTAGGTTAGGTTATATTACGTTATTGATGTATATGAAGATCCCACGGAGACGTAGAGGCCAACTCGCCAGGAATGTTGTCAAATATTACCGCCGAGATGATAGGTTGGGTTAGGTCAGCTTATATTACGTTATTGATTTATATGAAGGACCCACGTAGACGTAGGGGCCAACTCGTCAGGAATATTGTCAAATATTACCGCCGAGATGATAGGTTGGATTAGCTTAAGTTATATTACGTTATTGATGTATATAAAAGTCCCACGGAGACGTAGAAGCCAACAAGCCAGGAATGTTGCCAAATATTGCCGCCGAAATGTTAGATTGGGTCAGGTTAGGTTAGATTACGTTATTGTCGTATATAAAGGACCCACGGAGACGTAGAGGCCAACATGCCAGGAATGTTGGTCAGATATTACAGCCGCGATGTTAGATTGGGTTAGGTTAGGTTATATTACGTTATTGTTGTATATAAAGGTCCCACGGAGACGTAGAGGCCAACTCGCCAGGAATGCTTTCAAATAATAGCGCCAAGAGGTTAGGTTGGGTCAGGTTAGGTTATATTACGTTATTGATGTATATGAAGATCCCACGGAGACGTAGAGGCCAACTCGCCAGGTATGTGGTCACATATTACCGCCGAGATGATAGGTTGGGTTACGTTAGGTTATATTACGTTATTGATGTATATAAAGGTCCCACGGAGACGTAGAGTCCAACTCGTCAGGAATATTGTCAAATATTACCGCCGAGATCATAGGTTGGATTAGGTTAGGTTATACTAAGTTATTGATGTATATGAAGATCCCATGGAGACGCAGAGGCCAACTCGCCAGGTATGTGGTCAAATATTACCGCCGAGATGATAGGTTGGGTTAGGTTTGGTTATATTTCGTTATTGATGTATATGAAGGTCCCACGGAGACGTAGAGGCCAACATGCCAGGAATGTTGTCAAATATTACAGCCGCGATGTTAGATTGGGCTAGGTTAGGTTATATTACGTTATTGATGTATATAAAGGTCCCACGGAGACGTAGAGGCCAACTCCCCAGGAATGTTGTCAAATATTACAGCCGCGATGTTAGATTGGGTTAGGTTAGGTTATATTACGTTATTGATGTATATGAAGATCCCACGGAGACGTAGAGGCCAACTCGCCAGTAATGTTGTCAAATATTACCGCCGAGATGATAGGTTGGGTTAGGTCAGCTTATATTACGTTATTGATTTATATGAAGGACCCACGTAGACGTAGGGGCCAACTCGTCAGGAATATTGTCAAATATTACCGCCGAGATGATAGGTTGGATTAGCTTAAGTTATATTACGTTATTGATGTATATAAAGGTCCCACGGAGACGTAGAAGCCAACAAGCCAGGAATGTTGCCAAATATTGCCGCCGAAATGTTAGATTGGGTCAGGTTAGGTTAGATTACGTTATTGTCGTATATAAAGGACCCACGGAGACGTAGAGGCCAACATGCCAGGAATGTTGGTCAGATATTACAGCCGCGATGTTAGATTGGGTTAGGTTAGGTTATATTACGTTATTGTTGTATATAAAGGTCCCACGGAGACGTAGAGGCCAACTCGCCAGGAATGCTTTCAAATAATAGCGCCAAGAGGTTAGGTTGGGACAGGTTAGGTTATATTACGTTATTGATGTATATGAAGATCCCACGGAGACGTAGAGGCCAACTCGTCAGGTATGTGGTCACATATTACCGCCGAGATGATAGGTTGGGTTACGTTAGGTTATATTACGTTATTGATGTATATAAAGGTCCCACGGAGACGTAGAGTCCAACTCGTCAGGAATATTGTCAAATATTACCGCCGAGATCATAGGTTGGATTAGGTTAGGTTATACTAAGTTATTGATGTATATGAAGATCCCATGGAGACGCAGAGGCCAACTCGCCAGGTATGTGGTCAAATATTACCGCCGAGATGATAGGTTGGGTTAGGTTTGGTTATATTCCGTTATTGATGTATATGAAGGTCCCACGGAGACGTAGAGGCCAACTCCCCAGGAATGTTGTCAAATATTACCGCCGAAATGTTAGGTTGGGTTAGGTTAGGTTATATTACGTTATTGATGTATATAAAGGCCCCACGCAGACGTAGAGGCCAACCCGCCAGGAATGTTTTCAAATATTACCGCCGAGATGATAGGTTGGGTTAGGTTAGGTTATATTTCGTCATTGATATATATGATGGTCCCACGGAGACGTAGAGGCCAACAAGTCAGGAATGTTGCCAAATATTACCGCCGAGATGTGAGGTTGGGTTAGGTTAGGTTATATTACGTTATTGATGTATATAAAGGTCCCACGGAGACGTAGAAGCCAACTCGCCAGGATTGTTGCCAAATATTACAGCCGCGACCTTAGATTGGGTTAGGTTAGGTTATATTACGTTATTGTTGTATATAAAGGTCCCACGGAGACGTAGAGGCGAACATGCCAGGAATGTTGGTCAAATATTACAGCCGCGATGTTAGATTGTGTTAGGTTAGGTTATATTACGTTATTGATGTATATGAAGATCCCACGGAGACGTAGAGGTCAACCCGGCGGGAAAGTTTTCAAATATTACCGCCGAGATGATAGGTTGGGTTAGGTTTGGTTATATTTCGTTATTGATGTATATGAAGGTCCCACGGAGACGTAGAGGCCAACATGCCAGGAATGTTGTCAAATATTACAGCCGCGATGTTAGATTGGGCTAGGTTAGGTTATATTACGTTATTGATGTATATAAAGGTCCCACGGAGACGTAGAGGCCAACTCCGCAGGAATGTCGTCAAATATTACCGCCGAGATGATAGGTTGGATTAGGTTAGGTTATATTAAGTTATTGATGTATATGAAGATCCCACGGAGACGCCGAAGCCAACTCGCCAGGTATGTGGTCAAATCTTACCGCCGAGATGATAGGTTGGGTTAGGTTTGGTTATATTTCGTTATTAATGTATATGAAGGTCCCACGGAGACGTAGAGTCCAACTCGCCAGGAATGTTGTCAAATATTACAGCCGCGATGTTAGATTGGGTTAGGTTAGGTTATATTAAGTTATTGATGTATATGAAGATCCCACGGAGACGCAGAGGCCAACTCGCCAGGTATGTGGTCAAATATTACCGCCGAGATGATAGGTTGGGTTAGGTTTGGTTATATTTCGTTATTAATGTATATAAAGGTCCCACGGAGACGTAGAGTCCAACTCGCCAGGAATGTTGTCAAATATTACAGCCGCGATGTTAGATTGGGTTATGTTAGGTTATATTACGCTATTGATGTATATGAAGATCCCACGGAGACGTAGAGGCCAACTCGCCAGGTATGTGGTCAAATATTACCGCCGAGATGATAGGTTGTGTTAGGTTTGGTTATATTTCGTTATTGATGTACATGAAGGTCCCACGGAGACGTAGAGGCCAACATGCCAGGAATGTTGTCAAATATTACAGCCGCGATGTTACATTGGGCTAGGTTAGGTTATATTAGGTTATTGATGTATATAAAGGTCCCACGGAGACGTAGAGGCCAACTCGCCAGGAATGCTGTCAAATAATAGCGCCGAGAGGTTAGGTTGGGTCAGGTTAGGTTATATTACGTTATTGATGTATATGAAGATCCCACGGAGACGTAGAGGCCAACTCGCCAGGTATGTGGTCACATATTACCGCCGAGATGATAGGTTGGGTTACGTTAGGTTATATTACGTTATTGATGTATATAAAGGTCCCACGGAGACGTAGAGGCCAACTCGTGAGGAATATTGTCAAATATTACCGCCGAGATCATAGGTTGGATTAGGTTAGGTTATATTAAGTTATTGATGTATATGAAGATCCCATGGAGACGCAGAGGGCAACTCGCCAGGTATGTGGTCAAATATTACCGCCGAGATGATAGGTTGGGTTAGGTTTGGTTATATTTCGTTATTAATGTATATGAAGGTCCCACGGAGACGTAGAGTAAAACTCGCCGGGAATGTTGTCAAATATTACAGCCGCGATGTCAGATTAGGTTACGTTAGGTTATATTACGTTATTGACGTATATAAAGGTCCCACGGAGACGTAGAGGCCAACCCCCCAGGAAAGTTTTCAAATATTACCGCCGAGATGATAGGTTGGGTTAGGTTAGGTTATATTTCGTCATTGATATATATGAAGGTCCCACGGAGACGTAGAGGCCAACAAGCCAGGAATGTTGCCAAATATTACCGCCGAGATGTGAGGTTGGGTTAGGTTAGGTTATATTACGTTATTGATGTATATAAAGGTCCCACGGAGACATAGAGGACAACTCGTCAGGAATGTGGTCAAATATTACCGCCGAGATGATAGGTTGGATTAGGTTAGGTTATATTACGTTATTGATGTATATGAAGATCCCACGGAGACGTAGAGGCCAACTCGCCAGGTATGTGGTCAAATATTACCGCCGAGATGATAGGTTGGGTTAGGTTTGGTTATATTTCCTTATTGATGTATATGAAGGTCCCACGGAGACGTAGAGGCCAACATGCCAGGAATGTTGTCAAATATTACAGCCGCGATGTTAGATTGGGCTAGGTTAGGTTATATTACGTTATTGATGTATATGAAGGTCCCACGGAGACGTAGAGGCCAACATGCCAGGAATGTTGTCAAATATTACAGCCGCGATGTTAGATTGGGCTAGGTTAGGTTATATTACGTTATTGCTGTATATAAAGGTCCCACGGAGACGTAGAGGCCAACTCCCCAGGAATGTCGTCAAATATTACCGCCGAGATGGGAGGTTGGGTTAGGTTAGGTTATATTACGTTATTGATGTATATAAATGTCCCACGGAGACGTAGAGGCCAACAAGCCAGGAATGTTGCCAAATATTGCCGCCGAAATGTTAGGTTGGGTTATGTTAGGTTATATTACGTTATTGATGTATATAAAGGTCCCACGGAGACATAGAGGCCAACTCGTCAGGAATGTTGTCAAATATTACCGCCGAGATGATAGGTTGGATTAGGTTAGGTTATATTAAGTTATTGATGTATATGAAGATCCCACGGAGACGCCGAGGCCAACTCGCCAGGTATGTGGTCAAATCTTACCGCCGAGATGATAGGTTGGGTTAGGATTGGTTATATTTCGTTATTAATGTATATGAAGGTCCCACGGAGACGTAGAGTAAAGCTCGCCGGGAATGTTGTCAAATATTACAGCCGCGATGTCAGATTGGGTTACGTTAGGTTATATTACGTTATTGACGTATATAAAGGTCCCACGGAGACGTAGAGGCCAACAAGCCAGGAATGTTGCCAAATATTACCGCCGAGATGTGAGGTTGGGTTAGGTTAGGTTATATTACGTTATTGATGTATATAAAGGTCCCACGGAGACATAGAGGACAACTCGTCAGGAATGTGGTCAAATATTACCGCCGAGAAGATAGGTTGGATTAGGTTAGGTTATATTACGTTATTGATGTATATGAAGATCCCACGGAGACGTAGAGGCCAACTCGCCAGGTATGTGGTCAAATATTACCGCCGAGATGATAGGTTGGATTAGGTTTGGTTATATTTCGTTATTGATGTATATGAAGGTCCCACGGAGACGTAGAGGCCAACATGCCAGGAATGTTGTCAAATATTACAGCCGCGATGTTAGATTGGGCTAGGTTAGGTTATATTACGTTATTGATGTATATAAAGGTCCCACAGAGACGTAGAGGCCAACTCCGCAGGAATGTCGTCAAATATTACCGCCGAGATGATAGGTTGGATTAGGTTAGGTTATATTAAGTTATTGATGTATATGAAGATCCCACGGAGACGCCGAGGCCAACTCGCCAGGTATGTGGTCAAATCTTACCGCCGAGATGATAGGTTGGGTTAGGTTTGGTTATATTTCGTTATTAATGTATATGAAGGTCCCACGGAGACGTAGAGTCCAACTCGCCAGGAATGTTGTCAAATATTACAGCCGCGATGTTAGATTGGGTTAGGTTAGGTTATATTACGTTATTGATGTATATGAAGATCCCACGGAGACGTAGAGGCCAACTCGCCAGGAATGTTGTCAAATATTACCGCCGAGATGATAGGTTGGGTTAGGTCAGCTTATATTACGTTATTGATTTATATGAAGGACCCACGTAGACGTAGGGGCCAACTCGTCAGGAATATTGTCAAATATTACCGCCGAGATGATAGGTTGGATTAGCTTAAGTTATATTACGTTATTGATGTATATAAAAGTCCCACGGAGACGCAGAAGCCAACAAGCCAGGAATGTTGCCAAATATTGCCGCCGAAATGTTAGATTGGGTCAGGTTAGGTTAGATTACGTTATTGTCGTATATAAAGGACCCACGGAGACGTAGAGGCCAACATGCCAGGAATGTTGGTCAGATATTACAGCCGCGATGTTAGATTGGGTTAGGTTAGGTTATATTACGTTATTGTTGTATATAAAGGTCCCACGGAGACGTAGAGGCCAACTCGCCAGGAATGCTTTCAAATAATAGCGCCAAGAGGTTAGGTTGGGTCAGGTTAGGTTATATTACGTTATTGATGTATATGAAGATCCCACGGAGACGTAGAGGCCAACTCGCCAGGTATGTGGTCAAATATTACCGCCGAGATGATAGGTTGGGTTAGGTTTGGTTATATTTCGTTATTGATGTATATGAAGGTCCCACGGAGACGTAGAGGCCAACATGCCAGGAATGTTGTCAAATATTACAGCCGCGATGTTAGATTGGGCTAGGTTAGGTTATATTACGTTATTGATGTATATAAAGGTCCCACGGAGACGTAGAGGCCAACTCCCCAGGAATGTTGTCAAATATTACCGCCGAAATGTTAGGTTGGGTTAGGTTAGGTTATATTACGTTCTTGATGTATATAAAGGCCCCACGCAGACGTAGAGGCCAACCCGCCAGGAAAGTTTTCAAATATTACCGCCGAGATGATAGGTTGGGTTAGGTTAGGTTATATTTCGTCATTGATATATATGAAGGTCCCACGGAGACGTAGAGGCCAACAAGCCAGGAATGTTGACAAATATTACCGCCGAGATGGGAGGTTGGGTTAGGTTAGGTTATATTACGTTATTGATGTATATAAAGGTCCCACGGAGACGTAGAAGCCAACTCGCCAGGATTGTTGCCAAATATTACCGCCGCGATGTTAGATTGGGTTAGGTTTGTTTATATTTCGTTATTGATGTATATGAAGGTCCCACGGAGACGTAGAGGCCAACATGCCAGGAATGTTGTCAAATATTACAGCCGCGATGTTACATTGGGCTAGGTTAGGTTATATTAGGTTATTGATGTATATAAAGGTCCCACGGAGACGTAGAGGCCAACTCGCCAGGAATGTTGTCAAATATTACCGCCGAAATGTTAGGTTGGGTTAGGTTAGGTTATATTAAGTTATTGATGTATATGAAGATCCCACGGAGACGCAGAGGCCAACTCGCCAGGTATGTGGTCAAATATTACCGCCGAGATGATAGGTTGGGTTAGGTTTGGTTATATTTCGTTATTGATGTACATGAAGGTCCCACGGAGACGTAGAGGCCAACATGCCAGGAATGTTGTCAAATATTACAGCCGCGATGTTACATTGGGCTAGGTTAGGTTATATTAGGTTATTGATGTATATAAAGGTCCCACGGAGACGTAGAGGCCAACTCGCCAGGAATGTTGTCAAATATTACCGCCGAAATGTTAGGTTGGTTTAGGTTAGGTTATATTACGTTCTTGATGTATATAAAGGTCCCACGCAGACGTAGTGGTCAACCCGCCGGGAAAGTTTTCAAATATTACCGCCGAGATGATAGGTTGGGTTAGGTTAGGTTATATTTCGTCATTGATATATGTGAAGGTCCCACGGAGACGTAGGGGCCAACTCGTCAGGAATATTGTCAAATATTACCGCCGAGATGATAGGTTGGATTAGGTTAGGTTGTATTACGTTATTGATGTATATAAATGTCCCACGGAGACGTAGAGACCAACAAACCAGGAATGTTGTCAAATATTGCCGCCGAAATGTTAGGTTGGGTTAGGTTAGGTTATATTACGTTATTGATGTATATAAAGGTCCCACGGAGACATAGAGGACAAGTCGTCAGGAATGTTGTCAAATATTACCGCCGAGATGTGAGGTTGGGTTAGGTTAGGTTATACTACGTTATTGATGTATATAAAGGTCCCACGGAGACATAGAGGACAACTCGTCAGGAATGTGGTCAAATATTACCGCCGAGATGATAGGTTGGATTAGGTTAGGTTATATTACGTTATTGATGTATATGAAGATCCCACGGAGACGTAGAGGCCAACTCGCCAGGTATGTGGTCAAATATTACCGCCGAGATGATAGGTTGGGTTAGGTTTGGTTATATTTCCTTATTGATGTATATGAAGGTCCCACGGAGACGTAGAGGCCAACAAGCCAGGAATGTTGCCAAATATTACCGCCGAGATGTGAGGTTGGGTTAGGTTAGGTTATATTACGTTATTGATGTATATAAAGGTCCCACGGAGACATAGAGGACAACTCGTCAGGAATGTGGTCAAATATTACCGCCGAGATGATAGGTTGGATTAGGTTAGGTTATATTACGTTATTGATGTATATGAAGATCCCACGGAGACGTAGAGGCCAACTCGCCAGGTATGTGGTCAAATATTACCGCCGAGATGATAGGTTGGGTTAGGTTTGGTTATATTTCGTTATTGATGTATATGAAGGTCCCACGGAGACGTAGAGGCCAACATGCCAGGAATGTTGTCAAATATTACAGCCGCGATGTTAGATTGGGCTAGGTTAGGTTATATTACGTTATTGATGTATATAAAGGTCCCACGGAGACGTAGAGACCAACTCCGCAGGAATGTCGTCAAATATTACCGCCGAGATGATAGGTTGGATTAGGTTAGGTTATATTAAGTTATTGATGTATATGAAGATCCCACGGAGACGCCGAGGCCAACTCGCCAGGTATGTGGTCAAATCTTACCGCCGAGATGATAGGTTGGGTTAGGTTTGGTTATATTTCGTTATTAATGTATATGAAGGTCCCACGGAGACGTAGAGTCCAACTCGCCAGGAATGTTGTCAAATATTACAGCCGCGATGTTAGATTGGGTTAGGTTAGGTTATATTACGTTATTGTTGTATATAAAGGTCCCACGGAGACGTAGAGGCCAACTCGCCAGGAATGCTTTCAAATAATAGCGCCAAGAGGTTAGGTTGGGTCAGGTTAGGTTATATTACGTTATTGATGTATATGAAGATCCCACGGAGACGTAGAGGCCAACTCGCCAGGTATGTGGTCACATATTACCGCCGAGATGATAGGTTGGGTTACGTTAGGTTATATTACGTTATTGATGTATATAAAGGTCCCACGGAGACGTAGAGTCCAACTCGTCAGGAATATTGTCAAATATTACCGCCGAGATCATAGGTTGGATTAGGTTAGGTTATACTAAGTTATTGATGTATATGAAGATCCCATGGAGACGCAGAGGCCAACTCGCCAGGTATGTGGTCAAATATTACCGCCGAGATGATAGGTTGGGTTAGGTTTGGTTATATTTCGTTATTGATGTATATGAAGGTCCCACGGAGACGTAGAGGCCAACATGCCAGGAATGTTGGTCAAATATTACAGCCGCGATGTTAGATTGTGTTAGGTTAGGTTATATTTCGTCATTGATATATATGATGGTCCCACGGAGACGTAGAGGCCAACAAGTCAGGAATGTTGCCAAATATTACCGCCGAGATGTGAGGTTGGGTTAGGTTAGGTTATATTACGTTATTGATGTATATAAAGGTCCCACGGAGACGTAGAAGCCAACTCGCCAGGATTGTTGCCAAATATTACAGCCGCGACCTTAGATTGGGTTAGGTTAGGTTATATTACGTTATTGTTGTATATAAAGGTCCCACGGAGACGTAGAGGCCAACATGCCAGGAATGTTGGTCAAATATTACAGCCGCGATGTTAGATTGTGTTAGGTTAGGTTATATTACGTTATTGATGTATATGAAGATCCCACGGAGACGTAGAGGTCAACCCGGCGGGAAAGTTTTCAAATATTACCGCCGAGATGTGAGGTTGGGTTAGGTTAGGTTATATTACGTTATTGATGTATATAAAGGTCCCACGGAGACGTAGAAGCCAACTCGCCAGGATTGTTGCCAAATATTACAGCCGCGACCTTAGATTGGGTTAGGTTAGGTTATATTACGTTATTGTTGTATATAAAGGTCCCACGGAGACGTAGAGGCCAACATGCCAGGAATGTTGGTCAAATATTACAGCCGCGATGTTAGATTGTGTTAGGTTAGGTTATATTACGTTATTGATGTATATGAAGATCCCACGGAGACGTAGAGGTCAACCCGGCGGGAAAGTTTTCAAATATTACCGCCGAGATGATAGGTTGGGTTAGGTTAGGTTATATTTCGTCATTGATATATATGAAGGTCCCACGGAGACGTAGAGGCCAACAAGCCAGGAATGTTGACAAATATTACCGCCGAGATGGGAGGTTGGGTTAGGTTAGGTTATATTACGTTATTGATGTATATAAAGGTCCCACGGAGACGTAGAAGCCAACTCGCCAGGATTGTTGCCAAATATTACCGCCGCGATGTTAGATTGGGTTAGGTTTGGTTATATTTCGTTATTGATGTATATGAAGGTCCCACGGAGACGTAGAGGCCAACATGCCAGGAATGTTGTCAAATATTACAGCCGCGATGTTACATTGGGCTAGGTTAGGTTATATTAGGTTATTGATGTATATAAAGGTCCCACGGAGACGTAGAGGCCAACTCGCCAGGAATGTTGTCAAATATTACCGCCGAAATGTTAGGTTGGGTTAGGTTAGGTTATATTAAGTTATTGATGTATATGAAGATCCCACGGAGACGCAGAGGCCAACTCGCCAGGTATGTGGTCAAATATTACCGCCGAGATGATAGGTTGGGTTAGGTTTGGTTATATTTCGTTATTAATGTATATAATGGTCCCACGGAGACGTAGAGTCCAACTCGCCAGGAATGTTGTCAAATATTACAGCCGCGATGTTAGATTGGGTTAGGTTAGGTTATATTACGCTATTGATGTATATGAAGATCCCACGGAGACGTAGAGGCCAACTCGCCAGGTATGTGGTCAAATATTACCGCCGAGATGATAGGTTGTGTTAGGTTTGGTTATATTTCGTTATTGATGTACATGAAGGTCCCACGGAGACGTAGAGGCCAACATGCCAGGAATGTTGTCAAATATTACCGCCGAGATCATAGGTTGGATTAGGTTAGGTTATACTAAGTTATTGATGTATATGAAGATCCCATGGAGACGCAGAGGCCAACTCGCCAGGTATGTGGTCAAATATTACCGCCGAGATGATAGGTTGGGTTAGGTTAGGTTATATTAAGTTATTGATGTATATGAAGATCCCACGGAGACGCAGAGGCCAACTCGCCAGGTATGTGGTCAAATATTACCGCCGAGATGATAGGTTGGGTTAGGTTTGGTTATATTTCGTTATTAATGTATATAAAGGTCCCACGGAGACGTAGAGTCCAACTCCCCAGGAATGTTGTCAAATATTACAGCCGCGATGTTAGATTGGGTTAGGTTAGGTTATATTACGCTATTGATGTATATGAAGATCCCACGGAGACGTAGAGGCCAACTCGCCAGGTATGTGGTCAAATATTACCGCCGAGATGATAGGTTGTGTTAGGTTTGGTTATATTTCGTTATTGATGTACATGAAGGTCCCACGGAGACGTAGAGGCCAACATGCCAGGAATGTTGTCAAATATTACCCCCGAAATGTTAGGTTGGTTTAGGTTAGGTTATATTACGTTCTTGATGTATATAAAGGTCCCACGCAGACGTAGTGGTCAACCCGCCGGGAAAGTTTTCAAATATTACCGCCGAGATGATAGGTTGGGTTAGGTTAGGTTATATTTCGTCATTGATGTATATGAAGGTCCCACGGAGACGTAGGGGCCAACTCGTCAGGAATATTGTCAAATATTACCGCCGAGATGATAGGTTGGATTAGGTTAGGTTGTATTACGTTATTGATGTATATAAATGTCCCACGGAGACGTAGAGGCCAACAAACCAGGAATGTTGCCAAATATTGCCGCCGAAATGTTAGATTGGGTCAGGTTAGGTTAGATTACGTTATTGTCGTATATAAAGGACCCACGGAGACGTAGAGGCCAACATGCCAGGAATGTTGGTCAGATATTACAGCCGCGATGTTAGATTGGGTTAGGTTAGGTTATATTACGTTATTGTTGTATATAAAGGTCCCACGGAGACGTAGAGGCCAACTCGCCAGGAATGCTTTCAAATAATAGCGCCAAGAGGTTAGGTTGGGTCAGGTTAGGTTATATTACGTTATTGATGTATATGAAGATCCCACGGAGACGTAGAGGCCAACTCGCCAGGTATGTGGTCAAATATTACCGCCGAGATGATAGGTTGGGTTAGGTTTGGTTATATTTCGTTATTGATGTATATGAAGGTCCCACGGAGACGTAGAGGCCAACATGCCAGGAATGTTGTCAAATATTACAGCCGCGATGTTAGATTGGGCTAGGTTAGGTTATATTTCCTTATTGATGTATATGAAGGTCCCACGGAGACGTAGAGGCCAACATGCCAGGAATGTTGTCAAATATTACAGCCGAGATGTTAGATTGGGCTAGGTTAGGTTATATTACGTTATTGATGTATATGAAGGTCTCACGGAGACGTAGAGGCCAACATGCCAGGAATGTTGTCAAATATTACAGCCGCGATGTTAGATTGGGCTAGGTTAGGTTATATTACGTTATTGATGTATATAAAGGTCCCACGGAGACGTAGAGGCCAACTCCCCAGGAATGTCGTCAAATATTACAGCCGCGATGTCAGATTGGGTTACGTTAGGTTATATTACGTTATTGACGTATATAAAGGTCCCACGGAGACGTAGAGGCCAACAAGCCAGGAATGTTGCCAAATATTACCGCCGAGATGTGAGGTTGGGTTAGGTTAGGTTATATTACGTTATTGATGTATATAAAGGTCCCACGGAGACATAGAGGACAACTCGTCAGGAATGTGGTCAAATATTACCGCCGAGATGATAGGTTGGATTAGGTTAGGTTATATTACGTTATTGATGTATATGAAGATCCCACGGAGACGTAGAGGCCAACTCGCCAGGTATGTGGTCAAATATTACCGCCGAGATGATAGGTTGGGTTAGGTTTGGTTATATTTCGTTATTGATGTATATGAAGGTCCCACGGAGACGTAGAGGCCAACATGCCAGGAATGTTGTCAAATATTACAGCCGCGATGTTAGATTGGGCTAGGTTAGGTTATATTACGTTATTGATGTATATAAAGGTCCCACGGAGACGTAGAGGCCAACTCCGCAGGAATGTCGTCAAATATTACCGCCGAGATGATAGTTTGGATTAGGTTAGGTTATATTAAGTTATTGATGTATATGAAGATCCCACGGAGACGCCGAGGCCAACTCGCCAGGTATGTGGTCAAATCTTACCGCCGAGATGATAGGTTGGGTTAGGTTTGGTTATATTTCGTTATTAATGTATATGAAGGTCCCACGGAGACGTAGAGTCCAACTCGCCAGGAATGTTGTCAAATATTACAGCCGCGATGTTAGATTGGGTTAGGTTAGGTTATATTACGTTATTGTTGTATATAAAGGTCCCACGGAGACGTAGAGGCCAACTCGCCAGGAATGCTTTCAAATAATAGCGCCAAGAGGTTAGGTTGGGTCAGGTTAGGTTATATTACGTTATTGATGTATATGAAGATCCCACGGAGACGTAGAGGCCAACTCGCCAGGTATGTGGTCACATATTACCGCCGAGATGATAGGTTGGGTTACGTTAGGTTATATTACGTTATTGATGTATATAAAGGTCCCACGGAGACGTAGAGTCCAACTCGTCAGGAATATTGTCAAATATTACCGCCGAGATCATAGGTTGGATTAGGTTAGGTTATACTAAGTTATTGATGTATATGAAGATCCCATGGAGACGCAGAGGCCAACTCGCCAGGTATGTGGTCAAATATTACCGCCGAGATGATAGGTTGGGTTAGGTTTGGTTATATTTCGTTATTGATGTATATGAAGGTCCCACGGAGACGTAGAGGCCAACATGCCAGGAATGTTGGTCAAATATTACAGCCGCGATGTTAGATTGGGCTAGGTTAGGTTATATTACGTTATTGTTGTATATAAAGGTCCCACGGAGACGTAGAGGCCAACTCGCCAGGAATGCTTTCAAATAATAGCGCCAAGAGGTTAGGTTGGGTCAGGTTAGGTTATATTACGTTATTGATGTATATGAAGATCCCACGGAGACGTAGAGGCCAACTCGCCAGGTATGTGGTCAAATATTACCGCCGAGATGATAGGTTGGGTTAGGTTTGGTTATATTTCGTTATTGATGTATATGAAGGTCCCACGGAGACGTAGAGGCCAACATGCCAGGAATGTTGTCAAATATTACAGCCGCGATGTTAGATTGGGCTAGGTTAGGTTATATTACGTTATTGATGTATATAAAGGTCCCACGGAGACGTAGATGCCAACTCCCCAGGAATGTTGTCAAATATTACCGCCGAAATGTTAGGTTGGGTTTGGTTAGGTTATATTACGTTCTTGATGTATATAAAGGCCCCACGCAGACGTAGAGGCCAACCCGCCAGGAAAGTTTTCAAATATTACCGCCGAGATGATAGGTTGGGTTAGGTTAGGTTATATTTCGTCATTGATATATATGAAGGTCCCACGGAGACGTAGAGGCCAACAAGCCAGGAATGTTGACAAATATTACCGCCGAGATGGGAGGTTGGGTTAGGTTAGGTTATATTACGTTATTGATGTATATAAAGGTCCCACGGAGACGTAGAAGCCAACTCGCCAGGATTGTTGCCAAATATTACCGCCGCGATGTTAGATTGGGTTAGGTTTGTTTATATTTCGTTATTGATGTATATGAAGGTCCCACGGAGACGTAGAGGCCAACATGCCAGGAATGTTGTCAAATATTACAGCCGCGATGTTACATTGGGCTAGGTTAGGTTATATTAGGTTATTGATGTATATAAAGGTCCCACGGAGACGTAGAGGCCAACTCGCCAGGAATGTTGTCAAATATTACCGCCGAAATGTTAGGTTGGGTTAGGTTAGGTTATATTAAGTTATTGATGTATATGAAGATCCCACGGAGACGCAGAGGCCAACTCGCCAGGTATGTGGTCAAATATTACCGCCGAGATGATAGGTTGGGTTAGGTTTGGTTATATTTCGTTATTGATGTACATGAAGGTCCCACGGAGACGTAGAGGCCAACATGCCAGGAATGTTGTCAAATATTACAGCCGCGATGTTACATTGGGCTAGGTTAGGTTATATAAGGTTATTGATGTATATAAAGGTCCCACGGAGACGTAGAGGCCAACTCGCCAGGAATGTTGTCAAATATTACCGCCGAAATGTTAGGTTGGTTTAGGTTAGGTTATATTACGTTCTTGATGTATATAAAGGTCCCACGCAGACGTAGTGGTCAACCCGCCGGGAAAGTTTTCAAATATTACCGCCGAGATGATAGGTTGGGTTAGGTTAGGTTATATTTCGTCATTGATATATGTGAAGGTCCCACGGAGACGTAGGGGCCAACTCGTCAGGAATATTGTCAAATATTACCGCCGAGATGATAGGTTGGATTAGGTTAGGTTGTATTACGTTATTGATGTATATAAATGTCCCACGGAGACGTAGAGACCAACAAACCAGGAATGTTGTCAAATATTGCCGCCGAAATGTTAGGTTGGGTTAGGTTAGGTTATATTACGTTATTGATGTATATAAAGGTCCCACGGAGACATAGAGGACAAGTCGTCAGGAATGTTGTCAAATATTACCGCCGAGATGTGAGGTTGGGTTAGGTTAGGTTATACTACGTTATTGATGTATATAAAGGTCCCACGGAGACATAGAGGACAACTCGTCAGGAATGTGGTCAAATATTACCGCCGAGATGATAGGTTGGATTAGGTTAGGTTATATTACGTTATTGATGTATATGAAGATCCCACGGAGACGTAGAGGCCAACTCGCCAGGTATGTGGTCAAATATTACCGCCGAGATGATAGGTTGGGTTAGGTTTGGTTATATTTCCTTATTGATGTATATGAAGGTCCCACGGAGACGTAGAGGCCAACATGCCAGGAATGTTGTCAAATATTACAGCCGAGATGTTAGATTGGGCTAGGTTAGGTTATATTACGTTATTGATGTATATGAAGGTCTCACGGAGACGTAGAGGCCAACATGCCAGGAATGTTGTCAAATATTACAGCCGCGATGTTAGATTGGGCTAGGTTAGGTTATATTACGTTATTGATGTATATAAAGGTCCCACGGAGACGTAGAGGCCAACTCCCCAGGAATGTCGTCAAATATTACAGCCGCGATGTCAGATTGGGTTACGTTAGGTTATATTACGTTATTGACGTATATAAAGGTCCCACGGAGACGTAGAGGCCAACAAGCCAGGAATGTTGCCAAATATTACCGCCGAGATGTGAGGTTGGGTTAGGTTAGGTTATATTACGTTATTGATGTATATAAAGGTCCCACGGAGACATAGAGGACAACTCGTCAGGAATGTGGTCAAATATTACCGCCGAGATGATAGGTTGGATTAGGTTAGGTTATATTACGTTATTGATGTATATGAAGATCCCACGGAGACGTAGAGGCCAACTCGCCAGGTATGTGGTCAAATATTACCGCCGAGATGATAGGTTGGGTTAGGTTTGGTTATATTTCGTTATTGATGTATATGAAGGTCCCACGGAGACGTAGAGGCCAACATGCCAGGAATGTTGTCAAATATTACAGCCGCGATGTTAGATTGGGCTAGGTTAGGTTATATTACGTTATTGATGTATATAAAGGTCCCACGGAGACGTAGAGGCCAACTCCGCAGGAATGTCGTCAAATATTACCGCCGAGATGATAGGTTGGATTAGGTTAGGTTATATTAAGTTATTGATGTATATGAAGATCCCACGGAGACGCCGAGGCCAACTCGCCAGGTATGTGGTCAAATCTTACCGCCGAGATGATAGGTTGGGTTAGGTTTGGTTATATTTCGTTATTAATGTATATGAAGGTCCCACGGAGACGTAGAGTCCAACTCGCCAGGAATGTTGTCAAATATTACAGCCGCGATGTTAGATTGGGTTAGGTTAGGTTATATTACGTTATTGTTGTATATAAAGGTCCCACGGAGACGTAGAGGCCAACTCGCCAGGAATGCTTTCAAATAATAGCGCCAAGAGGTTAGGTTGGGTCAGGTTAGGTTATATTACGTTATTGATGTATATGAAGATCCCACGGAGACGTAGAGGCCAACTCGCCAGGTATGTGGTCACATATTACCGCCGAGATGATAGGTTGGGTTACGTTAGGTTATATTACGTTATTGATGTATATAAAGGTCCCACGGAGACGTAGAGTCCAACTCGTCAGGAATATTGTCAAATATTACCGCCGAGATCATAGGTTGGATTAGGTTAGGTTATACTAAGTTATTGATGTATATGAAGATCCCATGGAGACGCAGAGGCCAACTCGCCAGGTATGTGGTCAAATATTACCGCCGAGATGATAGGTTGTATTAGGTTAGGTTATATTAAGTTATTGATGTATATGAAGATCCCATGGAGACGCAGAGGCCAACTCGCCAGGTATGTGGTCAAATATTACCGCCGAGATGATAGGTTGGGTTAGGTTTGGTTATATTTCGTTATTGATGTATATGAAGGTCCCACGGAGACGTAGAGGCCAACATGCCAGGAATGTTGGTCAAATATTACAGCCGCGATGTTAGATTGTGTTAGGTTAGGTTATATTTCGTCATTGATATATATGATGGTCCCACGGAGACGTAGAGGCCAACAAGTCAGGAATGTTGCCAAATATTACCGCCGAGATGTGAGGTTGGGTTAGGTTAGGTTATATTACGTTATTGATGTATATAAAGGTCCCACGGAGACGTAGAAGCCAACTCGCCAGGATTGTTGCCAAATATTACAGCCGCGACCTTAGATTGGGTTAGGTTAGGTTATATTACGTTAGTGTTGTATATAAAGGTCCCACGGAGACGTAGAGGCCAACATGCCAGGAATGTTGGTCAAATATTACAGCCGCGATGTTAGATTGTGTTAGGTTAGGTTATATTACGTTATTGATGTATATGAAGATCCCACGGAGACGTAGAGGTCAACCCGGCGGGAAAGTTTTCAAATATTACCGCCGAGATGATAGGTTGGGTTAGGTTAGGTTATATTTCGTCATTGATATATATGAAGGTCCCACGGAGACGTAGAGGCCAACAAGCCAGGAATGTTGACAAATATTACCGCCGAGATGGGAGGTTGGGTTAGGTTAGGTTATATTACGTTATTGATGTATATAAAGGTCCCACGGAGACGTAGAAGCCAACTCGCCAGGATTGTTGCCAAATATTACCGCCGCGATGTTAGATTGGGTTAGGTTTGGTTATATTTCGTTATTGATGTATATGAAGGTCCCACGGAGACGTAGAGGCCAACATGCCAGGAATGTTGTCAAATATTACAGCCGCGATGTTACATTGGGCTAGGTTAGGTTATATTAGGTTATTGATGTATATAAAGGTCCCACGGAGACGTAGAGGCCAACTCGCCAGGAATGTTGTCAAATATTACCGCCGAAATGTTAGGTTGGGTTAGGTTAGGTTATATTAAGTTATTGATGTATATGAAGATCCCACGGAGACGCAGAGGCCAACTCGCCAGGTATGTGGTCAAATATTACCGCCGAGATGATAGGTTGGGTTAGGTTTGGTTATATTTCGTTATTAATGTATATAAAGGTCCCACGGAGACGTAGAGTCCAACTCGCCAGGAATGTTGTCAAATATTACAGCCGCGATGTTAGATTGGGTTAGGTTAGGTTATATTACGCTATTGATGTATATGAAGATCCCACGGAGACGTAGAGGCCAACTCGCCAGGTATGTGGTCAAATATTACCGCCGAGATGATAGGTTGTGTTAGGTTTGGTTATATTTCGTTATTGATGTACATGAAGGTCCCACGGAGACGTAGAGGCCAACATGCCAGGAATGTTGTCAAATATTACCGCCGAGATCATAGGTTGGATTAGGTTAGGTTATACTAAGTTATTGATGTATATGAAGATCCCATGGAGACGCAGAGGCCAACTCGCCAGGTATGTGGTCAAATATTACCGCCGAGATGATAGGTTGGGTTAGGTTAGGTTATATTAAGTTATTGATGTATATGAAGATCCCACGGAGACGCAGAGGCCAACTCGCCAGGTATGTGGTCAAATATTACCGCCGAGATGATAGGTTGGGTTAGGTTTGGTTATATTTCGTTATTAATGTATATAAAGGTCCCACGGAGACGTAGAGTCCAACTCCCCAGGAATGTTGTCAAATATTACAGCCGCGATGTTAGATTGGGTTAGGTTAGGTTATATTACGCTATTGATGTATATGAAGATCCCACGGAGACGTAGAGGCCAACTCGCCAGGTATGTGGTCAAATATTACCGCCGAGATGATAGGTTGTGTTAGGTTTGGTTATATTTCGTTATTGATGTACATGAAGGTCCCACGGAGACGTAGAGGCCAACATGCCAGGAATGTTGTCAAATATTACCCCCGAAATGTTAGGTTGGTTTAGGTTAGGTTATATTACGTTCTTGATGTATATAAAGGTCCCACGCAGACGTAGTGGTCAACCCGCCGGGAAAGTTTTCAAATATTACCGCCGAGATGATAGGTTGGGTTAGGTTAGGTTATATTTCGTCATTGATGTATATGAAGGTCCCACGGAGACGTAGGGGCCAACTCGTCAGGAATATTGTCAAATATTACCGCCGAGATGATAGGTTGGATTAGGTTAGGTTGTATTACGTTATTGATGTATATAAATGTCCCACGGAGACGTAGAGGCCAACAAACCAGGAATGTTGTCAAATATTGCCGCCGAAATGTTAGGTTGGGTTAGGTTAGGTTATATTACGTTATTGATGTATATAAAGGTCGCACGGAGACATAGAGGACAAGTCGTCAGGAATGTTGTCAAATATTACCGCCGAGATGATAGGTTGGATTAGGTTAGGTTATATTAAGTTATTGATGTATATGAAGATCCCACGGAGACGCAGAGGCCAACTCGCCAGGTATGTGGTCAAATATTACCGCCGAGATGATAGGTTGGGTTAGGTTTGGTTATATTTCGTTATTAATGTATATGAAGGTCCCACGGAGACGTAGAGTCCAACTCGCCAGGTATGTGGTCAAATATTACCGCCGAGATGATAGGTTGGGTTAGGTTTGGTTATATTTCGTTATTAATGTATATGAAGGTCCCACGGAGACGTAGAGTCCAACTCGCCAGGAATGTTGTCAAATATTACAGCCGCGATGTTAGATTGGGTTAGGTTAGGTTATATTACGCTATTGATGTATATGAAGATCCCACGCAGACGTAGAGGTCAACCCGCCGGGAAAGTTTTCAAATATTACCGCCGAGATGATAGGTTGGGTTAGGTTAGGTTATATTTCGTCATTGATATATATGAAGGTCTCACGGAGACGTAGAGGCCAACAAGCCAGGAATGTTGACAAATATTACCGCCGAGATGGGAGGTTGGGTTAGGTTAGGTTATATTACGTTATTGATGTATATGAAGATCCCACGGAGACGTAGAGGCCAACTCGCCAGGTATGTGGTCAAATATTACCGCCGAGATGATAGGTTGGGTTAGGTTTGGTTATATTTCCTTATTGATGTATATGAAGGTCCCACGGAGACGTAGAGGCCAACATGCCAGGAATGTTGTCAAATATTACAGCCGCGATGTTAGATTGGGCTAGGTTAGGTTATATTACGTTATTGATGTATATGAAGGTCCCACGGAGACGTAGAGGCCAACATGCCAGGAATGTTGTCAAATATTACAGCCGCGATGTTAGATTGGGCTAGGTTAGGTTATATTACGTTATTGCTGTATATAAAGGTCCCACGGAGACGTAGAGGCCAACTCCCCAGGAATGTCGTCAAATATTACCGCCGAGATGGGAGGTTGGGTTAGGTTAGGTTATATTACGTTATTGATGTATATAAATGTCCCACGGAGACGTAGAGGCCAACAAGCCAGGAATGTTGCCAAATATTGCCGCCGAAATGTTAGGTTGGGTTATGTTAGGTTATATTACGTTATTGATGTATATAAAGGTCCCACGGAGACATAGAGGCCAACTCGTCAGGAATGTTGTCAAATATTACCGCCGAGATGATAGGTTGGATTAGGTTAGGTTATATTAAGTTATTGATGTATATGAAGATCCCACGGAGACGCCGAGGCCAACTCGCCAGGTATGTGGTCAAATCTTACCGCCGAGATGATAGGTTGGGTTAGGTTTGGTTATATTTCGTTATTAATGTATATGAAGGTCCCACGGAGACGTAGAGTCCAACTCGCCAGGAATGTTGTCAAATATTACAGCCGCGATGTTAGATTGGGTTAGGTTAGGTTATATTAAGTTATTGATGTATATGAAGATCCCACGGAGACGCAGAGGCCAACTCGCCAGGTATGTGGTCAAATATTACCGCCGAGATGATAGGTTGGGTTAGGTTTGGTTATATTTCGTTATTAATGTATATAAAGGTCCCACGGAGACGTAGAGTCCAACTCGCCAGGAATGTTGTCAAATATTACAGCCGCGATGTCAGATTGGGTTAGGTTAGGTTATATTACGCTATTGATGTATATGAAGATCCCACGGAGACGTAGAGGCCAACTCGCCAGGTATGTGGTCAAATATTACCGCCGAGATGATAGGTTGGATTAGGTTAGGTTATATTAAGTTATTGATGTATATGAAGATCCCACGGAGACGCCGAGGCCAACTCGCCAGGTATGTGGTCAAATCTTACCGCCGAGATGATAGGTTGGGTTAGGTTTGGTTATATTTCGTTATTGATGTATATGAAGGTCCCACGGAGACGTAGAGGCCAACATGCCAGGAATGTTGTCAAATATTACAGCCGCGATGTTAGATTGGGCTAGGTTAGGTTATATTACGTTATTGATGTATATAAAGGTCCCACGGAGACGTAGAGGCCAACTCCGCAGGAATGTCGTCAAATATTACCGCCGAGATGATAGGTTGGATTAGGTTAGGTTATATTAAGTTATTGATGTATATGAAGATCCCACGGAGACGCCGAGGCCAACTCGCCAGGTATGTGGTCAAATCTTACCGCCGAGATGATAGGTTGGGTTAGGTTTGGTTATATTTCGTTATTAATGTATATGAAGGTCCCACGGAGACGTAGAGTCCAACTCGCCAGGAATGTCGTCAAATATTACAGCCGCGATGTCAGATTGGGTTAGGTTAGGTTATATTACGTTATTGATGTATATAAAGGTCCCACGGAGACATAGAGGACAACTCGTCAGGAATGTGGTCAAATATTACCGCCGAGATGATAGGTTGGATTAGGTTAGGTTATATTACGTTATTGATGTATATGAAGATCCCACGGAGACGTAGAGGCCAACTCGCCAGGTATGTGGTCAAATATTACCGCCGAGATGATAGGTTGGGTTAGGTTTGGTTATATTTCGTTATTGATGTATATAAAAGTCCCACGGAGACGCAGAAGCCAACAAGCCAGGAATGTTGCCAAATATTGCCGCCGAAATGTTAGATTGGGTCAGGTTAGGTTAGATTACGTTATTGTCGTATATAAAGGACCCACGGAGACGTAGAGGCCAACATGCCAGGAATGTTGGTCAGATATTACAGCCGCGATGTTAGATTGGGTTAGGTTAGGTTATATTACGTTATTGTTGTATATAAAGGTCCCACGGAGACGTAGAGGCCAACTCGCCAGGAATGCTTTCAAATAATAGCGCCAAGAGGTTAGGTTGGGTCAGGTTAGGTTATATTACGTTATTGATGTATATGAAGATCCCACGGAGACGTAGAGGCCAACTCGCCAGGTATGTGGTCACATATTACCGCCGAGATGATAGGTTGGGTTACGTTAGGTTATATTACGTTATTGATGTATATAAAGGTCCCACGGAGACGTAGAGTCCAACTCGTCAGGAATATTGTCAAATATTACCGCCGAGATCATAGGTTGGATTAGGTTAGGTTATACTAAGTTATTGATGTATATGAAGATCCCATGGAGACGCAGAGGCCAACTCGCCAGGTATGTGGTCAAATATTACCGCCGAGATGATAGGTTGGGTTAGGTTTGGTTATATTTCGTTATTGATGTATATGAAGGTCCCACGGAGACGTAGAGGCCAACATGCCAGGAATGTTGTCAAATATTACAGCCGCGATGTTAGATTGGGCTAGGTTAGGTTATATTACGTTATTGATGTATATAAAGGTCCCACGGAGACGTAGAGGCCAACTCCCCAGGAATGTTGTCAAATATTACCGCCGAAATGTTAGGTTGGGTTAGGTTAGGTTATATTACGTTCTTGATGTATATAAAGGCCCCACGCAGACGTAGAGGCCAACCCGCCAGGAAAGTTTTCAAATATTACCGCCGAGATGATAGGTTGGGTTAGGTTAGGTTATATTTCGTCATTGATATATATGAAGGTCCCACGGAGACGTAGAGGCCAACAAGCCAGGAATGTTGACAAATATTACCGCCGAGATGGGAGGTTGGGTTAGGTTAGGTTATATTACGTTATTGATGTATATAAAGGTCCCACGGAGACGTAGAAGCCAACTCGCCAGGATTGTTGCCAAATATTACCGCCGCGATGTTAGATTGGGTTAGGTTTGGTTATATTTCGTTATTGATGTATATGAAGGTCCCACGGAGACGTAGAGGCCAACTCGCCAGGTATGTGGTCAAATATTACCGCCGAGATGATAGGTTGGGTTAGGTTTGGTTATATTTCGTTATTAATGTATATAAAGGTCCCACGGAGACGTAGAGTCCAACTCGCCAGGAATGTTGTCAAATATTACAGCCGCGATGTCAGATTGGGTTAGGTTAGGTTATATTACGCTATTGATGTATATGAAGATCCCACGGAGACGTAGAGGCCAACTCGCCAGGTATGTGGTCAAATATTACCGCCGAGATGATAGGTTGGATTAGGTTAGGTTATATTAAGTTATTGATGTATATGAAGATCCCACGGAGACGCCGAGGCCAACTCGCCAGGTATGTGGTCAAATCTTACCGCCGAGATGATAGGTTGGGTTAGGTTTGGTTATATTTCGTTATTGATGTATATGAAGGTCCCACGGAGACGTAGAGGCCAACTCGCCAGGAATGTTGTCAAATATTACCGCCGAAATGTTAGGTTGGGTTAGGTTTGGTTATATTTCGTTATTGATGTATATGAAGATCCCACGGAGACGTAGAGGTCAACCCGGCGGGAAAGTTTTCAAATATTACCGCCGAGATGATAGGTTGGATTAGGTTAGGTTATATTAAGTTATTGATGTATATGAAGATCCCACGGAGACGCCGAGGCCAACTCGCCAGGTATGTGGTCAAATCTTACCGCCGAGATGATAGGTTGGGTTAGGTTTGGTTATATTTCGTTATTAATGTATATGAAGGTCCCACGGAGACGTAGAGTCCAACTCGCCAGGAATGTTGTCAAATATTACAGCCGCGATGTTAGATTGGGTTAGGTTAGGTTATATTACGTTATTGATGTATATGAAGATCCCACGGAGACGTAGAGGCCAACTCGCCAGGAATGTTGTCAAATATTACCGCCGAGATGATAGGTTGGGTTAGGTCAGCTTATATTACGTTATTGATTTATATGAAGGACCCACGTAGACGTAGGGGCCAACTCGTCAGGAATATTGTCAAATATTACCGCCGAGATGATAGGTTGGATTAGCTTAAGTTATATTACGTTATTGATGTATATAAAAGTCCCACGGAGACGCAGAAGCCAACAAGCCAGGAATGTTGCCAAATATTGCCGCCGAAATGTTAGATTGGGTCAGGTTAGGTTAGATTACGTTATTGTCGTATATAAAGGACCCACGGAGACGTAGAGGCCAACATGCCAGGAATGTTGGTCAGATATTACAGCCGCGATGTTAGATTGGGTTAGGTTAGGTTATATTACGTTATAGTTGTATATAAAGGTCCCACGGAGACGTAGAGGCCAACTCGCCAGGAATGCTTTCAAATAATAGCGCCAAGAGGTTAGGTTGGGTCAGGTTAGGTTATATTACGTTATTGATGTATATGAAGATCCCACGGAGACGTAGAGGCCAACTCGCCAGGTATGTGGTCACATATTACCGCCGAGATGATAGGTTGGGTTACGTTAGGTTATATTACGTTATTGATGTATATAAAGGTCCCACGGAGACGTAGAGTCCAACTCGTCAGGAATATTGTCAAATATTACCGCCGAGATCATAGGTTGGATTAGGTTAGGTTATACTAAGTTATTGATGTATATGAAGATCCCATGGAGACGCAGAGGCCAACTCGCCAGGAATGTTGTCAAATATTACCGCCGAAATGTTAGGTTGGTTTAGGTTAGGTTATATTACGTTCTTGATGTATATAAAGGTCCCACGCAGACGTAGTGGTCAACCCGCCGGGAAAGTTTTCAAATATTACCGCCGAGATGATAGGTTGGGTTAGGTTAGGTTATATTTCGTCATTGATATATGTGAAGGTCCCACGGAGACGTAGGGGCCAACTCGTCAGGAATATTGTCAAATATTACCGCCGAGATGATAGGTTGGATTAGGTTAGGTTGTATTACGTTATTGATGTATATAAATGTCCCACGGAGACGTAGAGACCAACAAACCAGGAATGTTGTCAAATATTGCCGCCGAAATGTTAGGTTGGGTTAGGTTAGGTTATATTACGTTATTGATGTATATAAAGGTCCCACGGAGACATAGAGGACAAGTCGTCAGGAATGTTGTCAAATATTACCGCCGAGATGTGAGGTTGGGTTAGGTTAGGTTATACTACGTTATTGATGTATATAAAGGTCCCACGGAGACATAGAGGACAACTCGTCAGGAATGTGGTCAAATATTACCGCCGAGATGATAGGTTGGATTAGGTTAGGTTATATTACGTTATTGATGTATATGAAGATCCCACGGAGACGTAGAGGCCAACTCGCCAGGTATGTGGTCAAATATTACCGCCGAGATGATAGGTTGGGTTAGGTTTGGTTATATTTCCTTATTGATGTATATGAAGGTCCCACGGAGACGTAGAGGCCAACATGCCAGGAATGTTGTCAAATATTACAGCCGAGATGTTAGATTGGGCTAGGTTAGGTTATATTACGTTATTGATGTATATGAAGGTCCCACGGAGACGTAGAGGCCAACATGCCAGGAATGTTGTCAAATATTACAGCCGCGATGTTAGATTGGGCTAGGTTAGGTTATATTACGTTATTGATGTATATAAAGGTCCCACGGAGACGTAGAGGCCAACTCCCCAGGAATGTCGTCAAATATTACAGCCGCGATGTCAGATTGGGTTACGTTAGGTTATATTACGTTATTGACGTATATAAAGGTCCCACGGAGACGTAGAGGCCAACAAGCCAGGAATGTTGCCAAATATTACCGCCGAGATGTGAGGTTGGGTTAGGTTAGGTTATATTACGTTATTGATGTATATAAAGGTCCCACGGAGACATAGAGGACAACTCGTCAGGAATGTGGTCAAATATTACCGCCGAGATGATAGGTTGGATTAGGTTAGGTTATATTACGTTATTGATGTATATGAAGATCCCACGGAGACGTAGAGGCCAACTCGCCAGGTATGTGGTCAAATATTACCGCCGAGATGATAGGTTGGGTTAGGTTTGGTTATATTTCGTTATTGATGTATATGAAGGTCCCACGGAGACGTAGAGGCCAACATGCCAGGAATGTTGTCAAATATTACAGCCGCGATGTTAGATTGGGTTAGGTTAGGTTATATTACGTTATTGTTGTATATAAAGGTCCCACGGAGACGTAGAGGCCAACTCGCCAGGAATGCTTTCAAATAATAGCGCCAAGAGGTTAGGTTGGGTCAGGTTAGGTTATATTACGTTATTGATGTATATGAAGATCCCACGGAGACGTAGAGGCCAACTCGCCAGGTATGTGGTCACATATTACCGCCGAGATGATAGGTTGGGTTACGTTAGGTTATATTACGTTATTGATGTATATAAAGGTCCCACGGAGACGTAGAGTCCAACTCGTCAGGAATATTGTCAAATATTACCGCCGAGATCATAGGTTGGATTAGGTTAGGTTATACTAAGTTATTGATGTATATGAAGATCCCATGGAGACGCAGAGGCCAACTCGCCAGGTATGTGGTCAAATATTACCGCCGAGATGATAGGTTGGGTTAGGTTTGGTTATATTTCGTTATTGATGTATATGAAGGTCCCACGGAGACGTAGAGGCCAACATGGCAGGAATGTTGTCAAATATTACAGCCGCGATGTTAGATTGGGTTAGGTTAGGTTATATTTCGTCATTGATATATATGATGGTCCCACGGAGACGTAGAGGCCAACAAGTCAGGAATGTTGCCAAATATTACCGCCGAGATGTGAGGTTGGGTTAGGTTAGGTTATATTACGTTATTGATGTATATAAAGGTCCCACGGAGACGTAGAAGCCAACTCGCCAGGATTGTTGCCAAATATTACAGCCGCGACCTTAGATTGGGTTAGGTTAGGTTATATTACGTTATTGTTGTATATAAAGGTCCCACGGAGACGTAGAGGCCAACATGCCAGGAATGTTGGTCAAATATTACAGCCGCGATGTTAGATTGTGTTAGGTTAGGTTATATTACGTTATTGATGTATATGAAGATCCCACGGAGACGTAGAGGTCAACCCGGCGGGAAAGTTTTCAAATATTACCGCCGAGATGATAGGTTGGGTTAGGTTAGGTTATATTTCGTCATTGATATATATGAAGGTCCCACGGAGACGTAGAGGCCAACAAGCCAGGAATGTTGACAAATATTACCGCCGAGATGGGAGGTTGGGTTAGGTTAGGTTATATTACGTTATTGATGTATATAAAGGTCCCACGGAGACGTAGAAGCCAACTCGCCAGGATTGTTGCCAAATATTACCGCCGCGATGTTAGATTGGGTTAGGTTTGGTTATATTTCGTTATTGATGTATATGAAGGTCCCACGGAGACGTAGAGGCCAACATGCCAGGAATGTTGTCAAATATTACAGCCGCGATGTTACATTGGGCTAGGTTAGGTTATATTAGGTTATTGATGTATATAAAGGTCTCACGGAGACGTAGAGGCCAACTCGCCAGGAATGTTGTCAAATATTACCGCCGAAATGTTAGGTTGGGTTAGGTTAGGTTATATTAAGTTATTGATGTATATGAAGATCCCACGGAGACGCAGAGGCCAACTCGCCAGGTATGTGGTCAAATATTACCGCCGAGATGATAGGTTGGGTTAGGTTTGGTTATATTTCGTTATTAATGTATATAAAGGTCCCACGGAGACGTAGAGTCCAACTCGCCAGGAATGTTGTCAAATATTACAGCCGCGATGTTAGATTGGGTTAGGTTAGGTTATATTACGCTATTGATGTATATGAAGATCCCACGGAGACGTAGAGGCCAACTCGCCAGGTATGTGGTCAAATATTACCGCCGAGATGATAGGTTGTGTTAGGTTTGGTTATATTTCGTTATTGATGTACATGAAGGTCCCACGGAGACGTAGAGGCCAACATGCCAGGAATGTTGTCAAATATTACAGCCGCGATGTTACATTGGGCTAGGTTAGGTTATATTAGGTTATTGATGTATATAAAGGTCCCACGGAGACGTAGAGGCCAACTCGCCAGGAATGTTGTCAAATATTACCGCCGAAATGTTAGGTTGGTTTAGGTTAGGTTATATTACGTTCTTGATGTATATAAAGGTCCCACGCAGACGTAGTGGTCAACCCGCCGGGAAAGTTTTCAAATATTACCGCCGAGATGATAGGTTGGGTTAGGTTAGGTTATATTTCGTCATTGATATATATGAAGGTCCCACGGAGACGTAGGGGCCAACTTGTCAGGAATATTGTCAAATATTACCGCCGAGATGATAGGTTGGATTAGGTTAGGTTGTATTACGTTATTGATGTATATAAATGTCCCACGGAGACGTAGAGACCAACAAACCAGGAATGTTGTCAAATATTGCCGCCGAAATGTTAGGTTGGGTTAGGTTAGGTTATATTACGTTATTGATGTATATAAAGGTCCCACGGAGACATAGAGGACAAGTCGTCAGGAATGTTGTCAAATATTACCGCCGAGATGATAGGTTGGATTAGGTTAGGTTATATTAAGTTATTGATGTATATGAAGATCCCACGGAGACGCAGAGCCCAACTCGCCAGGTATGTGGTCAAATATTACCGCCGAGATGATAGGTTGGGTTAGGTTTGGTTATATTTCGTTATTAATGTATATAAAGGTCCCACGGAGACGTAGTGTCCAACTCGCCAGGAATGTTGTCAAATATTACAGCCGCGATGTTAGATTGGGTTAGGTTAGGTTATATTACGCTATTGATGTATATGAAGATCCCACGGAGACGTAGAGGCCAACTCGCCAGGTATGTGGTCAAATATTACCGCCGAGATGATAGGTTGGGTTAGGTTTGGTTATATTTCGTTATTAATGTATATAAAGGTCCCACGGAGACGTAGAGTCCAACTCGCCAGGAATGTTGTCAAATATTACAGCCGCGATGTTAGATTGGGTTAGGTTAGGTTATATTACGCTATTGATGTATATGAAGATCCCACGGAGACGTAGAGGCCAACTCGCCAGGTATGTGGTCAAATATTACCGCCGAGATGATAGGTTGTGTTAGGTTTGGTTATATTTCGTTATTGATGTACATGAAGGTCCCACGGAGACGTAGAGGCCAACATGCCAGGAATGTTGTCAAATATTACAGCCGCGATGTTACATTGGGCTAGGTTAGGTTATATTACGTTATTGATGTATATAAAGGTCCCACGGAGACGTAGAGGCCAACTCCCCAGGAATGTTGTCAAATATTACCGCCGTAATGTTAGGTTGGGTTAGGTTAGGTTATATTACGTTCTTGATGTATATAAAGGCCCCACGCAGACGTAGAGGCCAACCCGCCAGGAAAGTTTTCAAATATTACCGCCGAGATGATAGGTTGGGTTAGGTTAGGTTATATTTCGTCATTGATATATATGATGGTCCCACGGAAACGTAGAGGCCAACAAGTCAGGAATGTTGCCAAATATTACCGCCGAGATGTGAGGTTGGGTTAGGTTAGGTTATATTACGTTATTGATGTATATAAAGGTCCCACGGAGACGTAGAAGCCAACTCGCCAGGATTGTTGCCAAATATTACAGCCGCGATGTTAGATTGGGTTAGGTTAGGTTATACTACGCTATTGATGTATATGAAGATCCCACGGAGACGTAGAGGTCAACCCGGCGGGAAAGTTTTCAAATATTACCGCCGAGATGATAGGTTGGGTTAGGTTAGGTTATATTTCGTCATTGATATATATGAAGGTCCCACGGAGACGTAGAGGCCAACAAGCCAGGAATGTTGACAAATATTACCGCCGAGATGGGAGGTTGGGTTAGGTTAGGTTATATTACGTTATTGATGTATATAAAGGTCCCACGGAGACGTAGAGGCCAACTCGTCAGGAATATTGTCAAATATTACCGCCGAGATGATAGGTTGGATTAGGTTAGGTTATATTAAGTTATTGATGTATATGAAGATCCCACGGAGACGCAGAGGCCAACTCGCCAGGTATGTGGTCAAATATTACCGCCGAGATGATAGGTTGGGTTAGGTTTGGTTATATTTCGTTATTAATGTATATAAAGGTCCCACGGAGACGTAGAGTCCAACTCGCCAGGAATGTTGTCAAATATTACAGCCGCGATGTTAGATTGGGTTAGGTTAGGTTATATTACGTTATTGATGTATATGAAGATCCCACGGAGACGTAGAGGCCAACTCGCCAGGAATGTTGTCAAATATTACCGCCGAGATGATAGGTTGGGTTAGGTCAGCTTATATTACGTTATTGATTTATATGAAGGACCCACGTAGACGTAGGGGCCAACTCGTCAGGAATATTGTCAAATATTACCGCCGAGATGATAGGTTGGATTAGCTTAAGTTATATTACGTTATTGATGTATATAAAAGTCCCACGGAGACGCAGAAGCCAACAAGCCAGGAATGTTGCCAAATATTGCCGCCGAAATGTTAGATTGGGTCAGGTTAGGTTAGATTACGTTATTGTCGTATATAAAGGACCCACGGAGACGTAGAGGCCAACATGCCAGGAATGTTGGTCAGATATTACAGCCGCGATGTTAGATTGGGTTAGGTTAGGTTATATTACGTTATTGTTGTATATAAAGGTCCCACGGAGACGTAGAGGCCAACTCGCCAGGAATGCTTTCAAATAATAGCGCCAAGAGGTTAGGTTGGGTCAGGTTAGGTTATATTACGTTATTGATGTATATGAAGATCCCACGGAGACGTAGAGGCCAACTCGCCAGGTATGTGGTCACATATTACCGCCGAGATGATAGGTTGGGTTACGTTAGGTTATATTACGTTATTGATGTATATAAAGGTCCCACGGAGACGTAGAGTCCAACTCGTCAGGAATATTGTCAAATATTACCGCCGAGATCATAGGTTGGATTAGGTTAGGTTATACTAAGTTATTGATGTATATGAAGATCCCATGGAGACGCAGAGGCCAACTCGCCAGGTATGTGGTCAAATATTACCGCCGAGATGATAGGTTGGGTTAGGTTTGGTTATATTTCGTTATTGATGTATATGAAGGTCCCACGGAGACGTAGAGGCCAACATGCCAGGAATGTTGTCAAATATTACAGCCGCGATGTTAGATTGGGCTAGGTTAGGTTATATTACGTTATTGATGTATATAAAGGTCCCACGGAGACGTAGAGGCCAACTCCCCAGGAATGTTGTCAAATATTACCGCCGAAATGTTAGGTTGGGTTAGGTTAGGTTATATTACGTTCTTGATGTATATAAAGGCTCCACGCAGACGTAGAGGCCAACCCGCCAGGAAAGTTTTCAAATATTACCGCCGAGATGATAGGTTGGGTTAGGTTAGGTTATATTTCGTCATTGATATATATGAAGGTCCCACGGAGACGTAGAGGCCAACAAGCCAGGAATGTTGACAAATATTACCGCCGAGATGGGAGGTTGGGTTAGGTTAGGTTATATTACGTTATTGATGTATATAAAGGTCCCACGGAGACGTAGAAGCCAACTCGCCAGGATTGTTGCCAAATATTACCGCCGCGATGTTAGATTGGGTTAGGTTTGGTTATATTTCGTTATTGATGTATATGAAGGTCCCACGGAGACGTAGAGGCCAACATGCCAGGAATGTTGTCAAATATTACAGCCGCGATGTTACATTGGGCTAGGTTAGGTTATATTAGGTTATTGATGTATATAAAGGTCCCACGGAGACGTAGAGGCCAACTCGCCAGGAATGTTGTCAAATATTACCGCCGAAATGTTAGGTTGGGTTAGGTTAGGTTATATTAAGTTATTGATGTATATGAAGATCCCACGGAGACGCAGAGGCCAACTCGCCAGGTATGTGGTCAAATATTACCGCCGAGATGATAGGTTGGGTTAGGTTTGGTTATATTTCGTTATTGATGTACATGAAGGTCCCACGGAGACGTAGAGGCCAACATGCCAGGAATGTTGTCAAATATTACAGCCGCGATGTTACATTGGGCTAGGTTAGGTTATATTAGGTTATTGATGTATATAAAGGTCCCACGGAGACGTAGAGGCCAACTCGCCAGGAATGTTGTCAAATATTACCGCCGAAATGTTAGGTTGGTTTAGGTTAGGTTATATTACGTTCTTGATGTATATAAAGGTCCCACGCAGACGTAGTGGTCAACCCGCCGGGAAAGTTTTCAAATATTACCGCCGAGATGATAGGTTGGGTTAGGTTAGGTTATATTTCGTCATTGATATATGTGAAGGTCCCACGGAGACGTAGGGGCCAACTCGTCAGGAATATTGTCAAATATTACCGCCGAGATGATAGGTTGGATTAGGTTAGGTTGTATTACGTTATTGATGTATATAAATGTCCCACGGAGACGTAGAGACCAACAAACCAGGAATGTTGTCAAATATTGCCGCCGAAATGTTAGGTTGGGTTAGGTTAGGTTATATTACGTTATTGATGTATATAAAGGTCCCACGGAGACATAGAGGACAAGTCGTCAGGAATGTTGTCAAATATTACCGCCGAGATGTGAGGTTGGGTTAGGTTAGGTTATACTACGTTATTGATGTATATAAAGGTCCCACGGAGACATAGAGGACAACTCGTCAGGAATGTGGTCAAATATTACCGCCGAGATGATAGGTTGGATTAGGTTAGGTTATATTACGTTATTGATGTATATGAAGATCCCACGGAGACGTAGAGGCCAACTCGCCAGGTATGTGGTCAAATATTACCGCCGAGATGATAGGTTGGGTTAGGTTTGGTTATATTTCCTTATTGATGTATATGAAGGTCCCACGGAGACGTAGAGGCCAACATGCCAGGAATGTTGTCAAATATTACAGCCGAGATGTTAGATTGGGCTAGGTTAGGTTATATTACGTTATTGATGTATATGAAGGTCCCACGGAGACGTAGAGGCCAACATGCCAGGAATGTTGTCAAATATTACAGCCGCGATGTTAGATTGGGCTAGGTTAGGTTATATTACGTTATTGATGTATATAAAGGTCCCACGGAGACGTAGAGGCCAACTCCCCAGGAATGTCGTCAAATATTACAGCCGCGATGTCAGATTGGGTTACGTTAGGTTATATTACGTTATTGACGTATATAAAGGTCCCACGGAGACGTAGAGGCCAACAAGCCAGGAATGTTGCCAAATATTACCGCCGAGATGTGAGGTTGGGTTAGGTTAGGTTATATTACGTTATTGATGTATATAAAGGTCCCACGGAGACATAGAGGACAACTCGTCAGGAATGTGGTCAAATATTACCGCCGAGATGATAGGTTGGATTAGGTTAGGTTATATTACGTTATTGATGTATATGAAGATCCCACGGAGACGTAGAGGCCAACTCGCCAGGTATGTGGTCAAATATTACCGCCGAGATGATAGGTTGGGTTAGGTTTGGTTATATTTCGTTATTGATGTATATGAAGGTCCCACGGAGACGTAGAGGCCAACATGCCAGGAATGTTGTCAAATATTACAGCCGCGATGTTAGATTGGGCTAGGTTAGGTTATATTACGTTATTGATGGATATAAAGGTCCCACGGAGACGTAGAGGCCAACTCCGCAGGAATGTCGTCAAATATTACCGCCGAGATGATAGGTTGGATTAGGTTAGGTTATATTAAGTTATTGATGTATATGAAGATCCCACGGAGACGCCGAGGCCAACTCGCCAGGTATGTGGTCAAATCTTACCGCCGAGATGATAGGTTGGGTTAGGTTTGGTTATATTTCGTTATTAATGTATATGAAGGTCCCACGGAGACGTAGAGTCCAACTCGCCAGGAATGTTGTCAAATATTACAGCCGCGATGTTAGATTGGGTTAGGTTAGGTTATATTACGTTATTGTTGTATATAAAGGTCCCACGGAGACGTAGAGGCCAACTCGCCAGGAATGCTTTCAAATAATAGCGCCAAGAGGTTAGGTTGGGTCAGGTTAGGTTATATTACGTTATTGATGTATATGAAGATCCCACGGAGACGTAGAGGCCAACTCGCCAGGTATGTGGTCACATATTACCGCCGAGATGATAGGTTGGGTTACGTTAGGTTATATTACGTTATTGATGTATATAAAGGTCCCACGGAGACGTAGAGTCCAACTCGTCAGGAATATTGTCAAATATTACCGCCGAGATCATAGGTTGGATTAGGTTAGGTTATACTAAGTTATTGATGTATATGAAGATCCCATGGAGACGCAGAGGCCAACTCGCCAGGTATGTGGTCAAATATTACCGCCGAGATGATAGGTTGGGTTAGGTTTGGTTATATTTCGTTATTGATGTATATGAAGGTCCCACGGAGACGTAGAGGCCAACATGCCAGGAATGTTGTCAAATATTACAGCCGCGATGTTAGATTGGGTTAGGTTAGGTTATATTTCGTCATTGATATATATGATGGTCCCACGGAGACGTAGAGGCCAACAAGTCAGGAATGTTGCCAAATATTACCGCCGAGATGTGAGGTTGGGTTAGGTTAGGTTATATTACGTTATTGATGTATATAAAGGTCCCACGGAGACGTAGAAGCCAACTCGCCAGGATTGTTGCCAAATATTACAGCCGCGACCTTAGATTGGGTTAGGTTAGGTTATATTACGTTATTGTTGTATATAAAGGTCCCACGGAGACGTAGAGGCCAACATGCCAGGAATGTTGGTCAAATATTACAGCCGCGATGTTAGATTGTGTTAGGTTAGGTTATATTACGTTATTGATGTATATGAAGATCCCACGGAGACGTAGAGGTCAACCCGGCGGGAAAGTTTTCAAATATTACCGCCGAGATGATAGGTTGGGTTAGGTTAGGTTATATTTCGTCTTTGATATATATGAAGGTCCCACGGAGACGTAGAGGCCAACAAGCCAGGAATGTTGACAAATATTACCGCCGAGATGGGAGGTTGGGTTAGGTTAGGTTATATTACGTTATTGATGTATATAAAGGTCCCACGGAGACGTAGAAGCCAACTCGCCAGGATTGTTGCCAAATATTACCGCCGCGATGTTAGATTGGGTTAGGTTTGGTTATATTTCGTTATTGATGTATATGAAGGTCCCACGGAGACGTAGAGGCCAACATGCCAGGAATGTTGTCAAATATTACAGCCGCGATGTTACATTGGGCTAGGTTAGGTTATATTAGGTTATTGATGTATATAAAGGTACCACGGAGACGTAGAGGCCAACTCGCCAGGAATGTTGTCAAATATTACCGCCGAAATGTTAGGTTGGGTTAGGTTAGGTTATATTAAGTTATTGATGTATATGAAGATCCCACGGAGACGCAGAGGCCAACTCGCCAGGTATGTGGTCAAATATTACCGCCGAGATGATAGGTTGGGTTAGGTTTGGTTATATTTCGTTATTAATGTATATAAAGGTCCCACGGAGACGTAGAGTCCAACTCGCCAGGAATGTTGTCAAATATTACAGCCGCGATGTTAGATTGGGTTAGGTTAGGTTATATTACGCTATTGATGTATATGAAGATCCCACGGAGACGTAGAGGCCAACTCGCCAGGTATGTGGTCAAATATTACCGCCGAGATGATAGGTTGTGTTAGGTTTGGTTATATTTCGTTATTGATGTACATGAAGGTCCCACGGAGACGTAGAGGCCAACATGCCAGGAATGTTGTCAAATATTACAGCCGCGATGTTACATTGGGCTAGGTTAGGTTATATTAGGTTATTCATGTATATAAAGGTCCCACGGAGACGTAGAGGCCAACTCGCCAGGAATGTTGTCAAATATTACCGCCGAAATGTTAGGTTGGTTTAGGTTAGGTTATATTACGTTCTTGATGTATATAAAGGTCCCACGCAGACGTAGTGGTCAACCCGCCGGGAAAGTTTTCAAATATTACCGCCGAGATGATAGGTTGGGTTAGGTTAGGTTATATTTCGTCATTGATATATATGAAGGTCCCACGGAGACGTAGGGGCCAACTTGTCAGGAATATTGTCAAATATTACCGCCGAGATGATAGGTTGGATTAGGTTAGGTTGTATTACGTTATTGATGTATATAAATGTCCCACGGAGACGTAGAGACCAACAAACCAGGAATGTTGTCAAATATTGCCGCCGAAATGTTAGGTTGGGTTAGGTTAGGTTATATTACGTTATTGATGTATATAAAGGTCCCACGGAGATATAGAGGACAAGTCGTCAGGAATGTTGTCAAATATTACCGCCGAGATGATAGGTTGGATTAGGTTAGGTTATATTAAGTTATTGATGTATATGAAGATCCCACGGAGACGCAGAGCCCAACTCGCCAGGTATGTGGTCAAATATTACCGCCGAGATGATAGGTTGGGTTAGGTTTGGTTATATTTCGTTATTAATGTATATAAAGGTCCCACGGAGACGTAGAGTCCAACTCGCCAGGAATGTTGTCAAATATTACAGCCGCGATGTTAGATTGGGTTAGGTTAGGTTATATTACGTTATTGATGTATATGAAGATCCCACGGAGACGTAGAGGCCAACTCGCCAGGAATGTTGTCAAATATTACCGCCGAGATGATAGGTTGGGTTAGGTCAGCTTATATTACGTTATTGATTTATATGAAGGACCCACGTAGACGTAGGGGCCAACTCGTCAGGAATATTGTCAAATATTACCGCCGAGATGATAGGTTGGATTAGCTTAAGTTATATTACGTTATTGATGTATATAAAAGTCCCACGGAGACGCAGAAGCCAACAAGCCAGGAATGTTGCCAAATATTGCCGCCGAAATGTTAGATTGGGTCAGGTTAGGTTAGATTACGTTATTGTCGTATATAAAGGACCCACGGAGACGTAGAGGCCAACATGCCAGGAATGTTGGTCAGATATTACAGCCGCGATGTTAGATTGGGTTAGGTTAGGTTATATTACGTTATTGTTGTATATAAAGGTCCCACGGAGACGTAGAGGCCAACTCGCCAGGAATGCTTTCAAATAATAGCGCCAAGAGGTTAGGTTGGGTCAGGTTAGGTTATATTACGTTATTGATGTATATGAAGATCCCACGGAGACGTAGAGGCCAACTCGCCAGGTATGTGGTCACATATTACCGCCGAGATGATAGGTTGGGTTACGTTAGGTTATATTACGTTATTGATGTATATAAAGGTCCCACGGAGACGTAGAGTCCAACTCGTCAGGAATATTGTCAAATATTACCGCCGAGATCATAGGTTGGATTAGGTTAGGTTATACTAAGTTATTGATGTATATGAAGATCCCATGGAGACGCAGAGGCCAACTCGCCAGGTATGTGGTCAAATATTACCGCCGAGATGATAGGTTGGGTTAGGTTTGGTTATATTTCGTTATTGATGTATATGAAGGTCCCACGGAGACGTAGAGGCCAACATGCCAGGAATGTTGTCAAATATTACAGCCGCGATGTTAGATTGGGTTAGGTTAGGTTATATTACGTTATTGATGTATATGAAGATCCCACGGAGACGTAGAGGCCAACTCGCCAGGAATGTTGTCAAATATTACCGCCGAGATGATGGGTTGGGTTAGGTCAGCTTATATTACGTTATTGATTTATATGAAGGACCCACGTAGACGTAGGGGCCAACTCGTCAGGAATATTGTCAAATATTACCGCCGAGATGATAGGTTGGATTAGCTTAAGTTATATTACGTTATTGATGTATATAAAAGTCCCACGGAGACGCAGAAGCCAACAAGCCAGGAATGTTGCCAAATATTGCCGCCGAAATGTTAGATTGGGTCAGGTTAGGTTAGATTACGTTATTGTCGTATATAAAGGACCCACGGAGACGTAGAGGCCAACATGCCAGGAATGTTGGTCAGATATTACAGCCGCGATGTTAGATTGGGTTAGGTTAGGTTATATTACGTTATTGTTGTATATAAAGGTCCCACGGAGACGTAGAGGCCAACTCGCCAGGAATGCTTTCAAATAATAGCGCCAAGAGGTTAGGTTGGGTCAGGTTAGGTTATATTACGTTATTGATGTATATGAAGATCCCACGGAGACGTAGAGGCCAACTCGCCAGGTATGTGGTCACATATTACCGCCGAGATGATAGGTTGGGTTACGTTAGGTTATATTACGTTATTGATGTATATAAAGGTCCCACGGAGACGTAGAGTCCAACTCGTCAGGAATATTGTCAAATATTACCGCCGAGATCATAGGTTGGATTAGGTTAGGTTATACTAAGTTATTGATGTATATGAAGATCCCATGGAGACGCAGAGGCCAACTCGCCAGGTATGTGGTCAAATATTACCGCCGAGATGATAGGTTGGGTTAGGTTTGGTTATATTTCGTTATTGATGTATATGAAGGTCCCACGGAGACGTAGAGGCCAACATGCCAGGAATGTTGTCAAATATTACAGCCGCGATGTTAGATTGGGCTAGGTTAGGTTATATTACGTTATTGATGTATATAAAGGTCCCACGGAGACGTAGAGGCCAACTCCCCAGGAATGTTGTCAAATATTACCGCCGAAATGTTAGGTTGGGATAGGTTAGGTTATATTACGTTCTTGATGTATATAAAGGCCCCACGCAGACGTAGAGGCCAACCCGCCAGGAAAGTTTTCAAATATTACCGCCGAGATGATAGGTTGGGTTAGGTTAGGTTATATTTCGTCATTGATATATATGAAGGTCCCACGGAGACGTAGAGGCCAACAAGCCAGGAATGTTGACAAATATTACCGCCGAGATGGGAGGTTGGGTTAGGTTAGGTTATATTACGTTATTGATGTATATAAAGGTCCCACGGAGACGTAGAAGCCAACTCGCCAGGATTGTTGCCAAATATTACCGCCGCGATGTTAGATTGGGTTAGGTTTGGTTATATTTCGTTATTGATGTATATGAAGGTCCCACGGAGACGTAGAGGCCAACATGCCAGGAATGTTGTCAAATATTACAGCCGCGATGTTACATTGGGCTAGGTTAGGTTATATTAGGTTATTGATGTATATAAAGGTCCCACGGAGACGTAGAGGCCAACTCGCCAGGAATGTTGTCAAATATTACCGCCGAAATGTTAGGTTGGGTTAGGTTAGGTTATATTAAGTTATTGATGTATATGAAGATCCCACGGAGACGCAGAGGCCAACTCGCCAGGTATGTGGTCAAATATTACCGCCGAGATGATAGGTTGGGTTAGGTTTGGTTATATTTCGTTATTGATGTACATGAAGGTCCCACGGAGACGTAGAGGCCAACATGCCAGGAATGTTGTCAAATATTACAGCCGCGATGTTACATTGGGCTAGGTTAGGTTATATTAGGTTATTGATGTATATAAAGGTCCCACGGAGACGTAGAGGCCAACTCGCCAGGAATGTTGTCAAATATTACCGCCGAAATGTTAGGTTGGTTTAGGTTAGGTTATATTACGTTCTTGATGTATATAAAGGTCCCACGCAGACGTAGTGGTCAACCCGCCGGGAAAGTTTTCAAATATTACCGCCGAGATGATAGGTTGGGTTAGGTTAGGTTATATTTCGTCATTGATATATGTGAAGGTCCCACGGAGACGTAGGGGCCAACTCGTCAGGAATATTGTCAAATATTACCGCCGAGATGATAGGTTGGATTAGGTTAGGTTGTATTACGTTATTGATGTATATAAATGTCCCACGGAGACGTAGAGACCAACAAACCAGGAATGTTGTCAAATATTGCCGCCGAAATGTTAGGTTGGGTTAGGTTAGGTTATATTACGTTATTGATGTATATAAAGGTCCCACGGAGACATAGAGGACAAGTCGTCAGGAATGTTGTCAAATATTACCGCCGAGATGTGAGGTTGGGTTAGGTTAGGTTATACTACGTTATTGATGTATATAAAGGTCCCACGGAGACATAGAGGACAACTCGTCAGGAATGTGGTCAAATATTACCGCCGAGATGATAGGTTGGATTAGGTTAGGTTATATTACGTTATTGATGTATATGAAGATCCCACGGAGACGTAGAGGCCAACTCGCCAGGTATGTGGTCAAATATTACCGCCGAGATGATAGGTTGGGTTAGGTTTGGTTATATTTCCTTATTGATGTATATGAAGGTCCCACGGAGACGTAGAGGCCAACATGCCAGGAATGTTGTCAAATATTACAGCCGAGATGTTAGATTGGGCTAGGTTAGGTTATATTACGTTATTGATGTATATGAAGGTCCCACGGAGACGTAGAGGCCAACATGCCAGGAATGTTGTCAAATATTACAGCCGCGATGTTAGATTGGGCTAGGTTAGGTTATATTACGTTATTGATGTATATAAAGGTCCCACGGAGACGTAGAGGCCAACTCCCCAGGAATGTCGTCAAATATTACAGCCGCGATGTCAGATTGGGTTACGTTAGGTTATATTACGTTATTGACGTATATAAAGGTCCCACGGAGACGTAGAGGCCAACAAGCCAGGAATGTTGCCAAATATTACCGCCGAGATGTGAGGTTGGGTTAGGTTAGGTTATATTACGTTATTGATGTATATAAAGGTCCCACGGAGACATAGAGGACAACTCGTCAGGAATGTGGTCAAATATTACCGCCGAGATGATAGGTTGGATTAGGTTAGGTTATATTACGTTATTGATGTATATGAAGATCCCACGGAGACGTAGAGGCCAACTCGCCAGGTATGTGGTCAAATATTACCGCCGAGATGATAGGTTGGGTTAGGTTTGGTTATATTTCGTTATTGATGTATATGAAGGTCCCACGGAGACGTAGAGGCCAACATGCCAGGAATGTTGTCAAATATTACAGCCGCGATGTTAGATTGGGCTAGGTTAGGTTATATTACGTTATTGATGGATATAAAGGTCCCACGGAGACGTAGAGGCCAACTCCGCAGGAATGTCGTCAAATATTACCGCCGAGATGATAGGTTGGATTAGGTTAGGTTATATTAAGTTATTGATGTATATGAAGATCCCACGGAGACGCCGAGGCCAACTCGCCAGGTATGTGGTCAAATCTTACCGCCGAGATGATAGGTTGGGTTAGGTTTGGTTATATTTCGTTATTAATGTATATGAAGGTCCCACGGAGACGTAGAGTCCAACTCGCCAGGAATGTTGTCAAATATTACAGCCGCGATGTTAGATTGGGTTAGGTTAGGTTATATTACGTTATTGTTGTATATAAAGGTCCCACGGAGACGTAGAGGCCAACTCGCCAGGAATGCTTTCAAATAATAGCGCCAAGAGGTTAGGTTGGGTCAGGTTAGGTTATATTACGTTATTGATGTATATGAAGATCCCACGGAGACGTAGAGGCCAACTCGCCAGGTATGTGGTCACATATTACCGCCGAGATGATAGGTTGGGTTACGTTAGGTTATATTACGTTATTGATGTATATAAAGGTCCCACGGAGACGTAGAGTCCAACTCGTCAGGAATATTGTCAAATATTACCGCCGAGATCATAGGTTGGATTAGGTTAGGTTATACTAAGTTATTGATGCATATGAAGATCCCATGGAGACGCAGAGGCCAACTCGCCAGGTATGTGGTCAAATATTACCGCCGAGATGATAGGTTGGGTTAGGTTTGGTTATATTTCGTTATTGATGTATATGAAGGTCCCACGGAGACGTAGAGGCCAACATGCCAGGAATGTTGTCAAATATTACAGCCGCGATGTTAGATTGGGTTAGGTTAGGTTATATTTCGTCATTGATATATATGATGGTCCCACGGAGACGTAGAGGCCAACAAGTCAGGAATGTTGCCAAATATTACCGCCGAGATGTGAGGTTGGGTTAGGTTAGGTTATATTACGTTATTGATGTATATAAAGGTCCCACGGAGACGTAGAAGCCAACTCGCCAGGATTGTTGCCAAATATTACAGCCGCGACCTTAGATTGGGTTAGGTTAGGTTATATTACGTTATTGTTGTATATAAAGGTCCCACGGAGACGTAGAGGCCAACATGCCAGGAATGTTGGTCAAATATTACAGCCGCGATGTTAGATTGTGTTAGGTTAGGTTATATTACGTTATTGATGTATATGAAGATCCCACGGAGACGTAGAGGTCAACCCGGCGGGAAAGTTTTCAAATATTACCGCCGAGATGATAGGTTGGGTTAGGTTAGGTTATATTTCGTCATTGATATATATGAAGGTCCCACGGAGACGTAGAGGCCAACAAGCCAGGAATGTTGACAAATATTACCGCCGAGATGGGAGGTTGGGTTAGGTTAGGTTATATTACGTTATTGATGTATATAAAGGTCCCACGGAGACGTAGAAGCCAACTCGCCAGGATTGTTGCCAAATATTACCGCCGCGATGTTAGATTGGGTTAGGTTTGGTTATATTTCGTTATTGATGTATATGAAGGTCCCACGGAGACGTAGAGGCCAACATGCCAGGAATGTTGTCAAATATTACAGCCGCGATGTTACATTGGGCTAGGTTAGGTTATATTAGGTTATTGATGTATATAAAGGTCCCACGGAGACGTAGAGGCCAACTCGCCAGGAATGTTGTCAAATATTACCGCCGAAATGTTCGGTTGGGTTAGGTTAGGTTATATTAAGTTATTGATGTATATGAAGATCCCACGGAGACGCAGAGGCCAACTCGCCAGGTATGTGGTCAAATATTACCGCCGAGATGATAGGTTGGGTTAGGTTTGGTTATATTTCGTTATTAATGTATATAAAGGTCCCACGGAGACGTAGAGTCCAACTCGCCAGGAATGTTGTCAAATATTACAGCCGCGATGTTAGATTGGGTTAGGTTAGGTTATATTACGCTATTGATGTATATGAAGATCCCACGGAGACGTAGAGGCCAACTCGCCAGGTATGTGGTCAAATATTACCGCCGAGATGATAGGTTGTGTTAGGTTTGGTTATATTTCGTTATTGATGTACATGAAGGTCCCACGGAGACGTAGAGGCCAACATGCCAGGAATGTTGTCAAATATTACAGCCGCGATGTTACATTGGGCTAGGTTAGGTTATATTAGGTTATTGATGTATATAAAGGTCCCACGGAGACGTAGAGGCCAACTCGCCAGGAATGTTGTCAAATATTACCGCCGAAATGTTAGGTTGGTTTAGGTTAGGTTATATTACGTTCTTGATGTATATAAAGGTCCCACGCAGACGTAGTGGTCAACCCGCCGGGAAAGTTTTCAAATATTACCGCCGAGATGATAGGTTGGGTTAGGTTAGGTTATATTTCGTCATTGATATATATGAAGGTCCCACGGAGACGTAGGGGCCAACTTGTCAGGAATATTGTCAAATATTACCGCCGAGATGATAGGTTGGATTAGGTTAGGTTGTATTACGTTATTGATGTATATAAATGTCCCACGGAGACGTAGAGACCAACAAACCAGGAATGTTGTCAAATATTGCCGCCGAAATGTTAGGTTGGGTTAGGTTAGGTTATATTACGTTATTGATGTATATAAAGGTCCCACGGAGACATAGAGGACAAGTCGTCAGGAATGTTGTCAAATATTACCGCCGAGATGATAGGTTGGATTAGGTTAGGTTATATTAAGTTATTGATGTATATGAAGATCCCACGGAGACGCAGAGCACAACTCGCCAGGTATGTGGTCAAATATTACCGCCGAGATGATAGGTTGGGTTAGGTTTGGTTATATTTCGTTATTAATGTATATAAAGGTCCCACGGAGACGTAGAGTCCAACTCGCCAGGAATGTTGTCAAATATTACAGCCGCGATGTTAGATTGGGTTAGGTTAGGTTATATTACGCTATTGATGTATATGAAGATCCCACGGAGACGTAGAGGCCAACTCGCCAGGTATGTGGTCAAATATTACCGCCGAGATGATAGGTTGGGTTAGGTTTGGTTATATTTCGTTATTAATGTATATAAAGGTCCCACGGAGACGTAGAGTCCAACTCGCCAGGAATGTTGTCAAATATTACAGCCGCGATGTTAGATTGGGTTAGGTTAGGTTATATTACGCTATTGATGTATATGAAGATCCCACGGAGACGTAGAGGCCAACTCGCCAGGTATGTGGTCAAATATTACCGCCGAGATGATAGGTTGGGTTAGGTTTGGTTATATTTCGTTATTGATGTACATGAAGGTCCCACGGAGACGTAGAGGCCAACATGCCAGGAATGTTGTCAAATATTACAGCCGCGATGTTACATTGGGCTAGGTTAGGTTATATTACGTTATTGATGTATATAAAGGTCCCACGGAGACGTAGAGGCCAACTCCCCAGGAATGTTGTCAAATATTACCGCCGTAATGTTAGGTTGGGTTAGGTTAGGTTATATTACGTTCTTGATGTATATAAAGGCCCCACGCAGACGTAGAGGCCAACGCGCCAGGAAAGTTTTCAAATATTACCGCCGAGATGATAGGTTGGGTTAGGTTAGGTTATATTTCGTCATTGATATATATGATGGTCCCACGGAAACGTAGAGGCCAACAAGTCAGGAATGTTGCCAAATATTACCGCCGAGATGTGAGGTTGGGTTAGGTTAGGTTATATTACGTTATTGATGTATATAAAGGTCCCACGGAGACGTAGAAGCCAACTCGCCAGGATTGTTGCCAAATATTACAGCCGCGATGTTAGATTGGGTTAGGTTAGGTTATACTACGCTATTGATGTATATGAAGATCCCACGGAGACGTAGAGGTCAACCCGGCGGGAAAGTTTTCAAATATTACCGCCGAGATGATAGGTTGGGTTAGGTTAGGTTATATTTCGTCATTGATATATATGAAGGTCCCACGGAGACGTAGAGGCCAACAAGCCAGGAATGTTGACAAATATTACCGCCGAGATGGGAGGTTGGGTTAGGTTAGGTTATATTACGTTATTGATGTATATAAAGGTCCCACGGAGACGTAGAGGCCAACTCGTCAGGAATATTGTCAAATATTACCGCCGAGATGATAGGTTGGATTAGGTTAGGTTATATTAAGTTATTGATGTATATGAAGATCCCACGGAGACGCAGAGGCCAACTCGCCAGGTATGTGGTCAAATATTACCGCCGAGATGATAGGTTGGGTTAGGTTTGGTTATATTTCGTTATTAATGTATATAAAGGTCCCACGGAGACGTAGAGTCCAACTCCCCAGGAATGTTGTCAAATATTACAGCCGCGATGTTAGATTGGGTTAGGTTAGGTTATATTACGCTATTGATGTATATGAAGATCCCACGGAGACGTAGAGGCCAACTCGCCAGGTATGTGGTCAAATATTACCGCCGAGATGATAGGTTGTGTTAGGTTTGGTTATATTTCGTTATTGATGTACATGAAGGTCCCACGGAGACGTAGAGGCCAACATGCCAGGAATGTTGTCAAATATTACCCCCGAAATGTTAGGTTGGTTTAGGTTAGGTTATATTACGTTCTTGATGTATATAAAGGTCCCACGCAGACGTAGTGGTCAACCCGCCGGGAAAGTTTTCAAATATTACCGCCGAGATGATAGGTTGGGTTAGGTTAGGTTATATTTCGTCATTGATGTATATGAAGGTCCCACGGAGACGTAGGGGCCAACTCGTCAGGAATATTGTCAAATATTACCGCCGAGATGATAGGTTGGATTAGGTTAGGTTGTATTACGTTATTGATGTATATAAATGTCCCACGGAGACGTAGAGGCCAACAAACCAGGAATGTTGTCAAATATTGCCGCCGAAATGTTAGGTTGGGTTAGGTTAGGTTATATTACGTTATTGATGTATATAAAGGTCGCACGGAGACATAGAGGACAAGTCGTCAGGAATGTTGTCAAATATTACCGCCGAGATGATAGGTTGGATTAGGTTAGGTTATATTAAGTTATTGATGTATATGAAGAACCCACGGAGACGCAGAGGCCAACTCGCCAGGTATGTGGTCAAATATTACCGCCGAGATGATAGGTTGGGTTAGGTTTGGTTATATTTCGTTATTAATGTATATGAAGGTCCCACGGAGACGTAGAGTCCAACTCGCCAGGTATGTGGTCAAATATTACCGCCGAGATGATAGGTTGGGTTAGGTTTGGTTATATTTCGTTATTAATGTATATGAAGGTCCCACGGAGACGTAGAGTCCAACTCGCCAGGAATGTTGTCAAATATTACAGCCGCGATGTTAGATTGGGTTAGGTTAGGTTATATTACGCTATTGATGTATATGAAGATCCCACGCAGACGTAGAGGTCAACCCGCCGGGAAAGTTTTCAAATATTACCGCCGAGATGATAGGTTGGGTTAGGTTAGGTTATATTTCGTCATTGATATATATGAAGGTCTCACGGAGACGTAGAGGCCAACAAGCCAGGAATGTTGACAAATATTACCGCCGAGATGGGAGGTTGGGTTAGGTTAGGTTATATTACGTTATTGATGTATATAAAGGTCCCACGGAGACGTAGAAGCCAACTCGCCAGGATTGTTGCCAAATATTACCGCCGCGATGTTAGATTGGGTTAGGTTTGTTTATATTTCGTTATTGATGTATATGAAGGTCCCACGGAGACGTAGAGGCCAACATGCCAGGAATGTTGTCAAATATTACAGCCGCGATGTTACATTGGGCGAGGTTAGGTTATATTAGGTTATTGATGTATATAAAGGTCCCACGGATCCGAAGAGGCCAACTCGCCAGGAATGTTGTCAAATATTACCACCGAAATGTTAGGTTGGGTTAGATTAGGTTATATTACGTTCTTCATGTATATAAAGGCCCCACGCAGACGTAGAGGTCAACCCGCCAGGAAAGTTTTCAAATATTACCGCCGAGATGATAGGTTGGGTTAGGTTAGGTTATATTTCGTCATTGATATATATGAAGGTCCCACGGAGACGTAGAGGCCAACAAGCCAGGAATGTTGACAAATATTACCGCCGAGATGGGAGGTTGGGTTAGGTTAGGTTATATTACGTTATTGATGTATATAAAGGTCCCACGGAGACGTAGAAGCCAACTCGCCAGGATTGTTGCCAAATATTACCTCCGCGATGTTAGATTGGGTTAGGTTAGGTTAGATTACGTTATTGCCGTTTATAAAGGTCCCACGGAGACGTAGAGGCCAACATGCCAGGAATGTTGGTCAAATATTACAGCCGCGATGTTAGATTGGGTTAGGTTAGGTTATATTACGTTATTGATGTATATAAAGGTCCCACGGAGACGTAGAATCCAACTCGTCAGGAATGTTGTCAAATATTACCGCCGAGATGATAGGTTGGATTAGGTTAGTTTATATTAAGTTATTGATGTATATGAAGATCCCACGGAGACGTAGAGGCCAACAAGCCAGGAATGTTGCCAAATATTACCGCCGAGATGCGAGGTTGGGTTAGGTTAGGTTATATTACGTTATTGATGTATATAAAGGTCCCACGGAGACGTAGAAGCCAATATGCCAGGAATGTTGGTCAAATATTACAGCCGCGATGTTAGATTGGGTTAGGTTAGGTTATATTACGTTATTGTTGTATACAAAGGACCAACGGAGACGTAGAGGCCAACATGCCAGGAATGTTGGTCTAATATTACCGCCGCGATGTTAGATTGGGTTAGGTTAGGTTAGATTACGTTATTGTCGTATATAAAGGTACCACGGAGACGTAGAGGCCAATATGCCAGGAATGTTGGTCAAATATTACAGCCGCGATGTTAGATTGGGTTAGGTTAGGTTATATTAAGTTATTGATGTATATGAAGATCCCACGGAGACGCAGAGGCCAACTCGCCAGGTATGTGGTCACATATTACCGCCGAGATGATAGGTTGGGTTAGGTTTGGTTATATTTCGTTATTAATGTATATAAAGGTCCCACGGAGACGTAGAGTCCAACTCGCCAGGAATGTTGTCAAATATTACAGCCGCGATGTTAGATTGGGTTAGGTTAGGTTATATTACGTTATTGATGTATATAAAGGTCCCACGGAAACGTAGAAGGCAACAAGCGAGGAATGTTGCCAAATATTGCCGCCGAAATGTTAGATTGGGTCAGGTTAGGTTAGACTACGTTATTGTCGTATATAAAGGTCCCACGGAGACGTAGAGGCCAACATGCCAGGAATGTTGGTCAAATATTACAGCCGCGATGTTAGATTGGGTTAGGTTAGGTTATACTACGTTATTGTTGTATATAAAGGTCCCGCGGAGACGTAGATGCCAACCCGCTAGGAAAGTTTTCAAATATTACCGCCGAGATGATAGGTTGGGTTAGGTTAGGTTATATTTCGTCATTGATATATATATGATGGTCCCACGGAGACGTAGAGGCCAACAAGTCAGGAATGTTGCCAAATATTACCGCCGAGATGTGAGGTTGGGTTAGGTTAGGTTATATTACGTTATTGATGTATATAAAGGTCCGACGGAGACGTAGAAGCCAACTCGCCAGGATTGTTGCCAAATATTACCGCCGCGATGTTAGATTGGGTTAGGTTAGGTTAGATTACGTTATTGCCGTATATAAAGGTCCCACGGAGACGTAGAGGCCAACATGCCAGGAATGTTGTCAAATATTACAGCCGCGATGTTACATTGGGCTAGGTTAGGTTATATTAGGTTATTGATGTATATAAAGGTCCCACTGAGACGTAGAGGCCCACTCGCCAGGAATGTTGTCAAATCTTACCGCCGAAATGTTAGGTTGGTTTAGGTTAGGTTATATTACGTTCTTGATGTATATAAAGGTCCCACGCAGACGTAGAGATCAACCCGCCGGGAAAGTTTTCAAATATTACCGCCGAGATGATAGGTTGGGTTAGGTTAGGTTATATTTCGTCATTGATATATATGAAGGTCCCACGGAGACGTAGAGGCCAACAAGCCAGGAATGTTGACAAATATTACCGCCGAGATGGGAGGTTGGGTTAGGTTAGGTTATATTACGTTATTGATGTATATAAAGGTCCCACGGAGACGTAGAAGCCAACTCGCCAGGATTGTTGCCAAATATTACCGCCGCGATGTTAGATTGGGTTAGGTTTGGTTATATTTCGTTATTGATGTATATGAAGGTCCCACGGAGACGTAGAGGCCAACATGCCAGAAATGTTGTCAAATATTACAGCCGCGACGTTACATTGGGCTAGGTTAGGTTATATTAGGTTATTGATGTATATAAGGGTCCCACGGAGACGTAGAGGCCAACTCGCCAGGAATGTTGTCAAATATTACCGCCGAAATGTTAGGTTGGTTTAGGTTAGGTTATATTACGTTCTTGATGTATATAAAGGTCCCACGCAGACGTAGAGGTCAACCCGCCGGGAAAGTTTTCAAATATTACCGCCGAGATGATAGGTTGGGTTAGTTTAGGTTATATTTCGTCATTGATATATATGAAGGTCCCACGGAGACGTAGAGGCCAACAAGCCAGGAATGTTGACAAATATTACCGCCGAGATGGGAGGTTGGGTTATGTTAGGTTATATTACGTTATTGATGTATATAAAGGTCCCACGGAGACGTAGAAGCCAACTCGCCAGGATTGTTGCCAAATATTACCGCCGCGATGTTAGATTGGGTTAGGTTAGGTTAGATTACGTTATTGTCGTATATAAAGGTCCCACGGAGACGTAGAGGCCAACATGCCAGGAATGTTGGTCAAATATTACAGCCGCGATGTTAGATTGGGTTAGGTTAGGTTACATTACGTTATTGTTGTATATAAAGGTCCCACGGAGACGTAGAGGCCAACTCGCCAGGAATGTTGTCAAATATTACCGCCGAGATGATAGGTTGGGTTAGGTTAGGTTATATTACGTTATTGATTTATATGAAGGACCCACGTAGACGTAGGGGCCAACTCGTCAGGAATATTGTCAAATATTACCGCCGAGATGATAGGCTGGATTAGGTTAGGTTGTATTACGTTATTGATGTATATAAATGTCCCACGGAGACGTAGATGCCGACAAACAAGGAATGTTGCCAAATATTGCCACCGAAATGTTAGGTTGGGTTAGGTTAGGTTATATTACGTTATTGATGTATATAAAGGTCCCACAGAGACATAGAGGACAAGACGTCAGGAATGTTGTCAAATATTACCGCCGACATGATAGGTTGGATTAGGTTAGGTTATATTAAGTTATTGATGTATATGAAGATCCCACGGAGACGTAGAGGCCAACAAGCCAGGAATGTTGCCAAATATTACCGCCGAGATGTGAGGTTGGGTTAGGTTAGGTTATATTACGTTATTGATGTATATAAAGGTCCCACGGAGACGTAGAAGCCAACTCGCCAGGATTGTTGCCAAATATTACCGCCGCGATGTTAGATTGGGTTAGGTTAGGTTAGATTACGTTATTGCCGTATATAAAGGTCCCACGGAGACGTAGAGGCCAACATGCCAGGAATGTTGTCAAATATTACAGCCGCGATGTTACATTGGGCTAGGTTAGGTTATATTAGGTTATTGATGTATATAAAGGTCCCACTGAGACGTAGAGGCCCACTCGCCAGGAATGTTGTCAAATCTTACCGCCGAAATGTTAGGTTGGTTTAGGTTAGGTTATATTACGTTCTTGATGTATATAAAGGTCCCACGCAGACGTAGAGATCAACCCGCCGGGAAAGTTTTCAAATATTACCGCCGAGATGATAGGTTGGGTTAGGTTAGGTTATATTTCGTCATTGATATATATGAAGGTCCCACGGAGACGTAGAGGCCAACAAGCCAGGAATGTTGACAAATATTACCGCCGAGATGGGAGGTTGGGTTAGGTTAGGTTATATTACGTTATTGATGTATATAAAGGTCCCACGGAGACGTAGAAGCCAACTCGCCAGGATTGTTGCCAAATATTACCGCCGCGATGTTAGATTGGGTTAGGTTTGGTTATATTTCGTTATTGATGTATATGAAGGTCCCACGGAGACGTAGAGGCCAACATGCCAGAAATGTTGTCAAATATTACAGCCGCGACGTTACATTGGGCTAGGTTAGGTTATATTAGGTTATTGATGTATATAAGGGTCCCACGGAGACGTAGAGGCCAACTCGCCAGGAATGTTGTCAAATATTACCGCCGAAATGTTAGGTTGGTTTAGGTTAGGTTATATTACGTTCTTGATGTATATAAAGGTCCCACGCAGACGTAGAGGTCAACCCGCCGGGAAAGTTTTCAAATATTACCGCCGAGATGATAGGTTGGGTTAGTTTAGGTTATATTTCGTCATTGATATATATGAAGGTCCCACGGAGACGTAGAGGCCAACAAGCCAGGAATGTTGACAAATATTACCGCCGAGATGGGAGGTTGGGTTATGTTAGGTTATATTACGTTATTGATGTATATAAAGGTCCCACGGAGACGTAGAAGCCAACTCGCCAGGATTGTTGCCAAATATTACCGCCGCGATGTTAGATTGGGTTAGGTTAGGTTAGATTACGTTATTGTCGTATATAAAGGTCCCACGGAGACGTAGAGGCCAACATGCCAGGAATGTTGGTCAAATATTACAGCCGCGATGTTAGATTGGGTTAGGTTAGGTTACATTACGTTATTGTTGTATATAAAGGTCCCACGGAGACGTAGAGGCCAACTCGCCAGGAATGTTGTCAAATATTACCGCCGAGATGATAGGTTGGGTTAGGTTAGGTTATATTACGTTATTGATTTATATGAAGGACCCACGTAGACGTAGGGGCCAACTCGTCAGGAATATTGTCAAATATTACCGCCGAGATGATAGGCTGGATTAGGTTAGGTTGTATTACGTTATTGATGTATATAAATGTCCCACGGAGACGTAGATGCCGACAAACAAGGAATGTTGCCAAATATTGCCACCGAAATGTTAGGTTGGGTTAGGTTAGGTTATATTACGTTATTGATGTATATAAAGGTCCCACAGAGACATAGAGGACAAGACGTCAGGAATGTTGTCAAATATTACCGCCGACATGATAGGTTGGATTAGGTTAGGTTATATTAAGTTATTGATGTATATGAAGATCCCACGGAGACGTAGAGGCCAACAAGCCAGGAATGTTGCCAAATATTACCGCCGAGATGTGAGGTTGGGTTAGGTTAGGTTATATTACGTTATTGATGTATATAAAGGTCCCACGGAGACGTAGAAGCCAACTCGCCAGGATTGTTGCCAAATATTACCGCCGCGATGTTAGATTGGGTTAGGTTAGGTTAGATTACGTTATTGTCGTATATAAAGGTCCCACGGAGACGTAGAGGCCAACATGCCAGGAATGTTGGTCAAATATTACAGCCGCGATGTTAGATTGGGTTAGGTTAGGTTATACTACGTTATTGTTGTATATAAAAGTCCCACGGAGACGTAGAGGCCAACCCGCCAGGAAAGTTTTCAAATATTACCGCCGAGATGATAGGTTGGGTTAGGTTAGGTTATATTTCGTCATTGATATATATGATGGTCCCACAGAGACGTAGAGGCCAACAAGTCAGGAATGTTGCCAAATATTACCGCCGAGATGTGAGGTTGGGTTAGGTTAGGTTATATTACGTTATTGATGTATATAAAGGTCCGACGGAGACGTAGAAGCCAACTCGCCAGGATTGTTGCCAAATATTACCGCCGCGATGTTAGATTGGGTTAGTTTAGGTTAGATTACGTTATTGCCGTATATAAAGGTCCCACGGAGACGTAGAGGCCAACATGCCAGGAATGTTGGTCAAATATTACAGCCGCGATGTTAGATTGGGTTAGGTTAGGTTATATTACGTTATTGTTGTATATAAAGGTCCCACGTAGACGTAGGGGCCAACTCGTCAGGAATGTTGTCAAATATTACCGCCGAAATGTTAGGTTGGGTTAGGTTAGGTTATATTAAGTTATTGATGTATATGAAGATCCCACGGAGACGCAGAGGCCAACTCGCCAGGTATGTGGTCAAATATTACCGCCGAGATGATAGGTTGGGTTAGGTTTGGTTATATTTCGTTATTAATGTATATAAAGTTCCCACGGAGACGTAGAGTCCAACTCGCCAGGAATGTTGTCAAATATTACGGCCGCGATGTTAGATTGGGTTAGGTTAGGTTATATTACGCTATTGATGTATATGAAGATCCCACGGAGACGTAGAGGCCAACTCGCCAGGCATGTGGTCAAATATTACTGCCGAGATGATAGGTTGTGTTAGGTTTGGTTATATTACGTTATTGTCGTATATAAAGGTCCCACGGAGACGTAGAGGCCAACGTGCCAGGAATGTTGGTCAAATATTACAGCCGAGATGATAGGTTGGGTTAGGTTAGGTTACATTTCGTCATTGATATATATGAAGGTCCCACGGAGACGTAGAGGCCAACAAGCCAGGAATGTTGACAAATATTACCGCCGAGATGGGAGGTTGGGTTAGGTTAGGTTATATTACGTTATTGATGTATATAAAGGTCCCACGGAGACGTAGAAGCCAACTCGCCAGGATTGTTGCCAAATATTACCGCCGCGATGTTAGATTGTGTTAGGTTAGGTTAGATTACGTTATTGATGTATATGAAGATCCCACGGAGACGTAGAGGCCAACTCGCCAGGTATGTGGTCAAATATTACCGCCGAGATGATAGGTTGAGTTAGGTTTGGTTATATTTCGTTATTGATGTATATGAAGGTCCCACGGAGACGTAGAGGCCAACATGCCAGGAATGTTGTCAAATATTACAGCCGCGATGTTAGATTGTGTTAGGTTAGGTTAGATTACGTTATTGATGTATATAAAGGTCCCACAGAGACATAGGGGACAAGTCGTCAGGAATGTTGTCAAATATTACCGCCGACATGATAGGTTGGATTAGGTTAGGTTATATTAAGTTATTGATGTATATGAAGATCCCACGGAGACGTAGAGGCCAACTCGCCAGGAATGTTGTCAAATATTACCGCCGAGATGATAGGTTGGGTTAGGTCAGGTTATATTACGTTATTGATTTATATGAAGGACCCACGTAGACGTAGGGGCCAACTCGCCAGGAATGTTGTCAAATATTACCGCCGAGATGATAGGTTGGGTTAGGTCAGGTTATATTACGTTATTGATTTTTATGAAGGACCCACGTAGACGTAGGGGCCAACTCGTCAGGAATATTGTCAAATATTACCGCCGAGATGATAGGTTGGATTAGGTTAGGTTGTATTACGTTATTGATGTATATAAATGTCCCACGGAGACGTAGATGCCAACAAACAAGGAATGTTGCCAAATATTGCCGCCGAAATGTTAGGTTGGGTTAGGTTAGGTTATATTACGTTATTGATGTATATAAAGGTCCCACAGAGACATAGAGGACAAGTCGTCAGGAATGTTGTCAAATATTACCGCCGAGATGATAGGTTGGATTAGGTTAGGTTATATTAAGTTATTGATGTATATGAAGATCCCACGGAGACGTAGAGGCCAACAAGCCAGGAATGTTGCCAAATATTACCGCCGAGATGCGAGGTTGGGTTAGGTTAGGTTATATTACGTTCTTGATGTATATAAAGGTCCCACGCAGACGTAGAGGTCAACCCGCCGGGAAAGTTTTCAAATATTACCGCCGAGATGATAGGTTGGGTTAGTTTAGGTTATATTTCGTCATTGATATATATGAAGGTCCCACGGAGACGTAGAGGCCAACAAGCCAGGAATGTTGACAAATATTACCGCCGAGATGGGAGGTTGGGTTATGTTAGGTTATATTACGTTATTGATGTATATAAAGGTCCCACGGAGACGTAGAAGCCAACTCGCCAGGATTGTTGCCAAATATTACCGCCGCGATGTTAGATTGGGTTAGGTTAGGTTAGATTACGTTATTGTCGTATATAAAGGTCCCACGGAGACGTAGAGGCCAACATGCCAGGAATGTTAGTCAAATATTACAGCCGCGATGTTAGATTGGGTTAGGTTAGGTTACATTACGTTATTGTTGTATATAAAGGTCCCACGGAGACGTAGAGGCCAACTCGCCAGGAATGTTGTCAAATATTACCGCCGAGATGATAGGTTGGGTTAGGTTAGGTTATATTACGTTATTGATTTATATGAAGGACCCACGTAGACGTAGGGGCCAACTCGTCAGGAATATTGTCAAATATTACCGCCGAGATGATAGGCTGGATTAGGTTAGGTTGTATTACGTTATTGATGTATATAAATGTCCCACGGAGACGTAGATGCCGACAAACAAGGAATGTTGCCAAATATTGCCACCGAAATGTTAGGTTGGGTTAGGTTAGGTTATATTACGTTATTGATGTATATAAAGGTCCCACAGAGACATAGGGGACAAGTCGTCAGGAATGTTGTCAAATATTACCGCCGACATGATAGGTTGGATTAGGTTAGGTTATATTAAGTTATTGTAGTATATGAAGATCCCACGGAGACGTAGAGGCCAACAAGCCAGGAATGTTGCCAAATATTACCGCCGAGATGTGAGGTTGGGTTAGGTTAGGTTATATTACGTTATTGATGTATATAAAGGTCCCACGGAGACGTAGAAGCCAACTCGGCAGGATTGTTGCCAAATATTACCGCCGCGATGTTAGATTGGGTTAGGTTAGGTTAGATTACGTTATTGTCGTATATAAAGGTCCCACGGAGACGTAGAGGCCAACATGCCAGGAATGTTGGTCAAATATTACAGCCGCGATGTTAGATTGGGTTAGGTTAGGTTATACTACGTTATTGTTGTATATAAAGGTCCCACGGAGACGTAGAGGCCAACCCGCCAGGAAAGTTTTCAAATATTACCGCCGAGATGATAGGTTGGGTTAGGTTAGGTTATATTTCGTCATTGATATATATGATGGTCCCACGGAGACGTAGAGGCCAACAAGTCAGGAATGTTGCCAAATATTACCGCCGAGATGTGAGGTTGGGTTAGGTTAGGTTATATTACGTTATTGATGTATATAAAGGTCCGACGGAGACGTAGAAGCCAACTCGCCAGGATTGTTGCCAAATATTACCGCCGCGATGTTAGATTGGGTTAGGTTAGGTTAGATTACGTTATTGTCGTATATAAAGGTCCCACGGAGACGTAGAGGCCAACATGCCAGGAATGTTGGTCAAATATTACAGCCGCGATGTTAGATTGGGTTAGGTTAGGTTACATTACGTTATTGTTGTATATAAAGGCCCCATGGAGACGTAGAGGCCAACTCGCCAGGAATGTTGTCAAATATTACCGCCGAGATGATAGGTTGGGTTAGGTTAGGTTATATTACGTTATTGATTTATATGAAGGACCCACGTAGACGTAGGGGCCAACTCGTCAGGAATATTGTCAAATATTACCGCCGAGACGATAGGCTGGATTAGGTTAGGTTGTATTACGTTATTGATGTATATAAATGTCCCACGGAGACGTAGATGCCGACAAACAAGGAATGTTGCCAAATATTGCCACCGAAATGTTAGGTTGGGTTAGGTTAGGTTATATTACGTTATTGATGTATATAAAGGTCCCACAGACACATAGGGGACAAGTTGTCAGGAATGTTGTCAAATATTACCGCCGACATGATAGGTTGGATTAGGTTAGGTTATATTAAGTTATTGATGTATATGAAGATCCCACGGAGACGTAGAGGCCAACAAGCCAGGAATGTTGCCAAATATTACCGCCGAGATGTGAGGTTGGGTTAGGTTAGGTTATATTACGTTATTGATGTATATAAAGGTCCCACGGAGACGTAGAAGCCAACTCGCCAGGATTGTTGCCAAATATTACCGCCGCGATGTTAGATTGGGTTAGGTTAGGTTAGATTACGTTATTGTCGTATATAAAGGTCCCACGGAGACGTAGAGGCCAACATGCCAGGAATGTTGGTCAAATATTACAGCCGCGATGTTAGATTGGGTTAGGTTAGGTTATATTAAGTTATTGATGTATATGAAGATCCCACGGAGACGCAGAGGCCAACTCGCCAGGTATGTGGTCACATATTACCGCCGAGATGATAGGTTGGGTTAGATTTGGTTATATTTCGTTATTAATGTATATAAAGGTCCCACGGAGACGTAGAGTCCAACTCGCCAGGAATGTTGTCAAATATTACAGCCGCGATGTTAGATTGGGTTAGGTTAGGTTATATTACGTTATTGATGTATATAAAGGTCCCACGGAAACGTAGAAGGCAACAAGCGAGGAATGTTGCCAAATATTGCCGCCGAAATGTTAGATTGGGTCAGGTTAGGTTAGACTACGTTATTGTCGTATATAAAGGTCCCACGGAGACGTAGAGGCCAACATGCCAGGAATGTTGGTCAAATATTACAGCCGCGATGTTAGATTGGGTTAGGTTAGGTTATACTACGTTATTGTTGTATATAAAGGTCCCGCGGAGACGTAGATGCCAACCCGCTAGGAAAGTTTTCAAATATTACCGCCGAGATGATAGGTTGGGTTAGGTTAGGTTATATTTCGTCATTGATATATATATGATGGTCCCACGGAGACGTAGAGGCCAACAAGTCAGGAATGTTGCCAAATATTACCGCCGAGATGTGAGGTTGGGTTAGGTTAGGTTATATTACGTTATTGATGTATATAAAGGTCCGACGGAGACGTAGAAGCCAACTCGCCAGGATTGTTGCCAAATATTACCGCCGCGATGTTAGATTGGGTTAGGTTAGGTTAGATTACGTTATTGCCGTATATAAAGGTCCCACGGAGACGTAGAGGCCAACATGCCAGGAATGTTGTCAAATATTACAGCCGCGATGTTACATTGGGCTAGGTTAGGTTATATTAGGTTATTGATGTATATAAAGGTCCCACTGAGACGTAGAGGCCCACTCGCCAGGAATGTTGTCAAATCTTACCGCCGAAATGTTAGGTTGGTTTAGGTTAGGTTATATTACGTTCTTGATGTATATAAAGGTCCCACGCAGACGTAGAGATCAACCCGCCGGGAAAGTTTTCAAATATTACCGCCGAGATGATAGGTTGGGTTAGGTTAGGTTATATTTCGTCATTGATATATATGAAGGTCCCACGGAGACGTAGAGGCCAACAAGCCAGGAATGTTGACAAATATTACCGCCGAGATGGGAGGTTGGGTTAGGTTAGGTTATATTACGTTATTGATGTATATAAAGGTCCCACGGAGACGTAGAAGCCAACTCGCCAGGATTGTTGCCAAATATTACCGCCGCGATGTTAGATTGGGTTAGGTTTGGTTATATTTCGTTATTGATGTATATGAAGGTCCCACGGAGACGTAGAGGCCAACATGCCAGAAATGTTGTCAAATATTACAGCCGCGACGTTACATTGGGCTAGGTTAGGTTATATTAGGTTATTGATGTATATAAGGGTCCCACGGAGACGTAGAGGCCAACTCGCCAGGAATGTTGTCAAATATTACCGCCGAAATGTTAGGTTGGTTTAGGTTAGGTTATATTACGTTCTTGATGTATATAAAGGTCCCACGCAGACGTAGAGGTCAACCCGCCGGGAAAGTTTTCAAATATTACCGCCGAGATGATAGGTTGGGTTAGTTTAGGTTATATTTCGTCATTGATATATATGAAGGTCCCACGGAGACGTAGAGGCCAACAAGCCAGGAATGTTGACAAATATTACCGCCGAGATGGGAGGTTGGGTTATGTTAGGTTATATTACGTTATTGATGTATATAAAGGTCCCACGGAGACGTAGAAGCCAACTCGCCAGGATTGTTGCCAAATATTACCGCCGCGATGTTAGATTGGGTTAGGTTAGGTTAGATTACGTTATTGTCGTATATAAAGGTCCCACGGAGACGTAGAGGCCAACATGCCAGGAATGTTGGTCAAATATTACAGCCGCGATGTTAGATTGGGTTAGGTTAGGTTATACTACGTTATTGTTGTATATAAAGGTCCCGCGGAGACGTAGATGCCAACCCGCTAGGAAAGTTTTCAAATATTACCGCCGAGATGATAGGTTGGGTTAGGTTAGGTTATATTTCGTCATTGATATATATATGATGGTCCCACGGAGACGTAGAGGCCAACAAGTCAGGAATGTTGCCAAATATTACCGCCGAGATGTGAGGTTGGGTTAGGTTAGGTTATATTACGTTATTGATGTATATAAAGGTCCGACGGAGACGTAGAAGCCAACTCGCCAGGATTGTTGCCAAATATTACCGCCGCGATGTTAGATTGGGTTAGGTTAGGTTAGATTACGTTATTGCCGTATATAAAGGTCCCACGGAGACGTAGAGGCCAACATGCCAGGAATGTTGTCAAATATTACAGCCGCGATGTTACATTGGGCTAGGTTAGGTTATATTAGGTTATTGATGTATATAAAGGTCCCACTGAGACGTAGAGGCCCACTCGCCAGGAATGTTGTCAAATCTTACCGCCGAAATGTTAGGTTGGTTTAGGTTAGGTTATATTACGTTCTTGATGTATATAAAGGTCCCACGCAGACGTAGAGATCAACCCGCCGGGAAAGTTTTCAAATATTACCGCCGAGATGATAGGTTGGGTTAGGTTAGGTTATATTTCGTCATTGATATATATGAAGGTCCCACGGAGACGTAGAGGCCAACAAGCCAGGAATGTTGACAAATATTACCGCCGAGATGGGAGGTTGGGTTAGGTTAGGTTATATTACGTTATTGATGTATATAAAGGTCCCACGGAGACGTAGAAGCCAACTCGCCAGGATTGTTGCCAAATATTACCGCCGCGATGTTAGATTGGGTTAGGTTTGGTTATATTTCGTTATTGATGTATATGAAGGTCCCACGGAGACGTAGAGGCCAACATGCCAGAAATGTTGTCAAATATTACAGCCGCGACGTTACATTGGGCTAGGTTAGGTTATATTAGGTTATTGATGTATATAAGGGTCCCACGGAGACGTAGAGGCCAACTCGCCAGGAATGTTGTCAAATATTACCGCCGAAATGTTAGGTTGGTTTAGGTTAGGTTATATTACGTTCTTGATGTATATAAAGGTCCCACGCAGACGTAGAGGTCAACCCGCCGGGAAAGTTTTCAAATATTACCGCCGAGATGATAGGTTGGGTTAGTTTAGGTTATATTTCGTCATTGATATATATGAAGGTCCCACGGAGACGTAGAGGCCAACAAGCCAGGAATGTTGACAAATATTACCGCCGAGATGGGAGGTTGGGTTATGTTAGGTTATATTACGTTATTGATGTATATAAAGGTCCCACGGAGACGTAGAAGCCAACTCGCCAGGATTGTTGCCAAATATTACCGCCGCGATGTTAGATTGGGTTAGGTTAGGTTAGATTACGTTATTGTCGTATATAAAGGTCCCACGGAGACGTAGAGGCCAACATGCCAGGAATGTTGGTCAAATATTACAGCCGCGATGTTAGATTGGGTTAGGTTAGGTTACATTACGTTATTGTTGTATATAAAGGTCCCACGGAGACGTAGAGGCCAACTCGCCAGGAATGTTGTCAAATATTACCGCCGAGATGATAGGTTGGGTTAGGTTAGGTTATATTACGTTATTGATTTATATGAAGGACCCACGTAGACGTAGGGGCCAACTCGTCAGGAATATTGTCAAATATTACCGCCGAGATGATAGGCTGGATTAGGTTAGGTTGTATTACGTTATTGATGTATATAAATGTCCCACGGAGACGTAGATGCCGACAAACAAGGAATGTTGCCAAATATTGCCACCGAAATGTTAGGTTGGGTTAGGTTAGGTTATATTACGTTATTGATGTATATAAAGGTCCCACAGAGACATAGAGGACAAGACGTCAGGAATGTTGTCAAATATTACCGCCGACATGATAGGTTGGATTAGGTTAGGTTATATTAAGTTATTGATGTATATGAAGATCCCACGGAGACGTAGAGGCCAACAAGCCAGGAATGTTGCCAAATATTACCGCCGAGATGTGAGGTTGGGTTAGGTTAGGTTATATTACGTTATTGATGTATATAAAGGTCCCACGGAGACGTAGAAGCCAACTCGCCAGGATTGTTGCCAAATATTACCGCCGCGATGTTAGATTGGGTTAGGTTAGGTTAGATTACGTTATTGTCGTATATAAAGGTCCCACGGAGACGTAGAGGCCAACATGCCAGGAATGTTGGTCAAATATTACAGCCGCGATGTTAGATTGGGTTAGGTTAGGTTATACTACGTTATTGTTGTATATAAAAGTCCCACGGAGACGTAGAGGCCAACCCGCCAGGAAAGTTTTCAAATATTACCGCCGAGATGATAGGTTGGGTTAGGTTAGGTTATATTTCGTCATTGATATATATGATGGTCCCACAGAGACGTAGAGGCCAACAAGTCAGGAATGTTGCCAAATATTACCGCCGAGATGTGAGGTTGGGTTAGGTTAGGTTATATTACGTTATTGATGTATATAAAGGTCCGACGGAGACGTAGAAGCCAACTCGCCAGGATTGTTGCCAAATATTACCGCCGCGATGTTAGATTGGGTTAGTTTAGGTTAGATTACGTTATTGCCGTATATAAAGGTCCCACGGAGACGTAGAGGCCAACATGCCAGGAATGTTGGTCAAATATTACAGCCGCGATGTTAGATTGGGTTAGGTTAGGTTATATTACGTTATTGTTGTATATAAAGGTCCCACGTAGACGTAGGGGCCAACTCGTCAGGAATGTTGTCAAATATTACCGCCGAAATGTTAGGTTGGGTTAGGTTAGGTTATATTAAGTTATTGATGTATATGAAGATCCCACGGAGACGCAGAGGCCAACTCGCCAGGTATGTGGTCAAATATTACCGCCGAGATGATAGGTTGGGTTAGGTTTGGTTATATTTCGTTATTAATGTATATAAAGTTCCCACGGAGACGTAGAGTCCAACTCGCCAGGAATGTTGTCAAATATTACGGCCGCGATGTTAGATTGGGTTAGGTTAGGTTATATTACGCTATTGATGTATATGAAGATCCCACGGAGACGTAGAGGCCAACTCGCCAGGCATGTGGTCAAATATTACTGCCGAGATGATAGGTTGTGTTAGGTTTGGTTATATTACGTTATTGTCGTATATAAAGATCCCACGGAGACGTAGAGGCCAACGTGCCAGGAATGTTGGTCAAATATTACAGCCGAGATGATAGGTTGGGTTAGGTTAGGTTACATTTCGTCATTGATATATATGAAGGTCCCACGGAGACGTAGAGGCCAACAAGCCAGGAATGTTGACAAATATTACCGCCGAGATGGGAGGTTGGGTTAGGTTAGGTTATATTACGTTATTGATGTATATAAAGGTCCCACGGAGACGTAGAAGCCAACTCGCCAGGATTGTTGCCAAATATTACCGCCGCGATGTTAGATTGTGTTAGGTTAGGTTAGATTACGTTATTGATGTATATGAAGATCCCACGGAGACGTAGAGGCCAACTCGCCAGGTATGTGGTCAAATATTACCGCCGAGATGATAGGTTGAGTTAGGTTTGGTTATATTTCGTTATTGATGTATATGAAGGTCCCACGGAGACGTAGAGGCCAACATGCCAGGAATGTTGTCAAATATTACAGCCGCGATGTTAGATTGTGTTAGGTTAGGTTAGATTACGTTATTGATGTATATAAAGGTCCCACAGAGACATAGGGGACAAGTCGTCAGGAATGTTGTCAAATATTACCGCCGACATGATAGGTTGGATTAGGTTAGGTTATATTAAGTTATTGATGTATATGAAGATCCCACGGAGACGTAGAGGCCAACTCGCCAGGAATGTTGTCAAATATTACCGCCGAGATGATAGGTTGGGTTAGGTCAGGTTATATTACGTTATTGATTTATATGAAGGACCCACGTAGACGTAGGGGCCAACTCGCCAGGAATGTTGTCAAATATTACCGCCGAGATGATAGGTTGGGTTAGGTCAGGTTATATTACGTTATTGATTTTTATGAAGGACCCACGTAGACGTAGGGGCCAACTCGTCAGGAATATTGTCAAATATTACCGCCGAGATGATAGGTTGGATTAGGTTAGGTTGTATTACGTTATTGATGTATATAAATGTCCCACGGAGACGTAGATGCCAACAAACAAGGAATGTTGCCAAATATTGCCGCCGAAATGTTAGGTTGGGTTAGGTTAGGTTATATTACGTTATTGATGTATATAAAGGTCCCACAGAGACATAGAGGACAAGTCGTCAGGAATGTTGTCAAATATTACCGCCGAGATGATAGGTTGGATTAGGTTAGGTTATATTAAGTTATTGATGTATATGAAGATCCCACGGAGACGTAGAGGCCAACAAGCCAGGAATGTTGCCAAATATTACCGCCGAGATGCGAGGTTGGGTTAGGTTAGGTTATATTACGTTCTTGATGTATATAAAGGTCCCACGCAGACGTAGAGGTCAACCCGCCGGGAAAGTTTTCAAATATTACCGCCGAGATGATAGGTTGGGTTAGTTTAGGTTATATTTCGTCATTGATATATATGAAGGTCCCACGGAGACGTAGAGGCCAACAAGCCAGGAATGTTGACAAATATTACCGCCGAGATGGGAGGTTGGGTTATGTTAGGTTATATTACGTTATTGATGTATATAAAGGTCCCACGGAGACGTAGAAGCCAACTCGCCAGGATTGTTGCCAAATATTACCGCCGCGATGTTAGATTGGGTTAGGTTAGGTTAGATTACGTTATTGTCGTATATAAAGGTCCCACGGAGACGTAGAGGCCAACATGCCAGGAATGTTAGTCAAATATTACAGCCGCGATGTTAGATTGGGTTAGGTTAGGTTACATTACGTTATTGTTGTATATAAAGGTCCCACGGAGACGTAGAGGCCAACTCGCCAGGAATGTTGTCAAATATTACCGCCGAGATGATAGGTTGGGTTAGGTTAGGTTATATTACGTTATTGATTTATATGAAGGACCCACGTAGACGTAGGGGCCAACTCGTCAGGAATATTGTCAAATATTACCGCCGAGATGATAGGCTGGATTAGGTTAGGTTGTATTACGTTATTGATGTATATAAATGTCCCACGGAGACGTAGATGCCGACAAACAAGGAATGTTGCCAAATATTGCCACCGAAATGTTAGGTTGGGTTAGGTTAGGTTATATTACGTTATTGATGTATATAAAGGTCCCACAGAGACATAGGGGACAAGTCGTCAGGAATGTTGTCAAATATTACCGCCGACATGATAGGTTGGATTAGGTTAGGTTATATTAAGTTATTGTAGTATATGAAGATCCCACGGAGACGTAGAGGCCAACAAGCCAGGAATGTTGCCAAATATTACCGCCGAGATGTGAGGTTGGGTTAGGTTAGGTTATATTACGTTATTGATGTATATAAAGGTCCCACGGAGACGTAGAAGCCAACTCGCCAGGATTGTTGCCAAATATTACCGCCGCGATGTTAGATTGGGTTAGGTTAGGTTAGATTACGTTATTGTCGTATATAAAGGTCCCACGGAGACGTAGAGGCCAACATGCCAGGAATGTTGGTCAAATATTACAGCCGCGATGTTAGATTGGGTTAGGTTAGGTTATACTACGTTATTGTTGTATATAAAGGTCCCACGGAGACGTAGAGGCCAACCCGCCAGGAAAGTTTTCAAATATTACCGCCGAGATGATAGGTTGGGTTAGGTTAGGTTATATTTCGTCATTGATATATATGATGGTCCCACGGAGACGTAGAGGCCAACAAGTCAGGAATGTTGCCAAATATTACCGCCGAGATGTGAGGTTGGGTTAGGTTAGGTTATATTACGTTATTGATGTATATAAAGGTCCGACGGAGACGTAGAAGCCAACTCGCCAGGATTGTTGCCAAATATTACCGCCGCGATGTTAGATTGGGTTAGGTTAGGTTAGATTACGTTATTGTCGTATATAAAGGTCCCACGGAGACGTAGAGGCCAACATGCCAGGAATGTTGGTCAAATATTACAGCCGCGATGTTAGATTGGGTTAGGTTAGGTTACATTACGTTATTGTTGTATATAAAGGCCCCACGGAGACGTAGAGGCCAACTCGCCAGGAATGTTGTCAAATATTACCGCCGAGATGATAGGTTGGGTTAGGTTAGGTTATATTACGTTATTGATTTATATGAAGGACCCACGTAGACGTAGGGGCCAACTCGTCAGGAATATTGTCAAATATTACCGCCGAGACGATAGGCTGGATTAGGTTAGGTTGTATTACGTTATTGATGTATATAAATGTCCCACGGAGACGTAGATGCCGACAAACAAGGAATGTTGCCAAATATTGCCACCGAAATGTTAGGTTGGGTTAGGTTAGGTTATATTACGTTATTGATGTATATAAAGGTCCCACAGACACATAGGGGACAAGTTGTCAGGAATGTTGTCAAATATTACCGCCGACATGATAGGTTGGATTAGGTTAGGTTATATTAAGTTATTGATGTATATGAAGATCCCACGGAGACGTAGAGGCCAACAAGCCAGGAATGTTGCCAAATATTACCGCCGAGATGTGAGGTTGGGTTAGGTTAGGTTATATTACGTTATTGATGTATATAAAGGTCCCACGGAGACGTAGAAGCCAACTCGCCAGGATTGTTGCCAAATATTACCGCCGCGATGTTAGATTGGGTTAGGTTAGGTTAGATTACGTTATTGTCGTATATAAAGGTCCCACGGAGACGTAGAGGCCAACATGCCAGGAATGTTGGTCAAATATTACAGCCGCGATGTTAGATTGGGTTAGGTTAGGTTATACTACGTTATTGTTGTATATAAAGGTCCCACGGAGACGTAGAGGCCAACCCGCCAGGAAAGTTTTCAAATATTACCGCCGAGATGATAGGTTGGGTTAGGTTAGGTTATATTACGTTATTGTTGTATATAAAGGTCCCACGGAGACGTAGAGGCCAACTCGCCGGGAATGTTGTCAAATATTACAGCCGCGATGTCAGATTGGGTTACGTTAGGTTATATTACGTTATTGACGTATATAAAGGTCCCACGGAGACGTAGAGGCCAACTCGCCAGGAATGTTGTCAAATATTACCGCCGAAATGTTAGGTTGGGTTAGGTTAGGTTATATTAAGTTATTGATGTATATGAAGATCCTACGGAGACGCAGAGGCCAACTCGCCAGGTATGTGGTCAAATATTACCGCCGAGATGATAGGTTGGGTCAGGTTTGGTTATATTTCGTTATTAATGTATATGAAGTTCCCACGGAGACGTAGAATCCAACTCGCCAGGAATGTTGTCAAATATTACAGCCGCGATGTTAGATTGGGTTACGTTAGGTTATATTACGCTATTGATGTATATGAAGATCCCACGGAGACGTAGAGGCCAACTCGCCAGGTATGTGGTCAAATATTACCGCCGAGATGATAGGTTGGGTTAGGTTTGGTTATATTTCGTTATTGATGTATATGAAGGTCCCACGGAGACGTAGAGGCCAACATGCCAGGAATGTTGTCAAATATTACAGACGCGATGTTACATTGGGCTAGGTTAGGTTATCTTAGGTTATTGATGTATATAAAGGTCCCACGGAGACGTAGAGGCCAACTCGCCAGGAATGTTGTCAAATATTACAGCCGAAATGTTAGGTTGGTTTAGGTTAGGTTATATTACGTTCTTGATGTATATAAAGGTCCCACGCAGACGTAGAGGTCAACCCGCCGGGAAAGTTTTCAAATATTACCGCCGAGATGATAGGTTGGGTTAGTTTAGGTTATATTTCGTCATTGATATATATGAAGGTCCCACGGAGACGTAGAGGCCAACAAGCCAGGAATGTTGACAAATATTACCGCCGAGATGGGAGGTTGGGTTATGTTAGGTTATATTACGTTATTGATGTATATAAAGGTCCCACGGAGACGTAGAAGCCAACTCGCCAGGATTGTTGCCAAATATTACCGCCGCGATGTTAGATTGGGTTAGGTTAGGTTAGATTACGTTATTGTCGTATATAAAGGTCCCACGGAGACGTAGAGGCCAACATGCCAGGAATGTTGGTCAAATATTACAGCCGCGATGTTAGATTGGGTTAGGTTAGGTTACATTACGTTATTGTTGTATATAAAGGTCCCACGGAGACGTAGAGGCCAACTCGCCAGGAATGTTGTCAAATATTACCGCCGAGATGATAGGTTGGGTTAGGTTAGGTTATATTACGTTATTGATTTATATGAAGGACCCACGTAGACGTAGGGGCCAACTCGTCAGGAATATTGTCAAATATTACCGCCGAGATGATAGGCTGGATTAGGTTAGGTTGTATTACGTTATTGATGTATATAAATGTCCCACGGAGACGTAGATGCCGACAAACAAGGAATGTTGCCAAATATTGCCACCGAAATGTTAGGTTGGGTTAGGTTAGGTTATATTACGTTATTGATGTATATAAAGGTCCCACAGAGACATAGAGGACAAGACGTCAGGAATGTTGTCAAATATTACCGCCGACATGATAGGTTGGATTAGGTTAGGTTATATTAAGTTATTGATGTATATGAAGATCCCACGGAGACGTAGAGGCCAACAAGCCAGGAATGTTGCCAAATATTACCGCCGAGATGTGAGGTTGGGTTAGGTTAGGTTATATTACGTTATTGATGTATATAAAGGTCCCACGGAGACGTAGAAGCCAACTCGCCAGGATTGTTGCCAAATATTACCGCCGCGATGTTAGATTGGGTTAGGTTAGGTTAGATTACGTTATTGTCGTATATAAAGGTCCCACGGAGACGTAGAGGCCAACATGCCAGGAATGTTGGTCAAATATTACAGCCGCGATGTTAGATTGGGTTAGGTTAGGTTATACTACGTTATTGTTGTATATAAAAGTCCCACGGAGACGTAGAGGCCAACCCGCCAGGAAAGTTTTCAAATATTACCGCCGAGATGATAGGTTGGGTTAGGTTAGGTTATATTTCGTCATTGATATATATGATGGTCCCACAGAGACGTAGAGGCCAACAAGTCAGGAATGTTGCCAAATATTACCGCCGAGATGTGAGGTTGGGTTAGGTTAGGTTATATTACGTTATTGATGTATATAAAGGTCCGACGGAGACGTAGAAGCCAACTCGCCAGGATTGTTGCCAAATATTACCGCCGCGATGTTAGATTGGGTTAGTTTAGGTTAGATTACGTTATTGCCGTATATAAAGGTCCCACGGAGACGTAGAGGCCAACATGCCAGGAATGTTGGTCAAATATTACAGCCGCGATGTTAGATTGGGTTAGGTTAGGTTATATTACGTTATTGTTGTATATAAAGGTCCCACGTAGACGTAGGGGCCAACTCGTCAGGAATGTTGTCAAATATTACCGCCGAAATGTTAGGTTGGGTTAGGTTAGGTTATATTAAGTTATTGATGTATATGAAGATCCCACGGAGACGCAGAGGCCAACTCGCCAGGTATGTGGTCAAATATTACCGCCGAGATGATAGGTTGGGTTAGGTTTGGTTATATTTCGTTATTAATGTATATAAAGTTCCCACGGAGACGTAGAGTCCAACTCGCCAGGAATGTTGTCAAATATTACGGCCGCGATGTTAGATTGGGTTAGGTTAGGTTATATTACGCTATTGATGTATATGAAGATCCCACGGAGACGTAGAGGCCAACTCGCCAGGCATGTGGTCAAATATTACTGCCGAGATGATAGGTTGTGTTAGGTTTGGTTATATTACGTTATTGTCGTATATAAAGGTCCCACGGAGACGTAGAGGCCAACGTGCCAGGAATGTTGGTCAAATATTACAGCCGAGATGATAGGTTGGGTTAGGTTAGGTTACATTTCGTCATTGATATATATGAAGGTCCCACGGAGACGTAGAGGCCAACAAGCCAGGAATGTTGACAAATATTACCGCCGAGATGGGAGGTTGGGTTAGGTTAGGTTATATTACGTTATTGATGTATATAAAGGTCCCACGGAGACGTAGAAGCCAACTCGCCAGGATTGTTGCCAAATATTACCGCCGCGATGTTAGATTGTGTTAGGTTAGGTTAGATTACGTTATTGATGTATATGAAGATCCCACGGAGACGTAGAGGCCAACTCGCCAGGTATGTGGTCAAATATTACCGCCGAGATGATAGGTTGAGTTAGGTTTGGTTATATTTCGTTATTGATGTATATGAAGGTCCCACGGAGACGTAGAGGCCAACATGCCAGGAATGTTGTCAAATATTACAGCCGCGATGTTAGATTGTGTTAGGTTAGGTTAGATTACGTTATTGATGTATATAAAGGTCCCACAGAGACATAGGGGACAAGTCGTCAGGAATGTTGTCAAATATTACCGCCGACATGATAGGTTGGATTAGGTTAGGTTATATTAAGTTATTGATGTATATGAAGATCCCACGGAGACGTAGAGGCCAACTCGCCAGGAATGTTGTCAAATATTACCGCCGAGATGATAGGTTGGGTTAGGTCAGGTTATATTACGTTATTGATTTATATGAAGGACCCACGTAGACGTAGGGGCCAACTCGCCAGGAATGTTGTCAAATATTACCGCCGAGATGATAGGTTGGGTTAGGTCAGGTTATATTACGTTATTGATTTTTATGAAGGACCCACGTAGACGTAGGGGCCAACTCGTCAGGAATATTGTCAAATATTACCGCCGAGATGATAGGTTGGATTAGGTTAGGTTGTATTACGTTATTGATGTATATAAATGTCCCACGGAGACGTAGATGCCAACAAACAAGGAATGTTGCCAAATATTGCCGCCGAAATGTTAGGTTGGGTTAGGTTAGGTTATATTACGTTATTGATGTATATAAAGGTCCCACAGAGACATAGAGGACAAGTCGTCAGGAATGTTGTCAAATATTACCGCCGAGATGATAGGTTGGATTAGGTTAGGTTATATTAAGTTATTGATGTATATGAAGATCCCACGGAGACGTAGAGGCCAACAAGCCAGGAATGTTGCCAAATATTACCGCCGAGATGCGAGGTTGGGTTAGGTTAGGACTCTGAGATAGCGCGTTGTATATAAAGGTCCCACGCAGACGTAGAGGTCAACCCGCCGGGAAAGTTTTCAAATATTACCGCCGAGATGATAGGTTGGGTTAGTTTAGGTTATATTTCGTCATTGATATATATGAAGGTCCCACGGAGACGTAGAGGCCAACAAGCCAGGAATGTTGACAAATATTACCGCCGAGATGGGAGGTTGGGTTATGTTAGGTTATATTACGTTATTGATGTATATAAAGGTCCCACGGAGACGTAGAAGCCAACTCGCCAGGATTGTTGCCAAATATTACCGCCGCGATGTTAGATTGGGTTAGGTTAGGTTAGATTACGTTATTGTCGTATATAAAGGTCCCACGGAGACGTAGAGGCCAACATGCCAGGAATGTTAGTCAAATATTACAGCCGCGATGTTAGATTGGGTTAGGTTAGGTTACATTACGTTATTGTTGTATATAAAGGTCCCACGGAGACGTAGAGGCCAACTCGCCAGGAATGTTGTCAAATATTACCGCCGAGATGATAGGTTGGGTTAGGTTAGGTTATATTACGTTATTGATTTATATGAAGGACCCACGTAGACGTAGGGGCCAACTCGTCAGGAATATTGTCAAATATTACCGCCGAGATGATAGGCTGGATTAGGTTAGGTTGTATTACGTTATTGATGTATATAAATGTCCCACGGAGACGTAGATGCCGACAAACAAGGAATGTTGCCAAATATTGCCACCGAAATGTTAGGTTGGGTTAGGTTAGGTTATATTACGTTATTGATGTATATAAAGGTCCCACAGAGACATAGGGGACAAGTCGTCAGGAATGTTGTCAAATATTACCGCCGACATGATAGGTTGGATTAGGTTAGGTTATATTAAGTTATTGTAGTATATGAAGATCCCACGGAGACGTAGAGGCCAACAAGCCAGGAATGTTGCCAAATATTACCGCCGAGATGTGAGGTTGGGTTAGGTTAGGTTATATTACGTTATTGATGTATATAAAGGTCCCACGGAGACGTAGAAGCCAACTCGGCAGGATTGTTGCCAAATATTACCGCCGCGATGTTAGATTGGGTTAGGTTAGGTTAGATTACGTTATTGTCGTATATAAAGGTCCCACGGAGACGTAGAGGCCAACATGCCAGGAATGTTGGTCAAATATTACAGCCGCGATGTTAGATTGGGTTAGGTTAGGTTATACTACGTTATTGTTGTATATAAAGGTCCCACGGAGACGTAGAGGCCAACCCGCCAGGAAAGTTTTCAAATATTACCGCCGAGATGATAGGTTGGGTTAGGTTAGGTTATATTTCGTCATTGATATATATGATGGTCCCACGGAGACGTAGAGGCCAACAAGTCAGGAATGTTGCCAAATATTACCGCCGAGATGTGAGGTTGGGTTAGGTTAGGTTATATTACGTTATTGATGTATATAAAGGTCCGACGGAGACGTAGAAGCCAACTCGCCAGGATTGTTGCCAAATATTACCGCCGCGATGTTAGATTGGGTTAGGTTAGGTTAGATTACGTTATTGTCGTATATAAAGGTCCCACGGAGACGTAGAGGCCAACATGCCAGGAATGTTGGTCAAATATTACAGCCGCGATGTTAGATTGGGTTAGGTTAGGTTACATTACGTTATTGTTGTATATAAAGGCCCCATGGAGACGTAGAGGCCAACTCGCCAGGAATGTTGTCAAATATTACCGCCGAGATGATAGGTTGGGTTAGGTTAGGTTATATTACGTTATTGATTTATATGAAGGACCCACGTAGACGTAGGGGCCAACTCGTCAGGAATATTGTCAAATATTACCGCCGAGACGATAGGCTGGATTAGGTTAGGTTGTATTACGTTATTGATGTATATAAATGTCCCACGGAGACGTAGATGCCGACAAACAAGGAATGTTGCCAAATATTGCCACCGAAATGTTAGGTTGGGTTAGGTTAGGTTATATTACGTTATTGATGTATATAAAGGTCCCACAGACACATAGGGGACAAGTTGTCAGGAATGTTGTCAAATATTACCGCCGACATGATAGGTTGGATTAGGTTAGGTTATATTAAGTTATTGATGTATATGAAGATCCCACGGAGACGTAGAGGCCAACAAGCCAGGAATGTTGCCAAATATTACCGCCGAGATGTGAGGTTGGGTTAGGTTAGGTTATATTACGTTATTGATGTATATAAAGGTCCCACGGAGACGTAGAAGCCAACTCGCCAGGATTGTTGCCAAATATTACCGCCGCGATGTTAGATTGGGTTAGGTTAGGTTAGATTACGTTATTGTCGTATATAAAGGTCCCACGGAGACGTAGAGGCCAACATGCCAGGAATGTTGGTCAAATATTACAGCCGCGATGTTAGATTGGGTTAGGTTAGGTTATACTACGTTATTGTTGTATATAAAGGTCCCACGGAGACGTAGAGGCCAACCCGCCAGGAAAGTTTTCAAATATTACCGCCGAGATGATAGGTTGGGTTAGGTTAGGTTATATTACGTTATTGTTGTATATAAAGGTCCCACGGAGACGTAGAGGCCAACTCGCCGGGAATGTTGTCAAATATTACAGCCGCGATGTCAGATTGGGTTACGTTAGGTTATATTACGTTATTGACGTATATAAAGGTCCCACGGAGACGTAGAGGCCAACTCGCCAGGAATGTTGTCAAATATTACCGCCGAAATGTTAGGTTGGGTTAGGTTAGGTTATATTAAGTTATTGATGTATATGAAGATCCTACGGAGACGCAGAGGCCAACTCGCCAGGTATGTGGTCAAATATTACCGCCGAGATGATAGGTTGGGTCAGGTTTGGTTATATTTCGTTATTAATGTATATGAAGTTCCCACGGAGACGTAGAATCCAACTCGCCAGGAATGTTGTCAAATATTACAGCCGCGATGTTAGATTGGGTTACGTTAGGTTATATTACGCTATTGATGTATATGAAGATCCCACGGAGACGTAGAGGCCAACTCGCCAGGTATGTGGTCAAATATTACCGCCGAGATGATAGGTTGGGTTAGGTTTGGTTATATTTCGTTATTGATGTATATGAAGGTCCCACGGAGACGTAGAGGCCAACATGCCAGGAATGTTGTCAAATATTACAGACGCGATGTTACATTGGTCTAGGTTAGGTTATCTTAGGTTATTGATGTATATAAAGGTCCCACGGAGACGTAGAGGCCAACTCGCCAGGAATGTTGTCAAATATTACAGCCGAAATGTTAGGTTGGTTTAGGTTAGGTTATATTACGTTCTTGATGTATATAAAGGTCCCACGCAGACGTAGAGGTCAACCCGCCGGGAAAGTTTTCAAATATCACCGCCGAGATGATAAGTTGGGTTAGGTTAGGTTATATTTCGTCATTGATATATATGAAGGTCCCACGGAGACGTAGAGGCCAACAAGCCAGGAATGTTGACAAATATTACCGCCGAGATGGGAGGTTGGGTTAGGTTAGGTTATATTACGTTATTGATGTATATAAAGGTCCCACGGAGACGTAGAAGCCAACTCGCCAGGATTGTTGCCAAATATTACCGCCGCGATGTTAGATTGGGTTAGGTTAGGTTAGATTACGTTATTGTCGTATATAATGGTCCCACGGAGACGTAGAGGCCAACATGCCAGGAATGTTGGTCAAATATTACAGCCGCGATGTTAGATTGGGCTAGGTTAGGTTATGTTAGGTTATTGATGTATATAAATGTCCCACGGAGACGTAGAGGCCAACTCGCCAGGAATGTTGTCAAATATTACCGAAGAGATGATAGGTTGGGTTAGGTTAGGTTATATTACGTTATTGATTTATATGAAGGACCCACGCAGACGTAGGGGCCAACTCGTCAGGAATATTGTCAAATATTACCGCCGAGATGATAGGTTGGATTAGGTTAGGTTGTATTACGTTATTGATGTATATAAATGTCCCACGGAGACGTAGATGCCAACAAACAAGGAATGTTGCCAAATATTGCCGCCGAAATGTTAGGTTGGGTTAGGTTAGGTTATATTACGTTATTGATGTATATAAAGGTCCCACGGAGACCTAGAATCCATCTCGCCAGGAATGTTGTCAAATGTTACAGCCGCGATGTTAGATTGGGTTACGTTAGGTTATATTACGCTATTGATGTATATGAAGATCCCACGGAGACGTAGAGGCCAACTCGCCAGGTATGTGGTCAAATATTACCGCCGAGATGATAGGTTGGGTTAGGTTTGGTTATATTTCGTTATTGATGTATATGAAGGTCCCACGGAGACGTAGAGGCCAACATGCCAGGAATGTTGTCAAATATTACAGACGCGATGTTACATTGGGCTAGGTTAGGTTATCTTAGGTTATTGATGTATATAAAGGTCCCACGGAGACGTAGAGGCCAACTCGCCAGGAATGTTGTCAAATATTACAGCCGAAATGTTAGGTTGGTTTAGGTTAGGTTATATTACGTTCTTGATGTATATAAAGGTCCCACGCAGACGTAGAGGTCAACCCGCCGGGAAAGTTTTCAAATATCACCGCCGAGATGATAAGTTGGGTTAGGTTAGGTTATATTTCGTCATTGATATATATGAAGGTCCCACGGAGACGTAGAGGCCAACAAGCCAGGAATGTTGACAAATATTACCGCCGAGATGGGAGGTTGGGTTAGGTTAGGTTATATTACGTTATTGATGTATATAAAGGTCCCACGGAGACGTAGAAGCCAACTCGCCAGGATTGTTGCCAAATATTACCGCCGCGATGTTAGATTGGGTTAGGTTAGGTTAGATTACGTTATTGTCGTATATAATGGTCCCACGGAGACGTAGAGGCCAACATGCCAGGAATGTTGGTCAAATATTACAGCCGCGATGTTAGATTGGGCTAGGTTAGGTTATGTTAGGTTATTGATGTATATAAATGTCCCACGGAGACGTAGAGGCCAACTCGCCAGGAATGTTGTCAAATATTACCGAAGAGATGATAGGTTGGGTTAGGTTAGGTTATATTACGTTATTGATTTATATGAAGGACCCACGCAGACGTAGGGGCCAACTCGTCAGGAATATTGTCAAATATTACCGCCGAGATGATAGGTTGGATTAGGTTAGGTTGTATTACGTTATTGATGTATATAAATGTCCCACGGAGACGTAGATGCCAACAAACAAGGAATGTTGCCAAATATTGCCGCCGAAATGTTAGGTTGGGTTAGGTTAGGTTATATTACGTTATTGATGTATATAAAGGTCCCACGGAGACGTAGAATCCATCTCGCCAGGAATGTTGTCAAATGTTACAGCCGCGATGTTAGATTGGGTTACGTTAGGTTATATTACGCTATTGATGTATATGAAGATCCCACGGAGACGTAGAGGCCAACTCGCCAGGTATGTGGTCAAATATTACCGCCGAGATGATAGGTTGGGTTAGGTTTGGTTATATTTCGTTATTGATGTATATGAAGGTCCCACGGAGACGTAGAGGCCAACATGCCAGGAATGTTGTCAAATATTACAGACGCGATGTTACATTGGGCTAGGTTAGGTTATCTTAGGTTATTGATGTATATAAAGGTCCCACGGAGACGTAGAGGCCAACTCGCCAGGAATGTTGTCAAATATTACAGCCGAAATGTTAGGTTGGTTTAGGTTAGGTTATATTACGTTCTTGATGTATATAAAGGTCCCACGCAGACGTAGAGGTCAACCCGCCGGGAAAGTTTTCAAATATCACCGCCGAGATGATAAGTTGGGTTAGGTTAGGTTATATTTCGTCATTGATATATATGAAGGTCCCACGGAGACGTAGAGGCCAACAAGCCAGGAATGTTGACAAATATTACCGCCGAGATGGGAGGTTGGGTTAGGTTAGGTTATATTACGTTATTGATGTATATAAAGGTCCCACGGAGACGTAGAAGCCAACTCGCCAGGATTGTTGCCAAATATTACCGCCGCGATGTTAGATTGGGTTAGGTTAGGTTAGATTACGTTATTGTCGTATATAATGGTCCCACGGAGACGTAGAGGCCAACATGCCAGGAATGTTGGTCAAATATTACAGCCGCGATGTTAGATTGGGCTAGGTTAGGTTATGTTAGGTTATTGATGTATATAAATGTCCCACGGAGACGTAGAGGCCAACTCGCCAGGAATGTTGTCAAATATTACCGAAGAGATGATAGGTTGGGTTAGGTTAGGTTATATTACGTTATTGATTTATATGAAGGACCCACGCAGACGTAGGGGCCAACTCGTCAGGAATATTGTCAAATATTACCGCCGAGATGATAGGTTGGATTAGGTTAGGTTGTATTACGTTATTGATGTATATAAATGTCCCACGGAGACGTAGATGCCAACAAACAAGGAATGTTGCCAAATATTGCCGCCGAAATGTTAGGTTGGGTTAGGTTAGGTTATATTACGTTATTGATGTATATAAAGGTCCCACGGAGACGTAGAATCCATCTCGCCAGGAATGTTGTCAAATGTTACAGCCGCGATGTTAGATTGGGTTACGTTAGGTTATATTACGCTATTGATGTATATGAAGATCCCACGGAGACGTAGAGGCCAACTCGCCAGGTATGTGGTCAAATATTACCGCCGAGATGATAGGTTGGGTTAGGTTTGGTTATATTTCGTTATTGATGTATATGAAGGTCCCACGGAGACGTAGAGGCCAACATGCCAGGAATGTTGTCAAATATTACAGACGCGATGTTACATTGGGCTAGGTTAGGTTATCTTAGGTTATTGATGTATATAAAGGTCCCACGGAGACGTAGAGGCCAACTCGCCAGGAATGTTGTCAAATATTACAGCCGAAATGTTAGGTTGGTTTAGGTTAGGTTATATTACGTTCTTGATGTATATAAAGGTCCCACGCAGACGTAGAGGTCAACCCGCCGGGAAAGTTTTCAAATATCACCGCCGAGATGATAAGTTGGGTTAGGTTAGGTTATATTTCGTCATTGATATATATGAAGGTCCCACGGAGACGTAGAGGCCAACAAGCCAGGAATGTTGACAAATATTACCGCCGAGATGGGAGGTTGGGTTAGGTTAGGTTATATTACGTTATTGATGTATATAAAGGTCCCACGGAGACGTAGAAGCCAACTCGCCAGGATTGTTGCCAAATATTACCGCCGCGATGTTAGATTGGGTTAGGTTAGGTTAGATTACGTTATTGTCGTATATAATGGTCCCACGGAGACGTAGAGGCCAACATGCCAGGAATGTTGGTCAAATATTACAGCCGCGATGTTAGATTGGGCTAGGTTAGGTTATGTTAGGTTATTGATGTATATAAATGTCCCACGGAGACGTAGAGGCCAACTCGCCAGGAATGTTGTCAAATATTACCGAAGAGATGATAGGTTGGGTTAGGTTAGGTTATATTACGTTATTGATTTATATGAAGGACCCACGCAGACGTAGGGGCCAACTCGTCAGGAATATTGTCAAATATTACCGCCGAGATGATAGGTTGGATTAGGTTAGGTTGTATTACGTTATTGATGTATATAAATGTCCCACGGAGACGTAGATGCCAACAAACAAGGAATGTTGCCAAATATTGCCGCCGAAATGTTAGGTTGGGTTAGGTTAGGTTATATTACGTTATTGATGTATATAAAGGTCCCACGGAGACGTAGAATCCATCTCGCCAGGAATGTTGTCAAATGTTACAGCCGCGATGTTAGATTGGGTTACGTTAGGTTATATTACGCTATTGATGTATATGAAGATCCCACGGAGACGTAGAGGCCAACTCGCCAGGTATGTGGTCAAATATTACCGCCGAGATGATAGGTTGGGTTAGGTTTGGTTATATTTCGTTATTGATGTATATGAAGGTCCCACGGAGACGTAGAGGCCAACATGCCAGGAATGTTGTCAAATATTACAGACGCGATGTTACATTGGGCTAGGTTAGGTTATCTTAGGTTATTGATGTATATAAAGGTCCCACGGAGACGTAGAGGCCAACTCGCCAGGAATGTTGTCAAATATTACAGCCGAAATGTTAGGTTGGTTTAGGTTAGGTTATATTACGTTCTTGATGTATATAAAGGTCCCACGCAGACGTAGAGGTCAACCCGCCGGGAAAGTTTTCAAATATCACCGCCGAGATGATAAGTTGGGTTAGGTTAGGTTATATTTCGTCATTGATATATATGAAGGTCCCACGGAGACGTAGAGGCCAACAAGCCAGGAATGTTGACAAATATTACCGCCGAGATGGGAGGTTGGGTTAGGTTAGGTTATATTACGTTATTGATGTATATAAAGGTCCCACGGAGACGTAGAAGCCAACTCGCCAGGATTGTTGCCAAATATTACCGCCGCGATGTTAGATTGGGTTAGGTTAGGTTAGATTACGTTATTGTCGTATATAATGGTCCCACGGAGACGTAGAGGCCAACATGCCAGGAATGTTGGTCAAATATTACAGCCGCGATGTTAGATTGGGCTAGGTTAGGTTATGTTAGGTTATTGATGTATATAAATGTCCCACGGAGACGTAGAGGCCAACTCGCCAGGAATGTTGTCAAATATTACCGAAGAGATGATAGGTTGGGTTAGGTTAGGTTATATTACGTTATTGATTTATATGAAGGACCCACGCAGACGTAGGGGCCAACTCGTCAGGAATATTGTCAAATATTACCGCCGACATGATAGGTTGGATTAGGTTAGTTTGTATTACGTTATTGATGTATATAAATGTCCCACGGAGACGTAGATGCCAACAAACAAGGAATGTTGCCAAATATTGCCGCCGAAATGTTAGGTTGGGTTAGGTTAGGTTATATTACGTTATTGATGTATATAAAGGTCCCACAGAGACATAGAGGACAAGTCGTCAGGAATGTTGTCAAATATTACCGCCGAGATGATAGGTTGGATTAGGTTAGGTTATATTAAGTTATTGATGTATATGAAGATCACACGGAGACGTAGAGGCCAACAAGCCAGGAATGTTGCCAAATATTACCGCCGAGATGTGAGGTTGGGTTAGGTTAGGTTATATTACGTTATTGGTGTATATAAAGGTCCCACGGAGACGTAGAAGCCAACTCGCCAGGATTGTTGCCAAATATTACCGCCGCGATGTTAGATTGGGTTAGGTTAGGTTATATTAAGTTATTGATGTATATGAAGTTCCCACGGAGACGCAGAGGCCAACTCGCCAGGTATGTGGTCAAATATTACCGCGGAGATGATAGGTTGGTTTAGGTTAGGTTATATTACGTTATTGATGTATATAAAGGTCCCACAGAGACATAGAGGACAAGTCGTCAGGAATGTTGTCAAATATTACCGCCGAGATGATAGGTTGGATTAGGTTAGGTTATATTAAGTTATTGATGTATATGAAGATCCCACGGAGACGTAGAGGCCAACAAGCCAGGAATGTTGCCAAATATTACCGCCGAGATGTGAGGTTGGGTTAGGTTAGGTTATATTACGTTATTGATGTATATAAAGGTCCCACGGAGACGTAGAAGCCAACTCGCCAGGATTGTTGCCAAATATTACCGCCGCGATGTTAGATTGGGTTAGGTTAGGTTAGATTACGTTATTGTCGTATATAAAGGTCCCACGGAGACGTAGAGGCCAATATGCCAGGAATGTTGGTCAAATATTACAGCCGCGATGTTAGATTGGGTTAGGTTAGGTTATACTACGTTATTGTTGTATATAAAGGTCCCACGGAGACGTAGAGGCCAACATGCCAGGAATGTTGGTCAAATATTACAGCCGCGATGTTAGATTGGGTTAGGTTAGGTTATATTACGTTATTGTTGTATATAAAGGTCCCACGGAGACGTAGAGGCCAACTCGCCGGGAATGTTGTCAAATATTACAGCCGCGATGTCAGATTGGGTTACGTTAGGTTATATTACGTTATTGACGTATATAAAGGTCCCACGGAGACGTAGAGGCCAACTCGCCAGGAATGTTGTCAAATATTACCGCCGAAATGTTAGGTTGGGTTAGGTTAGGTTATATTAAGTTATTGATGTATATGAAGATCCCACGGAGACGCAGAGGCCAAATCGCCAGGTATGTGGTCAAATATTACCGCCGAGATGATAGGTTGGGTTAGGTTTGGTTATATTTCGTTATTAATGTATATGAAGGTCCCACGGAGACGTAGAGTCCAACTCGCCAGGAATGTTGTCAAATATTACAGCCGCGATGTTAGATTGGGTTAGGTTAGGTTAGATTACGTTATTGTCGTATATAATGGTCCCACGGAGACGTAGAGGCCAACATGCCAGGAATGTTGGTCAAATATTACAGCCGCGATGTTAGATTGGGCTAGGTTAGGTTATGTTAGGTTATTGATGTATATAAATGTCCCACGGAGACGTAGAGGCCAACTCGCCAGGAATGTTGTCAAATATTACCGAAGAGATGATAGGTTGGGTTAGGTTAGGTTATATTACGTTATTGATTTATATGAAGGACCCACGCAGACGTAGGGGCCAACTCGTCAGGAATATTGTCAAATATTACCGCCGAGATGATAGGTTGGATTAGGTTAGGTTGTATTACGTTATTGATGTATATAAATGTCCCACGGAGACGTAGATGCCAACAAACAAGGAATGTTGCCAAATATTGCCGCCGAAATGTTAGGTTGGGTTAGGTTAGGTTATATTACGTTATTGATGTATATAAAGGTCCCACGGAGACGTAGAATCCATCTCGCCAGGAATGTTGTCAAATGTTACAGCCGCGATGTTAGATTGGGTTACGTTAGGTTATATTACGCTATTGATGTATATGAAGATCCCACGGAGACGTAGAGGCCAACTCGCCAGGTATGTGGTCAAATATTACCGCCGAGATGATAGGTTGGGTTAGGTTTGGTTATATTTCGTTATTGATGTATATGAAGGTCCCACGGAGACGTAGAGGCCAACATGCCAGGAATGTTGTCAAATATTACAGACGCGATGTTACATTGGGCTAGGTTAGGTTATCTTAGGTTATTGATGTATATAAAGGTCCCACGGAGACGTAGAGGCCAACTCGCCAGGAATGTTGTCAAATATTACAGCCGAAATGTTAGGTTGGTTTAGGTTAGGTTATATTACGTTCTTGATGTATATAAAGGTCCCACGCAGACGTAGAGGTCAACCCGCCGGGAAAGTTTTCAAATATCACCGCCGAGATGATAAGTTGGGTTAGGTTAGGTTATATTTCGTCATTGATATATATGAAGGTCCCACGGAGACGTAGAGGCCAACAAGCCAGGAATGTTGACAAATATTACCGCCGAGATGGGAGGTTGGGTTAGGTTAGGTTATATTACGTTATTGATGTATATAAAGGTCCCACGGAGACGTAGAAGCCAACTCGCCAGGATTGTTGCCAAATATTACCGCCGCGATGTTAGATTGGGTTAGGTTAGGTTAGATTACGTTATTGTCGTATATAATGGTCCCACGGAGACGTAGAGGCCAACATGCCAGGAATGTTGGTCAAATATTACAGCCGCGATGTTAGATTGGGCTAGGTTAGGTTATGTTAGGTTATTGATGTATATAAATGTCCCACGGAGACGTAGAGGCCAACTCGCCAGGAATGTTGTCAAATATTACCGAAGAGATGATAGGTTGGGTTAGGTTAGGTTATATTACGTTATTGATTTATATGAAGGACCCACGCAGACGTAGGGGCCAACTCGTCAGGAATATTGTCAAATATTACCGCCGAGATGATAGGTTGGATTAGGTTAGGTTGTATTACGTTATTGATGTATATAAATGTCCCACGGAGACGTAGATGCCAACAAACAAGGAATGTTGCCAAATATTGCCGCCGAAATGTTAGGTTGGGTTAGGTTAGGTTATATTACGTTATTGATGTATATAAAGGTCCCACGGAGACGTAGAATCCATCTCGCCAGGAATGTTGTCAAATGTTACAGCCGCGATGTTAGATTGGGTTACGTTAGGTTATATTACGCTATTGATGTATATGAAGATCCCACGGAGACGTAGAGGCCAACTCGCCAGGTATGTGGTCAAATATTACCGCCGAGATGATAGGTTGGGTTAGGTTTGGTTATATTTCGTTATTGATGTATATGAAGGTCCCACGGAGACGTAGAGGCCAACATGCCAGGAATGTTGTCAAATATTACAGACGCGATGTTACATTGGGCTAGGTTAGGTTATCTTAGGTTATTGATGTATATAAAGGTCCCACGGAGACGTAGAGGCCAACTCGCCAGGAATGTTGTCAAATATTACAGCCGAAATGTTAGGTTGGTTTAGGTTAGGTTATATTACGTTCTTGATGTATATAAAGGTCCCACGCAGACGTAGAGGTCAACCCGCCGGGAAAGTTTTCAAATATCACCGCCGAGATGATAAGTTGGGTTAGGTTAGGTTATATTTCGTCATTGATATATATGAAGGTCCCACGGAGACGTAGAGGCCAACAAGCCAGGAATGTTGACAAATATTACCGCCGAGATGGGAGGTTGGGTTAGGTTAGGTTATATTACGTTATTGATGTATATAAAGGTCCCACGGAGACGTAGAAGCCAACTCGCCAGGATTGTTGCCAAATATTACCGCCGCGATGTTAGATTGGGTTAGGTTAGGTTAGATTACGTTATTGTCGTATATAATGGTCCCACGGAGACGTAGAGGCCAACATGCCAGGAATGTTGGTCAAATATTACAGCCGCGATGTTAGATTGGGCTAGGTTAGGTTATGTTAGGTTATTGATGTATATAAATGTCCCACGGAGACGTAGAGGCCAACTCGCCAGGAATGTTGTCAAATATTACCGAAGAGATGATAGGTTGGGTTAGGTTAGGTTATATTACGTTATTGATTTATATGAAGGACCCACGCAGACGTAGGGGCCAACTCGTCAGGAATATTGTCAAATATTACCGCCGAGATGATAGGTTGGATTAGGTTAGGTTGTATTACGTTATTGATGTATATAAATGTCCCACGGAGACGTAGATGCCAACAAACAAGGAATGTTGCCAAATATTGCCGCCGAAATGTTAGGTTGGGTTAGGTTAGGTTATATTACGTTATTGATGTATATAAAGGTCCCACGGAGACGTAGAATCCATCTCGCCAGGAATGTTGTCAAATGTTACAGCCGCGATGTTAGATTGGGTTACGTTAGGTTATATTACGCTATTGATGTATATGAAGATCCCACGGAGACGTAGAGGCCAACTCGCCAGGTATGTGGTCAAATATTACCGCCGAGATGATAGGTTGGGTTAGGTTTGGTTATATTTCGTTATTGATGTATATGAAGGTCCCACGGAGACGTAGAGGCCAACATGCCAGGAATGTTGTCAAATATTACAGACGCGATGTTACATTGGGCTAGGTTAGGTTATCTTAGGTTATTGATGTATATAAAGGTCCCACGGAGACGTAGAGGCCAACTCGCCAGGAATGTTGTCAAATATTACAGCCGAAATGTTAGGTTGGTTTAGGTTAGGTTATATTACGTTCTTGATGTATATAAAGGTCCCACGCAGACGTAGAGGTCAACCCGCCGGGAAAGTTTTCAAATATCACCGCCGAGATGATAAGTTGGGTTAGGTTAGGTTATATTTCGTCATTGATATATATGAAGGTCCCACGGAGACGTAGAGGCCAACAAGCCAGGAATGTTGACAAATATTACCGCCGAGATGGGAGGTTGGGTTAGGTTAGGTTATATTACGTTATTGATGTATATAAAGGTCCCACGGAGACGTAGAAGCCAACTCGCCAGGATTGTTGCCAAATATTACCGCCGCGATGTTAGATTGGGTTAGGTTAGGTTAGATTACGTTATTGTCGTATATAATGGTCCCACGGAGACGTAGAGGCCAACATGCCAGGAATGTTGGTCAAATATTACAGCCGCGATGTTAGATTGGGCTAGGTTAGGTTATGTTAGGTTATTGATGTATATAAATGTCCCACGGAGACGTAGAGGCCAACTCGCCAGGAATGTTGTCAAATATTACCGAAGAGATGATAGGTTGGGTTAGGTTAGGTTATATTACGTTATTGATTTATATGAAGGACCCACGCAGACGTAGGGGCCAACTCGTCAGGAATATTGTCAAATATTACCGCCGAGATGATAGGTTGGATTAGGTTAGGTTGTATTACGTTATTGATGTATATAAATGTCCCACGGAGACGTAGATGCCAACAAACAAGGAATGTTGCCAAATATTGCCGCCGAAATGTTAGGTTGGGTTAGGTTAGGTTATATTACGTTATTGATGTATATAAAGGTCCCACGGAGACGTAGAATCCATCTCGCCAGGAATGTTGTCAAATGTTACAGCCGCGATGTTAGATTGGGTTACGTTAGGTTATATTACGCTATTGATGTATATGAAGATCCCACGGAGACGTAGAGGCCAACTCGCCAGGTATGTGGTCAAATATTACCGCCGAGATGATAGGTTGGGTTAGGTTTGGTTATATTTCGTTATTGATGTATATGAAGGTCCCACGGAGACGTAGAGGCCAACATGCCAGGAATGTTGTCAAATATTACAGACGCGATGTTACATTGGGCTAGGTTAGGTTATCTTAGGTTATTGATGTATATAAAGGTCCCACGGAGACGTAGAGGCCAACTCGCCAGGAATGTTGTCAAATATTACAGCCGAAATGTTAGGTTGGTTTAGGTTAGGTTATATTACGTTCTTGATGTATATAAAGGTCCCACGCAGACGTAGAGGTCAACCCGCCGGGAAAGTTTTCAAATATCACCGCCGAGATGATAAGTTGGGTTAGGTTAGGTTATATTTCGTCATTGATATATATGAAGGTCCCACGGAGACGTAGAGGCCAACAAGCCAGGAATGTTGACAAATATTACCGCCGAGATGGGAGGTTGGGTTAGGTTAGGTTATATTACGTTATTGATGTATATAAAGGTCCCACGGAGACGTAGAAGCCAACTCGCCAGGATTGTTGCCAAATATTACCGCCGCGATGTTAGATTGGGTTAGGTTAGGTTAGATTACGTTATTGTCGTATATAATGGTCCCACGGAGACGTAGAGGCCAACATGCCAGGAATGTTGGTCAAATATTACAGCCGCGATGTTAGATTGGGCTAGGTTAGGTTATGTTAGGTTATTGATGTATATAAATGTCCCACGGAGACGTAGAGGCCAACTCGCCAGGAATGTTGTCAAATATTACCGAAGAGATGATAGGTTGGGTTAGGTTAGGTTATATTACGTTATTGATTTATATGAAGGACCCACGCAGACGTAGGGGCCAACTCGTCAGGAATATTGTCAAATATTACCGCCGACATGATAGGTTGGATTAGGTTAGGTTGTATTACGTTATTGATGTATATAAATGTCCCACGGAGACGTAGATGCCAACAAACAAGGAATGTTGCCAAATATTGCCGCCGAAATGTTAGGTTGGGTTAGGTTAGGTTATATTACGTTATTGATGTATATAAAGGTCCCACAGAGACATAGAGGACAAGTCGTCAGGAATGTTGTCAAATATTACCGCCGAGATGATAGGTTGGATTAGGTTAGGTTATATTAAGTTATTGATGTATATGAAGATCACACGGAGACGTAGAGGCCAACAAGCCAGGAATGTTGCCAAATATTACCGCCGAGATGTGAGGTTGGGTTAGGTTAGGTTATATTACGTTATTGGTGTATATAAAGGTCCCACGGAGACGTAGAAGCCAACTCGCCAGGATTGTTGCCAAATATTACCGCCGCGATGTTAGATTGGGTTAGGTTAGGTTATATTAAGTTATTGATGTATATGAAGTTCCCACGGAGACGCAGAGGCCAACTCGCCAGGTATGTGGTCAAATATTACCGCGGAGATGATAGGTTGGTTTAGGTTAGGTTATATTACGTTATTGATGTATATAAAGGTCCCACAGAGACATAGAGGACAAGTCGTCAGGAATGTTGTCAAATATTACCGCCGAGATGATAGGTTGGATTAGGTTAGGTTATATTAAGTTATTGATGTATATGAAGATCCCACGGAGACGTAGAGGCCAACAAGCCAGGAATGTTGCCAAATATTACCGCCGAGATGTGAGGTTGGGTTAGGTTAGGTTATATTACGTTATTGATGTATATAAAGGTCCCACGGAGACGTAGAAGCCAACTCGCCAGGATTGTTGCCAAATATTACCGCCGCGATGTTAGATTGGGTTAGGTTAGGTTAGATTACGTTATTGTCGTATATAAAGGTCCCACGGAGACGTAGAGGCCAATATGCCAGGAATGTTGGTCAAATATTACAGCCGCGATGTTAGATTGGGTTAGGTTAGGTTATACTACGTTATTGTTGTATATAAAGGTCCCACGGAGACGTAGAGGCCAACATGCCAGGAATGTTGGTCAAATATTACAGCCGCGATGTTAGATTGGGTTAGGTTAGGTTATATTACGTTATTGTTGTATATAAAGGTCCCACGGAGACGTAGAGGCCAACTCGCCGGGAATGTTGTCAAATATTACAGCCGCGATGTCAGATTGGGTTACGTTAGGTTATATTACGTTATTGACGTATATAAAGGTCCCACGGAGACGTAGAGGCCAACTCGCCAGGAATGTTGTCAAATATTACCGCCGAAATGTTAGGTTGGGTTAGGTTAGGTTATATTAAGTTATTGATGTATATGAAGATCCCACGGAGACGCAGAGGCCAAATCGCCAGGTATGTGGTCAAATATTACCGCCGAGATGATAGGTTGGGTTAGGTTTGGTTATATTTCGTTATTAATGTATATGAAGGTCCCACGGAGACGTAGAGTCCAACTCGCCAGGAATGTTGTCAAATATTACAGCCGCGATGTTAGATTGGGTTAGGTTAGGTTATATTACGCTATTGATGTATATGAAGATCCCACGGAGACGTAGAGGCCAACTCGCCAGGTATGTGGTCAAATATTACCGCCGAGATGATAGGTTGGGTTAGGTTTGGTTATATTTCGTTATTGATGTATATGAAGGTCCCACGGAGACGTAGAGGCCAACATGCCAGGAATGTTGTCAAATATTACAGCCGCGATGTTACATTGGGCTAGGTTAGGTTATATTAGGTTATTGATGTATATGAAGGTCCCACGGAGACGTAGAGGCCAACTCGCCAGGAATGTTGACAAATATTAACGCCGAGATGGGAGGTTGTGTTAGGTTAGGTTATATTACGTTATTGATGTATATAAAGGTCCCACGGAGACGTAGAAGCCAACTCGCCAGGATTGTTGCCAAATATTACCGCCGCGATGTTAGATTGGGTTAGGTTAGGTTAGATTACGTTATTGTCGTATATAAAGGTCCCACGGAGACGTAGAGTCCAACATGCCAGGAATGTTGGTCAAATATTACAGCCGCGATGTTAGATTGGGTTAGGTTAGGTTACATTACGTTATTGTTGTATATAAAGGTCCCACGGAGACGTAGAGGCCAACTCGCCAGGAATGTTGTCAAATATTACCGCCGAGATGATAGGTTGGGTTAGGTTAGGTTATATTTCGTCATTGATATATATGAAGGTCCCACGGAGACGTAGAGGCCAACAAGCCAGGAATGTTGACAAATATTACCGCCGAGATGGGAGGTTGGGTTAGGTTAGGTTATATTACGTTATTGATGTATATAAAGGTCCCACGGAGACGTAGAAGCCAACTCGCCAGGATTGTTGCCAAATATTACCGCCGCGATGTTAGATTGGGTTAGGTTACGTTAGATTACGTTATTGTCGTATATAATGGTCCCACGGAGACGTAGAGGCCAACATGCCAGGAATGTTGGTCAAATATTACAGCCGCGATGTTAGATTGGGCTAGGTTAGGTTATGTTAGGTTATTGATGTATATAAAGGTCCCACGGAGACGTAGAGGCCAACTCGCCAGGAATGTTGTCAAATATTACCGCCGAAATGTTAGGTTGGTTTAGGTTAGGTTATATTACGTTCTTGATGTATATAAAGGTCCCACGCAGACGTAGAGGTCAACCCGCCGGGAAAGTTTTCAAATATTACCGCCGAGATGATAAGTTGGGTTAGGTTAGGTTATATTTCGTCATTGATATATATGAAGGTCCCACGGAGACGTAGAGGCCAACAAGCCAGGAATGTTGACAAATATTACCGCCGAGATGGGAGGTTGGGTTAGGTTAAGTTATATTACGTTATTGATGTATATAAAGGTCCCACGGAGACGTAGAAGCCAACTCGCCAGGATTGTTGCCAAACATTACCGCCGCGATGTTAGATTGGGTTAGGTTAGGTTAGATTACGTTATTGTCGTATATAATGGTCCCACGGAGACGTAGAGGCCAATATGCCAGGAATGTTGGTCAAATATTACAGCCGCGATGTTAGATTGGGTTAGGTTAGGTTATACTACGTTATTGTTGTATATAAAGGTCCCACGGAGACGTAGAGGCCAACATGCCAGGAATGTTGGTCAAATATTACTGCCGCGATGTTAGATTGGGTTAGGTTAGGTTATATTACGTTATTGTTGTATATAAAGGTCCCACGGAGACGTAGAGGCCAACTCGCCGGGAATGTTGTCAAATATTACAGCCGCGATGTCAGATTGGGTTACGTTAGGTTATATTACGTTATTGACGTATATAAAGGTCCCACGGAGACGTAGAGGCCAACTCGCCAGGAATGTTGTCAAATATTACCGCCGAAATGTTAGGTTGGGTTAGGTTAGGTTATATTAAGTTATTGATGTATATGAAGATCCCACGGAGACGCAGAGGCCAACTCGCCAGGTATGTGGTCAAATATTACCGCCGAGATGATAGGTTGGGTTAGGTTTGGTTATATTTCGTTATTAATGTATATGAAGGTCCCACGGAGACGTAGAGTCCAACTCGCCAGGAATGTTGTCAAATATTACAGCCGCGATGTTAGATTGGGTTAGGTTAGGTTATATTACGCTATTGATGTATATGAAGATCCCACGGAGACGTAGAGGCCAACTCGCCAGGTATGTGGTCAAATATTACCGCCGAGATGATAGGTTGGGTTAGGTTTGGTTATATTTCGTTATTGATGTATATGAAGGTCCCACGGAGACGTAGAGGCCAACATGCCAGGAATGTTGTCAAATATTACAGCCGCGATGTTACATTGGGCTAGGTTAGGTTATATTAGGTTATTGATGTATATGAAGGTCCCACGGAGACGTAGAGGCCAACTCGCCAGGAATGTTGTCAAATATTACCGCCGAGATGATAGGTTGGGTTAGGTTAGGTTATATTACGTTATTGATTTATATGAAGGACCCACGTAGACGTAGGGGCCAACTCGTCAGGAATATTGTCAAATATTACCGCCGAGATGATAGGTTGGATGAGGTTAGGTTGTATTACGTTATTGATGTATATAAATGTCCCACGGAGACGTAGAGGCCAACAAACCAGGAATGTTGCCAAATATTGCCGCCGAAATGTTAGGTTGGGTTAGGTTAGGTTATATTACGTTATTGATGTATATAAAGGTCCCACGGAGACATAGAGGACAAGTCGTCAGGAATGTTGTCAAATATTACCGCCGAGATGATAGGTTGGATTAGGTTAGGTTATATTAAGTTATTGATGTATATGAAGATCCCACGGAGACGCAGAGGCCAACTCGCCAGGTATGTGGTCAAATATTACCGCCGAGATGATAGGTTGGGTTAGGTTTCGTTATATTTCGTTATTAATGTATATGAGGGTCCCACGGAGACGTAGAGTCCAACTCGCCAGGAATGTTGTCAAATATTACAGCCGAGATGTTAGATTGGGTTACGTTAGGTTATATTACGTTATTGACGTATATAAAGGTCCCACGGGGACGTAGAGGCCAACTCGCCAGGAATGTTGTGAAATATTACCGCCGAGAGGTTAGGTTGGGTTAGGTTACGTTATATTACGTTATTGATGTACATGAGGGGCCCACGGAGACGTAGAGGCCAACAAGCCAGGAATGTTGCCAAATATTACCGCCGAGATCATAGGTTGTGTTAGGTTAGGTTAGATTACGTTATTGTCGTATATAAAGGTCCCACGGAGACGTAGAGGCCAACATGCCAGGAATGTTGGTCAAATATTACAGCCGCGATGTTAGATTGGGTTAGGTTAGGTTACATTACATTATTGTTGTATATAAATGTCCCACGGAGACGTAGAGGCCAACTCGCCAGGAATGTTGTCAAATACTACCGCCGAGATGATAGGTTGGGTTAGGTTAGGTTATATTACGTTCTTGATGTATATAAAGGTCCCACGGAGACGTAGAAGCCAACTCGCCAGGATTGTTGCCAAATATTACCGCCGCGATGTTAGATTGGGTTAGGTTAGGTTAGATTACGTTATTGTCGTATATAATGGTCCCACGGAGACGTAGAGGCCAACATGCCAGGAATGTTGGTCAAATATTACAGCCGCGATGTTAGATTGGGCTAGGTTAGGTTATGTTAGGTTATTGATGTATATAAAGGTCCCACGGAGACGTAGAGGCCAACTCGCCAGGAATGTTGCCAAATATTACCGCCGAGATCATAGGTTGGGTTAGGTTAGGTTATATTTCGTTATTGATGCATATGAAGGTCCCACGGAGACGTAGAGGCCAACTCCCCAGGAATGTTGTCAAATATTACCGCCGAAATGTTAGGTTGGGTTAGGTTAGGTTATATTACGTTCTTGATGTATATAAAGATCCCACGCAGACGTAGAGGCCAACCCGCCAGGAAAGTTTTCAAATATTACCGCCGAGATGATAGGTTGGGTTAGGTTAGGTTATATTTCGTCATTGATATATATGAAGGTCCCACGGAGACGTAGAGGCCAACAAGCCAGGAATGTTGACAAATATTACCGCCGAGATGGGAGGTTGGGTTAGGTTAGGTTATATTACGTGATTGATGTATATAAAGGGCCCACGGAGACGTAGAAGCCAACTCACCAGGATTGTTGCCAAATATTACCGCCGCGATGTTAGATTGGGTTAGGTTAGGTTAGATTACGTTATTGTCGTATATAATGGTCCCACGGAGACGTAGAGGCCAGCATGCCAGGAATGTTGGTCAAATATTACAGCCGCGATGTTAGATTGGGCTAGGTTAGGTTATGTTAGGTTATTGATGTATATAAAGGTCCCACGGAGACGTAGAGGCCAACTCGCCAGGAATGTTGTCGAATATTACCGCCGAAATGTTAGGTTGGTTTAGGTTAGGTTATATTACGTTCTTGATGTATATAAAGGTCCCACGCAGACGTAGAGGTCAACCCGCCGGGAAAGTTTTCAAATATTACCGCCGAGATGATAAGTTGGGTTAGGTTAGGTTATATTTCGTCATTGATATATATGAAGGTCCCACGGAGACGTAGAGGCCAACAAGCCAGGAATGTTGACAAATATTACCGCCGAGATGGGAGGTTGGGTTAGGTTAAGTTATATTACGTTATTGATGTATATAAAGGTCCCACGGAGACGTAGAAGCCAACTCGCCAGGATTGTTGCCAAATATTACCGCCGCGATGTTAGATTGGGTTAGGTTAGGTTAGATTACGTTATTGTCGTATATAAAGGTCCCACGGAGACGTAGAGGCCAACATGCCAGGAATGTTGGTCAAATATTACAGCCGCGATGTTAGATTGGGTTAGGTTAGGTTACATTACGTTATTGTTGTATATAAAGGTCCCACGGAGACGTAGAGGCCAACTCGCCAGGAATGTTGTCAAATATTACCGCCGAGATGATAGGTTGGGTTAGGTTAGGTTATATTACGTTATTGATTTATATGAAGGACCCACGTAGACGTAGGGGCCAACTCGTCAGGAATATTGTCAAATATTACCGCCGAGATGATAGGTTGGATTAGGTTAGGTTGTATTACGTTATTGATGTATATAAATGTCCCACGGAGACGTAGATGCCAACAAACAAGGAATGTTGCCAAATATTGCCGCCGAAATGTTAGGTTGGGTTAGGTTAGGTTATATTACGTTATTGATGTATATAAAGGTCCCACAGAGACATAGAGGACAAGTCGTCAGGAATGTTGTCAAATATTACCGCCGAGATGATAGGTTGGATTAGGTTAGGTTATATTAAGTTATTGATGTATATGAAGATCCCACGGAGACGTAGAGGCCAACAAGCCAGGAATGTTGCCAAATATTACCGCCGAGATGTGAGGTTGGGTTAGGTTAGGTTATATTACGTTATTGATGTATATAAAGGTCCCACGGAGACGTAGAAACCAACTCGCCAGGATTGTTGCCAAATATTACCGCCGCGATGTTAGATTGGGTTAGGTTAGGTTAGATTACGTTATTGTTGTATATAAAGGTCCCACGGAGACGTAGAGGCCAATATGCCAGGAATGTTGGTCAAATATTACAGCCGCGATGTTAGATTGGGTTAGGTTAGGTTATATTACGTTATTGTTGTATATAAAGGACCAACGGAGACGTAGAGGCCAACATGCCAGGAATGTTGGTCAAATATTACCGCCGAAATGTTAGGTTGGTTTAGGTTAGGTTATATTACGTTCTTGATGTATATAAAGGTCCCACGCAGACGTAGAGGTCAACCCGCCGGGAAAGTTTTCAAATATTACCGCCGAGATGATAAGTTGGGTTAGGTTAGGTTATATTTCGTCATTGATATATATGAAGGTCCCACGGAGACGTAGAGGCCAACAAGCCAGGAATGTTGACAAATATTACCGCCGAGATGGGAGGTTGGGTTAGGTTAAGTTATATTACGTTATTGATGTATATAAAGGTCCCACGGAGACGTAGAAGCCAACTCGCCAGGATTGTTGCCAAATATTACCGCCGCGATGTTAGATTGGGTTAGGTTAGGTTAGATTACGTTATTGTCGTATATAAAGGTCCCACGGAGACGTAGAGGCCAACATGCCAGGAATGTTGGTCAAATATTACAGCCGCGATGTTAGATTGGGTTAGGTTAGGTTACATTACGTTATTGTTGTATATAAAGGTCCCACGGAGACGTAGAGGCCAACTCGCCAGGAATGTTGTCAAATATTACCGCCGAGATGATAGGTTGGGTTAGGTTAGGTTATATTACGTTATTGATTTATATGAAGGACCCACGTAGACGTAGGGGCCAACTCGTCAGGAATATTGTCAAATATTACCGCCGAGATGATAGGTTGGATTAGGTTAGGTTGTATTACGTTATTGATGTATATAAATGTCCCACGGAGACGTAGATGCCAACAAACAAGGAATGTTGCCAAATATTGCCGCCGAAATGTTAGGTTGGGTTAGGTTAGGTTATATTACGTTATTGATGTATATAAAGGTCCCACAGAGACATAGAGGACAAGTCGTCAGGAATGTTGTCAAATATTACCGCCGAGATGATAGGTTGGATTAGGTTAGGTTATATTAAGTTATTGATGTATATGAAGATCCCACGGAGACGTAGAGGCCAACAAGCCAGGAATGTTGCCAAATATTACCGCCGAGATGTGAGGTTGGGTTAGGTTAGGTTATATTACGTTATTGATGTATATAAAGGTCCCACGGAGACGTAGAAACCAACTCGCCAGGATTGTTGCCAAATATTACCGCCGCGATGTTAGATTGGGTTAGGTTAGGTTAGATTACGTTATTGTTGTATATAAAGGTCCCACGGAGACGTAGAGGCCAATATGCCAGGAATGTTGGTCAAATATTACAGCCGCGATGTTAGATTGGGTTAGGTTAGGTTATATTACGTTATTGTTGTATATAAAGGACCAACGGAGACGTAGAGGCCAACATGCCAGGAATGTTGGTCAAATATTAGCGCCGCGATGTTAGATTGGGTTAGGTTAGGTTAGATTACGTTATTGTCGTATATAAAGGTACCACGGAGACGTAGAGGCCAATATGCCAGGAATGTTGGTCAAATATTACAGCCGCGATGTTAGATTGGGTTAGGTTAGGTTATATTACGTTATTGTTGTATATAAAGGACCAACGGAGACGTAGAGGCCAACATGCCAGGAATGTTGGTCAAATATTACCGCCGCGATGTTAGATTGGGTTAGGTTAGGTTAGATTACGTTATTGCCGTATATAAAGGTCCCACGGAGACGTAGAGGCCAACATGCCAGGAATGTTGGTCAAATATTACAGCCGCGATGTTAGATTGGGTTAGGTTAGGTTATATTACGTTATTGTTGTATATAAAGGTCCCACGGAGACGTAGAGTCCAACTCGCCAGGAATGTTGTCAAATACTACAGCCGCGATGTTAGATTGGGTTAGGTTAGGTTATATTACGCTATTGATGTATATGAAGATCCCACGGAGACGTAGAGGCCAACTCGCCAGGTATGTGGTCAAATATTACCGCCGAGATGATAGGTTGGGTTAGGTTTGGTTATATTTCGTTATTGATGTATATGAAGGTCCCACGGAGACGTAGAGGCCAACATGCCAGGAATGTTGTCAAATATTACAGCCGCAATGTTACATTGGGCTAGGTTAGGTTATATTAGGTTATTGATGTATATGAAGGTCCCACGGAGACGTAGAGGCCAACTCGCCAGGAATGTTGTCAAATATTACCGCCGAAATGTTAGGTTGGGTTAGGTTAGGTTATATTACGTTCTTGATGTATATAAAGGTCCCACGCAGACGTAGAGGCCAACCCGCCAGGAAAGTTTTCAAATATTACCGCCGAGATGATAGGTTGGGTTAGGTTAGGTTATATTTCGTCATTGATATATATGATGGTCCCACGGAGACGTAGAGGCCAACAAGCCAGGAATGTTGCCAAATATTACCGCCGAGATGTGAGGTTGGGTTAGGTTAGGTTATATTACGTTATTGATGTATATAAAGGTCCCACGGAGACGTAGAAGCCAACTCGCCAGGATTGTTGCCAAATATTACCGCCGCGATGTTAGATTGGGTTAGGTTAGGTTAGATTACGTTATTGTCGTATATAAAGGTCCCACGGAGACGTAGAGGCCAATATGCCAGGAATGTTGGTCAAATATTACAGCCGCGATGTTAGATTGGGTTAGGTTAGGTTATATTACGTTATTGTTGTATATAAAGGTCCCACGGAGACGTAGAGGCCAACTCGCCAGGAATGTTGTCAAATATTACCGCCGAGATGATAGGTTGGGTTAGGTCAGGTTATATTACGTTATTGATTTATATGAAGGACCCACGTAGACGTAGGGGCCAACTCGTCAGGAATATTGTCAAATATTACCGCCGCGATGTTAGATTGGGTTAGGTTAGGTTAGATTACGTTATTGTCGTATATAAATGTCCCACGGAGACGTAGAGGCCAATATGCCAGGAATGTTGGTCAAATATTACAGCCGCGATGTTAGATTGGGTTAGGTTAGGTTATATTACGTTATTGTTGTATATAACGGACCAACGGAGACGTAGAGGCCAACATGCCAGGAATGTTGGTCAAATATTACCGCCGCGATGTTAGATTGGGTTAGGTTAGGTTAGATTACGTTATTGTCGTATATAAAGGTCCCACGGAGACGTAGAGGCCAATATGCCAGGAATGTTGGTCAAATATTACAGCCGCGATGTTAGATTGGGTTAGGTTAGGTTATATTACGTTATTGTTGTATATAAACGTCCCACGGAGACGTAGAGGCCAACTCGCCAGGAATGTTGTCAAATATTACCGCCGAGATGATAGGTTGTGTTAGGTCAGGTTATATTACGTTATTGATTTATATGAAGGACCCACGTAGACGTAGGGGCCAACTCGTCAGGAATATTGTAAAATATTATCGCCGAGATGATAGGTTGGATTAGCTTAGGTTATATTACGTTATTGATGTATATAAAGGTCCGACGGAGACGTAGAAGCCAACTCGCCAGGATTGTTGCCAAATATTACCGCCGCGATGTTAGATTGGGTTAGGTTAGGTTAGATTACGTTATTGCCGTATATAAAGGTCCCACGGAGACGTAGAGGCCAACATGCCAGGAATGTTGGTCAAATATTACAGCCGCGATGTTAGATTGGGTTAGGTTAGGTTATATTACGTTATTGTTGTATATAAAGGTCCCACGGAGACGTAGAGGCCAACTCGCCGGGAATGTTGTCAAATATTACAGCCGCGATGTCAGATTGGGTTACGTTAGGTTACATTACGTTATTGTTGTATATAAAGGTCCCACGGAGACGTAGAGGCCAACTAGCCAGGAATGTTGTCAAATATTACCGCCGAGATGATAGGTTGGGTTAGGTTAGGTTATATTACGTTATTGATTTATATGAAGGACCCACGTACACGTAGGGGCCAACTCGTCAGGAATATTGTCAAATATTATCGCCGAGATGATAGGTTGGATTAGCTTAGGTTATATTACGTTATTGATGTATATAAAGGTCCGACGGAGACGTAGAAGCCAACTCGCCAGGATTGTTGCCAAATATTACCGCCGCGATGTTAGATAGCTTAGGTTAGGTTAGATTACGTTATTGCCGTATATAAAGGTCCCACGGAGACGTAGAGGCCAACATGCCAGGAATGTTGGTCAAATATTACAGCCGCGATGTTAGATTGGGTTAGGTTAGGTTATATTACGTTATTGTTGTATATAAAGGTCCCACGGAGACGTAGAGGCCAACTCGCCGGGAATGTTGTCAAATATTACAGCCGCGATGTCAGATTGGGTTACGTTAGGTTACATTACGTTATTGTTGTATATAAAGGTCCCACGGAGACGTAGAGGCCAACTAGCCAGGAATGTTGTCAAATATTACCGCCGAGATGATAGGTTGGGTTAGGTTAGGTTATATTACGTTATTGATTTATATGAAGGACCCACGTACACGTAGGGGCCAACTCGTCAGGAATATTGTCAAATATTACCGCCGAGATGATAGGTTGGATTAGGTTAGGTTGTATTACGTTATTGATGTATATAAATGTCCCACGGAGACGTAGATGCCAACAAACAAGGAATGTTGCCAAATATTGCCGCCGAAATGTTAGGTTGGGTTTGGTTAGGTTATATTACGTTATTGATGTATATAAAGGTCCCACAGAGACATAGAGGACAAGTCGTCAGGAATGTTGTCAAATATTACCGCCGAGATGATAGGTTGGATTAGGTTAGGTTATATTAAGTTATTGATGTATATGAAGATCCCACGGAGACGTAGAGGCCAACAAGCCAGGAATGTTGCCAAATATTACCGCCGAGATGTGAGGTTGGGTTAGGTTAGGTTATATTACGTTATTGATGTATATAAAGGTCCCACGGAGACGTAGAAACCAACTCGCCAGGATTGTTGCCAAATATTACCGCCGCGATGTTAGATTGGGTTAGGTTAGGTTAGGTTAGATTACGTTATTGTCGTATATAAAGGTCCCACGGAGACGTAGAGGCCAATATGCCAGGAATGTTTGTCAAATATTACAGCCGCGATGTTAGATTGGGTTAGGTTAGGTTATATTACGTTATTGTTGTATATAAAGGACCAACGGAGACGTAGAGGCCAACATGCCAGGAATGTTGGTCAAATATTACCGCCGCGATGTTAGATTGGGTTAGGTTAGGTTAGATTACGTTATTGTCGTATATAAAGGTACCACGGAGACGTAGAGGCCAATATGCCAGGAATGTTGGTCAAATATTACAGCCGCGATGTTAGATTGGGTTAGGTTAGGTTATATTACGTTATTGTTGTATATAAAGGTCCCACGGAGACGTAGAGGCCAACTCGCCAGGAATGTTGTCAAATATTACCGCCGAGATGATAGGTTGGGTTAGGTCAGGTTATATTACGTTATTGATTTATATGAAGGACCCACGTAGACGTAGGGGCCAACTCGTCAGGAATATTGTCAAATATTATCGCCGAGATGATAGGTTGGATTAGCTTAGGTTATATTACGTTATTGATGTATATAAAGGTCCGACGGAGACGTAGAAGCCAACTCGCCAGGATTGTTGCCAAATATTACCGCCGCAATGTTAGATTGGGTTAGGTTAGGTTAGATTACGTTATTGCCGTATATAAAGGTCCCACGGAGACGTAGAGGCCAACATGCCAGGAATGTTGGTCAAATATTACAGCCGCGATGTTAGATTGGGTTAGGTTAGGTTATATTACGTTATTGTTGTATATAAAGGTCCCACGGAGACGTAGAGGCCAACTCGCCGGGAATGTTGTCAAATATTACAGCCGCGATGTCAGATTGGGTTACGTTAGGTTATATTACGTTATTGACGTATATAAAGGTCCCACGGAGACGTAGAGGCCAACTCGCCAGGAATGTTGTCAAATATTACCGCCGAAATGTTAGGTTGGATTAGGTTAGGTTATATTAAGTTATTGATGTATATAAAGGTCCGACGGAGACGTAGAAGCCAACTCGCCAGGATTGTTGCCAAATATTACCGCCGCGATGTTAGATTGGGTTAGGTTAGGTTAGATTACGTTATTGCCGTATATAAAGGTCCCACGGAGACGTAGAGGCCAACATGCCAGGAATGTTGGTCAAATATTACAGCCGCGATGTTAGATTGGGTTAGGTTAGGTTATATTACGTTATTGTTGTATATAAAGGTCCCACGGAGACGTAGAGGCCAACTCGCCGGGAATGTTGTCAAATATTACAGCCGCGATGTCAGATTGGGTTACGTTAGGTTACATTACGTTATTGACGTATATAAAGGTCCCACGGAGACGTAGAGGCCAACTCGCCAGGAATGTTGTCAAATATTACCGCCGAAATGTTAGGTTGGATTAGGTTAGGTTATATTAAGTTATTGATGTATATGAAGATCCCACGGAGACGCAGAGGCCAACTCGCCAGGTATGTGGTCAAATATTACCGCCGAGATGATAGGTTGGGTTAGGTTTGGTTATATTTCGTTATTAATGTATATGAAGGTCCCACGGAGACGTAGAGTCCAACTCGCCAGGAATGTTGTCAAATATTACAGCCGCGATGTTAGATTGGGTTAGGTTAGGTTATATTACGCTATTGATGTATATGAAGATCCCACGGAGACGTAGAGGCCAACTCGCCAGGTATGTGGTCAAATATTACCGCCGAGATGATAGGTTGGGTTAGGTTTGGTTATATTTCGTTATTGATGTATATGAAGGTCCCACGGAGACGTAGAGGCCAACATGCCAGGATTGTTGTCAAATATTACAGCCGCGATGTTACATTGGGCTAGGTTAGGTTATATTAGGTTATTGATGTATATGAAGGTCCCACGGAGACGTAGAGGCCAACTCGCCAGGAATGTTGTCAAATATTACCGCCGAAATGTTAGGTTGGGTTAGGTTAGGTTATATTACGTTCTTGATGTATATAAAGGTCCCACGCAGACGTAGAGGCCAACCCGCCAGGAAAGTTTTCAAATATTACCGCCGAGATGATAGGTTGTGTTAGGTTAGGTTATATTTCGTCATTGATATATATGATGGTCCCACGGAGACGTAGAGGCCAACAAGCCAGGAATGTTGCCAAATATTACCGCCGAGATGGGAGGTTGGGTTAGGTTAAGTTATATTACGTTATTGATGTATATAAAGGTCCCACGGAGACGTAGGGGCCAACTCGTCAGGAATATTGTCAAATATTACCGCCGCGATGTTAGATTGGGTTAGGTTAGGTTAGATTACGTTATTGTCGTATATAAAGGTCCCACGGAGACGTAGAGGCCAACATGCCAGGAATGTTGGTCAAATATTACAGCCGCGATGTTAGATTGGGTTAGGTTAGGTTACATTACGTTATTGTTGTATATAAAGGTCCCACGGAGACGTAGAGGCCAACTAGCCAGGAATGTTGTCAAATATTACCGCCGAGATGATAGGTTGGGTTAGGTTAGGTTATATTACGTTATTGATTTATATGAAGGACCCACGTAGACGTAGGGGCCAACTCGTCAGGAATATTGTCAAATATTACCGCCGAGATGATAGGTTGGATTAGGTTAGGTTGTATTACGTTATTGATGTATATAAATGTCCCACGGAGACGTAGATGCCAACAAACAAGGAATGTTGCCAAATATTGCCGCCGAAATGTTAGGTTGGGTTAGGTTAGGTTATATTACGTTATTGATGTATATAAAGGTCCCATAGAGACATAGAGGACAAGTCGTCAGGAATGTTGTCAAATATTACCGCCGAGATGATAGGTTGGATTAGGTTAGGTTATATTAAGTTATTGATGTATATGAAGATCCCACGGAGACGTAGAGGCCAACAAGCCAGGAATGTTGCCAAATATTACCGCCGAGATGTGAGGTTGGGTTAGGTTAGGTTATATTACGTTATTGATGTATATAAAGGTCCCACGGAGACGTAGAAACCAACTCGCCAGGATTGTTGCCAAATATTACCGCCGCGATGTTAGATTGGGTTAGGTTAGGTTAGGTTAGATTACGTTATTGTCGTATATAAAGGTCCCACGGAGACGTAGAGGCCAATATGCCAGGAATGTTTGTCAAATATTACAGCCGCGATGTTAGATTGGGTTAGGTTAGGTTATATTACGTTATTGTTGTATATAAAGGACCAACGGAGACGTAGAGGCCAACATGCCAGGAATGTTGGTCAAATATTACCGCCGCGATGTTAGATTGGGTTAGGTTAGGTTAGATTACGTTATTGTCGTATATAAAGGTACCACGGAGACGTAGAGGCCAATATGCCAGGAATGTTGGTCAAATATTACAGCCGCGATGTTAGATTGGGTTAGGTTAGGTTATATTACGTTATTGTTGTATATAAAGGTCCCACGGAGACGTAGAGGCCAACTCGCCAGGAATGTTGTCAAATATTACCGCCGAGATGATAGGTTGGGTTAGGTCAGGTTATATTACGTTATTGATTTATATGAAGGACCCACGTAGACGTAGGGGCCAACTCGTCAGGAATATTGTCAAATATTATCGCCGAGATGATAGGTTGGATTAGCTTAGGTTATATTACGTTATTGATGTATATAAAGGTCCGACGGAGACGTAGAAGCCAACTCGCCAGGATTGTTGCCAAATATTACCGCCGCGATGTTAGATTGGGTTAGGTTAGGTTAGATTACGTTATTGCCGTATATAAAGGTCCCACGGAGACGTAGAGGCCAACATGCCAGGAATGTTGGTCAAATATTACAGCCGCGATGTTAGATTGGGTTAGGTTAGGTTATATTACGTTATTGTTGTATATAAAGGTCCCACGGAGACGAAGAGGCCAACTCGCCGGGAATGTTGTCAAATATTACAGCCGCGATGTCAGATTGGGTTACGTTAGGTTATATTACGTTATTGACGTATATAAAGGTCCCACGGAGACGTAGAGGCCAACTCGCCAGGAATGTTGTCAAATATTACCGCCGAAATGTTAGGTTGGGTTAGGTTAGGTTATATTAAGTTATTGATGTATATGAAGATCCCACGGAGACGCAGAGGCCAACTCGCCAGGTATGTGGTCAAATATTACCGCCGAGATGATAGGTTGGGTTAGGTTTGGTTATATTTCGTTATTGATGTATATGAAGGTCCCACGGAGACGTAGAGGCCAACATGCCAGGAATGTTGTCAAATATTACAGCCGCGATGTTACATTGGGCTAGGTTAGGTTATATTAGGTTATTGATGTATATGAATGTCCCACGGAGACGTAGAGGCCAACTCGCCAGGAATGTTGTCAAATATTACCGCCGAGATGTGAGGTTGGGTTAGGTTAGGTTATATTACGTTATTGATGTATATAAAGGTCCCACGGAGACGTAGAAGCCAACTCGCCAGGATTGTTGCCAAATATTACCGCCGCGATGTTAGATTGGGTTAGGTTAGGTTAGATTACGTTATTGTCGTATATAAAGGTCCCACGGAGACGTAGAGTCCAACATGCCAGGAATGTTGGTCAAATATTACAGCCGCGATGTTAGATTGGGTTAGGTTAGGTTACATTACGTTATTGTTGTATATAAAGGTCCCACGGAGACGTAGAGGCCAACTCGCCAGGAATGTTGTCAAATATTACCGCCGAGATGATAGGTTGGGTTAGGTTAGGTTATATTTCGTCATTGATATATATGAAGGTCCCACGGAGACGTAGAGGCCAACAAGCCAGGAATGTTGACAAATATTACCGCCGAGATGGGAGGTTGGGTTAGGTTAGGTTATATTACGTTATTGATGTATATAAAGGTCCCACGGAGACGTAGAAGCCAACTCGCCAGGATTGTTGCCAAATATTACCGCCGCGATGTTAGATTGGGTTAGGTTAGGTTAGATTACGTTATTGTCGTATATAATGGTCCCACGGAGACGTAGAGGCCAACATGCCAGGAATGTTGGTCAAATATTACAGCCGCGATGTTAGATTGGGCTAGGTTAGGTTATGTTAGGTTATTGATGTATATAAAGGTCCCACGGAGACGTAGAGGCCAACTCGCCAGGAATGTTGTCAAATATTACCGCCGAAATGTTAGGTTGGTTTAGGTTAGGTTATATTACGTTCTTGATGTATATAAAGGTCCCACGCAGACGTAGAGGTCAACCCGCCGGGAAAGTTTTCAAATATTACCGCCGAGATGATAAGTTGGGTTAGGTTAGGTTATATTTCGTCATTGATATATATGAAGGTCCCACGGAGACGTAGAGGCCAACAAGCCAGGAATGTTGACAAATATTACCGCCGAGATGGGAGGTTGGGTTAGGTTAAGTTATATTACGTTATTGATGTATATAAAGGTCCCACGGAGACGTAGAAGCCAACTCGCCAGGATTGTTGCCAAACATTACCGCCGCGATGTTAGATTGGGTTAGGTTAGGTTAGATTACGTTATTGTCGTATATAATGGTCCCACGGAGACGTAGAGGCCAATATGCCAGGAATGTTGGTCAAATATTACAGCCGCGATGTTAGATTGGGTTAGGTTAGGTTATACTACGTTATTGTTGTATATAAAGGTCCCACGGAGACGTAGAGGCCAACATGCCAGGAATGTTGGTCAAATATTACTGCCGCGATGTTAGATTGGGTTAGGTTAGGTTATATTACGTTATTGTTGTATATAAAGGTCCCACGGAGACGTAGAGGCCAACTCGCCGGGAATGTTGTCAAATATTACAGCCGCGATGTCAGATTGGGTTACGTTAGGTTATATTACGTTATTGACGTATATAAAGGTCCCACGGAGACGTAGAGGCCAACTCGCCAGGAATGTTGTCAAATATTACCGCCGAAATGTTAGGTTGGGTTAGGTTAGGTTATATTAAGTTATTGATGTATATGAAGATCCCACGGAGACGCAGAGGCCAACTCGCCAGGTATGTGGTCAAATATTACCGCCGAGATGATAGGTTGGGTTAGGTTTGGTTATATTTCGGTATTAATGTATATGAAGGTCCCACGGAGACGTAGAGTCCAACTCGCCAGGAATGTTGTCAAATATTACAGCCGCGATGTTAGATTGGGTTAGGTTAGGTTATATTACGCTATTGATGTATATGAAGATCCCACGGAGACGTAGAGGCCAACTCGCCAGGTATGTGGTCAAATATTACCGCCGAGATGATAGGTTGGGTTAGGTTTGGTTATATTTCGTTATTGATGTATATGAAGGTCCCACGGAGACGTAGAGGCCAACATGCCAGGAATGTTGTCAAATATTACAGCCGCGATGTTACATTGGGCTAGGTTAGGTTATATTAGGTTATTGATGTATATGAAGGTCCCACGGAGACGTAGAGGCCAACTCGCCAGGAATGTTGTCGAATATTACCGCCGAAATGTTAGGTTGGTTTAGGTTAGGTTATATTACGTTCTTGATGTATATAAAGGTCCCACGCAGACGTAGAGGTCAACCCGCCGGGAAAGTTTTCAAATATTACCGCCGAGATGATAAGTTGGGTTAGGTTAGGTTATATTTCGTCATTGATATATATGAAGGTCCCACGGAGACGTAGAGGCCAACAAGCCAGGAATGTTGACAAATATTACCGCCGAGATGGGAGGTTGGGTTAGGTTAAGTTATATTACGTTATTGATGTATATAAAGGTCCCACGGAGACGTAGAAGCCAACTCGCCAGGATTGTTGCCAAATATTACCGCCGCGATGTTAGATTGGGTTAGGTTAGGTTAGATTACGTTATTGTCGTATATAAAGGTCCCACGGAGACGTAGAGGCCAACATGCCAGGAATGTTGGTCAAATATTACAGCCGCGATGTTAGATTGGGTTAGGTTAGGTTACATTACGTTATTGTTGTATATAAAGGTCCCACGGAGACGTAGAGGCCAACTCGCCAGGAATGTTGTCAAATATTACCGCCGAGATGATAGGTTGGGTTAGGTTAGGTTATATTACGTTATTGATTTATATGAAGGACCCACGTAGACGTAGGGGCCAACTCGTCAGGAATATTGTCAAATATTACCGCCGAGATGATAGGTTGGATTAGGTTAGGTTGTATTACGTTATTGATGTATATAAATGTCCCACGGAGACGTAGATGCCAACAAACAAGGAATGTTGCCAAATATTGCCGCCGAAATGTTAGGTTGGGTTAGGTTAGGTTATATTACGTTATTGATGTATATAAAGGTCCCACAGAGACATAGAGGACAAGTCGTCAGGAATGTTGTCAAATATTACCGCCGAGATGATAGGTTGGATTAGGTTAGGTTATATTAAGTTATTGATGTATATGAAGATCCCACGGAGACGTAGAGGCCAACAAGCCAGGAATGTTGCCAAATATTACCGCCGAGATGTGAGGTTGGGTTAGGTTAGGTTATATTACGTTATTGATGTATATAAAGGTCCCACGGAGACGTAGAAACCAACTCGCCAGGATTGTTGCCAAATATTACCGCCGCGATGTTAGATTGGGTTAGGTTAGGTTAGATTACGTTATTGTTGTATATAAAGGTCCCACGGAGACGTAGAGGCCAATATGCCAGGAATGTTGGTCAAATATTACAGCCGCGATGTTAGATTGGGTTAGGTTAGGTTATATTACGTTATTGTTGTATATAAAGGACCAACGGAGACGTAGAGGCCAACATGCCAGGAATGTTGGTCAAATATTAGCGCCGCGATGTTAGATTGGGTTAGGTTAGGTTAGATTACGTTATTGTCGTATATAAAGGTACCACGGAGACGTAGAGGCCAATATGCCAGGAATGTTGGTCAAATATTACAGCCGCGATGTTAGATTGGGTTAGGTTAGGTTATATTACGTTATTGTTGTATATAAAGGACCAACGGAGACGTAGAGGCCAACATGCCAGGAATGTTGGTCAAATATTACCGCCGCGATGTTAGATTGGGTTAGGTTAGGTTAGATTACGTTATTGCCGTATATAAAGGTCCCACGGAGACGTAGAGGCCAACATGCCAGGAATGTTGGTCAAATATTACAGCCGCGATGTTAGATTGGGTTAGGTTAGGTTATATTACGTTATTGTTGTATATAAAGGTCCCACGGAGACGTAGAGTCCAACTCGCCAGGAATGTTGTCAAATACTACAGCCGCGATGTTAGATTGGGTTAGGTTAGGTTATATTACGCTATTGATGTATATGAAGATCCCACGGAGACGTAGAGGCCAACTCGCCAGGTATGTGGTCAAATATTACCGCCGAGATGATAGGTTGGGTTAGGTTTGGTTATATTTCGTTATTGATGTATATGAAGGTCCCACGGAGACGTAGAGGCCAACATGCCAGGAATGTTGTCAAATATTACAGCCGCAATGTTACATTGGGCTAGGTTAGGTTATATTAGGTTATTGATGTATATGAAGGTCCCACGGAGACGTAGAGGCCAACTCGCCAGGAATGTTGTCAAATATTACCGCCGAAATGTTAGGTTGGGTTAGGTTAGGTTATATTACGTTCTTGATGTATATAAAGGTCCCACGCAGACGTAGAGGCCAACCCGCCAGGAAAGTTTTCAAATATTACCGCCGAGATGATAGGTTGGGTTAGGTTAGGTTATATTTCGTCATTGATATATATGATGGTCCCACGGAGACGTAGAGGCCAACAAGCCAGGAATGTTGCCAAATATTACCGCCGAGATGTGAGGTTGGGTTAGGTTAGGTTATATTACGTTATTGATGTATATAAAGGTCCCACGGAGACGTAGAAGCCAACTCGCCAGGATTGTTGCCAAATATTACCGCCGCGATGTTAGATTGGGTTAGGTTAGGTTAGATTACGTTATTGTCGTATATAAAGGTCCCACGGAGACGTAGAGGCCAATATGCCAGGAATGTTGGTCAAATATTACAGCCGCGATGTTAGATTGGGTTAGGTTAGGTTATATTACGTTATTGTTGTATATAAAGGTCCCACGGAGACGTAGAGGCCAACTCGCCAGGAATGTTGTCAAATATTACCGCCGAGATGATAGGTTGGGTTAGGTCAGGTTATATTACGTTATTGATTTATATGAAGGACCCACGTAGACGTAGGGGCCAACTCGTCAGGAATATTGTCAAATATTACCGCCGCGATGTTAGATTGGGTTAGGTTAGGTTAGATTACGTTATTGTCGTATATAAATGTCCCACGGAGACGTAGAGGCCAATATGCCAGGAATGTTGGTCAAATATTACAGCCGCGATGTTAGATTGGGTTAGGTTAGGTTATATTACGTTATTGTTGTATATAACGGACCAACGGAGACGTAGAGGCCAACATGCCAGGAATGTTGGTCAAATATTACCGCCGCGATGTTAGATTGGGTTAGGTTAGGTTAGATTACGTTATTGTCGTATATAAAGGTCCCACGGAGACGTAGAGGCCAATATGCCAGGAATGTTGGTCAAATATTACAGCCGCGATGTTAGATTGGGTTAGGTTAGGTTATATTACGTTATTGTTGTATATAAACGTCCCACGGAGACGTAGAGGCCAACTCGCCAGGAATGTTGTCAAATATTACCGCCGAGATGATAGGTTGGGTTAGGTCAGGTTATATTACGTTATTGATTTATATGAAGGACCCACGTAGACGTAGGGGCCAACTCGTCAGGAATATTGTCAAATATTATCGCCGAGATGATAGGTTGGATTAGCTTAGGTTATATTACGTTATTGATGTATATAAAGGTCCGACGGAGACGTAGAAGCCAACTCGCCAGGATTGTTGCCAAATATTACCGCCGCGATGTTAGATTGGGTTAGGTTAGGTTAGATTACGTTATTGCCGTATATAAAGGTCCCACGGAGACGTAGAGGCCAACATGCCAGGAATGTTGGTCAAATATTACAGCCGCGATGTTAGATTGGGTTAGGTTAGGTTATATTACGTTATTGTTGTATATAAAGGTCCCACGGAGACGTAGAGGCCAACTCGCCGGGAATGTTGTCAAATATTACAGCCGCGATGTCAGATTGGGTTACGTTAGGTTACATTACGTTATTGTTGTATATAAAGGTCCCACGGAGACGTAGAGGCCAACTAGCCAGGAATGTTGTCAAATATTACCGCCGAGATGATAGGTTGGGTTAGGTTAGGTTATATTACGTTATTGATTTATATGAAGGACCCACGTACACGTAGGGGCCAACTCGTCAGGAATATTGTCAAATATTACCGCCGAGATGATAGGTTGGATTAGGTTAGGTTGTATTACGTTATTGATGTATATAAATGTCCCACGGAGACGTAGATGCCAACAAACAAGGAATGTTGCCAAATATTGCCGCCGAAATGTTAGGTTGGGTTAGGTTAGGTTATATTACGTTATTGATGTATATAAAGGTCCCACAGAGACATAGAGGACAAGTCGTCAGGAATGTTGTCAAATATTACCGCCGAGATGATAGGTTGGATTAGGTTAGGTTATATTAAGTTATTGATGTATATGAAGATCCCACGGAGACGTAGAGGCCAACAAGCCAGGAATGTTGCCAAATATTACCGCCGAGATGTGAGGTTGGGTTAGGTTAGGTTATATTACGTTATTGATGTATATAAAGGTCCCACGGAGACGTAGAAACCAACTCGCCAGGATTGTTGCCAAATATTACCGCCGCGATGTTAGATTGGGTTAGGTTAGGTTAGGTTAGATTACGTTATTGTCGTATATAAAGGTCCCACGGAGACGTAGAGGCCAATATGCCAGGAATGTTTGTCAAATATTACAGCCGCGATGTTAGATTGGGTTAGGTTAGGTTATATTACGTTATTGTTGTATATAAAGGACCAACGGAGACGTAGAGGCCAACATGCCAGGAATGTTGGTCAAATATTACCGCCGCGATGTTAGATTGGGTTAGGTTAGGTTAGATTACGTTATTGTCGTATATAAAGGTACCACGGAGACGTAGAGGCCAATATGCCAGGAATGTTGGTCAAATATTACAGCCGCGATGTTAGATTGGGTTAGGTTAGGTTATATTACGTTATTGTTGTATATAAAGGTCCCACGGAGACGTAGAGGCCAACTCGCCAGGAATGTTGTCAAATATTACCGCCGAGATGATAGGTTGGGTTAGGTCAGGTTATATTACGTTATTGATTTATATGAAGGACCCACGTAGACGTAGGGGCCAACTCGTCAGGAATATTGTCAAATATTATCGCCGAGATGATAGGTTGGATTAGCTTAGGTTATATTACGTTATTGATGTATATAAAGGTCCGACGGAGACGTAGAAGCCAACTCGCCAGGATTGTTGCCAAATATTACCGCCGCGATGTTAGATTGGGTTAGGTTAGGTTAGATTACGTTATTGCCGTATATAAAGGTCCCACGGAGACGTAGAGGCCAACATGCCAGGAATGTTGGTCAAATATTACAGCCGCGATGTTAGATTGGGTTAGGTTAGGTTATATTACGTTATTGTTGTATATAAAGGTCCCACGGAGACGTAGAGGCCAACTCGCCGGGAATGTTGTCAAATATTACAGCCGCGATGTCAGATTGGGTTACGTTAGGTTATATTACGTTATTGACGTATATAAAGGTCCCACGGAGACGTAGAGGCCAACTCGCCAGGAATGTTGTCAAATATTACCGCCGAAATGTTAGGTTGGATTAGGTTAGGTTATATTAAGTTATTGATGTATATGAAGATCCCACGGAGACGCAGAGGCCAACTCGCCAGGTATGTGGTCAAATATTACCGCCGAGATGATAGGTTGGGTTAGGTTTGGTTATATTTCGTTATTAATGTATATGAAGGTCCCACGGAGACGTAGAGTCCAACTCGCCAGGAATGTTGTCAAATATTACAGCCGCGATGTTAGATTGGGTTAGGTTAGGTTATATTACGCTATTGATGTATATGAAGATCCCACGGAGACGTAGAGGCCAACTCGCCAGGTATGTGGTCAAATATTACCGCCGAGATGATAGGTTGGGTTAGGTTTGGTTATATTTCGTTATTGATGTATATGAAGGTCCCACGGAGACGTAGAGGCCAACATGCCAGGAATGTTGGTCAAATATTACCGCCGCGATGTTAGATTGGGTTAGGTTAGGTTAGATTACGTTATTGTCGTATATAAAGGTACCACGGAGACGTAGAGGCCAATATGCCAGGAATGTTGGTCAAATATTACAGCCGCGATGTTAGATTGGGTTAGGTTAGGTTATATTACGTTATTGTTGTATATAAAGGTCCCACGGAGACGTAGAGGCCAACTCGCCAGGAATGTTGTCAAATATTACAGCCGCGATGTTAGATTGGGTTAGGTTAGGTTATATTACGCTATTGATGTATATGAAGATCCCACGGAGACGTAGAGGCCAACTCGCCAGGTATGTGGTCAAATATTACCGCCGAGATGATAGGTTGGGTTAGGTTTGGTTATATTTCGTTATTGATGTATATGAAGGTCCCACGGAGACGTAGAGGCCAACATGCCAGGAATGTTGGTCAAATATTACCGCCGCGATGTTAGATTGGGTTAGGTTAGGTTAGATTACGTTATTGTCGTATATAAAGGTACCACGGAGACGTAGAGGCCAATATGCCAGGAATGTTGGTCAAATATTACAGCCGCGATGTTAGATTGGGTTAGGTTAGGTTATATTACGTTATTGTTGTATATAAAGGTCCCACGGAGACGTAGAGGCCAACTCGCCAGGAATGTTGTCAAATATTACCGCCGAGATGATAGGTTGGGTTAGGTCAGGTTATATTACGTTATTGATTTATATGAAGGACCCACGTAGACGTAGGGGCCAACTCGTCAGGAATATTGTCAAATATTATCGCCGAGATGATAGGTTGGATTAGCTTAGGTTATATTACGTTATTGATGTATATAAAGGTCCGACGGAGACGTAGAAGCCAACTCGCCAGGATTGTTGCCAAATATTACCGCCGCGATGTTAGATTGGGTTAGGTTAGGTTAGATTACGTTATTGCCGTATATAAAGGTCCCACGGAGACGTAGAGGCCAACATGCCAGGAATGTTGGTCAAATATTACAGCCGCGATGTTAGATTGGGTTAGGTTAGGTTATATTACGTTATTGTTGTATATAAAGGTCCCACGGAGACGTAGAGGCCAACTCGCCGGGAATGTTGTCAAATATTACAGCCGCGATGTCAGATTGGGTTACGTTAGGTTATATTACGTTATTGACGTATATAAAGGTCCCACGGAGACGTAGAGGCCAACTCGCCAGGAATGTTGTCAAATATTACCGCCGAAATGTTAGGTTGGATTAGGTTAGGTTATATTAAGTTATTGATGTATATGAAGATCCCACGGAGACGCAGAGGCCAACTCGCCAGGTATGTGGTCAAATATTACCGCCGAGATGATAGGTTGGGTTAGGTTTGGTTATATTTCGTTATTAATGTATATGAAGGTCCCACGGAGACGTAGAGTCCAACTCGCCAGGAATGTTGTCAAATATTACAGCCGCGATGTTAGATTGGGTTAGGTTAGGTTATATTACGCTATTGATGTATATGAAGATCCCACGGAGACGTAGAGGCCAACTCGCCAGGTATGTGGTCAAATATTACCGCCGAGATGATAGGTTGGGTTAGGTTTGGTTATATTTCGTTATTGATGTATATGAAGGTCCCACGGAGACGTAGAGGCCAACATGCCAGGATTGTTGTCAAATATTACAGCCGCGATGTTACATTGGGCTAGGTTAGGTTATATTAGGTTATTGATGTATATGAAGGTCCCACGGAGACGTAGAGGCCAACTCGCCAGGAATGTTGTCAAATATTACCGCCGAAATGTTAGGTTGGGTTAGGTTAGGTTATATTACGTTCTTGATGTATATAAAGGTCCCACGCAGACGTAGAGGCCAACCCGCCAGGAAAGTTTTCAAATATTACCGCCGAGATGATAGGTTGTGTTAGGTTAGGTTATATTTCGTCATTGATATATATGATGGTCCCACGGAGACGTAGAGGCCAACAAGCCAGGAATGTTGCCAAATATTACCGCCGATATGGGAGGTTGGGTTAGGTTAAGTTATATTACGTTATTGATGTATATAAAGGTCCCACGGAGACGTAGGGGCCAACTCGTCAGGAATATTGTCAAATATTACCGCCGCGATGTTAGATTGGGTTAGGTTAGGTTAGATTACGTTATTGTCGTATATAAAGGTCCCACGGAGACGTAGAGGCCAACATGCCAGGAATGTTGGTCAAATATTACAGCCGCGATGTTAGATTGGGTTAGGTTAGGTTACATTACGTTATTGTTGTATATAAAGGTCCCACGGAGACGTAGAGGCCAACTAGCCAGGAATGTTGTCAAATATTACCGCCGAGATGATAGGTTGGGTTAGGTTAGGTTATATTACGTTATTGATTTATATGAAGGACCCACGTAGACGTAGGGGCCAACTCGTCAGGAATATTGTCAAATATTACCGCCGAGATGATAGGTTGGATTAGGTTAGGTTGTATTACGTTATTGATGTATATAAATGTCCCACGGAGACGTAGATGCCAACAAACAAGGAATGTTGCCAAATATTGCCGCCGAAATGTTAGGTTGGGTTAGGTTAGGTTATATTACGTTATTGATGTATATAAAGGTCCCATAGAGACATAGAGGACAAGTCGTCAGGAATGTTGTCAAATATTACCGCCGAGATGATAGGTTGGATTAGGTTAGGTTATATTAAGTTATTGATGTATATGAAGATCCCACGGAGACGTAGAGGCCAACAAGCCAGGAATGTTGCCAAATATTACCGCCGAGATGTGAGGTTGGGTTAGGTTAGGTTATATTACGTTATTGATGTATATAAAGGTCCCACGGAGACGTAGAAACCAACTCGCCAGGATTGTTGCCAAATATTACCGCCGCGATGTTAGATTGGGTTAGGTTAGGTTAGGTTAGATTACGTTATTGTCGTATATAAAGGTCCCACGGAGACGTAGAGGCCAATATGCCAGGAATGTTTGTCAAATATTACAGCCGCGATGTTAGATTGGGTTAGGTTAGGTTATATTACGTTATTGTTGTATATAAAGGACCAACGGAGACGTAGAGGCCAACATGCCAGGAATGTTGGTCAAATATTACCGCCGCGATGTTAGATTGGGTTAGGTTAGGTTAGATTACGTTATTGTCGTATATAAAGGTACCACGGAGACGTAGAGGCCAATATGCCAGGAATGTTGGTCAAATATTACAGCCGCGATGTTAGATTGGGTTAGGTTAGGTTATATTACGTTATTGTTGTATATAAAGGTCCCACGGAGACGTAGAGGCCAACTCGCCAGGAATGTTGTCAAATATTACCGCCGAGATGATAGGTTGGGTTAGGTCAGGTTATATTACGTTATTGATTTATATGAAGGACCCACGTAGACGTAGGGGCCAACTCGTCAGGAATATTGTCAAATATTATCGCCGAGATGATAGGTTGGATTAGCTTAGGTTATATTACGTTATTGATGTATATAAAGGTCCGACGGAGACGTAGAAGCCAACTCGCCAGGATTGTTGCCAAATATTACCGCCGCGATGTTAGATTGGGTTAGGTTAGGTTAGATTACGTTATTGCCGTATATAAAGGTCCCACGGAGACGTAGAGGCCAACATGCCAGGAATGTTGGTCAAATATTACAGCCGCGATGTTAGATTGGGTTAGGTTAGGTTATATTACGTTATTGTTGTATATAAAGGTCCCACGGAGACGTAGAGGCCAACTCGCCGGGAATGTTGTCAAATATTACAGCCGCGATGTCAGATTGGGTTACGTTAGGTTATATTACGTTATTGACGTATATAAAGGTCCCACGGAGACGTAGAGGCCAACTCGCCAGGAATGTTGTCAAATATTACCGCCGAAATGTTAGGTTGGGTTAGGTTAGGTTATATTAAGTTATTGATGTATATGAAGATCCCACGGAGACGCAGAGGCCAACTCGCCAGGTATGTGGTCAAATATTACCGCCGATATGATAGGTTGGGTTAGGTTTGGTTATATTTCGTTATTGATGTATATGAAGGTCCCACGGAGACGTAGAGGCCAACATGCCAGGAATGTTGTCAAATATTACAGCCGCGATGTTACATTGGGCTAGGTTAGGTTATATTAGGTTATTGATGTATATGAATGTCCCACGGAGACGTAGAGGCCAACTCGCCAGGAATGTTGTCAAATATTACCGCCGAAATGTTAGGTTGGGTTAGGTTAGGTTATATTACGTTCTTGATGTATATAAAGGTCCAACGCAGACGTAGAGGCCAACCCGCCAGGAAAGTTTTCAAATATTACCGCCGAGATGATAGGTTGGGTTAGGTTAGGTTATATTTCGTCATTGATATATATGATGGTCCCACGGAGACGTAGAGGCCAACAAGCCAGGAATGTTGCCAAATATTACCGCCGAGATGATAGGTTGGGTTAGGTCAGGTTATATTACGTTATTGATTTATATGAAGGACCCACGTAGACGTAGGGGCCAACTCGTCAGGAATATTGTCAAATATTATCGCCGAGATGATAGGTTGGATTAGCTTAGGTTATATTACGTTATTGATGTATATAAAGGTCCGACGGAGACGTAGAAGCCAACTCGCCAGGATTGTTGCCAAATATTACCGCCGCGATGTTAGATTGGGTTAGGTTAGGTTAGATTACGTTATTGCCGTATATAAAGGTCCCACGGAGACGTAGAGGCCAACATGCCAGGAATGTTGGTCAAATATTACAGCCGCGATGTTAGATTGGGTTAGGTTAGGTTATATTACGTTATTGTTGTATATAAAGGTCCCACGGAGACGTAGAGGCCAACTCGCCGGGAATGTTGTCAAATATTACAGCCGCGATGTCAGATTGGGTTACGTTAGGTTATATTACGTTATTGACGTATATAAAGGTCCCACGGAGACGTAGAGGCCAACTCGCCAGGAATGTTGTCAAATATTACCGCCGAAATGTTAGGTTGGATTAGGTTAGGTTATATTAAGTTATTGATGTATATGAAGATCCCACGGAGACGCAGAGGCCAACTCGCCAGGTATGTGGTCAAATATTACCGCCGAGATGATAGGTTGGGTTAGGTTTGGTTATATTTCGTTATTAATGTATATGAAGGTCCCACGGAGACGTAGAGTCCAACTCGCCAGGAATGTTGTCAAATATTACAGCCGCGATGTTAGATTGGGTTAGGTTAGGTTATATTACGCTATTGATGTATATGAAGATCCCACGGAGACGTAGAGGCCAACTCGCCAGGTATGTGGTCAAATATTACCGCCGAGATGATAGGTTGGGTTAGGTTTGGTTATATTTCGTTATTGATGTATATGAAGGTCCCACGGAGACGTAGAGGCCAACATGCCAGGAATGTTGGTCAAATATTACCGCCGCGATGTTAGATTGGGTTAGGTTAGGTTAGATTACGTTATTGTCGTATATAAAGGTACCACGGAGACGTAGAGGCCAATATGCCAGGAATGTTGGTCAAATATTACAGCCGCGATGTTAGATTGGGTTAGGTTAGGTTATATTACGTTATTGTTGTATATAAAGGTCCCACGGAGACGTAGAGGCCAACTCGCCAGGAATGTTGTCAAATATTACAGCCGCGATGTTAGATTGGGTTAGGTTAGGTTATATTACGCTATTGATGTATATGAAGATCCCACGGAGACGTAGAGGCCAACTCGCCAGGTATGTGGTCAAATATTACCGCCGAGATGATAGGTTGGGTTAGGTTTGGTTATATTTCGTTATTGATGTATATGAAGGTCCCACGGAGACGTAGAGGCCAACATGCCAGGAATGTTGGTCAAATATTACCGCCGCGATGTTAGATTGGGTTAGGTTAGGTTAGATTACGTTATTGTCGTATATAAAGGTACCACGGAGACGTAGAGGCCAATATGCCAGGAATGTTGGTCAAATATTACAGCCGCGATGTTAGATTGGGTTAGGTTAGGTTATATTACGTTATTGTTGTATATAAAGGTCCCACGGAGACGTAGAGGCCAACTCGCCAGGAATGTTGTCAAATATTACCGCCGAGATGATAGGTTGGGTTAGGTCAGGTTATATTACGTTATTGATTTATATGAAGGACCCACGTAGACGTAGGGGCCAACTCGTCAGGAATATTGTCAAATATTATCGCCGAGATGATAGGTTGGATTAGCTTAGGTTATATTACGTTATTGATGTATATAAAGGTCCGACGGAGACGTAGAAGCCAACTCGCCAGGATTGTTGCCAAATATTACCGCCGCGATGTTAGATTGGGTTAGGTTAGGTTAGATTACGTTATTGCCGTATATAAAGGTCCCACGGAGACGTAGAGGCCAACATGCCAGGAATGTTGGTCAAATATTACAGCCGCGATGTTAGATTGGGTTAGGTTAGGTTATATTACGTTATTGTTGTATATAAAGGTCCCACGGAGACGTAGAGGCCAACTCGCCGGGAATGTTGTCAAATATTACAGCCGCGATGTCAGATTGGGTTACGTTAGGTTATATTACGTTATTGACGTATATAAAGGTCCCACGGAGACGTAGAGGCCAACTCGCCAGGAATGTTGTCAAATATTACCGCCGAAATGTTAGGTTGGATTAGGTTAGGTTATATTAAGTTATTGATGTATATGAAGATCCCACGGAGACGCAGAGGCCAACTCGCCAGGTATGTGGTCAAATATTACCGCCGAGATGATAGGTTGGGTTAGGTTTGGTTATATTTCGTTATTAATGTATATGAAGGTCCCACGGAGACGTAGAGTCCAACTCGCCAGGAATGTTGTCAAATATTACAGCCGCGATGTTAGATTGGGTTAGGTTAGGTTATATTACGCTATTGATGTATATGAAGATCCCACGGAGACGTAGAGGCCAACTCGCCAGGTATGTGGTCAAATATTACCGCCGAGATGATAGGTTGGGTTAGGTTTGGTTATATTTCGTTATTGATGTATATGAAGGTCCCACGGAGACGTAGAGGCCAACATGCCAGGATTGTTGTCAAATATTACAGCCGCGATGTTACATTGGGCTAGGTTAGGTTATATTAGGTTATTGATGTATATGAAGGTCCCACGGAGACGTAGAGGCCAACTCGCCAGGTATGTGGTCAAATATTACCGCCGAGATGATAGGTTGGGTTAGGTTTGGTTATATTTCGTTATTAATGTATATGAAGGTCCCACGGATACGTAGAGTCCAACTCGCCAGGAATGTTGTCAAATATTACAGCCGCGATGTTAGATTGGGTTAGGTTAGGTTATATTACGCTATTGATGTATATGAAGATCCCACGGAGACGTAGAGGCCAACTCGCCAGGTATGTGGTCAAATATTACCGCCGAGATGATAGGTTGGGTTAGGTTTGGTTATATTTCGTTATTGATGTATATGAAGGTCCCACGGAGACGTAGAGGCCAACATGCCAGGAATGTTGTCAAATATTACAGCCGCGATGTTAGATTGGGTTAGGTTAGGTTATATTACGCTATTGATGTATATGAAGATCCCACGGAGACGTAGAGGCCAACTCGCCAGGTATGTGGTCAAATATTACCGCCGAGATGATAGGTTGGGTTAGGTTTGGTTATATTTCGTTATTGATGTATATGAAGGTCCCACGGAGACGTAGAGGCCAACATGCCAGGAATGTTGTCAAATATTACAGCCGCGATGTTACATTGGGCTAGGTTAGGTTATATTAGGTTATTGATGTATATAAAGGTCCCACGGAGACGTAGAGGCCAACTCGCCAGGAATGCTGTCAAATAATAGCGCCGAGAGGTTAGGTTGGGTCAGGTTAGGTTATATTACGTTATTGATGTATATGAAGATCCCACGGAGACGTAGAGGCCAACTCGCCAGGTATGTGGTCACATATTACCGCCGAGATGATAGGTTGGGTTACGTTAGGTTATATTACGTTATTGATGTATATAAAGGTCCTACGGAGACGTAGAGGCCAACTCGTCAGGAATATTGTCAAATATTACCGCCGAGATGATAGGTTGGATTAGGTTAGGTTATATTAAGTTATTGATGTATATGAAGATCCCATGGAGACGCAGAGGCCAACTCGCCAGGTATGTGGTTAAATATTACCGCCGAGATGATAGGTTGGGTTAGGTTCGGTTATATTTCGTTATTAATGTATATGAAGGTCCCACGGAGACGTAGAGTAAAACTCGCCGGGAATGTTGTCAAATATTACAGCCGCGATGTCAGATTGGGTTACGTTAGGTTATATTACGTTATTGACGTATATAAAGGTCCCACGGAGACGTAGAGGCCAACCCGCCAGGAAAGTTTTCAAATATTACCGCCGAGATGATAGGTTGGGTTAGGTTAGGTTATATTTCGTCATTGATATATATGAAGGTCCCACGGAGACGTAGAGGCCAACAAGCCAGGAATGTTGCCAAATATTACCGCCGAGATGTGAGGTTGGGTTAGGTTAGGTTATATTACGTTATTGATGTATATAAAGGTCCCACGGAGACATAGAGGACAACTCGTCAGGAATGTGGTCAAATATTACCGCCGAGATGATAGGTTGGATTAGGTTAGGTTATATTACGTTATTGATGTATATGAAGATCCCACGGAGACGTAGAGGCCAACTCGCCAGGTATGTGGTCAAATATTACCGCCGAGATGATAGGTTGGGTTAGGTTTGGTTATATTTCGTTATTGATGTATATGAAGGTCCCACGGAGACGTAGAGGCCAACATGCCAGGAATGTTGTCAAATATTACAGCCGCGATGTTAGATTGGGCTAGGTTAGGTTATATTACGTTATTGATGTATATAAAGGTCCCACAGGGACGTAGAGGCCAACTCCCCAGGAATGTTGTCAAATATTACCGCCGAAATGTTAGGTTGGGTTAGGTTAGGTTATATTACGTTCTTGATGTATATAAAGGCCCCACGCAGACGTAGAGGCCAACCCGCCAAGAAAGTTTTCAAATATTACCGCCGAGATGATAGGTTGGATTAGGTTAGGTTATATTACGTTATTGATGTATATAAATGTCCCACGGAGACGTAGAGGCCAACAAGCCAGGAATGTTGCCAAATATTGCCGCCGAAATGTTAGGTTGGGTTAGGTTAGGTTATATTACGTTATTGATGTATATAAAGGTCCCACGGAGACATAGAGGCCAACTCGTCAGGAATGTTGTCAAATATTACCGCCGAGATGATAGGTTGGATTAGGTTAGGTTATATTAAGTTATTGATGTATATGAAGATCCCACGGAGACGCCGAGGCCAACTCGCCAGGAATGCTGTCAAATAATAGCGCCGAGAGGTTAGGTTGGGTCAGGTTAGGTTATATTACGTTATTGATGTATATAAAGGTCCCACGGAGACATAGAGGACAACTCGTCAGGAATGTGGTCAAATATTACCGCCGAGATGATAGGTTGGATTAGGTTAGGTTATATTAAGTTATTGATGTATATGAAGATCCCATGGAGACGCAGAGGCCAACTCGCCAGGTATGTGGTCAAATATTACCGCCGAGCTGATAGGTTGGGTTAGGTTTGGTTATATTTCGTTATTAATGTATATGAAGGTCCCACGGAGACGTAGAGGCCAACATGCCAGGAATGTTGTCAAATATTACAGCCGCGATGTTAGATTGGGTTAGGTTAGGTTATATTACGTTATTGATGTATATAAAGATTCCACGGAGACGTAGAGGCCAACTCCCCAGGAATGTTGTCAAATATTACCGCCGAAATGTTAGGTTGGGTTAGGTTAGGTTATATTTCGTCATTGATATATATGATGGTCCCACGGAGACGTAGAGGCCAACAAGTCAGGAATGTTGCCAAATATTACCGCCGAAATGTTAGGTTGGGTTAGGTTAGGTTATATTAAGTTATTGATGTATATGAAGATCCCACGGAGACGCAGAGTCCAACTCGCCAGGTATGTGGTCAAATATTACCGCCGAGATGATAGGTTGGGTTAGGTTTGGTTATATTTCGTTATTAATGTATATGAAGGTCCCACGGAGACGTAGAGTCCAACTCGCCAGGAATGTTGTCAAATATTACAGCCGCGATGTTACATTGGGCTAGGTTAGGTTATATTAGGTTATTGATGTATATAAAGGTCCCACGGAGACGTAGAGGCCAACTCGCCAGGAATGTTGTCAAATATTACCGCCGAGATGATAGGTTGGGTTAGGTTAGGTTATATTTCGTCATTGATATATATGAAGGTCCCACGGAGACGTAGAGGCCAACATGCCAGGAATGTTGTCAAATATTACCGCCGAGATGATAGGTTGGGTTAGGTTAGGTTATATTTCGTCATTGATATATATGAAGGTCCCACGGAGACGTAGAGGCCAACATGCCAGGAATGTTGTCAAATATTACCGCCGAGATGATAGGTTGGGTTAGGTCAGCTTATATTACGTTATTGATTTATATGAAGGACCCACGTAGACGTAGGGGCCAACTCGTCAGGAATATTGTCAAATATTACCGCCGAGATGATAGGTTGGATTAGCTTAGGTTATATTACGTTATTGATGTATATAAAGGTCCCACGGATACGTAGAAGCCAACAAGCCAGGAATGTTGCCAAATATTGCCGCCGAAATGTTAGATTGGGTCAGGTTAGGTTAGATTACGTTATTGTCGTATATAAAGGTCCCACGGAGACGTAGAGGCCAACATGCCAGGAATGTTGGTCAGATATTACAGCCGCGATGTTAGATTGGGTTAGGTTAGGTTATATTACGTTATTGTTGTATATAAAGGTCCCACGGAGACGTAGAGGCCAACTCGCCAGGAATGCTGTCAAATAATAGCGCCGAGAGGTTAGGTTGGGTCAGGTTAGGTTGGGTCAGGTTAGGTTATATTACGTTATTGATGTATATGAAGATCCCACGGAGACGTAGAGGCCAACTCGCCAGGTATGTGATCACATATTACCGCCGAGATGATAGGTTGGGTTACGTTAGGTTATATTACGTTATTGATGTATATAAAGGTCCCACGGAGACGTAGAGGCCAACTCGTCAGGAATATTGTCAAATATTACCGCCGAGATGATAGGTTGGATTAGGTTAGGTTATATTAAGTTATTGATGTATATGAAGATCCCATGGAGACGCAGAGGCCAACTCGCCAGGTATGTGGTTAAATATTACCGCCGAGATGATAGGTTGGGTTAGGTTCGGTTATATTTCGTTATTAATGTATATGAAGGTCCCACGGAGACGTAGAGTAAAACTCTCCGGGAATGTTGTCAAATATTACAGCCGCGATGTCAGATTGGGTTACGTTAGGTTATATTACGTTATTGACGTATATAAAGGTCCCACGGAGACGTAGAGGCCAACCCGCCAGGAAAGTTTTCAAATATTACCGCCGAGATGATAGGTTGGGTTAGGTTAGGTTATATTTCGTCATTGATATATATGAAGGTCCCGCGGAGACGTAGAGGCCAACAAGCCAGGAATGTTGCCAAATATTACCGCCGAGATGTGAGGTTGGGTTAGGTTAGGTTATATTACGTTATTGATGTATATGAAGATCCCACGGAGACGTAGAGGCCAACTCGCCAGGTATGTGGTCAAATATTACCGCCGAGATGATAGGTTGGGTTAGGTTTGGTTATATTTCGTTATTGATGTATATGAAGGTCCCACGGAGACGTAGAGGCCAACATGCCAGGAATGTTGTCAAATATTACAGCCGCGATGTTAGATTGGGCTAGGTTAGGTTATATTACGTTATTGATGTATATGAAGGTCCCACGGAGACGTAGAGGCCAACATGCCAGGAATGTTGTCAAATATTACAGCCGCGATGTTAGATTGGGCTAGGTTAGGTTATATTACGTTATTGATGTATATAAAGGTCCCACAGGGACGTAGAGGCCAACTCCCCAGGAATGTTGTCAAATATTACCGCCGAAATGTTAGGTTGGGTTAGGTTAGGTTATATTACGTTCTTGATGTATATAAAGGCCCCACGCAGACGTAGAGGCCAACCCGCCAAGAAAGTTTTCAAATATTACCGCCGAGATGATAGGTTGGGTTAGGTTAGGTTATATTTCGTCATTGATATATATGATGGTCCCACGGAGACGTAGAGGCCAACAAGTCAGGAATGTTGCCAAATATTACCGCCGAGATGTGAGGTTGGGTTAGGTTAGGTTATATTACGTTATTGATGTATATAAAGATCCCACGGAAACGTAGAAGCCAACTCGCCAGGATTGTTGCCAAATATTACAGCCGCGATCTTAGATTGGGTTAGGTTAGGTTATATTACGTTATTGTTGTATATAAAGGTCCCACGGAGACGTAGAGGCCAACATGCCAGGAATGTTGGTCAAATATTACAGCCGCGATGTTAGATTGTGTTAGGTTAGGTTATATTACGTTATTGTTGTATATAAAGGTCCCACGGAGACGTAGAGGCCAACTCGCCGGGAATGTTGTCAAATATTACAGCCGCGATGTCAGATTGGGTTACGTTAGGTTATATTACGTTATTGACGTATATAAAGGTCCCACGGAGACGTAGAGGCCAACTCGCCAGGAATGTTGTCAAATATCACCGCCGAAATGTTAGGTTGGGTTAGGTTAGGTTATATTTCGTCATTGATATATATGATGGTCCCACGGAGACGTAGAGGCCAACAAGTCAGGAATGTTGCCAAATATTACCGCCGAGATGTGAGGTTGGGTTAGGTTAGGTTATATTACGTTATTGATGTATATAAAGATCGCACGGAAACGTAGAAGCCAACTCGCCAGGATTGTTGCCAAATATTACACCCGCGATCTTAGATTGGGTTAGGTTAGGTTATATTACGTTATTGTTGTATATAAAGGTCCCACGGAGACGTAGAGGCCAACTCGCCAGGTATGTGGTCAAATATTACAGCCGCGATGTTAGATTGTGTTAGGTTAGGTTATATTACGTTATTGTTGTATATAAAGGTCCCACGGAGACGTAGAGGCCAACTCGCCGGGAATGTTGTCAAATATTACAGCCGCGATGTCAGATTGGGTTACGTTAGGTTATATTACGTTATTGACGTATATAAAGGTCCCACGGAGACGTAGAGGCCAACTCGCCAGGAATGTTGTCAAATATTACCGCCGAAATGTTAGGTTGGGTTAGGTTAGGTTATATTAAGTTATTGATGTATATGAAGATCCCACGGAGACGCAGAGGCCAACTCGCCAGGTATGTGGTCAAATATTACCGCCGAGATGATAGGTTGGGTTAGGTTTGGTTATATTTCGTTATTAATGTATATAAAGGTCCCACGGAGACGTAGAGTCCAACTCGCCAGGAATGTTGTCAAATATTACAGCCGCGATGTTAGATTGGGTTAGGTTAGGTTATATTACGTTATTGATGTATATAAAGGTCCCACAGGGACGTAGAGGCCAACTCCCCAGGAATGTTGTCAAATATTACCGCCGAAATGTTAGGTTGGGTTAGGTTAGGTTATATTACGTTCTTGATGTATATAAAGGCCCCACGCAGACGTAGAGGCCAACCCGCCAAGAAAGTTTTCAAATATTACCGCCGAGATGATAGGTTGGGTTAGGTTAGGTTATATTTCGTCATTGATATATATGATGGTCCCACGGAGACGTAGAGACCAACAAGCCAGGAATGTTGACAAATATTACCGTCGAGATGGGAGGTTGGGTTAGGTTAGGTTATATTACGTTATTGATGTATATAAAGATCCCACGGAGACGTAGAGGCCAACTCGCCAGGTATGTGGTCAAATATTACCGCCGAGATGATAGGTTGTGTTAGGTTTGGTTATATTTCGTTATTGATGTACATGAAGGTCCCACGGAGACGTAGAGGCCAACTCGCCAGGAATGTTGTCAAATATTACCGCCGAAATGTTAGGTTGGGTTAGATTAGGTTATATTACGTTCTTCATGTATATAAAGGCCCCACGCAGACGTAGAGGCCAACCCGCCAAGAAAGTTTTCAAATATTACCGCCGAGATGATAGGTTGGGTTAGGTTAGGTTATATTTCGTCATTGATATATATGATGGTCCCACGGAGACGTAGAGGCCAACAAGTCAGGAATGTTGCCAAATATTACCGCCGAGATGTGAGGTTGGGTTAGGTTAGGTTATATTACGTTATTGATGTATATAAAGATCCCACGGAAACGTAGAAACCAACTCGCCAGGATTGTTGCCAAATATTACAGCCGCGATCTTAGATTGGGTTAGGTTAGGTTATATTACGTTATTGTTGTATATAAAGGTCCCACGGAGACGTAGAGGCCAACATGCCAGGAATGTTGGTCAAATATTACAGCCGCGATGTTAGATTGTGTTAGGTTAGGTTATATTACGTTATTGTTGTATATAAAGGTCCCACGGAGACGTAGAGGCCAACTCGCCGGGAATGTTGTCAAATATTACAGCCGCGATGTCAGATTGGGTTACGTTAGGTTATATTACGTTATTGACGTATATAAAGGTCCCACGGAGACGTAGAGGCCAACTCGCCAGGAATGTTGTCAAATATCACCGCCGAAATGTTAGGTTGGGTTAGGTTAGGTTATATTTCGTCATTGATATATATGATGGTCCCACGGAGACGTAGAGGCCAACAAGTCAGGAATGTTGCCAAATATTACCGCCGAGATGTGAGGTTGGGTTAGGTTAGGTTATATTACGTTATTGATGTATATAAAGATCGCACGGAAACGTAGAAGCCAACTCGCCAGGATTGTTGCCAAATATTACACCCGCGATCTTAGATTGGGTTAGGTTAGGTTATATTACGTTATTGTTGTATATAAAGGTCCCACGGAGACGTAGAGGCCAACTCGCCAGGTATGTGGTCAAATATTACAGCCGCGATGTTAGATTGTGTTAGGTTAGGTTATATTACGTTATTGTTGTATATAAAGGTCCCACGGAGACGTAGAGGCCAACTCGCCGGGAATGTTGTCAAATATTACAGCCGCGATGTCAGATTGGGTTACGTTAGGTTATATTACGTTATTGACGTATATAAAGGTCCCACGGAGACGTAGAGGCCAACTCGCCAGGAATGTTGTCAAATATTACCGCCGAAATGTTAGGTTGGGTTAGGTTAGGTTATATTAAGTTATTGATGTATATGAAGATCCCACGGAGACGCAGAGGCCAACTCGCCAGGTATGTGGTCAAATATTACCGCCGAGATGATAGGTTGGGTTAGGTTTGGTTATATTTCGTTATTAATGTATATAAAGGTCCCACGGAGACGTAGAGTCCAACTCGCCAGGAATGTTGTCAAATATTACAGCCGCGATGTTAGATTGGGTTAGGTTAGGTTATATTACGTTATTGATGTATATAAAGGTCCCACAGGGACGTAGAGGCCAACTCCCCAGGAATGTTGTCAAATATTACCGCCGAAATGTTAGGTTGGGTTAGGTTAGGTTATATTACGTTCTTGATGTATATAAAGGCCCCACGCAGACGTAGAGGCCAACCCGCCAAGAAAGTTTTCAAATATTACCGCCGAGATGATAGGTTGGGTTAGGTTAGGTTATATTTCGTCATTGATATATATGATGGTCCCACGGAGACGTAGAGGCCAACAAGTCAGGAATGTTGCCAAATATTACCGCCGAGATGTGAGGTTGGGTTAGGTTAGGTTATATTACGTTATTGATGTATATAAAGATCCCACGGAAACGTAGAAGCCAACTCGCCAGGATTGTTGCCAAATATTACAGCCGCGATCTTAGATTGGGTTAGGTTAGGTTATATTACGTTATTGTTGTATATAAAGGTCCAACGGAGACGTAGAGGCCAACATGCCAGGAATGTTGGTCAAATATTACAGCCGCGATGTTAGATTGTGTTAGGTTAGGTTATATTACGTTATTGTTGTATATAAAGGTCCCACGGAGACGTAGAGGCCAACTCGCCGGGAATGTTGTCAAATATTACAGCCGCGATGTCAGATTGGGTTACGTTAGGTTATATTACGTTATTGACGTATATAAAGGTCCCACGGAGACGTAGAGGCCAACTCGCCAGGAATGTTGTCAAATATCACCGCCGAAATGTTAGGTTGGGTTAGGTTAGGTTATATTTCGTCATTGATATATATGATGGTCCCACGGAGACGTAGAGGCCAACAAGTCAGGAATGTTGCCAAATATTACCGCCGAGATGTGAGGTTGGATTAGGTTAGGTTATATTACGTTATTGATGTATATAAAGATCCCACGGAAACGTAGAAGCCAACTCGCCAGGATTGTTGCCAAATATTACAGCCGCGATCTTAGATTGGGTTAGGTTAGGTTATATTACGCTATTGATGTATATGAAGATCCCACGGAGACGTAGAGGCCAACTCGCCAGGTATGTGGTCAAATATTACCGCCGAGATGATAGGTTGTGTTAGGTTTGGTTATATTTCGTTATTGATGTACATGAAGGTCCCACGGAGACGTAGAGGCCAACTCGCCAGGAATGTTGTCAAATATTACCGCCGAAATGTTAGGTTGGGTTAGATTAGGTTATATTACGTTCTTCATGTATATAAAGGCCCCACGCAGACGTAGAGGTCAACCCGCCAGGAAAGTTTTCAAATATTACCGCCGAGATGATAGGTTGGGTTAGGTTAGGTTATATTTCGTCATTGATATATATGAAGGTCCCACGGGGACGTAGAGACCAACAAGCCAGGAATGTTGACAAATATTACCGTCGAGATGGGAGGTTGGGTTAGGTTAGGTTATATTACGTTATTGATGTATATAAAGGTCCCACGGAGACATAGAGGACAAGTCGTCAGGTATGTTGTCAAATATTACCGCCGAGATGATAGGTTGTATTAGGTTAGGTTATATTAAGTTATTGATGTATATGAAGATCCCACGGAGACGCAGAGGCCAACTCGCCAGGTATGTGGTCAAATATTACCGCCGAGATGATAGGTTGGGTTAGGTTTGGTTATATTTCGTTATTAATGTATATGAAGGTCCCACGGAGACGTAGAGTCCAACTCGCCAGGAATGTTGTCAAATATTACAGCCGCGATGTTAGATTGGGTTAGGTTAGGTTATATTACGCTATTGATGTATATGAAGATCCCACGGAGACGTAGAGGCCAACTCGCCAGGTATGTGGTCAAATATTACCGCCGAGATGATAGGTTGAGTTTGGTTTGGTTATATTACGTTATTGATGTATATGAAGATCCCACGGAGACGTAGAGGCCAACTCGCCAGGTATGTGGTCACATATTACCGCCGAGATGATAGGTTGGGTTACGTTAGGTTATATTACGTTATTGATGTATATAAAGGTCCCACGGAGACGTAGAGGCCAACTCGCCAGGAATGTTGTCAAATATTACCGCCGAAATGTTAGGTTGGGTTAGGTTAGGTTATATTAAGTTATTGATGTATATGAAGATCCCACGGAGACGCAGAGGCCAACTCGCCAGGTATGTGGTCAAATATTACCGCCGAGATGATAGGTTGCGTTAGGTTAGGTTATATTTCGTCATTGATATATATGATGGTCCCACGGAGACGTAGAGGCCAACAAGTCAGGAATGTTGCCAAATATTACCGCCGAGATGTGAGGTTGGGTTAGGTTAGGTTATATTACGTTATTGATGTATATAAAGATCCCACGGAAACGTAGAAGCCAACTCGCCAGGATTGTTGCCAAATATTACAGCCGCGATCTTAGATTGGGTTAGGTTAGGTTATATTACGCTATTGATGTATATGAAGATCCCACGGAGACGTAGAGGCCAACTCGCCAGGTATGTGGTCAAATATTACCGCCGAAATGATAGGTTGTGTTAGGTTTGGTTATATTTCGTTATTGATGTACATGAAGGTCCCACGGAGACGTAGAGGCCAACTCGCCAGGAATGTTGTCAAATATTACCGCCGAAATGTTAGGTTGGGTTAGATTAGGTTATATTACGTTCTTCATGTATATAAAGGCCCCACGCAGACGTAGAGGTCAACCCGCCAGGAAAGTTTTCAAATATTACCGCCGAGATGATAGGTTGGGTTAGGTTAGGTTATATTTCGTCATTGATATATATGAAGGTCCCACGGGGACGTAGAGGCCAACAAGCCAGGAATGTTGACAAATATTACCGTCGAGATGGGAGGTTGGGTTAGGTTAGGTTATATTACGTTATTGATGTATATAAAGGTCCCACGGAGACGTAGAAGCCAACTCGCCAGGATTGTTGCCAAATATTACAGCCGCGATCTTAGATTGGGTTAGGTTAGGTTATATTACGTTATTGTTGTATATAAAGGTCCCACGGAGACGTAGAGGCCAACATGCCAGGAATGTTGGTCAAATATTACAGCCGCGATGTTAGATTGTGTTAGCTTAGGTTATATTACGTTATTGTTGTATATAAAGGTCCCACGGAGACGTAGAGGCCAACTCGCCGGGAATGTTGTCAAATATTACAGCCGCGATGTCAGATTGGGTTACGTTAGGTTATATTACGTTATTGACGTATATAAAGGTCCCACGGAGACGTAGAGGCCAACTCGCCAGGAATGTTGTCAAATATTACCGCCGAAATGTTAGGTTGGGTTAGGTTAGGTTATATTAAGTTATTGATGTATATGAAGATCCCACGGAGACGCAGAGGCCAACTCGCCAGGTATGTGGTCAAATATTACCGCCGAGATGATAGGTTGGATTAGGTTAGGTTGTATTACGTTATTGATGTATATAAATGTCCCACGGAGACGTAGAGGCCAACAAACCAGGAATGTTGCCAAATATTGCCGCCGAAATGTTAGGTTGGGTTAGGTTAGGTTATATTACGTTATTGATGTATATAAAGGTCCCACGGAGACATAGAGGACAAGTCGTCAGGTATGTTGTCAAATATTACCGCCGAGATGATAGGTTGTATTAGGTTAGGTTATATTAAGTTATTGATGTATATGAAGATCCCACGGAGACGCAGAGGCCAACTCGCCAGGTATGTGGTCAAATATTACCGCCGAGATGATAGGTTGGGTTAGGTTTGGTTATATTTCGTTATTAATGTATATGAAGGTCCCACGGAGACGTAGAGTCCAACTCGCCAGGAATGTTGTCAAATATTACAGCCGCGATGTTAGATTGGGTTAGGTTAGGTTATATTACGCTATTGATGTATATGAAGATCCCACGGAGACGTAGAGGCCAACTCGCCAGGTATGTGGTCAAATATTACCGCCGAGATGATAGGTTGAGTTTGGTTTGGTTATATTACGTTACTGATGTATATGAAGATCCCACGGAGACGTAGAGGCCAACTCGCCAGGTATGTGGTCACATATTACCGCCGAGATGATAGGTTGGGTTACGTTAGGTTATATTACGTTATTGATGTATATAAAGGTCCCACGGAGACGTAGAGGCCAACTCGTCAGGAATATTGTCAAATATTACCGCCGAGATGATAGGTTGGATTAGGTTAGGTTATATTAAGTTATTGATGTATATGAAGATCCCATGGAGACGCAGAGGCCAACTCGCCAGGTATGTGGTCAAATATTACCGCCGAGATGATAGGTTGGGTTAGGTTAGGTTATATTACGTTATTGATGTATATAAAGGTCCCACGGAGACGTAGAGGCCAACTCGCCAGGAATGTTGTCAAATATTACCGCCGAAATGTTAGGTTGGTTTAGGTGAGGTTATATTACGTTCTTGATGTATATAAAGGTCCCACGCAGACGTAGAGGTCAACCCGACGGGAAAGTTTTCAAATATTACCGCCGAGATGATAGGTTGGGTTAGGTTAGGTTATATTTCGTCATTGATATATATGAAGGTCCCACGGAGACGTAGAGGCCAACAAGCCAGGAATGTTGACAAATATTACCGCCGAGATGGGAGGTTGGGTTAGGTTAGGTTATATTACGTTATTGATGTATATAAAGGTCCCACGGAGACGTAGAAGCCAACTCGCCAGGATTGTTGCCAAATATTACCGCCGCGATGTTAGATTGGGTTAGGTTTGGTTATATTTCGTTATTGATGTATATGAAGGTCCCACGGAGACGTAGAGGCCAACATGCCAGGAATGTTGTCAAATATTACAGCCGCGATGTTACATTGGGCTAGGTTAGGTTATATTAGGTTATTGATGTATATAAAGGTCCCACGGGGACGTAGAGGCCAACTCCCCAGGAATGTTGTCAAATATTACCGCCGAAATGTTAGGTTGGGTTAGGTTAGGTTATATTACGTTCTTGATGTATATAAAGGCCCCACGCAGACGTAGAGGCCAACCCGCCAAGAAAGTTTTCAAATATTACCGCCGAGATGATAGGTTGGGTTAGGTTAGGTTATATTTCGTCATTGATATATATGATGGTCCCACGGAGACGTAGAGGCCAACAAGTCAGGAATGTTGCCAAATATTACCGCCGAGATGTGAGGTTGGGTTAGGTTAGGTTATATTTCGTCATTGATATATATGAAGGTCCCACGGGGACGTAGAGGCCAACAAGCCAGGAATGTTGACAAATATTACCGCCGAGATGGGAGGTTGGGTTAGGTTAGGTTATATTACGTTATTGATGTATATAAAGGTCCCACGGAGACGTAGAAGCCAACTCGCCAGGATTGTTGCCAAATATTACAGCCGCGATCTTAGATTGGGTTAGGTTAGGTTATATTACGTTATTGTTGTATATAAAGGTCCCACGGAGACGTAGAGGCCAACATGCCAGGAATGTTGTCAAATATTACAGCCGCGATGTTAGATTGTGTTAGGTTAGGTTATATTACGTTATTGTTGTATATAAAGGTCCCACGGAGACGTAGAGGCCAACTCGCCGGGAATGTTGTCAAATATTACAGCCGCGATGTCAGATTGGGTTACGTTAGGTTATATTACGTTATTGACGTATATAAAGGTCCCACGGAGACGTAGAGGCCAACTCGCCAGGAATGTTGTCAAATATTACCGCCGAAATGTTAGGTTGGGTTAGGTTAGGTTATATTAAGTTATTGATGTATATGAAGATCCCACGGAGACGCAGAGGCCAACTCGCCAGGTATGTGGTCAAATATTACCGCCGAGATGATAGGTTGGGTTAGGTTTGGTTATATTTCGTTATTAATGTATATAAAGGTCCCACGGAGACGTAGAGTCCAACTCGCCAGGAATGTTGTCAAATATTACAGCCGCGATGTTAGATTGGGTTAGGTTAGGTTATATTACGTTATTGATGTATATAAAGGTCCCACAGGGACGTAGAGGCCAACTCCCCAGGAATGTTGTCAAATATTACCGCCGAAATGTTAGGTTGGGTTAGGTTAGGTTATATTACGTTCTTGATGTATATAAAGGCCCCACGCAGACGTAGAGGCCAACCCGCCAAGAAAGTTTTCAAATATTACCGCCGAGATGATAGGTTGGGTTAGGTTAGGTTATATTTCGTCATTGATATATATGATGGTCCCACGGAGACGTAGAGGCCAACAAGTCAGGAATGTTGCCAAATATTACCGCCGAGATGTGAGGTTGGGTTAGGTTAGGTTATATTACGTTATTGATGTATATAAAGATCCCACGGAAACGTAGAAGCCAACTCGCCAGGATTGTTGCCAAATATTACAGCCGCGATCTTAGATTGGGTTAGGTTAGGTTATATTACGTTATTGTTGTATATAAAGGTCCCACGGAGACGTAGAGGCCAACATGCCAGGAATGTTGGTCAAATATTACAGCCGCGATGTTAGATTGTGTTAGGTTAGGTTATATTACGTTATTGTTGTATATAAAGGTCCCACGGAGACGTAGAGGCCAACTCGCCGGGAATGTTGTCAAATATTACAGCCGCGATGTCAGATTGGGTTACGTTAGGTTATATTACGTTATTGACGTATATAAAGGTCCCACGGAGACGTAGAGGCCAACTCGCCAGGAATGTTGTCAAATATCACCGCCGAAATGTTAGGTTGGGTTAGGTTAGGTTATATTTCGTCATTGATATATATGATGGTCCCACGGAGACGTAGAGGCCAACAAGTCAGGAATGTTGCCAAATATTACCGCCGAGATGTGAGGTTGGATTAGGTTAGGTTATATTACGTTATTGATGTATATAAAGATCCCACGGAAACGTAGAAGCCAACTCGCCAGGATTGTTGCCAAATATTACAGCCGCGATCTTAGATTGGGTTAGGTTAGGTTATATTACGCTATTGATGTATATGAAGATCCCACGGAGACGTAGAGGCCAACTCGCCAGGTATGTGGTCAAATATTACCGCCGAGATGATAGGTTGTGTTAGGTTTGGTTATATTTCGTTATTGATGTACATGAAGGTCCCACGGAGACGTAGAGGCCAACTCGCCAGGAATGTTGTCAAATATTACCGCCGAAATGTTAGGTTGGGTTAGATTAGGTTATATTACGTTCTTCATGTATATAAAGGCCCCACGCAGACGTAGAGGTCAACCCGCCAGGAAAGTTTTCAAATATTACCGCCGAGATGATAGGTTGGGTTAGGTTAGGTTATATTTCGTCATTGATATATATGAAGGTCCCACGGGGACGTAGAGACCAACAAGCCAGGAATGTTGACAAATATTACCGTCGAGATGGGAGGTTAGGTTAGGTTAGGTTATATTACGTTATTGATGTATATAAAGGTCCCACGGAGACATAGAGGACAAGTCGTCAGGTATGTTGTCAAATATTACCGCCGAGATGATAGGTTGTATTAGGTTAGGTTATATTAAGTTATTGATGTATATGAAGATCCCACGGAGACGCAGAGGCCAACTCGCCAGGTATGTGGTCAAATATTACCGCCGAGATGATAGGTTGGGTTAGGTTTGGTTATATTTCGTTATTAATGTATATGAAGGTCCCACGGAGACGTAGAGTCCAACTCGCCAGGAATGTTGTCAAATATTACAGCCGCGATGTTAGATTGGGTTAGGTTAGGTTATATTACCCTATTGATGTATATGAAGATCCCACGGAGACGTAGAGGCCAACTCGCCAGGTATGTGGTCAAATATTACCGCCGAGATGATAGGTTGAGTTTGGTTTGGTTATATTACGTTATTGATGTATATGAAGATCCCACGGAGACGTAGAGGCCAACTCGCCAGGTATGTGGTCACATATTACCGCCGAGATGATAGGTTGGGTTACGTTAGGTTATATTACGTTATTGATGTATATAAAGGTCCCACGGAGACGTAGAGGCCAACTCGCCAGGAATGTTGTCAAATATTACCGCCGAAATGTTAGGTTGGGTTAGGTTAGGTTATATTAAGTTATTGATGTATATGAAGATCCCACGGAGACGCAGAGGCCAACTCGCCAGGTATGTGGTCAAATATTACCGCCGAGATGATAGGTTGTGTTAGGTTAGGTTATATTTCGTCATTGATATATATGATGGTCCCACGGAGACGTAGAGGCCAACAAGTCAGGAATGTTGCCAAATATTACCGCCGAGATGTGAGGTTGGGTTAGGTTAGGTTATATTACGTTATTGATGTATATAAAGATCCCACGGAAACGTAGAAGCCAACTCGCCAGGATTGTTGCCAAATATTACAGCCGCGATCTTAGATTGGGTTAGGTTAGGTTATATTACGCTATTGATGTATATGCAGATCCCACGGAGACGTAGAGGCCAACTCGCCAGGTATGTGGTCAAATATTACCGCCGAAATGATAGGTTGTGTTAGGTTTGGTTATATTTCGTTATTGATGTACATGAAGGTCCCACGGAGACGTAGAGGCCAACTCGCCAGGAATGTTGTCAAATATTACCGCCGAAATGTTAGGTTGGGTTAGATTAGGTTATATTACGTTCTTCATGTATATAAAGGCCCCACGCAGACGTAGAGGTCAACCCGCCAGGAAAGTTTTCAAATATTACCGCCGAGATGATAGGTTGGGTTAGGTTAGGTTATATTTCGTCATTGATATATATGAAGGTCCCACGGGGACGTAGAGGCCAACAAGCCAGGAATGTTGACAAATATTACCGTCGAGATGGGAGGTTGGGTTAGGTTAGGTTATATTACGTTATTGATGTATATAAAGGTCCCACGGAGACGTAGAAGCCAACTCGCCAGGATTGTTGCCAAATATTACAGCCGCGATCTTAGATTGGGTTAGGTTAGGTTATATTACGTTATTGTTGTATATAAAGGTCCCACGGAGACGTAGAGGCCAACATGCCAGGAATGTTGGTCAAATATTACAGCCGCGATGTTAGATTGTGTTAGCTTAGGTTATATTACGTTATTGTTGTATATAAAGGTCCCACGGAGACGTAGAGGCCAACTCGCCGGGAATGTTGTCAAATATTACAGCCGCGATGTCAGATTGGGTTACGTTAGGTTATATTACGTTATTGACGTATATAAAGGTCCCACGGAGACGTAGAGGCCAACTCGCCAGGAATGTTGTCAAATATTACCGCCGAAATGTTAGGTTGGGTTAGGTTAGGTTATATTAAGTTATTGATGTATATGAAGATCCCACGGAGACGCAGAGGCCAACTCGCCAGGTATGTGGTCAAATATTACCGCCGAGATGATAGGTTGGATTAGGTTAGGTTGTATTACGTTATTGATGTATATAAATGTCCCACGGAGACGTAGAGGCCAACAAACCAGGAATGTTGCCAAATATTGCCGCCGAAATGTTAGGTTGGGTTAGGTTAGGTTATATTACGTTATTGATGTATATAAAGGTCCCACGGAGACATAGAGGACAAGTCGTCAGGTATGTTGTCAAATATTACCGCCGAGATGATAGGTTGTATTAGGTTAGGTTATATTAAGTTATTGATGTATATGAAGATCCCACGGAGACGCAGAGGCCAACTCGCCAGGTATGTGGTCAAATATTACCGCCGAGATGATAGGTTGGGTTAGGTTTGGTTATATTTCGTTATTAATGTATATGAAGGTCCCACGGAGACGTAGAGTCCAACTCGCCAGGAATGTTGTCAAATATTACAGCCGCGATGTTAGATTGGGTTAGGTTAGGTTATATTACGCTATTGATGTATATGAAGATCCCACGGAGACGTAGAGGCCAACTCGCCAGGTATGTGGTCAAATATTACCGCCGAGATGATAGGTTGAGTTTGGTTTGGTTATATTACGTTACTGATGTATATGAAGATCCCACGGAGACGTAGAGGCCAACTCGCCAGGTATGTGGTCACATATTACCGCCGAGATGATAGGTTGGGTTACGTTAGGTTATATTACGTTATTGATGTATATAAAGGTCCCACGGAGACGTAGAGGCCAACTCGTCAGGAATATTGTCAAATATTACCGCCGAGATGATAGGTTGGATTAGGTTAGGTTATATTAAGTTATTGATGTATATGAAGATCCCATGGAGACGCAGAGGCCAACTCGCCAGGTATGTGGTCAAATATTACCGCCGAGATGATAGGTTGGGTTAGGTTAGGTTATATTACGTTATTGATGTATATAAAGGTCCCACGGAGACGTAGAGGCCAACTCGCCAGGAATGTTGTCAAATATTACCGCCGAAATGTTAGGTTGGTTTAGGTTAGGTTATATTACGTTCTTGATGTATATAAAGGTCCCACGCAGACGTAGAGGTCAACCCGACGGGAAAGTTTTCAAATATTACCGCCGAGATGATAGGTTGGGTTAGGTTAGGTTATATTTCGTCATTGATATATATGAAGGTCCCACGGAGACGTAGAGGCCAACAAGCCAGGAATGTTGACAAATATTACCGCCGAGATGGGAGGTTGGGTTAGGTTAGGTTATATTACGTTATTGATGTATATAAAGGTCCCACGGAGACGTAGAAGCCAACTCGCCAGGATTGTTGCCAAATATTACCGCCGCGATGTTAGATTGGGTTAGGTTTGGTTATATTTCGTTATTGATGTATATGAAGGTCCCACGGAGACGTAGAGGCCAACATGCCAGGAATGTTGTCAAATATTACAGCCGCGATGTTACATTGGGCTAGGTTAGGTTATATTAGGTTATTGATGTATATAAAGGTCCCACGGGGACGTAGAGGCCAACTCCCCAGGAATGTTGTCAAATATTACCGCCGAAATGTTAGGTTGGGTTAGGTTAGGTTATATTACGTTCTTGATGTATATAAAGGCCCCACGCAGACGTAGAGGCCAACCCGCCAAGAAAGTTTTCAAATATTACCGCCGAGATGATAGGTTGGGTTAGGTTAGGTTATATTTCGTCATTGATATATATGATGGTCCCACGGAGACGTAGAGGCCAACAAGTCAGGAATGTTGCCAAATATTACCGCCGAGATGTGAGGTTGGGTTAGGTTAGGTTATATTTCGTCATTGATATATATGAAGGTCCCACGGGGACGTAGAGGCCAACAAGCCAGGAATGTTGACAAATATTACCGCCGAGATGGGAGGTTGGGTTAGGTTAGGTTATATTACGTTATTGATGTATATAAAGGTCCCACGGAGACGTAGAAGCCAACTCGCCAGGATTGTTGCCAAATATTACAGCCGCGATCTTAGATTGGGTTAGGTTAGGTTATATTACGTTATTGTTGTATATAAAAGTCCCACGGAGACGTAGAGGCCAACATGCCAGGAATGTTGTCAAATATTACAGCCGCGATGTTACATTGGGCTAGGTTAGGATATATTAGGTTATTGATGTATATAAAGGTCCCACGGAGACGTAGAGGCCAACTCGCCAGGAATGTTGTCAAATATTACCGCAGAAATGTTAGGTTGGTTTAGGTTAGGTTATATTACGTTCTTGATGTATATAGAGGTCCCACGCAGACGTAGTGGTCAACCCGCCGGGAAAGTTTTCAAATATTACCGCCGAGATGATAGGTTGGGTTAGGTTAGGATATATTTCGTCATTGATATATATGAAGGTCCCACGGAGACGTAGGGGCCAACTCGTCAGGAATATTGTCAAATATTACCGCCGAGATGATAGGTTGGATTAGGTTAGGTTGTATTACGTTATTGATGTATATAAATATCCCACGGAGACGTAGAGGCCAACAAACCAGGAATGTTGCCAAATATTGCCGCCGAAATGTTAGGTTGGGTTAGGTTAGGTTATATTACGTTATTGATGTATATAAAGGTCCCACGGAGACATAGAGGACAAGTCGTCAGGTATGTTGTCAAATATTACCGCCGAGATGATAGGTTGTATTAGGTTAGGTTATATTAAGTTATTGATGTATATGAAGATCCCACGGAGACGCAGAGGCCAACTCGCCAGGTATGTGGTCAAATATTACTGCCGAGATGATAGGTTGGGTTAGGTTTGGTTATATTTCGTTATTAATGTATATGAAGGTCCCACGGAGACGTAGAGTCCAACTCGCCAGGAATGTTGTCAAATATTACAGCCGCGATGTTAGATTGGGTTAGGTTAGGTTATATTACGCTATTGATGTATATGAAGATCCCACGGAGACGTAGAGGCCAACTCGCCAGGTATGTGGTCAAATATTACCGCCGAGATGATAGGTTGAGTTTGGTTTGGTTATATTACGTTATTGATGTATATGAAGATCCCACGGAGAAGTAGAGGCCAACTCGCCAGGTATGTGGTCACATATTACCGCCGAGATGATAGGTTGGGTTACGTTAGGTTATATTACGTTATTGATGTATATAAAGGTCCCACGGAGACGTAGAGGCCAACTCGTCAGGAATATTGTCAAATATTACCGCCGAGATGATAGGTTGGATTAGGTTAGGTTATATTACGTTATTGATGTATATGAAGATCCCACGGAGACGTAGAGGCCAACTCGCCAGGTATGTGGTCAAATATTACCGCCGAGATGATAGGTTGGGTTAGGTTTGGTTATATTTCGTTCTTGATGTATATGAAGGTCCCACGGAGACGTAGAGGCCAACATGCCAGGAATGTTGTCAAATATTACAGCCGCGATGTTAGATTGGGCTAGGTTAGGTTATATTACGTTATTGATGTATATAAAGGTCCCACAGGGACGTAGAGGCCAACTCCCCAGGAATGTTGTCAAATATTACCGCCGAAATGTTAGGTTGGGTTAGGTTAGGTTATATTACGTTCTTGATGTATATAAAGGCCCCACGCAGACGTAGAGGCCAACCCGCCAAGAAAGTTTTCAAATATTACCGCCGAGATGATAGGTTGGGTTAGGTTAGGTTATATTTCGTCATTGATATATATGATGGTCCCACGGAGACGTAGAGGCCAACAAGTCAGGAATGTTGCCAAATATTACCGCCGAGATGTGAGGTTGGGTTAGGTTAGGTTATATTACGTTATTGATGTATATAAAGATCCCACGGAAACGTAGAAGCCAACTCGCCAGGATTGTTGCCAAATATTACAGCCGCGATCTTAGATTGGGTTAGGTTAGGTTATATTACGTTATTGTTGTATATAAAGGTCCCACGGAGACGTAGAGGCCAACATGCCAGGAATGTTGGTCAAATATTACAGCCGCGATGTTAGATTGTGTTAGGTTAGGTTATATTACGTTATTGTTGTATATAAAGGTCCCACGGAGACGTAGAGGCCAACTCGCCGGGAATGTTGTCAAACATTACAGCCGCGATGTCAGATTGGGTTACGTTAGGTTATATTACGTTATTGACGTATATAAAGGTCCCACGGAGACGTAGAGGCCAACTCGCCAGGAATGTTGTCAAATATCACCGCCGAAATGTTAGGTTGGGTTAGGTTAGGTTATATTTCGTCATTGATATATATGATGGTCCCACGGAGACGTAGAGGCCAACAAGTCAGGAATGTTGCCAAATATTACCGCCGAGATGATAGGTTGGATTAGGTTAGGTTGTATTACGTTATTGATGTATATAAATGTCCCACGGAGACGTAGAGGCCAACAAACCAGGAATGTTGCCAAATATTGCCGCCGAAATGTTAGGTTGGGTTAGGTTAGGTTATATTACGTTATTGATGTATATAAAGGTCCCACGGAGACATAGAGGACAAGTCGTCAGGTATGTTGTCAAATATTACCGCCGAGATGATAGGTTGTATTAGGTTAGGTTATATTAAGTTATTGATGTATATGAAGATCCCACGGAGACGCAGAGGCCAACTCGCCAGGTATGTGGTCAAATATTACCGCCGAGATGATAGGTTGGGTTAGGTTTGGTTATATTTCGTTATTAATGTATATGAAGGTCCCACGGAGACGTAGAGTCCAACTCGCCAGGAATGTTGTCAAATATTACAGCCGCGATGTTAGATTGGGTTAGGTTAGGTTATATTACGCTATTGATGTATATGAAGATCCCACGGAGACGTAGAGGCCAACTCGCCAGGTATGTGGTCAAATATTACCGCCGAGATGATAGGTTGAGTTTGGTTTGGTTATATTACGTTACTGATGTATATGAAGATCCCACGGAGACGTAGAGGCCAACTCGCCAGGTATGTGGTCACATATTACCGCCGAGATGATAGGTTGGGTTACGTTAGGTTATATTACGTTATTGATGTATATAAAGGTCCCACGGAGACGTAGAGGCCAACTCGTCAGGAATATTGTCAAATATTACCGCCGAGATGATAGGTTGGATTAGGTTAGGTTATATTAAGTTATTGATGTATATGAAGATCCCATGGAGACGCAGAGGCCAACTCGCCAGGTATGTGGTCAAATATTACCGCCGAGATGATGGGTTGGGTTAGGTTAGGTTATATTACGTTATTGATGTATATAAAGGTCCCACGGAGACGTAGAGGCCAACTCGCCAGGAATGTTGTCAAATATTACCGCCGAAATGTTAGGTTGGTTTAGGTTAGGTTATATTACGTTCTTGATGTATATAAAGGTCCCACGCAGACGTAGAGGTCAACCCGACGGGAAAGTTTTCAAATATTACCGCCGAGATGATAGGTTGGGTTAGGTTAGGTTATATTTCGTCATTGATATATATGAAGGTCCCACGGAGACGTAGAGGCCAACAAGCCAGGAATGTTGACAAATATTACCGCCGAGATGGGAGGTTGGGTTAGGTTAGGTTATATTACGTTATTGATGTATATAAAGGTCCCACGGAGACGTAGAAGCCAACTCGCCAGGATTGTTGCCAAATATTACCGCCGCGATGTTAGATTGGGTTAGGTTTTGTTATATTTCGTTATTGATGTATATGAAGGTCCCACGGAGACGTAGAGGCCAACATGCCAGGAATGTTGTCAAATATTACAGCCGCGATGTTACATTGGGCTAGGTTAGGTTATATTAGGTTATTGATGTATATAAAGGTCCCACGGGGACGTAGAGGCCAACTCCCCAGGAATGTTGTCAAATATTACCGCCGAAATGTTAGGTTGGGTTAGGTTAGGTTATATTACGTTCTTGATGTATATAAAGGCCCCACGCAGACGTAGAGGCCAACCCGCCAAGAAAGTTTTCAAATATTACCGCCGAGATGATAGGTTGGGTTAGGTTAGGTTATATTTCGTCATTGATGTATATGATGGTCCCACGGAGACGTAGAGGCCAACAAGTCAGGAATGTTGCCAAATATTACCGCCGAGATGTGAGGTTGGGTTAGGTTAGGTTATATTTCGTCATTGATATATATGAAGGTCCCACGGGGACGTAGAGGCCAACAAGCCAGGAATGTTGACAAATATTACCGCCGAGATGGGAGGTTGGGTTAGGTTAGGTTATATTACGTTATTGATGTATATAAAGGTCCCACGGAGACGTAGAGGCCAACTCGCCAGGAATGTTGTCAAATATTACCGCCGAAATGTTAGGTTGGGTTAGATTAGGTTATATTACGTTCTTCATATATATAAAGGCCCCACGCAGACGTAGAGGTCAACCCGCCAGGAAAGTTTTCAAATATTACCGCCGAGATGATAGGTTGGGTTAGGCTAGGTTATATTTCGTCATTGATATATATGAAGGTCCCACGGGGACGTAGAGGCCAACAAGCCAGGAATGTTGACAAATATTACCGCCGAGATGGGAGGTTGGGTTAGGTTAGGTTATATTACGTTATTGATGTATATAAAGGTCCCACGGAGATGTAGAAGCCAACTCGCCAGGATTGTTGCCAAATATTACCGCCGCGATCTTAGATTGGGTTAGGTTAGGTTATATTACGTTATTGTTGTATATAAAGGTCCCACGGAGACGTAGAGGCCAACATGCCAGGAATGTTGGTCAAATATTACAGCCGCGATGTTAGAATGTGTTAGGTTAGGTTATATTACGTTATTGTTGTATATAAAGGTCCCACGGAGACGTAGAGGCCAACTCGCCGGGAATGTTGTCAAATATTACAGCCGCGATATCAGATTGGGTTACGTTAGGTTATATTACGTTATTGACGTATATAAAGGTCCCACGGAGACGTAGAGGCCAACCCGCCAGGAAAGTTTTCAAATATTACCGCCGAGATGATAGGTTGGGTTAGGTTAGGTTATATTTCGTCATTGATATATATGAAGGTCCCACGGAGACGTAGAGGCCAACAAGCCAGGAATGTTGCCAAATATTACCGCCGAGATGTGAGGTTGGGTTAGGTTAGGTTATATTACGTTATTGATGTATATAAAGGTCCCACGGAGACATAGAGGACAACTCGTCAGGAATGTGGTCAAATATTACCGCCGAGATGATAGGTTGGATTAGGTTAGGTTATATTACGTTATTGATGTATATGAAGATCCCACGGAGACGTAGAGGCCAACTCGCCAGGTATGTGGTCAAATATTACCGCCGAGATGATAGGTTGGGTTAGGTTTGGTTATATTTCGTTCTTGATGTATATGAAGGTCCCACGGAGACGTAGAGGCCAACATGCCAGGAATGTTGTCAAATATTACAGCCGCGATGTTAGATTGGGCTAGGTTAGGTTATATTACGTTATTGATGTATATAAAGGTCCCACAGGGACGTAGAGGCCAACTCCCCAGGAATGTTGTCAAATATTACCGCCGAAATGTTAGGTTGGGTTAGGTTAGGTTATATTACGTTCTTGATGTATATAAAGGCCCCACGCAGACGTAGAGGCCAACCCGCCAAGAAAGTTTTCAAATATTACCGCCGAGATGATAGGTTGGGTTAGGTTAGGTTATATTTCGTCATTGATATATATGATGGTCCCACGGAGACGTAGAGGCCAACAAGTCAGGAATGTTGCCAAATATTACCGCCGAGATGTGAGGTTGGGTTAGGTTAGGTTATATTACGTTATTGATGTATATAAAGATCCCACGGAAACGTAGAAGCCAACTCGCCAGGATTGTTGCCAAATATTACAGCCGCGATCTTAGATTGGGTTAGGTTAGGTTATATTACGTTATTGTTGTATATAAAGGTCCCACGGAGACGTAGAGGCCAACATGCCAGGAATGTTGGTCAAATATTACAGCCGCGATGTTAGATTGTGTTAGGTTAGGTTATATTACGTTATTGTTGTATATAAAGGTCCCACGGAGACGTAGAGGCCAACTCGCCGGGAATGTTGTCAAATATTACAGCCGCGATGTCAGATTGGGTTACGTTAGGTTATATTACGTTATTGACGTATATAAAGGTCCCACGGAGACGTAGAGGCCAACTCGCCAGGAATGTTGTCAAATATCACCGCCGAAATGTTAGGTTGGGTTAGGTTAGGTTATATTTCGTCATTGATATATATGATGGTCCCACGGAGACGTAGAGGCCAACAAGTCAGGAATGTTGCCAAATATTACCGCCGAGATGTGAGGTTGGGTTAGGTTAGGTTATATTACGTTATTGATGTATATAAAGATCCCACGGAAACGTAGAAGCCAACTCGCCAGGATTGTTGCCAAATATTACAGCCGCGATCTTAGATTGGGTTAGGTTAGGTTATATTACGCTATTGATGTATATGAAGATCCCACGGAGACGTAGAGGCCAACTCGCCAGGTATGTGGTCAAATATTACCGCCGAAATGATAGGTTGTGTTAGGTTTGGTTATATTTCGTTATTGATGTACATGAAGGTCCCACGGAGACGTAGAGGCCAACTCGCCAGGAATGTTGTCAAATATTACCGCCGAAATGTTAGGTTGGGTTAGATTAGGTTATATTACGTTCTTCATGTATATAAAGGCCCCACGCAGACGTAGAGGTCAACCCGCCAGGAAAGTTTTCAAATATTACCGCCGAGATGATAGGTTGGGTTAGGTTAGGTTATATTTCGTCATTGATATATATGAAGGTCCCACGGGGACGTAGAGGCCAACAAGCCAGGAATGTTGACAAATATTACCGTCGAGATGGGAGGTTGGGTTAGGTTAGGTTATATTACGTTATTGATGTATATAAAGGTCCCACGGAGACGTAGAAGCCAACTCGCCAGGATTGTTGCCAAATATTACAGCCGCGATCTTAGATTGGGTTAGGTTAGGTTATATTACGTTATTGTTGTATATAAAGGTCCCACGGAGACGTAGAGGCCAACATGCCAGGAATGTTGGTCAAATATTACAGCCGCGATGTTAGATTGTGTTAGGTTAGGTTATATTACGTTATTGTTGTATATAAAGGTCCCACGGAGACGTAGAGGCCAACTCGCCGGGAATGTTGTCAAATATTACAGCCGCGATGTCAGATTGGGTTACGTTAGGTTATATTACGTTATTGACGTATATAAAGGTCCCACGGAGACGTAGAGGCCAACTCGCCAGGAATGTTGTCAAATATTACCGCCGAAATGTTAGGTTGGGTTAGGTTAGGTTATATTAAGTTATTGATGTATATGAAGATCCCACGGAGACGCAGAGGCCAACTCGCCAGGTATGTGGTCAAATATTACCGCCGAGATGATAGGTTGGATTAGGTTAGGTTGTATTACGTTATTGATGTATATAAATGTCCCACGGAGACGTAGAGGCCAACAAACCAGGAATGTTGCCAAATATTGCCGCCGAAATGTTAGGTTGGGTTAGGTTAGGTTATATTACGTTATTGATGTATATAAAGGTCCCACGGAGACATAGAGGACAAGTCGTCAGGTATGTTGTCAAATATTACCGCCGAGATGATAGGTTGTATTAGGTTAGGTTATATTAAGTTATTGATGTATATGAAGATCCCACGGAGACGCAGAGGCCAACTCGCCAGGTATGTGGTCAAATATTACCGCCGAGATGATAGGTTGGGTTAGGTTTGGTTATATTTCGTTATTAATGTATATGAAGGTCCCACGGAGACGTAGAGTCCAACTCGCCAGGAATGTTGTCAAATATTACAGCCGCGATGTTAGATTGGGTTAGGTTAGGTTATATTACGCTATTGATGTATATGAAGATCCCACGGAGACGTAGAGGCCAACTCGCCAGGTATGTGGTCAAATATTACCGCCGAGATGATAGGTTGAGTTTGGTTTGGTTATATTACGTTACTGATGTATATGAAGATCCCACGGAGACGTAGAGGCCAACTCGCCAGGTATGTGGTCACATATTACCGCCGAGATGATAGGTTGGGTTACGTTAGGTTATATTACGTTATTGATGTATATAAAGGTCCCACGGAGACGTAGAGGCCAACTCGTCAGGAATATTGTCAAATATTACCGCCGAGATGATAGGTTGGATTAGGTTAGGTTATATTAAGTTATTGATGTATATGAAGATCCCATGGAGACGCAGAGGCCAACTCGCCAGGTATGTGGTCAAATATTACCGCCGAGATGATAGGTTGGGTTAGGTTAGGTTATATTTCGTCATTGATATATATGAAGGTCCCACGGAGACGTAGAGGCCAACAAGCCAGGAATGTTGACAAATATTACCGCCGAGATGGGAGGTTGGGTTAGGTTAGGTTATATTACGTTATTGATGTATATAAAGGTCCCACGGAGACGTAGAAGCCAACTCGCCAGGATTGTTGCCAAATATTACCGCCGCGATGTTAGATTGGGTTAGGTTTGGTTATATTTCGTTATTGATGTATATGAAGGTCCCACGGAGACGTAGAGGCCAACATGCCAGGAATGTTGTCAAATATTACAGCCGCGATGTTACATTGGGCTAGGTTAGGTTATATTAGGTTATTGATGTATATAAAGGTCCCACGGGGACGTAGAGGCCAACTCCCCAGGAATGTTGTCAAATATTACCGCCGAAATGTTAGGTTGGGTTAGGTTAGGTTATATTACGTTCTTGATGTATATAAAGGCCCCACGCAGACGTAGAGGCCAACCCGCCAAGAAAGTTTTCAAATATTACCGCCGAGATGATAGGTTGGGTTAGGTTAGGTTATATTTCGTCATTGATATATATGATGGTCCCACGGAGACGTAGAGGCCAACAAGTCAGGAATGTTGCCAAATATTACCGCCGAGATGTGAGGTTGGGTTAGGTTAGGTTATATTTCGTCATTGATATATATGAAGGTCCCACGGGGACGTAGAGGCCAACAAGCCAGGAATGTTGACAAATATTACCGCCGAGATGGGAGGTTGGGTTAGGTTAGGTTATATTACGTTATTGATGTATATAAAGGTCCCACGGAGACGTAGAAGCCAACTCGCCAGGATTGTTGCCAAATATTACAGCCGCGATCTTAGATTGGGTTAGGTTAGGTTATATTACGTTATTGTTGTATATAAAGGTCCCACGGAGACGTAGAGGCCAACATGCCAGGAATGTTGTCAAATATTACAGCCGCGATGTTACATTGGGCTAGGTTAGGATATATTAGGTTATTGATGTATATAAAGGTCCCACGGAGACGTAGAGGCCAACTCGCCAGGAATGTTGTCAAATATTACCGCAGAAATGTTAGGTTGGTTTAGGTTAGGTTATATTACGTTCTTGATGTATATAGAGGTCCCACGCAGACGTAGTGGTCAACCCGCCGGGAAAGTTTTCAAATATTACCGCCGAGATGATAGGTTGGGTTAGGTTAGGATATATTTCGTCATTGATATATATGAAGGTCCCACGGAGACGTAGGGGCCAACTCGTCAGGAATATTGTCAAATATTACCGCCGAGATGATAGGTTGGATTAGGTTAGGTTGTATTACGTTATTGATGTATATAAATGTCCCACGGAGACGTAGAGGCCAACAAACCAGGAATGTTGCCAAATATTGCCGCCGAAATGTTAGGTTGGGTTAGGTTAGGTTATATTACGTTATTGATGTATATAAAGGTCCCACGGAGACATAGAGGACAAGTCGTCAGGTATGTTGTCAAATATTACCGCCGAGATGATAGGTTGTATTAGGTTAGGTTATATTAAGTTATTGATGTATATGAAGATCCCACGGAGACGCAGAGGCCAACTCGCCAGGTATGTGGTCAAATATTACCGCCGAGATGATAGGTTGGGTTAGGTTTGGTTATATTTCGTTATTAATGTATATGAAGGTCCCACGGAGACGTAGAGTCCAACTCGCCAGGAATGTTGTCAAATATTACAGCCGCGATGTTAGATTGGGTTAGGTTAGGTTATATTACGCTATTGATGTATATGAAGATCCCACGGAGACGTAGAGGCCAACTCGCCAGGTATGTGGTCAAATATTACCGCCGAGATGATAGGTTGAGTTTGGTTTGGTTATATTACGTTATTGATGTATATGAAGATCCCACGGAGACGTAGAGGCCAACTCGCCAGGTATGTGGTCACATATTACCGCCGAGATGATAGGTTGGGTTACGTTAGGTTATATTACGTTATTGATGTATATAAAGGTCCCACGGAGACGTAGAGGCCAACTCGTCAGGAATATTGTCAAATATTACCGCCGAGATGATAGGTTGGATTAGGTTAGGTTATATTAAGTTATTGATGTATATGAAGATCCCATGGAGACGCAGAGGCCAACTCGCCAGGTATGTGGTCAAATATTACCGCCGAGATGATAGGTTGGGTTAGGTTAGGTTATATTACGTTATTGATGTATATAAAGGTCCCACGGAGACGTAGAGGCCAACTCGCCAGGAATGTTGTCAAATATTACCGCCGAAATGTTAGGTTGGTTTAGGTTAGGTTATATTACGTTCTTGATGTATATAAAGGTCCCACGCAGACGTAGAGGTCAACCCGCCGGGAAAGTTTTCAAATATTACCGCCGAGATGATAGGTTGGGTTAGGTTAGGTTATATTTCGTCATTGATATATATGAAGGTCCCACGGAGACGTAGAGGCCAACAAGCCAGGAATGTTGACAAATATTACCGCCGAGATGGGAGGTTGGGTTAGGTTAGGTTATATTACGTTATTGATGTATATAAAGGTCCCACGGAGACGTAGAAGCCAACTCGCCAGGATTGTTGCCAAATATTACCGCCGCGATGTAAGATTGGGTTAGGTTTGGTTATATTTCGTTACTGATGTATATGAAGGTCCCACGGAGACGTAGAGGCCAACATGCCAGGAATGTTGTCAAATATTACAGCCCCGATGTTACATTGGGCTAGGTTAGGTTATATTAGGTTATTGATGTATATAAAGGTCCCACGGAGACGTAGAGGCCAACTCGCCAGGAATGTTGTCAAATATTACCGCCGAAATGTTAGGTTGGGTTAGATTAGGTTATATTACGTTCTTCATATATATAAAGGCCCCACGCAGACGTAGAGGTCAACCCGCCAGGAAAGTTTTCAAATATTACCGCCGAGATGATAGGTTGGGTTAGGTTAGGTTATATTTCGTCATTGATATATATGAAGGTCCCACGGGGACGTAGAGGCCAACAAGCCAGGAATGTTGACAAATATTACCGCCGAGATGGGAGGTTGGGTTAGGTTAGGTTATATTACGTTATTGATGTATATAAAGGTCCCACGGAGATGTAGAAGCCAACTCGCCAGGATTGTTGCCAAATATTACCGCCGCGATGTTAGATTGGGTTAGGTTAGGTTAGATTACGTTATTGCCGTATATAAAGGTCCCACGGAGACGTAGAGGCCAACATGCCAGGAATGTTGGTCAGATATTACAGCCGCGATGTTAGATTGGGTTAGGTTAGGTTATATTACGTTATTGTTGTATATAAAGGTCCCACGGAGACGTAGAGGCCAACTCTGCAGGAATGCTGTCAAATAATAGCGCCGAGAGGTTAGGTTGGGTCAGGTTAGGTTATATTACGTTATTGATGTATATGAAGATCCCACGGAGACGTAGAGGCCAACTCGCCAGGTATGTGGTCACATATTACCGCCGAGATGATAGGTTGGGTTACGTTAGGTTATATTACGTTATTGATGTATATAAAGGTCCCACGGAGACGTAGAGGCCAACTCGTCAGGAATATTGTCAAATATTACCGCCGAGATGATAGGTTGGATTAGGTTAGGTTATATTAAGTTATTGATGTATATGAAGATCCCATGGAGACGCAGAGGCCAACTCGCCAGGTATGTGGTCAAATATTACCGCCGAGATGATAGGTTGGGTTAGGTTTGGTTATATTTCGTTATTGATGTATATGAAGGTCCCACGGAGACGTAGAGGCCAACAAGTCAGGAATGTTGCCAAATATTACCGCCGAAATGTTAGGTTGGGTTAGGTTACGTTATATTAAGTTATTGATGTATATGAAGATCCCACGGAGACGCAGAGTCCAACTCGCCAGGTATGTGGTCAAATATTACCGCCGAGATGATAGGTTGGGTTAGGTTTGGTTATATTTCGTTATTAATGTATATGAAGGTCCCACGGAGACGTAGAGTCCAACTCGCCAGGAATGTTGTCAAATATTACAGCCGCGATGTTAGATTGGGTTAGGTTAGGTTATATTACGCTATTGATGTATATGAAGATCCCACGGAGACGTAGAGGCCAACTCGTCAGGTATGTGGTCAAATATTACCGCCGAGATGATAGGTTGGGTTAGGTTTGGTTATATTTCGTTATTGATGTATATGAAGGTCCCACGGAGACGTAGAGGCCAACATGCCAGGAATGTTGTCAAATATTACAGCCGCGATGTTACATTGGGCTAGGTTAGGTTATATTAGGTTATTGATGTATATAAAGGTCCCACGGAGACGTAGAGGCCAACTCGCCAGGAATGTTGTCAAATATTACCGCCGAAATGTTAGGTTGGGTTAGGTTTGGTTATATTTCGTTATTGATGTATATGAAGGTCCCACGGAGACGTAGAGGCCAACATGCCAGGAATGTTGTCAAATATTACAGCCGCGATGTTAGATTGGGTTAGGTTAGGTTATATTACGCTATTGATGTATATGAAGATCCCACGGAGACGTAGAGGCCAACTCGCCAGGTATGTGGTCAAATATTACCGCCGAGATGATAGGTTGAGTTTGGTTTGGTTATATTACGTTATTGATGTATATGAAGATCCCACGGAGACGTAGAGGCCAACTCGCCAGGTATGTGGTCACATATTACCGCCGAGATGATAGGTTGGGTTACGTTAGGTTATATTACGTTATTGATGTATATAAAGGTCCCACGGAGACGTAGAGGCCAACTCGTCAGGAATATTGTCAAATATTACCGCCGAGATGATAGGTTGGATTAGGTTAGGTTATATTAAGTTATTGATGTATATGAAGATCCCATGGAGACGCAGAGGCCAACTCGCCAGGTATGTGGTCAAATATTACCGCCGAGATGATAGGTTGGGTTAGGTTAGGTTATATTACGTTATTGATGTATATAAAGGTCCCACGGAGACGTAGAGGCCAACTCGCCAGGAATGTTGTCAAATATTACCGCCGAAATGTTAGGTTGGTTTAGGTTAGGTTATATTACGTTCTTGATGTATATAAAGGTCCCACGCAGACGTAGAGGTCAACCCGCCGGGAAAGTTTTCAAATATTACCGCCGAGATGATAGGTTGGGTTAGGTTAGGTTATATTTCGTCATTGATATATATGAAGGTCCCACGGAGACGTAGAGGCCAACAAGCCAGGAATGTTGACAAATATTACCGTCGAGATGGGAGGTTGGGTTAGGTTAGGTTATATTACGTTATTGATGTATATAAAGGTCCCACGGAGACGTAGAAGCCAACTCGCCAGGATTGTTGCCAAATATTACCGCCGCGATGTTAGATTGGGTTAGGTTTGGTTATATTTCGTTATTGATGTATATGAAGGTCCCACGGAGACGTAGAGGCCAACATGCCAGGAATGTTGTCAAATATTACAGCCGCGATGTTACATTGGGCTAGGTTAGGTTATATTAGGTTATTGATGTATATAAAAGTCCCACGGAGACGTAGAGGCCAACTCGCCAGGAATGTTGTCAAATATTACCGCCGAAATGTTAGGTTGGGTTAGATTAGGTTATATTACGTTCTTCATGTATATAAAGGCCCCACGCAGACGTAGAGGTCAACCCGCCAGGAAAGTTTTCAAATATTACCGCCGAGATGATAGGTTGGGTTAGGTTAGGTTATATTTCGTCATTGATATATATGAAGGTCCCACGGGGACGTAGAGGCCAACAAGCCAGGAATGTTGACAAATATTACCGCCGAGATGGGAGGTTGGGTTAGGTTAGGTTATATTACGTTATTGATGTATATAAAGGTCCCACGGAGATGTAGAAGCCATCTCGCCAGGATTGTTGCCAAATATTACCGCCGCGATGTTAGATTGGGTTAGGTTAGGTTAGATTACGTTATTGCCGTATATAAAGGTCCCACGGAGACGTAGAGGCCAACATGCCAGGAATGTTGGTCAGATATTACAGCCGCGATGTTAGATTGGGTTAGGTTAGGTTATATTACGTTATTGTTGTATATAAAGGTCCCACGGAGACGTAGAGGCCAACTCTGCAGGAATGCTGTCAAATAATAGCGCCGAGAGGTTAGGTTGGGTCAGGTTAGGTTATATTACGTTATTGATGTATATGAAGATCCCACGGAGACGTAGAGGCCAACTCGCCAGGTATGTGGTCACATATTACCGCCGAGATGATAGGTTGGGTTACCTTAGGTTATATTACGTTATTGATGTATATAAAGGTCCCACGGAGACGTAGAGGCCAACTCGTCAGGAATATTGTCAAATATTACCGCCGAGATGATAGGTTGGATTAGGTTAGGTTATATTAAGTTATTGATGTATATGAAGATCCCATGGAGACGCAGAGGCCAACTCGCCAGGTATGTGGTCAAATATTACCGCCGAGATGATAGGTTGGGTTAGGTTTGGTTATATTTCGTTATTGATGTATATGAAGGTCCCACGGAGACGTAGAGGCCAACAAGTCAGGAATGTTGCCAAATATTACCGCCGAAATGTTAGGTTGGGTTAGGTTACGTTATATTAAGTTATTGATGTATATGAAGATCCCACGGAGACGCAGAGTCCAACTCGCCAGGTATGTGGTCAAATATTACCGCCGAGATGATAGGTTGGGTTAGGTTTGGTTATATTTCGTTATTAATGTATATGAAGGTCCCACGGAGACGGAGAGTCCAACTCGCCAGGAATGTTGTCAAATATTACAGCCGCGATGTTAGATTGGGTTAGGTTAGGTTATATTACGCTATTGATGTATATGAAGATCCCACGGAGACGTAGAGGCCAACTCGTCAGGTATGTGGTCAAATATTACCGCCGAGATGATAGGTTGGGTTAGGTTTGGTTATATTTCGTTATTGATGTATATGAAGGTCCCACGGAGACGTAGAGGCCAACATGCCAGGAATGTTGTCAAATATTACAGCCGCGATGTTACATTGGGCTAGGTTAGGTTATATTAGGTTATTGATGTATATAAAGGTCCCACGGAGACGTAGAGGCCAACTCGCCAGGAATGTTGTCAAATATTACCGCCGAAATGTTAGGTTGGGTTAGGTTTGGTTATATTTCGTTATTGATGTATATGAAGGTCCCACGGAGACGTAGAGGCCAACATGCCAGGAATGTTGTCAAATATTACCGCCGAGATGATAGGTTGGGTTAGGTTAGGTTATATTTCGTCATTGATATATATGAAGGTCCCACGGAGACGTAGAGGCCAACAAGCCAGGAATGTTGACAAATATTACCGCCGAGATGGGAGGTTGGGTTAGGTTAGGTTATATTACGTTATTGATGTATATAAATGTCCCACGGAGACGTAGAGGCCAACAAGCCAGGAATGTTGCCAAATATTGCCGCCGAAATGTTAGGTTGGGTTAGGTTTGGTTATATTTCGTTATTGATGTATATGAAGGTCCCACGGAGACGTAGAGGCCAACTCGCCAGGAATGTTGTCAAATATTACCGCCGAAATGTTAGGTTGGGTTAGGTTTGGTTATATTTCGTTATTAATGTACATGAAGGTCCCACGGAGACGTAGAGTCCAACTCGCCAGGAATGTTGTCAAATATTACAGCCGAGATGATAGGTTGTGTTAGGTTAGGTTATATTACGATATTGTTGTATATAAAGGTCCCACGGAGACGTAGAGGCCAACTCGCCGGGAATGTTGTCAAATATTACAGCCGCGATGTCAGATTGGGTTACGTTAGGTTATATTACGTTATTGACGTATATAAAGGTCCCACGGAGACGTAGAGGCCAACTCGCCAGGAATGTTGTCAAATATTACCGCCGAAATGTTAGGTTGGGTTAGGTTTGGTTATATTTCGTTATTGATGTATATGAAGATCCCACGGAGCCGCAGAGGCCAACTCGCCAGGTATGTGGTCAAATATTACCGCCGAGATGATAGGTTGGGTTAGGTTTGGTTATATTTCGTTATTGATGTATATAAAGGTCCCACGGAGACGTAGAGGCCAACTCGTCAGGAATATTGTCAAATATTACCGCCGAGATGATAGGTTCGATTAGGTTAGGTTATATTAAGTTATTGATGTATATGAAGATCCCATGGAGACGCAGAGGCCAACTCGCCAGGTATGTGGTCAAATATTACCGCCGAGATGATAGGTTGGGTTAGGTTAGGTTATATTACGTTATTGATGTATATAAAGGTCCCACGGAGACGTAGAGGCCAACTCGCCAGGAATGTTGTCAAATATTACCGCCGAAATGTTAGGTTGGTTTAGGTTAGGTTATATTACGTTCTTGATGTATATAAAGGTCCCACGCAGACGTAGAGGTCAACCCGCCGGGAAAGTTTTCAAGTATTACCGCCGAGATGATAGGTTGGGTTAGGTTAGGTTATATTTCGTCATTGATATATATGAAGGTCCCACGGAGACGTAGAGGCCAACAAGCCAGGAATGTTGACAAATATTACCGCCGAGATGGGAGGTTGGGTTAGGTTAGGTTATATTACGTTATTGATGTATATAAAGGTCCCACGGAGACGTAGAAGCCAACTCGCCAGGATTGTTGCCAAATATTACCGCCGCGATGTTAGATTGGGTTAGGTTTGGTTATATTTCGTTATTGATGTATATGAAGGTCCCACGGAGACGTAGAGGCCAACATGCCAGGAATGTTGTCAAATATTACAGCCGCGATGTTACATTGGGCTAGGTTAGGTTATATTAGGTTATTGATGTATATAAAGGTCCCACGGAGACGTAGAGGCCAACTCGCCAGGAATGTTGTCAAATATTACCGCCGAAATGTTAGGTTGGGTTAGATTAGGTTATATTACGTTCTTCATGTATATAAAGGCCCCACGCAGACGTAGAGGTCAACCCGCCAGGAAAGTTTTCAAATATTACCGCCGAGATGATAGGTTGGGTTAGGTTAGGTTATATTTCGTCATTGATATATATGAAGGTCCCACGGGGACGTAGAGGCCAACAAGCCAGGAATGTTGACAAATATTACCGCCGAGATGGGAGGTTGGGTTAGGTTAGGTTATATTACGTTATTGATGTATATAAAGGTCCCACGGAGATGTAGAAGCCAACTCGCCAGGATTGTTGCCAAATATTACCGCCGCGATGTTAGATTGGGTTAGGTTAGGTTAGATTACGTTATTGCCGTATATAAAGGTCCCACGGAGACGTAGAGGCCAACATGCCAGGAATGTTGGTCAGATATTACAGCCGCGATGTTAGATTGGGTTAGGTTAGGTCATATTACGTTATTGTTGTATATAAAGGTCCCACGGAGACGTAGAGGCCAACTCTGCAGGAATGCTGTCAAATAATAGCGCCGAGAGGTTAGGTTGGGTCAGGTTAGGTTATATTACGTTATTGATGTATATGAAGATCCCACGGAGACGTAGAGGCCAACTCGCCAGGTATGTGGTCACATATTACCGCCGAGATGATAGGTTGGGTTACGTTAGGTTATATTACGTTATTGATGTATATAAAGGTCCCACGGAGACGTAGAGGCCAACTCGTCAGGAATATTGTCAAATATTACCGCCGAGATGATAGGTTGGATTAGGTTAGGTTATATTAAGTTATTGATGTATATGAAGATCCCATGGAGACGCAGAGGCCAACTCGCCAGGTATGTGGTCAAATATTACCGCCGAGATGATAGGTTGGGTTAGGTTTGGTTATATTTCGTTATTGATGTATATGAAGGTCCCACGGAGACGTAGAGGCCAACAAGTCAGGAATGTTGCCAAATATTACCGCCGAAATGTTAGGTTGGGTTAGGTTACGTTATATTAAGTTATTGATGTATATGAAGATCCCACGGAGACGCAGAGTCCAACTCGCCAGGTATGTGGTCAAATATTACCGCCGAGATGATAGGTTGGGTTAGGTTTGGTTATATTTCGTTATTAATGTATATGAAGGTCCCACGGAGACGTAGAGTCCAACTCGCCAGGAATGTTGTCAAATATTACAGCCGCGATGTTAGATTGGGTTAGGTTAGGTTATATTACGCTATTGATGTATATGAAGATCCCACGGAGACGTAGAGGCCAACTCGCCAGGTATGTGGTCACATATTACCGCCGAGATGATAGGTTGGGTTACCTTAGGTTATATTACGTTATTGATGTATATAAAGGTCCCACGGAGACGTAGAGGCCAACTCGTCAGGAATATTGTCAAATATTACCGCCGAGATGATAGGTTGGATTAGGTTAGGTTATATTAAGTTATTGATGTATATGAAGATCCCATGGAGACGCAGAGGCCAACTCGCCAGGTATGTGGTCAAATATTACCGCCGAGATGATAGGTTGGGTTAGGTTTGGCTATATTTCGTTATTGATGTATATGAAGGTCCCACGGAGACGTAGAGGCCAACAAGTCAGGAATGTTGCCAAATATTACCGCCGAAATGTTAGGTTGGGTTAGGTTACGTTATATTAAGTTATTGATGTATATGAAGATCCCACGGAGACGCAGAGTCCAACTCGCCAGGTATGTGGTCAAATATTACCGCCGAGATGATAGGTTGGGTTAGGTTTGGTTATATTTCGTTATTAATGTATATGAAGGTCCCACGGAGACGGAGAGTCCAACTCGCCAGGAATGTTGTCAAATATTACAGCCGCGATGTTAGATTGGGTTAGGTTAGGTTATATTACGCTATTGATGTATATGAAGATCCCACGGAGACGTAGAGGCCAACTCGTCAGGTATGTGGTCAAATATTACCGCCGAGATGATAGGTTGGGTTAGGTTTGGTTATATTTCGTTATTGATGTATATGAAGGTCCCACGGAGACGTAGAGGCCAACATGCCAGGAATGTTGTCAAATATTACAGCCGCGATGTTACATTGGGCTAGGTTAGGTTATATTAGGTTATTGATGTATATAAAGGTCCCACGGAGACGTAGAGGCCAACTCGCCAGGAATGTTGTCAAATATTACCGCCGAAATGTTAGGTTGGGTTAGGTTTGGTTATATTTCGTTATTGATGTATATGAAGGTCCCACGGAGACGTAGAGGCCAACATGCCAGGAATGTTGTCAAATATTACCGCCGAGATGATAGGTTGGGTTAGGTTAGGTTATATTTCGTCATTGATATATATGAAGGTCCCACGGAGACGTAGAGGCCAACAAGCCAGGAATGTTGACAAATATTACCGCCGAGATGGGAGGTTGGGTTAGGTTAGGTTATATTACGTTATTGATGTATATAAATGTCCCACGGAGACGTAGAGGCCAACAAGCCAGGAATGTTGCCAAATATTACAGCCGAGATGATAGGTTGTGTTAGGTTAGGTTATATTACGATATTGTTGTATATAAAGGTCCCACGGAGACGTAGAGGCCAACTCGCCGGGAATGTTGTCAAATATTACAGCCGCGATGTCAGATTGGGTTACGTTAGGTTATATTACGTTATTGACGTATATAAAGGTCCCACGGAGACGTAGAGGCCAACTCGCCAGGAATGTTGTCAAATATTACCGCCGAAATGTTAGGTTGGGTTAGGTTTGGTTATATTTCGTTATTGATGTATATGAAGATCCCACGGAGCCGCAGAGGCCAACTCGCCAGGTATGTGGTCAAATATTACCGCCGAGATGATAGGTTGGGTTAGGTTTGGTTATATTTCGTTATTGATGTATATAAAGGTCCCACGGAGACGTAGAGGCCAACTCGTCAGGAATATTGTCAAATATTACCGCCGAGATGATAGGTTCGATTAGGTTAGGTTATATTAAGTTATTGATGTATATGAAGATCCCATGGAGACGCAGAGGCCAACTCGCCAGGTATGTGGTCAAATATTACCGCCGAGATGATAGGTTGGGTTAGGTTAGGTTATATTACGTTATTGATGTATATAAAGGTCCCACGGAGACGTAGAGGCCAACTCGCCAGGAATGTTGTCAAATATTACCGCCGAAATGTTAGGTTGGTTTAGGTTAGGTTATATTACGTTCTTGATGTATATAAAGGTCCCACGCAGACGTAGAGGTCAACCCGCCGGGAAAGTTTTCAAATATTACCGCCGAGATGATAGGTTGGGTTAGGTTAGGTTATATTTCGTCATTGATATATATGAAGGTCCCACGGAGACGTAGAGGCCAACAAGCCAGGAATGTTGACAAATATTACCGCCGAGATGGGAGGTTGGGTTAGGTTAGGTTATATTACGTTATTGATGTATATAAAGGTCCCACGGAGACGTAGAAGCCAACTCGCCAGGATTGTTGCCAAATATTACCGCCGCGATGTTAGATTGGGTTAGGTTTGGTTATATTTCGTTATTGATGTATATGAAGGTCCCACGGAGACGTAGAGGCCAACATGCCAGGAATGTTGTCAAATATTACAGCCGCGATGTTACATTGGGCTAGGTTAGGTTATATTAGGTTATTGATGTATATAAAGGTCCCACGGAGACGTAGAGGCCAACTCGCCAGGAATGTTGTCAAATATTACCGCCGAAATGTTAGGTTGGGTTAGATTAGGTTATATTACGTTCTTCATGTATATAAAGGCCCCACGCAGACGTAGAGGTCAACCCGCCAGGAAAGTTTTCAAATATTACCGCCGAGATGATAGGTTGGGTTAGGTTAGGTTATATTACGTTATTGATGTATATAAAGGTCCCACGGAGATGTAGAAGCCAACTCGCCAGGATTGTTGCCAAATATTACCGCCGCGATGTTAGATTGGGTTAGGTTAGGTTAGATTACGTTATTGCCGTATATAAAGGTCCCACGGAGACGTAGAGGCCAACATGCCAGGAATGTTGGTCAGATATTACAGCCGCGATGTTAGATTGGGTTAGGTTAGGTCATATTACGTTATTGTTGTATATAAAGGTCCCACGGAGACGTAGAGGCCAACTCTGCAGGAATGCTGTCAAATAATAGCGCCGAGAGGTTAGGTTGGGTCAGGTTAGGTTATATTACGTTATTGATGTATATGAAGATCCCACGGAGACGTAGAGGCCAACTCGCCAGGTATGTGGTCACATATTACCGCCGAGATGATAGGTTGGGTTACCTTAGGTTATATTACGTTATTGATGTATATAAAGGTCCCACGGAGACGTAGAGGCCAACTCGTCAGGAATGTTGTCAAATATTACAGCCGCGATGTTAGATTGGGTTAGGTTAGGTTATATTACGCTATTGATGTATATGAAGATCCCACGGAGACGTAGAGGCCAACTCGCCAGGTATGTGGTCACATATTACCGCCGAGATGATAGGTTGGGTTACCTTAGGTTATATTACGTTATTGATGTATATAAAGGTCCCACGGAGACGTAGAGGCCAACTCGTCAGGAATATTGTCAAATATTACCGCCGAGATGATAGGTTGGATTAGGTTAGGTTATATTAAGTTATTGATGTATATGAAGATCCCATGGAGACGCAGAGGCCAACTCGCCAGGTATGTGGTCAAATATTACCGCCGAGATGATAGGTTGGGTTAGGTTTGGCTATATTTCGTTATTGATGTATATGAAGGTCCCACGGAGACGTAGAGGCCAACAAGTCAGGAATGTTGCCAAATATTACCGCCGAAATGTTAGGTTGGGTTAGGTTACGTTATATTAAGTTATTGATGTATATGAAGATCCCACGGAGACGCAGAGTCCAACTCGCCAGGTATGTGGTCAAATATTACCGCCGAGATGATAGGTTGGGTTAGGTTTGGTTATATTTCGTTATTAATGTATATGAAGGTCCCACGGAGACGGAGAGTCCAACTCGCCAGGAATGTTGTCAAATATTACAGCCGCGATGTTAGATTGGGTTAGGTTAGGTTATATTACGCTATTGATGTATATGAAGATCCCACGGAGACGTAGAGGCCAACTCGTCAGGTATGTGGTCAAATATTACCGCCGAGATGATAGGTTGGGTTAGGTTTGGTTATATTTCGTTATTGATGTATATGAAGGTCCCACGGAGACGTAGAGGCCAACATGCCAGGAATGTTGTCAAATATTACAGCCGCGATGTTACATTGGGCTAGGTTAGGTTATATTAGGTTATTGATGTATATAAAGGTCCCACGGAGACGTAGAGGCCAACTCGCCAGGAATGTTGTCAAATATTACCGCCGAAATGTTAGGTTGGGTTAGGTTTGGTTATATTTCGTTATTGATGTATATGAAGGTCCCACGGAGACGTAGAGGCCAACATGCCAGGAATGTTGTCAAATATTACCGCCGAGATGATAGGTTGGGTTAGGTTAGGTTATATTTCGTCATTGATATATATGAAGGTCCCACGGAGACGTAGAGGCCAACAAGCCAGGAATGTTGACAAATATTACCGCCGAGATGGGAGGTTGGGTTAGGTTAGGTTATATTACGTTATTGATGTATATAAATGTCCCACGGAGACGTAGAGGCCAACAAGCCAGGAATGTTGCCAAATATTACAGCCGAGATGATAGGTTGTGTTAGGTTAGGTTATATTACGATATTGTTGTATATAAAGGTCCCACGGAGACGTAGAGGCCAACTCGCCGGGAATGTTGTCAAATATTACAGCCGCGATGTCAGATTGGGTTACGTTAGGTTATATTACGTTATTGACGTATATAAAGGTCCCACGGAGACGTAGAGGCCAACTCGCCAGGAATGTTGTCAAATATTACCGCCGAAATGTTAGGTTGGGTTAGGTTTGGTTATATTTCGTTATTGATGTATATGAAGATCCCACGGAGCCGCAGAGGCCAACTCGCCAGGTATGTGGTCAAATATTACCGCCGAGATGATAGGTTGGGTTAGGTTTGGTTATATTTCGTTATTGATGTATATAAAGGTCCCACGGAGACGTAGAGGCCAACTCGTCAGGAATATTGTCAAATATTACCGCCGAGATGATAGGTTCGATTAGGTTAGGTTATATTAAGTTATTGATGTATATGAAGATCCCATGGAGACGCAGAGGCCAACTCGCCAGGTATGTGGTCAAATATTACCGCCGAGATGATAGGTTGGGTTAGGTTAGGTTATATTACGTTATTGATGTATATAAAGGTCCCACGGAGACGTAGAGGCCAACTCGCCAGGAATGTTGTCAAATATTACCGCCGAAATGTTAGGTTGGTTTAGGTTAGGTTATATTACGTTCTTGATGTATATAAAGGTCCCACGCAGACGTAGAGGTCAACCCGCCGGGAAAGTTTTCAAATATTACCGCCGAGATGATAGGTTGGGTTAGGTTAGGTTATATTTCGTCATTGATATATATGAAGGTCCCACGGAGACGTAGAGGCCAACAAGCCAGGAATGTTGACAAATATTACCGCCGAGATGGGAGGTTGGGTTAGGTTAGGTTATATTACGTTATTGATGTATATAAAGGTCCCACGGAGACGTAGAAGCCAACTCGCCAGGATTGTTGCCAAATATTACCGCCGCGATGTTAGATTGGGTTAGGTTTGGTTATATTTCGTTATTGATGTATATGAAGGTCCCACGGAGACGTAGAGGCCAACATGCCAGGAATGTTGTCAAATATTACAGCCGCGATGTTACATTGGGCTAGGTTAGGTTATATTAGGTTATTGATGTATATAAAGGTCCCACGGAGACGTAGAGGCCAACATGCCAGGAATGTTGGTCAGATATTACAGCCGCGATGTTAGATTGGGTTAGGTTAGGTCATATTACGTTATTGTTGTATATAAAGGTCCCACGGAGACGTAGAGGCCAACTCTGCAGGAATGCTGTCAAATAATAGCGCCGAGAGGTTAGGTTGGGTCAGGTTAGGTTATATTACGTTATTGATGTATATGAAGATCCCACGGAGACGTAGAGGCCAACTCGCCAGGTATGTGGTCACATATTACCGCCGAGATGATAGGTTGGGTTACCTTAGGTTATATTACGTTATTGATGTATATAAAGGTCCCACGGAGACGTAGAGGCCAACTCGTCAGGAATATTGTCAAATATTACCGCCGAGATGATAGGTTGGATTAGGTTAGGTTATATTAAGTTATTGATGTATATGAAGATCCCATGGAGACGCAGAGGCCAACTCGCCAGGTATGTGGTCAAATATTACCGCCGAGATGATAGGTTGGGTTAGGTTTGGTTATATTTCGTTATTGATGTATATGAAGGTCCCACGGAGACGTAGAGGCCAACAAGTCAGGAATGTTGCCAAATATTACCGCCGAAATGTTAGGTTGGGTTAGGTTACGTTATATTAAGTTATTGATGTATATGAAGATCCCACGGAGACGCAGAGTCCAACTCGCCAGGCATGTGGTCAAATATTACCGCCGAGATGATAGGTTGGGTTAGGTTTGGTTATATTTCGTTATTAATGTATATGAAGGTCCCACGGAGACGGAGAGTCCAACTCGCCAGGAATGTTGTCAAATATTACAGCCGCGATGTTAGATTGGGTTAGGTTAGGTTATATTACGCTATTGATGTATATGAAGATCCCACGGAGACGTAGAGGCCAACTCGTCAGGTATGTGGTCAAATATTACCGCCGAGATGATAGGTTGGGTTAGGTTTGGTTATATTTCGTTATTGATGTATATGAAGGTCCCACGGAGACGTAGAGGCCAACATGCCAGGAATGTTGTCAAATATTACAGCCGCGATGTTACATTGGGCTAGGTTAGGTTATATTAGGTTATTGATGTATATAAAGGTCCCACGGAGACGTAGAGGCCAACTCGCCAGGAATGTTGTCAAATATTACCGCCGAAATGTTAGGTTGGGTTAGGTTTGGTTATATTTCGTTATTGATGTATATGAAGGTCCCACGGAGACGTAGAGGCCAACATGCCAGGAATGTTGTCAAATATTACCGCCGAGATGATAGGTTGGGTTAGGTTAGGTTATATTTCGTCATTGATATATATGAAGGTCCCACGGAGACGTAGAGGCCAACAAGCCAGGAATGTTGACAAATATTACCGCCGAGATGGGAGGTTGGGTTAGGTTAGGTTATATTACGTTATTGATGTATATAAATGTCCCACGGAGACGTAGAGGCCAACAAGCCAGGAATGTTGCCAAATATTGCCGCCGAAATGTTAGGTTGGGTTAGGTTAGGTTATATTAAGTTATTGATGTATATGAAGATCCCACGGAGACGCCGAGGCCAACTCGCCAGGTATGTGGTCAAATCTTACCGCCGAGATGATAGGTTGGGTTAGGTTTGGTTATATTTCGTTATTAATGTACATGAAGGTCCCACGGAGACGTAGAGTCCAACTCGCCAGGAATGTTGTCAAATATTACAGCCGAGATGATAGGTTGTGTTAGGTTAGGTTATATTACGTTATTGTTGTATATAAAGGTCCCACGGAGACGTAGAGGCCAACTCGCCGGGAATGTTGTCAAATATTACAGCCGCGATGTCAGATTGGGTTACGTTAGGTTATATTACGTTATTGACGTATATAAAGGTCCCACGGAGACGTAGAGGCCAACTCGCCAGGAATGTTGTCAAATATTACCGCCGAAATGTTAGGTTGGGTTAGGTTTGGTTATATTTCGTTATTGATGTATATGAAGATCCCACGGAGCCGCAGAGGCCAACTCGCCAGGTATGTGGTCAAATATTACCGCCGAGATGATAGGTTGGGTTAGGTTTGGTTATATTTCGTTATTGATGTATATAAAGGTCCCACGGAGACGTAGAGGCCAACTCGTCAGGAATATTGTCAAATATTACCGCCGAGATGATAGGTTGGATTAGGTTAGGTTATATTAAGTTATTGATGTATATGAAGATCCCATGGAGACGCAGAGGCCAACTCGCCAGGTATGTGGTCAAATATTACCGCCGAGATGATAGGTTGGGTTAGGTTAGGTTATATTACGTTATTGATGTATATAAAGGTCCCACGGAGACGTAGAGGCCAACTCGCCAGGAATGTTGTCAAATATTACCGCCGAAATGTTAGGTTGGTTTAGGTTAGGTTATATTACGTTCTTGATGTATATAAAGGTCCCACGCAGACGTAGAGGTCAACCCGCCGGGAAAGTTTTCAAATATTACCGCCGAGATGATAGGTTGGGTTAGGTTAGGTTATATTTCGTCATTGATATATATGAAGGTCCCACGGAGACGTAGAGGCCAACAAGCCAGGAATGTTGACAAATATTACCGCCGAGATGGGAGGTTGGGTTAGGTTAGGTTATATTACGTTATTGATGTATATAAAGGTCCCACGGAGACGTAGAAGCCAACTCGCCAGGATTGTTGCCAAATATTACCGCCGCGATGTTAGATTGGGTTAGGTTTGGTTATATTTCGTTATTGATGTATATGAAGGTCCCACGGAGACGTAGAGGCCAACATGCCAGGAATGTTGTCAAATATTACAGCCGCGATGTTACATTGGGCTAGGTTAGGTTATATTAGGTTATTGATGTATATAAAGGTCCCACGGAGACGTAGAGGCCAACTCGCCAGGAATGTTGTCAAATATTACCGCCGAAATGTTAGGTTGGGTTAGATTAGGTTATATTACGTTCTTCATGTATATAAAGGCCCCACGCAGACGTAGAGGTCAACCCGCCAGGAAAGTTTTCAAATATTACCGCCGAGATGATAGGTTGGGTTAGGTTAGGTTATATTTCGTCATTGATATATATGAAGGTCCCACGGGGACGTAGAGGCCAACAAGCCAGGAATGTTGACAAATATTACCGCCGAGATGGGAGGTTGGGTTAGGTTAGGTTATATTACGTTATTGATGTATATAAAGGTCCCACGGAGATGTAGAAGCCAACTCGCCAGGATTGTTGCCAAATATTACCGCCGCGATGTTAGATTGGGTTAGGTTAGGTTAGATTACGTTATTGCCGTATATAAAGGTCCCACGGAGACGTAGAGGCCAACATGCCAGGAATGTTGGTCAGATATTACAGCCGCGATGTTAGATTGGGTTAGGTTAGGTCATATTACGTTATTGTTGTATATAAAGGTCCCACGGAGACGTAGAGGCCAACTCTGCAGGAATGCTGTCAAATAATAGCGCCGAGAGGTTAGGTTGGGTCAGGTTAGGTTATATTACGTTATTGATGTATATGAAGATCCCACGGAGACGTAGAGGCCAACTCGCCAGGTATGTGGTCACATATTACCGCCGAGATGATAGGTTGGGTTACGTTAGGTTATATTACGTTATTGATGTATATAAAGGTCCCACGGAGACGTAGAGGCCAACTCGTCAGGAATATTGTCAAATATTACCGCCGAGATGATAGGTTGGATTAGGTTAGGTTATATTAAGTTATTGATGTATATGAAGATCCCATGGAGACGCAGAGGCCAACTCGCCAGGTATGTGGTCAAATATTACCGCCGAGATGATAGGTTGGGTTAGGTTTGGTTATATTTCGTTATTGATGTATATGAAGGTCCCACGGAGACGTAGAGGCCAACAAGTCAGGAATGTTGCCAAATATTACCGCCGAAATGTTAGGTTGGGTTAGGTTACGTTATATTAAGTTATTGATGTATATGAAGATCCCACGGAGACGCAGAGTCCAACTCGCCAGGTATGTGGTCAAATATTACCGCCGAGATGATAGGTTGGGTTAGGTTTGGTTATATTTCGTTATTAATGTATATGAAGGTCCCACGGAGACGTAGAGTCCAACTCGCCAGGAATGTTGTCAAATATTACAGCCGCGATGTTAGATTGGGTTAGGTTAGGTTATATTACGCTATTGATGTATATGAAGATCCCACGGAGACGTAGAGGCCAACTCGTCAGGTATGTGGTCAAATATTACCGCCGAGATGATAGGTTGGGTTAGGTTTGGTTATATTTCGTTATTGATGTATATGAAGGTCCCACGGAGACGTAGAGGCCAACATGCCAGGAATGTTGTCAAATATTACCGCCGAGATGATAGGTTGGGTTAGGTTAGGTTATATTTCGTCATTGATATATATGAAGGTCCCACGGAGACGTAGAGGCCAACAAGCCAGGAATGTTGACAAATATTACCGCCGAGATGGGAGGTTGGGTTAGGTTAGGTTATATTACGTTATTGTTGTATATAAAGGTCCCACGGAGACGTAGAGGCCAACTCTGCAGGAATGCTGTCAAATAATAGCGCCGAGAGGTTAGGTTGGGTCAGGTTAGGTTATATTACGTTATTGATGTATATGAAGATCCCACGGAGACGTAGAGGCCAACTCGCCAGGTATGTGGTCACATATTACCGCCGAGATGATAGGTTGGGTTACGTTAGGTTATATTACGCTATTGATGTATATGAAGATCCCACGGAGACGTAGAGGCCAACTCGTCAGGTATGTGGTCAAATATTACCGCCGAGATGATAGGTTGGGTTAGGTTTGGTTATATTTCGTTATTGATGTATATGAAGGTCCCACGGAGACGTAGAGGCCAACATGCCAGGAATGTTGTCAAATATTACAGCCGCGATGTTACATTGGGCTAGGTTAGGTTATATTAGGTTATTGATGTATATAAAGGTCCCACGGAGACGTAGAGGCCAACTCGCCAGGAATGTTGTCAAATATTACCGCCGAAATGTTAGGTTGGGTTAGGTTTGGTTATATGTCGTTATTGATGTATATGAAGGTCCCACGGAGACGTAGAGGCCAACATGCCAGGAATGTTGTCAAATATTACCGCCGAGATGGTAGGTTGGGTTAGGTTAGGTTATATTTCGTCATTGATATATATGAAGGTCCCACGGAGACGTAGAGGCCAACAAGCCAGGAATGTTGACAAATATTACCGCCGAGATGGGAGGTTGGGTTAGGTTAGGTTATATTACGTTATTGTTGTATATAAAGGTCCCACGGAGACGTAGAGGCCAACTCTGCAGGAATGCTGTCAAATAATAGCGCCGAGAGGTTAGGTTGGGTCAGGTTAGGTTATATTACGTTATTGATGTATATGAAGATCCCACGGAGACGTAGAGGCCAACTCGCCAGGTATGTGGTCACATATTACCGCCGAGATGATAGGTTGGGTTACGTTAGGTTATATTACGTTATTGATGTATATAAAGGTCCCACGGAGACATAGAGGACAACTCGTCAGGAATGTGGTCAAATATTACCGCCGAGATGATAGGTTGGATTAGGTTAGGTTATATTAAGTTATTGATGTATATGAAGATCCCATGGAGACGCAGAGGCCAACTCGCCAGGTATGTGGTCAAATATTACCGCCGAGATGATAGGTTGGGTTAGGTTTGGTTATATTTCGTTATTAATGTATATGAAGGTCCCACGGAGACGTAGAGTAAAACTCGCCGGGAATGTTGTCAAATATTACAGCCGTGATGTCAGATTGGGTTACGTTAGGTTATATGACGTTATTGACGTATATAAAGGTCCCACGGAGACGTAGAGGCCAACCCGCCAGGAAAGTTTACAAATATTACTGCCGAGATGATAGCTTGGGTTAGGTTAGGTTATATTTCGTCATTGATATATATGAAGGTCCCACGGAGACGTAGAGGCCAACAAGCCAGGAATGTTGCCAAATATTACCGCCGAGATGTGAAGTTGGGTTAGGTTAGGTTATATTACGTTATTGATGTATATAAAGGTCCCACGGAGACATAGAGGACAACTCGTCAGGAATGTGGTCAAATATTACCGCCGAGATGATAGGTTGGATTAGGTTAGGTTATATTAAGTTATTGATGTATATGAAGATCCCATGGAGACGCAGAGGCCAACTCGCCAGGTATGTGGTCAAATATTACCGCCGAGATGATAGGTTGGGTTAGGTTTGGTTATATTTCGTTATTAATGTATATGAAGGTCCCACGGAGACGTAGAGTAAAACTCGCCGGGAATGTTGTCAAATATTACAGCCGTGATGTCAGATTGGGTTACGTTAGGTTATATGACGTTATTGACGTATATAAAGGTCCCACGGAGACGTAGAGGCCAACCCGCCAGGAAAGTTTACAAATATTACTGCCGAGATGATAGGTTGGGTTAGGTTAGGTTATATTTCGTCATTGATATATATGAAGGTCCCACGGAGACGTAGAGGCCAACAAGCCAGGAATGTTGCCAAATATTACCGCCGAGATGTGAGGTTGGGTTAGGTTAGGTTATATTACGTTATTGATGTATATAAAGGTCCCACGGAGACATAGAGGACAACTCGTCAGGAATGTGGTCAAATATTACCGCCGAGATGATAGGTTGGATTAGGTTAGGTTATATTACGTTATTGATGTATATGAAGGTCCCACGGAGACGTAGAGGCCAACATGCCAGGAATGTTGTCAAATATTACAGCCGCGATGTTACATTGGGCTAGGTTAGGTTATATTAGGTTATTGATGTATATAAAGGTCCCACGCAGACGTAGTGGTCAACCCGCCGGCAAAGTTTTCAAATATTACCGCCGAGATGATAGGTTGGGTTAGGTTAGGTTATATTTCGTCATTGATATATATGAAGGTAGCACGGAGACGTAGAGGCCAACTCGCCAGGAATGTTGTCAAATATTACCGCCGAAATGTTAGGTTGGGTTAGATTAGGTTATATTACGTTCTTCATGTATATAAAGGCCCCAAGCAGACGTAGAGGTCAACCCGCCAGGAATGTTGCCAAATATTGCCGCCGAAATGTTAGGTTGGGTTAGGTTTGGTTATATTTCGTTATTAATGTATATGAAGGTCCCACGGAGACGTAGAGTCCAACTCGCCAGGTATGTGGTCAAATATTACCGCCGAGATGTGAGGTTGGGTTAGGTTAGGTTATATTACGTTATTGATGTATATAAAGGTCCCACGGAGACATAGAGGACAACTCGTCAGGAATGTGGTCAAATATTACCGCCGAGATGATAGGTTGGATTAGGTTAGGTTATATTACGTTATTGATGTATATGAAGATCCCACGGAGACGTAGAGGCCAACTCGCCAGGTATGTGGTCACATATTACCACCGAGATGATAGGTTGGGTTACGTTAGGTTATATTACGTTATTGATGTATATGAAGATCCCACGGAGACGTAGAGGCCAACTCGCCAGGTATGTGGTCACATATTACCACCGAGATGATAGGTTGGGTTACGTTAGGTTATATTACGTTATTGATGTATATAAAGGTCCCACGGAGACGTAGAAGCCAACTCGCCAGGATTGTTGCCAAATATTACCGCCGAGATGTTAGATTGGATTAGGTTAGGTTAGATTACGTTATTGCCGTATATAAAGGTCCCACGGAGACGTAGAGGCCAACATGCCAGGAATGTTGGTCAAATATTACAGTCGCGATGTTAGATTGTGTTAGGTTAGGTTATATTACGTTATTGTTGTATATAAAGGTCCCACGGAGACGTAGAGGCCAACTCTGCAGGAATGCTGTCAAATAATAGCGCCGAGAGGTTAGGTTGGGTCAGGTTAGGTTATATTACGTTATTGATGTATATGAAGATCCCACGGAGACGTAGAGGCCAACTCGCCAGGTATGTGGTCACATATTACCGCCGAGATGATAGGTTGGGTTACGTTAGGTTATATTACGTTATTGATGTATATAAAGGTCCCACGGAGACGTAGAGGCCAACTCGTCAGGAATATTGTCAAATATTACCGCCGAGATGATAGGTTGGATTAGGTTAGGTTATATTTCGTTATTGATGTATATGAAGATCCCATGGAGACGCAGAGGCCAACTCGCCAGGTATGTGGTCAAATATTACCGCCGAGATGATAGGTTGGGTTAGGTTTGGTTATATTTCGTTATTAATGTATATGAAGGTCCCACGGAGACGTAGAGTAAAACTCGCCGGGAATGTTGTCAAATATTACAGCCGCGATGTCAGATTGGGTTACGTTAGGTTATATTACGTTATTGGCGTATATAAAGGTCCCACGGAGACGTAGAGGCCAACCCGCCAGGAAAGTTTTCAAATATTACCGCCGAGATGATAGGTTGGGTTAGGTTAGGTTATATTTCGTCATTGATATATATGAAGGTCCCACGGAGACGTAGAGGCCAACAAGCCAGGAATGTTGTCAAATATTACCGCCGAGATGTGAGGTTGGGTTAGGTTAGGTTATATTACGTTATTGATGTATATAAAGGTCCCACGGAGACATAGAGGACAACTCGTCAGGAATGTGGTCAAATATTACCGCCGAGATGATAGGTTGGATTAGGTTAGGTTATATTAAGTTATTGATGTATATGACGATCCCATGGAGACGCAGAGGCCAACTCGCCAGGTATGTGGTCAAATATTACCGCCGAGATGATAGGTTGGGTTAGGTTTGGTTATATTTCGTTATTAATGTATATGAAGGTCCCACGGAGACGTAGAGTAAAACTCGCCGGGAATGTTGTCAAATATTACAGCCGTGATGTCAGATTGGGTTACGTTAGGTTATATGACGTTATTGACGTATATAAATGTCCCACGGAGACGTAGAGGCCAACCCGCCAGGAAAGTTTACAAATATTACTGCCGAGATGATAGGTTGGGTTAGGTTAGGTTATATTTCGTCATTGATATATATGAAGGTCCCACGGAGACGTAGAGTCCAACTCGCCAGGAATGTTGTCAAATATTACATCCGCGATGTTAGATTGGGTTAGGTTAGGTTATATTACGCTATTGATGTATATGAACATCCCACGGAGACGTAGAGGCCAACTCGCCAGGTATGTGGTCAAATATTACCGCCGAGATGATAGGTTGGGTTAGGTTTGGTTATATTTCGTTATTGATGTATATGAAGGTCCCACGGAGACGTAGAGGCCAACATGCCAGGAATGTTGTCAAATATTACAGCCGCGATGTTACATTGGGCTAGGTTAGGTTATATTAGGTTATTGATGTATATAAAGGTCCCACGGAGACGTAGAGGCCAACTCGCCAGGAATGTTGTCAAATATTACCGCCGAAATGTTAGGTTGGGTTAGGTTTGGTTATATTTCGTTATTGATGTATATGAAGGTCCCACGGAGACGTAGAGGCCAACATGCCAGGAATGTTGTCAAATATTACCGCCGAGATGATAGGTTGGGTTAGGTTAGGTTATATTTCGTCATTGATATATATGAAGGTCCCACGGAGACGTAGAGGCCAACAAGCCAGGAATGTTGACAAATATTACCGCCGAGATGGGAGGTTGGGTTAGGTTAGGTTATATTACGTTATTGATGTATATAAAGGTCCCACGGAGACGTAGAAGCCAACTCGCCAGGATTGTTGCCAAATATTACCGCCGCGATGTTAGATTGGGTTAGGTTAGGTTAGATTACGTTATTGCCGTATATAAAGGTCCCACGGAGACGTAGAGGCCAACATGCCAGGAATGTTGGTCAAATATTACAGTCGCGATGTTAGATTGTGTTAGGTTAGGTTATATTACGTTATTGTTGTATATAAAGGTCCCACGGAGACGTAGAGGCCAACTCTGCAGGAATGCTGTCAAATAATAGCGCCGAGAGGTTAGGTTGGGTCAGGTTAGGTTATATTACGTTATTGATGTATATGAAGATCCCACGGAGACGTAGAGGCCAACTCGCCAGGTATGTGGTCACATATTACCGCCGAGATGATAGGTTGGGTTACGTTAGGTTATATTACGTTATTGATGTATATAAAGGTCCCACGGAGACGTAGAGGCCAACTCGTCAGGAATATTGTCAAATATTACCGCCGAGATGATAGGTTGGATTAGGTTAGGTTATATTAAGTTATTGATGTATATGAAGATCCCATGGAGACGCAGAGGCCAACTCGCCAGGTATGTGGTCAAATATTACCGCCGAGATGATAGGTTGGGTTAGGTTTGGTTATATTTCGTTATTAATGTATATGAAGGTCCCACGGAGACGTAGAGTAAAACTCGCCGGGAATGTTGTCAAATATTACAGCCGCGATGTCAGATTGGGTTACGTTAGGTTATATTACGTTATTGACGTATATAAAGGTCCCACGGAGACGTAGAGGCCAACCCGCCAGGAAAGTTTTCTAATATTACCGCCGAGATGATAGGTTGGGTTAGGTTAGGTTATATTTCGTCATTGATATATATGAAGGTCCCACGGAGACGTAGAGGCCAACAAGCCAGGAATGTTGCCAAATATTACCGCCGAGATGTGAGGTTGGGTTAGGTTAGGTTATATTACGTTATTGATGTATATAAAGGTCCCACGGAGACATAGAGGACAACTCGTCAGGAATGTGGTCAAATATTACCGCCGAGATGATAGGTTGGATTAGGTTAGGTTATATTAAGTTATTGATGTATATGAAGATCCCATGGAGACGCAGAGGCCAACTCGCCAGGTATGTGGTCAAATATTACCGCCGAGATGATAGGTTGGGTTATGTTTGGTTATATTTCGTTATTAATGTATATGAAGGTCCCACGGAGACGTAGAGTAAAACTCGCCGGGAATGTTGTCAAATATTACAGCCGTGATGTCAGATTGGGTTACGTTAGGTTATATGACGTTATTGACGTATATAAAGGTCCCACGGAGACGTAGAGGCCAACCCGCCAGGAAAGTTTACAAATATTACTGCCGAGATGATAGGTTGGGTTAGGTTAGGTTATATTTCGTCATTGATATATATGAAGGTCCCACGGAGACGTAGAGGCCAACAAGCCAGGAATGTTGCCAAATATTACCGCCGAGATGTGAGGTTGGGTTAGGTTAGGTTATATTACGTTATTGATGTATATAAAGGTCCCACGGAGACGTAGAGGCCAACTCGTCAGGAATATTGTCAAATATTACCGCCGAGATGATAGGTTGGATTAGGTTAGGTTATATTAAGTTATTAATGTATATGAAGATCCCATGGAGACGCAGAGGCCAACTCGCCAGGTATGTGGTCAAATATTACCGCCGAGATGATAGGTTGGGTTAGGTTAGGTTATATTACGTTATTGATGTATATAAAGGTCCCACGGAGACGTAGAGGCCAACTCGCCAGGAATGTTGTCAAATATTACCGCCGAAATGTTAGGTTGGGTTAGATTAGGTTATATTACGTTCTTCATGTATATAAAGGCCCCAAGCAGACGTAGAGGTCAACCCGCCAGGAAAGTTTTCAAATATTACCGCCGAGATGATAGGTTGGGTTAGGTTAGGTTATATTTCGTCATTGATATATATGAAGGTCCCACGGAGACGTAGAGGCCAACAAGCCAGGAATGTTGACAAATATTACCGCCGAGATGGGAGGTTGGGTTAGGTTAGGTTATATTACGTTATTGATGTATATAAAGGTCCCACGGAGACGTAGAAGCCAACTCGCCAGGATTGTTGCCAAATATTACCGCCGCGATGTTAGATTGGGTTAGGTTAGGTTAGATTACGTTATTGCCGTATATAAAGGTCCCACGGAGACGTAGAGGCCAACATGCCAGGAATGTTGGTCAAATATTACAGTCGCGATGTTAGATTGTGTTAGGTTAGGTTATATTACGTTATTGTTGTATATAAAGGTCCCACGGAGACGTAGAGGCCAACTCTGCAGGAATGCTGTCAAATAATAGCGCCGAGATGATAGGTTGGATTAGGTTAGGTTATATTAAGTTATTGATGTATATGAAGATCCCATGGAGACGCAGAGGCCAACTCGCCAGGTATGTGGTCAAATATTACCGCCGAGATGATAGGTTGGGTTAGGTTTGGTTATATTTCGTTATTAATGTATATGAAGGTCCCACGGAGACGTAGAGTAAAACTCGCCGGGAATGTTGTCAAATATTACAGCCGCGATGTCAGATTGGGTTACGTTAGGTTATATTACGTTATTGACGTATATAAAGGTCCCACGGAGACGTAGAGGCCAACCCGCCAGGAAAGTTTTCAAATATTACCGCCGAGATGATAGGTTGGGTTAGGTTAGGTTATATTTCGTCATTGATATATATGAAGGTCCCACGGAGACGTAGAGGCCAACAAGCCAGGAATGTTGCCAAATATTACCGCCGAGATGTGAGGTTGGGTTAGGTTAGGTTATATTACGTTATTGATGTATATAAAGGTCCCACGGAGACATAGAGGACAACTCGTCAGGAATGTGGTCAAATATTACCGCCGAGATGATAGGTTGGATTAGGTTAGGTTATATTAAGTTATTGATGTATATGAAGATCCCATGGAGACGCAGAGGCCAACTCGCCAGGTATGTGGTCAAATATTACCGCCGAGATGATAGGTTGGGTTAGGTTTGGTTATATTTCGTTATTAATGTATATGAAGGTCCCACGGAGACGTAGAGTAAAACTCGCCGGGAATGTTGTCAAATATTACAGCCGTGATGTCAGATTGGGTTACGTTAGGTTATATGACGTTATTGACGTATATAAAGGTCCCACGGAGACGTAGAGGCCAACCCGCCAGGAAAGTTTACAAATATTACTGCCGAGATGATAGGTTGGGTTAGGTTAGGTTATATTTCGTCATTGATATATATGAAGGTCCCACGGAGACGTAGAGTCCAACTCGCCAGGAATGTTGTCAAATATTACAGCCGCGATGTTAGATTGGGTTAGGTTAGGTTATATTACGCTATTGATGTATATGAAGATCCCACGGAGACGTAGAGGCCAACTCGCCAGGTATGTGGTCAAATATTACCGCCGAGATGATAGGTTGGGTTAGGTTTGGTTATATTTCGTTATTGATGTATATGAAGGTCCCACGGAGACGTAAAGGCCAACATGCCAGGAATGTTGTCAAATATTACAGCCGCGATGTTACATTGGGCTAGGTTAGGTTATATTAGGTTATTGATGTATATAAAGGTCCCACGGAGACGTAGAGGCCAACTCGCCAGGAATGTTGTCAAATATTACCGCCGAAGTGTTAGGTTGGGTTAGGTTTGGTTATATTTCGTTATTGATGTATATGAAGGTCCCACGGAGACGTAGAGGCCAACATGCCAGGAATGTTGTCAAATATTACCGCCGAGATGATAGGTTGGGTTAGGTTAGGTTATATTTCGTCATTGATATATATGAAGGTCCCACGGAGACGTAGAGGCCAACTCGCCAGGAATGTTGTCAAATATTACCGCCGAAATGTTAGGTTGGGTTAGATTAGGTTATATTACGTTCTTCATGTATATAAAGGCCCCACGCAGACGTAGAGGTCAACCCGCCAGGAAAGTTTTCAAATATTACCGCCGAGATGATAGGTTGGGTTAGGTTAGGTTATATTTCGTCATTGATATATATGAAGGTCCCACGGAGACGTAGAGGCCAACAAGCCAGGAATGTTGACAAATATTACCGCCGAGATGGGAGGTTGGGTTATGTTAGGTTATATTACGTTATTGATATATATAAAGGTCCCACGGAGATGTAGAAGCCAACTCGCCAGGATTGTTGCCAAATATTACCGCCGCGATGTTAGATTGGGTTAGGTTAGGTTAGATTACGTTATTGCCGTATATAAAGGTCCCACGGAGACGTAGAGGCCAACATGCCAGGAATGTTGGTCAAATATTACAGTCGCGATGTTAGATTGTGTTAGGTTAGGTTATATTACGTTATTGATGTATATAAAGGTCCCACGGAGACATAGAGGACAACTCGTCAGGAATGTGGTCAAATATTACCGCCGAGATGATAGGTTGGATTAGGTTAGGTGATATTACGTTATTGATGTATATGAAGATCCCACGGAGACGTAGAGGCCAACTCGCCAGGTATGTGGTCACATATTACCACCGAGATGATAGGTTGGGTTACGTTAGGTTATATTACGTTATTGATGTATATAAAGGTCCCACGGAGACGTAGAGGCCAACTCGTCAGGAATATTGTCAAATATTACCGCCGAGATGATAGGTTGGATTAGGTTAGGTTATATTAAGTTATTAATGTATATGAAGATCCCACGGAGACGTAGAGGCCAACTCGCCAGGTATGTGGTCACATATTACCGCCGAGATGATAGGTTGGGTTACGTTAGGTTATATTACGCTATTGATGTATATGAAGATCCCACGGAGACGTAGAGGCCAACACGCCAGGAATGTTGTCAAATATTACCGCCGAAATGTTAGGTTGGGTTAGGTTTGGTTATATTTCGTTATTGATGTATATGAAGATCCCACGGAGACGCAGAGGCCAACTCGCCAGGTATGTGGTCAAATATTACCGCCGAGATGATAGGTTGGGTTAGGTTTGGTTATATTTCGTTATTAATGTATATAAAGGTCCCACGGAGACGTAGAGTCCAACTCGCCAGGAATGTTGTCAAATATTACAGCCGCGATGTTAGATTGGGTTAGGTTAGGTTATATTACGTTATTGATGTATATAAAGGTCCCACGGAGACGTAGAGGCCAACTCGCCAGGAATGCTGTCAAATAATAGCGCCGAGTGGTTAGGTTGGGTCAGGTTAGGTTATATTACGTTATTGATGTATATGAAGATCCCACGGAGACGTAGAGGCCAACTCGCCAGGTATGTGGTCACATATTACCGCTGAGATGATAGGTTGGGTTACGTTAGGTTATATTACGTTATTGATGTATATAAAGGTCCCACGGAGACGTAGAGGCCAACTCGTCAGGAATATTGTCAAATATTACCGCCGAGATCATAGGTTGGATTAGGTTAGGTTATATTAAGTTATTGATGTATATGAAGATCCCATGGAGACGCAGAGGCCAACTCGCCAGGTATGTGGTCAAATATTACCGCCGAGATGATAGGTTGCGTTAGGTTTGGTTATATTTCGTTATTAATGTATATGAAGGTCCCACGGAGACGTAGAGTAAAACTCGCCGGGAATGTTGTCAAATATTACAGCCGCGATGTCAGATTGGGTTACGTTAGGTTATATTACGTTATTGACGTATATAAAGGTCCCACGGAGACGTAGAGGCCAACCCCCCAGGAAAGTTTTCAAATATTACCGTCGAGATGATAGGTTGGGTTAGGTTAGGTTATATTTCGTCATTGATATATATGAAGGTCCCACGGAGACGTAGAGGCCAACTCGCCGGGAATGTTGTCAAATATTACAGCCGCGATGTCAGATTGGGTTACGTTAGGTTATATTACGTTATTGACGTATATAAAGGTCCCACGGAGACGTAGAGGCCAACTCGCCAGGAATGTTGTCAAATATTACCGCCGAAATGTTAGGTTGGGTTAGGTTTGGTTATATTTCGTTATTGATGTATATGAAGATCCCACGGAGCCGCAGAGGCCAACTCGCCAGGTATGTGGTCAAATATTACCGCCGAGATGATAGGTTGGGTTAGGTTTGGTTATATTTCGTTATTAATGTATATAAAGGTCCCACGGAGACGTAGAGTCCAACTCGCCAGGAATGTTGTCAAATATTACAGCCGCGATGTTAGATTGGGTTAGGTTAGGTTATATTACGCTATTGATGTATATGAAGATCCCACGGAGACGTAGAGGCCAACTCGCCAGGTATGTGGTCAAATATTACCGCCGAGATGATAGGTTGTGTTAGGTTTGGTTATATTTCGTTATTGATGTACATGAAGGTCCCACGGAGACGTAGAGGCCAACATGCCAGGAATGTTGTCAAATATTACAGCCGCGATGTTACATTGGGCTAGGTTAGGTTATATTAGGTTATTGATGTATATAAAGGTCCCACGGAGACGTAGAGGCCAACTCGCCAGGAATGTTGTCAAATATTACCGCCGAAATGTTAGGTTGGTTTAGGTTAGGTTATATTACGTTCTTGATGTATATAAAGGTCCCACGCAGACGTAGTGGTCAACCCGCCGGGAAAGTTTTCAAATATTACCGCCGAGATGATAGGTTGGGTTAGGTTAGGTTATATTTCGTCATTGATATATATGAAGGTCCCACGGAGACGTAGGGGCCAACTCGTCAGGAATATTGTCAAATATTACCGCCGAGATGATAGGTTGGATTAGGTTAGGTTGTATTACGTTATTGATGTATATAAATGTCCCACGGAGACGTAGAGGCCAACAAACCAGGAATGTTGCCAAATATTGCCGCCGAAATGTTAGGTTGGGTTAGGTTAGGTTATATTACGTTATTGATGTATATAAAGGTCCCACGGAGACATAGAGGACCAGTCGTCAGGAATGTTGTCAAATATTACCGCCGAGATGATAGGTTGGATTAGGTTAGGTTATATTAAGTTATTGATGTATATGAAGATCCCACGGAGACGCAGAGGCCAACTCGCCAGGTATGTGGTCAAATATTACCGCCGAGATGATAGGTTGGGTTAGGTTTGGTTATATTTCGTTATTAATGTATATGAAGGTCCCACGGAGACGTAGAGTAAAACTCGCCGGGAATGTTGTCAAATATTACAGCCGCGATGTCAGATTGGGTTACGTTAGGTTATATTACGTTATTGACGTATATAAAGGTCCCACGGAGACGTAGAGGCCAACCCCCCAGGAAAGTTTTCAAATATTACCGTCGAGATGATAGGTTGGGTTAGGTTAGGTTATATTTCGTCATTGATATATATGAAGGTCCCACGGAGACGTAGAGGCCAACTCGCCGGGAATGTTGTCAAATATTACAGCCGCGATGTCAGATTGGGTTACGTTAGGTTATATTACGTTATTGACGTATATAAAGGTCCCACGGAGACGTAGAGGCCAACTCGCCAGGAATGTTGTCAAATATTACCGCCGAAATGTTAGGTTGGGTTAGGTTTGGTTATATTTCGTTATTGATGTATATGAAGATCCCACGGAGCCGCAGAGGCCAACTCGCCAGGTATGTGGTCAAATATTACCGCCGAGATGATAGGTTGGGTTAGGTTTGGTTATATTTCGTTATTAATGTATATAAAGGTCCCACGGAGACGTAGAGTCCAACTCGCCAGGAATGTTGTCAAATATTACAGCCGCGATGATAGATTGGGTTAGGTTAGGTTATATTACGCTATTGATGTATATGAAGATCCCACGGAGACGTAGAGGCCAACTCGCCAGGTATGTGGTCAAATATTACCGCCGAGATGATAGGTTGTGTTAGGTTTGGTTATATTTCGTTATTGATGTACATGAAGGTCCCACGGAGACGTAGAGGCCAACATGCCAGGAATGTTGTCAAATATTACAGCCGCGATGTTACATTGGGCTAGGTTAGGTTATATTAGGTTATTGATGTATATAAAGGTCCCACGGAGACGTAGAGGCCAACTCGCCAGGAATGTTGTCAAATATTACCGCCGAAATGTTAGGTTGGTTTAGGTTAGGTTATATTACGTTCTTGATGTATATAAAGGTCCCACGCAGACGTAGTGGTCAACCCGCCGGGAAAGTTTTCAAATATTACCGCCGAGATGATAGGTTGGGTTAGGTTAGGTTATATTTCGTCATTGATATATATGAAGGTCCCACGGAGACGTAGGGGCCAACTCGTCAGGAATATTGTCAAATATTACCGCCGAGATGATAGGTTGGATTAGGTTAGGTTGTATTACGTTATTGATGTATATAAATGTCCCACGGAGACGTAGAGGCCAACAAACCAGGAATGTTGCCAAATATTGCCGCCGAAATGTTAGGTTGGGTTAGGTTAGGTTATATTACGTTATTGATGTATATAAAGGTCCCACGGAGACATAGAGGACCAGTCGTCAGGAATGTTGTCAAATATTACCGCCGAGATGATAGGTTGGATTAGGTTAGGTTATATTAAGTTATTGATGTATATGAAGATCCCACGGAGACGCAGAGGCCAACTCGCCAGGTATGTGGTCAAATATTACCGCCGAGATGATAGGTTGGGTTAGGTTTGGTTATATTTCGTTATTAATGTATATGAAGGTCCCACGGAGACGTAGAGGCCAACTCTGCAGGAATGCTGTCAAATAATAGCGCCGAGAGGTTAGGTTGGGTCAGGTTAGGTTATATTACGTTATTGATGTATATGAAGATCCCACGGAGACGTAGAGGCCAACTCGCCAGGTATGTGGTCACATATTACCGCCGAGATGATAGGGTGGGTTACGTTAGGTTATATTACGTTATTGATGTATATAAAGGTCCCACGGAGACGTAGAGGCCAACTCGTCAGGAATATTGTCGAATATTACCGCCGAGATGATAGGTTGGATTAGGTTAGGTTATATTAAGTTATTGATGTATATGAAGATCCCATGGAGACGCAGAGGCCAACTCGCCAGGTATGTGGTCAAATATTACCGCCGAGATGATAGGTTGGGTTAGGTTTGGTTATATTTCGTTATTAATGTATATGAAGGTCCCACGGAGACGTAGAGTAAAACTCGCCGGGAATGTTGTCAAATATTACAGCCGCGATGTCAGATTGGGTTACGTTAGGTTATATTACGTTATTGACGTAAATAAAGGTCCCACGGAGACGTAGAGGCCAACCCGCCAGGAAAGTTTTCAAATATTACCGCCGAGATGATAGGTTGGGTTAGGTTAGGTTATATTTCGTCATTGATATATATGAAGGTCCCACGGAGACGTAGAGGCCAACAAGCCAGGCATGTTGCCAAATATTACCGCCGAGATGTGAGGTTGGGTTAGGTTAGGTTATATTACGTTATTGATGTATATAAAGGTCCCACGGAGACATAGAGGACAACTCGTCAGGAATGTGGTCAAATATTACCGCCGAGATGATATTTTGGATTAGGTTAGGTTATATTAAGTTATTGATGTATATGAAGATCCCATGGAGACGCAGAGGCCAACTCGCCAGGTATGTGGTCAAATATTACCGCCGAGATGATAGGTTGGGTTAGGTTTGGTTATATTTCGTTATTAATGTATATGAAGGTCCCACGGAGACGTAGAGTAAAACTCGCCGGGAATGTTGTCAAATATTACAGCCGTGATGTCAGATTGGGTTACGTTAGGTTATATGACGTTATTGACGTATATAAAGGTCCCACGGAGACGTAGAGGCCAACCCGCCAGGAAAGTTTACAAATATTACTGCCGAGATGATAGGTTGGGTTAGGTTAGGTTATATTTCGTCATTGATATATATGAAGGTCCCACGGAGACGTAGAGGCCAACAAGCCAGGAATGTAGCCAAATATTACCGCCGTGATGTCAGATTGGGTTACGTTAGGTTATATGACGTTATTGACGTATATAAAGGTCCCACGGAGACGTAGAGGCCAACCCGCCGGGAAAGTTTACAAATATTACTGCCGAGATGATAGGTTGGGTTAGGTTAGGTTATATTTCGTCATTGATATATATGAAGGTCCCACGGAGACGTAGAGGCCAACAAGCCAGGAATGTTGCCAAATATTACCGCCGAGATGTGAGGTTGGGTTAGGTTAGGTTATATTACGTTATTGATGTATATGCAGATCCCACGGAGACGCAGAGTCCAACTCGCCAGGTATGTGGTCAAATATTACCGCCGAGATGATAGGTTGGGTTAGGTTTGGTTATATTTCGTTATTAATGTATATGAAGGTCCCACGGAGACGTAGAGTCCAACTCGCCAGGAATGTTGTCAAATATTACAGCCGCGATGTTAGATTGGGTTAGGTTAGGTTATATTACGCTATTGATGTATATGAAGATCCCACGGAGACGTAGAGGCCAACTCGCCAGGTATGTGGTCAAATATTACCGCCGAGATGATAGGTTGGGTTAGGTTTGGTTATATTTCGTTATTAATGTATATAAAGGTCCCAGGGAGACGTAGAGTCCAACTCGCCAGGAATGTTGTCAAATATTACAGCCGCGATGTTAGATTGGGTTAGGTTAGGTTATATTACGCTATTGATGTATATGAAGATCCCACGGAGACGTAGAGGCCAACTCGCCAGGTATGTGGTCAAATATTACCGCCGAGATGATAGGTTGTGTTAGGTTTGGTTATATTTCGTTATTGATGTACATGAAGGTCCCACGGAGACGTAGAGGCCAACATGCCAGGAATGTTGTCAAATATTACAGCCGAGATGATAGGTTGAGTTTGGTTTGGTTATATTACGTTATTGATGTATATAAAGGTCCCACGGAGACGTAGAGGCCAACTCGCCAGGAATGTTGTCAAATATTACCGCCGAAATGTTAGGTTGGGTTAGATTAGGTTATATTACGTTCTTCATGTATATAAAGGCCCCACGCAGACGTAGAGGTCAACCCGCCAGGAAAGTTTTCAAATATTACCGCCGAGATGATAGGTTGGGTTAGGTTAGGTTATATTTCGTCATTGATATATATGAAGGTCCCACGGAGACGTAGAGGCCAACAAGCCAGGAATGTTGACAAATATTACCGCCGAGATGGGAGGTTGGGTTAGGTTAGGTTATATTACGTTATTGATGTATATAAAGGTCCCATGGAGACGTAGAAGCCAACTCGCCAGGATTGTTGCCAAATATGACCGCCGCGATGTTAGATTGGGTTAGGTTAGGTTAGATTACGTTATTGCCGTATATAAAGGTCCCACGGAGACGTAGAGGCCAACATGCCAGGAATGTTGGTCAAATATTACAGTCGCGATGTTAGATTGTGTTAGGTTAGGTTATATTACGTTATTGTTGTATATAAAGGTCCCACGGAGACGTAGAGGCCAACTCGCCGGGAATGTTGTCAAATATTACAGCCGCGATGTCAGATTGGGTTACGTTAGGTTATATTACGTTATTGACGTATATAAAGGTCCTACGGAGACGTAGAGGCCAACTCGCCAGGAATGTTGTCAAATATTACCGCCGAAATGTTAGGTTGGGTTAGGTTTGGTTATATTTCGTTATTGATGTATATGAAGATCCCACGGAGACGCAGAGGCCAACTCGCCAGGTATGTGGTTAAATATTACCGCCGAGATGATAGGTTGGGTTAGGTTTGGTTATATTTCGTTATTATTGTATATAAAGGTCCCACGGAGACGTACAGTCCAACTCGCCAGGAATGTTGTCAAATATTACAGCCGCGATGTTAGATTGGGTTAGGTTAGGTTATATTACGCTATTGATGTATATGAAGATCCCACGGAGACGTAGAGGCCAACTCGCCAGGTATGTGGTCAAATATTACCGCCGAGATGATAGGTTGTGTTAGGTTTGGTTATATTTCGTTATTGATGTACATGAAGGTCCCACGGAGACGTAGAGGCCAACATGCCAGGAATGTTGTCAAATATTACAGCCGCGATGTTACATTGGGCTAGGTTAGGTTATATTAGGTTATTGATGTATATAAAGGTCCCACGGAGACGTAGAGGCCAACTCGCCAGGAATGTTGTCAAATATTACCGCCGAAATGTTAGGTTGGTTTAGGTTAGGTTATATTACGTTCTTGATGTATATAAAGGTCCCACGCAGACGTAGTGGTCAACCCGCCGGGAAAGTTTTCAAATATTACCGCCGAGATGATAGGTTGGGTTAGGTTTGGTTATATTTCGTTATTAATGTATATGAAGGTCCCACGGAGACGTAGAGTCCAACTCGCCAGGAATGTTGTCAAATATTACAGCCGCGATGTTAGATTGGGTTAGGTTAGGTTATATTACGCTATTGATGTATATGAAGATCCCACGGAGACGTAGAGGCCAACTCGCCAGGTATGTGGTCAAATATTACCGCCGAGATGATAGGTTGAGTTTGGTTTGGTTATATTACGTTATTGATGTATATGAAGATCCCACGGAGACGTAGAGGCCAACTCGCCAGGTATGTGGTCACATATTACCGCCGAGATGATAGGTTGGGTTACGTTAGGTTATATTACGCTATTGATGTATATGAAGATCCCACGGAGACGTAGAGGCCAACTCGCCAGGTATGTGGTCAAATATTACCGCCGAAATGATAGGTTGAGTTTGGTTTGGTTATATTACGTTATTGATGTATATAAAGGTCCCACGGAGACGTAGAGGCCAACTCGCCAGGAATGTTGTCAAATATTACCGCCGAAATGTTAGGTTGGGTTAGATTAGGTTATATTACGTTCTTCATGTATATAAAGGCCCCACGCAGACGTAGAGGTCAACCCGCCAGGAAAGTTTTCAAATATTACCGCCGAGATGATAGGTTGGGTTAGGTTAGGTTATATTTCGTCATTGATATATATGAAGGTCCCACGGAGACGTAGAGGCCAACTCGCCGGGAATGTTGTCAAATATTACAGCCGCGATGTCAGATTGGGTTACGTTAGGTTATATTACGTTATTGACGTATATAAAGGTCCCACGGAGACGTAGAGGCCAACTCGCCAGGAATGTTGTCAAATATTACCGCCGAAATGTTAGGTTGGGTTAGGTTTGGTTATATTTCGTTATTGATGTATATGAAGGTCCCACGGACACGTAGAGGCCAACATGCCAGGAATGTTGTCAAATATTACCGCCGAGATGATAGATTGGGTCAGGTTAGGTTATATTACGTTATTGATGTATATGAAGATCCCACGGAGACGTAGAGGCCAACTCGCCAGGAATGTTGTCAAATATTACCGCCGAGATGATAGGTTGGGTTAGGTCAGCTTATATTACGTTATTGATTTATATGAAGGACCCACGTAGACGTAGGGGCCAACTCGTCAGGAATATTGTCAAATATTACCGCCGAGATGATAGGTTGGATTAGCTTAAGTTATATTACGTTATTGATGTATATAAAGGTTCCACGGAGACGTAGAGGCCAACTCGCCAGGAATGCTGTCAAATAATAGCGCCGAGTGGTTAGGTTGGGTCAGGTTAGGTTATATTACGTTATTGATGTATATGAAGATCCCACGGAGACGTAGAGGCCAACTCGCCAGGTATGTGGTCACATATTACCGCTGAGATGATAGGTTGGGTTACGTTAGGTTATATTACGTTATTGATGTATATAAAGGTCCCACGGAGACGTAGAGGCCAACTCGTCAGGAATATTGTCAAATATTACCGCCGAGATCATAGGTTGGATTAGGTTAGGTTATATTAAGTTATTGATGTATATGAAGATCCCATGGAGAGGCAGAGGCCAACTCGCCAGGTATGTGGTCAAATATTACCGCCGAGATGATAGGTTGCGTTAGGTTTGGTTATATTTCGTTATTAATGTATATGAAGGTCCCACGGAGACGTAGAGTAAAACTCGCCGGGAATGTTGTCAAATATTACAGCCGCGATGTCAGATTGGGTTACGTTAGGTTATATTACGTTATTGACGTATATAAAGGTCCCACGGAGACGTAGAGGCCAACCCCCCAGGAAAGTTTTCAAATATTACCGTCGAGATGATAGGTTGGGTTAGGTTAGGTTATATTTCGTCATTGATATATATGAAGGTCCCACGGAGACGTAGAGGCCAACTCGCCGGGAATGTTGTCAAATATTACAGCCGCGATGTCAGATTGGGTTACGTTAGGTTATATTACGTTATTGACGTATATAAAGGTCCCACGGAGACGTAGAGTCCAACTCGCCAGGTATGTGGTCAAATATTACCGCCGAGATGATAGGTTGGGATAGGTTTGGTTATATTTCGTTATTAATGTATATGAAGGTCCCACGGAGACGTAGAGTCCAACTCGCCAGGAATGTTGTCAAATATTACAGCCGCGATGTTAGATTGGGTTAGGTTAGGTTATATTACGCTATTGATGTATATGAAGATCCCACGGAGACGTAGAGGCCAACTCGCCAGGTATGTGGTCAAATATTACCGCCGAGATGATAGGTTGAGTTTGGTTTGGTTATATTACGTTATTGATGTATATGAAGATCCCACGGAGACGTAGAGGCCAACTCGCCAGGTATGTGGTCACATATTACCGCCGAGATGATAGGTTGGGTTAGGTTTGGTTATATTTCGTTATTAATGTATATAAAGGTCCCACGGAGACGTAGAGTCCAACTCGCCAGGAATGTTGTCAAATATTACAGCCGCGATGTTAGATTGGGTTAGGTTAGGTTATATTACGCTATTGATGTATATGAAGATCCCACGGAGACGTAGAGGCCAACTCGCCAGGTATGTGGTCAAATATTACCGCTGAGATGATAGGTTGTGTTAGGTTTGGTTATATTTCGTTATTGATGTACATGAAGGTCCCACGGAGACGTAGAGGCCAACATGCCAGGAATGTTGTCAAATATTACAGCCGCGATGTTACATTGGGCTAGGTTAGGTTATATTAGGTTATTGATGTATATAAAGGTCCCACGGAGACGTAGAGGCCAACTCACCAGGAATGTTGTCAAATATTACCGCCGAAATGTTAGGTTGGTTTAGGTTAGGTTATATTACGTTCTTGATGTATATAAAGGTCCCACGCAGACGTAGTGGTCAACCCGCCGGGAAAGTTTTCAAATATTACCGCCGAGATGATAGGTTGGGTTAGGTTAGGTTATATTTCGTCATTGATATATATGAAGGTCCCACGGAGACGTAGGGGCCAACGCGTCAGGAATATTGTCAAATATTACCGCCGAGATGATAGGTTGGATTAGGTTAGGTTGTATTACGTTATTGATGTATATAAATGTCCCACGGAGACGTAGAGGCCAACAAACCAGTAATGTTGCCAAATATTGCCGCCGAAATGTTAGGTTGGGTTAGGTTAGGTTATATTACGTTATTGATGTATATAAAGGTCCCACGAAGACATAGAGGACAAGTCGTCAGGAATGTTGTCAAATATTACCGCCGAGATGATAGGTTGGATTAGGTTAGGTTATATTTCGTCATTGATATATATGAAGGTCCCACGGAGACGTAGAGGCCAACAAGCCAGGAATGTTGACAAATATTACCGCCGAGATGGGAGGTTGGGTTAGGTTAGGTTATATTACGTTATTGATGTATATAAAGGTCCCACGGAGACGTAGAAGCCAACTCGCCAGGATTGTTGAAAAATATTACCGCCGCGATGTTAGATTGGGTTAGGTTAGGTTAGATTACGTTATTGCCGTATATAAAGGTCCCACGGAGACGTAGAGGCCAACATGCCAGGAATGTTGGTCAAATATTACAGTCGCGATGTTAGATTGTGTTAGGTTAGGTTATATTACGTTATTGTTGTATATAAAGGCCCCACGGAGACGTAGAGGCCAACTCGCCGGGAATGTTGTCAAATATTACAGCCGCGATGTCAGATTGGGTTACGTTAGGTTATATTACGTTATTGACGTATATAAAGGTCCCACGGAGACGTAGAGGCCAACTCGCCAGGAATGTTGTCAAATATTACCGCCGAAATGTTAGGTTGGGTTAGGTTTGGTTATATTTCGTTATTGATGTATATGAAGATCCCACGGAGACGCAGAGGCCAACTCGCCAGGTATGTGGTTAAATATTACCGCCGAGATGATAGGTTGGGTTAGGTTTGGTTATATTTCGTTATTATTGTATATAAAGGTCCCACGGAGACGTACAGTCCAACTCGCCAGGAATGTTGTCAAATATTACAGCCGCGATGTTAGATTGGGTTAGGTTAGGTTATATTACGCTATTGATGTATATGAAGATCCCACGGAGACGTAGAGGCCAACTCGCCAGGTATGTGGTCAAATATTACCGCCGAGATGATAGGTTGTGTTAGGTTTGGTTATATTTCGTTATTGATGTACATGAAGGTCCCACGGAGACGTAGAGGCCAACATGCCAGGAATGTTGTCAAATATTACAGCCGCGATGTTACATTGGGCTAGGTTAGGTTATATTAGGTTATTGATGTATATAAAGGTCCCACGGAGACGTAGAGGCCAACTCGCCAGGAATGTTGTCAAATATTACCGCCGAAATGTTAGGTTGGTTTAGGTTAGGTTATATTACGTTCTTGATGTATATAAAGGTCCCACGCAGACGTAGTGGTCAACCCGCCGGGAAAGTTTTCAAATATTACCGCCGAGATGATAGGTTGGGTTAGGTTTGGTTATATTTCGTTATTAATGTATATGAAGGTCCCACGGAGACGTAGAGTCCAACTCGCCAGGAATGTTGTCAAATATTACAGCCGCGATGTTAGATTGGGTTAGGTTAGGTTATATTACGCTATTGATGTATATGAAGATCCCACGGAGACGTAGAGGCCAACTCGCCAGGTATGTGGTCAAATATTACCGCCGAGATGATAGGTTGAGTTTGGTTTGGTTATATTACGTTATTGATGTATATGAAGATCCCACGGAGACGTAGAGGCCAACTCGCCAGGTATGTGGTCACATATTACCGCCGAGATGATAGGTTGGGTTACGTTAGGTTATATTACGCTATTGATGTATATGAAGATCCCACGGAGACGTAGAGGCCAACTCGCCAGGTATGTGGTCAAATATTACCGCCGAAATGATAGGTTGAGTTTGGTTTGGTTATATTACGTTATTGATGTATATAAAGGTCCCACGGAGACGTAGAGGCCAACTCGCCAGGAATGTTGTCAAATATTACCGCCGAAATGTTAGGTTGGGTTAGATTAGGTTATATTACGTTCTTCACGTATATAAAGGCCCCACGCAGACGTAGAGGTCAACCCGCCAGGAAAGTTTTCAAATATTACCGCCGAGATGATAGGTTGGGTTAGGTTAGGTTATATTTCGTCATTGATATATATGAAGGTCCCACGGAGACGTAGAGGCCAACTCGCCGGGAATGTTGTCAAATATTACAGCCGCGATGTCAGATTGGGTTACGTTAGGTTATATTACGTTATTGACGTATATAAAGGTCCCACGGAGACGTAGAGGCCAACTCGCCAGGAATGTTGTCAAATATTACCGCCGAAATGTTAGGTTGGGTTAGGTTTGGTTATATTTCGTTATTGATGTATATGAAGGTCCCACGGACACGTAGAGGCCAACATGCCAGGAATGTTGTCAAATATTACCGCCGAGATGATAGATTGGGTCAGGTTAGGTTATATTACGTTATTGATGTATATGAAGATCCCACGGAGACGTAGAGGCCAACTCGCCAGGAATGTTGTCAAATATTACCGCCGAGATGATAGGTTGGGTTAGGTCAGCTTATATTACGTTATTGATTTATATGAAGGACCCACGTAGACGTAGGGGCCAACTCGTCAGGAATATTGTCAAATATTACCGCCGAGATGATAGGTTGGATTAGCTTAAGTTATATTACGTTATTGATGTATATAAAGGTTCCACGGAGACGTAGAGGCCAACTCGCCAGGAATGCTGTCAAATAATAGCGCCGAGTGGTTAGGTTGGGTCAGGTTAGGTTATATTACGTTATTGATGTATATGAAGATCCCACGGAGACGTAGAGGCCAACTCGCCAGGTATGTGGTCACATATTACCGCTGAGATGATAGGTTGGGTTACGTTAGGTTATATTACGTTATTGATGTATATAAAGGTCCCACGGAGACGTAGAGGCCAACTCGTCAGGAATATTGTCAAATATTACCGCCGAGATCATAGGTTGGATTAGGTTAGGTTATATTAAGTTATTGATGTATATGAAGATCCCATGGAGAGGCAGAGGCCAACTCGCCAGGTATGTGGTCAAATATTACCGCCGAGATGATAGGTTGCGTTAGGTTTGGTTATATTTCGTTATTAATGTATATGAAGGTCCCACGGAGACGTAGAGTAAAACTCGCCGGGAATGTTGTCAAATATTACAGCCGCGATGTCAGATTGGGTTACGTTAGGTTATATTACGTTATTGACGTATATAAAGGTCCCACGGAGACGTAGAGGCCAACCCCCCAGGAAAGTTTTCAAATATTACCGTCGAGATGATAGGTTGGGTTAGGTTAGGTTATATTTCGTCATTGATATATATGAAGGTCCCACGGAGACGTAGAGGCCAACTCGCCGGGAATGTTGTCAAATATTACAGCCGCGATGTCAGATTGGGTTACGTTAGGTTATATTACGTTATTGACGTATATAAAGGTCCCACGGAGACGTAGAGTCCAACTCGCCAGGTATGTGGTCAAATATTACCGCCGAGATGATAGGTTGGGATAGGTTTGGTTATATTTCGTTATTAATGTATATGAAGGTCCCACGGAGACGTAGAGTCCAACTCGCCAGGAATGTTGTCAAATATTACAGCCGCGATGTTAGATTGGGTTAGGTTAGGTTATATTACGCTATTGATGTATATGAAGATCCCACGGAGACGTAGAGGCCAACTCGCCAGGTATGTGGTCAAATATTACCGCCGAGATGATAGGTTGAGTTTGGTTTGGTTATATTACGTTATTGATGTATATGAAGATCCCACGGAGACGTAGAGGCCAACTCGCCAGGTATGTGGTCACATATTACCGCCGAGATGATAGGTTGGGTTAGGTTTGGTTATATTTCGTTATTAATGTATATAAAGGTCCCACGGAGACGTAGAGTCCAACTCGCCAGGAATGTTGTCAAATATTACAGCCGCGATGTTAGATTGGGTTAGGTTAGGTTATATTACGCTATTGATGTATATGAAGATCCCACGGAGACGTAGAGGCCAACTCGCCAGGTATGTGGTCAAATATTACCGCTGAGATGATAGGTTGTGTTAGGTTTGGTTATATTTCGTTATTGATGTACATGAAGGTCCCACGGAGACGTAGAGGCCAACATGCCAGGAATGTTGTCAAATATTACAGCCGCGATGTTACATTGGGCTAGGTTAGGTTATATTAGGTTATTGATGTATATAAAGGTCCCACGGAGACGTAGAGGCCAACTCACCAGGAATGTTGTCAAATATTACCGCCGAAATGTTAGGTTGGTTTAGGTTAGGTTATATTACGTTCTTGATGTATATAAAGGTCCCACGCAGACGTAGTGGTCAACCCGCCGGGAAAGTTTTCAAATATTACCGCCGAGATGATAGGTTGGGTTAGGTTAGGTTATATTTCGTCATTGATATATATGAAGGTCCCACGGAGACGTAGGGGCCAACGCGTCAGGAATATTGTCAAATATTACCGCCGAGATGATAGGTTGGATTAGGTTAGGTTGTATTACGTTATTGATGTATATAAATGTCCCACGGAGACGTAGAGGCCAACAAACCAGTAATGTTGCCAAATATTGCCGCCGAAATGTTAGGTTGGGTTAGGTTAGGTTATATTACGTTATTGATGTATATAAAGGTCCCACGGAGACATAGAGGACAAGTCGTCAGGAATGTTGTCAAATATTACCGCCGAGATGATAGGTTGGATTAGGTTAGGTTATATTTCGTCATTGATATATATGAAGGTCCCACGGAGACGTAGAGGCCAACAAGCCAGGAATGTTGACAAATATTACCGCCGAGATGGGAGGTTGGGTTAGGTTAGGTTATATTACGTTATTGATGTATATAAAGGTCCCACGGAGACGTAGAAGCCAACTCGCCAGGATTGTTGAAAAATATTACCGCCGCGATGTTAGATTGGGTTAGGTTAGGTTAGATTACGTTATTGCCGTATATAAAGGTCCCACGGAGACGTAGAGGCCAACATGCCAGGAATGTTGGTCAAATATTACAGTCGCGATGTTAGATTGTGTTAGGTTAGGTTATATTACGTTATTGTTGTATATAAAGGACCCACGGAGACGTAGAGGCCAACTCGCCGGGAATGTTGTCAAATATTACAGCCGCGATGTCAGATTGGGTTACGTTAGGTTATATTACGTTATTGACGTATATAAAGGTCCCACGGAGACGTAGAGGCCAACTCGCCAGGAATGTTGTCAAATATTACCGCCGAAATGTTAGGTTGGGTTAGGTTTGGTTATATTTCGTTATTGATGTATATGAAGGTCCCACGGACACGTAGAGGCCAACATGCCAGGAATGTTGTCAAATATTACCGCCGAGATGATAGATTGGGTCAGGTTAGGTTATATTACGTTATTGATGTATATGAAGATCCCACGGAGACGTAGAGGCCAACTCGCCAGGAATGTTGTCAAATATTACCGCCGAGATGATAGGTTGGGTTAGGTCAGCTTATATTACGTTATTGATTTATATGAAGGACCCACGTTGACGTAGGGGCCAACTCGTCAGGAATATTGTCAAATATTACCGCCGAGATGATAGGTTGGATTAGCTTAAGTTATATTACGTTATTGATGTATATAAAGGTTCCACGGAGACGTAGAGGCCAACTCGCCAGGAATGCTGTCAAATAATAGCGCCGAGTGGTTAGGTTGGGTCAGGTTAGGTTATATTACGTTATTGATGTATATGAAGATCCCACGGAGACGTAGAGGCCAACTCGCCAGGTATGTGGTCACATATTACCGCTGAGATGATAGGTTGGGTTACGTTAGGTTATATTACGTTATTGATGTATATAAAGGTCCCACGGAGACGTAGAGGCCAACTCGTCAGGAATATTGTCAAATATTACCGCCGAGATCATAGGTTGGATTAGGTTAGGTTATATTAAGTTATTGATGTATATGAAGATCCCATGGAGAGGCAGAGGCCAACTCGCCAGGTATGTGGTCAAATATTACCGCCGAGATGATAGGTTGCGTTAGGTTTGGTTATATTTCGTTATTAATGTATATAAAGGTCCCACGGAGACGTAGAGTCCAACTCGCCAGGAATGTTGTCAAATATTACAGCCGCGATGTTAGATTGGGTTAGGTTAGGTTATATTACGCTATTGATGTATATGAAGATCCCACGGAGACGTAGAGGCCAACTCGCCAGGTATGTGGTCAAATATTACCGCTGAGATGATAGGTTGTGTTAGGTTTGGTTATATTTCGTTATTGATGTACATGAAGGTCCCACGGAGACGTAGAGGCCAACATGCCAGGAATGTTGTCAAATATTACAGCCGCGATGTTACATTGGGCTAGGTTAGGTTATATTAGGTTATTGATGTATATAAAGGTCCCACGGAGACGTAGAGGCCAACTCGCCAGGAATGTTGTCAAATATTACCGCCGAAATGTTAGGTTGGTTTAGGTTAGGTTATATTACGTTCTTGATGTATATAAAGGTCCCACGCAGACGTAGTGGTCAACCCGCCGGGAAAGTTTTCAAATATTACCGCCGAGATGATAGGTTGGGTTAGGTTAGGTTATATTTCGTCATTGATATATATGAAGGTCCCACGGAGACGTAGGGGCCAACGCGTCAGGAATATTGTCAAATATTACCGCCGAGATGATAGGTTGGATTAGGTTAGGTTGTATTACGTTATTGATGTATATAAATGTCCCACGGAGACGTAGAGGCCAACAAAGCAGTAATGTTGCCAAATATTGCCGCCGAAATGTTAGGTTGGGTTAGGTTAGGTTATATTACGTTATTGATGTATATAAAGGTCCCACGGAGACATAGAGGACAAGTCGTCAGGAATGTTGTCAAATATTACCGCCGAGATGATAGGTTGGATTAGGTTAGGTTATATTTCGTCATTGATATATATGAAGGTCCCACGGAGACGTAGAGGCCAACAAGCCAGGAATGTTGACAAATATTACCGCCGAGATGGGAGGTTGGGTTAGGTTAGGTTATATTACGTTATTGATGTATATAAAGGTCCCACGGAGACGTAGAAGCCAACTCGCCAGGATTGTTGAAAAATATTACCGCCGCGATGTTAGATTGGGTTAGGTTAGGTTAGATTACGTTATTGCCGTATATAAAGGTCCCACGGAGACGTAGAGGCCAACATGCCAGGAATGTTGGTCAAATATTACAGTCGCGATGTTAGATTGTGTTAGGTTAGGTTATATTACGTTATTGTTGTATATAAAGGCCCCACGGAGACGTAGAGGCCAACTCGCCGGGAATGTTGTCAAATATTACAGCCGCGATGTCAGATTGGGTTACGTTAGGTTATATTACGTTATTGACGTATATAAAGGTCCCACGGAGACGTAGAGGCCAACTCGCCAGGAATGTTGTCAAATATTACCGCCGAAATGTTAGGTTGGGTTAGGTTTGGTTATATTTCGTTATTGATGTATATGAAGGTCCCACGGACACGTAGAGGCCAACATGCCAGGAATGTTGTCAAATATTACCGCCGAGATGATAGATTGGGTCAGGTTAGGTTATATTACGTTATTGATGTATATGAAGATCCCACGGAGACGTAGAGGCCAACTCGCCAGGAATGTTGTCAAATATTACCGCCGAGATGATAGGTTGGGTTAGGTCAGCTTATATTACGTTATTGATTTATATGAAGGACCCACGTAGACGTAGGGGCCAACTCGTCAGGAATATTGTCAAATATTACCGCCGAGATGATAGGTTGGATTAGCTTAAGTTATATTACGTTATTGATGTATATAAAGGTTCCACGGAGACGTAGAGGCCAACTCGCCAGGAATGCTGTCAAATAATAGCGCCGAGTGGTTAGGTTGGGTCAGGTTAGGTTATATTACGTTATTGATGTATATGAAGATCCCACGGAGACGTAGAGGCCAACTCGCCAGGTATGTGGTCACATATTACCGCTGAGATGATAGGTTGGGTTACGTTAGGTTATATTACGTTATTGATGTATATAAAGGTCCCACGGAGACGTAGAGGCCAACTCGTCAGGAATATTGTCAAATATTACCGCCGAGATCATAGGTTGGATTAGGTTAGGTTATATTAAGTTATTGATGTATATGAAGATCCCATGGAGAGGCAGAGGCCAACTCGCCAGGTATGTGGTCAAATATTACCGCCGAGATGATAGGTTGCGTTAGGTTTGGTTATATTTCGTTATTAATGTATATGAAGGTCCCACGGAGACGTAGAGTAAAACTCGCCGGGAATGTTGTCAAATATTACAGCCGCGATGTCAGATTGGGTTACGTTAGGTTATATTACGTTATTGACGTATATAAAGGTCCCACGGAGACGTAGAGGCCAACCCCCCAGGAAAGTTTTCAAATATTACCGTCGAGATGATAGGTTGGGTTAGGTTAGGTTATATTTCGTCATTGATATATATGAAGGTCCCACGGAGACGTAGAGGCCAACTCGCCGGGAATGTTGTCAAATATTACAGCCGCGATGTCAGATTGGGTTACGTTAGGTTATATTACGTTATTGACGTATATAAAGGTCCCACGGAGACGTAGAGTCCAACTCGCCAGGTATGTGGTCAAATATTACCGCCGAGATGATAGGTTGGGATAGGTTTGGTTATATTTCGTTATTAATGTATATGAAGGTCCCACGGAGACGTAGAGTCCAACTCGCCAGGAATGTTGTCAAATATTACAGCCGCGATGTTAGATTGGGTTAGGTTAGGTTATATTACGCTATTGATGTATATGAAGATCCCACGGAGACGTAGAGGCCAACTCGCCAGGTATGTGGTCAAATATTACCGCCGAGATGATAGGTTGAGTTTGGTTTGGTTATATTACGTTATTGATGTATATGAAGATCCCACGGAGACGTAGAGGCCAACTCGCCAGGTATGTGGTCACATATTACCGCCGAGATGATAGGTTGGGTTAGGTTTGGTTATATTTCGTTATTAATGTATATAAAGGTCCCACGGAGACGTAGAGTCCAACTCGCCAGGAATGTTGTCAAATATTACAGCCGCGATGTTAGATTGGGTTAGGTTAGGTTATATTACGCTATTGATGTATATGAAGATCCCACGGAGACGTAGAGGCCAACTCGCCAGGTATGTGGTCAAATATTACCGCTGAGATGATAGGTTGTGTTAGGTTTGGTTATATTTCGTTATTGATGTACATGAAGGTCCCACGGAGACGTAGAGGCCAACATGCCAGGAATGTTGTCAAATATTACAGCCGCGATGTTACATTGGGCTAGGTTAGGTTATATTAGGTTATTGATGTATATAAAGGTCCCACGGAGACGTAGAGGCCAACTCGCCAGGAATGTTGTCAAATATTACCGCCGAAATGTTAGGTTGGTTTAGGTTAGGTTATATTACGTTCTTGATGTATATAAAGGTCCCACGCAGACGTAGTGGTCAACCCGCCGGGAAAGTTTTCAAATATTACCGCCGAGATGATAGGTTGGGTTAGGTTAGGTTATATTTCGTCATTGATATATATGAAGGTCCCACGGAGACGTAGGGGCCAACGCGTCAGGAATATTGTCAAATATTACCGCCGAGATGATAGGTTGGATTAGGTTAGGTTGTATTACGTTATTGATGTATATAAATGTCCCACGGAGACGTAGAGGCCAACAAACCAGTAATGTTGCCAAATATTGCCGCCGAAATGTTAGGTTGGGTTAGGTTAGGTTATACTACGTTATTGATGTATATAAAGGTCCCACGGAGACATAGAGGACAAGTCGTCAGGAATGTTGTCAAATATTACCGCCGAGATGATAGGTTGGATTAGGTTAGGTTATATTAAGTTATTGATGTATATGAAGATCCCACGGAGACGCAGAGGCCAACTCGCCAGGTATGTGGTCAAATATTACCGCCGAGATGATAGGTTGGGTTAGGTTAGGTTATATTACGTTATTGATGTATATAAAGGTCCCACGGAGACGTAGAGGCCAACTCGCCAGGAATGTTGTCAAATATTACCGCCGAAATGTTAGGTTGGGTTAGATTAGGTTATATTACGTTCTTCATGTATATAAAGGCCCCACGCAGACGTAGAGGTCAACCCGCCAGGAAAGTTTTCAAATATTACCGCCGAGATGATAGGTTGGGTTAGGTTAGGTTATATTTCGTCATTGATATATATGAAGGTCCCACGGAGACGTAGAGGCCAACAAGCCAGGAATGTTGACAAATATTACCGCCGAGATGGGAGGTTGGGTTAGGTTAGGTTATATTACGTTATTGACGTATATAAAGGTCCCACGGAGACGTAGAGGCCAACTCGCCAGGAATGTTGTCAAATATTACCGCCGAAATGTTAGGTTGGGTTAGGTTTGGTTATATTTCGTTATTGATGTATATGAAGATCCCACGGAGACGCAGAGGCCAACTCGCCAGGTATGTGGTCAAATATTACCGCCGAGATGATAGGTTGGGTTAGGTTTGGTTATATTTCGTTATTAATGTATATAAAGGTCCCACGGAGACGTAGAGGCCAACATGCCAGGAATGTTGTCAAATATTACAGCCGCGATGTTACATTGGGCTAGGTTAGGTTATATTAGGTTATTGATGTATATAAAGGTCCCACGGAGACGTAGAGGCCAACTCGCCAGGAATGTTGTCAAATATTACCGCCGAAATGTTAGGTTGGTTTAGGTCAGGTTATATTACGTTCTTGATGTATATAAAGGTCCCACGCAGACGTAGTGGTCAACCCGCCGGGAAAGTTTTCAAATATTACCGCCGAGATGATAGGTTGGGTTAGGTTAGGTTATATTTCGTCATTGATATATATGAAGGTCCCACGGAGACGTAGGGGCCAACTCGTCAGGAATGTTGTCAAATATTACCGCCGAGATGATAGGTTGGGTTAGGTTTGTCTATATTTCGTTATTAATGTATATGAAGGTCCCACGGAGACGTAGAGTCCAACTCGCCAGGAATGTTGTCAAATATTACAGCCGCGATGTTAGATTGGGTTAGGTTAGGTTATATTACGCTATTGATGTATATGAAGATCCCACGGAGACGTAGAGGCCAACTCGCCAGGTATGTGGTCAAATATTACCGCCGAGATGATAGGTTGAGTTTGGTTTGGTTATATTACGTTATTGATGTATATGAAGATCCCACGTAGACGTAGAGGCCAACTCGCCAGGTATGTGGTCACATATTACCGCCGAGATGATAGGTTGGGTTACGTTAGGTTATATTACGTTATTGATGTATATAAAGGTCCCACGGAGACGTAGAGGCCAACTCGTCAGGAATATTGTCAAATATTACCGCCGAGATGATAGGTTGGATTAGGTTAGGTTATATTAAGTTATTGATGTATATGAAGATCCCATGGAGACGCAGAGGCCAACTCGCCAGGTATGTGGTCAAATATTACCGCCGAGATGATAGGTTGGGTTAGGTTAGGTTATATTACGTTATTGATGTATATAAAGGTCCCACGGAGACGTAGAGGCCAACTCGCCAGGAATGTTGTCAAATATTACCGCCGAAATGTTAGGTTGGTTTAGGTTAGGTTATATTACGTTCTTGATGTATATAAAGGTCCCACGCAGACGTAGAGGTCAACCCGCCGGGAAAGTTTTCAAATATTACCGCCGAGATGATAGGTTGGGTTAGGTTAGGTTATATTTCGTCATTGATATATATGAAGGTCCCACGGAGACGTAAAGGCCAACAAGCCAGGAATGTTGACAAATATTACCGCCGAGATGGGAGGTTGGGTTAGGTTAGGTTATATTACGTTATTGATGTATATAAAGGTCCCACGGAGACGTAGAAGCCAACTCGCTAGGATTGTTGCCAAATATTACCGCCGCGATGTTAGATTGGGTTAGGTTTGGTTATATTTCGTTATTGATGTATATGAAGGTCCCACGGAGACGTAGAGGCCAACATGCCAGGAATGTTGTCAAATATTACAGCCGCGATGTTACATTGGGCTAGGTTAGGTTATATTAGGTTATTGATGTATATAAAGGTCCCACGGAGACGTAGAGGCCAACTCGCCAGGAATGTTGTCAAATATTACCGCCGAAACGTTAGGTTGGGTTAGATTAGGTTATATTACGTTCTTCATGTATATAAAGGCCCCACGCAGACGTAGAGGTCAACCCGCCAGGAAAGTTTTCAAATATTACCGCCGAGATGATAGGTTGGGTTAGGTTAGGTTATATTTCGTCATTGATATATATGAAGGTCCCACGGAGACGTAGAGGCCAACAAGCCAGGAATGTTGACAAATATTACCGCCGAGATGGGAGGTTGGGTTAGGTTAGGTTATATTACGTTATTGATGTATATAAAGGTCCCACGGAGACGTAGAAGCCAACTCGCCAGGATTGTTGCCAAATATTACCGCCGCGATGTTAGATTGGGTTAGGTTAGGTTAGATTACGTTATTGCCGTATATAAAGGTCCCACGGAGACGTAGAGGCCAACATGCCAGGAATGTTGGTCAAATATTACAGTCGCGATGTTAGATTGTGTTAGGTTATGTTATATTACGTTATTGTTGTATATAAAGGTCCCACGGAGACGTAGAGGCCAACTCGCCAGGTATGTGGTCAAATATTACCGCCGAGATGATAGGTTGGGTGAGGTTAGGTTATATTTCGTCATTGATATATATGAAGTTCCCACGGAGACGTAGAGGCCAACAAGCCAGGAATGTTGACAAATATTACCGCCGAGATGGGAGGTTGGGTTAGGTTAGGTTATATTACGTTATTGATGTATATAAATGTCCCACGGAGACGTAGAGGCCAACAAGCCAGGAATGTTGCCAAATATTGCCGCCGAAATGTTAGGTTGGGTTAGGTTAGGTTATATTACGTTATTGATGTATATAAAGGTCCCACGGAGACATAGAGGCCAACTCGTCAGGAATGTTGCCAAATATTACCGCCGAGATGATAGGTTGGATTAGGTTAGGTTATATTAAGTTATTGATGTATATGAAGATCCCACGGAGACGCCGAGGCCAACTCGCCAGGTATGTGGTCAAATCTTACCGCCGCGATGATAGGTTGGGTTAGGTTTGGTTATATTTCGTTATTAATGTATATGAAGGTCCCACGGAGACGTAGAGTCCAACTCGCCAGGAATGTTGTCAAATATTACAGCCGCGATGTTACATTGGGCTAGGTTAGGTTATATTAGGTTATTGATGTATATAAAGGTCCCACGGAGACGTAGAGGCCAACTCGCCAGGAATGTTGTCAAATATTACCGCCGAAATGTTAGGTTGGGTTAGATTAGGTTATATTACGTTCTTCATGTATATAAAGGCCCCACGCAGACGTAGAGGTCAACCCGCCAGGAAAGTTTTCAAATATTACCGCCGAGATGATAGGTTGGCTTAGGTTAGGTTATATTTCGTCATTGATATATATGAAGGTCCCACGGAGACGTAGAGGCCAACAAGCCAGGAATGTTGACAAATATTACCGCCGAGATGGGAGGTTGCGTTAGGTTAGGTTATATTACGTTATTGATGTATATAAAGGTCCCACGGAGACGTAGAAGCCAACTCGCCAGGATTGTTGCCAAATATTACCGCCGCGATGTTAGATTGGCTTAGGTTTGGTTATATTACGTTCTTCATGTATATAAAGGCCCCACGCAGACGTAGAGGTCAACCCGCCAGGAAAGTTTTCAAATATTACCGCCGAGATGATAGGTTGGGTTAGGTTAGGTTATATTTCGTCATTGATATATATGAAGGTCCCACGGAGACGTAGAGGCCAACAAGCCAGGAATGTTGACAAATATTACCGCCGAGATGGGAGGTTCGGTTAGGTTAGGTTATATTACGTTATTGATGTATATAAAGGTCCCACGGAGACGTAGAAGCCAACTCGCCAGGATTGTTGCCAAATATTACCGCCGCGATATTAGATTGGGTTAGGTTTGGTTATATTTCGTTATTGATGTATATGAAGGTCCCACGGAGACGTAGAGGCCAACATGCCAGGAATGTTGTCAAATATTACAGCCGCGATGTTACATTGGGCTAGGTTAGGTTATATTAGGTTATTGATGTATATAAAGGTCCCACGGAGACGTAGAGGCCAACTCGCCAGGAATGTTGTCAAATATTACCGCCGAAACGTTAGGTTGGGTTAGATTAGGTTATATTACGTTCTTCATGTATATAAAGGCCCCACGCAGACGTAGAGGTCAACCCGCCAGGAAAGTTTTCAAATATTACCGCCGAGATGATAGGTTGGGTTAAGTTAGGTTATATTTCGTCATTGATATATATGAAGGTCCCACGGAGACGTAGAGGCCAACAAGCCAGGAATGTTGACAAATATTACCGCCGAGATGGGAGGTTGGGTTAGGTTAGGTTATATTACGTTATTGATGTATATAAAGGTCCCACGGAGACGTAGAAGCCAACTCGCCAGGATTGTTGCCAAATATTACCGCCGCGATGTTAGATTGGGTTAGGTTAGGTTAGATTACGTTATTGCCGTATATAAAGGTCCCACGGAGACGTAGAGGCCAACATGCCAGGAATGTTGGTCAAATATTACAGTCGCGATGTTAGATTGTGTTAGGTTATGTTATATTACGTTATTGTTGTATATAAAGGTCCCACGGAGACGTAGAGGCCAACTCCCCGGGAATGTTGTCAAATATTACAGCCGCGATGTCAGATTGGGTTACGTTAGGTTATATTACGTTATTGACGTATATAAAGGTCCCACGGAGACGTAGAGGCCAACTCGCCAGGAATGTTGGCAAATATTACCGCCGAAATGTTAGGTTGGGTTAGGTTTGGTTATATTTCGTTATTGATGTATATGAAGATCCCACGGAGACGCAGAGGCCAACTCGCCAGGTATGTGGTCAAATATTACCGCCGAGATGATAGGTTGGGTTAGGTTTGGTTATATTTCGTTATTAATGTATATAAAGGTCCCACGGAGACGTAGAGTCCAACTCGCCAGGAATGTTGTCAAATATTACAGCCGCGATGTTAGATTGGGTTAGGTTAGGTTATATTACGCTATTGATGTATATGAAGATCCCACGGAGACGTAGAGGCCAACTCGCCAGGTATGTGGTCAAATATTACCGCCGAGATGATAGGTTGGGTTAGGTTTGGTTATATTTCGTTATTGATGTATATGAAGGTCCCACGGAGACGTAGAGCCAACATGCCAGGAATGTTGTCAAATATTACAGCCGCGATGTTACATTGGGCTAGGTTAGGTTATATTAGGTTATTGATGTATATAAATGTCCCACGGAGACGTAGAGGCCAACTCGCCAGGAATGTTGTCAAATATTACCGCCGAAATGTTAGGTTGGGTTAGGTTTGGTTATATTTCGTTATTGATGTATATGAAGGTCCCACGGAGACGTAGAGGCCAACATGCCAGGAATGTTGTCAAATATTACCGCCGAGATGATAGGTTGGGTGAGGTTAGGTTATATTTCGTCATTGATATATATGAAGTTCCCACGGAGACGTAGAGGCCAACAAGCCAGGAATGTTGACAAATATTACCGCCGAGATGGGAGGTTGGGTTAGGTTAGGTTATATTACGTTATTGATGTATATAAATGTCCCACGGAGACGTAGAGGCCAACAAGCCAGGAATGTTGCCAAATATTGCCGCCGAAATGTTAGGTTGGGTTAGGTTAGGTTATATTACGTTATTGATGTATATAAAGGTCCCACGGAGACATAGAGGCCAACTCGTCAGGAATGTTGCCAAATATTACCGCCGAGATGATAGGTTGGATTAGGTTAGGTTATATTAAGTTATTGATGTATATGAAGATCCCACGGAGACGCCGAGGCCAACTCGCCAGGTATGTGGTCAAATCTTACCGCCGAGATGATAAGTTGGGTTAGGTTTGGTTATATTTCGTTATTAATGTATATGAAGGTCCCACGGAGACGTAGAGTCCAACTCGCCAGGAATGTTGTCAAATATTACAGCCGCGATGTTACATTGGGCTAGGTTAGGTTATATTAGGTTATTGATGTATATAAAGGTCCCACGGAGACGTAGAGGCCAACTCGCCAGGAATGTTGTCAAATATTAGCGCCGAAATGTTAGGTTGGGTTAGATTAGGTTATATTACGTTCTTCATGTATATAAAGGCCCCACGCAGACGTAGAGGTCAAACCGCCAGGAAAGTTTTCAAATATTACCGCCGAGATGATAGGTTGGGTTAGGTTAGGTTATATTTCGTCATTGATATATATGAAGGTCCCACGGAGACGTAGAGGCCAACAAGCCAGGAATGTTGACTAATATTGCCGCCGAAATGTTAGGTTGGGTTAGGTTAGGTTATATTACGTTATTGATGTATATAAAGGTCCCACGGAGACATAGAGGCCAACTCGTCAGGAATGTTGCCAAATATTACCGCCGAGATGATAGGTTGGATTAGGTTAGGTTATATTAAGTTATTGATGTATATGAAGATCCCACGGAGACGCCGAGGCCAACTCGCCAGGTATGTGGTCAAATCTTACCGCCGAGATGATAGGTTGGGTTAGGTTTGGTTATATTTCGTTATTAATGTATATGAAGGTCCCACGGAGACGTAGAGTCCAACTCGCCAGGAATGTTGTCAAATATTACAGCCGCGATGTTACATTGGGCTAGGTTAGGTTATATTAGGTTATTGATGTATATGAAGATCCCACGGAGACGTAGAGGCCAACTCGCCAGGTATGTGTTCAAATATTACCGCCGAGATGATAGGTTGGGTTAGGTTTGGTTATATTTCGTTATTGATGTATATGAAGGTCCCACGGAGACGTAGAGTCCAACATGCCAGGAATGTTGTCAAATATTACAGCCGCGATGTTAGATTGGGTTAGGTTAGGTTATATTACGTTATTGTTGTATATAAAGGTCCCACGGAGACGTAGAGGCCAACTCGCCAGGAATGCTGTCAAATAATAGCACCGAGAGGTTAGGTTGGGTTAGGTTAGGTTATATTACGTTATTGATGTATATGAAGATCCCACGGAGACGTAGAGGCCAACTCGCCAGGTATGTGGTCACATATTACCGCCGAGATGATAGGTTGGGTTACGTTAGGTTATATTACGTTATTGATGTATATAAAGGTCCCACGGAGACGTAGAGGCCAACTCGTGAGGAATATTGTCAAATATTACCGCCGAGATCATAGGTTGGATTAGGTTAGGTTATATTAAGTTATTGATGTATATGAAGATCCCATGGAGACGCAGAGGCCAACTCGCCAGGTATGTGGTCAAATATTACCGCCGAGATGATAGGTTGGGTTAGGTTTGGTTATATTTCGTTATTAATGTATATGAAGGTCCCACGGAGACGTAGAGTAAAACTCGCCGGGAATGTTGTCAAATATTACAGCCGCGATGTCAGATTAGGTTACGTTAGGTTATATTACGTTATTGACGTATATAAAGGTCCCACGGAGACGTAGAGGCCAACCCCCCAGGAAAGTTTTCAAATATTACCGCCGAGATGATAGGTTGGGTTAGGTTAGGTTATATTTCGTCATTGATATATATGAAGGTCCCACGGAGACGTAGAGGCCAACAAGCCAGGAATGTTGCCAAATATTACCGCCGAGATGTGAGGTTGGGTTAGGTTAGGTTATATTACGTTATTGATGTATATAAAGGTCCCACGGAGACATAGAGGACAACTCGTCAGGAATGTGGTCAAATATTACCGCCGAGATGATAGGTTGGATTAGGTTAGGTTATATTACGTTATTGATGTATATGAAGATCCCACGGAGACGTAGAGGCCAACTCGCCAGGTATGTGGTCAAATATTACCGCCGAGATGATAGGTTGGGTTAGGTTTGGTTATATTTCCTTATTGATGTATATGAAGGTCCCACGGAGACGTAGAGGCCAACATGCCAGGAATGTTGTCAAATATTACAGCCGCGATGTTAGATTGGGCTAGGTTAGGTTATATTACGTTATTGATGTATATGAAGGTCCCACGGAGACGTAGAGGCCAACATGCCAGGAATGTTGTCAAATATTACAGCCGCGATGTTAGATTGGGCTAGGTTAGGTTATATTACGTTATTGCTGTATATAAAGGTCCCACGGAGACGTAGAGGCCAACTCCCCAGGAATGTCGTCAAATATTACCGCCGAGATGGGAGGTTGGGTTAGGTTAGGTTATATTACGTTATTGATGTATATAAATGTCCCACGGAGACGTAGAGGCCAACAAGCCAGGAATGTTGCCAAATATTGCCGCCGAAATGTTAGGTTGGGTTAGGTTAGGTTATATTACGTTATTGATGTATATAAAGGTCCCACGGAGACATAGAGGCCAACTCGTCAGGAATGTTGTCAAATATTACCGCCGAGATGATAGGTTGGATTAGGTTAGGTTATATTAAGTTATTGATGTATATGAAGATCCCACGGAGACGCCGAGGCCAACTCGCCAGGTATGTGGTCAAATCTTACCGCCGAGATGATAGGTTGGGTTAGGTTTGGTTATATTTCGTTATTAATGTATATGAAGGTCCCACGGAGACGTAGAGTAAAACTCGCCGGGAATGTTGTCAAATATTACAGCCGCGATGTCAGATTGGGTTACGTTAGGTTATATTACGTTATTGACGTATATAAAAGTCCCACGGAGACGTAGAGGCCAACAAGCCAGGAATGTTGCCAAATATTACCGCCGAGATGTGAGGTTGGGTTAGGTTAGGTTATATTACGTTATTGATGTATATAAAGGTCCCACGGAGACATAGAGGACAACTCGTCAGGAATGTGGTCAAATATTACCGCCGAGATGATAGGTTGGATTAGGTTAGGTTATATTACGTTATTGATGTATATGAAGATCCCACGGAGACGTAGAGGCCAACTCGCCAGGTATGTGGTCAAATATTACCGCCGAGATGATAGGTTGGGTTAGGTTTGGTTATATTTCGTTATTGATGTATATGAAGGTCCCACGGAGACGTAGAGGCCAACATGCCAGGAATGTTGTCAAATATTACAGCCGCGATGTTAGATTGGGCTAGGTTAGGTTATATTACGTTATTGATGTATATAAAGGTCCCACGGAGACGTAGAGGCCAACATGCCGGGAATGTTGGTCAGATATTACAGCCGCGATGTTAGATTGGGTTAGGTTAGGTTATATTACGTTATTGTTGTATATAAAGGTCCCACGGAGACGTAGAGGCCACCTCGCCAGGAATGCTTTCAAATAATAGCGCCAAGAGGTTAGGTTGGGTCAGGTTAGGTTATATTACGTTATTGATGTATATGAAGATCCCACGGAGACGTAGAGGCCAACTCGTCAGGTATGTGGTCACATATTACCGCCGAGATGATAGGTTGGGTTACGTTAGGTTATATTACGTTATTGATGTATATAAAGGTCCCACGGAGACGTAGAGTCCAACTCGTCAGGAATATTGTCAAATATTACCGCCGAGATCATAGGTTGGATTAGGTTAGGTTATACTAAGTTATTGATGTATATGAAGATCCCATGGAGACGCAGAGGCCAACTCGCCAGGTATGTGGTCAAATATTACCGCCGAGATGATAGGTTGGGTTAGGTTTGGTTATATTTCGTTATTGATGTATATGAAGGTCCCACGGAGACGTAGAGGCCAACTCCCCAGGAATGTTGTCAAATATTACCGCCGAAATGTTAGGTTGGGTTAGGTTAGGTTATATTACGTTATTGATGTATATAAAGGCCCCACGCAGACGTAGAGGCCAACCCGCCAGGAAAGTTTTCAAATATTACCGCCGAGATGATAGGTTGGGTTAGGTTAGGTTATATTTCGTCATTGATATATATGATGGTCCCACGGAGACGTAGAGGCCAACAAGTCAGGAATGTTGCCAAATATTACCGCCGAGATGTGAGGTTGGGTTAGGTTAGGTTATATTACGTTATTGATGTATATAAAGGTCCCACGGAGACGTAGAAGCCAACTCGCCAGGATTGTTGCCAAATATTACAGCCGCGACCTTAGATTGGGTTAGGTTAGGTTATATTACGTTATTGTTGTATATAAAGGTCCCACGGAGACGTAGAGGCGAACATGCCAGGAATGTTGGTCAAATATTACAGCCGCGATGTTAGATTGTGTTAGGTTAGGTTATATTACGTTATTGATGTATATGAAGATCCCACGGAGACGTAGAGGTCAACCCGGCGGGAAAGTTTTCAAATATTACCGCCGAGATGATAGGTTGGGTTAGGTTTGGTTATATTTCGTTATTGATGTATATGAAGGTCCCACGGAGACGTAGAGGCCAACATGCCAGGAATGTTGTCAAATATTACAGCCGCGATGTTAGATTGGGCTAGGTTAGGTTATATTACGTTATTGATGTATATAAAGGTCCCACGGAGACGTAGAGGCCAACTCCGCAGGAATGTCGTCAAATATTACCGCCGAGATGATAGGTTGGATTAGGTTAGGTTATATTAAGTTATTGATGTATATGAAGATCCCACGGAGACGCCGAGGCCAACTCGCCAGGTATGTGGTCAAATCTTACCGCCGAGATGATAGGTTGGGTTAGGTTTGGTTATATTTCCTTATTGATGTATATGAAGGTCCCACGGAGACGTAGAGGCCTACATGCCAGGAATGTTGTCAAATATTACAGCCGCGATGTTAGATTGGGCTAGGTTAGGTTATATTACGTTATTGATGTATATGAAGGTCCCACGGAGACGTAGAGGCCAACATGCCAGGAATGTTGTCAAATATTACAGCCGCGATGTTAGATTGGGCTAGGTTAGGTTATATTACGTTATTGCTGTATATAAAGGTCCCACGGAGACGTAGAGGCCAACTCCCCAGGAATGTCGTCAAATATTACCGCCGAGATGGGAGGTTGGGTTAGGTTAGGTTATATTACGTTATTGATGTATATAAATGTCCCACGGAGACGTAGAGGCCAACAAGCCAGGAATGTTGCCAAATATTGCCGCCGAAATGTTAGGTTGGGTTATGTTAGGTTATATTACGTTATTGATGTATATAAAGGTCCCACGGAGACATAGAGGCCAACTCGTCAGGAATGTTGTCAAATATTACCGCCGAGATGATAGGTTGGATTAGGTTAGGTTATATTAAGTTATTGATGTATATGAAGATCCCACGGAGACGCCGAGGCCAACTCGCCAGGTATGTGGTCAAATCTTACCGCCGAGATGATAGGTTGGGTTAGGATTGGTTATATTTCGTTATTAATGTATATGAAGGTCCCACGGAGACGTAGAGTAAAACTCGCCGGGAATGTTGTCAAATATTACAGCCGCGATGTCAGATTGGGTTACGTTAGGTTATATTACGTTATTGACGTATATAAAGGTCCCACGGAGACGTAGAGGCCAACAAGCCAGGAATGTTGCCAAATATTACCGCCGAGATGTGAGGTTGGGTTAGGTTAGGTTATATTACGTTATTGATGTATATAAAGGTCCCACGGAGACATAGAGGACAACTCGTCAGGAATGTGGTCAAATATTACCGCCGAGATGATAGGTTGGATTAGGTTAGGTTATATTAAGTTATTGATGTATATGAAGATCCCACGGAGACGCCGAGGCCAACTCGCCAGGTATGTGGTCAAATCTTACCGCCGAGATGATAGGTTGGGTTAGGTTTGGTTATATTTCGTTATTAATGTATATGAAGGTCCCACGGAGACGTAGAGTCCAACTCGCCAGGAATGTTGTCAAATATTACAGCCGCGATGTTAGATTGGGTTAGGTTAGGTTATATTAAGTTATTGATGTATATGAAGATCCCACGGAGACGCAGAGGCCAACTCGCCAGGTATGTGGTCAAATATTACCGCCGAGATGATAGGTTGGGTTAGGTTTGGTTATATTTCGTTATTAATGTATATAAAGGTCCCACGGAGACGTAGAGTCCAACTCGCCAGGAATGTTGTCAAATATTACAGCCGCGATGTCAGATTGGGTTAGGTTAGGTTATATTACGCTATTGATGTATATGAAGATCCCACGGAGACGTAGAGGCCAACTCGCCAGGTATGTGGTCAAATATTACCGCCGAGATGATAGGTTGGATTAGGTTAGGTTATATTAAGTTATTGATGTATATGAAGATCCCACGGAGACGCCGAGGCCAACTCGCCAGGTATGTGGTCAAATCTTACCGCCGAGATGATAGGTTGGGTTAGGTTTGGTTATATTTCGTTATTGATGTATATGAAGGTCCCACGGAGACGTAGAGGCCAACATGCCAGGAATGTTGTCAAATATTACAGCCGCGATGTTAGATTGGGCTAGGTTAGGTTATATTACGTTATTGATGTATATAAAGGTCCCACGGAGACGTAGAGGCCAACTCCGCAGGAATGTCGTCAAATATTACCGCCGAGATGATAGGTTGGATTAGGTTAGGTTATATTAAGTTATTGATGTATATGAAGATCCCACGGAGACGCCGAGGCCAACTCGCCAGGTATGTGGTCAAATCTTACCGCCGAGATGATAGGTTGGGTTAGGATTGGTTATATTTCGTTATTAATGTATATGAAGGTCCCACGGAGACGTAGAGTAAAACTCGCCGGGAATGTTGTCAAATATTACAGCCGCGATGTCAGATTGGGTTACGTTAGGTTATATTACGTTATTGACGTATATAAAGGTCACACGGAGACGTAGAGGCCAACAAGCCAGGAATGTTGCCAAACATTACCGCCGAGATGTGAGGTTGGGTTAGGTTAGGTTATATTACGTTATTGATGTATATAAAGGTCCCACGGAGACATAGAGGACAACTCGTCAGGAATGTGGTCAAATATTACCGCCGAGATGATAGGTTGGATTAGGTTAGGTTATATTACGTTATTGATGTATATGAAGATCCCACGGAGACGTAGAGGCCAACTCGCCAGGTATGTGGTCAAATATTACCGCCGAGATGATAGGTTGGGTTAGGTTTGGTTATATTTCGTTATTGATGTATATGAAGGTACCACGGAGACGTAGAGGCCAACATGCCAGGAATGTTGTCAAATATTACAGCCGCGATGTTAGATTGGGCTAGGTTAGGTTATATTACGTTATTGATGTATATAAAGGTCCCACGGAGACGTAGAGGCCAACTCCGCAGGAATGTCGTCAAATATTACCGCCGAGATGATAGGTTGGATTAGGTTAGGTTATATTAAGTTATTGATGTATATGAAGATCCCACGGAGACGCCGAGGCCAACTCGCCAGGTATGTGGTCAAATCTTACCGCCGAGATGATAGGTTGGGTTAGGTTTGGTTATATTTCGTTATTAATGTATATGAAGGTCCCACGGAGACGTAGAGTCCAACTCGCCAGGAATGTTGTCAAATATTACAGCCGCGATGTTAGATTGGGTTAGGTTAGGTTATATTACGTTATTGATGTATATAAAGGTCCCACGGAGACGTAGAGGCCAACTCCGCAGGAATGTCGTCAAATATTACCGCCGAGATGATAGGTTGGATTAGGTTAGGTTATATTAAGTTATTGATGTATATGAAGATCCCACGGAGACGCCGAGGCCAACTCGCCAGGTATGTGGTCAAATCTTACCGCCGAGATGATAGGTTGGGTTAGGTTTGGTTATATTTCGTTATTAATGTATATGAAGGTCCCACGGAGACGTAGAGTCCAACTCGCCAGGAATGTTGTCAAATATTACAGCCGCGATGTTAGATTGGGTTAGGTTAGGTTATATTACGTTATTGATGTATATGAAGATCCCACGGAGACGTAGAGGCCAACTCGCCAGTAATGTTGTCAAATATTACCGCCGAGATGATAGGTTGGGTTAGGTCAGCTTATATTACGTTATTGATTTATATGAAGGACCCACGTAGACGTAGGGGCCAACTCGTCAGGAATATTGTCAAATATTACCGCCGAGATGATAGGTTGGATTAGCTTAAGTTATATTACGTTATTGATGTATATAAAGGTCCCACGGAGACGTAGAAGCCAACAAGCCAGGAATGTTGCCAAATATTGCCGCCGAAATGTTAGATTGGGTCAGGTTAGGTTAGATTACGTTATTGTCGTATATAAAGGACCCACGGAGACGTAGAGGCCAACATGCCAGGAATGTTGGTCAGATATTACAGCCGCGATGTTAGATTGGGTTAGGTTAGGTTATATTACGTTATTGTTGTATATAAAGGTCCCACGGAGACGTAGAGGCCAACTCGCCAGGAATGCTTTCAAATAATAGCGCCAAGAGGTTAGGTTGGGTCAGGTTAGGTTATATTACGTTATTGATGTATATGAAGATCCCACGGAGACGTAGAGGCCAACTCGTCAGGTATGTGGTCACATATTACCGCCGAGATGATAGGTTGGGTTACGTTAGGTTATATTACGTTATTGATGTATATAAAGGTCCCACGGAGACGTAGAGTCCAACTCGTCAGGAATATTGTCAAATATTACCGCCGAGATCATAGGTTGGATTAGGTTAGGTTATACTAAGTTATTGATGTATATGAAGATCCCATGGAGACGCAGAGGCCAACTCGCCAGGTATGTGGTCAAATATTACCGCCGAGATGATAGGTTGGGTTAGGTTTGGTTATATTCCGTTATTGATGTATATGAAGGTCCCACGGAGACGTAGAGGCCAACTCCCCAGGAATGTTGTCAAATATTACCGCCGAAATGTTAGGTTGGGTTAGGTTAGGTTATATTACGTTATTGATGTATATAAAGGCCCCACGCAGACGTAGAGGCCAACCCGCCAGGAATGTTTTCAAATATTACCGCCGAGATGATAGGTTGGGTTAGGTTAGGTTATATTTCGTCATTGATATATATGATGGTCCCACGGAGACGTAGAGGCCAACAAGTCAGGAATGTTGCCAAATATTACCGCCGAGATGTGAGGTTGGGTTAGGTTAGGTTATATTACGTTATTGATGTATATAAAGGTCCCACGGAGACGTAGAAGCCAACTCGCCAGGATTGTTGCCAAATATTACAGCCGCGACCTTAGATTGGGTTAGGTTAGGTTATATTACGTTATTGTTGTATATAAAGGTCCCACGGAGACGTAGAGGCGAACATGCCAGGAATGTTGGTCAAATATTACAGCCGCGATGTTAGATTGTGTTAGGTTAGGTTATATTACGTTATTGATGTATATGAAGATCCCACGGAGACGTAGAGGTCAACCCGGCGGGAAAGTTTTCAAATATTACCGCCGAGATGATAGGTTGGGTTAGGTTTGGTTATATTTCGTTATTGATGTATATGAATGTCCCACGGAGACGTAGAGGCCAACATGCCAGGAATGTTGTCAAATATTACAGCCGCGATGTTAGATTGGGCTAGGTTAGGTTATATTACGTTATTGATGTATATAAAGGTCCCACGGAGACGTAGAGGCCAACTCCGCAGGAATGTCGTCAAATATTACCGCCGAGATGATAGGTTGGATTAGGTTAGGTTATATTAAGTTATTGATGTATATGAAGATCCCACGGAGACGCCGAAGCCAACTCGCCAGGTATGTGGTCAAATCTTACCGCCGAGATGATAGGTTGGGTTAGGTTTGGTTATATTTCGTTATTAATGTATATGAAGGTCCCACGGAGACGTAGAGTCCAACTCGCCAGGAATGTTGTCAAATATTACAGCCGCGATGTTAGATTGGGTTAGGTTAGGTTATATTAAGTTATTGATGTATATGAAGATCCCACGGAGACGCAGAGGCCAACTCGCCAGGTATGTGGTCAAATATTACCGCCGAGATGATAGGTTGGGTTAGGTTTGGTTATATTTCGTTATTGATGTATATGAAGGTCCCACGGAGACGTAGAGGCCAACTCCCCAGGAATGTTGTCAAATATTACCGCCGAAATGTTAGGTTGGGTTAGGTTAGGTTATATTACGTTATTGATGTATATAAAGGCCCCACGCAGACGTAGAGGCCAACCCGCCAGGAAAGTTTTCAAATATTACCGCCGAGATGATAGGTTGGGTTAGGTTAGGTTATATTTCGTCATTGATATATATGATGGTCCCACGGAGACGTAGAGGCCAACAAGTCAGGAATGTTGCCAAATATTACCGCCGAGATGTGAGGTTGGGTTAGGTTAGGTTATATTACGTTATTGATGTATATAAAGGTCCCACGGAGACGTAGAAGCCAACTCGCCAGGATTGTTGCCAAATATTACAGCCGCGACCTTAGATTGGGTTAGGTTAGGTTATATTACGTTATTGTTGTATATAAAGGTCCCACGGAGACGTAGAGGCGAACATGCCAGGAATGTTGGTCAAATATTACAGCCGCGATGTTAGATTGTGTTAGGTTAGGTTATATTACGTTATTGATGTATATGAAGATCCCACGGAGACGTAGAGGTCAACCCGGCGGGAAAGTTTTCAAATATTACCGCCGAGATGATAGGTTGGGTTAGGTTTGGTTATATTTCGTTATTGATGTATATGAAGGTCCCACGGAGACGTAGAGGCCAACATGCCAGGAATGTTGTCAAATATTACAGCCGCGATGTTAGATTGGGCTAGGTTAGGTTATATTACGTTATTGATGTATATAAAGGTCCCACGGAGACGTAGAGGCCAACTCCGCAGGAATGTCGTCAAATATTACCGCCGAGATGATAGGTTGGATTAGGTTAGGTTATATTAAGTTATTGATGTATATGAAGATCCCACGGAGACGCCGAGGCCAACTCGCCAGGTATGTGGTCAAATCTTACCGCCGAGATGATAGGTTGGGTTAGGTTTGGTTATATTTCCTTATTGATGTATATGAAGGTCCCACGGAGACGTAGAGGCCTACATGCCAGGAATGTTGTCAAATATTACAGCCGCGATGTTAGATTGGGCTAGGTTAGGTTATATTACGTTATTGATGTATATGAAGGTCCCACGGAGACGTAGAGGCCAACATGCCAGGAATGTTGTCAAATATTACAGCCGCGATGTTAGATTGGGCTAGGTTAGGTTATATTACGTTATTGCTGTATATAAAGGTCCCACGGAGACGTAGAGGCCAACTCCCCAGGAATGTCGTCAAATATTACCGCCGAGATGGGAGGTTGGGTTAGGTTAGGTTATATTACGTTATTGATGTATATAAATGTCCCACGGAGACGTAGAGGCCAACAAGCCAGGAATGTTGCCAAATATTGCCGCCGAAATGTTAGGTTGGGTTATGTTAGGTTATATTACGTTATTGATGTATATAAAGGTCCCACGGAGACATAGAGGCCAACTCGTCAGGAATGTTGTCAAATATTACCGCCGAGATGATAGGTTGGATTAGGTTAGGTTATATTAAGTTATTGATGTATATGAAGATCCCACGGAGACGCCGAGGCCAACTCGCCAGGTATGTGGTCAAATCTTACCGCCGAGATGATAGGTTGGGTTAGGATTGGTTATATTTCGTTATTAATGTATATGAAGGTCCCACGGAGACGTAGAGTAAAACTCGCCGGGAATGTTGTCAAATATTACAGCCGCGATGTCAGATTGGGTTACGTTAGGTTATATTACGTTATTGACGTATATAAAGGTCCCACGGAGACGTAGAGGCCAACAAGCCAGGAATGTTGCCAAATATTACCGCCGAGATGTGAGGTTGGGTTAGGTTAGGTTATATTACGTTATTGATGTATATAAAGGTCCCACGGAGACATAGAGGACAACTCGTCAGGAATGTGGTCAAATATTACCGCCGAGATGATAGGTTGGATTAGGTTAGGTTATATTAAGTTATTGATGTATATGAAGATCCCACGGAGACGCCGAGGCCAACTCGCCAGGTATGTGGTCAAATCTTACCGCCGAGATGATAGGTTGGGTTAGGTTTGGTTATATTTCGTTATTAATGTATATGAAGGTCCCACGGAGACGTAGAGTCCAACTCGCCAGGAATGTTGTCAAATATTACAGCCGCGATGTTAGATTGGGTTAGGTTAGGTTATATTAAGTTATTGATGTATATGAAGATCCCACGGAGACGCAGAGGCCAACTCGCCAGGTATGTGGTCAAATATTACCGCCGAGATGATAGGTTGGGTTAGGTTTGGTTATATTTCGTTATTAATGTATATAAAGGTCCCACGGAGACGTAGAGTCCAACTCGCCAGGAATGTTGTCAAATATTACAGCCGCGATGTCAGATTGGGTTAGGTTAGGTTATATTACGCTATTGATGTATATGAAGATCCCACGGAGACGTAGAGGCCAACTCGCCAGGTATGTGGTCAAATATTACCGCCGAGATGATAGGTTGGATTAGGTTAGGTTATATTAAGTTATTGATGTATATGAAGATCCCACGGAGACGCCGAGGCCAACTCGCCAGGTATGTGGTCAAATCTTACCGCCGAGATGATAGGTTGGGTTAGGTTTGGTTATATTTCGTTATTGATGTATATGAAGGTCCCACGGAGACGTAGAGGCCAACATGCCAGGAATGTTGTCAAATATTACAGCCGCGATGTTAGATTGGGCTAGGTTAGGTTATATTACGTTATTGATGTATATAAAGGTCCCACGGAGACGTAGAGGCCAACTCCGCAGGAATGTCGTCAAATATTACCGCCGAGATGATAGGTTGGATTAGGTTAGGTTATATTAAGTTATTGATGTATATGAAGATCCCACGGAGACGCCGAGGCCAACTCGCCAGGTATGTGGTCAAATCTTACCGCCGAGATGATAGGTTGGGTTAGGATTGGTTATATTTCGTTATTAATGTATATGAAGGTCCCACGGAGACGTAGAGTAAAACTCGCCGGGAATGTTGTCAAATATTACAGCCGCGATGTCAGATTGGGTTACGTTAGGTTATATTACGTTATTGACGTATATAAAGGTCCCACGGAGACGTAGAGGCCAACAAGCCAGGAATGTTGCCAAACATTACCGCCGAGATGTGAGGTTGGGTTAGGTTAGGTTATATTACGTTATTGATGTATATAAAGGTCCCACGGAGACATAGAGGACAACTCGTCAGGAATGTGGTCAAATATTACCGCCGAGATGATAGGTTGGATTAGGTTAGGTTATATTACGTTATTGATGTATATGAAGATCCCACGGAGACGTAGAGGCCAACTCGCCAGGTATGTGGTCAAATATTACCGCCGAGATGATAGGTTGGGTTAGGTTTGGTTATATTTCGTTATTGATGTATATGAAGGTACCACGGAGACGTAGAGGCCAACATGCCAGGAATGTTGTCAAATATTACAGCCGCGATGTTAGATTGGGCTAGGTTAGGTTATATTACGTTATTGATGTATATAAAGGTCCCACGGAGACGTAGAGGCCAACTCCGCAGGAATGTCGTCAAATATTACCGCCGAGATGATAGGTTGGATTAGGTTAGGTTATATTAAGTTATTGATGTATATGAAGATCCCACGGAGACGCCGAGGCCAACTCGCCAGGTATGTGGTCAAATCTTACCGCCGAGATGATAGGTTGGGTTAGGTTTGGTTATATTTCGTTATTAATGTATATGAAGGTCCCACGGAGACGTAGAGTCCAACTCGCCAGGAATGTTGTCAAATATTACAGCCGCGATGTTAGATTGGGTTAGGTTAGGTTATATTACGTTATTGATGTATATGAAGATCCCACGGAGACGTAGAGGCCAACTCGCCAGTAATGTTGTCAAATATTACCGCCGAGATGATAGGTTGGGTTAGGTCAGCTTATATTACGTTATTGATTTATATGAAGGACCCACGTAGACGTAGGGGCCAACTCGTCAGGAATATTGTCAAATATTACCGCCGAGATGATAGGTTGGATTAGCTTAAGTTATATTACGTTATTGATGTATATAAAGGTCCCACGGAGACGTAGAAGCCAACAAGCCAGGAATGTTGCCAAATATTGCCGCCGAAATGTTAGATTGGGTCAGGTTAGGTTAGATTACGTTATTGTCGTATATAAAGGACCCACGGAGACGTAGAGGCCAACATGCCAGGAATGTTGGTCAGATATTACAGCCGCGATGTTAGATTGGGTTAGGTTAGGTTATATTACGTTATTGTTGTATATAAAGGTCCCACGGAGACGTAGAGGCCAACTCGCCAGGAATGCTTTCAAATAATAGCGCCAAGAGGTTAGGTTGGGTCAGGTTAGGTTATATTACGTTATTGATGTATATGAAGATCCCACGGAGACGTAGAGGCCAACTCGTCAGGTATGTGGTCACATATTACCGCCGAGATGATAGGTTGGGTTACGTTAGGTTATATTACGTTATTGATGTATATAAAGGTCCCACGGAGACGTAGAGTCCAACTCGTCAGGAATATTGTCAAATATTACCGCCGAGATCATAGGTTGGATTAGGTTAGGTTATACTAAGTTATTGATGTATATGAAGATCCCATGGAGACGCAGAGGCCAACTCGCCAGGTATGTGGTCAAATATTACCGCCGAGATGATAGGTTGGGTTAGGTTTGGTTATATTCCGTTATTGATGTATATGAAGGTCCCACGGAGACGTAGAGGCCAACTCCCCAGGAATGTTGTCAAATATTACCGCCGAAATGTTAGGTTGGGTTAGGTTAGGTTATATTACGTTATTGATGTATATAAAGGCCCCACGCAGACGTAGAGGCCAACCCGCCAGGAATGTTTTCAAATATTACCGCCGAGATGATAGGTTGGGTTAGGTTAGGTTATATTTCGTCATTGATATATATGATGGTCCCACGGAGACGTAGAGGCCAACAAGTCAGGAATGTTGCCAAATATTACCGCCGAGATGTGAGGTTGGGTTAGGTTAGGTTATATTACGTTATTGATGTATATAAAGGTCCCACGGAGACGTAGAAGCCAACTCGCCAGGATTGTTGCCAAATATTACAGCCGCGACCTTAGATTGGGTTAGGTTAGGTTATATTACGTTATTGTTGTATATAAAGGTCCCACGGAGACGTAGAGGCGAACATGCCAGGAATGTTGGTCAAATATTACAGCCGCGATGTTAGATTGTGTTAGGTTAGGTTATATTACGTTATTGATGTATATGAAGATCCCACGGAGACGTAGAGGTCAACCCGGCGGGAAAGTTTTCAAATATTACCGCCGAGATGATAGGTTGGGTTAGGTTTGGTTATATTTCGTTATTGATGTATATGAATGTCCCACGGAGACGTAGAGGCCAACATGCCAGGAATGTTGTCAAATATTACAGCCGCGATGTTAGATTGGGCTAGGTTAGGTTATATTACGTTATTGATGTATATAAAGGTCCCACGGAGACGTAGAGGCCAACTCCGCAGGAATGTCGTCAAATATTACCGCCGAGATGATAGGTTGGATTAGGTTAGGTTATATTAAGTTATTGATGTATATGAAGATCCCACGGAGACGCCGAAGCCAACTCGCCAGGTATGTGGTCAAATCTTACCGCCGAGATGATAGGTTGGGTTAGGTTTGGTTATATTTCGTTATTAATGTATATGAAGGTCCCACGGAGACGTAGAGTCCAACTCGCCAGGAATGTTGTCAAATATTACAGCCGCGATGTTAGATTGGGTTAGGTTAGGTTATATTAAGTTATTGATGTATATGAAGATCCCACGGAGACGCAGAGGCCAACTCGCCAGGTATGTGGTCAAATATTACCGCCGAGATGATAGGTTGGGTTAGGTTTGGTTATATTTCGTTCTTAATGTATATAAAGGTCCCACGGAGACGTAGAGTCCAACTCGCCAGGAATGTTGTCAAATATTACAGCCGCGATGTTAGATTGGGTTATGTTAGGTTATATTACGCTATTGATGTATATGAAGATCCCACGGAGACGTAGAGGCCAACTCGCCAGGTATGTGGTCAAATATTACCGCCGAGATGATAGGTTGTGTTAGGTTTGGTTATATTTCGTTATTGATGTACATGAAGGTCCCACGGAGACGTAGAGGCCAACATGCCAGGAATGTTGTCAAATATTACAGCCGCGATGTTACATTGGGCTAGGTTAGGTTATATTAGGTTATTGATGTATATAAAGGTCCCACGGAGACGTAGAGGCCAACTCGCCAGGAATGCTGTCAAATAATAGCGCCGAGAGGTTAGGTTGGGTCAGGTTAGGTTATATTACGTTATTGATGTATATGAAGATCCCACGGAGACGTAGAGGCCAACTCGCCAGGTATGTGGTCACATATTACCGCCGAGATGATAGGTTGGGTTACGTTAGGTTATATTACGTTATTGATGTATATAAAGGTCCCACGGAGACGTAGAGGCCAACTCGTGAGGAATATTGTCAAATATTACCGCCGAGATCATAGGTTGGATTAGGTTAGGTTATATTAAGTTATTGATGTATATGAAGATCCCATGGAGACGCAGAGGGCAACTCGCCAGGTATGTGGTCAAATATTACCGCCGAGATGATAGGTTGGGTTAGGTTTGGTTATATTTCGTTATTAATGTATATGAAGGTCCCACGGAGACGTAGAGTAAAACTCGCCGGGAATGTTGTCAAATATTACAGCCGCGATGTCAGATTAGGTTACGTTAGGTTATATTACGTTATTGACGTATATAAAGGTCCCACGGAGACGTAGAGGCCAACCCCCCAGGAAAGTTTTCAAATATTACCGCCGAGATGATAGGTTGGGTTAGGTTAGGTTATATTTCGTCATTGATATATATGAAGGTCCCACGGAGACGTAGAGGCCAACAAGCCAGGAATGTTGCCAAATATTACCGCCGAGATGTGAGGTTGGGTTAGGTTAGGTTATATTACGTTATTGATGTATATAAAGGTCCCACGGAGACATAGAGGACAACTCGTCAGGAATGTGGTCAAATATTACCGCCGAGATGATAGGTTGGATTAGGTTAGGTTATATTACGTTATTGATGTATATGAAGATCCCACGGAGACGTAGAGGCCAACTCGCCAGGTATGTGGTCAAATATTACCGCCGAGATGATAGGTTGGGTTAGGTTTGGTTATATTTCCTTATTGATGTATATGAAGGTCCCACGGAGACGTAGAGGCCAACATGCCAGGAATGTTGTCAAATATTACAGCCGCGATGTTAGATTGGGCTAGGTTAGGTTATATTACGTTATTGATGTATATGAAGGTCCCACGGAGACGTAGAGGCCAACATGCCAGGAATGTTGTCAAATATTACAGCCGCGATGTTAGATTGGGCTAGGTTAGGTTATATTACGTTATTGCTGTATATAAAGGTCCCACGGAGACGTAGAGGCCAACTCCCCAGGAATGTCGTCAAATATTACCGCCGAGATGGGAGGTTGGGTTAGGTTAGGTTATATTACGTTATTGATGTATATAAATGTCCCACGGAGACGTAGAGGCCAACAAGCCAGGAATGTTGCCAAATATTGCCGCCGAAATGTTAGGTTGGGTTATGTTAGGTTATATTACGTTATTGATGTATATAAAGGTCCCACGGAGACATAGAGGCCAACTCGTCAGGAATGTTGTCAAATATTACCGCCGAGATGATAGGTTGGATTAGGTTAGGTTATATTAAGTTATTGATGTATATGAAGATCCCACGGAGACGCCGAGGCCAACTCGCCAGGTATGTGGTCAAATCTTACCGCCGAGATGATAGGTTGGGTTAGGATTGGTTATATTTCGTTATTAATGTATATGAAGGTCCCACGGAGACGTAGAGTAAAGCTCGCCGGGAATGTTGTCAAATATTACAGCCGCGATGTCAGATTGGGTTACGTTAGGTTATATTACGTTATTGACGTATATAAAGGTCCCACGGAGACGTAGAGGCCAACAAGCCAGGAATGTTGCCAAATATTACCGCCGAGATGTGAGGTTGGGTTAGGTTAGGTTATATTACGTTATTGATGTATATAAAGGTCCCACGGAGACATAGAGGACAACTCGTCAGGAATGTGGTCAAATATTACCGCCGAGAAGATAGGTTGGATTAGGTTAGGTTATATTACGTTATTGATGTATATGAAGATCCCACGGAGACGTAGAGGCCAACTCGCCAGGTATGTGGTCAAATATTACCGCCGAGATGATAGGTTGGGTTAGGTTTGGTTATATTTCGTTATTGATGTATATGAAGGTCCCACGGAGACGTAGAGGCCAACATGCCAGGAATGTTGTCAAATATTACAGCCGCGATGTTAGATTGGGCTAGGTTAGGTTATATTACGTTATTGATGTATATAAAGGTCCCACGGAGACGTAGAGGCCAACTCCGCAGGAATGTCGTCAAATATTACCGCCGAGATGATAGGTTGGATTAGGTTAGGTTATATTAAGTTATTGATGTATATGAAGATCCCACGGAGACGCCGAGGCCAACTCGCCAGGTATGTGGTCAAATCTTACCGCCGAGATGATAGGTTGGGTTAGGTTTGGTTATATTTCGTTATTAATGTATATGAAGGTCCCACGGAGACGTAGAGTCCAACTCGCCAGGAATGTTGTCAAATATTACAGCCGCGATGTTAGATTGGGTTAGGTTAGGTTATATTACGTTATTGATGTATATGAAGATCCCACGGAGACGTAGAGGCCAACTCGCCAGTAATGTTGTCAAATATTACCGCCGAGATGATAGGTTGGGTTAGGTCAGCTTATATTACGTTATTGATTTATATGAAGGACCCACGTAGACGTAGGGGCCAACTCGTCAGGAATATTGTCAAATATTACCGCCGAGATGATAGGTTGGATTAGCTTAAGTTATATTACGTTATTGATGTATATAAAGGTCCCACGGAGACGTAGAAGCCAACAAGCCAGGAATGTTGCCAAATATTGCCGCCGAAATGTTAGATTGGGTCAGGTTAGGTTAGATTACGTTATTGTCGTATATAAAGGACCCACGGAGACGTAGAGGCCAACATGCCAGGAATGTTTGTCAGATATTACAGCCGCGATGTTAGATTGGGTTAGGTTAGGTTATATTACGTTATTGTTGTATATAAAGGTCCCACGGAGACGTAGAGGCCAACTCGCCAGAAATGCTTTCAAATAATAGCGCCAAGAGGTTAGGTTGGGTCAGGTTAGGTTATATTACGTTATTGATGTATATGAAGATCCCACGGAGACGTAGAGGCCAACTCGCCAGGTATGTGGTCACATATTACCGCCGAGATGATTGGTTGGGTTACGTTAGGTTATATTACGTTATTGATGTATATAAAGGTCCCACGGAGACGTAGAGTCCAACTCGTCAGGAATATTGTCAAATATTACCGCCGAGATCATAGGTTGGATTAGGTTAGGTTATACTAAGTTATTGATGTATATGAAGATCCCATGGAGACGCAGAGGCCAACTCGCCAGGTATGTGGTCAAATATTACCGCCGAGATGATAGGTTGGGTTAGGTTTGGTTATATTTCGTTATTGATGTATATGAAGGTCCCACGGAGACGTAGAGGCCAACTCCCCAGGAATGTTGTCAAATATTACCGCCGAAATGTTAGGTTGGGTTAGGTTTGGTTATATTTCGTTATTGATGTATATGAAGGTCCCACGGAGACGTAGAGGCCAACATGCCAGGAATGTTGTCAAATATTACAGCCGCGATGTTAGATTGGGCTAGGTTAGGTTATATTACGTTATTGATGTATATAAAGGTCCCACGGAGACGTAGAGGCCAACTCCGCAGGAATGTCGTCAAATATTACCGCCGAGATGATAGGTTGGATTAGGTTAGGTTATATTAAGTTATTGATGTATATGAAGATCCCACGGAGACGCCGAGGCCAACTCGCCAGGTATGTGGTCAAATCTTACCGCTGAGATGATAGGTTGGGTTAGGTTTGGTTATATTTCCTTATTGATGTATATGAAGGTCCCACGGAGACGTAGAGGCCAACATGCCAGGAATGTTGTCAAATATTACAGCCGCGATGTTAGATTGGGCTAGGTTAGGTTATATTACGTTATTGATGTATATGAAGGTCCCACGGAGACGTAGAGGCCAACATGCCAGGAATGTTGTCAAATATTACAGCCGCGATGTTAGATTGGGCTAGGTTAGGTTATATTACGTTATTGCTGTATATAAAGGTCCCACGGAGACGTAGAGGCCAACTCCCCAGGAATGTCGTCAAATATTACCGCCGAGATGGGAGGTTGGGTTAGGTTAGGTTATATTACGTTATTGATGTATATAAATGTCCCACGGAGACGTAGAGGCCAACAAGCCAGGAATGTTGCCAAATATTGCCGCCGAAATGTTAGGTTGGGTTATGTTAGGTTATATTACGTTATTGATGTATATAAAGGTCCCACGGAGACATAGAGGCCAACTCGTCAGGAATGTTGTCAAATATTACCGCCGAGATGATAGGTTGGATTAGGTTAGGTTATATTAAGTTATTGATGTATATGAAGATCCCACGGAGACGCCGAGGCCAACTCGCCAGGTATGTGGTCAAATCTTACCGCCGAGATGATAGGTTGGGTTAGGATTGGTTATATTTCGTTATAAATGTATATGAAGGTCCCACGGAGACGTAGAGTAAAACTCGCCGGGAATGTTGTCAAATATTACAGCCGCGATGTCAGATTGGGTTACGTTAGGTTATATTACGTTATTGACGTATATAAAGGTCCCACGGAGACGTAGAGGCCAACAAGCCAGGAATGTTGCCAAATATTACCGCCGAGATGTGAGGTTGGGTTAGGTTAGGTTATATTACGTTATTGATGTATATAAAGGTCCCACGGAGACATAGAGGACAACTCGTCAGGAATGTGGTCAAATATTACAGCCGAGAAGATAGGTTGGATTAGGTTAGGTTATATTACGTTATTGATGTATATGAAGATCCCACGGAGACGTAGAGGCCAACTCGCCAGGTATGTGGTCAAATATTACCGCCGAGATGATAGGTTGGGTTAGGTTTGGTTATATTTCGTTATTGATGTATATGAAGGTCCCACGGAGACGTAGAGGCCAACATGCCAGGAATGTTGTCAAATATTACAGCCGCGATGTTAGATTGGGCTAGGTTAGGTTATATTACGTTATTGATGTATATAAAGGTCCCACGGAGACGTAGAGGCCAACTCCGCAGGAATGTCGTCAAATATTACCGCCGAGATGATAGGTTGGATTAGGTTAGGTTATATTAAGTTATTGATGTATATGAAGATCCCACGGAGACGCCGAGGCCAACTCGCCAGGTATGTGGTCAAATCTTACCGCCGAGATGATAGGTTGGGTTAGGTTTGGTTATATTTCGTTATTAATGTATATGAAGGTCCCACGGAGACGTAGAGTCCAACTCGCCAGGAATGTTGTCAAATATTACAGCCGCGATGTTAGATTGGGTTAGGTTAGGTTATATTACGTTATTGATGTATATGAAGATCCCACGGAGACGTAGAGGCCAACTCGCCAGTAATGTTGTCAAATATTACCGCCGAGATGATAGGTTGGGTTAGGTCAGCTTATATTACGTTATTGATTTATATGAAGGACCCACGTAGACGTAGGGGCCAACTCGTCAGGAATATTGTCAAATATTACCGCCGAGATGATAGGTTGGATTAGCTTAAGTTATATTACGTTATTGATGTATATAAAGGTCCCACGGAGACGTAGAAGCCAACAAGCCAGGAATGTTGCCAAATATTGCCGCCGAAATGTTAGATTGGGTCAGGTTAGGTTAGATTACGTTATTGTCGTATATAAAGGACCCACGGAGACGTAGAGGCCAACATGCCAGGAATGTTTGTCAGATATTACAGCCGCGATGTTAGATTGGGTTAGGTTAGGTTATATTACGTTATTGTTGTATATAAAGGTCCCACGGAGACGTAGAGGCCAACTCGCCAGAAATGCTTTCAAATAATAGCGCCAAGAGGTTAGGTTGGGTCAGGTTAGGTTATATTACGTTATTGATGTATATGAAGATCCCACGGAGACGTAGAGGCCAACTCGCCAGGTATGTGGTCACATATTACCGCCGAGATGATTGGTTGGGTTACGTTAGGTTATATTACGTTATTGATGTATATAAAGGTCCCACGGAGACGTAGAGTCCAACTCGTCAGGAATATTGTCAAATATTACCGCCGAGATCATAGGTTGGATTAGGTTAGGTTATACTAAGTTATTGATGTATATGAAGATCCCATGGAGACGCAGAGGCCAACTCGCCAGGTATGTGGTCAAATATTACCGCCGAGATGATAGGTTGGGTTAGGTTTGGTTATATTTCGTTATTGATGTATATGAAGGTCCCACGGAGACGTAGAGGCCAACTCCCCAGGAATGTTGTCAAATATTACCGCCGAAATGTTAGGTTGGGTTAGGTTTGGTTATATTTCGTTATTGATGTATATGAAGGTCCCACGGAGACGTAGAGGCCAACATGCCAGGAATGTTGTCAAATATTACAGCCGCGATGTTAGATTGGGCTAGGTTAGGTTATATTACGTTATTGATGTATATAAAGGTCCCACGGAGACGTAGAGGCCAACTCCGCAGGAATGTCGTCAAATATTACCGCCGAGATGATAGGTTGGATTAGGTTAGGTTATATTAAGTTATTGATGTATATGAAGATCCCACGGAGACGCCGAGGCCAACTCGCCAGGTATGTGGTCAAATCTTACCGCCGAGATGATAGGTTGGGTTAGGTTTGGTTATATTTCCTTATTGATGTATATGAAGGTCCCACGGAGACGTAGAGGCCAACATGCCAGGAATGTTGTCAAATATTACAGCCGCGATGTTAGATTGGGCTAGGTTAGGTTATATTACGTTATTGATGTATATGAAGGTCCCACGGAGACGTAGAGGCCAACATGCCAGGAATGTTGTCAAATATTACAGCCGCGATGTTAGATTGGGCTAGGTTAGGTTATATTACGTTATTGCTGTATATAAAGGTCCCACGGAGACGTAGAGGCCAACTCCCCAGGAATGTCGTCAAATATTACCGCCGAGATGGGAGGTTGGGTTAGGTTAGGTTATATTACGTTATTGATGTATATAAATGTCCCACGGAGACGTAGAGGCCAACAAGCCAGGAATGTTGCCAAATATTGCCGCCGAAATGTTAGGTTGGGTTATGTTAGGTTATATTACGTTATTGATGTATATAAAGGTCCCACGGAGACATAGAGGCCAACTCGTCAGGAATGTTGTCAAATATTACCGCCGAGATGATAGGTTGGATTAGGTTAGGTTATATTAAGTTATTGATGTATATGAAGATCCCACGGAGACGCCGAGGCCAACTCGCCAGGTATGTGGTCAAATCTTACCGCCGAGATGATAGGTTGGGTTAGGATTGGTTATATTTCGTTATAAATGTATATGAAGGTCCCACGGAGACGTAGAGTAAAACTCGCCGGGAATGTTGTCAAATATTACAGCCGCGATGTCAGATTGGGTTACGTTAGGTTATATTACGTTATTGACGTATATAAAGGTCCCACGGAGACGTAGAGGCCAACAAGCCAGGAATGTTGCCAAATATTACCGCCGAGATGTGAGGTTGGGTTAGGTTAGGTTATATTACGTTATTGATGTATATAAAGGTCCCACGGAGACATAGAGGACAACTCGTCAGGAATGTGGTCAAATATTACCGCCGAGAAGATAGGTTGGATTAGGTTAGGTTATATTACGTTATTGATGTATATGAAGATCCCACGGAGACGTAGAGGCCAACTCCCCAGGAATGTTGTCAAATATTACCGCCGAAATGTTAGGTTGGGTTAGGTTTGGTTATATTTCGTTATTGATGTATATGAAGATCCCACGGAGACGTAGAGGTCAACCCGGCGGGAAAGTTTTCAAATATTACCGCCGAGATGATAGGTTGGGTTAGGTTTGGTTATATTACGTTATTGATGTATATAAAGGTCCCACGGAGACGTAGAGGCCAACTCCGCAGGAATGTCGTCAAATATTACCGCCGAGATGATAGGTTGGATTAGGTTAGGTTATATTAAGTTATTGATGTATATGAAGATCCCACGGAGACGCCGAGGCCAACTCGCCAGGTATGTGGTCAAATCTTACCGCCGAGATGATAGGTTGGGTTAGGTTTGGTTATATTTCGTTATTAATGTATATGAAGGTCCCACGGAGACGTAGAGTCCAACTCGCCAGGAATGTTGTCAAATATTACAGCCGCGATGTTAGATTGGGTTAGGTTAGGTTATATTAAGTTATTGATGTATATGAAGATCCCACGGAGACGCAGAGGCCAACTCGCCAGGTATGTGGTCAAATATTACCGCCGAGATGATAGGTTGGGTTAGGTTTGGTTATATTTCGTTATTAATGTATATAAAGGTCCCACGGAGACGTAGAGTCCAACTCGCCAGGAATGTTGTCAAATATTACAGCCGCGATGTCAGATTGGGTTAGGTTAGGTTATATTACGCTATTGATGTATATGAAGATCCCACGGAGACGTAGAGGCCAACTCGCCAGGTATGTGGTCAAATATTACCGCCGAGATGATAGGTTGGATTAGGTTAGGTTATATTAAGTTATTGATGTATATGAAGATCCCACGGAGACGCCGAGGCCAACTCGCCAGGTATGTGGTCAAATCTTACCGCCGAGATGATAGGTTGGGTTAGGTTTGGTTATATTTCGTTATTGATGTATATGAAGGTCCCACGGAGACGTAGAGGCCAACATGCCAGGAATGTTGTCAAATATTACAGCCGCGATGTTAGATTGGGCTAGGTTAGGTTATATTACGTTATTGATGTATATAAAGGTCCCACGGAGACGTAGAGGCCAACTCCGCAGGAATGTCGTCAAATATTACCGCCGAGATGATAGGTTGGATTAGGTTAGGTTATATTAAGTTATTGATGTATATGAAGATCCCACGGAGACGCCGAGGCCAACTCGCCAGGTATGTGGTCAAATCTTACCGCCGAGATGATAGGTTGGGTTAGGATTGGTTATATTTCGTTATTAATGTATATGAAGGTCCCACGGAGACGTAGAGTAAAACTCGCCGGGAATGTTGTCAAATATTACAGCCGCGATGTCAGATTGGGTTACGTTAGGTTATATTACGTTATTGACGTATATAAAGGTCCCACGGAGACGTAGAGGCCAACAAGCCAGGAATGTTGCCAAACATTACCGCCGAGATGTGAGGTTGGGTTAGGTTAGGTTATATTACGTTATTGATGTATATAAAGGTCCCACGGAGACATAGAGGACAACTCGTCAGGAATGTGGTCAAATATTACCGCCGAGATGATAGGTTGGATTAGGTTAGGTTATATTACGTTATTGATGTATATGAAGATCCCACGGAGACGTAGAGGCCAACTCGCCAGGTATGTGGTCAAATATTACCGCCGAGATGATAGGTTGGGTTAGGTTTGGTTATATTTCGTTATTGATGTATATGAAGGTCCCACGGAGACGTAGAGGCCAACATGCCAGGAATGTTGTCAAATATTACAGCCGCGATGTTAGATTGGGCTAGGTTAGGTTATATTACGTTATTGATGTATATAAAGGTCCCACGGAGACGTAGAGGCCAACTCCGCAGGAATGTCGTCAAATATTACCGCCGAGATGATAGGTTGGATTAGGTTAGGTTATATTAAGTTATTGATGTATATGAAGATCCCACGGAGACGCCGAGGCCAACTCGCCAGGTATGTGGTCAAATCTTACCGCCGAGATGATAGGTTGGGTTAGGTTTGGTTATATTTCGTTATTAATGTATATGAAGGTCCCACGGAGACGTAGAGTCCAACTCGCCAGGAATGTTGTCAAATATTACAGCCGCGATGTTAGATTGGGTTAGGTTAGGTTATATTACGTTATTGATGTATATGAAGATCCCACGGAGACGTAGAGGCCAACTCGCCAGGAATGTTGTCAAATATTACCGCCGAGATGATAGGTTGGGTTAGGTCAGCTTATATTACGTTATTGATTTATATGAAGGACCCACGTAGACGTAGGGGCCAACTCGTCAGGAATATTGTCAAATATTACCGCCGAGATGATAGGTTGGATTAGCTTAAGTTATATTACGTTATTGATGTATATAAAAGTCCCACGGAGACGTAGAAGCCAACAAGCCAGGAATGTTGCCAAATATTGCCGCCGAAATGTTAGATTGGGTCAGGTTAGGTTAGATTACGTTATTGTCGTATATAAAGGACCCACGGAGACGTAGAGGCCAACATGCCAGGAATGTTGGTCAGATATTACAGCCGCGATGTTAGATTGGGTTAGGTTAGGTTATATTACGTTATTGTTGTATATAAAGGTCCCACGGAGACGTAGAGGCCAACTCGCCAGGAATGCTTTCAAATAATAGCGCCAAGAGGTTAGGTTGGGTCAGGTTAGGTTATATTACGTTATTGATGTATATGAAGATCCCACGGAGACGTAGAGGCCAACTCGCCAGGTATGTGGTCACATATTACCGCCGAGATGATAGGTTGGGTTACGTTAGGTTATATTACGTTATTGATGTATATAAAGGTCCCACGGAGACGTAGAGTCCAACTCATCAGGAATATTGTCAAATATTACCGCCGAGATCATAGGTTGGATTAGGTTAGGTTATACTAAGTTATTGATGTATATGAAGATCCCATGGAGACGCAGAGGCCAACTCGCCAGGTATGTGGTCAAATATTACCGCCGAGATGATAGGTTGGGTTAGGTTTGGTTATATTTCGTTATTGATGTATATGAAGGTCCCACGGAGACGTAGAGGCCAACATGCCAGGAATGTTGTCAAATATTACAGCCGCGATGTTAGATTGGGCTAGGTTAGGTTATATTACGTTATTGATGTATATAAAGGTCCCACGGAGACGTAGAGGCCAACTCCCCAGGAATGTTGTCAAATATTACAGCCGCGATGTTAGATTGGGTTAGGTTAGGTTATATTACGTTATTGATGTATATGAAGATCCCACGGAGACGTAGAGGCCAACTCGCCAGTAATGTTGTCAAATATTACCGCCGAGATGATAGGTTGGGTTAGGTCAGCTTATATTACGTTATTGATTTATATGAAGGACCCACGTAGACGTAGGGGCCAACTCGTCAGGAATATTGTCAAATATTACCGCCGAGATGATAGGTTGGATTAGCTTAAGTTATATTACGTTATTGATGTATATAAAGGTCCCACGGAGACGTAGAAGCCAACAAGCCAGGAATGTTGCCAAATATTGCCGCCGAAATGTTAGATTGGGTCAGGTTAGGTTAGATTACGTTATTGTCGTATATAAAGGACCCACGGAGACGTAGAGGCCAACATGCCAGGAATGTTGGTCAGATATTACAGCCGCGATGTTAGATTGGGTTAGGTTAGGTTATATTACGTTATTGTTGTATATAAAGGTCCCACGGAGACGTAGAGGCCAACTCGCCAGGAATGCTTTCAAATAATAGCGCCAAGAGGTTAGGTTGGGACAGGTTAGGTTATATTACGTTATTGATGTATATGAAGATCCCACGGAGACGTAGAGGCCAACTCGTCAGGTATGTGGTCACATATTACCGCCGAGATGATAGGTTGGGTTACGTTAGGTTATATTACGTTATTGATGTATATAAAGGTCCCACGGAGACGTAGAGTCCAACTCGTCAGGAATATTGTCAAATATTACCGCCGAGATCATAGGTTGGATTAGGTTAGGTTATACTAAGTTATTGATGTATATGAAGATCCCATGGAGACGCAGAGGCCAACTCGCCAGGTATGTGGTCAAATATTACCGCCGAGATGATAGGTTGGGTTAGGTTTGGTTATATTCCGTTATTGATGTATATGAAGGTCCCACGGAGACGTAGAGGCCAACTCCCCAGGAATGTTGTCAAATATTACCGCCGAAATGTTAGGTTGGGTTAGGTTAGGTTATATTACGTTATTGATGTATATAAAGGCCCCACGCAGACGTAGAGGCCAACCCGCCAGGAATGTTTTCAAATATTACCGCCGAGATGATAGGTTGGGTTAGGTTAGGTTATATTTCGTCATTGATATATATGATGGTCCCACGGAGACGTAGAGGCCAACAAGTCAGGAATGTTGCCAAATATTACCGCCGAGATGTGAGGTTGGGTTAGGTTAGGTTATATTACGTTATTGATGTATATAAAGGTCCCACGGAGACGTAGAAGCCAACTCGCCAGGATTGTTGCCAAATATTACAGCCGCGACCTTAGATTGGGTTAGGTTAGGTTATATTACGTTATTGTTGTATATAAAGGTCCCACGGAGACGTAGAGGCGAACATGCCAGGAATGTTGGTCAAATATTACAGCCGCGATGTTAGATTGTGTTAGGTTAGGTTATATTACGTTATTGATGTATATGAAGATCCCACGGAGACGTAGAGGTCAACCCGGCGGGAAAGTTTTCAAATATTACCGCCGAGATGATAGGTTGGGTTAGGTTTGGTTATATTTCGTTATTGATGTATATGAAGGTCCCACGGAGACGTAGAGGCCAACATGCCAGGAATGTTGTCAAATATTACAGCCGCGATGTTAGATTGGGCTAGGTTAGGTTATATTACGTTATTGATGTATATAAAGGTCCCACGGAGACGTAGAGGCCAACTCCGCAGGAATGTCGTCAAATATTACCGCCGAGATGATAGGTTGGATTAGGTTAGGTTATATTAAGTTATTGATGTATATGAAGATCCCACGGAGACGCCGAAGCCAACTCGCCAGGTATGTGGTCAAATCTTACCGCCGAGATGATAGGTTGGGTTAGGTTTGGTTATATTTCGTTATTAATGTATATGAAGGTCCCACGGAGACGTAGAGTCCAACTCGCCAGGAATGTTGTCAAATATTACAGCCGCGATGTTAGATTGGGTTAGGTTAGGTTATATTAAGTTATTGATGTATATGAAGATCCCACGGAGACGCAGAGGCCAACTCGCCAGGTATGTGGTCAAATATTACCGCCGAGATGATAGGTTGGGTTAGGTTTGGTTATATTTCGTTATTAATGTATATAAAGGTCCCACGGAGACGTAGAGTCCAACTCGCCAGGAATGTTGTCAAATATTACAGCCGCGATGTTAGATTGGGTTATGTTAGGTTATATTACGCTATTGATGTATATGAAGATCCCACGGAGACGTAGAGGCCAACTCGCCAGGTATGTGGTCAAATATTACCGCCGAGATGATAGGTTGTGTTAGGTTTGGTTATATTTCGTTATTGATGTACATGAAGGTCCCACGGAGACGTAGAGGCCAACATGCCAGGAATGTTGTCAAATATTACAGCCGCGATGTTACATTGGGCTAGGTTAGGTTATATTAGGTTATTGATGTATATAAAGGTCCCACGGAGACGTAGAGGCCAACTCGCCAGGAATGCTGTCAAATAATAGCGCCGAGAGGTTAGGTTGGGTCAGGTTAGGTTATATTACGTTATTGATGTATATGAAGATCCCACGGAGACGTAGAGGCCAACTCGCCAGGTATGTGGTCACATATTACCGCCGAGATGATAGGTTGGGTTACGTTAGGTTATATTACGTTATTGATGTATATAAAGGTCCCACGGAGACGTAGAGGCCAACTCGTGAGGAATATTGTCAAATATTACCGCCGAGATCATAGGTTGGATTAGGTTAGGTTATATTAAGTTATTGATGTATATGAAGATCCCATGGAGACGCAGAGGGCAACTCGCCAGGTATGTGGTCAAATATTACCGCCGAGATGATAGGTTGGGTTAGGTTTGGTTATATTTCGTTATTAATGTATATGAAGGTCCCACGGAGACGTAGAGTAAAACTCGCCGGGAATGTTGTCAAATATTACAGCCGCGATGTCAGATTAGGTTACGTTAGGTTATATTACGTTATTGACGTATATAAAGGTCCCACGGAGACGTAGAGGCCAACCCCCCAGGAAAGTTTTCAAATATTACCGCCGAGATGATAGGTTGGGTTAGGTTAGGTTATATTTCGTCATTGATATATATGAAGGTCCCACGGAGACGTAGAGGCCAACAAGCCAGGAATGTTGCCAAATATTACCGCCGAGATGTGAGGTTGGGTTAGGTTAGGTTATATTACGTTATTGATGTATATAAAGGTCCCACGGAGACATAGAGGACAACTCGTCAGGAATGTGGTCAAATATTACCGCCGAGATGATAGGTTGGATTAGGTTAGGTTATATTACGTTATTGATGTATATGAAGATCCCACGGAGACGTAGAGGCCAACTCGCCAGGTATGTGGTCAAATATTACCGCCGAGATGATAGGTTGGGTTAGGTTTGGTTATATTTCCTTATTGATGTATATGAAGGTCCCACGGAGACGTAGAGGCCAACATGCCAGGAATGTTGTCAAATATTACAGCCGCGATGTTAGATTGGGCTAGGTTAGGTTATATTACGTTATTGATGTATATGAAGGTCCCACGGAGACGTAGAGGCCAACATGCCAGGAATGTTGTCAAATATTACAGCCGCGATGTTAGATTGGGCTAGGTTAGGTTATATTACGTTATTGCTGTATATAAAGGTCCCACGGAGACGTAGAGGCCAACTCCCCAGGAATGTCGTCAAATATTACCGCCGAGATGGGAGGTTGGGTTAGGTTAGGTTATATTACGTTATTGATGTATATAAATGTCCCACGGAGACGTAGAGGCCAACAAGCCAGGAATGTTGCCAAATATTGCCGCCGAAATGTTAGGTTGGGTTATGTTAGGTTATATTACGTTATTGATGTATATAAAGGTCCCACGGAGACATAGAGGCCAACTCGTCAGGAATGTTGTCAAATATTACCGCCGAGATGATAGGTTGGATTAGGTTAGGTTATATTAAGTTATTGATGTATATGAAGATCCCACGGAGACGCCGAGGCCAACTCGCCAGGTATGTGGTCAAATCTTACCGCCGAGATGATAGGTTGGGTTAGGATTGGTTATATTTCGTTATTAATGTATATGAAGGTCCCACGGAGACGTAGAGTAAAGCTCGCCGGGAATGTTGTCAAATATTACAGCCGCGATGTCAGATTGGGTTACGTTAGGTTATATTACGTTATTGACGTATATAAAGGTCCCACGGAGACGTAGAGGCCAACAAGCCAGGAATGTTGCCAAATATTACCGCCGAGATGTGAGGTTGGGTTAGGTTAGGTTATATTACGCTATTGATGTATATAAAGGTCCCACGGAGACATAGAGGACAACTCGTCAGGAATGTGGTCAAATATTACCGCCGAGAAGATAGGTTGGATTAGGTTAGGTTATATTACGTTATTGATGTATATGAAGATCCCACGGAGACGTAGAGGCCAACTCGCCAGGTATGTGGTCAAATATTACCGCCGAGATGATAGGTTGGGTTAGGTTTGGTTATATTTCGTTATTGATGTATATGAAGGTCCCACGGAGACGTAGAGGCCAACATGCCAGGAATGTTGTCAAATATTACAGCCGCGATGTTAGATTGGGCTAGGTTAGGTTATATTACGTTATTGATGTATATAAAGGTCCCACGGAGACGTAGAGGCCAACTCCGCAGGAATGTCGTCAAATATTACCGCCGAGATGATAGGTTGGATTAGGTTAGGTTATATTAAGTTATTGATGTATATGAAGATCCCACGGAGACGCCGAGGCCAACTCGCCAGGTATGTGGTCAAATCTTACCGCCGAGATGATAGGTTGGGTTAGGTTTGGTTATATTTCGTTATTAATGTATATGAAGGTCCCACGGAGACGTAGAGTCCAACTCGCCAGGAATGTTGTCAAATATTACAGCCGCGATGTTAGATTGGGTTAGGTTAGGTTATATTACGTTATTGATGTATATGAAGATCCCACGGAGACGTAGAGGCCAACTCGCCAGGAATGTTGTCAAATATTACCGCCGAGATGATAGGTTGGGTTAGGTCAGCTTATATTACGTTATTGATTTATATGAAGGACCCACGTAGACGTAGGGGCCAACTCGTCAGGAATATTGTCAAATATTACCGCCGAGATGATAGGTTGGATTAGCTTAAGTTATATTACGTTATTGATGTATATAAAAGTCCCACGGAGACGTAGAAGCCAACAAGCCAGGAATGTTGCCAAATATTGCCGCCGAAATGTTAGATTGGGTCAGGTTAGGTTAGATTACGTTATTGTCGTATATAAAGGACCCACGGAGACGTAGAGGCCAACATGCCAGGAATGTTGGTCAGATATTACAGCCGCGATGTTAGATTGGGTTAGGTTAGGTTATATTACGTTATTGTTGTATATAAAGGTCCCACGGAGACGTAGAGGCCAACTCGCCAGGAATGCTTTCAAATAATAGCGCCAAGAGGTTAGGTTGGGTCAGGTTAGGTTATATTACGTTATTGATGTATATGAAGATCCCACGGAGACGTAGAGGCCAACTCGCCAGGTATGTGGTCACATATTACCGCCGAGATGATAGGTTGGGTTACGTTAGGTTATATTACGTTATTGATGTATATAAAGGTCCCACGGAGACGTAGAGTCCAACTCGTCAGGAATATTGTCAAATATTACCGCCGAGATCATAGGTTGGATTAGGTTAGGTTATACTAAGTTATTGATGTATATGAAGATCCCATGGAGACGCAGAGGCCAACTCGCCAGGTATGTGGTCAAATATTACCGCCGAGATGATAGGTTGGGTTAGGTTTGGTTATATTTCGTTATTGATGTATATGAAGGTCCCACGGAGACGTAGAGGCCAACATGCCAGGAATGTTGTCAAATATTACAGCCGCGATGTTAGATTGGGCTAGGTTAGGTTATATTACGTTATTGATGTATATAAAGGTCCCACGGAGACGTAGAGGCCAACTCCCCAGGAATGTTGTCAAATATTACAGCCGCGATGTTAGATTGGGTTAGGTTAGGTTATATTACGTTATTGATGTATATGAAGATCCCACGGAGACGTAGAGGCCAACTCGCCAGTAATGTTGTCAAATATTACCGCCGAGATGATAGGTTGGGTTAGGTCAGCTTATATTACGTTATTGATTTATATGAAGGACCCACGTAGACGTAGGGGCCAACTCGTCAGGAATATTGTCAAATATTACCGCCGAGATGATAGGTTGGATTAGCTTAAGTTATATTACGTTATTGATGTATATAAAGGTCCCACGGAGACGTAGAAGCCAACAAGCCAGGAATGTTGCCAAATATTGCCGCCGAAATGTTAGATTGGGTCAGGTTAGGTTAGATTACGTTATTGTCGTATATAAAGGACCCACGGAGACGTAGAGGCCAACATGCCAGGAATGTTGGTCAGATATTACAGCCGCGATGTTAGATTGGGTTAGGTTAGGTTATATTACGTTATTGTTGTATATAAAGGTCCCACGGAGACGTAGAGGCCAACTCGCCAGGAATGCTTTCAAATAATAGCGCCAAGAGGTTAGGTTGGGACAGGTTAGGTTATATTACGTTATTGATGTATATGAAGATCCCACGGAGACGTAGAGGCCAACTCGTCAGGTATGTGGTCACATATTACCGCCGAGATGATAGGTTGGGTTACGTTAGGTTATATTACGTTATTGATGTATATAAAGGTCCCACGGAGACGTAGAGTCCAACTCGTCAGGAATATTGTCAAATATTACCGCCGAGATCATAGGTTGGATTAGGTTAGGTTATACTAAGTTATTGATGTATATGAAGATCCCATGGAGACGCAGAGGCCAACTCGCCAGGTATGTGGTCAAATATTACCGCCGAGATGATAGGTTGGGTTAGGTTTGGTTATATTCCGTTATTGATGTATATGAAGGTCCCACGGAGACGTAGAGGCCAACTCCCCAGGAATGTTGTCAAATATTACCGCCGAAATGTTAGGTTGGGTTAGGTTAGGTTATATTACGTTATTGATGTATATAAAGGCCCCACGCAGACGTAGAGGCCAACCCGCCAGGAATGTTTTCAAATATTACCGCCGAGATGATAGGTTGGGTTAGGTTAGGTTATATTTCGTCATTGATATATATGATGGTCCCACGGAGACGTAGAGGCCAACAAGTCAGGAATGTTGCCAAATATTACCGCCGAGATGTGAGGTTGGGTTAGGTTAGGTTATATTACGTTATTGATGTATATAAAGGTCCCACGGAGACGTAGAAGCCAACTCGCCAGGATTGTTGCCAAATATTACAGCCGCGACCTTAGATTGGGTTAGGTTAGGTTATATTACGTTATTGTTGTATATAAAGGTCCCACGGAGACGTAGAGGCGAACATGCCAGGAATGTTGGTCAAATATTACAGCCGCGATGTTAGATTGTGTTAGGTTAGGTTATATTACGTTATTGATGTATATGAAGATCCCACGGAGACGTAGAGGTCAACCCGGCGGGAAAGTTTTCAAATATTACCGCCGAGATGATAGGTTGGGTTAGGTTTGGTTATATTTCGTTATTGATGTATATGAAGGTCCCACGGAGACGTAGAGGCCAACATGCCAGGAATGTTGTCAAATATTACAGCCGCGATGTTAGATTGGGCTAGGTTAGGTTATATTACGTTATTGATGTATATAAAGGTCCCACGGAGACGTAGAGGCCAACTCCGCAGGAATGTCGTCAAATATTACCGCCGAGATGATAGGTTGGATTAGGTTAGGTTATATTAAGTTATTGATGTATATGAAGATCCCACGGAGACGCCGAAGCCAACTCGCCAGGTATGTGGTCAAATCTTACCGCCGAGATGATAGGTTGGGTTAGGTTTGGTTATATTTCGTTATTAATGTATATGAAGGTCCCACGGAGACGTAGAGTCCAACTCGCCAGGAATGTTGTCAAATATTACAGCCGCGATGTTAGATTGGGTTAGGTTAGGTTATATTAAGTTATTGATGTATATGAAGATCCCACGGAGACGCAGAGGCCAACTCGCCAGGTATGTGGTCAAATATTACCGCCGAGATGATAGGTTGGGTTAGGTTTGGTTATATTTCGTTATTAATGTATATAAAGGTCCCACGGAGACGTAGAGTCCAACTCGCCAGGAATGTTGTCAAATATTACAGCCGCGATGTTAGATTGGGTTATGTTAGGTTATATTACGCTATTGATGTATATGAAGATCCCACGGAGACGTAGAGGCCAACTCGCCAGGTATGTGGTCAAATATTACCGCCGAGATGATAGGTTGTGTTAGGTTTGGTTATATTTCGTTATTGATGTACATGAAGGTCCCACGGAGACGTAGAGGCCAACATGCCAGGAATGTTGTCAAATATTACAGCCGCGATGTTACATTGGGCTAGGTTAGGTTATATTAGGTTATTGATGTATATAAAGGTCCCACGGAGACGTAGAGGCCAACTCGCCAGGAATGCTGTCAAATAATAGCGCCGAGAGGTTAGGTTGGGTCAGGTTAGGTTATATTACGTTATTGATGTATATGAAGATCCCACGGAGACGTAGAGGCCAACTCGCCAGGTATGTGGTCACATATTACCGCCGAGATGATAGGTTGGGTTACGTTAGGTTATATTACGTTATTGATGTATATAAAGGTCCCACGGAGACGTAGAGGCCAACTCGTGAGGAATATTGTCAAATATTACCGCCGAGATCATAGGTTGGATTAGGTTAGGTTATATTAAGTTATTGATGTATATGAAGATCCCATGGAGACGCAGAGGGCAACTCGCCAGGTATGTGGTCAAATATTACCGCCGAGATGATAGGTTGGGTTAGGTTTGGTTATATTTCGTTATTAATGTATATGAAGGTCCCACGGAGACGTAGAGTAAAACTCGCCGGGAATGTTGTCAAATATTACAGCCGCGATGTCAGATTAGGTTACGTTAGGTTATATTACGTTATTGACGTATATAAAGGTCCCACGGAGACGTAGAGGCCAACCCCCCAGGAAAGTTTTCAAATATTACCGCCGAGATGATAGGTTGGGTTAGGTTAGGTTATATTTCGTCATTGATATATATGAAGGTCCCACGGAGACGTAGAGGCCAACAAGCCAGGAATGTTGCCAAATATTACCGCCGAGATGTGAGGTTGGGTTAGGTTAGGTTATATTACGTTATTGATGTATATAAAGGTCCCACGGAGACATAGAGGACAACTCGTCAGGAATGTGGTCAAATATTACCGCCGAGATGATAGGTTGGATTAGGTTAGGTTATATTACGTTATTGATGTATATGAAGATCCCACGGAGACGTAGAGGCCAACTCGCCAGGTATGTGGTCAAATATTACCGCCGAGATGATAGGTTGGGTTAGGTTTGGTTATATTTCCTTATTGATGTATATGAAGGTCCCACGGAGACGTAGAGGCCAACATGCCAGGAATGTTGTCAAATATTACAGCCGCGATGTTAGATTGGGCTAGGTTAGGTTATATTACGTTATTGATGTATATGAAGGTCCCACGGAGACGTAGAGGCCAACATGCCAGGAATGTTGTCAAATATTACAGCCGCGATGTTAGATTGGGCTAGGTTAGGTTATATTACGTTATTGCTGTATATAAAGGTCCCACGGAGACGTAGAGGCCAACTCCCCAGGAATGTCGTCAAATATTACCGCCGAGATGGGAGGTTGGGTTAGGTTAGGTTATATTACGTTATTGATGTATATAAATGTCCCACGGAGACGTAGAGGCCAACAAGCCAGGAATGTTGCCAAATATTGCCGCCGAAATGTTAGGTTGGGTTATGTTAGGTTATATTACGTTATTGATGTATATAAAGGTCCCACGGAGACATAGAGGCCAACTCGTCAGGAATGTTGTCAAATATTACCGCCGAGATGATAGGTTGGATTAGGTTAGGTTATATTAAGTTATTGATGTATATGAAGATCCCACGGAGACGCCGAGGCCAACTCGCCAGGTATGTGGTCAAATCTTACCGCCGAGATGATAGGTTGGGTTAGGATTGGTTATATTTCGTTATTAATGTATATGAAGGTCCCACGGAGACGTAGAGTAAAGCTCGCCGGGAATGTTGTCAAATATTACAGCCGCGATGTCAGATTGGGTTACGTTAGGTTATATTACGTTATTGACGTATATAAAGGTCCCACGGAGACGTAGAGGCCAACAAGCCAGGAATGTTGCCAAATATTACCGCCGAGATGTGAGGTTGGGTTAGGTTAGGTTATATTACGTTATTGATGTATATAAAGGTCCCACGGAGACATAGAGGACAACTCGTCAGGAATGTGGTCAAATATTACCGCCGAGAAGATAGGTTGGATTAGGTTAGGTTATATTACGTTATTGATGTATATGAAGATCCCACGGAGACGTAGAGGCCAACTCGCCAGGTATGTGGTCAAATATTACCGCCGAGATGATAGGTTGGGTTAGGTTTGGTTATATTTCGTTATTGATGTATATGAAGGTCCCACGGAGACGTAGAGGCCAACATGCCAGGAATGTTGTCAAATATTACAGCCGCGATGTTAGATTGGGCTAGGTTAGGTTATATTACGTTATTGATGTATATAAAGGTCCCACGGAGACGTAGAGGCCAACTCCGCAGGAATGTCGTCAAATATTACCGCCGAGATGATAGGTTGGATTAGGTTAGGTTATATTAAGTTATTGATGTATATGAAGATCCCACGGAGACGCCGAGGCCAACTCGCCAGGTATGTGGTCAAATCTTACCGCCGAGATGATAGGTTGGGTTAGGTTTGGTTATATTTCGTTATTAATGTATATGAAGGTCCCACGGAGACGTAGAGTCCAACTCGCCAGGAATGTTGTCAAATATTACAGCCGCGATGTTAGATTGGGTTAGGTTAGTTTATATTACGTTATTGATGTATATGAAGATCCCACGGAGACGTAGAGGCCAACTCGCCAGGAATGTTGTCAAATATTACCGCCGAGATGATAGGTTGGGTTAGGTCAGCTTATATTACGTTATTGATTTATATGAAGGACCCACGTAGACGTAGGGGCCAACTCGTCAGGAATATTGTCAAATATTACCGCCGAGATGATAGGTTGGATTAGCTTAAGTTATATTACGTTATTGATGTATATAAAAGTCCCACGGAGACGCAGAAGCCAACAAGCCAGGAATGTTGCCAAATATTGCCGCCGAAATGTTAGATTGGGTCAGGTTAGGTTAGATTACGTTATTGTCGTATATAAAGGACCCACGGAGACGTAGAGGCCAACATGCCAGGAATGTTGGTCAGATATTACAGCCGCGATGTTAGATTGGGTTAGGTTAGGTTATATTACGTTATTGTTGTATATAAAGGTCCCACGGAGACGTAGAGGCCAACTCGCCAGGAATGCTTTCAAATAATAGCGCCAAGAGGTTAGGTTGGGTCAGGTTAGGTTATATTACGTTATTGATGTATATGAAGATCCCACGGAGACGTAGAGGCCAACTCGCCAGGTATGTGGTCAAATATTACCGCCGAGATGATAGGTTGGGTTAGGTTTGGTTATATTTCGTTATTGATGTATATGAAGGTCCCACGGAGACGTAGAGGCCAACATGCCAGGAATGTTGTCAAATATTACAGCCGCGATGTTAGATTGGGCTAGGTTAGGTTATATTACGTTATTGATGTATATAAAGGTCCCACGGAGACGTAGAGGCCAACTCCCCAGGAATGTTGTCAAATATTACCGCCGAAATGTTAGGTTGGGTTAGGTTAGGTTATATTACGTTCTTGATGTATATAAAGGCCCCACGCAGACGTAGAGGCCAACCCGCCAGGAAAGTTTTCAAATATTACCGCCGAGATGATAGGTTGGGTTAGGTTAGGTTATATTTCGTCATTGATATATATGAAGGTCCCACGGAGACGTAGAGGCCAACAAGCCAGGAATGTTGACAAATATTACCGCCGAGATGGGAGGTTGGGTTAGGTTAGGTTATATTACGTTATTGATGTATATAAAGGTCCCACGGAGACGTAGAAGCCAACTCGCCAGGATTGTTGCCAAATATTACCGCCGCGATGTTAGATTGGGTTAGGTTTGTTTATATTTCGTTATTGATGTATATGAAGGTCCCACGGAGACGTAGAGGCCAACATGCCAGGAATGTTGTCAAATATTACAGCCGCGATGTTACATTGGGCTAGGTTAGGTTATATTAGGTTATTGATGTATATAAAGGTCCCACGGAGACGTAGAGGCCAACTCGCCAGGAATGTTGTCAAATATTACCGCCGAAATGTTAGGTTGGGTTAGGTTAGGTTATATTAAGTTATTGATGTATATGAAGATCCCACGGAGACGCAGAGGCCAACTCGCCAGGTATGTGGTCAAATATTACCGCCGAGATGATAGGTTGGGTTAGGTTTGGTTATATTTCGTTATTGATGTACATGAAGGTCCCACGGAGACGTAGAGGCCAACATGCCAGGAATGTTGTCAAATATTACAGCCGCGATGTTACATTGGGCTAGGTTAGGTTATATTAGGTTATTGATGTATATAAAGGTCCCACGGAGACGTAGAGGCCAACTCGCCAGGAATGTTGTCAAATATTACCGCCGAAATGTTAGGTTGGTTTAGGTTAGGTTATATTACGTTCTTGATGTATATAAAGGTCCCACGCAGACGTAGTGGTCAACCCGCCGGGAAAGTTTTCAAATATTACCGCCGAGATGATAGGTTGGGTTAGGTTAGGTTATATTTCGTCATTGATATATATGAAGGTCCCACGGAGACGTAGAGGCCAACAAGCCAGGAATGTTGCCAAATATTACCGCCGAGATGTGAGGTTGGGTTAGGTTAGGTTATATTACGTTATTGATGTATATAAAGGTCCCACGGAGACATAGAGGACAACTCGTCAGGAATGTGGTCAAATATTACCGCCGAGATGATAGGTTGGATTAGGTTAGGTTATATTACGTTATTGATGTATATGAAGATCCCACGGAGACGTAGAGGCCAACTCGCCAGGTATGTGGTCAAATATTACCGCCGAGATGATAGGTTGGGTTAGGTTTGGTTATATTTCCTTATTGATGTATATGAAGGTCCCACGGAGACGTAGAGGCCAACATGCCAGGAATGTTGTCAAATATTACAGCCGCGATGTTAGATTGGGCTAGGTTAGGTTATATTACGTTATTGATGTATATGAAGGTCCCACGGAGACGTAGAGGCCAACATGCCAGGAATGTTGTCAAATATTACAGCCGCGATGTTAGATTGGGCTAGGTTAGGTTATATTACGTTATTGCTGTATATAAAGGTCCCACGGAGACGTAGAGGCCAACTCCCCAGGAATGTCGTCAAATATTACCGCCGAGATGGGAGGTTGGGTTAGGTTAGGTTATATTACGTTATTGATGTATATAAATGTCCCACGGAGACGTAGAGGCCAACAAGCCAGGAATGTTGCCAAATATTGCCGCCGAAATGTTAGGTTGGGTTATGTTAGGTTATATTACTTTATTGATGTATATAAAGGTCCCACGGAGACATAGAGGCCAACTCGTCAGGAATGTTGTCAAATATTACCGCCGAGATGATAGGTTGGATTAGGTTAGGTTATATTAAGTTATTGATGTATATGAAGATCCCACGGAGACGCCGAGGCCAACTCGCCAGGTATGTGGTCAAATCTTACCGCCGAGATGATAGGTTGGGTTAGGATTGGTTATATTTCGTTATTAATGTATATGAAGGTCCCACGGAGACGTAGAGTAAAGCTCGCCGGGAATGTTGTCAAATATTACAGCCGCGATGTCAGATTGGGTTACGTTAGGTTATATTACGTTATTGACGTATATAAAGGTCCCACGGAGACGTAGAGGCCAACAAGCCAGGAATGTTGCCAAATATTACCGCCGAGATGTGAGGTTGGGTTAGGTTAGGTTATATTACGTTATTGATGTATATAAAGGTCCCACGGAGACATAGAGGACAACTCGTCAGGAATGTGGTCAAATATTACCGCCGAGAAGATAGGTTGGATTAGGTTAGGTTATATTACGTTATTGATGTATATGAAGATCCCACGGAGACGTAGAGGCCAACTCGCCAGGTATGTGGTCAAATATTACCGCCGAGATGATAGGTTGGGTTAGGTTTGGTTATATTTCGTTATTGATGTATATGAAGGTCCCACGGAGACGTAGAGGCCAACATGCCAGGAATGTTGTCAAATATTACAGCCGCGATGTTAGATTGGGCTAGGTTAGGTTATATTACGTTATTGATGTATATAAAGGTCCCACGGAGACGTAGAGGCCAACTCCGCAGGAATGTCGTCAAATATTACCGCCGAGATGATAGGTTGGATTAGGTTAGGTTATATTAAGTTATTGATGTATATGAAGATCCCACGGAGACGCCGAGGCCAACTCGCCAGGTATGTGGTCAAATCTTACCGCCGAGATGATAGGTTGGGTTAGGTTTGGTTATATTTCGTTATTAATGTATATGAAGGTCCCACGGAGACGTAGAGTCCAACTCGCCAGGAATGTTGTCAAATATTACAGCCGCGATGTTAGATTGGGTTAGGTTAGGTTATATTACGTTATTGATGTATATGAAGATCCCACGGAGACGTAGAGGCCAACTCGCCAGGAATGTTGTCAAATATTACCGCCGAGATGATAGGTTGGGTTAGGTCAGCTTATATTACGTTATTGATTTATATGAAGGACCCACGTAGACGTAGGGGCCAACTCGTCAGGAATATTGTCAAATATTACCGCCGAGATGATAGGTTGGATTAGCTTAAGTTATATTACGTTATTGATGTATATAAAAGTCCCACGGAGACGCAGAAGCCAACAAGCCAGGAATGTTGCCAAATATTGCCGCCGAAATGTTAGATTGGGTCAGGTTAGGTTAGATTACGTTATTGTCGTATATAAAGGACCCACGGAGACGTAGAGGCCAACATGCCAGGAATGTTGGTCAGATATTACAGCCGCGATGTTAGATTGGGTTAGGTTAGGTTATATTACGTTATTGTTGTATATAAAGGTCCCACGGAGACGTAGAGGCCAACTCGCCAGGAATGCTTTCAAATAATAGCGCCAAGAGGTTAGGTTGGGTCAGGTTAGGTTATATTACGTTATTGATGTATATGAAGATCCCACGGAGACGTAGAGGCCAACTCGCCAGGTATGTGGTCAAATATTACCGCCGAGATGATAGGTTGGGTTAGGTTTGGTTATATTTCGTTATTGATGTATATGAAGGTCCCACGGAGACGTAGAGGCCAACATGCCAGGAATGTTGTCAAATATTACAGCCGCGATGTTAGATTGGGCTAGGTTAGGTTATATTACGTTATTGATGTATATAAAGGTCCCACGGAGACGTAGAGGCCAACTCCCCAGGAATGTTGTCAAATATTACCGCCGAAATGTTAGGTTGGGTTAGGTTAGGTTATATTACGTTCTTGATGTATATAAAGGCCCCACGCAGACGTAGAGGCCAACCCGCCAGGAAAGTTTTCAAATATTACCGCCGAGATGATAGGTTGGGTTAGGTTAGGTTATATTTCGTCATTGATATATATGAAGGTCCCACGGAGACGTAGAGGCCAACAAGCCAGGAATGTTGACAAATATTACCGCCGAGATGGGAGGTTGGGTTAGGTTAGGTTATATTACGTTATTGATGTATATAAAGGTCCCACGGAGACGTAGAAGCCAACTCGCCAGGATTGTTGCCAAATATTACCGCCGCGATGTTAGATTGGGTTAGGTTTGTTTATATTTCGTTATTGATGTATATGAAGGTCCCACGGAGACGTAGAGGCCAACATGCCAGGAATGTTGTCAAATATTACAGCCGCGATGTTACATTGGGCTAGGTTAGGTTATATTAGGTTATTGATGTATATAAAGGTCCCACGGAGACGTAGAGGCCAACTCGCCAGGAATGTTGTCAAATATTACCGCCGAAATGTTAGGTTGGGTTAGGTTAGGTTATATTAAGTTATTGATGTATATGAAGATCCCACGGAGACGCAGAGGCCAACTCGCCAGGTATGTGGTCAAATATTACCGCCGAGATGATAGGTTGGGTTAGGTTTGGTTATATTTCGTTATTGATGTACATGAAGGTCCCACGGAGACGTAGAGGCCAACATGCCAGGAATGTTGTCAAATATTACAGCCGCGATGTTACATTGGGCTAGGTTAGGTTATATTAGGTTATTGATGTATATAAAGGTCCCACGGAGACGTAGAGGCCAACTCGCCAGGAATGTTGTCAAATATTACCGCCGAAATGTTAGGTTGGTTTAGGTTAGGTTATATTACGTTCTTGATGTATATAAAGGTCCCACGCAGACGTAGTGGTCAACCCGCCGGGAAAGTTTTCAAATATTACCGCCGAGATGATAGGTTGGGTTAGGTTAGGTTATATTTCGTCATTGATATATGTGAAGGTCCCACGGAGACGTAGGGGCCAACTCGTCAGGAATATTGTCAAATATTACCGCCGAGATGATAGGTTGGATTAGGTTAGGTTGTATTACGTTATTGATGTATATAAATGTCCCACGGAGACGTAGAGACCAACAAACCAGGAATGTTGTCAAATATTGCCGCCGAAATGTTAGGTTGGGTTAGGTTAGGTTATATTACGTTATTGATGTATATAAAGGTCCCACGGAGACATAGAGGACAAGTCGTCAGGAATGTTGTCAAATATTACCGCCGAGATGTGAGGTTGGGTTAGGTTAGGTTATACTACGTTATTGATGTATATAAAGGTCCCACGGAGACATAGAGGACAACTCGTCAGGAATGTGGTCAAATATTACCGCCGAGATGATAGGTTGGATTAGGTTAGGTTATATTACGTTATTGATGTATATGAAGATCCCACGGAGACGTAGAGGCCAACTCGCCAGGTATGTGGTCAAATATTACCGCCGAGATGATAGGTTGGGTTAGGTTTGGTTATATTTCCTTATTGATGTATATGAAGGTCCCACGGAGACGTAGAGGCCAACAAGCCAGGAATGTTGCCAAATATTACCGCCGAGATGTGAGGTTGGGTTAGGTTAGGTTATATTACGTTATTGATGTATATAAAGGTCCCACGGAGACATAGAGGACAACTCGTCAGGAATGTGGTCAAATATTACCGCCGAGATGATAGGTTGGATTAGGTTAGGTTATATTACGTTATTGATGTATATGAAGATCCCACGGAGACGTAGAGGCCAACTCGCCAGGTATGTGGTCAAATATTACCGCCGAGATGATAGGTTGGGTTAGGTTTGGTTATATTTCGTTATTGATGTATATGAAGGTCCCACGGAGACGTAGAGGCCAACATGCCAGGAATGTTGTCAAATATTACAGCCGCGATGTTAGATTGGGCTAGGTTAGGTTATATTACGTTATTGATGTATATAAAGGTCCCACGGAGACGTAGAGGCCAACTCCGCAGGAATGTCGTCAAATATTACCGCCGAGATGATAGGTTGGATTAGGTTAGGTTATATTAAGTTATTGATGTATATGAAGATCCCACGGAGACGCCGAGGCCAACTCGCCAGGTATGTGGTCAAATCTTACCGCCGAGATGATAGGTTGGGTTAGGTTTGGTTATATTTCGTTATTAATGTATATGAAGGTCCCACGGAGACGTAGAGTCCAACTCGCCAGGAATGTTGTCAAATATTACAGCCGCGATGTTAGATTGGGTTAGGTTAGGTTATATTACGTTATTGTTGTATATAAAGGTCCCACGGAGACGTAGAGGCCAACTCGCCAGGAATGCTTTCAAATAATAGCGCCAAGAGGTTAGGTTGGGTCAGGTTAGGTTATATTACGTTATTGATGTATATGAAGATCCCACGGAGACGTAGAGGCCAACTCGCCAGGTATGTGGTCACATATTACCGCCGAGATGATAGGTTGGGTTACGTTAGGTTATATTACGTTATTGATGTATATAAAGGTCCCACGGAGACGTAGAGTCCAACTCGTCAGGAATATTGTCAAATATTACCGCCGAGATCATAGGTTGGATTAGGTTAGGTTATACTAAGTTATTGATGTATATGAAGATCCCATGGAGACGCAGAGGCCAACTCGCCAGGTATGTGGTCAAATATTACCGCCGAGATGATAGGTTGGGTTAGGTTTGGTTATATTTCGTTATTGATGTATATGAAGGTCCCACGGAGACGTAGAGGCCAACATGCCAGGAATGTTGGTCAAATATTACAGCCGCGATGTTAGATTGTGTTAGGTTAGGTTATATTTCGTCATTGATATATATGATGGTCCCACGGAGACGTAGAGGCCAACAAGTCAGGAATGTTGCCAAATATTACCGCCGAGATGTGAGGTTGGGTTAGGTTAGCTTATATTACGTTATTGATGTATATAAAGGTCCCACGGAGACGTAGAAGCCAACTCGCCAGGATTGTTGCCAAATATTACAGCCGCGACCTTAGATTGGGTTAGGTTAGGTTATATTACGTTATTGTTGTATATAAAGGTCCCACGGAGACGTAGAGGCCAACATGCCAGGAATGTTGGTCAAATATTACAGCCGCGATGTTAGATTGTGTTAGGTTAGGTTATATTACGTTATTGATGTATATGAAGATCCCACGGAGACGTAGAGGTCAACCCGGCGGGAAAGTTTTCAAATATTACCGCCGAGATGATAGGTTGGGTTAGGTTAGGTTATATTTCGTCATTGATATATATGAAGGTCCCACGGAGACGTAGAGGCCAACAAGCCAGGAATGTTGACAAATATTACCGCCGAGATGGGAGGTTGGGTTAGGTTAGGTTATATTACGTTATTGATGTATATAAAGGTCCCACGGAGACGTAGAAGCCAACTCGCCAGGATTGTTGCCAAATATTACCGCCGCGATGTTAGATTGGGTTAGGTTTGGTTATATTTCGTTATTGATGTATATGAAGGTCCCACGGAGACGTAGAGGCCAACATGCCAGGAATGTTGTCAAATATTACAGCCGCGATGTTACATTGGGCTAGGTTAGGTTATATTAGGTTATTGATGTATATAAAGGTCCCACGGAGACGTAGAGGCCAACTCGCCAGGAATGTTGTCAAATATTACCGCCGAAATGTTAGGTTGGGTTAGGTTAGGTTATATTAAGTTATTGATGTATATGAAGATCCCACGGAGACGCAGAGGCCAACTCGCCAGGTATGTGGTCAAATATTACCGCCGAGATGATAGGTTGGGTTAGGTTTGGTTATATTTCGTTATTAATGTATATAAAGGTCCCACGGAGACGTAGAGTCCAACTCGCCAGGAATGTTGTCAAATATTACAGCCGCGATGTTAGATTGGGTTAGGTTAGGTTATATTACGCTATTGATGTATATGAAGATCCCACGGAGACGTAGAGGCCAACTCGCCAGGTATGTGGTCAAATATTACCGCCGAGATGATAGGTTGTGTTAGGTTTGGTTATATTTCGTTATTGATGTACATGAAGGTCCCACGGAGACGTAGAGGCCAACATGCCAGGAATGTTGTCAAATATTACCGCCGAGATCATAGGTTGGATTAGGTTAGGTTATACTAAGTTATTGATGTATATGAAGATCCCATGGAGACGCAGAGGCCAACTCGCCAGGTATGTGGTCAAATATTACCGCCGAGATGATAGGTTGGGTTAGGTTAGGTTATATTAAGTTATTGATGTATATGAAGATCCCACGGAGACGCAGAGGCCAACTCGCCAGGTATGTGGTCAAATATTACCGCCGAGATGATAGGTTGGGTTAGGTTTGGTTATATTTCGTTATTAATGTATATAAAGGTCCCACGGAGACGTAGAGTCCAACTCCCCAGGAATGTTGTCAAATATTACAGCCGCGATGTTAGATTGGGTTAGGTTAGGTTATATTACGCTATTGATGTATATGAAGATCCCACGGAGACGTAGAGGCCAACTCGCCAGGTATGTGGTCAAATATTACCGCCGAGATGATAGGTTGGGTTAGGTTTGGTTATATTTCCTTATTGATGTATATGAAGGTCCCACGGAGACGTAGAGGCCAACAAGCCAGGAATGTTGCCAAATATTACCGCCGAGATGTGAGGTTGGGTTAGGTTAGGTTATATTACGTTATTGATGTATATAAAGGTCCCACGGAGACATAGAGGACAACTCGTCAGGAATGTGGTCAAATATTACCGCCGAGATGATAGGTTGGATTAGGTTAGGTTATATTACGTTATTGATGTATATGAAGATCCCACGGAGACGTAGAGGCCAACTCGCCAGGTATGTGGTCAAATATTACCGCCGAGATGATAGGTTGGGTTAGGTTTGGTTATATTTCGTTATTGATGTATATGAAGGTCCCACGGAGACGTAGAGGCCAACATGCCAGGAATGTTGTCAAATATTACAGCCGCGATGTTAGATTGGGCTAGGTTAGGTTATATTACGTTATTGATGTATATAAAGGTCCCACGGAGACGTAGAGGCCAACTCCGCAGGAATGTCGTCAAATATTACCGCCGAGATGATAGGTTGGATTAGGTTAGGTTATATTAAGTTATTGATGTATATGAAGATCCCACGGAGACGCCGAGGCCAACTCGCCAGGTATGTGGTCAAATCTTACCGCCGAGATGATAGGTTGGGTTAGGTTTGGTTATATTTCGTTATTAATGTATATGAAGGTCCCACGGAGACGTAGAGTCCAACTCGCCAGGAATGTTGTCAAATATTACAGCCGCGATGTTAGATTGGGTTAGGTTAGGTTATATTACGTTATTGTTGTATATAAAGGTCCCACGGAGACGTAGAGGCCAACTCGCCAGGAATGCTTTCAAATAATAGCGCCAAGAGGTTAGGTTGGGTCAGGTTAGGTTATATTACGTTATTGATGTATATGAAGATCCCACGGAGACGTAGAGGCCAACTCGCCAGGTATGTGGTCACATATTACCGCCGAGATGATAGGTTGGGTTACGTTAGGTTATATTACGTTATTGATGTATATAAAGGTCCCACGGAGACGTAGAGTCCAACTCGTCAGGAATATTGTCAAATATTACCGCCGAGATCATAGGTTGGATTAGGTTAGGTTATACTAAGTTATTGATGTATATGAAGATCCCATGGAGACGCAGAGGCCAACTCGCCAGGTATGTGGTCAAATATTACCGCCGAGATGATAGGTTGGGTTAGGTTTGGTTATATTTCGTTATTGATGTATATGAAGGTCCCACGGAGACGTAGAGGCCAACATGCCAGGAATGTTGGTCAAATATTACAGCCGCGATGTTAGATTGTGTTAGGTTAGGTTATATTTCGTCATTGATATATATGATGGTCCCACGGAGACGTAGAGGCCAACAAGTCAGGAATGTTGCCAAATATTACCGCCGAGATGTGAGGTTGGGTTAGGTTAGCTTATATTACGTTATTGATGTATATAAAGGTCCCACGGAGACGTAGAAGCCAACTCGCCAGGATTGTTGCCAAATATTACAGCCGCGACCTTAGATTGGGTTAGGTTAGGTTATATTACGTTATTGTTGTATATAAAGGTCCCACGGAGACGTAGAGGCCAACATGCCAGGAATGTTGGTCAAATATTACAGCCGCGATGTTAGATTGTGTTAGGTTAGGTTATATTACGTTATTGATGTATATGAAGATCCCACGGAGACGTAGAGGTTAACCCGGCGGGAAAGTTTTCAAATATTACCGCCGAGATGATAGGTTGGGTTAGGTTAGGTTATATTTCGTCATTGATATATATGAAGGTCCCACGGAGACGTAGAGGCCAACAAGCCAGGAATGTTGACAAATATTACCGCCGAGATGGGAGGTTGGGTTAGGTTAGGTTATATTACGTTATTGATGTATATAAAGGTCCCACGGAGACGTAGAAGCCAACTCGCCAGGATTGTTGCCAAATATTACCGCCGCGATGTTAGATTGGGTTAGGTTTGGTTATATTTCGTTATTGATGTATATGAAGGTCCCACGGAGACGTAGAGGCCAACATGCCAGGAATGTTGTCAAATATTACAGCCGCGATGTTACATTGGGCTAGGTTAGGTTATATTAGGTTATTGATGTATATAAAGGTCCCACGGAGACGTAGAGGCCAACTCGCCAGGAATGTTGTCAAATATTACCGCCGAAATGTTAGGTTGGGTTAGGTTAGGTTATATTAAGTTATTGATGTATATGAAGATCCCACGGAGACGCAGAGGCCAACTCGCCAGGTATGTGGTCAAATATTACCGCCGAGATGATAGGTTGGGTTAGGTTTGGTTATATTTCGTTATTAATGTATATAAAGGTCCCACGGAGACGTAGAGTCCAACTCGCCAGGAATGTTGTCAAATATTACAGCCGCGATGTTAGATTGGGTTAGGTTAGGTTATATTACGCTATTGATGTATATGAAGATCCCACGGAGACGTAGAGGCCAACTCGCCAGGTATGTGGTCAAATATTACCGCCGAGATGATAGGTTGTGTTAGGTTTGGTTATATTTCGTTATTGATGTACATGAAGGTCCCACGGAGACGTAGAGGCCAACATGCCAGGAATGTTGTCAAATATTACCGCCGAGATCATAGGTTGGATTAGGTTAGGTTATACTAAGTTATTGATGTATATGAAGATCCCATGGAGACGCAGAGGCCAACTCGCCAGGTATGTGGTCAAATATTACCGCCGAGATGATAGGTTGGGTTAGGTTAGGTTATATTAAGTTATTGATGTATATGAAGATCCCACGGAGACGCAGAGGCCAACTCGCCAGGTATGTGGTCAAATATTACCGCCGAGATGATAGGTTGGGTTAGGTTTGGTTATATTTCGTTATTAATGTATATAAAGGTCCCACGGAGACGTAGAGTCCAACTCCCCAGGAATGTTGTCAAATATTACAGCCGCGATGTTAGATTGGGTTAGGTTAGGTTATATTACGCTATTGATGTATATGAAGATCCCACGGAGACGTAGAGGCCAACTCGCCAGGTATGTGGTCAAATATTACCGCCGAGATGATAGGTTGTGTTAGGTTTGGTTATATTTCGTTATTGATGTACATGAAGGTCCCACGGAGACGTAGAGGCCAACATGCCAGGAATGTTGTCAAATATTACAGCCGCGATGTTACATTGGGCTAGGTTAGGTTATATTAGGTTATTGATGTATATAAAGGTCCCACGGAGACGTAGAGGCCAACTCGCCAGGAATGTTGTCAAATATTACCGCCGAAATGTTAGGTTGGTTTAGGTTAGGTTATATTACGTTCTTGATGTATATAAAGGTCCCACGCAGACGTAGTGGTCAACCCGCCGGGAAAGTTTTCAAATATTACCGCCGAGATGATAGGTTGGGTTAGGTTAGGTTATATTTCGTCATTGATATATGTGAAGGTCCCACGGAGACGTAGGGGCCAACTCGTCAGGAATATTGTCAAATATTACCGCCGAGATGATAGGTTGGATTAGGTTAGGTTGTATTACGTTATTGATGTATATAAATGTCCCACGGAGACGTAGAGACCAACAAACCAGGAATGTTGTCAAATATTGCCGCCGAAATGTTAGGTTGGGTTAGGTTAGGTTATATTACGTTATTGATGTATATAAAGGTCCCACGGAGACATAGAGGACAAGTCGTCAGGAATGTTGTCAAATATTACCGCCGAGATGTGAGGTTGGGTTAGGTTAGGTTATACTACGTTATTGATGTATATAAAGGTCCCACGGAGACATAGAGGACAACTCGTCAGGAATGTGGTCAAATATTACCGCCGAGATGATAGGTTGGATTAGGTTAGGTTATATTACGTTATTGATGTATATGAAGATCCCACGGAGACGTAGAGGCCAACTCGCCAGGTATGTGGTCAAATATTACCGCCGAGATGATAGGTTGGGTTAGGTTTGGTTATATTTCCTTATTGATGTATATGAAGGTCCCACGGAGACGTAGAGGCCAACATGCCAGGAATGTTGTCAAATATTACAGCCGAGATGTTAGATTGGGCTAGGTTAGGTTATATTACGTTATTGATGTATATGAAGGTCTCACGGAGACGTAGAGGCCAACATGCCAGGAATGTTGTCAAATATTACAGCCGCGATGTTAGATTGGGCTAGGTTAGGTTATATTACGTTATTGATGTATATAAAGGTCCCACGGAGACGTAGAGGCCAACTCCCCAGGAATGTCGTCAAATATTACAGCCGCGATGTCAGATTGGGTTACGTTAGGTTATATTACGTTATTGACGTATATAAAGGTCCCACGGAGACGTAGAGGCCAACAAGCCAGGAATGTTGCCAAATATTACCGCCGAGATGTGAGGTTGGGTTAGGTTAGGTTATATTACGTTATTGATGTATATAAAGGTCCCACGGAGACATAGAGGACAACTCGTCAGGAATGTGGTCAAATATTACCGCCGAGATGATAGGTTGGATTAGGTTAGGTTATATTACGTTATTGATGTATATGAAGATCCCACGGAGACGTAGAGGCCAACTCGCCAGGTATGTGGTCAAATATTACCGCCGAGATGATAGGTTGGGTTAGGTTTGGTTATATTTCGTTATTGATGTATATGAAGGTCCCACGGAGACGTAGAGGCCAACATGCCAGGAATGTTGTCAAATATTACAGCCGCGATGTTAGATTGGGCTAGGTTAGGTTATATTACGTTATTGATGTATATAAAGGTCCCACGGAGACGTAGAGGCCAACTCCGCAGGAATGTCGTCAAATATTACCGCCGAGATGATAGGTTGGATTAGGTTAGGTTATATTAAGTTATTGATGTATATGAAGATCCCACGGAGACGCCGAGGCCAACTCGCCAGGTATGTGGTCAAATCTTACCGCCGAGATGATAGGTTGGGTTAGGTTTGGTTATATTTCGTTATTAATGTATATGAAGGTCCCACGGAGACGTAGAGTCCAACTCGCCAGGAATGTTGTCAAATATTACAGCCGCGATGTTAGATTGGGTTAGGTTAGGTTATATTACGTTATTGTTGTATATAAAGGTCCCACGGAGACGTAGAGGCCAACTCGCCAGGAATGCTTTCAAATAATAGCGCCAAGAGGTTAGGTTGGGTCAGGTTAGGTTATATTACGTTATTGATGTATATGAAGATCCCACGGAGACGTAGAGGCCAACTCGCCAGGTATGTGGTCACATATTACCGCCGAGATGATAGGTTGGGTTACGTTAGGTTATATTACGTTATTGATGTATATAAAGGTCCCACGGAGACGTAGAGTCCAACTCGTCAGGAATATTGTCAAATATTACCGCCGAGATCATAGGTTGGATTAGGTTAGGTTATACTAAGTTATTGATGTATATGAAGATCCCATGGAGACGCAGAGGCCAACTCGCCAGGTATGTGGTCAAATATTACCGCCGAGATGATAGGTTGGGTTAGGTTTGGTTATATTTCGTTATTGATGTATATGAAGGTCCCACGGAGACGTAGAGGCCAACATGCCAGGAATGTTGGTCAAATATTACAGCCGCGATGTTAGATTGGGCTAGGTTAGGTTATATTACGTTATTGTTGTATATAAAGGTCCCACGGAGACGTAGAGGCCAACTCGCCAGGAATGCTTTCAAATAATAGCGCCAGGAGGTTAGGTTGGGTCAGGTTAGGTTATATTACGTTATTGATGTATATGAAGATCCCACGGAGACGTAGAGGCCAACTCGCCAGGTATGTGGTCAAATATTACCGCCGAGATGATAGGTTGGGTTAGGTTTGGTTATATTTCGTTATTGATGTATATGAAGGTCCCACGGAGACGTAGAGGCCAACATGCCAGGAATGTTGTCAAATATTACAGCCGCGATGTTAGATTGGGCTAGGTTAGGTTATATTACGTTATTGATGTATATAAAGGTCCCACGGAGACGTAGAGGCCAACTCCCCAGGAATGTTGTCAAATATTACCGCCGAAATGTTAGGTTGGGTTAGGTTAGGTTATATTACGTTCTTGATGTATATAAAGGCCCCACGCAGACGTAGAGGCCAACCCGCCAGGAAAGTTTTCAAATATTACCGCCGAGATGATAGGTTGGGATAGGTTAGGTTATATTTCGTCATTGATATATATGAAGGTCCCACGGAGACGTAGAGGCCAACAAGCCAGGAATGTTGACAAATATTACCGCCGAGATGGGAGGTTGGGTTAGGTTAGGTTATATTACGTTATTGATGTATATAAAGGTCCCACGGAGACGTAGAAGCCAACTCGCCAGGATTGTTGCCAAATATTACCGCCGCGATGTTAGATTGGGTTAGGTTTGTTTATATTTCGTTATTGATGTATATGAAGGTCCCACGGAGACGTAGAGGCCAACATGCCAGGAATGTTGTCAAATATTACAGCCGCGATGTTACATTGGGCTAGGTTAGGTTATATTAGGTTATTGATGTATATAAAGGTCCCACGGAGACGTAGAGGCCAACTCGCCAGGAATGTTGTCAAATATTACCGCCGAAATGTTAGGTTGGGTTAGGTTAGGTTATATTAAGTTATTGATGTATATGAAGATCCCACGGAGACGCAGAGGCCAACTCGCCAGGTATGTGGTCAAATATTACCGCCGAGATGATAGGTTGGGTTAGGTTTGGTTATATTTCGTTATTGATGTACATGAAGGTCCCACGGAGACGTAGAGGCCAACATGCCAGGAATGTTGTCAAATATTACAGCCGCGATGTTACATTGGGCTAGGTTAGGTTATATTAGGTTATTGATGTATATAAAGGTCCCACGGAGACGTAGAGGCCAACTCGCCAGGAATGTTGTCAAATATTACCGCCGAAATGTTAGGTTGGTTTAGGTTAGGTTATATTACGTTCTTGATGTATATAAAGGTCCCACGCAGACGTAGTGGTCAACCCGCCGGGAAAGTTTTCAAATATTACCGCCGAGATGATAGGTTGGGTTAGGTTAGGTTATATTTCGTCATTGATATATGTGAAGGTCCCACGGAGACGTAGGGGCCAACTCGTCAGGAATATTGTCAAATATTACCGCCGAGATGATAGGTTGGATTAGGTTAGGTTGTATTACGTTATTGATGTATATAAATGTCCCACGGAGACGTAGAGACCAACAAACCAGGAATGTTGTCAAATATTGCCGCCGAAATGTTAGGTTGGGTTAGGTTAGGTTATATTACGTTATTGATGTATATAAAGGTCCCACGGAGACATAGAGGACAAGACGTCAGGAATGTTGTCAAATATTACCGCCGAGATGTGAGGTTGGGTTAGGTTAGGTTATACTACGTTATTGATGTATATAAAGGTCCCACGGAGACATAGAGGACAACTCGTCAGGAATGTGGTCAAATATTACCGCCGAGATGATAGGTTGGATTAGGTTAGGTTATATTACGTTATTGATGTATATGAAGATCCCACGGAGACGTAGAGGCCAACTCGCCAGGTATGTGGTCAAATATTACCGCCGAGATGATAGGTTGGGTTAGGTTTGGTTATATTTCCTTATTGATGTATATGAAGGTCCCACGGAGACGTAGAGGCCAACATGCCAGGAATGTTGTCAAATATTACAGCCGAGATGTTAGATTGGGCTAGGTTAGGTTATATTACGTTATTGATGTATATGAAGGTCTCACGGAGACGTAGAGGCCAACATGCCAGGAATGTTGTCAAATATTACAGCCGCGATGTTAGATTGGGCTAGGTTAGGTTATATTACGTTATTGATGTATATAAAGGTCCCACGGAGACGTAGAGGCCAACTCCCCAGGAATGTCGTCAAATATTACAGCCGCGATGTCAGATTGGGTTACGTTAGGTTATATTACGTTATTGACGTATATAAAGGTCCCACGGAGACGTAGAGGCCAACAAGCCAGGAATGTTGCCAAATATTACCGCCGAGATGTGAGGTTGGGTTAGGTTAGGTTATATTACGTTATTGATGTATATAAAGGTCCCACGGAGACATAGAGGACAACTCGTCAGGAATGTGGTCAAATATTACCGCCGAGATGATAGGTTGGATTAGGTTAGGTTATATTACGTTATTGATGTATATGAAGATCCCACGGAGACGTAGAGGCCAACTCGCCAGGTATGTGGTCAAATATTACCGCCGAGATGATAGGTTGGGTTAGGTTTGGTTATATTTCGTTATTGATGTATATGAAGGTCCCACGGAGACGTAGAGGCCAACATGCCAGGAATGTTGTCAAATATTACAGCCGCGATGTTAGATTGGGCTAGGTTAGGTTATATTACGTTATTGTTGTATATAAAGGTCCCACGGAGACGTAGAGGCCAACTCGCCAGGAATGCTTTCAAATAATAGCGCCAAGAGGTTAGGTTGGGTCAGGTTAGGTTATATTACGTTATTGATGTATATGAAGATCCCACGGAGACGTAGAGGCCAACTCGCCAGGTATGTGGTCACATATTACCGCCGAGATGATAGGTTGGGTTACGTTAGGTTATATTACGTTATTGATGTATATAAAGGTCCCACGGAGACGTAGAGTCCAACTCGTCAGGAATATTGTCAAATATTACCGCCGAGATCATAGGTTGGATTAGGTTAGGTTATACTAAGTTATTGATGTATATGAAGATCCCATGGAGACGCAGAGGCCAACTCGCCAGGTATGTGGTCAAATATTACCGCCGAGATGATAGGTTGGGTTAGGTTTGGTTATATTTCGTTATTGATGTATATGAAGGTCCCACGGAGACGTAGAGGCCAACATGCCAGGAATGTTGGTCAAATATTACAGCCGCGATGTTAGATTGTGTTAGGTTAGGTTATATTTCGTCATTGATATATATGATGGTCCCACGGAGACGTAGAGGCCAACAAGTCAGGAATGTTGCCAAATATTACCGCCGAGATGTGAGGTTGGGTTAGGTTAGGTTATATTACGTTATTGATGTATATAAAGGTCCCACGGAGACGTAGAAGCCAACTCGCCAGGATTGTTGCCAAATATTACAGCCGCGACCTTAGATTGGGTTAGGTTAGGTTATATTACGTTATTGTTGTATATAAAGGTCCCACGGAGACGTAGAGGCCAACATGCCAGGAATGTTGGTCAAATATTACAGCCGCGATGTTAGATTGTGTTAGGTTAGGTTATATTACGTTATTGATGTATATGAAGATCCCACGGAGACGTAGAGGTCAACCCGGCGGGAAAGTTTTCAAATATTACCGCCGAGATGATAGGTTGGGTTAGGTTAGGTTATATTTCGTCATTGATATATATGAAGGTCCCACGGAGACGTAGAGGCCAACAAGCCAGGAATGTTGACAAATATTACCGCCGAGATGGGAGGTTGGGTTAGGTTAGGTTATATTACGTTATTGATGTATATAAAGGTCCCACGGAGACGTAGAAGCCAACTCGCCAGGATTGTTGCCAAATATTACCGCCGCGATGTTAGATTGGGTTAGGTTTGGTTATATTTCGTTATTGATGTATATGAAGGTCCCACGGAGACGTAGAGGCCAACATGCCAGGAATGTTGTCAAATATTACAGCCGCGATGTTACATTGGGCTAGGTTAGGTTATATTAGGTTATTGATGTATATAAAGGTCCCACGGAGACGTAGAGGCCAACTCGCCAGGAATGTTGTCAAATATTACCGCCGAAATGTTAGGTTGGGTTAGGTTAGGTTATATTAAGTTATTGATGTATATGAAGATCCCACGGAGACGCAGAGGCCAACTCGCCAGGTATGTGGTCAAATATTACCGCCGAGATGATAGGTTGGGTTAGGTTTGGTTATATTTCGTTATTAATGTATATAAAGGTCCCACGGAGACGTAGAGTCCAACTCGCCAGGAATGTTGTCAAATATTACAGCCGCGATGTTAGATTGGGTTAGGTTAGGTTATATTACGCTATTGATGTATATGAAGATCCCACGGAGACGTAGAGGCCAACTCGCCAGGTATGTGGTCAAATATTACCGCCGAGATGATAGGTTGTGTTAGGTTTGGTTATATTTCGTTATTGATGTACATGAAGGTCCCACGGAGACGTAGAGGCCAACATGCCAGGAATGTTGTCAAATATTACCGCCGAGATCATAGGTTGGATTAGGTTAGGTTATACTAAGTTATTGATGTATATGAAGATCCCATGGAGACGCAGAGGCCAACTCGCCAGGTATGTGGTCAAATATTACCGCCGAGATGATAGGTTGGGTTAGGTTAGGTTATATTAAGTTATTGATGTATATGAAGATCCCACGGAGACGCAGAGGCCAACTCGCCAGGTATGTGGTCAAATATTACCGCCGAGATGATAGGTTGGGTTAGGTTTGGTTATATTTCGTTATTAATGTATATAAAGGTCCCACGGAGACGTAGAGTCCAACTCCCCAGGAATGTTGTCAAATATTACAGCCGCGATGTTAGATTGGGTTAGGTTAGGTTATATTACGCTATTGATGTATATGAAGATCCCACGGAGACGTAGAGGCCAACTCGCCAGGTATGTGGTCAAATATTACCGCCGAGATGATAGGTTGTGTTAGGTTTGGTTATATTTCGTTATTGATGTACATGAAGGTCCCACGGAGACGTAGAGGCCAACATGCCAGGAATGTTGTCAAATATTACCCCCGAAATGTTAGGTTGGTTTAGGTTAGGTTATATTACGTTCTTGATGTATATAAAGGTCCCACGCAGACGTAGTGGTCAACCCGCCGGGAAAGTTTTCAAATATTACCGCCGAGATGATAGGTTGGGTTAGGTTAGGTTATATTTCGTCATTGATGTATATGAAGGTCCCACGGAGACGTAGGGGCCAACTCGTCAGGAATATTGTCAAATATTACCGCCGAGATGATAGGTTGGATTAGGTTAGGTTGTATTACGTTATTGATGTATATAAATGTCCCACGGAGACGTAGAGGCCAACAAACCAGGAATGTTGTCAAATATTGCCGCCGAAATGTTAGGTTGGGTTAGGTTAGGTTATATTACGTTATTGATGTATATAAAGGTCGCACGGAGACATAGAGGACAAGTCGTCAGGAATGTTGTCAAATATTACCGCCGAGATGATAGGTTGGATTAGGTTAGGTTATATTAAGTTATTGATGTATATGAAGATCCCACGGAGACGCAGAGGCCAACTCGCCAGGTATGTGGTCAAATATTACCGCCGAGATGATAGGTTGGGTTAGGTTTGGTTATATTTCGTTATTAATGTATATGAAGGTCCCACGGAGACGTAGAGTCCAACTCGCCAGGTATGTGGTCAAATATTACCGCCGAGATGATAGGTTGGGTTAGGTTTGGTTATATTTCGTTATTAATGTATATGAAGGTCCCACGGAGACGTAGAGTCCAACTCGCCAGGAATGTTGTCAAATATTACAGCCGCGATGTTAGATTGGGTTAGGTTAGGTTATATTGCGCTATTGATGTATATGAAGATCCCACGCAGACGTAGAGGTCAACCCGCCGGGAAAGTTTTCAAATATTACCGCCGAGATGATAGGTTGGGTTAGGTTAGGTTATATTTCGTCATTGATATATATGAAGGTCTCACGGAGACGTAGAGGCCAACAAGCCAGGAATGTTGACAAATATTACCGCCGAGATGGGAGGTTGGGTTAGGTTAGGTTATATTACGTTATTGATGTATATGAAGATCCCACGGAGACGTAGAGGCCAACTCGCCAGGTATGTGGTCAAATATTACCGCCGAGATGATAGGTTGGGTTAGGTTTGGTTATATTTCCTTATTGATGTATATGAAGGTCCCACGGAGACGTAGAGGCCAACTCCCCAGGAATGTCGTCAAATATTACCGCCGAGATGGGAGGTTGGGTTAGGTTAGGTTATATTACGTTATTGATGTATATAAATGTCCCACGGAGACGTAGAGGCCAACAAGCCAGGAATGTTGCCAAATATTACAGCCGCGATGTTAGATTGGGTTAGGTTAGGTTATATTACGCTATTGATGTATATGAAGATCCCACGGAGACGTAGAGGCCAACTCGCCAGGTATGTGGTCAAATATTACCGCCGAGATGATAGGTTGTGTTAGGTTTGGTTATATTTCGTTATTGATGTACATGAAGGTCCCACGGAGACGTAGAGGCCAACATGCCAGGAATGTTGTCAAATATTACCCCCGAAATGTTAGGTTGGTTTAGGTTAGGTTATATTACGTTCTTGATGTATATAAAGGTCCCACGCAGACGTAGTGGTCAACCCGCCGGGAAAGTTTTCAAATATTACCGCCGAGATGATAGGTTGGGTTAGGTTAGGTTATATTTCGTCATTGATGTATATGAAGGTCCCACGGAGACGTAGGGGCCAACTCGTCAGGAATATTGTCAAATATTACCGCCGAGATGATAGGTTGGATTAGGTTAGGTTGTATTACGTTATTGATGTATATAAATGTCCCACGGAGACGTAGAGGCCAACAAACCAGGAATGTTGTCAAATATTGCCGCCGAAATGTTAGGTTGGGTTAGGTTAGGTTATATTACGTTATTGATGTATATAAAGGTCGCACGGAGACATAGAGGACAAGTCGTCAGGAATGTTGTCAAATATTACCGCCGAGATGATAGGTTGGATTAGGTTAGGTTATATTAAGTTATTGATGTATATGAAGATCCCACGGAGACGCAGAGGCCAACTCGCCAGGTATGTGGTCAAATATTACCGCCGAGATGATAGGTTGGGTTAGGTTTGGTTATATTTCGTTATTAATGTATATGAAGGTCCCACGGAGACGTAGAGTCCAACTCGCCAGGTATGTGGTCAAATATTACCGCCGAGATGATAGGTTGGGTTAGGTTTGGTTATATTTCGTTATTAATGTATATGAAGGTCCCACGGAGACGTAGAGTCCAACTCGCCAGGAATGTTGTCAAATATTACAGCCGCGATGTTAGATTGGGTTAGGTTAGGTTATATTGCGCTATTGATGTATATGAAGATCCCACGCAGACGTAGAGGTCAACCCGCCGGGAAAGTTTTCAAATATTACCGCCGAGATGATAGGTTGGGTTAGGTTAGGTTATATTTCGTCATTGATATATATGAAGGTCTCACGGAGACGTAGAGGCCAACAAGCCAGGAATGTTGACAAATATTACCGCCGAGATGGGAGGTTGGGTTAGGTTAGGTTATATTACGTTATTGATGTATATGAAGATCCCACGGAGACGTAGAGGCCAACTCGCCAGGTATGTGGTCAAATATTACCGCCGAGATGATAGGTTGGGTTAGGTTTGGTTATATTTCCTTATTGATGTATATGAAGGTCCCACGGAGACGTAGAGGCCAACATGCCAGGAATGTTGTCAAATATTACAGCCGCGATGTTAGATTGGGCTAGGTTAGGTTATATTACGTTATTGATGTATATGAAGGTCCCACGGAGACGTAGAGGCCAACATGCCAGGAATGTTGTCAAATATTACAGCCGCGATGTTAGATTGGGCTAGGTTAGGTTATATTACGTTATTGCTGTATATAAAGGTCCCACGGAGACGTAGAGGCCAACTCCCCAGGAATGTCGTCAAATATTACCGCCGAGATGGGAGGTTGGGTTAGGTTAGGTTATATTACGTTATTGATGTATATAAATGTCCCACGGAGACGTAGAGGCCAACAAGCCAGGAATGTTGCCAAATATTGCCGCCGAAATGTTAGGTTGGGTTATGTTAGGTTATATTACGTTATTGATGTATATAAAGGTCCCACGGAGACATAGATGCCAACTCGTCAGGAATGTTGTCAAATATTACCGCCGAGATGATAGGTTGGATTAGGTTAGGTTATATTAAGTTATTGATGTATATGAAGATCCCACGGAGACGCCGAGGCCAACTCGCCAGGTATGTGGTCAAATCTTACCGCCGAGATGATAGGTTGGGTTAGGTTTGGTTATATTTCGTTATTAATGTATATGAAGGTCCCACGGAGACGTAGAGTCCAACTCGCCAGGAATGTTGTCAAATATTACAGCCGCGATGTTAGATTGGGTTAGGTTAGGTTATATTAAGTTATTGATGTATATGAAGATCCCACGGAGACGCAGAGGCCAACTCGCCAGGTATGTGGTCAAATATTACCGCCGAGATGATAGGTTGGGTTAGGTTTGGTTATATTTCGTTATTAATGTATATAAAGGTCCCACGGAGACGTAGAGTCCAACTCGCCAGGAATGTTGTCAAATATTACAGCCGCGATGTCAGATTGGGTTAGGTTAGGTTATATTACGCTATTGATGTATATGAAGATCCCACGGAGACGTAGAGGCCAACTCGCCAGGTATGTGGTCAAATATTACCGCCGAGATGATAGGTTGGATTAGGTTAGGTTATATTAAGTTATTGATGTATATGAAGATCCCACGGAGACGCCGAGGCCAACTCGCCAGGTATGTGGTCAAATCTTACCGCCGAGATGATAGGTTGGGTTAGGTTTGGTTATATTTCGTTATTGATGTATATGAAGGTCCCACGGAGACGTAGAGGCCAACATGCCAGGAATGTTGTCAAATATTACAGCCGCGATGTTAGATTGGGCTAGGTTAGGTTATATTACGTTATTGATGTATATAAAGGTCCCACGGAGACGTAGAGGCCAACTCCGCAGGAATGTCGTCAAATATTACCGCCGAGATGATAGGTTGGATTAGGTTAGGTTATATTAAGTTATTGATGTATATGAAGATCCCACGGAGACGCCGAGGCCAACTCGCCAGGTATGTGGTCAAATCTTACCGCCGAGATGATAGGTTGGGTTAGGTTTGGTTATATTTCGTTATTAATGTATATGAAGGTCCCACGGAGACGTAGAGTCCAACTCGCCAGGAATGTCGTCAAATATTACAGCCGCGATGTCAGATTGGGTTAGGTTAGGTTATATTACGTTATTGATGTATATAAAGGTCCCACGGAGACATAGAGGACAACTCGTCAGGAATGTGGTCAAATATTACCGCCGAGATGATAGGTTGGATTAGGTTAGGTTATATTACGTTATTGATGTATATGAAGATCCCACGGAGACGTAGAGGCCAACTCGCCAGGTATGTGGTCAAATATTACCGCCGAGATGATAGGTTGGGTTAGGTTTGGTTATATTTCGTTATTGATGTATATAAAAGTCCCACGGAGACGCAGAAGCCAACAAGCCAGGAATGTTGCCAAATATTGCCGCCGAAATGTTAGATTGGGTCAGGTTAGGTTAGATTACGTTATTGTCGTATATAAAGGACCCACGGAGACGTAGAGGCCAACATGCCAGGAATGTTGGTCAGATATTACAGCCGCGATGTTAGATTGGGTTAGGTTAGGTTATATTACGTTATTGTTGTATATAAAGGTCCCACGGAGACGTAGAGGCCAACTCGCCAGGAATGCTTTCAAATAATAGCGCCAAGAGGTTAGGTTGGGTCAGGTTAGGTTATATTACGTTATTGATGTATATGAAGATCCCACGGAGACGTAGAGGCCAACTCGCCAGGTATGTGGTCACATATTACCGCCGAGATGATAGGTTGGGTTACGTTAGGTTATATTACGTTATTGATGTATATAAAGGTCCCACGGAGACGTAGAGTCCAACTCGTCAGGAATATTGTCAAATATTACCGCCGAGATCATAGGTTGGATTAGGTTAGGTTATACTAAGTTATTGATGTATATGAAGATCCCATGGAGACGCAGAGGCCAACTCGCCAGGTATGTGGTCAAATATTACCGCCGAGATGATAGGTTGGGTTAGGTTTGGTTATATTTCGTTATTGATGTATATGAAGGTCCCACGGAGACGTAGAGGCCAACATGCCAGGAATGTTGTCAAATATTACAGCCGCGATGTTAGATTGGGCTAGGTTAGGTTATATTACGTTATTGATGTATATAAAGGTCCCACGGAGACGTAGAGGCCAACTCCGCAGGAATGTCGTCAAATATTACCGCCGAGATGATAGGTTGGATTAGGTTAGGTTATATTAAGTTATTGATGTATATGAAGATCCCACGGAGACGCCGAGGCCAACTCGCCAGGTATGTGGTCAAATCTTACCGCCGAGATGATAGGTTGGGTTAGGTTTGGTTATATTTCGTTATTAATGTATATGAAGGTCCCACGGAGACGTAGAGTCCAACTCGCCAGGAATGTCGTCAAATATTACAGCCGCGATGTCAGATTGGGTTAGGTTAGGTTATATTACGTTATTGATGTATATAAAGGTCCCACGGAGACATAGAGGACAACTCGTCAGGAATGTGGTCAAATATTACCGCCGAGATGATAGGTTGGATTAGGTTAGGTTATATTACGTTATTGATGTATATGAAGATCCCACGGAGACGTAGAGGCCAACTCGCCAGGTATGTGGTCAAATATTACCGCCGAGATGATAGGTTGGGTTAGGTTTGGTTATATTTCGTTATTGATGTATATAAAAGTCCCACGGAGACGCAGAAGCCAACAAGCCAGGAATGTTGCCAAATATTGCCGCCGAAATGTTAGATTGGGTCAGGTTAGGTTAGATTACGTTATTGTCGTATATAAAGGACCCACGGAGACGTAGAGGCCAACATGCCAGGAATGTTGGTCAGATATTACAGCCGCGATGTTAGATTGGGTTAGGTTAGGTTATATTACGTTATTGTTGTATATAAAGGTCCCACGGAGACGTAGAGGCCAACTCGCCAGGAATGCTTTCAAATAATAGCGCCAAGAGGTTAGGTTGGGTCAGGTTAGGTTATATTACGTTATTGATGTATATGAAGATCCCACGGAGACGTAGAGGCCAACTCGCCAGGTATGTGGTCACATATTACCGCCGAGATGATAGGTTGGGTTACGTTAGGTTATATTACGTTATTGATGTATATAAAGGTCCCACGGAGACGTAGAGTCCAACTCGTCAGGAATATTGTCAAATATTACCGCCGAGATCATAGGTTGGATTAGGTTAGGTTATACTAAGTTATTGATGTATATGAAGATCCCATGGAGACGCAGAGGCCAACTCGCCAGGTATGTGGTCAAATATTACCGCCGAGATGATAGGTTGGGTTAGGTTTGGTTATATTTCGTTATTGATGTATATGAAGGTCCCACGGAGACGTAGAGGCCAACATGCCAGGAATGTTGTCAAATATTACAGCCGCGATGTTAGATTGGGCTAGGTTAGGTTATATTACGTTATTGATGTATATAAAGGTCCCACGGAGACGTAGAGGCCAACTCCCCAGGAATGTTGTCAAATATTACCGCCGAAATGTTAGGTTGGGTTAGGTTAGGTTATATTACGTTCTTGATGTATATAAAGGCCCCACGCAGACGTAGAGGCCAACCCGCCAGGAAAGTTTTCAAATATTACCGCCGAGATGATAGGTTGGGTTAGGTTAGGTTATATTTCGTCATTGATATATATGAAGGTCCCACGGAGACGTAGAGGCCAACAAGCCAGGAATGTTGACAAATATTACCGCCGAGATGGGAGGTTGGGTTAGGTTAGGTTATATTACGTTATTGATGTATATAAAGGTCCCACGGAGACGTAGAAGCCAACTCGCCAGGATTGTTGCCAAATATTACCGCCGCGATGTTAGATTGGGTTAGGTTTGGTTATATTTCGTTATTGATGTATATGAAGGTCCCACGGAGACGTAGAGGCCAACTCGCCAGGTATGTGGTCAAATATTACCGCCGAGATGATAGGTTGGGTTAGGTTTGGTTATATTTCGTTATTAATGTATATAAAGGTCCCACGGAGACGTAGAGTCCAACTCGCCAGGAATGTTGTCAAATATTACAGCCGCGATGTCAGATTGGGTTAGGTTAGGTTATATTACGCTATTGATGTATATGAAGATCCCACGGAGACGTAGAGGCCAACTCGCCAGGTATGTGGTCAAATATTACCGCCGAGATGATAGGTTGGATTAGGTTAGGTTATATTAAGTTATTGATGTATATGAAGATCCCACGGAGACGCCGAGGCCAACTCGCCAGGTATGTGGTCAAATCTTACCGCCGAGATGATAGGTTGGGTTAGGTTTGGTTATATTTCGTTATTGATGTATATGAAGGTCCCACGGAGACGTAGAGGCCAACTCGCCAGGAATGTTGTCAAATATTACCGCCGAAATGTTAGGTTGGGTTAGGTTTGGTTATATTTCGTTATTGATGTATATGAAGATCCCACGGAGACGTAGAGGTCAACCCGGCGGGAAAGTTTTCAAATATTACCGCCGAGATGATAGGTTGGATTAGGTTAGGTTATATTAAGTTATTGATGTATATGAAGATCCCACGGAGACGCCGAGGCCAACTCGCCAGGTATGTGGTCAAATCTTACCGCCGAGATGATAGGTTGGGTTAGGTTTGGTTATATTTCGTTATTAATGTATATGAAGGTCCCACGGAGACGTAGAGTCCAACTCGCCAGGAATGTTGTCAAATATTACAGCCGCGATGTTAGATTGGGTTAGGTTAGGTTATATTACGTTATTGATGTATATGAAGATCCCACGGAGACGTAGAGGCCAACTCGCCAGGAATGTTGTCAAATATTACCGCCGAGATGATAGGTTGGGTTAGGTCAGCTTATATTACGTTATTGATTTATATGAAGGACCCACGTAGACGTAGGGGCCAACTCGTCAGGAATATTGTCAAATATTACCGCCGAGATGATAGGTTGGATTAGCTTAAGTTATATTACGTTATTGATGTATATAAAAGTCCCACGGAGACGCAGAAGCCAACAAGCCAGGAATGTTGCCAAATATTGCCGCCGAAATGTTAGATTGGGTCAGGTTAGGTTAGATTACGTTATTGTCGTATATAAAGGACCCACGGAGACGTAGAGGCCAACATGCCAGGAATGTTGGTCAGATATTACAGCCGCGATGTTAGATTGGGTTAGGTTAGGTTATATTACGTTATTGTTGTATATAAAGGTCCCACGGAGACGTAGAGGCCAACTCGCCAGGAATGCTTTCAAATAATAGCGCCAAGAGGTTAGGTTGGGTCAGGTTAGGTTATATTACGTTATTGATGTATATGAAGATCCCACGGAGACGTAGAGGCCAACTCGCCAGGTATGTGGTCACATATTACCGCCGAGATGATAGGTTGGGTTACGTTAGGTTATATTACGTTATTGATGTATATAAAGGTCCCACGGAGACGTAGAGTCCAACTCGTCAGGAATATTGTCAAATATTACCGCCGAGATCATAGGTTGGATTAGGTTAGGTTATACTAAGTTATTGATGTATATGAAGATCCCATGGAGACGCAGAGGCCAACTCGCCAGGAATGTTGTCAAATATTACCGCCGAAATGTTAGGTTGGTTTAGGTTAGGTTATATTACGTTCTTGATGTATATAAAGGTCCCACGCAGACGTAGTGGTCAACCCGCCGGGAAAGTTTTCAAATATTACCGCCGAGATGATAGGTTGGGTTAGGTTAGGTTATATTTCGTCATTGATATATGTGAAGGTCCCACGGAGACGTAGGGGCCAACTCGTCAGGAATATTGTCAAATATTACCGCCGAGATGATAGGTTGGATTAGGTTAGGTTGTATTACGTTATTGATGTATATAAATGTCCCACGGAGACGTAGAGACCAACAAACCAGGAATGTTGTCAAATATTGCCGCCGAAATGTTAGGTTGGGTTAGGTTAGGTTATATTACGTTATTGATGTATATAAAGGTCCCACGGAGACATAGAGGACAAGTCGTCAGGAATGTTGTCAAATATTACCGCCGAGATGTGAGGTTGGGTTAGGTTAGGTTATACTACGTTATTGATGTATATAAAGGTCCCACGGAGACATAGAGGACAACTCGTCAGGAATGTGGTCAAATATTACCGCCGAGATGATAGGTTGGATTAGGTTAGGTTATATTACGTTATTGATGTATATGAAGATCCCACGGAGACGTAGAGGCCAACTCGCCAGGTATGTGGTCAAATATTACCGCCGAGATGATAGGTTGGGTTAGGTTTGGTTATATTTCCTTATTGATGTATATGAAGGTCCCACGGAGACGTAGAGGCCAACATGCCAGGAATGTTGTCAAATATTACAGCCGAGATGTTAGATTGGGCTAGGTTAGGTTATATTACGTTATTGATGTATATGAAGGTCCCACGGAGACGTAGAGGCCAACATGCCAGGAATGTTGTCAAATATTACAGCCGCGATGTTAGATTGGGCTAGGTTAGGTTATATTACGTTATTGATGTATATAAAGGTCCCACGGAGACGTAGAGGCCAACTCCCCAGGAATGTCGTCAAATATTACAGCCGCGATGTCAGATTGGGTTACGTTAGGTTATATTACGTTATTGACGTATATAAAGGTCCCACGGAGACGTAGAGGCCAACAAGCCAGGAATGTTGCCAAATATTACCGCCGAGATGTGAGGTTGGGTTAGGTTAGGTTATATTACGTTATTGATGTATATAAAGGTCCCACGGAGACATAGAGGACAACTCGTCAGGAATGTGGTCAAATATTACCGCCGAGATGATAGGTTGGATTAGGTTAGGTTATATTACGTTATTGATGTATATGAAGATCCCACGGAGACGTAGAGGCCAACTCGCCAGGTATGTGGTCAAATATTACCGCCGAGATGATAGGTTGGGTTAGGTTTGGTTATATTTCGTTATTGATGTATATGAAGGTCCCACGGAGACGTAGAGGCCAACATGCCAGGAATGTTGTCAAATATTACAGCCGCGATGTTAGATTGGGCTAGGTTAGGTTATATTACGTTATTGATGTATATAAAGGTCCCACGGAGACGTAGAGGCCAACTCCGCAGGAATGTCGTCAAATATTACCGCCGAGATGATAGGTTGGATTAGGTTAGGTTATATTAAGTTATTGATGTATATGAAGATCCCACGGAGACGCCGAGGCCAACTCGCCAGGTATGTGGTCAAATCTTACCGCCGAGATGATAGGTTGGGTTAGGTTTGGTTATATTTCGTTATTAATGTATATGAAGGTCCCACGGAGACGTAGAGTCCAACTCGCCAGGAATGTTGTCAAATATTACAGCCGCGATGTTAGATTGGGTTAGGTTAGGTTATATTACGTTATTGTTGTATATAAAGGTCCCACGGAGACGTAGAGGCCAACTCGCCAGGAATGCTTTCAAATAATAGCGCCAAGAGGTTAGGTTGGGTCAGGTTAGGTTATATTACGTTATTGATGTATATGAAGATCCCACGGAGACGTAGAGGCCAACTCGCCAGGTATGTGGTCACATATTACCGCCGAGATGATAGGTTGGGTTACGTTAGGTTATATTACGTTATTGATGTATATAAAGGTCCCACGGAGACGTAGAGTCCAACTCGTCAGGAATATTGTCAAATATTACCGCCGAGATCATAGGTTGGATTAGGTTAGGTTATACTAAGTTATTGATGTATATGAAGATCCCATGGAGACGCAGAGGCCAACTCGCCAGGTATGTGGTCAAATATTACCGCCGAGATGATAGGTTGGGTTAGGTTTGGTTATATTTCGTTATTGATGTATATGAAGGTCCCACGGAGACGTAGAGGCCAACATGGCAGGAATGTTGTCAAATATTACAGCCGCGATGTTAGATTGGGTTAGGTTAGGTTATATTTCGTCATTGATATATATGATGGTCCCACGGAGACGTAGAGGCCAACAAGTCAGGAATGTTGCCAAATATTACCGCCGAGATGTGAGGTTGGGTTAGGTTAGGTTATATTACGTTATTGATGTATATAAAGGTCCCACGGAGACGTAGAAGCCAACTCGCCAGGATTGTTGCCAAATATTACAGCCGCGACCTTAGATTGGGTTAGGTTAGGTTATATTACGTTATTGTTGTATATAAAGGTCCCACGGAGACGTAGAGGCCAACATGCCAGGAATGTTGGTCAAATATTACAGCCGCGATGTTAGATTGTGTTAGGTTAGGTTATATTACGTTATTGATGTATATGAAGATCCCACGGAGACGTAGAGGTCAACCCGGCGGGAAAGTTTTCAAATATTACCGCCGAGATGATAGGTTGGGTTAGGTTAGGTTATATTTCGTCATTGATATATATGAAGGTCCCACGGAGACGTAGAGGCCAACAAGCCAGGAATGTTGACAAATATTACCGCCGAGATGGGAGGTTGGGTTAGGTTAGGTTATATTACGTTATTGATGTATATAAAGGTCCCACGGAGACGTAGAAGCCAACTCGCCAGGATTGTTGCCAAATATTACCGCCGCGATGTTAGATTGGGTTAGGTTTGGTTATATTTCGTTATTGATGTATATGAAGGTCCCACGGAGACGTAGAGGCCAACATGCCAGGAATGTTGTCAAATATTACAGCCGCGATGTTACATTGGGCTAGGTTAGGTTATATTAGGTTATTGATGTATATAAAGGTCTCACGGAGACGTAGAGGCCAACTCGCCAGGAATGTTGTCAAATATTACCGCCGAAATGTTAGGTTGGGTTAGGTTAGGTTATATTAAGTTATTGATGTATATGAAGATCCCACGGAGACGCAGAGGCCAACTCGCCAGGTATGTGGTCAAATATTACCGCCGAGATGATAGGTTGGGTTAGGTTTGGTTATATTTCGTTATTAATGTATATAAAGGTCCCACGGAGACGTAGAGTCCAACTCGCCAGGAATGTTGTCAAATATTACAGCCGCGATGTTAGATTGGGTTAGGTTAGGTTATATTACGCTATTGATGTATATGAAGATCCCACGGAGACGTAGAGGCCAACTCGCCAGGTATGTGGTCAAATATTACCGCCGAGATGATAGGTTGTGTTAGGTTTGGTTATATTTCGTTATTGATGTACATGAAGGTCCCACGGAGACGTAGAGGCCAACATGCCAGGAATGTTGTCAAATATTACAGCCGCGATGTTACATTGGGCTAGGTTAGGTTATATTAGGTTATTGATGTATATAAAGGTCCCACGGAGACGTAGAGGCCAACTCGCCAGGAATGTTGTCAAATATTACCGCCGAAATGTTAGGTTGGTTTAGGTTAGGTTATATTACGTTCTTGATGTATATAAAGGTCCCACGCAGACGTAGTGGTCAACCCGCCGGGAAAGTTTTCAAATATTACCGCCGAGATGATAGGTTGGGTTAGGTTAGGTTATATTTCGTCATTGATATATATGAAGGTCCCACGGAGACGTAGGGGCCAACTTGTCAGGAATATTGTCAAATATTACCGCCGAGATGATAGGTTGGATTAGGTTAGGTTGTATTACGTTATTGATGTATATAAATGTCCCACGGAGACGTAGAGACCAACAAACCAGGAATGTTGTCAAATATTGCCGCCGAAATGTTAGGTTGGGTTAGGTTAGGTTATATTACGTTATTGATGTATATAAAGGTCCCACGGAGACATAGAGGACAAGTCGTCAGGAATGTTGTCAAATATTACCGCCGAGATGATAGGTTGGATTAGGTTAGGTTATATTAAGTTATTGATGTATATGAAGATCCCACGGAGACGCAGAGCCCAACTCGCCAGGTATGTGGTCAAATATTACCGCCGAGATGATAGGTTGGGTTAGGTTTGGTTATATTTCGTTATTAATGTATATAAAGGTCCCACGGAGACGTAGTGTCCAACTCGCCAGGAATGTTGTCAAATATTACAGCCGCGATGTTAGATTGGGTTAGGTTAGGTTATATTACGCTATTGATGTATATGAAGATCCCACGGAGACGTAGAGGCCAACTCGCCAGGTATGTGGTCAAATATTACCGCCGAGATGATAGGTTGGGTTAGGTTTGGTTATATTTCGTTATTAATGTATATAAAGGTCCCACGGAGACGTAGAGTCCAACTCGCCAGGAATGTTGTCAAATATTACAGCCGCGATGTTAGATTGGGTTAGGTTAGGTTATATTACGCTATTGATGTATATGAAGATCCCACGGAGACGTAGAGGCCAACTCGCCAGGTATGTGGTCAAATATTACCGCCGAGATGATAGGTTGTGTTAGGTTTGGTTATATTTCGTTATTGATGTACATGAAGGTCCCACGGAGACGTAGAGGCCAACATGCCAGGAATGTTGTCAAATATTACAGCCGCGATGTTACATTGGGCTAGGTTAGGTTATATTACGTTATTGATGTATATAAAGGTCCCACGGAGACGTAGAGGCCAACTCCCCAGGAATGTTGTCAAATATTACCGCCGTAATGTTAGGTTGGGTTAGGTTAGGTTATATTACGTTCTTGATGTATATAAAGGCCCCACGCAGACGTAGAGGCCAACCCGCCAGGAAAGTTTTCAAATATTACCGCCGAGATGATAGGTTGGGTTAGGTTAGGTTATATTTCGTCATTGATATATATGATGGTCCCACGGAAACGTAGAGGCCAACAAGTCAGGAATGTTGCCAAATATTACCGCCGAGATGTGAGGTTGGGTTAGGTTAGGTTATATTACGTTATTGATGTATATAAAGGTCCCACGGAGACGTAGAAGCCAACTCGCCAGGATTGTTGCCAAATATTACAGCCGCGATGTTAGATTGGGTTAGGTTAGGTTATACTACGCTATTGATGTATATGAAGATCCCACGGAGACGTAGAGGTCAACCCGGCGGGAAAGTTTTCAAATATTACCGCCGAGATGATAGGTTGGGTTAGGTTAGGTTATATTTCGTCATTGATATATATGAAGGTCCCACGGAGACGTAGAGGCCAACAAGCCAGGAATGTTGACAAATATTACCGCCGAGATGGGAGGTTGGGTTAGGTTAGGTTATATTACGTTATTGATGTATATAAAGGTCCCACGGAGACGTAGAGGCCAACTCGTCAGGAATATTGTCAAATATTACCGCCGAGATGATAGGTTGGATTAGGTTAGGTTATATTAAGTTATTGATGTATATGAAGATCCCACGGAGACGCAGAGGCCAACTCGCCAGGTATGTGGTCAAATATTACCGCCGAGATGATAGGTTGGGTTAGGTTTGGTTATATTTCGTTATTAATGTATATAAAGGTCCCACGGAGACGTAGAGTCCAACTCGCCAGGAATGTTGTCAAATATTACAGCCGCGATGTTAGATTGGGTTAGGTTAGGTTATATTACGTTATTGATGTATATGAAGATCCCACGGAGACGTAGAGGCCAACTCGCCAGGAATGTTGTCAAATATTACCGCCGAGATGATAGGTTGGGTTAGGTCAGCTTATATTACGTTATTGATTTATATGAAGGACCCACGTAGACGTAGGGGCCAACTCGTCAGGAATATTGTCAAATATTACCGCCGAGATGATAGGTTGGATTAGCTTAAGTTATATTACGTTATTGATGTATATAAAAGTCCCACGGAGACGCAGAAGCCAACAAGCCAGGAATGTTGCCAAATATTGCCGCCGAAATGTTAGATTGGGTCAGGTTAGGTTAGATTACGTTATTGTCGTATATAAAGGACCCACGGAGACGTAGAGGCCAACATGCCAGGAATGTTGGTCAGATATTACAGCCGCGATGTTAGATTGGGTTAGGTTAGGTTATATTACGTTATTGTTGTATATAAAGGTCCCACGGAGACGTAGAGGCCAACTCGCCAGGAATGCTTTCAAATAATAGCGCCAAGAGGTTAGGTTGGGTCAGGTTAGGTTATATTACGTTATTGATGTATATGAAGATCCCACGGAGACGTAGAGGCCAACTCGCCAGGTATGTGGTCACATATTACCGCCGAGATGATAGGTTGGGTTACGTTAGGTTATATTACGTTATTGATGTATATAAAGGTCCCACGGAGACGTAGAGTCCAACTCGTCAGGAATATTGTCAAATATTACCGCCGAGATCATAGGTTGGATTAGGTTAGGTTATACTAAGTTATTGATGTATATGAAGATCCCATGGAGACGCAGAGGCCAACTCGCCAGGTATGTGGTCAAATATTACCGCCGAGATGATAGGTTGGGTTAGGTTTGGTTATATTTCGTTATTGATGTATATGAAGGTCCCACGGAGACGTAGAAGCCAACATGCCAGGAATGTTGTCAAATATTACAGCCGCGATGTTAGATTGGGCTAGGTTAGGTTATATTACGTTATTGATGTATATAAAGGTCCCACGGAGACGTAGAGGCCAACTCCCCAGGAATGTTGTCAAATATTACCGCCGAAATGTTAGGTTGGGTTAGGTTAGGTTATATTACGTTCTTGATGTATATAAAGGCCCCACGCAGACGTAGAGGCCAACCCGCCAGGAAAGTTTTCAAATATTACCGCCGAGATGATAGGTTGGGTTAGGTTAGGTTATATTTCGTCATTGATATATATGAAGGTCCCACGGAGACGTAGAGGCCAACAAGCCAGGAATGTTGACAAATATTACCGCCGAGATGGGAGGTTGGGTTAGGTTAGGTTATATTACGTTATTGATGTATATAAAGGTCCCACGGAGACGTAGAAGCCAACTCGCCAGGATTGTTGCCAAATATTACCGCCGCGATGTTAGATTGGGTTAGGTTTGGTTATATTTCGTTATTGATGTATATGAAGGTCCCACGGAGACGTAGAGGCCAACATGCCAGGAATGTTGTCAAATATTACAGCCGCGATGTTACATTGGGCTAGGTTAGGTTATATTAGGTTATTGATGTATATAAAGGTCCCACGGAGACGTAGAGGCCAACTCGCCAGGAATGTTGTCAAATATTACCGCCGAAATGTTAGGTTGGGTTAGGTTAGGTTATATTAAGTTATTGATGTATATGAAGATCCCACGGAGACGCAGAGGCCAACTCGCCAGGTATGTGGTCAAATATTACCGCCGAGATGATAGGTTGGGTTAGGTTTGGTTATATTTCGTTATTGATGTACATGAAGGTCCCACGGAGACGTAGAGGCCAACATGCCAGGAATGTTGTCAAATATTACAGCCGCGATGTTACATTGGGCTAGGTTAGGTTATATTAGGTTATTGATGTATATAAAGGTCCCACGGAGACGTAGAGGCCAACTCGCCAGGAATGTTGTCAAATATTACCGCCGAAATGTTAGGTTGGTTTAGGTTAGGTTATATTACGTTCTTGATGTATATAAAGGTCCCACGCAGACGTAGTGGTCAACCCGCCGGGAAAGTTTTCAAATATTACCGCCGAGATGATAGGTTGGGTTAGGTTAGGTTATATTTCGTCACTGATATATGTGAAGGTCCCACGGAGACGTAGGGGCCAACTCGTCAGGAATATTGTCAAATATTACCGCCGAGATGATAGGTTGGATTAGGTTAGGTTGTATTACGTTATTGATGTATATAAATGTCCCACGGAGACGTAGAGACCAACAAACCAGGAATGTTGTCAAATATTGCCGCCGAAATGTTAGGTTGGGTTAGGTTAGGTTATATTACGTTATTGATGTATATAAAGGTCCCACGGAGACATAGAGGACAAGTCGTCAGGAATGTTGTCAAATATTACCGCCGAGATGTGAGGTTGGGTTAGGTTAGGTTATACTACGTTATTGATGTATATAAAGGTCCCACGGAGACATAGAGGACAACTCGTCAGGAATGTGGTCAAATATTACCGCCGAGATGATAGGTTGGATTAGGTTAGGTTATATTACGTTATTGATGTATATGAAGATCCCACGGAGACGTAGAGGCCAACTCGCCAGGTATGTGGTCAAATATTACCGCCGAGATGATAGGTTGGGTTAGGTTTGGTTATATTTCCTTATTGATGTATATGAAGGTCCCACGGAGACGTAGAGGCCAACATGCCAGGAATGTTGTCAAATATTACAGCCGAGATGTTAGATTGGGCTAGGTTAGGTTATATTACGTTATTGATGTATATGAAGGTCCCACGGAGACGTAGAGGCCAACATGCCAGGAATGTTGTCAAATATTACAGCCGCGATGTTAGATTGGGCTAGGTTAGGTTATATTACGTTATTGATGTATATAAAGGTCCCACGGAGACGTAGAGGCCAACTCCCCAGGAATGTCGTCAAATATTACAGCCGCGATGTCAGATTGGGTTACGTTAGGTTATATTACGTTATTGACGTATATAAAGGTCCCACGGAGACGTAGAGGCCAACAAGCCAGGAATGTTGCCAAATATTACCGCCGAGATGTGAGGTTGGGTTAGGTTAGGTTATATTACGTTATTGATGTATATAAAGGTCCCACGGAGACATAGAGGACAACTCGTCAGGAATGTGGTCAAATATTACCGCCGAGATGATAGGTTGGATTAGGTTAGGTTATATTACGTTATTGATGTATATGAAGATCCCACGGAGACGTAGAGGCCAACTCGCCAGGTATGTGGTCAAATATTACCGCCGAGATGATAGGTTGGGTTAGGTTTGGTTATATTTCGTTATTGATGTATATGAAGGTCCCACGGAGACGTAGAGGCCAACATGCCAGGAATGTTGTCAAATATTACAGCCGCGATGTTAGATTGGGCTAGGTTAGGTTATATTACGTTATTGATGGATATAAAGGTCCCACGGAGACGTAGAGGCCAACTCCGCAGGAATGTCGTCAAATATTACCGCCGAGATGATAGGTTGGATTAGGTTAGGTTATATTAAGTTATTGATGTATATGAAGATCCCACGGAGACGCCGAGGCCAACTCGCCAGGTATGTGGTCAAATCTTACCGCCGAGATGATAGGTTGGGTTAGGTTTGGTTATATTTCGTTATTAATGTATATGAAGGTCCCACGGAGACGTAGAGTCCAACTCGCCAGGAATGTTGTCAAATATTACAGCCGCGATGTTAGATTGGGTTAGGTTAGGTTATATTACGTTATTGTTGTATATAAAGGTCCCACGGAGACGTAGAGGCCAACTCGCCAGGAATGCTTTCAAATAATAGCGCCAAGAGGTTAGGTTGGGTCAGGTTAGGTTATATTACGTTATTGATGTATATGAAGATCCCACGGAGACGTAGAGGCCAACTCGCCAGGTATGTGGTCACATATTACCGCCGAGATGATAGGTTGGGTTACGTTAGGTTATATTACGTTATTGATGTATATAAAGGTCCCACGGAGACGTAGAGTCCAACTCGTCAGGAATATTGTCAAATATTACCGCCGAGATCATAGGTTGGATTAGGTTAGGTTATACTAAGTTATTGATGTATATGAAGATCCCATGGAGACGCAGAGGCCAACTCGCCAGGTATGTGGTCAAATATTACCGCCGAGATGATAGGTTGGGTTAGGTTTGGTTATATTTCGTTATTGATGTATATGAAGGTCCCACGGAGACGTAGAGGCCAACATGCCAGGAATGTTGTCAAATATTACAGCCGCGATGTTAGATTGGGTTAGGTTAGGTTATATTTCGTCATTGATATATATGATGGTCCCACGGAGACGTAGAGGCCAACAAGTCAGGAATGTTGCCAAATATTACCGCCGAGATGTGAGGTTGGGTTAGGTTAGGTTATATTACGTTATTGATGTATATAAAGGTCCCACGGAGACGTAGAAGCCAACTCGCCAGGATTGTTGCCAAATATTACAGCCGCGACCTTAGATTGGGTTAGGTTAGGTTATATTACGTTATTGTTGTATATAAAGGTCCCACGGAGACGTAGAGGCCAACATGCCAGGAATGTTGGTCAAATATTACAGCCGCGATGTTAGATTGTGTTAGGTTAGGTTATATTACGTTATTGATGTATATGAAGATCCCACGGAGACGTAGAGGTCAACCCGGCGGGAAAGTTTTCAAATATTACCGCCGAGATGATAGGTTGGGTTAGGTTAGGTTATATTTCGTCTTTGATATATATGAAGGTCCCACGGAGACGTAGAGGCCAACAAGCCAGGAATGTTGACAAATATTACCGCCGAGATGGGAGGTTGGGTTAGGTTAGGTTATATTACGTTATTGATGTATATAAAGGTCCCACGGAGACGTAGAAGCCAACTCGCCAGGATTGTTGCCAAATATTACCGCCGCGATGTTAGATTGGGTTAGGTTTGGTTATATTTCGTTATTGATGTATATGAAGGTCCCACGGAGACGTAGAGGCCAACATGCCAGGAATGTTGTCAAATATTACAGCCGCGATGTTACATTGGGCTAGGTTAGGTTATATTAGGTTATTGATGTATATAAAGGTACCACGGAGACGTAGAGGCCAACTCGCCAGGAATGTTGTCAAATATTACCGCCGAAATGTTAGGTTGGGTTACGTTAGGTTATATTAAGTTATTGATGTATATGAAGATCCCACGGAGACGCAGAGGCCAACTCGCCAGGTATGTGGTCAAATATTACCGCCGAGATGATAGGTTGGGTTAGGTTTGGTTATATTTCGTTATTAATGTATATAAAGGTCCCACGGAGACGTAGAGTCCAACTCGCCAGGAATGTTGTCAAATATTACAGCCGCGATGTTAGATTGGGTTAGGTTAGGTTATATTACGCTATTGATGTATATGAAGATCCCACGGAGACGTAGAGGCCAACTCGCCAGGTATGTGGTCAAATATTACCGCCGAGATGATAGGTTGTGTTAGGTTTGGTTATATTTCGTTATTGATGTACATGAAGGTCCCACGGAGACGTAGAGGCCAACATGCCAGGAATGTTGTCAAATATTACAGCCGCGATGTTACATTGGGCTAGGTTAGGTTATATTAGGTTATTCATGTATATAAAGGTCCCACGGAGACGTAGAGGCCAACTCGCCAGGAATGTTGTCAAATATTACCGCCGAAATGTTAGGTTGGTTTAGGTTAGGTTATATTACGTTCTTGATGTATATAAAGGTCCCACGCAGACGTAGTGGTCAACCCGCCGGGAAAGTTTTCAAATATTACCGCCGAGATGATAGGTTGGGTTAGGTTAGGTTATATTTCGTCATTGATATATATGAAGGTCCCACGGAGACGTAGGGGCCAACTTGTCAGGAATATTGTCAAATATTACCGCCGAGATGATAGGTTGGATTAGGTTAGGTTGTATTACGTTATTGATGTATATAAATGTCCCACGGAGACGTAGAGACCAACAAACCAGGAATGTTGTCAAATATTGCCGCCGAAATGTTAGGTTGGGTTAGGTTAGGTTATATTACGTTATTGATGTATATAAAGGTCCCACGGAGACATAGAGGACAAGTCGTCAGGAATGTTGTCAAATATTACCGCCGAGATGATAGGTTGGATTAGGTTAGGTTATATTAAGTTATTGATGTATATGAAGATCCCACGGAGACGCAGAGCCCAACTCGCCAGGTATGTGGTCAAATATTACCGCCGAGATGATAGGTTGGGTTAGGTTTGGTTATATTTCGTTATTAATGTATATAAAGGTCCCACGGAGACGTAGAGTCCAACTCGCCAGGAATGTTGTCAAATATTACAGCCGCGATGTTAGATTGGGTTAGGTTAGGTTATATTACGTTATTGATGTATATGAAGATCCCACGGAGACGTAGAGGCCAACTCGCCAGGAATGTTGTCAAATATTACCGCCGAGATGATAGGTTGGGTTAGGTCAGCTTATATTACGTTATTGATTTATATGAAGGACCCACGTAGACGTAGGGGCCAACTCGTCAGGAATATTGTCAAATATTACCGCCGAGATGATAGGTTGGATTAGCTTAAGTTATATTACGTTATTGATGTATATAAAAGTCCCACGGAGACGCAGAAGCCAACAAGCCAGGAATGTTGCCAAATATTGCCGCCGAAATGTTAGATTGGGTCAGGTTAGGTTAGATTACGTTATTGTCGTATATAAAGGACCCACGGAGACGTAGAGGCCAACATGCCAGGAATGTTGGTCAGATATTACAGCCGCGATGTTAGATTGGGTTAGGTTAGGTTATATTACGTTATTGTTGTATATAAAGGTCCCACGGAGACGTAGAGGCCAACTCGCCAGGAATGCTTTCAAATAATAGCGCCAAGAGGTTAGGTTGGGTCAGGTTAGGTTATATTACGTTATTGATGTATATGAAGATCCCACGGAGACGTAGATGCCAACTCGCCAGGTATGTGGTCACATATTACCGCCGAGATGATAGGTTGGGTTACGTTAGGTTATATTACGTTATTGATGTATATAAAGGTCCCACGGAGACGTAGAGTCCAACTCGTCAGGAATATTGTCAAATATTACCGCCGAGATCATAGGTTGGATTAGGTTAGGTTATACTAAGTTATTGATGTATATGAAGATCCCATGGAGACGCAGAGGCCAACTCGCCAGGTATGTGGTCAAATATTACCGCCGAGATGATAGGTTGGGTTAGGTTTGGTTATATTTCGTTATTGATGTATATGAAGGTCCCACGGAGACGTAGAGGCCAACATGCCAGGAATGTTGTCAAATATTACAGCCGCGATGTTAGATTGGGTTAGGTTAGGTTATATTACGTTATTGATGTATATGAAGATCCCACGGAGACGTAGAGGCCAACTCGCCAGGAATGTTGTCAAATATTACCGCCGAGATGATAGGTTGGGTTAGGTCAGCTTATATTACGTTATTGATTTATATGAAGGACCCACGTAGACGTAGGGGCCAACTCGTCAGGAATATTGTCAAATATTACCGCCGAGATGATAGGTTGGATTAGCTTAAGTTATATTACGTTATTGATGTATATAAAAGTCCCACGGAGACGCAGAAGCCAACAAGCCAGGAATGTTGCCAAATATTGCCGCCGAAATGTTAGATTGGGTCAGGTTAGGTTAGATTACGTTATTGTCGTATATAAAGGACCCACGGAGACGTAGAGGCCAACATGCCAGGAATGTTGGTCAGATATTACAGCCGCGATGTTAGATTGGGTTAGGTTAGGTTATATTACGTTATTGTTGTATATAAAGGTCCCACGGAGACGTAGAGGCCAACTCGCCAGGAATGCTTTCAAATAATAGCGCCAAGAGGTTAGGTTGGGTCAGGTTAGGTTATATTACGTTATTGATGTATATGAAGATCCCACGGAGACGTAGAGGCCAACTCGCCAGGTATGTGGTCACATATTACCGCCGAGATGATAGGTTGGGTTACGTTAGGTTATATTACGTTATTGATGTATATAAAGGTCCCACGGAGACGTAGAGTCCAACTCGTCAGGAATATTGTCAAATATTACCGCCGAGATCATAGGTTGGATTAGGTTAGGTTATACTAAGTTATTGATGTATATGAAGATCCCATGGAGACGCAGAGGCCAACTCGCCAGGTATGTGGTCAAATATTACCGCCGAGATGATAGGTTGGGTTAGGTTTGGTTATATTTCGTTATTGATGTATATGAAGGTCCCACGGAGACGTAGAGGCCAACATGCCAGGAATGTTGTCAAATATTACAGCCGCGATGTTAGATTGGGCTAGGTTAGGTTATATTACGTTATTGATGTATATAAAGGTCCCACGGAGACGTAGAGGCCAACTCCCCAGGAATGTTGTCAAATATTACCGCCGAAATGTTAGGTTGGGATAGGTTAGGTTATATTACGTTCTTGATGTATATAAAGGCCCCACGCAGACGTAGAGGCCAACCCGCCAGGAAAGTTTTCAAATATTACCGCCGAGATGATAGGTTGGGTTAGGTTAGGTTATATTTCGTCATTGATATATATGAAGGTCCCACGGAGACGTAGAGGCCAACAAGCCAGGAATGTTGACAAATATTACCGCCGAGATGGGAGGTTGGGTTAGGTTAGGTTATATTACGTTATTGATGTATATAAAGGTCCCACGGAGACGTAGAAGCCAACTCGCCAGGATTGTTGCCAAATATTACCGCCGCGATGTTAGATTGGGTTAGGTTTGGTTATATTTCGTTATTGATGTATATGAAGGTCCCACGGAGACGTAGAGGCCAACATGCCAGGAATGTTGTCAAATATTACAGCCGCGATGTTACATTGGGCTAGGTTAGGTTATATTAGGTTATTGATGTATATAAAGGTCCCACGGAGACGTAGAGGCCAACTCGCCAGGAATGTTGTCAAATATTACCGCCGAAATGTTAGGTTGGTTTAGGTTAGGTTATATTACGTTCTTGATGTATATAAAGGTCCCACGCAGACGTAGTGGTCAACCCGCCGGGAAAGTTTTCAAATATTACCGCCGAGATGATAGGTTGGGTTAGGTTAGGTTATATTTCGTCATTGATATATGTGAAGGTCCCACGGAGACGTAGGGGCCAACTCGTCAGGAATATTGTCAAATATTACCGCCGAGATGATAGGTTGGATTAGGTTAGGTTGTATTACGTTATTGATGTATATAAATGTCCCACGGAGACGTAGAGACCAACAAACCAGGAATGTTGTCAAATATTGCCGCCGAAATGTTAGGTTGGGTTAGGTTAGGTTATATTACGTTATTGATGTATATAAAGGTCCCACGGAGACATAGAGGACAAGTCGTCAGGAATGTTGTCAAATATTACCGCCGAGATGTGAGGTTGGGTTAGGTTAGGTTATACTACGTTATTGATGTATATAAAGGTCCCACGGAGACATAGAGGACAACTCGTCAGGAATGTGGTCAAATATTACCGCCGAGATGATAGGTTGGATTAGGTTAGGTTATATTACGTTATTGATGTATATGAAGATCCCACGGAGACGTAGAGGCCAACTCGCCAGGTATGTGGTCAAATATTACCGCCGAGATGATAGGTTGGGTTAGGTTTGGTTATATTTCCTTATTGATGTATATGAAGGTCCCACGGAGACGTAGAGGCCAACATGCCAGGAATGTTGTCAAATATTACAGCCGAGATGTTAGATTGGGCTAGGTTAGGTTATATTACGTTATTGATGTATATGAAGGTCCCACGGAGACGTAGAGGCCAACATGCCAGGAATGTTGTCAAATATTACAGCCGCGATGTTAGATTGGGCTAGGTTAGGTTATATTACGTTATTGATGTATATAAAGGTCCCACGGAGACGTAGAGGCCAACTCCCCAGGAATGTCGTCAAATATTACAGCCGCGATGTCAGATTGGGTTACGTTAGGTTATATTACGTTATTGACGTATATAAAGGTCCCACGGAGACGTAGAGGCCAACAAGCCAGGAATGTTGCCAAATATTACCGCCGAGATGTGAGGTTGGGTTAGGTTAGGTTATATTACGTTATTGATGTATATAAAGGTCCCACGGAGACATAGAGGACAACTCGTCAGGAATGTGGTCAAATATTACCGCCGAGATGATAGGTTGGATTAGGTTAGGTTATATTACGTTATTGATGTATATGAAGATCCCACGGAGACGTAGAGGCCAACTCGCCAGGTATGTGGTCAAATATTACCGCCGAGATGATAGGTTGGGTTAGGTTTGGTTATATTTCGTTATTGATGTATATGAAGGTCCCACGGAGACGTAGAGGCCAACATGCCAGGAATGTTGTCAAATATTACAGCCGCGATGTTAGATTGGGCTAGGTTAGGTTATATTACGTTATTGATGGATATAAAGGTCCCACGGAGACGTAGAGGCCAACTCCGCAGGAATGTCGTCAAATATTACCGCCGAGATGATAGGTTGGATTAGGTTAGGTTATATTAAGTTATTGATGTATATGAAGATCCCACGGAGACGCCGAGGCCAACTCGCCAGGTATGTGGTCAAATCTTACCGCCGAGATGATAGGTTGGGTTAGGTTTGGTTATATTTCGTTATTAATGTATATGAAGGTCCCACGGAGACGTAGAGTCCAACTCGCCAGGAATGTTGTCAAATATTACAGCCGCGATGTTAGATTGGGTTAGGTTAGGTTATATTACGTTATTGTTGTATATAAAGGTCCCACGGAGACGTAGAGGCCAACTCGCCAGGAATGCTTTCAAATAATAGCGCCAAGAGGTTAGGTTGGGACAGGTTAGGTTATATTACGTTATTGATGTATATGAAGATCCCACGGAGACGTAGAGGCCAACTCGCCAGGTATGTGGTCACATATTACCGCCGAGATGATAGGTTGGGTTACGTTAGGTTATATTACGTTATTGATGTATATAAAGGTCCCACGGAGACGTAGAGTCCAACTCGTCAGGAATATTGTCAAATATTACCGCCGAGATCATAGGTTGGATTAGGTTAGGTTATACTAAGTTATTGATGTATATGAAGATCCCATGGAGACGCAGAGGCCAACTCGCCAGGTATGTGGTCAAATATTACCGCCGAGATGATAGGTTGGGTTAGGTTTGGTTATATTTCGTTATTGATGTATATGAAGGTCCCACGGAGACGTAGAGGCCAACATGCCAGGAATGTTGTCAAATATTACAGCCGCGATGTTAGATTGGGTTAGGTTAGGTTATATTTCGTCATTGATATATATGATGGTCCCACGGAGACGTAGAGGCCAACAAGTCAGGAATGTTGCCAAATATTACCGCCGAGATGTGAGGTTGGGTTAGGTTAGGTTATATTACGTTATTGATGTATATAAAGGTCCCACGGAGACGTAGAAGCCAACTCGCCAGGATTGTTGCCAAATATTACAGCCGCGACCTTAGATTGGGTTAGGTTAGGTTATATTACGTTATTGTTGTATATAAAGGTCCCACGGAGACGTAGAGGCCAACATGCCAGGAATGTTGGTCAAATATTACAGCCGCGATGTTAGATTGTGTTAGGTTAGGTTATATTACGTTATTGATGTATATGAAGATCCCACGGAGACGTAGAGGTCAACCCGGCGGGAAAGTTTTCAAATATTACCGCCGAGATGATAGGTTGGGTTAGGTTTGGTTATATTTCGTTATTAATGTATATAAAGGTCCCACGGAGACGTAGAGTCCAACTCGCCAGGAATGTTGTCAAATATTACAGCCGCGATGTTAGATTGGGTTAGGTTAGGTTATATTACGCTATTGACGTATATGAAGATCCCACGGAGACGTAGAGGCCAACTCGCCAGGTATGTGGTCAAATATTACCGCCGAGATGATAGGTTGGGTTAGGTTTGGTTATATTTCGTTATTAATGTATATAAAGGTCCCACGGAGACGTAGAGTCCAACTCGCCAGGAATGTTGTCAAATATTACAGCCGCGATGTTAGATTGGGTTAGGTTAGGTTATATTACGCTATTGATGTATATGAAGATCCCACGGAGACGTAGAGGCCAACTCGCCAGGTATGTGGTCAAATATTACCGCCGAGATGATAGGTTGGGTTAGGTTTGGTTATATTTCGTTATTGATGTACATGAAGGTCCCACGGAGACGTAGAGGCCAACATGCCAGGAATGTTGTCAAATATTACAGCCGCGATGTTACATTGGGCTAGGTTAGGTTATATTACGTTATTGATGTATATAAAGGTCCCACGGAGACGTAGAGGCCAACTCCCCAGGAATGTTGTCAAATATTACCGCCGTAATGTTAGGTTGGGTTAGGTTAGGTTATATTACGTTCTTGATGTATATAAAGGCCCCACGCAGACGTAGAGGCCAACGCGCCAGGAAAGTTTTCAAATATTACCGCCGAGATGATAGGTTGGGTTAGGTTAGGTTATATTTCGTCATTGATATATATGATGGTCCCACGGAAACGTAGAGGCCAACAAGTCAGGAATGTTGCCAAATATTACCGCCGAGATGTGAGGTTGGGTTAGGTTAGGTTATATTACGTTATTGATGTATATAAAGGTCCCACGGAGACGTAGAAGCCAACTCGCCAGGATTGTTGCCAAATATTACAGCCGCGATGTTAGATTGGGTTAGGTTAGGTTATACTACGCTATTGATGTATATGAAGATCCCACGGAGACGTAGAGGTCAACCCGGCGGGAAAGTTTTCAAATATTACCGCCGAGATGATAGGTTGGGTTAGGTTAGGTTATATTTCGTCATTGATATATATGAAGGTCCCACGGAGACGTAGAGGCCAACAAGCCAGGAATGTTGACAAATATTACCGCCGAGATGGGAGGTTGGGTTAGGTTAGGTTATATTACGTTATTGATGTATATAAAGGTCCCACGGAGACGTAGAGGCCAACTCGTCAGGAATATTGTCAAATATTACCGCCGAGATGATAGGTTGGATTAGGTTAGGTTATATTAAGTTATTGATGTATATGAAGATCCCACGGAGACGCAGAGGCCAACTCGCCAGGTATGTGGTCAAATATTACCGCCGAGATGATAGGTTGGGTTAGGTTTGGTTATATTTCGTTATTAATGTATATAAAGGTCCCACGGAGACGTAGAGTCCAACTCCCCAGGAATGTTGTCAAATATTACAGCCGCGATGTTAGATTGGGTTAGGTTAGGTTATATTACGCTATTGATGTATATGAAGATACCACGGAGACGTAGAGGCCAACTCGCCAGGTATGTGGTCAAATATTACCGCCGAGATGATAGGTTGTGTTAGGTTTGGTTATATTTCGTTATTGATGTACATGAAGGTCCCACGGAGACGTAGAGGCCAACATGCCAGGAATGTTGTCAAATATTACCCCCGAAATGTTAGGTTGGTTTAGGTTAGGTTATATTACGTTCTTGATGTATATAAAGGTCCCACGCAGACGTAGTGGTCAACCCGCCGGGAAAGTTTTCAAATATTACCGCCGAGATGATAGGTTGGGTTAGGTTAGGTTATATTTCGTCATTGATGTATATGAAGGTCCCACGGAGACGTAGGGGCCAACTCGTCAGGAATATTGTCAAATATTACCGCCGAGATGATAGGTTGGATTAGGTTAGGTTGTATTACGTTATTGATGTATATAAATGTCCCACGGAGACGTAGAGGCCAACAAACCAGGAATGTTGTCAAATATTGCCGCCGAAATGTTAGGTTGGGTTAGGTTAGGTTATATTACGTTATTGATGTATATAAAGGTCGCACGGAGACATAGAGGACAAGTCGTCAGGAATGTTGTCAAATATTACCGCCGAGATGATAGGTTGGATTAGGTTAGGTTATATTAAGTTATTGATGTATATGAAGAACCCACGGAGACGCAGAGGCCAACTCGCCAGGTATGTGGTCAAATATTACCGCCGAGATGATAGGTTGGGTTAGGTTTGGTTATATTTCGTTATTAATGTATATGAAGGTCCCACGGAGACGTAGAGTCCAACTCGCCAGGTATGTGGTCAAATATTACCGCCGAGATGATAGGTTGGGTTAGGTTTGGTTATATTTCGTTATTAATGTATATGAAGGTCCCACGGAGACGTAGAGTCCAACTCGCCAGGAATGTTGTCAAATATTACAGCCGCGATGTTAGATTGGGTTAGGTTAGGTTATATTACGCTATTGATGTATATGAAGATCCCACGCAGACGTAGAGGTCAACCCGCCGGGAAAGTTTTCAAATATTACCGCCGAGATGATAGGTTGGGTTAGGTTAGGTTATATTTCGTCATTGATATATATGAAGGTCTCACGGAGACGTAGAGGCCAACAAGCCAGGAATGTTGACAAATATTACCGCCGAGATGGGAGGTTGGGTTAGGTTAGGTTATATTACGTTATTGATGTATATAAAGGTCCCACGGAGACGTAGAAGCCAACTCGCCAGGATTGTTGCCAAATATTACCGCCGCGATGTTAGATTGGGTTAGGTTTGTTTATATTTCGTTATTGATGTATATGAAGGTCCCACGGAGACGTAGAGGCCAACATGCCAGGAATGTTGTCAAATATTACAGCCGCGATGTTACATTGGGCGAGGTTAGGTTATATTAGGTTATTGATGTATATAAAGGTCCCACGGATCCGAAGAGGCCAACTCGCCAGGAATGTTGTCAAATATTACCGCCGAAATGTTAGGTTGGGTTAGATTAGGTTATATTACGTTCTTCATGTATATAAAGGCCCCACGCAGACGTAGAGGTCAACCCGCCAGGAAAGTTTTCAAATATTACCGCCGAGATGATAGGTTGGGTTAGGTTAGGTTATATTTCGTCATTGATATATATGAAGGTCCCACGGAGACGTAGAGGCCAACAAGCCAGGAATGTTGACAAATATTACCGCCGAGATGGGAGGTTGGGTTAGGTTAGGTTATATTACGTTATTGATGTATATAAAGGTCCCACGGAGACGTAGAAGCCAACTCGCCAGGATTGTTGCCAAATATTACCTCCGCGATGTTAGATTGGGTTAGGTTAGGTTAGATTACGTTATTGCCGTTTATAAAGGTCCCACGGAGACGTAGAGGCCAACATGCCAGGAATGTTGGTCAAATATTACAGCCGCGATGTTAGATTGGGTTAGGTTAGGTTATATTACGTTATTGATGTATATAAAGGTCCCACGGAGACGTAGAATCCAACTCGTCAGGAATGTTGTCAAATATTACCGCCGAGATGATAGGTTGGATTAGGTTAGTTTATATTAAGTTATTGATGTATATGAAGATCCCACGGAGACGTAGAGGCCAACAAGCCAGGAATGTTGCCAAATATTACCGCCGAGATGCGAGGTTGGGTTAGGTTAGGTTATATTACGTTATTGATGTATATAAAGGTCCCACGGAGACGTAGAAGCCAATTCGCCAGGATTGTTGCCAAATATTACCGCCGCGATGTTAGATTGGGTTAGGTTAGGTTAGATTACGTTATTGTCGTATATAAAGGTCCCACGGAGACGTAGAGGCCAATATGCCAGGAATGTTGGTCAAATATTACAGCCGCGATGTTAGATTGGGTTAGGTTAGGTTATATTACGTTATTGTTGTATACAAAGGACCAACGGAGACGTAGAGGCCAACATGCCAGGAATGTTGGTCTAATATTACCGCCGCGATGTTAGATTGGGTTAGGTTAGGTTAGATTACGTTATTGTCGTATATAAAGGTACCACGGAGACGTAGAGGCCAATATGCCAGGAATGTTGGTCAAATATTACAGCCGCGATGTTAGATTGGGTTAGGTTAGGTTATATTAAGTTATTGATGTATATGAAGATCCCACGGAGACGCAGAGGCCAACTCGCCAGGTATGTGGTCACATATTACCGCCGAGATGATAGGTTGGGTTAGGTTTGGTTATATTTCGTTATTAATGTATATAAAGGTCCCACGGAGACGTAGAGTCCAACTCGCCAGGAATGTTGTCAAATATTACAGCCGCGATGTTAGATTGGGTTAGGTTAGGTTATATTACGTTATTGATGTATATAAAGGTCCCACGGAAACGTAGAAGGCAACAAGCGAGGAATGTTGCCAAATATTGCCGCCGAAATGTTAGATTGGGTCAGGTTAGGTTAGACTACGTTATTGTCGTATATAAAGGTCCCACGGAGACGTAGAGGCCAACATGCCAGGAATGTTGGTCAAATATTACAGCCGCGATGTTAGATTGGGTTAGGTTAGGTTATACTACGTTATTGTTGTATATAAAGGTCCCGCGGAGACGTAGATGCCAACCCGCTAGGAAAGTTTTCAAATATTACCGCCGAGATGATAGGTTGGGTTAGGTTAGGTTATATTTCGTCATTGATATATATATGATGGTCCCACGGAGACGTAGAGGCCAACAAGTCAGGAATGTTGCCAAATATTACCGCCGAGATGTGAGGTTGGGTTAGGTTAGGTTATATTACGTTATTGATGTATATAAAGGTCCGACGGAGACGTAGAAGCCAACTCGCCAGGATTGTTGCCAAATATTACCGCCGCGATGTTAGATTGGGTTAGGTTAGGTTAGATTACGTTATTGCCGTATATAAAGGTCCCACGGAGACGTAGAGGCCAACATGCCAGGAATGTTGTCAAATATTACAGCCGCGATGTTACATTGGGCTAGGTTAGGTTATATTAGGTTATTGATGTATATAAAGGTCCCACTGAGACGTAGAGGCCCACTCGCCAGGAATGTTGTCAAATCTTACCGCCGAAATGTTAGGTTGGTTTAGGTTAGGTTATATTACGTTCTTGATGTATATAAAGGTCCCACGCAGACGTAGAGATCAACCCGCCGGGAAAGTTTTCAAATATTACCGCCGAGATGATAGGTTGGGTTAGGTTAGGTTATATTTCGTCATTGATATATATGAAGGTCCCACGGAGACGTAGAGGCCAACAAGCCAGGAATGTTGACAAATATTACCGCCGAAATGGGAGGTTGGGTTAGGTTAGGTTATATTACGTTATTGATGTATATAAAGGTCCCACGGAGACGTAGAAGCCAACTCGCCAGGATTGTTGCCAAATATTACCGCCGCGATGTTAGATTGGGTTAGGTTTGGTTATATTTCGTTATTGATGTATATGAAGGTCCCACGGAGACGTAGAGGCCAACATGCCAGAAATGTTGTCAAATATTACAGCCGCGACGTTACATTGGGCTAGGTTAGGTTATATTAGGTTATTGATGTATATAAGGGTCCCACGGAGACGTAGAGGCCAACTCGCCAGGAATGTTGTCAAATATTACCGCCGAAATGTTAGGTTGGTTTAGGTTAGGTTATATTACGTTCTTGATGTATATAAAGGTCCCACGCAGACGTAGAGGTCAACCCGCCGGGAAAGTTTTCAAATATTACCGCCGAGATGATAGGTTGGGTTAGTTTAGGTTATATTTCGTCATTGATATATATGAAGGTCCCACGGAGACGTAGAGGCCAACAAGCCAGGAATGTTGACAAATATTACCGCCGAGATGGGAGGTTGGGTTATGTTAGGTTATATTACGTTATTGATGTATATAAAGGTCCCACGGAGACGTAGAAGCCAACTCGCCAGGATTGTTGCCAAATATTACCGCCGCGATGTTAGATTGGGTTAGGTTAGGTTAGATTACGTTATTGTCGTATATAAAGGTCCCACGGAGACGTAGAGGCCAACATGCCAGGAATGTTGGTCAAATATTACAGCCGCGATGTTAGATTGGGTTAGGTTAGGTTACATTACGTTATTGTTGTATATAAAGGTCCCACGGAGACGTAGAGGCCAACTCGCCAGGAATGTTGTCAAATATTACCGCCGAGATGATAGGTTGGGTTAGGTTAGGTTATATTACGTTATTGATTTATATGAAGGACCCACGTAGACGTAGGGGCCAACTCGTCAGGAATATTGTCAAATATTACCGCCGAGATGATAGGCTGGATTAGGTTAGGTTGTATTACGTTATTGATGTATATAAATGTCCCACGGAGACGTAGATGCCGACAAACAAGGAATGTTGCCAAATATTGCCACCGAAATGTTAGGTTGGGTTAGGTTAGGTTATATTACGTTATTGATGTATATAAAGGTCCCACAGAGACATAGAGGACAAGACGTCAGGAATGTTGTCAAATATTACCGCCGACATGATAGGTTGGATTAGGTTAGGTTATATTAAGTTATTGATGTATATGAAGATCCCACGGAGACGTAGAGGCCAACAAGCCAGGAATGTTGCCAAATATTACCGCCGAGATGTGAAGTTGGGTTAGGTTAGGTTATATTACGTTATTGATGTATATAAAGGTCCCACGGAGACGTAGAAGCCAACTCGCCAGGATTGTTGCCAAATATTACCGCCGCGATGTTAGATTGGGTTAGGTTAGGTTAGATTACGTTATTGTCGTATATAAAGGTCCCACGGAGACGTAGAGGCCAACATGCCAGGAATGTTGGTCAAATATTACAGCCGCGATGTTAGATTGGGTTAGGTTAGGTTATACTACGTTATTGTTGTATATAAAGGTCCCACGGAGACGTAGAGGCCAACCCGCCAGGAAAGTTTTCAAATATTACCGCCGAGATGATAGGTTGGGTTAGGTTAGGTTATATTTCGTCATTGATATATATGATGGTCCCACGGAGACGTAGAGGCCAACAAGTCAGGAATGTTGCCAAATATTACCGCCGAGATGTGAGGTTGGGTTAGGTTAGGTTATATTACGTTATTGATGTATATAAAGGTCCGACGGAGACGTAGAAGCCAACTCGCCAGGATTGTTGCCAAATATTACCGCCGCGATGTTAGATTGGGTTAGTTTAGGTTAGATTACGTTATTGCCGTATATAAAGGTCCCACGGAGACGTAGAGGCCAACATGCCAGGAATGTTGGTCAAATATTACAGCCGCGATGTTAGATTGGGTTAGGTTAGGTTATATTACGTTATTGTTGTATATAAAGGTCCCACGTAGACGTAGGGGCCAACTCGTCAGGAATGTTGTCAAATATTACCGCCGAAATGTTAGGTTGGGTTAGGTTAGGTTATATTAAGTTATTGATGTATATGAAGATCCCACGGAGACGCAGAGGCCAACTCGCCAGGTATGTGGTCAAATATTACCGCCGAGATGATAGGTTGGGTTAGGTTTGGTTATATTTCGTTATTAATGTATATAAAGTTCCCACGGAGACGTAGAGTCCAACTCGCCAGGAATGTTGTCAAATATTACGGCCGCGATGTTAGATTGGGTTAGGTTAGGTTATATTACGCTATTGATGTATATGAAGATCCCACGGAGACGTAGAGGCCAACTCGCCAGGCATGTGGTCAAATATTACTGCCGAGATGATAGGTTGTGTTAGGTTTGGTTATATTACGTTATTGTCGTATATAAAGGTCCCACGGAGACGTAGAGGCCAACGTGCCAGGAATGTTGGTCAAATATTACAGCCGAGATGATAGGTTGGGTTAGGTTAGGTTACATTTCGTCATTGATATATATGAAGGTCCCACGGAGACGTAGAGGCCAACAAGCCAGGAATGTTGACAAATATTACCGCCGAGATGGGAGGTTGGGTTAGGTTAGGTTATATTACGTTATTGATGTATATAAAGGTCCCACGGAGACGTAGAAGCCAACTCGCCAGGATTGTTGCCAAATATTACCGCCGCGATGTTAGATTGTGTTAGGTTAGGTTAGATTACGTTATTGATGTATATGAAGATCCCACGGAGACGTAGAGGCCAACTCGCCAGGTATGTGGTCAAATATTACCGCCGAGATGATAGGTTGAGTTAGGTTTGGTTATATTTCGTTATTGATGTATATGAAGGTCCCACGGAGACGTAGAGGCCAACATGCCAGGAATGTTGTCAAATATTACAGCCGCGATGTTAGATTGTGTTAGGTTAGGTTAGATTACGTTATTGATGTATATAAAGGTCCCACAGAGACATAGGGGACAAGTCGTCAGGAATGTTGTCAAATATTACCGCCGACATGATAGGTTGGATTAGGTTAGGTTATATTAAGTTATTGATGTATATGAAGATCCCACGGAGACGTAGAGGCCAACTCGCCAGGAATGTTGTCAAATATTACCGCCGAGATGATAGGTTGGGTTAGGTCAGGTTATATTACGTTATTGATTTATATGAAGGTCCCACGGAGACGTAGAGGCCAACATGCCAGGAATGTTAGTCAAATATTACAGCCGCGATGTTAGATTGGGTTAGGTTAGGTTACATTACGTTATTGTTGTATATAAAGGTCCCACGGAGACGTAGAGGCCAACTCGCCAGGAATGTTGTCAAATATTACCGCCGAGATGATAGGTTGGGTTAGGTTAGGTTATATTACGTTATTGATTTATATGAAGGACCCACGTAGACGTAGGGGCCAACTCGTCAGGAATATTGTCAAATATTACCGCCGAGATGATAGGCTGGATTAGGTTAGGTTGTATTACGTTATTGATGTATATAAATGTCCCACGGAGACGTAGATGCCGACAAACAAGGAATGTTGCCAAATATTGCCACCGAAATGTTAGGTTGGGTTAGGTTAGGTTATATTACGTTATTGATGTATATAAAGGTCCCACAGAGACATAGGGGACAAGTCGTCAGGAATGTTGTCAAATATTACCGCCGACATGATAGGTTGGATTAGGTTAGGTTATATTAAGTTATTGTAGTATATGAAGATCCCACGGAGACGTAGAGGCCAACAAGCCAGGAATGTTGCCAAATATTACCGCCGAGATGTGAGGTTGGGTTAGGTTAGGTTATATTACGTTATTGATGTATATAAAGGTCCCACGGAGACGTAGAAGCCAACTCGCCAGGATTGTTGCCAAATATTACCGCCGCGATGTTAGATTGGGTTAGGTTAGGTTAGATTACGTTATTGTCGTATATAAAGGTCCCACGGAGACGTAGAGGCCAACATGCCAGGAATGTTGGTCAAATATTACAGCCGCGATGTTAGATTGGGTTAGGTTAGGTTATACTACGTTATTGTTGTATATAAAGGTCCCACGGAGACGTAGAGGCCAACCCGCCAGGAAAGTTTTCAAATATTACCGCCGAGATGATAGGTTGGGTTAGGTTAGGTTATATTTCGTCATTGATATATATGATGGTCCCACGGAGACGTAGAGGCCAACAAGTCAGGAATGTTGCCAAATATTACCGCCGAGATGTGAGGTTGGGTTAGGTTAGGTTATATTACGTTATTGATGTATATAAAGGTCCGACGGAGACGTAGAAGCCAACTCGCCAGGATTGTTGCCAAATATTACCGCCGCGATGTTAGATTGGGTTAGGTTAGGTTAGATTACGTTATTGTCGTATATAAAGGTCCCACGGAGACGTAGAGGCCAACATGCCAGGAATGTTGGTCAAATATTACAGCCGCGATGTTAGATTGGGTTAGGTTAGGTTACATTACGTTATTGTTGTATATAAAGGCCCCACGGAGACGTAGAGGCCAACTCGCCAGGAATGTTGTCAAATATTACCGCCGAGATGATAGGTTGGGTTAGGTTAGGTTATATTACGTTATTGATTTATATGAAGGACCCACGTAGACGTAGGGGCCAACTCGTCAGGAATATTGTCAAATATTACCGCCGAGACGATAGGCTGGATTAGGTTAGGTTGTATTACGTTATTGATGTATATAAATGTCCCACGGAGACGTAGATGCCGACAAACAAGGAATGTTGCCAAATATTGCCACCGAAATGTTAGGTTGGGTTAGGTTAGGTTATATTACGTTATTGATGTATATAAAGGTCCCACAGACACATAGGGGACAAGTTGTCAGGAATGTTGTCAAATATTACCGCCGACATGATAGGTTGGATTAGGTTAGGTTATATTAAGTTATTGATGTATATGAAGATCCCACGGAGACGTAGAGGCCAACAAGCCAGGAATGTTGCCAAATATTACCGCCGAGATGTGAGGTTGGGTTAGGTTAGGTTATATTACGTTATTGATGTATATAAAGGTCCCACGGAGACGTAGAAGCCAACTCGCCAGGATTGTTGCCAAATATTACCGCCGCGATGTTAGATTGGGTTAGGTTAGGTTAGATTACGTTATTGTCGTATATAAAGGTCCCACGGAGACGTAGAGGCCAACATGCCAGGAATGTTGGTCAAATATTACAGCCGCGATGTTAGATTGGGTTAGGTTAGGTTATACTACGTTATTGTTGTATATAAAGGTCCCACGGAGACGTAGAGGCCAACCCGCCAGGAAAGTTTTCAAATATTACCGCCGAGATGATAGGTTGGGTTAGGTTAGGTTATATTACGTTATTGTTGTATATAAAGGTCCCACGGAGACGTAGAGGCCAACTCGCCGGGAATGTTGTCAAATATTACAGCCGCGATGTCAGATTGGGTTACGTTAGGTTATATTACGTTATTGACGTATATAAAGGTCCCACGGAGACGTAGAGGCCAACTCGCCAGGAATGTTGTCAAATATTACCGCCGAAATGTTAGGTTGGGTTAGGTTAGGTTATATTAAGTTATTGATGTATATGAAGATCCTACGGAGACGCAGAGGCCAACTCGCCAGGTATGTGGTCAAATATTACCGCCGAGATGATAGGTTGGGTCAGGTTTGGTTATATTTCGTTATTAATGTATATGAAGTTCCCACGGAGACGTAGAATCCAACTCGCCAGGAATGTTGTCAAATATTACAGCCGCGATGTTAGATTGGGTTACGTTAGGTTATATTACGCTATTGATGTATATGAAGATCCCACGGAGACGTAGAGGCCAACTCGCCAGGTATGTGGTCAAATATTACCGCCGAGATGATAGGTTGGGTTAGGTTTGGTTATATTTCGTTATTGATGTATATGAAGGTCCCACGGAGACGTAGAGGCCAACATGCCAGGAATGTTGTCAAATATTACAGACGCGATGTTACATTGGGCTAGGTTAGGTTATCTTAGGTTATTGATGTATATAAAGGTCCCACGGAGACGTAGAGGCCAACTCGCCAGGAATGTTGTCAAATATTACAGCCGAAATGTTAGGTTGGTTTAGGTTAGGTTATATTACGTTCTTGATGTATATAAAGGTCCCACGCAGACGTAGAGGTCAACCCGCCGGGAAAGTTTTCAAATATCACCGCTGAGATGATAAGTTGGGTTAGGTTAGGTTATATTTCGTCATTGATATATATGAAGGTCCCACGGAGACGTAGAGGCCAACAAGCCAGGAATGTTGACAAATATTACCGCCGAGATGGGAGGTTGGGTTAGGTTAGGTTATATTACGTTATTGATGTATATAAAGGTCCCACGGAGACGTAGAAGCCAACTCGCCAGGATTGTTGCCAAATATTACCGCCGCGATGTTAGATTGGGTTAGGTTAGGTTAGATTACGTTATTGTCGTATATAATGGTCCCACGGAGACGTAGAGGCCAACATGCCAGGAATGTTGGTCAAATATTACAGCCGCGATGTTAGATTGGGCTAGGTTAGGTTATGTTAGGTTATTGATGTATATAAATGTCCCACGGAGACGTAGAGGCCAACTCGCCAGGAATGTTGTCAAATATTACCGAAGAGATGATAGGTTGGGTTAGGTTAGGTTATATTACGTTATTGATTTATATGAAGGACCCACGCAGACGTAGGGGCCAACTCGTCAGGAATATTGTCAAATATTACCGCCGAGATGATAGGTTGGATTAGGTTAGGTTGTATTACGTTATTGATGTATATAAATGTCCCACGGAGACGTAGATGCCAACAAACAAGGAATGTTGCCAAATATTGCCGCCGAAATGTTAGGTTGGGTTAGGTTAGGTTATATTACGTTATTGATGTATATAAAGGTCCCACGGAGACGTAGAATCCATCTCGCCAGGAATGTTGTCAAATGTTACAGCCGCGATGTTAGATTGGGTTACGTTAGGTTATATTACGCTATTGATGTATATGAAGATCCCACGGAGACGTAGAGGCCAACTCGCCAGGTATGTGGTCAAATATTACCGCCGAGATGATAGGTTGGGTTAGGTTTGGTTATATTTCGTTATTGATGTATATGAAGGTCCCACGGAGACGTAGAGGCCAACATGCCAGGAATGTTGTCAAATATTACAGACGCGATGTTACATTGGGCTAGGTTAGGTTATCTTAGGTTATTGATGTATATAAAGGTCCCACGGAGACGTAGAGGCCAACTCGCCAGGAATGTTGTCAAATATTACAGCCGAAATGTTAGGTTGGTTTAGGTTAGGTTATATTACGTTCTTGATGTATATAAAGGTCCCACGCAGACGTAGAGGTCAACCCGCCGGGAAAGTTTTCAAATATCACCGCCGAGATGATAAGTTGGGTTAGGTTAGGTTATATTTCGTCATTGATATATATGAAGGTCCCACGGAGACGTAGAGGCCAACAAGCCAGGAATGTTGACAAATATTACCGCCGAGATGGGAGGTTGGGTTAGGTTAGGTTATATTACGTTATTGATGTATATAAAGGTCCCACGGAGACGTAGAAGCCAACTCGCCAGGATTGTTGCCAAATATTACCGCCGCGATGTTAGATTGGGTTAGGTTAGGTTAGATTACGTTATTGTCGTATATAATGGTCCCACGGAGACGTAGAGGCCAACATGCCAGGAATGTTGGTCAAATATTACAGCCGCGATGTTAGATTGGGCTAGGTTAGGTTATGTTAGGTTATTGATGTATATAAATGTCCCACGGAGACGTAGAGGCCAACTCGCCAGGAATGTTGTCAAATATTACCGAAGAGATGATAGGTTGGGTTAGGTTAGGTTATATTACGTTATTGATTTATATGAAGGACCCACGCAGACGTAGGGGCCAACTCGTCAGGAATATTGTCAAATATTACCGCCGAGATGATAGGTTGGATTAGGTTAGGTTGTATTACGTTATTGATGTATATAAATGTCCCACGGAGACGTAGATGCCAACAAACAAGGAATGTTGCCAAATATTGCCGCCGAAATGTTAGGTTGGGTTAGGTTAGGTTATATTACGTTATTGATGTATATAAAGGTCCCACGGAGACGTAGAATCCATCTCGCCAGGAATGTTGTCAAATGTTACAGCCGCGATGTTAGATTGGGTTACGTTAGGTTATATTACGCTATTGATGTATATGAAGATCCCACGGAGACGTAGAGGCCAACTCGCCAGGTATGTGGTCAAATATTACCGCCGAGATGATAGGTTGGGTTAGGTTTGGTTATATTTCGTTATTGATGTATATGAAGGTCCCACGGAGACGTAGAGGCCAACATGCCAGGAATGTTGTCAAATATTACAGACGCGATGTTACATTGGGCTAGGTTAGGTTATCTTAGGTTATTGATGTATATAAAGGTCCCACGGAGACGTAGAGGCCAACTCGCCAGGAATGTTGTCAAATATTACAGCCGAAATGTTAGGTTGGTTTAGGTTAGGTTATATTACGTTCTTGATGTATATAAAGGTCCCACGCAGACGTAGAGGTCAACCCGCCGGGAAAGTTTTCAAATATCACCGCCGAGATGATAAGTTGGGTTAGGTTAGGTTATATTTCGTCATTGATATATATGAAGGTCCCACGGAGACGTAGAGGCCAACAAGCCAGGAATGTTGACAAATATTACCGCCGAGATGGGAGGTTGGGTTAGGTTAGGTTATATTACGTTATTGATGTATATAAAGGTCCCACGGAGACGTAGAAGCCAACTCGCCAGGATTGTTGCCAAATATTACCGCCGCGATGTTAGATTGGGTTAGGTTAGGTTAGATTACGTTATTGTCGTATATAATGGTCCCACGGAGACGTAGAGGCCAACATGCCAGGAATGTTGGTCAAATATTACAGCCGCGATGTTAGATTGGGCTAGGTTAGGTTATGTTAGGTTATTGATGTATATAAATGTCCCACGGAGACGTAGAGGCCAACTCGCCAGGAATGTTGTCAAATATTACCGAAGAGATGATAGGTTGGGTTAGGTTAGGTTATATTACGTTATTGATTTATATGAAGGACCCACGCAGACGTAGGGGCCAACTCGTCAGGAATATTGTCAAATATTACCGCCGAGATGATAGGTTGGATTAGGTTAGGTTGTATTACGTTATTGATGTATATAAATGTCCCACGGAGACGTAGATGCCAACAAACAAGGAATGTTGCCAAATATTGCCGCCGAAATGTTAGGTTGGGTTAGGTTAGGTTATATTACGTTATTGATGTATATAAAGGTCCCACGGAGACGTAGAATCCATCTCGCCAGGAATGTTGTCAAATGTTACAGCCGCGATGTTAGATTGGGTTACGTTAGGTTATATTACGCTATTGATGTATATGAAGATCCCACGGAGACGTAGAGGCCAACTCGCCAGGTATGTGGTCAAATATTACCGCCGAGATGATAGGTTGGGTTAGGTTTGGTTATATTTCGTTATTGATGTATATGAAGGTCCCACGGAGACGTAGAGGCCAACATGCCAGGAATGTTGTCAAATATTACAGACGCGATGTTACATTGGGCTAGGTTAGGTTATCTTAGGTTATTGATGTATATAAAGGTCCCACGGAGACGTAGAGGCCAACTCGCCAGGAATGTTGTCAAATATTACAGCCGAAATGTTAGGTTGGTTTAGGTTAGGTTATATTACGTTCTTGATGTATATAAAGGTCCCACGCAGACGTAGAGGTCAACCCGCCGGGAAAGTTTTCAAATATCACCGCCGAGATGATAAGTTGGGTTAGGTTAGGTTATATTTCGTCATTGATATATATGAAGGTCCCACGGAGACGTAGAGGCCAACAAGCCAGGAATGTTGACAAATATTACCGCCGAGATGGGAGGTTGGGTTAGGTTAGGTTATATTACGTTATTGATGTATATAAAGGTCCCACGGAGACGTAGAAGCCAACTCGCCAGGATTGTTGCCAAATATTACCGCCGCGATGTTAGATTGGGTTAGGTTAGGTTAGATTACGTTATTGTCGTATATAATGGTCCCACGGAGACGTAGAGGCCAACATGCCAGGAATGTTGGTCAAATATTACAGCCGCGATGTTAGATTGGGCTAGGTTAGGTTATGTTAGGTTATTGATGTATATAAATGTCCCACGGAGACGTAGAGGCCAACTCGCCAGGAATGTTGTCAAATATTACCGAAGAGATGATAGGTTGGGTTAGGTTAGGTTATATTACGTTATTGATTTATATGAAGGACCCACGCAGACGTAGGGGCCAACTCGTCAGGAATATTGTCAAATATTACCGCCGAGATGATAGGTTGGATTAGGTTAGGTTGTATTACGTTATTGATGTATATAAATGTCCCACGGAGACGTAGATGCCAACAAACAAGGAATGTTGCCAAATATTGCCGCCGAAATGTTAGGTTGGGTTAGGTTAGGTTATATTACGTTATTGATGTATATAAAGGTCCCACGGAGACGTAGAATCCATCTCGCCAGGAATGTTGTCAAATGTTACAGCCGCGATGTTAGATTGGGTTACGTTAGGTTATATTACGCTATTGATGTATATGAAGATCCCACGGAGACGTAGAGGCCAACTCGCCAGGTATGTGGTCAAATATTACCGCCGAGATGATAGGTTGGGTTAGGTTTGGTTATATTTCGTTATTGATGTATATGAAGGTCCCACGGAGACGTAGAGGCCAACATGCCAGGAATGTTGTCAAATATTACAGACGCGATGTTACATTGGGCTAGGTTAGGTTATCTTAGGTTATTGATGTATATAAAGGTCCCACGGAGACGTAGAGGCCAACTCGCCAGGAATGTTGTCAAATATTACAGCCGAAATGTTAGGTTGGTTTAGGTTAGGTTATATTACGTTCTTGATGTATATAAAGGTCCCACGCAGACGTAGAGGTCAACCCGCCGGGAAAGTTTTCAAATATCACCGCCGAGATGATAAGTTGGGTTAGGTTAGGTTATATTTCGTCATTGATATATATGAAGGTCCCACGGAGACGTAGAGGCCAACAAGCCAGGAATGTTGACAAATATTACCGCCGAGATGGGAGGTTGGGTTAGGTTAGGTTATATTACGTTATTGATGTATATAAAGGTCCCACGGAGACGTAGAAGCCAACTCGCCAGGATTGTTGCCAAATATTACCGCCGCGATGTTAGATTGGGTTAGGTTAGGTTAGATTACGTTATTGTCGTATATAATGGTCCCACGGAGACGTAGAGGCCAACATGCCAGGAATGTTGGTCAAATATTACAGCCGCGATGTTAGATTGGGCTAGGTTAGGTTATGTTAGGTTATTGATGTATATAAATGTCCCACGGAGACGTAGAGGCCAACTCGCCAGGAATGTTGTCAAATATTACCGAAGAGATGATAGGTTGGGTTAGGTTAGGTTATATTACGTTATTGATTTATATGAAGGACCCACGCAGACGTAGGGGCCAACTCGTCAGGAATATTGTCAAATATTACCGCCGAGATGATAGGTTGGATTAGGTTAGGTTGTATTACGTTATTGATGTATATAAATGTCCCACGGAGACGTAGATGCCAACAAACAAGGAATGTTGCCAAATATTGCCGCCGAAATGTTAGGTTGGGTTAGGTTAGGTTATATTACGTTATTGATGTATATAAAGGTCCCACGGAGACGTAGAATCCATCTCGCCAGGAATGTTGTCAAATGTTACAGCCGCGATGTTAGATTGGGTTACGTTAGGTTATATTACGCTATTGATGTATATGAAGATCCCACGGAGACGTAGAGGCCAACTCGCCAGGTATGTGGTCAAATATTACCGCCGAGATGATAGGTTGGGTTAGGTTTGGTTATATTTCGTTATTGATGTATATGAAGGTCCCACGGAGACGTAGAGGCCAACATGCCAGGAATGTTGTCAAATATTACAGACGCGATGTTACATTGGGCTAGGTTAGGTTATCTTAGGTTATTGATGTATATAAAGGTCCCACGGAGACGTAGAGGCCAACTCGCCAGGAATGTTGTCAAATATTACAGCCGAAATGTTAGGTTGGTTTAGGTTAGGTTATATTACGTTCTTGATGTATATAAAGGTCCCACGCAGACGTAGAGGTCAACCCGCCGGGAAAGTTTTCAAATATCACCGCCGAGATGATAAGTTGGGTTAGGTTAGGTTATATTTCGTCATTGATATATATGAAGGTCCCACGGAGACGTAGAGGCCAACAAGCCAGGAATGTTGACAAATATTACCGCCGAGATGGGAGGTTGGGTTAGGTTAGGTTATATTACGTTATTGATGTATATAAAGGTCCCACGGAGACGTAGAAGCCAACTCGCCAGGATTGTTGCCAAATATTACCGCCGCGATGTTAGATTGGGTTAGGTTAGGTTAGATTACGTTATTGTCGTATATAATGGTCCCACGGAGACGTAGAGGCCAACATGCCAGGAATGTTGGTCAAATATTACAGCCGCGATGTTAGATTGGGCTAGGTTAGGTTATGTTAGGTTATTGATGTATATAAATGTCCCACGGAGACGTAGAGGCCAACTCGCCAGGAATGTTGTCAAATATTACCGAAGAGATGATAGGTTGGGTTAGGTTAGGTTATATTACGTTATTGATTTATATGAAGGACCCACGCAGACGTAGGGGCCAACTCGTCAGGAATATTGTCAAATATTACCGCCGACATGATAGGTTGGATTAGGTTAGTTTGTATTACGTTATTGATGTATATAAATGTCCCACGGAGACGTAGATGCCAACAAACAAGGAATGTTGCCAAATATTGCCGCCGAAATGTTAGGTTGGGTTAGGTTAGGTTATATTACGTTATTGATGTATATAAAGGTCCCACAGAGACATAGAGGACAAGTCGTCAGGAATGTTGTCAAATATTACCGCCGAGATGATAGGTTGGATTAGGTTAGGTTATATTAAGTTATTGATGTATATGAAGATCACACGGAGACGTAGAGGCCAACAAGCCAGGAATGTTGCCAAATATTACCGCCGAGATGTGAGGTTGGGTTAGGTTAGGTTATATTACGTTATTGGTGTATATAAAGGTCCCACGGAGACGTAGAAGCCAACTCGCCAGGATTGTTGCCAAATATTACCGCCGCGATGTTAGATTGGGTTAGGTTAGGTTATATTAAGTTATTGATGTATATGAAGTTCCCACGGAGACGCAGAGGCCAACTCGCCAGGTATGTGGTCAAATATTACCGCGGAGATGATAGGTTGGTTTAGGTTAGGTTATATTACGTTATTGATGTATATAAAGGTCCCACAGAGACATAGAGGACAAGTCGTCAGGAATGTTGTCAAATATTACCGCCGAGATGATAGGTTGGATTAGGTTAGGTTATATTAAGTTATTGATGTATATGAAGATCCCACGGAGACGTAGAGGCCAACAAGCCAGGAATGTTGCCAAATATTACCGCCGAGATGTGAGGTTGGGTTAGGTTAGGTTATATTACGTTATTGATGTATATAAAGGTCCCACGGAGACGTAGAAGCCAACTCGCCAGGATTGTTGCCAAATATTACCGCCGCGATGTTAGATTGGGTTAGGTTAGGTTAGATTACGTTATTGTCGTATATAAAGGTCCCACGGAGACGTAGAGGCCAATATGCCAGGAATGTTGGTCAAATATTACAGCCGCGATGTTAGATTGGGTTAGGTTAGGTTATACTACGTTATTGTTGTATATAAAGGTCCCACGGAGACGTAGAGGCCAACATGCCAGGAATGTTGGTCAAATATTACAGCCGCGATGTTAGATTGGGTTAGGTTAGGTTATATTACGTTATTGTTGTATATAAAGGTCCCACGGAGACGTAGAGGCCAACTCGCCGGGAATGTTGTCAAATATTACAGCCGCGATGTCAGATTGGGTTACGTTAGGTTATATTACGTTATTGACGTATATAAAGGTCCCACGGAGACGTAGAGGCCAACTCGCCAGGAATGTTGTCAAATATTACCGCCGAAATGTTAGGTTGGGTTAGGTTAGGTTATATTAAGTTATTGATGTATATGAAGATCCCACGGAGACGCAGAGGCCAAATCGCCAGGTATGTGGTCAAATATTACCGCCGAGATGATAGGTTGGGTTAGGTTTGGTTATATTTCGTTATTAATGTATATGAAGGTCCCACGGAGACGTAGAGTCCAACTCGCCAGGAATGTTGTCAAATATTACAGCCGCGATGTTAGATTGGGTTAGGTTAGGTTAGATTACGTTATTGTCGTATATAATGGTCCCACGGAGACGTAGAGGCCAACATGCCAGGAATGTTGGTCAAATATTACAGCCGCGATGTTAGATTGGGCTAGGTTAGGTTATGTTAGGTTATTGATGTATATAAATGTCCCACGGAGACGTAGAGGCCAACTCGCCAGGAATGTTGTCAAATATTACCGAAGAGATGATAGGTTGGGTTAGGTTAGGTTATATTACGTTATTGATTTATATGAAGGACCCACGCAGACGTAGGGGCCAACTCGTCAGGAATATTGTCAAATATTACCGCCGAGATGATAGGTTGGATTAGGTTAGGTTGTATTACGTTATTGATGTATATAAATGTCCCACGGAGACGTAGATGCCAACAAACAAGGAATGTTGCCAAATATTGCCGCCGAAATGTTAGGTTGGGTTAGGTTAGGTTATATTACGTTATTGATGTATATAAAGGTCCCACGGAGACGTAGAATCCATCTCGCCAGGAATGTTGTCAAATGTTACAGCCGCGATGTTAGATTGGGTTACGTTAGGTTATATTACGCTATTGATGTATATGAAGATCCCACGGAGACGTAGAGGCCAACTCGCCAGGTATGTGGTCAAATATTACCGCCGAGATGATAGGTTGGGTTAGGTTTGGTTATATTTCGTTATTGATGTATATGAAGGTCCCACGGAGACGTAGAGGCCAACATGCCAGGAATGTTGTCAAATATTACAGACGCGATGTTACATTGGGCTAGGTTAGGTTATCTTAGGTTATTGATGTATATAAAGGTCCCACGGAGACGTAGAGGCCAACTCGCCAGGAATGTTGTCAAATATTACAGCCGAAATGTTAGGTTGGTTTAGGTTAGGTTATATTACGTTCTTGATGTATATAAAGGTCCCACGCAGACGTAGAGGTCAACCCGCCGGGAAAGTTTTCAAATATCACCGCCGAGATGATAAGTTGGGTTAGGTTAGGTTATATTTCGTCATTGATATATATGAAGGTCCCACGGAGACGTAGAGGCCAACAAGCCAGGAATGTTGACAAATATTACCGCCGAGATGGGAGGTTGGGTTAGGTTAGGTTATATTACGTTATTGATGTATATAAAGGTCCCACGGAGACGTAGAAGCCAACTCGCCAGGATTGTTGCCAAATATTACCGCCGCGATGTTAGATTGGGTTAGGTTAGGTTAGATTACGTTATTGTCGTATATAATGGTCCCACGGAGACGTAGAGGCCAACATGCCAGGAATGTTGGTCAAATATTACAGCCGCGATGTTAGATTGGGCTAGGTTAGGTTATGTTAGGTTATTGATGTATATAAATGTCCCACGGAGACGTAGAGGCCAACTCGCCAGGAATGTTGTCAAATATTACCGAAGAGATGATAGGTTGGGTTAGGTTAGGTTATATTACGTTATTGATTTATATGAAGGACCCACGCAGACGTAGGGGCCAACTCGTCAGGAATATTGTCAAATATTACCGCCGAGATGATAGGTTGGATTAGGTTAGGTTGTATTACGTTATTGATGTATATAAATGTCCCACGGAGACGTAGATGCCAACAAACAAGGAATGTTGCCAAATATTGCCGCCGAAATGTTAGGTTGGGTTAGGTTAGGTTATATTACGTTATTGATGTATATAAAGGTCCCACGGAGACGTAGAATCCATCTCGCCAGGAATGTTGTCAAATGTTACAGCCGCGATGTTAGATTGGGTTACGTTAGGTTATATTACGCTATTGATGTATATGAAGATCCCACGGAGACGTAGAGGCCAACTCGCCAGGTATGTGGTCAAATATTACCGCCGAGATGATAGGTTGGGTTAGGTTTGGTTATATTTCGTTATTGATGTATATGAAGGTCCCACGGAGACGTAGAGGCCAACATGCCAGGAATGTTGTCAAATATTACAGACGCGATGTTACATTGGGCTAGGTTAGGTTATCTTAGGTTATTGATGTATATAAAGGTCCCACGGAGACGTAGAGGCCAACTCGCCAGGAATGTTGTCAAATATTACAGCCGAAATGTTAGGTTGGTTTAGGTTAGGTTATATTACGTTCTTGATGTATATAAAGGTCCCACGCAGACGTAGAGGTCAACCCGCCGGGAAAGTTTTCAAATATCACCGCCGAGATGATAAGTTGGGTTAGGTTAGGTTATATTTCGTCATTGATATATATGAAGGTCCCACGGAGACGTAGAGGCCAACAAGCCAGGAATGTTGACAAATATTACCGCCGAGATGGGAGGTTGGGTTAGGTTAGGTTATATTACGTTATTGATGTATATAAAGGTCCCACGGAGACGTAGAAGCCAACTCGCCAGGATTGTTGCCAAATATTACCGCCGCGATGTTAGATTGGGTTAGGTTAGGTTAGATTACGTTATTGTCGTATATAATGGTCCCACGGAGACGTAGAGGCCAACATGCCAGGAATGTTGGTCAAATATTACAGCCGCGATGTTAGATTGGGCTAGGTTAGGTTATGTTAGGTTATTGATGTATATAAATGTCCCACGGAGACGTAGAGGCCAACTCGCCAGGAATGTTGTCAAATATTACCGAAGAGATGATAGGTTGGGTTAGGTTAGGTTATATTACGTTATTGATTTATATGAAGGACCCACGCAGACGTAGGGGCCAACTCGTCAGGAATATTGTCAAATATTACCGCCGAGATGATAGGTTGGATTAGGTTAGGTTGTATTACGTTATTGATGTATATAAATGTCCCACGGAGACGTAGATGCCAACAAACAAGGAATGTTGCCAAATATTGCCGCCGAAATGTTAGGTTGGGTTAGGTTAGGTTATATTACGTTATTGATGTATATAAAGGTCCCACGGAGACGTAGAATCCATCTCGCCAGGAATGTTGTCAAATGTTACAGCCGCGATGTTAGATTGGGTTACGTTAGGTTATATTACGCTATTGATGTATATGAAGATCCCACGGAGACGTAGAGGCCAACTCGCCAGGTATGTGGTCAAATATTACCGCCGAGATGATAGGTTGGGTTAGGTTTGGTTATATTTCGTTATTGATGTATATGAAGGTCCCACGGAGACGTAGAGGCCAACATGCCAGGAATGTTGTCAAATATTACAGACGCGATGTTACATTGGGCTAGGTTAGGTTATCTTAGGTTATTGATGTATATAAAGGTCCCACGGAGACGTAGAGGCCAACTCGCCAGGAATGTTGTCAAATATTACAGCCGAAATGTTAGGTTGGTTTAGGTTAGGTTATATTACGTTCTTGATGTATATAAAGGTCCCACGCAGACGTAGAGGTCAACCCGCCGGGAAAGTTTTCAAATATCACCGCCGAGATGATAAGTTGGGTTAGGTTAGGTTATATTTCGTCATTGATATATATGAAGGTCCCACGGAGACGTAGAGGCCAACAAGCCAGGAATGTTGACAAATATTACCGCCGAGATGGGAGGTTGGGTTAGGTTAGGTTATATTACGTTATTGATGTATATAAAGGTCCCACGGAGACGTAGAAGCCAACTCGCCAGGATTGTTGCCAAATATTACCGCCGCGATGTTAGATTGGGTTAGGTTAGGTTAGATTACGTTATTGTCGTATATAATGGTCCCACGGAGACGTAGAGGCCAACATGCCAGGAATGTTGGTCAAATATTACAGCCGCGATGTTAGATTGGGCTAGGTTAGGTTATGTTAGGTTATTGATGTATATAAATGTCCCACGGAGACGTAGAGGCCAACTCGCCAGGAATGTTGTCAAATATTACCGAAGAGATGATAGGTTGGGTTAGGTTAGGTTATATTACGTTATTGATTTATATGAAGGACCCACGCAGACGTAGGGGCCAACTCGTCAGGAATATTGTCAAATATTACCGCCGAGATGATAGGTTGGATTAGGTTAGGTTGTATTACGTTATTGATGTATATAAATGTCCCACGGAGACGTAGATGCCAACAAACAAGGAATGTTGCCAAATATTGCCGCCGAAATGTTAGGTTGGGTTAGGTTAGGTTATATTACGTTATTGATGTATATAAAGGTCCCACGGAGACGTAGAATCCATCTCGCCAGGAATGTTGTCAAATGTTACAGCCGCGATGTTAGATTGGGTTACGTTAGGTTATATTACGCTATTGATGTATATGAAGATCCCACGGAGACGTAGAGGCCAACTCGCCAGGTATGTGGTCAAATATTACCGCCGAGATGATAGGTTGGGTTAGGTTTGGTTATATTTCGTTATTGATGTATATGAAGGTCCCACGGAGACGTAGAGGCCAACATGCCAGGAATGTTGTCAAATATTACAGACGCGATGTTACATTGGGCTAGGTTAGGTTATCTTAGGTTATTGATGTATATAAAGGTCCCACGGAGACGTAGAGGCCAACTCGCCAGGAATGTTGTCAAATATTACAGCCGAAATGTTAGGTTGGTTTAGGTTAGGTTATATTACGTTCTTGATGTATATAAAGGTCCCACGCAGACGTAGAGGTCAACCCGCCGGGAAAGTTTTCAAATATCACCGCCGAGATGATAAGTTGGGTTAGGTTAGGTTATATTTCGTCATTGATATATATGAAGGTCCCACGGAGACGTAGAGGCCAACAAGCCAGGAATGTTGACAAATATTACCGCCGAGATGGGAGGTTGGGTTAGGTTAGGTTATATTACGTTATTGATGTATATAAAGGTCCCACGGAGACGTAGAAGCCAACTCGCCAGGATTGTTGCCAAATATTACCGCCGCGATGTTAGATTGGGTTAGGTTAGGTTAGATTACGTTATTGTCGTATATAATGGTCCCACGGAGACGTAGAGGCCAACATGCCAGGAATGTTGGTCAAATATTACAGCCGCGATGTTAGATTGGGCTAGGTTAGGTTATGTTAGGTTATTGATGTATATAAATGTCCCACGGAGACGTAGAGGCCAACTCGCCAGGAATGTTGTCAAATATTACCGAAGAGATGATAGGTTGGGTTAGGTTAGGTTATATTACGTTATTGATTTATATGAAGGACCCACGCAGACGTAGGGGCCAACTCGTCAGGAATATTGTCAAATATTACCGCCGACATGATAGGTTGGATTAGGTTAGGTTGTATTACGTTATTGATGTATATAAATGTCCCACGGAGACGTAGATGCCAACAAACAAGGAATGTTGCCAAATATTGCCGCCGAAATGTTAGGTTGGGTTAGGTTAGGTTATATTACGTTATTGATGTATATAAAGGTCCCACAGAGACATAGAGGACAAGTCGTCAGGAATGTTGTCAAATATTACCGCCGAGATGATAGGTTGGATTAGGTTAGGTTATATTAAGTTATTGATGTATATGAAGATCACACGGAGACGTAGAGGCCAACAAGCCAGGAATGTTGCCAAATATTACCGCCGAGATGTGAGGTTGGGTTAGGTTAGGTTATATTACGTTATTGGTGTATATAAAGGTCCCACGGAGACGTAGAAGCCAACTCGCCAGGATTGTTGCCAAATATTACCGCCGCGATGTTAGATTGGGTTAGGTTAGGTTATATTAAGTTATTGATGTATATGAAGTTCCCACGGAGACGCAGAGGCCAACTCGCCAGGTATGTGGTCAAATATTACCGCGGAGATGATAGGTTGGTTTAGGTTAGGTTATATTACGTTATTGATGTATATAAAGGTCCCACAGAGACATAGAGGACAAGTCGTCAGGAATGTTGTCAAATATTACCGCCGAGATGATAGGTTGGATTAGGTTAGGTTATATTAAGTTATTGATGTATATGAAGATCCCACGGAGACGTAGAGGCCAACAAGCCAGGAATGTTGCCAAATATTACCGCCGAGATGTGAGGTTGGGTTAGGTTAGGTTATATTACGTTATTGATGTATATAAAGGTCCCACGGAGACGTAGAAGCCAACTCGCCAGGATTGTTGCCAAATATTACCGCCGCGATGTTAGATTGGGTTAGGTTAGGTTAGATTACGTTATTGTCGTATATAAAGGTCCCACGGAGACGTAGAGGCCAATATGCCAGGAATGTTGGTCAAATATTACAGCCGCGATGTTAGATTGGGTTAGGTTAGGTTATACTACGTTATTGTTGTATATAAAGGTCCCACGGAGACGTAGAGGCCAACATGCCAGGAATGTTGGTCAAATATTACAGCCGCGATGTTAGATTGGGTTAGGTTAGGTTATATTACGTTATTGTTGTATATAAAGGTCCCACGGAGACGTAGAGGCCAACTCGCCGGGAATGTTGTCAAATATTACAGCCGCGATGTCAGATTGGGTTACGTTAGGTTATATTACGTTATTGACGTATATAAAGGTCCCACGGAGACGTAGAGGCCAACTCGCCAGGAATGTTGTCAAATATTACCGCCGAAATGTTAGGTTGGGTTAGGTTAGGTTATATTAAGTTATTGATGTATATGAAGATCCCACGGAGACGCAGAGGCCAAATCGCCAGGTATGTGGTCAAATATTACCGCCGAGATGATAGGTTGGGTTAGGTTTGGTTATATTTCGTTATTAATGTATATGAAGGTCCCACGGAGACGTAGAGTCCAACTCGCCAGGAATGTTGTCAAATATTACAGCCGCGATGTTAGATTGGGTTAGGTTAGGTTATATTACGCTATTGATGTATATGAAGATCCCACGGAGACGTAGAGGCCAACTCGCCAGGTATGTGGTCAAATATTACCGCCGAGATGATAGGTTGGGTTAGGTTTGGTTATATTTCGTTATTGATGTATATGAAGGTCCCACGGAGACGTAGAGGCCAACATGCCAGGAATGTTGTCAAATATTACAGCCGCGATGTTACATTGGGCTAGGTTAGGTTATATTAGGTTATTGATGTATATGAAGGTCCCACGGAGACGTAGAGGCCAACTCGCCAGGAATGTTGACAAATATTAACGCCGAGATGGGAGGTTGTGTTAGGTTAGGTTATATTACGTTATTGATGTATATAAAGGTCCCACGGAGACGTAGAAGCCAACTCGCCAGGATTGTTGCCAAATATTACCGCCGCGATGTTAGATTGGGTTAGGTTAGGTTAGATTACGTTATTGTCGTATATAAAGGTCCCACGGAGACGTAGAGTCCAACATGCCAGGAATGTTGGTCAAATATTACAGCCGCGATGTTAGATTGGGTTAGGTTAGGTTACATTACGTTATTGTTGTATATAAAGGTCCCACGGAGACGTAGAGGCCAACTCGCCAGGAATGTTGTCAAATATTACCGCCGAGATGATAGGTTGGGTTAGGTTAGGTTATATTTCGTCATTGATATATATGAAGGTCCCACGGAGACGTAGAGGCCAACAAGCCAGGAATGTTGACAAATATTACCGCCGAGATGGGAGGTTGGGTTAGGTTAGGTTATATTACGTTATTGATGTATATAAAGGTCCCACGGAGACGTAGAAGCCAACTCGCCAGGATTGTTGCCAAATATTACCGCCGCGATGTTAGATTGGGTTAGGTTACGTTAGATTACGTTATTGTCGTATATAATGGTCCCACGGAGACGTAGAGGCCAACATGCCAGGAATGTTGGTCAAATATTACAGCCGCGATGTTAGATTGGGCTAGGTTAGGTTATGTTAGGTTATTGATGTATATAAAGGTCCCACGGAGACGTAGAGGCCAACTCGCCAGGAATGTTGTCAAATATTACCGCCGAAATGTTAGGTTGGTTTAGGTTAGGTTATATTACGTTCTTGATGTATATAAAGGTCCCACGCAGACGTAGAGGTCAACCCGCCGGGAAAGTTTTCAAATATTACCGCCGAGATGATAAGTTGGGTTAGGTTAGGTTATATTTCGTCATTGATATATATGAAGGTCCCACGGAGACGTAGAGGCCAACAAGCCAGGAATGTTGACAAATATTACCGCCGAGATGGGAGGTTGGGTTAGGTTAAGTTATATTACGTTATTGATGTATATAAAGGTCCCACGGAGACGTAGAAGCCAACTCGCCAGGATTGTTGCCAAACATTACCGCCGCGATGTTAGATTGGGTTAGGTTAGGTTAGATTACGTTATTGTCGTATATAATGGTCCCACGGAGACGTAGAGGCCAATATGCCAGGAATGTTGGTCAAATATTACAGCCGCGATGTTAGATTGGGTTAGGTTAGGTTATACTACGTTATTGTTGTATATAAAGGTCCCACGGAGACGTAGAGGCCAACATGCCAGGAATGTTGGTCAAATATTACTGCCGCGATGTTAGATTGGGTTAGGTTAGGTTATATTACGTTATTGTTGTATATAAAGGTCCCACGGAGACGTAGAGGCCAACTCGCCGGGAATGTTGTCAAATATTACAGCCGCGATGTCAGATTGGGTTACGTTAGGTTATATTACGTTATTGACGTATATAAAGGTCCCACGGAGACGTAGAGGCCAACTCGCCAGGAATGTTGTCAAATATTACCGCCGAAATGTTAGGTTGGGTTAGGTTAGGTTATATTAAGTTATTGATGTATATGAAGATCCCACGGAGACGCAGAGGCCAACTCGCCAGGTATGTGGTCAAATATTACCGCCGAGATGATAGGTTGGGTTAGGTTTGGTTATATTTCGTTATTAATGTATATGAAGGTCCCACGGAGACGTAGAGTCCAACTCGCCAGGAATGTTGTCAAATATTACAGCCGCGATGTTAGATTGGGTTAGGTTAGGTTATATTACGCTATTGATGTATATGAAGATCCCACGGAGACGTAGAGGCCAACTCGCCAGGTATGTGGTCAAATATTACCGCCGAGATGATAGGTTGGGTTAGGTTTGGTTATATTTCGTTATTGATGTATATGAAGGTCCCACGGAGACGTAGAGGCCAACATGCCAGGAATGTTGTCAAATATTACAGCCGCGATGTTACATTGGGCTAGGTTAGGTTATATTAGGTTATTGATGTATATGAAGGTCCCACGGAGACGTAGAGGCCAACTCGCCAGGAATGTTGTCAAATATTACCGCCGAGATGATAGGTTGGGTTAGGTTAGGTTATATTACGTTATTGATTTATATGAAGGACCCACGTAGACGTAGGGGCCAACTCGTCAGGAATATTGTCAAATATTACCGCCGAGATGATAGGTTGGATGAGGTTAGGTTGTATTACGTTATTGATGTATATAAATGTCCCACGGAGACGTAGAGGCCAACAAACCAGGAATGTTGCCAAATATTGCCGCCGAAATGTTAGGTTGGGTTAGGTTAGGTTATATTACGTTATTGATGTATATAAAGGTCCCACGGAGACATAGAGGACAAGTCGTCAGGAATGTTGTCAAATATTACCGCCGAGATGATAGGTTGGATTAGGTTAGGTTATATTAAGTTATTGATGTATATGAAGATCCCACGGAGACGCAGAGGCCAACTCGCCAGGTATGTGGTCAAATATTACCGCCGAGATGATAGGTTGGGTTAGGTTTCGTTATATTTCGTTATTAATGTATATGAGGGTCCCACGGAGACGTAGAGTCCAACTCGCCAGGAATGTTGTCAAATATTACAGCCGAGATGTTAGATTGGGTTACGTTAGGTTATATTACGTTATTGACGTATATAAAGGTCCCACGGGGACGTAGAGGCCAACTCGCCAGGAATGTTGTGAAATATTACCGCCGAGAGGTTAGGTTGGGTTAGGTTACGTTATATTACGTTATTGATGTACATGAGGGGCCCACGGAGACGTAGAGGCCAACAAGCCAGGAATGTTGCCAAATATTACCGCCGAGATCATAGGTTGTGTTAGGTTAGGTTAGATTACGTTATTGTCGTATATAAAGGTCCCACGGAGACGTAGAGGCCAACATGCCAGGAATGTTGGTCAAATATTACAGCCGCGATGTTAGATTGGGTTAGGTTAGGTTACATTACATTATTGTTGTATATAAATGTCCCACGGAGACGTAGAGGCCAACTCGCCAGGAATGTTGTCAAATACTACCGCCGAGATGATAGGTTGGGTTAGGTTAGGTTATATTACGTTCTTGATGTATATAAAGGTCCCACGGAGACGTAGAAGCCAACTCGCCAGGATTGTTGCCAAATATTACCGCCGCGATGTTAGATTGGGTTAGGTTAGGTTAGATTACGTTATTGTCGTATATAATGGTCCCACGGAGACGTAGAGGCCAACATGCCAGGAATGTTGGTCAAATATTACAGCCGCGATGTTAGATTGGGCTAGGTTAGGTTATGTTAGGTTATTGATGTATATAAAGGTCCCACGGAGACGTAGAGGCCAACTCGCCAGGAATGTTGCCAAATATTACCGCCGAGATCATAGGTTGGGTTAGGTTAGGTTATATTTCGTTATTGATGCATATGAAGGTCCCACGGAGACGTAGAGGCCAACTCCCCAGGAATGTTGTCAAATATTACCGCCGAAATGTTAGGTTGGGTTAGGTTAGGTTATATTACGTTCTTGATGTATATAAAGATCCCACGCAGACGTAGAGGCCAACCCGCCAGGAAAGTTTTCAAATATTACCGCCGAGATGATAGGTTGGGTTAGGTTAGGTTATATTTCGTCATTGATATATATGAAGGTCCCACGGAGACGTAGAGGCCAACAAGCCAGGAATGTTGACAAATATTACCGCCGAGATGGGAGGTTGGGTTAGGTTAGGTTATATTACGTGATTGATGTATATAAAGGGCCCACGGAGACGTAGAAGCCAACTCACCAGGATTGTTGCCAAATATTACCGCCGCGATGTTAGATTGGGTTAGGTTAGGTTAGATTACGTTATTGTCGTATATAATGGTCCCACGGAGACGTAGAGGCCAGCATGCCAGGAATGTTGGTCAAATATTACAGCCGCGATGTTAGATTGGGCTAGGTTAGGTTATGTTAGGTTATTGATGTATATAAAGGTCCCACGGAGACGTAGAGGCCAACTCGCCAGGAATGTTGTCGAATATTACCGCCGAAATGTTAGGTTGGTTTAGGTTAGGTTATATTACGTTCTTGATGTATATAAAGGTCCCACGCAGACGTAGAGGTCAACCCGCCGGGAAAGTTTTCAAATATTACCGCCGAGATGATAAGTTGGGTTAGGTTAGGTTATATTTCGTCATTGATATATATGAAGGTCCCACGGAGACGTAGAGGCCAACAAGCCAGGAATGTTGACAAATATTACCGCCGAGATGGGAGGTTGGGTTAGGTTAAGTTATATTACGTTATTGATGTATATAAAGGTCCCACGGAGACGTAGAAGCCAACTCGCCAGGATTGTTGCCAAATATTACCGCCGCGATGTTAGATTGGGTTAGGTTAGGTTAGATTACGTTATTGTCGTATATAAAGGTCCCACGGAGACGTAGAGGCCAACATGCCAGGAATGTTGGTCAAATATTACAGCCGCGATGTTAGATTGGGTTAGGTTAGGTTACATTACGTTATTGTTGTATATAAAGGTCCCACGGAGACGTAGAGGCCAACTCGCCAGGAATGTTGTCAAATATTACCGCCGAGATGATAGGTTGGGTTAGGTTAGGTTATATTACGTTATTGATTTATATGAAGGACCCACGTAGACGTAGGGGCCAACTCGTCAGGAATATTGTCAAATATTACCGCCGAGATGATAGGTTGGATTAGGTTAGGTTGTATTACGTTATTGATGTATATAAATGTCCCACGGAGACGTAGATGCCAACAAACAAGGAATGTTGCCAAATATTGCCGCCGAAATGTTAGGTTGGGTTAGGTTAGGTTATATTACGTTATTGATGTATATAAAGGTCCCACAGAGACATAGAGGACAAGTCGTCAGGAATGTTGTCAAATATTACCGCCGAGATGATAGGTTGGATTAGGTTAGGTTATATTAAGTTATTGATGTATATGAAGATCCCACGGAGACGTAGAGGCCAACAAGCCAGGAATGTTGCCAAATATTACCGCCGAGATGTGAGGTTGGGTTAGGTTAGGTTATATTACGTTATTGATGTATATAAAGGTCCCACGGAGACGTAGAAACCAACTCGCCAGGATTGTTGCCAAATATTACCGCCGCGATGTTAGATTGGGTTAGGTTAGGTTAGATTACGTTATTGTTGTATATAAAGGTCCCACGGAGACGTAGAGGCCAATATGCCAGGAATGTTGGTCAAATATTACAGCCGCGATGTTAGATTGGGTTAGGTTAGGTTATATTACGTTATTGTTGTATATAAAGGACCAACGGAGACGTAGAGGCCAACATGCCAGGAATGTTGGTCAAATATTACCGCCGAAATGTTAGGTTGGTTTAGGTTAGGTTATATTACGTTCTTGATGTATATAAAGGTCCCACGCAGACGTAGAGGTCAACCCGCCGGGAAAGTTTTCAAATATTACCGCCGAGATGATAAGTTGGGTTAGGTTAGGTTATATTTCGTCATTGATATATATGAAGGTCCCACGGAGACGTAGAGGCCAACAAGCCAGGAATGTTGACAAATATTACCGCCGAGATGGGAGGTTGGGTTAGGTTAAGTTATATTACGTTATTGATGTATATAAAGGTCCCACGGAGACGTAGAAGCCAACTCGCCAGGATTGTTGCCAAATATTACCGCCGCGATGTTAGATTGGGTTAGGTTAGGTTAGATTACGTTATTGTCGTATATAAAGGTCCCACGGAGACGTAGAGGCCAACATGCCAGGAATGTTGGTCAAATATTACAGCCGCGATGTTAGATTGGGTTAGGTTAGGTTACATTACGTTATTGTTGTATATAAAGGTCCCACGGAGACGTAGAGGCCAACTCGCCAGGAATGTTGTCAAATATTACCGCCGAGATGATAGGTTGGGTTAGGTTAGGTTATATTACGTTATTGATTTATATGAAGGACCCACGTAGACGTAGGGGCCAACTCGTCAGGAATATTGTCAAATATTACCGCCGAGATGATAGGTTGGATTAGGTTAGGTTGTATTACGTTATTGATGTATATAAATGTCCCACGGAGACGTAGATGCCAACAAACAAGGAATGTTGCCAAATATTGCCGCCGAAATGTTAGGTTGGGTTAGGTTAGGTTATATTACGTTATTGATGTATATAAAGGTCCCACAGAGACATAGAGGACAAGTCGTCAGGAATGTTGTCAAATATTACCGCCGAGATGATAGGTTGGATTAGGTTAGGTTATATTAAGTTATTGATGTATATGAAGATCCCACGGAGACGTAGAGGCCAACAAGCCAGGAATGTTGCCAAATATTACCGCCGAGATGTGAGGTTGGGTTAGGTTAGGTTATATTACGTTATTGATGTATATAAAGGTCCCACGGAGACGTAGAAACCAACTCGCCAGGATTGTTGCCAAATATTACCGCCGCGATGTTAGATTGGGTTAGGTTAGGTTAGATTACGTTATTGTTGTATATAAAGGTCCCACGGAGACGTAGAGGCCAATATGCCAGGAATGTTGGTCAAATATTACAGCCGCGATGTTAGATTGGGTTAGGTTAGGTTATATTACGTTATTGTTGTATATAAAGGACCAACGGAGACGTAGAGGCCAACATGCCAGGAATGTTGGTCAAATATTAGCGCCGCGATGTTAGATTGGGTTAGGTTAGGTTAGATTACGTTATTGTCGTATATAAAGGTACCACGGAGACGTAGAGGCCAATATGCCAGGAATGTTGGTCAAATATTACAGCCGCGATGTTAGATTGGGTTAGGTTAGGTTATATTACGTTATTGTTGTATATAAAGGACCAACGGAGACGTAGAGGCCAACATGCCAGGAATGTTGGTCAAATATTACCGCCGCGATGTTAGATTGGGTTAGGTTAGGTTAGATTACGTTATTGCCGTATATAAAGGTCCCACGGAGACGTAGAGGCCAACATGCCAGGAATGTTGGTCAAATATTACAGCCGCGATGTTAGATTGGGTTAGGTTAGGTTATATTACGTTATTGTTGTATATAAAGGTCCCACGGAGACGTAGAGTCCAACTCGCCAGGAATGTTGTCAAATACTACAGCCGCGATGTTAGATTGGGTTAGGTTAGGTTATATTACGCTATTGATGTATATGAAGATCCCACGGAGACGTAGAGGCCAACTCGCCAGGTATGTGGTCAAATATTACCGCCGAGATGATAGGTTGGGTTAGGTTTGGTTATATTTCGTTATTGATGTATATGAAGGTCCCACGGAGACGTAGAGGCCAACATGCCAGGAATGTTGTCAAATATTACAGCCGCAATGTTACATTGGGCTAGGTTAGGTTATATTAGGTTATTGATGTATATGAAGGTCCCACGGAGACGTAGAGGCCAACTCGCCAGGAATGTTGTCAAATATTACCGCCGAAATGTTAGGTTGGGTTAGGTTAGGTTATATTACGTTCTTGATGTATATAAAGGTCCCACGCAGACGTAGAGGCCAACCCGCCAGGAAAGTTTTCAAATATTACCGCCGAGATGATAGGTTGGGTTAGGTTAGGTTATATTTCGTCATTGATATATATGATGGTCCCACGGAGACGTAGAGGCCAACAAGCCAGGAATGTTGCCAAATATTACCGCCGAGATGTGAGGTTGGGTTAGGTTAGGTTATATTACGTTATTGATGTATATAAAGGTCCCACGGAGACGTAGAAGCCAACTCGCCAGGATTGTTGCCAAATATTACCGCCGCGATGTTAGATTGGGTTAGGTTAGGTTAGATTACGTTATTGTCGTATATAAAGGTCCCACGGAGACGTAGAGGCCAATATGCCAGGAATGTTGGTCAAATATTACAGCCGCGATGTTAGATTGGGTTAGGTTAGGTTATATTACGTTATTGTTGTATATAAAGGTCCCACGGAGACGTAGAGGCCAACTCGCCAGGAATGTTGTCAAATATTACCGCCGAGATGATAGGTTGGGTTAGGTCAGGTTATATTACGTTATTGATTTATATGAAGGACCCACGTAGACGTAGGGGCCAACTCGTCAGGAATATTGTCAAATATTACCGCCGCGATGTTAGATTGGGTTAGGTTAGGTTAGATTACGTTATTGTCGTATATAAATGTCCCACGGAGACGTAGAGGCCAATATGCCAGGAATGTTGGTCAAATATTACAGCCGCGATGTTAGATTGGGTTAGGTTAGGTTATATTACGTTATTGTTGTATATAACGGACCAACGGAGACGTAGAGGCCAACATGCCAGGAATGTTGGTCAAATATTACCGCCGCGATGTTAGATTGGGTTAGGTTAGGTTAGATTACGTTATTGTCGTATATAAAGGTCCCACGGAGACGTAGAGGCCAATATGCCAGGAATGTTGGTCAAATATTACAGCCGCGATGTTAGATTGGGTTAGGTTAGGTTATATTACGTTATTGTTGTATATAAACGTCCCACGGAGACGTAGAGGCCAACTCGCCAGGAATGTTGTCAAATATTACCGCCGAGATGATAGGTTGTGTTAGGTCAGGTTATATTACGTTATTGATTTATATGAAGGACCCACGTAGACGTAGGGGCCAACTCGTCAGGAATATTGTAAAATATTATCGCCGAGATGATAGGTTGGATTAGCTTAGGTTATATTACGTTATTGATGTATATAAAGGTCCGACGGAGACGTAGAAGCCAACTCGCCAGGATTGTTGCCAAATATTACCGCCGCGATGTTAGATTGGGTTAGGTTAGGTTAGATTACGTTATTGCCGTATATAAAGGTCCCACGGAGACGTAGAGGCCAACATGCCAGGAATGTTGGTCAAATATTACAGCCGCGATGTTAGATTGGGTTAGGTTAGGTTATATTACGTTATTGTTGTATATAAAGGTCCCACGGAGACGTAGAGGCCAACTCGCCGGGAATGTTGTCAAATATTACAGCCGCGATGTCAGATTGGGTTACGTTAGGTTACATTACGTTATTGTTGTATATAAAGGTCCCACGGAGACGTAGAGGCCAACTAGCCAGGAATGTTGTCAAATATTACCGCCGAGATGATAGGTTGGGTTAGGTTAGGTTATATTACGTTATTGATTTATATGAAGGACCCACGTACACGTAGGGGCCAACTCGTCAGGAATATTGTCAAATATTATCGCCGAGATGATAGGTTGGATTAGCTTAGGTTATATTACGTTATTGATGTATATAAAGGTCCGACGGAGACGTAGAAGCCAACTCGCCAGGATTGTTGCCAAATATTACCGCCGCGATGTTAGATAGCTTAGGTTAGGTTAGATTACGTTATTGCCGTATATAAAGGTCCCACGGAGACGTAGAGGCCAACATGCCAGGAATGTTGGTCAAATATTACAGCCGCGATGTTAGATTGGGTTAGGTTAGGTTATATTACGTTATTGTTGTATATAAAGGTCCCACGGAGACGTAGAGGCCAACTCGCCGGGAATGTTGTCAAATATTACAGCCGCGATGTCAGATTGGGTTACGTTAGGTTACATTACGTTATTGTTGTATATAAAGGTCCCACGGAGACGTAGAGGCCAACTAGCCAGGAATGTTGTCAAATATTACCGCCGAGATGATAGGTTGGGTTAGGTTAGGTTATATTACGTTATTGATTTATATGAAGGACCCACGTACACGTAGGGGCCAACTCGTCAGGAATATTGTCAAATATTACCGCCGAGATGATAGGTTGGATTAGGTTAGGTTGTATTACGTTATTGATGTATATAAATGTCCCACGGAGACGTAGATGCCAACAAACAAGGAATGTTGCCAAATATTGCCGCCGAAATGTTAGGTTGGGTTTGGTTAGGTTATATTACGTTATTGATGTATATAAAGGTCCCACAGAGACATAGAGGACAAGTCGTCAGGAATGTTGTCAAATATTACCGCCGAGATGATAGGTTGGATTAGGTTAGGTTATATTAAGTTATTGATGTATATGAAGATCCCACGGAGACGTAGAGGCCAACAAGCCAGGAATGTTGCCAAATATTACCGCCGAGATGTGAGGTTGGGTTAGGTTAGGTTATATTACGTTATTGATGTATATAAAGGTCCCACGGAGACGTAGAAACCAACTCGCCAGGATTGTTGCCAAATATTACCGCCGCGATGTTAGATTGGGTTAGGTTAGGTTAGGTTAGATTACGTTATTGTCGTATATAAAGGTCCCACGGAGACGTAGAGGCCAATATGCCAGGAATGTTTGTCAAATATTACAGCCGCGATGTTAGATTGGGTTAGGTTAGGTTATATTACGTTATTGTTGTATATAAAGGACCAACGGAGACGTAGAGGCCAACATGCCAGGAATGTTGGTCAAATATTACCGCCGCGATGTTAGATTGGGTTAGGTTAGGTTAGATTACGTTATTGTCGTATATAAAGGTACCACGGAGACGTAGAGGCCAATATGCCAGGAATGTTGGTCAAATATTACAGCCGCGATGTTAGATTGGGTTAGGTTAGGTTATATTACGTTATTGTTGTATATAAAGGTCCCACGGAGACGTAGAGGCCAACTCGCCAGGAATGTTGTCAAATATTACCGCCGAGATGATAGGTTGGGTTAGGTCAGGTTATATTACGTTATTGATTTATATGAAGGACCCACGTAGACGTAGGGGCCAACTCGTCAGGAATATTGTCAAATATTATCGCCGAGATGATAGGTTGGATTAGCTTAGGTTATATTACGTTATTGATGTATATAAAGGTCCGACGGAGACGTAGAAGCCAACTCGCCAGGATTGTTGCCAAATATTACCGCCGCAATGTTAGATTGGGTTAGGTTAGGTTAGATTACGTTATTGCCGTATATAAAGGTCCCACGGAGACGTAGAGGCCAACATGCCAGGAATGTTGGTCAAATATTACAGCCGCGATGTTAGATTGGGTTAGGTTAGGTTATATTACGTTATTGTTGTATATAAAGGTCCCACGGAGACGTAGAGGCCAACTCGCCGGGAATGTTGTCAAATATTACAGCCGCGATGTCAGATTGGGTTACGTTAGGTTATATTACGTTATTGACGTATATAAAGGTCCCACGGAGACGTAGAGGCCAACTCGCCAGGAATGTTGTCAAATATTACCGCCGAAATGTTAGGTTGGATTAGGTTAGGTTATATTAAGTTATTGATGTATATAAAGGTCCGACGGAGACGTAGAAGCCAACTCGCCAGGATTGTTGCCAAATATTACCGCCGCGATGTTAGATTGGGTTAGGTTAGGTTAGATTACGTTATTGCCGTATATAAAGGTCCCACGGAGACGTAGAGGCCAACATGCCAGGAATGTTGGTCAAATATTACAGCCGCGATGTTAGATTGGGTTAGGTTAGGTTATATTACGTTATTGTTGTATATAAAGGTCCCACGGAGACGTAGAGGCCAACTCGCCGGGAATGTTGTCAAATATTACAGCCGCGATGTCAGATTGGGTTACGTTAGGTTACATTACGTTATTGACGTATATAAAGGTCCCACGGAGACGTAGAGGCCAACTCGCCAGGAATGTTGTCAAATATTACCGCCGAAATGTTAGGTTGGATTAGGTTAGGTTATATTAAGTTATTGATGTATATGAAGATCCCACGGAGACGCAGAGGCCAACTCGCCAGGTATGTGGTCAAATATTACCGCCGAGATGATAGGTTGGGTTAGGTTTGGTTATATTTCGTTATTAATGTATATGAAGGTCCCACGGAGACGTAGAGTCCAACTCGCCAGGAATGTTGTCAAATATTACAGCCGCGATGTTAGATTGGGTTAGGTTAGGTTATATTACGCTATTGATGTATATGAAGATCCCACGGAGACGTAGAGGCCAACTCGCCAGGTATGTGGTCAAATATTACCGCCGAGATGATAGGTTGGGTTAGGTTTGGTTATATTTCGTTATTGATGTATATGAAGGTCCCACGGAGACGTAGAGGCCAACATGCCAGGATTGTTGTCAAATATTACAGCCGCGATGTTACATTGGGCTAGGTTAGGTTATATTAGGTTATTGATGTATATGAAGGTCCCACGGAGACGTAGAGGCCAACTCGCCAGGAATGTTGTCAAATATTACCGCCGAAATGTTAGGTTGGGTTAGGTTAGGTTATATTACGTTCTTGATGTATATAAAGGTCCCACGCAGACGTAGAGGCCAACCCGCCAGGAAAGTTTTCAAATATTACCGCCGAGATGATAGGTTGTGTTAGGTTAGGTTATATTTCGTCATTGATATATATGATGGTCCCACGGAGACGTAGAGGCCAACAAGCCAGGAATGTTGCCAAATATTACCGCCGAGATGGGAGGTTGGGTTAGGTTAAGTTATATTACGTTATTGATGTATATAAAGGTCCCACGGAGACGTAGGGGCCAACTCGTCAGGAATATTGTCAAATATTACCGCCGCGATGTTAGATTGGGTTAGGTTAGGTTAGATTACGTTATTGTCGTATATAAAGGTCCCACGGAGACGTAGAGGCCAACATGCCAGGAATGTTGGTCAAATATTACAGCCGCGATGTTAGATTGGGTTAGGTTAGGTTACATTACGTTATTGTTGTATATAAAGGTCCCACGGAGACGTAGAGGCCAACTAGCCAGGAATGTTGTCAAATATTACCGCCGAGATGATAGGTTGGGTTAGGTTAGGTTATATTACGTTATTGATTTATATGAAGGACCCACGTAGACGTAGGGGCCAACTCGTCAGGAATATTGTCAAATATTACCGCCGAGATGATAGGTTGGATTAGGTTAGGTTGTATTACGTTATTGATGTATATAAATGTCCCACGGAGACGTAGATGCCAACAAACAAGGAATGTTGCCAAATATTGCCGCCGAAATGTTAGGTTGGGTTAGGTTAGGTTATATTACGTTATTGATGTATATAAAGGTCCCATAGAGACATAGAGGACAAGTCGTCAGGAATGTTGTCAAATATTACCGCCGAGATGATAGGTTGGATTAGGTTAGGTTATATTAAGTTATTGATGTATATGAAGATCCCACGGAGACGTAGAGGCCAACAAGCCAGGAATGTTGCCAAATATTACCGCCGAGATGTGAGGTTGGGTTAGGTTAGGTTATATTACGTTATTGATGTATATAAAGGTCCCACGGAGACGTAGAAACCAACTCGCCAGGATTGTTGCCAAATATTACCGCCGCGATGTTAGATTGGGTTAGGTTAGGTTAGGTTAGATTACGTTATTGTCGTATATAAAGGTCCCACGGAGACGTAGAGGCCAATATGCCAGGAATGTTTGTCAAATATTACAGCCGCGATGTTAGATTGGGTTAGGTTAGGTTATATTACGTTATTGTTGTATATAAAGGACCAACGGAGACGTAGAGGCCAACATGCCAGGAATGTTGGTCAAATATTACCGCCGCGATGTTAGATTGGGTTAGGTTAGGTTAGATTACGTTATTGTCGTATATAAAGGTACCACGGAGACGTAGAGGCCAATATGCCAGGAATGTTGGTCAAATATTACAGCCGCGATGTTAGATTGGGTTAGGTTAGGTTATATTACGTTATTGTTGTATATAAAGGTCCCACGGAGACGTAGAGGCCAACTCGCCAGGAATGTTGTCAAATATTACCGCCGAGATGATAGGTTGGGTTAGGTCAGGTTATATTACGTTATTGATTTATATGAAGGACCCACGTAGACGTAGGGGCCAACTCGTCAGGAATATTGTCAAATATTATCGCCGAGATGATAGGTTGGATTAGCTTAGGTTATATTACGTTATTGATGTATATAAAGGTCCGACGGAGACGTAGAAGCCAACTCGCCAGGATTGTTGCCAAATATTACCGCCGCGATGTTAGATTGGGTTAGGTTAGGTTAGATTACGTTATTGCCGTATATAAAGGTCCCACGGAGACGTAGAGGCCAACATGCCAGGAATGTTGGTCAAATATTACAGCCGCGATGTTAGATTGGGTTAGGTTAGGTTATATTACGTTATTGTTGTATATAAAGGTCCCACGGAGACGAAGAGGCCAACTCGCCGGGAATGTTGTCAAATATTACAGCCGCGATGTCAGATTGGGTTACGTTAGGTTATATTACGTTATTGACGTATATAAAGGTCCCACGGAGACGTAGAGGCCAACTCGCCAGGAATGTTGTCAAATATTACCGCCGAAATGTTAGGTTGGGTTAGGTTAGGTTATATTAAGTTATTGATGTATATGAAGATCCCACGGAGACGCAGAGGCCAACTCGCCAGGTATGTGGTCAAATATTACCGCCGAGATGATAGGTTGGGTTAGGTTTGGTTATATTTCGTTATTGATGTATATGAAGGTCCCACGGAGACGTAGAGGCCAACATGCCAGGAATGTTGTCAAATATTACAGCCGCGATGTTACATTGGGCTAGGTTAGGTTATATTAGGTTATTGATGTATATGAATGTCCCACGGAGACGTAGAGGCCAACTCGCCAGGAATGTTGTCAAATATTACCGCCGAGATGTGAGGTTGGGTTAGGTTAGGTTATATTACGTTATTGATGTATATAAAGGTCCCACGGAGACGTAGAAGCCAACTCGCCAGGATTGTTGCCAAATATTACCGCCGCGATGTTAGATTGGGTTAGGTTAGGTTAGATTACGTTATTGTCGTATATAAAGGTCCCACGGAGACGTAGAGTCCAACATGCCAGGAATGTTGGTCAAATATTACAGCCGCGATGTTAGATTGGGTTAGGTTAGGTTACATTACGTTATTGTTGTATATAAAGGTCCCACGGAGACGTAGAGGCCAACTCGCCAGGAATGTTGTCAAATATTACCGCCGAGATGATAGGTTGGGTTAGGTTAGGTTATATTTCGTCATTGATATATATGAAGGTCCCACGGAGACGTAGAGGCCAACAAGCCAGGAATGTTGACAAATATTACCGCCGAGATGGGAGGTTGGGTTAGGTTAGGTTATATTACGTTATTGATGTATATAAAGGTCCCACGGAGACGTAGAAGCCAACTCGCCAGGATTGTTGCCAAATATTACCGCCGCGATGTTAGATTGGGTTAGGTTAGGTTAGATTACGTTATTGTCGTATATAATGGTCCCACGGAGACGTAGAGGCCAACATGCCAGGAATGTTGGTCAAATATTACAGCCGCGATGTTAGATTGGGCTAGGTTAGGTTATGTTAGGTTATTGATGTATATAAAGGTCCCACGGAGACGTAGAGGCCAACTCGCCAGGAATGTTGTCAAATATTACCGCCGAAATGTTAGGTTGGTTTAGGTTAGGTTATATTACGTTCTTGATGTATATAAAGGTCCCACGCAGACGTAGAGGTCAACCCGCCGGGAAAGTTTTCAAATATTACCGCCGAGATGATAAGTTGGGTTAGGTTAGGTTATATTTCGTCATTGATATATATGAAGGTCCCACGGAGACGTAGAGGCCAACAAGCCAGGAATGTTGACAAATATTACCGCCGAGATGGGAGGTTGGGTTAGGTTAAGTTATATTACGTTATTGATGTATATAAAGGTCCCACGGAGACGTAGAAGCCAACTCGCCAGGATTGTTGCCAAACATTACCGCCGCGATGTTAGATTGGGTTAGGTTAGGTTAGATTACGTTATTGTCGTATATAATGGTCCCACGGAGACGTAGAGGCCAATATGCCAGGAATGTTGGTCAAATATTACAGCCGCGATGTTAGATTGGGTTAGGTTAGGTTATACTACGTTATTGTTGTATATAAAGGTCCCACGGAGACGTAGAGGCCAACATGCCAGGAATGTTGGTCAAATATTACTGCCGCGATGTTAGATTGGGTTAGGTTAGGTTATATTACGTTATTGTTGTATATAAAGGTCCCACGGAGACGTAGAGGCCAACTCGCCGGGAATGTTGTCAAATATTACAGCCGCGATGTCAGATTGGGTTACGTTAGGTTATATTACGTTATTGACGTATATAAAGGTCCCACGGAGACGTAGAGGCCAACTCGCCAGGAATGTTGTCAAATATTACCGCCGAAATGTTAGGTTGGGTTAGGTTAGGTTATATTAAGTTATTGATGTATATGAAGATCCCACGGAGACGCAGAGGCCAACTCGCCAGGTATGTGGTCAAATATTACCGCCGAGATGATAGGTTGGGTTAGGTTTGGTTATATTTCGGTATTAATGTATATGAAGGTCCCACGGAGACGTAGAGTCCAACTCGCCAGGAATGTTGTCAAATATTACAGCCGCGATGTTAGATTGGGTTAGGTTAGGTTATATTACGCTATTGATGTATATGAAGATCCCACGGAGACGTAGAGGCCAACTCGCCAGGTATGTGGTCAAATATTACCGCCGAGATGATAGGTTGGGTTAGGTTTGGTTATATTTCGTTATTGATGTATATGAAGGTCCCACGGAGACGTAGAGGCCAACATGCCAGGAATGTTGTCAAATATTACAGCCGCGATGTTACATTGGGCTAGGTTAGGTTATATTAGGTTATTGATGTATATGAAGGTCCCACGGAGACGTAGAGGCCAACTCGCCAGGAATGTTGTCGAATATTACCGCCGAAATGTTAGGTTGGTTTAGGTTAGGTTATATTACGTTCTTGATGTATATAAAGGTCCCACGCAGACGTAGAGGTCAACCCGCCGGGAAAGTTTTCAAATATTACCGCCGAGATGATAAGTTGGGTTAGGTTAGGTTATATTTCGTCATTGATATATATGAAGGTCCCACGGAGACGTAGAGGCCAACAAGCCAGGAATGTTGACAAATATTACCGCCGAGATGGGAGGTTGGGTTAGGTTAAGTTATATTACGTTATTGATGTATATAAAGGTCCCACGGAGACGTAGAAGCCAACTCGCCAGGATTGTTGCCAAATATTACCGCCGCGATGTTAGATTGGGTTAGGTTAGGTTAGATTACGTTATTGTCGTATATAAAGGTCCCACGGAGACGTAGAGGCCAACATGCCAGGAATGTTGGTCAAATATTACAGCCGCGATGTTAGATTGGGTTAGGTTAGGTTACATTACGTTATTGTTGTATATAAAGGTCCCACGGAGACGTAGAGGCCAACTCGCCAGGAATGTTGTCAAATATTACCGCCGAGATGATAGGTTGGGTTAGGTTAGGTTATATTACGTTATTGATTTATATGAAGGACCCACGTAGACGTAGGGGCCAACTCGTCAGGAATATTGTCAAATATTACCGCCGAGATGATAGGTTGGATTAGGTTAGGTTGTATTACGTTATTGATGTATATAAATGTCCCACGGAGACGTAGATGCCAACAAACAAGGAATGTTGCCAAATATTGCCGCCGAAATGTTAGGTTGGGTTAGGTTAGGTTATATTACGTTATTGATGTATATAAAGGTCCCACAGAGACATAGAGGACAAGTCGTCAGGAATGTTGTCAAATATTACCGCCGAGATGATAGGTTGGATTAGGTTAGGTTATATTAAGTTATTGATGTATATGAAGATCCCACGGAGACGTAGAGGCCAACAAGCCAGGAATGTTGCCAAATATTACCGCCGAGATGTGAGGTTGGGTTAGGTTAGGTTATATTACGTTATTGATGTATATAAAGGTCCCACGGAGACGTAGAAACCAACTCGCCAGGATTGTTGCCAAATATTACCGCCGCGATGTTAGATTGGGTTAGGTTAGGTTAGATTACGTTATTGTTGTATATAAAGGTCCCACGGAGACGTAGAGGCCAATATGCCAGGAATGTTGGTCAAATATTACAGCCGCGATGTTAGATTGGGTTAGGTTAGGTTATATTACGTTATTGTTGTATATAAAGGACCAACGGAGACGTAGAGGCCAACATGCCAGGAATGTTGGTCAAATATTAGCGCCGCGATGTTAGATTGGGTTAGGTTAGGTTAGATTACGTTATTGTCGTATATAAAGGTACCACGGAGACGTAGAGGCCAATATGCCAGGAATGTTGGTCAAATATTACAGCCGCGATGTTAGATTGGGTTAGGTTAGGTTATATTACGTTATTGTTGTATATAAAGGACCAACGGAGACGTAGAGGCCAACATGCCAGGAATGTTGGTCAAATATTACCGCCGCGATGTTAGATTGGGTTAGGTTAGGTTAGATTACGTTATTGCCGTATATAAAGGTCCCACGGAGACGTAGAGGCCAACATGCCAGGAATGTTGGTCAAATATTACAGCCGCGATGTTAGATTGGGTTAGGTTAGGTTATATTACGTTATTGTTGTATATAAAGGTCCCACGGAGACGTAGAGTCCAACTCGCCAGGAATGTTGTCAAATACTACAGCCGCGATGTTAGATTGGGTTAGGTTAGGTTATATTACGCTATTGATGTATATGAAGATCCCACGGAGACGTAGAGGCCAACTCGCCAGGTATGTGGTCAAATATTACCGCCGAGATGATAGGTTGGGTTAGGTTTGGTTATATTTCGTTATTGATGTATATGAAGGTCCCACGGAGACGTAGAGGCCAACATGCCAGGAATGTTGTCAAATATTACAGCCGCAATGTTACATTGGGCTAGGTTAGGTTATATTAGGTTATTGATGTATATGAAGGTCCCACGGAGACGTAGAGGCCAACTCGCCAGGAATGTTGTCAAATATTACCGCCGAAATGTTAGGTTGGGTTAGGTTAGGTTATATTACGTTCTTGATGTATATAAAGGTCCCACGCAGACGTAGAGGCCAACCCGCCAGGAAAGTTTTCAAATATTACCGCCGAGATGATAGGTTGGGTTAGGTTAGGTTATATTTCGTCATTGATATATATGATGGTCCCACGGAGACGTAGAGGCCAACAAGCCAGGAATGTTGCCAAATATTACCGCCGAGATGTGAGGTTGGGTTAGGTTAGGTTATATTACGTTATTGATGTATATAAAGGTCCCACGGAGACGTAGAAGCCAACTCGCCAGGATTGTTGCCAAATATTACCGCCGCGATGTTAGATTGGGTTAGGTTAGGTTAGATTACGTTATTGTCGTATATAAAGGTCCCACGGAGACGTAGAGGCCAATATGCCAGGAATGTTGGTCAAATATTACAGCCGCGATGTTAGATTGGGTTAGGTTAGGTTATATTACGTTATTGTTGTATATAAAGGTCCCACGGAGACGTAGAGGCCAACTCGCCAGGAATGTTGTCAAATATTACCGCCGAGATGATAGGTTGGGTTAGGTCAGGTTATATTACGTTATTGATTTATATGAAGGACCCACGTAGACGTAGGGGCCAACTCGTCAGGAATATTGTCAAATATTACCGCCGCGATGTTAGATTGGGTTAGGTTAGGTTAGATTACGTTATTGTCGTATATAAATGTCCCACGGAGACGTAGAGGCCAATATGCCAGGAATGTTGGTCAAATATTACAGCCGCGATGTTAGATTGGGTTAGGTTAGGTTATATTACGTTATTGTTGTATATAACGGACCAACGGAGACGTAGAGGCCAACATGCCAGGAATGTTGGTCAAATATTACCGCCGCGATGTTAGATTGGGTTAGGTTAGGTTAGATTACGTTATTGTCGTATATAAAGGTCCCACGGAGACGTAGAGGCCAATATGCCAGGAATGTTGGTCAAATATTACAGCCGCGATGTTAGATTGGGTTAGGTTAGGTTATATTACGTTATTGTTGTATATAAACGTCCCACGGAGACGTAGAGGCCAACTCGCCAGGAATGTTGTCAAATATTACCGCCGAGATGATAGGTTGGGTTAGGTCAGGTTATATTACGTTATTGATTTATATGAAGGACCCACGTAGACGTAGGGGCCAACTCGTCAGGAATATTGTCAAATATTATCGCCGAGATGATAGGTTGGATTAGCTTAGGTTATATTACGTTATTGATGTATATAAAGGTCCGACGGAGACGTAGAAGCCAACTCGCCAGGATTGTTGCCAAATATTACCGCCGCGATGTTAGATTGGGTTAGGTTAGGTTAGATTACGTTATTGCCGTATATAAAGGTCCCACGGAGACGTAGAGGCCAACATGCCAGGAATGTTGGTCAAATATTACAGCCGCGATGTTAGATTGGGTTAGGTTAGGTTATATTACGTTATTGTTGTATATAAAGGTCCCACGGAGACGTAGAGGCCAACTCGCCGGGAATGTTGTCAAATATTACAGCCGCGATGTCAGATTGGGTTACGTTAGGTTACATTACGTTATTGTTGTATATAAAGGTCCCACGGAGACGTAGAGGCCAACTAGCCAGGAATGTTGTCAAATATTACCGCCGAGATGATAGGTTGGGTTAGGTTAGGTTATATTACGTTATTGATTTATATGAAGGACCCACGTACACGTAGGGGCCAACTCGTCAGGAATATTGTCAAATATTACCGCCGAGATGATAGGTTGGATTAGGTTAGGTTGTATTACGTTATTGATGTATATAAATGTCCCACGGAGACGTAGATGCCAACAAACAAGGAATGTTGCCAAATATTGCCGCCGAAATGTTAGGTTGGGTTAGGTTAGGTTATATTACGTTATTGATGTATATAAAGGTCCCACAGAGACATAGAGGACAAGTCGTCAGGAATGTTGTCAAATATTACCGCCGAGATGATAGGTTGGATTAGGTTAGGTTATATTAAGTTATTGATGTATATGAAGATCCCACGGAGACGTAGAGGCCAACAAGCCAGGAATGTTGCCAAATATTACCGCCGAGATGTGAGGTTGGGTTAGGTTAGGTTATATTACGTTATTGATGTATATAAAGGTCCCACGGAGACGTAGAAACCAACTCGCCAGGATTGTTGCCAAATATTACCGCCGCGATGTTAGATTGGGTTAGGTTAGGTTAGGTTAGATTACGTTATTGTCGTATATAAAGGTCCCACGGAGACGTAGAGGCCAATATGCCAGGAATGTTTGTCAAATATTACAGCCGCGATGTTAGATTGGGTTAGGTTAGGTTATATTACGTTATTGTTGTATATAAAGGACCAACGGAGACGTAGAGGCCAACATGCCAGGAATGTTGGTCAAATATTACCGCCGCGATGTTAGATTGGGTTAGGTTAGGTTAGATTACGTTATTGTCGTATATAAAGGTACCACGGAGACGTAGAGGCCAATATGCCAGGAATGTTGGTCAAATATTACAGCCGCGATGTTAGATTGGGTTAGGTTAGGTTATATTACGTTATTGTTGTATATAAAGGTCCCACGGAGACGTAGAGGCCAACTCGCCAGGAATGTTGTCAAATATTACCGCCGAGATGATAGGTTGGGTTAGGTCAGGTTATATTACGTTATTGATTTATATGAAGGACCCACGTAGACGTAGGGGCCAACTCGTCAGGAATATTGTCAAATATTATCGCCGAGATGATAGGTTGGATTAGCTTAGGTTATATTACGTTATTGATGTATATAAAGGTCCGACGGAGACGTAGAAGCCAACTCGCCAGGATTGTTGCCAAATATTACCGCCGCGATGTTAGATTGGGTTAGGTTAGGTTAGATTACGTTATTGCCGTATATAAAGGTCCCACGGAGACGTAGAGGCCAACATGCCAGGAATGTTGGTCAAATATTACAGCCGCGATGTTAGATTGGGTTAGGTTAGGTTATATTACGTTATTGTTGTATATAAAGGTCCCACGGAGACGTAGAGGCCAACTCGCCGGGAATGTTGTCAAATATTACAGCCGCGATGTCAGATTGGGTTACGTTAGGTTATATTACGTTATTGACGTATATAAAGGTCCCACGGAGACGTAGAGGCCAACTCGCCAGGAATGTTGTCAAATATTACCGCCGAAATGTTAGGTTGGATTAGGTTAGGTTATATTAAGTTATTGATGTATATGAAGATCCCACGGAGACGCAGAGGCCAACTCGCCAGGTATGTGGTCAAATATTACCGCCGAGATGATAGGTTGGGTTAGGTTTGGTTATATTTCGTTATTAATGTATATGAAGGTCCCACGGAGACGTAGAGTCCAACTCGCCAGGAATGTTGTCAAATATTACAGCCGCGATGTTAGATTGGGTTAGGTTAGGTTATATTACGCTATTGATGTATATGAAGATCCCACGGAGACGTAGAGGCCAACTCGCCAGGTATGTGGTCAAATATTACCGCCGAGATGATAGGTTGGGTTAGGTTTGGTTATATTTCGTTATTGATGTATATGAAGGTCCCACGGAGACGTAGAGGCCAACATGCCAGGAATGTTGGTCAAATATTACCGCCGCGATGTTAGATTGGGTTAGGTTAGGTTAGATTACGTTATTGTCGTATATAAAGGTACCACGGAGACGTAGAGGCCAATATGCCAGGAATGTTGGTCAAATATTACAGCCGCGATGTTAGATTGGGTTAGGTTAGGTTATATTACGTTATTGTTGTATATAAAGGTCCCACGGAGACGTAGAGGCCAACTCGCCAGGAATGTTGTCAAATATTACAGCCGCGATGTTAGATTGGGTTAGGTTAGGTTATATTACGCTATTGATGTATATGAAGATCCCACGGAGACGTAGAGGCCAACTCGCCAGGTATGTGGTCAAATATTACCGCCGAGATGATAGGTTGGGTTAGGTTTGGTTATATTTCGTTATTGATGTATATGAAGGTCCCACGGAGACGTAGAGGCCAACATGCCAGGAATGTTGGTCAAATATTACCGCCGCGATGTTAGATTGGGTTAGGTTAGGTTAGATTACGTTATTGTCGTATATAAAGGTACCACGGAGACGTAGAGGCCAATATGCCAGGAATGTTGGTCAAATATTACAGCCGCGATGTTAGATTGGGTTAGGTTAGGTTATATTACGTTATTGTTGTATATAAAGGTCCCACGGAGACGTAGAGGCCAACTCGCCAGGAATGTTGTCAAATATTACCGCCGAGATGATAGGTTGGGTTAGGTCAGGTTATATTACGTTATTGATTTATATGAAGGACCCACGTAGACGTAGGGGCCAACTCGTCAGGAATATTGTCAAATATTATCGCCGAGATGATAGGTTGGATTAGCTTAGGTTATATTACGTTATTGATGTATATAAAGGTCCGACGGAGACGTAGAAGCCAACTCGCCAGGATTGTTGCCAAATATTACCGCCGCGATGTTAGATTGGGTTAGGTTAGGTTAGATTACGTTATTGCCGTATATAAAGGTCCCACGGAGACGTAGAGGCCAACATGCCAGGAATGTTGGTCAAATATTACAGCCGCGATGTTAGATTGGGTTAGGTTAGGTTATATTACGTTATTGTTGTATATAAAGGTCCCACGGAGACGTAGAGGCCAACTCGCCGGGAATGTTGTCAAATATTACAGCCGCGATGTCAGATTGGGTTACGTTAGGTTATATTACGTTATTGACGTATATAAAGGTCCCACGGAGACGTAGAGGCCAACTCGCCAGGAATGTTGTCAAATATTACCGCCGAAATGTTAGGTTGGATTAGGTTAGGTTATATTAAGTTATTGATGTATATGAAGATCCCACGGAGACGCAGAGGCCAACTCGCCAGGTATGTGGTCAAATATTACCGCCGAGATGATAGGTTGGGTTAGGTTTGGTTATATTTCGTTATTAATGTATATGAAGGTCCCACGGAGACGTAGAGTCCAACTCGCCAGGAATGTTGTCAAATATTACAGCCGCGATGTTAGATTGGGTTAGGTTAGGTTATATTACGCTATTGATGTATATGAAGATCCCACGGAGACGTAGAGGCCAACTCGCCAGGTATGTGGTCAAATATTACCGCCGAGATGATAGGTTGGGTTAGGTTTGGTTATATTTCGTTATTGATGTATATGAAGGTCCCACGGAGACGTAGAGGCCAACATGCCAGGATTGTTGTCAAATATTACAGCCGCGATGTTACATTGGGCTAGGTTAGGTTATATTAGGTTATTGATGTATATGAAGGTCCCACGGAGACGTAGAGGCCAACTCGCCAGGAATGTTGTCAAATATTACCGCCGAAATGTTAGGTTGGGTTAGGTTAGGTTATATTACGTTCTTGATGTATATAAAGGTCCCACGCAGACGTAGAGGCCAACCCGCCAGGAAAGTTTTCAAATATTACCGCCGAGATGATAGGTTGTGTTAGGTTAGGTTATATTTCGTCATTGATATATATGATGGTCCCACGGAGACGTAGAGGCCAACAAGCCAGGAATGTTGCCAAATATTACCGCCGATATGGGAGGTTGGGTTAGGTTAAGTTATATTACGTTATTGATGTATATAAAGGTCCCACGGAGACGTAGGGGCCAACTCGTCAGGAATATTGTCAAATATTACCGCCGCGATGTTAGATTGGGTTAGGTTAGGTTAGATTACGTTATTGTCGTATATAAAGGTCCCACGGAGACGTAGAGGCCAACATGCCAGGAATGTTGGTCAAATATTACAGCCGCGATGTTAGATTGGGTTAGGTTAGGTTACATTACGTTATTGTTGTATATAAAGGTCCCACGGAGACGTAGAGGCCAACTAGCCAGGAATGTTGTCAAATATTACCGCCGAGATGATAGGTTGGGTTAGGTTAGGTTATATTACGTTATTGATTTATATGAAGGACCCACGTAGACGTAGGGGCCAACTCGTCAGGAATATTGTCAAATATTACCGCCGAGATGATAGGTTGGATTAGGTTAGGTTGTATTACGTTATTGATGTATATAAATGTCCCACGGAGACGTAGATGCCAACAAACAAGGAATGTTGCCAAATATTGCCGCCGAAATGTTAGGTTGGGTTAGGTTAGGTTATATTACGTTATTGATGTATATAAAGGTCCCATAGAGACATAGAGGACAAGTCGTCAGGAATGTTGTCAAATATTACCGCCGAGATGATAGGTTGGATTAGGTTAGGTTATATTAAGTTATTGATGTATATGAAGATCCCACGGAGACGTAGAGGCCAACAAGCCAGGAATGTTGCCAAATATTACCGCCGAGATGTGAGGTTGGGTTAGGTTAGGTTATATTACGTTATTGATGTATATAAAGGTCCCACGGAGACGTAGAAACCAACTCGCCAGGATTGTTGCCAAATATTACCGCCGCGATGTTAGATTGGGTTAGGTTAGGTTAGGTTAGATTACGTTATTGTCGTATATAAAGGTCCCACGGAGACGTAGAGGCCAATATGCCAGGAATGTTTGTCAAATATTACAGCCGCGATGTTAGATTGGGTTAGGTTAGGTTATATTACGTTATTGTTGTATATAAAGGACCAACGGAGACGTAGAGGCCAACATGCCAGGAATGTTGGTCAAATATTACCGCCGCGATGTTAGATTGGGTTAGGTTAGGTTAGATTACGTTATTGTCGTATATAAAGGTACCACGGAGACGTAGAGGCCAATATGCCAGGAATGTTGGTCAAATATTACAGCCGCGATGTTAGATTGGGTTAGGTTAGGTTATATTACGTTATTGTTGTATATAAAGGTCCCACGGAGACGTAGAGGCCAACTCGCCAGGAATGTTGTCAAATATTACCGCCGAGATGATAGGTTGGGTTAGGTCAGGTTATATTACGTTATTGATTTATATGAAGGACCCACGTAGACGTAGGGGCCAACTCGTCAGGAATATTGTCAAATATTATCGCCGAGATGATAGGTTGGATTAGCTTAGGTTATATTACGTTATTGATGTATATAAAGGTCCGACGGAGACGTAGAAGCCAACTCGCCAGGATTGTTGCCAAATATTACCGCCGCGATGTTAGATTGGGTTAGGTTAGGTTAGATTACGTTATTGCCGTATATAAAGGTCCCACGGAGACGTAGAGGCCAACATGCCAGGAATGTTGGTCAAATATTACAGCCGCGATGTTAGATTGGGTTAGGTTAGGTTATATTACGTTATTGTTGTATATAAAGGTCCCACGGAGACGTAGAGGCCAACTCGCCGGGAATGTTGTCAAATATTACAGCCGCGATGTCAGATTGGGTTACGTTAGGTTATATTACGTTATTGACGTATATAAAGGTCCCACGGAGACGTAGAGGCCAACTCGCCAGGAATGTTGTCAAATATTACCGCCGAAATGTTAGGTTGGGTTAGGTTAGGTTATATTAAGTTATTGATGTATATGAAGATCCCACGGAGACGCAGAGGCCAACTCGCCAGGTATGTGGTCAAATATTACCGCCGATATGATAGGTTGGGTTAGGTTTGGTTATATTTCGTTATTGATGTATATGAAGGTCCCACGGAGACGTAGAGGCCAACATGCCAGGAATGTTGTCAAATATTACAGCCGCGATGTTACATTGGGCTAGGTTAGGTTATATTAGGTTATTGATGTATATGAATGTCCCACGGAGACGTAGAGGCCAACTCGCCAGGAATGTTGTCAAATATTACCGCCGAAATGTTAGGTTGGGTTAGGTTAGGTTATATTACGTTCTTGATGTATATAAAGGTCCAACGCAGACGTAGAGGCCAACCCGCCAGGAAAGTTTTCAAATATTACCGCCGAGATGATAGGTTGGGTTAGGTTAGGTTATATTTCGTCATTGATATATATGATGGTCCCACGGAGACGTAGAGGCCAACAAGCCAGGAATGTTGCCAAATATTACCGCCGAGATGATAGGTTGGGTTAGGTCAGGTTATATTACGTTATTGATTTATATGAAGGACCCACGTAGACGTAGGGGCCAACTCGTCAGGAATATTGTCAAATATTATCGCCGAGATGATAGGTTGGATTAGCTTAGGTTATATTACGTTATTGATGTATATAAAGGTCCGACGGAGACGTAGAAGCCAACTCGCCAGGATTGTTGCCAAATATTACCGCCGCGATGTTAGATTGGGTTAGGTTAGGTTAGATTACGTTATTGCCGTATATAAAGGTCCCACGGAGACGTAGAGGCCAACATGCCAGGAATGTTGGTCAAATATTACAGCCGCGATGTTAGATTGGGTTAGGTTAGGTTATATTACGTTATTGTTGTATATAAAGGTCCCACGGAGACGTAGAGGCCAACTCGCCGGGAATGTTGTCAAATATTACAGCCGCGATGTCAGATTGGGTTACGTTAGGTTATATTACGTTATTGACGTATATAAAGGTCCCACGGAGACGTAGAGGCCAACTCGCCAGGAATGTTGTCAAATATTACCGCCGAAATGTTAGGTTGGATTAGGTTAGGTTATATTAAGTTATTGATGTATATGAAGATCCCACGGAGACGCAGAGGCCAACTCGCCAGGTATGTGGTCAAATATTACCGCCGAGATGATAGGTTGGGTTAGGTTTGGTTATATTTCGTTATTAATGTATATGAAGGTCCCACGGAGACGTAGAGTCCAACTCGCCAGGAATGTTGTCAAATATTACAGCCGCGATGTTAGATTGGGTTAGGTTAGGTTATATTACGCTATTGATGTATATGAAGATCCCACGGAGACGTAGAGGCCAACTCGCCAGGTATGTGGTCAAATATTACCGCCGAGATGATAGGTTGGGTTAGGTTTGGTTATATTTCGTTATTGATGTATATGAAGGTCCCACGGAGACGTAGAGGCCAACATGCCAGGAATGTTGGTCAAATATTACCGCCGCGATGTTAGATTGGGTTAGGTTAGGTTAGATTACGTTATTGTCGTATATAAAGGTACCACGGAGACGTAGAGGCCAATATGCCAGGAATGTTGGTCAAATATTACAGCCGCGATGTTAGATTGGGTTAGGTTAGGTTATATTACGTTATTGTTGTATATAAAGGTCCCACGGAGACGTAGAGGCCAACTCGCCAGGAATGTTGTCAAATATTACAGCCGCGATGTTAGATTGGGTTAGGTTAGGTTATATTACGCTATTGATGTATATGAAGATCCCACGGAGACGTAGAGGCCAACTCGCCAGGTATGTGGTCAAATATTACCGCCGAGATGATAGGTTGGGTTAGGTTTGGTTATATTTCGTTATTGATGTATATGAAGGTCCCACGGAGACGTAGAGGCCAACATGCCAGGAATGTTGGTCAAATATTACCGCCGCGATGTTAGATTGGGTTAGGTTAGGTTAGATTACGTTATTGTCGTATATAAAGGTACCACGGAGACGTAGAGGCCAATATGCCAGGAATGTTGGTCAAATATTACAGCCGCGATGTTAGATTGGGTTAGGTTAGGTTATATTACGTTATTGTTGTATATAAAGGTCCCACGGAGACGTAGAGGCCAACTCGCCAGGAATGTTGTCAAATATTACCGCCGAGATGATAGGTTGGGTTAGGTCAGGTTATATTACGTTATTGATTTATATGAAGGACCCACGTAGACGTAGGGGCCAACTCGTCAGGAATATTGTCAAATATTATCGCCGAGATGATAGGTTGGATTAGCTTAGGTTATATTACGTTATTGATGTATATAAAGGTCCGACGGAGACGTAGAAGCCAACTCGCCAGGATTGTTGCCAAATATTACCGCCGCGATGTTAGATTGGGTTAGGTTAGGTTAGATTACGTTATTGCCGTATATAAAGGTCCCACGGAGACGTAGAGGCCAACATGCCAGGAATGTTGGTCAAATATTACAGCCGCGATGTTAGATTGGGTTAGGTTAGGTTATATTACGTTATTGTTGTATATAAAGGTCCCACGGAGACGTAGAGGCCAACTCGCCGGGAATGTTGTCAAATATTACAGCCGCGATGTCAGATTGGGTTACGTTAGGTTATATTACGTTATTGACGTATATAAAGGTCCCACGGAGACGTAGAGGCCAACTCGCCAGGAATGTTGTCAAATATTACCGCCGAAATGTTAGGTTGGATTAGGTTAGGTTATATTAAGTTATTGATGTATATGAAGATCCCACGGAGACGCAGAGGCCAACTCGCCAGGTATGTGGTCAAATATTACCGCCGAGATGATAGGTTGGGTTAGGTTTGGTTATATTTCGTTATTAATGTATATGAAGGTCCCACGGAGACGTAGAGTCCAACTCGCCAGGAATGTTGTCAAATATTACAGCCGCGATGTTAGATTGGGTTAGGTTAGGTTATATTACGCTATTGATGTATATGAAGATCCCACGGAGACGTAGAGGCCAACTCGCCAGGTATGTGGTCAAATATTACCGCCGAGATGATAGGTTGGGTTAGGTTTGGTTATATTTCGTTATTGATGTATATGAAGGTCCCACGGAGACGTAGAGGCCAACATGCCAGGATTGTTGTCAAATATTACAGCCGCGATGTTACATTGGGCTAGGTTAGGTTATATTAGGTTATTGATGTATATGAAGGTCCCACGGAGACGTAGAGGCCAACTCGCCAGGTATGTGGTCAAATATTACCGCCGAGATGATAGGTTGGGTTAGGTTTGGTTATATTTCGTTATTAATGTATATGAAGGTCCCACGGATACGTAGAGTCCAACTCGCCAGGAATGTTGTCAAATATTACAGCCGCGATGTTAGATTGGGTTAGGTTAGGTTATATTACGCTATTGATGTATATGAAGATCCCACGGAGACGTAGAGGCCAACTCGCCAGGTATGTGGTCAAATATTACCGCCGAGATGATAGGTTGGGTTAGGTTTGGTTATATTTCGTTATTGATGTATATGAAGGTCCCACGGAGACGTAGAGGCCAACATGCCAGGAATGTTGTCAAATATTACAGCCGCGATGTTAGATTGGGTTAGGTTAGGTTATATTACGCTATTGATGTATATGAAGATCCCACGGAGACGTAGAGGCCAACTCGCCAGGTATGTGGTCAAATATTACCGCCGAGATGATAGGTTGGGTTAGGTTTGGTTATATTTCGTTATTGATGTATATGAAGGTCCCACGGAGACGTAGAGGCCAACATGCCAGGAATGTTGTCAAATATTACAGCCGCGATGTTACATTGGGCTAGGTTAGGTTATATTAGGTTATTGATGTATATAAAGGTCCCACGGAGACGTAGAGGCCAACTCGCCAGGAATGCTGTCAAATAATAGCGCCGAGAGGTTAGGTTGGGTCAGGTTAGGTTATATTACGTTATTGATGTATATGAAGATCCCACGGAGACGTAGAGGCCAACTCGCCAGGTATGTGGTCACATATTACCGCCGAGATGATAGGTTGGGTTACGTTAGGTTATATTACGTTATTGATGTATATAAAGGTCCTACGGAGACGTAGAGGCCAACTCGTCAGGAATATTGTCAAATATTACCGCCGAGATGATAGGTTGGATTAGGTTAGGTTATATTAAGTTATTGATGTATATGAAGATCCCATGGAGACGCAGAGGCCAACTCGCCAGGTATGTGGTTAAATATTACCGCCGAGATGATAGGTTGGGTTAGGTTCGGTTATATTTCGTTATTAATGTATATGAAGGTCCCACGGAGACGTAGAGTAAAACTCGCCGGGAATGTTGTCAAATATTACAGCCGCGATGTCAGATTGGGTTACGTTAGGTTATATTACGTTATTGACGTATATAAAGGTCCCACGGAGACGTAGAGGCCAACCCGCCAGGAAAGTTTTCAAATATTACCGCCGAGATGATAGGTTGGGTTAGGTTAGGTTATATTTCGTCATTGATATATATGAAGGTCCCACGGAGACGTAGAGGCCAACAAGCCAGGAATGTTGCCAAATATTACCGCCGAGATGTGAGGTTGGGTTAGGTTAGGTTATATTACGTTATTGATGTATATAAAGGTCCCACGGAGACATAGAGGACAACTCGTCAGGAATGTGGTCAAATATTACCGCCGAGATGATAGGTTGGATTAGGTTAGGTTATATTACGTTATTGATGTATATGAAGATCCCACGGAGACGTAGAGGCCAACTCGCCAGGTATGTGGTCAAATATTACCGCCGAGATGATAGGTTGGGTTAGGTTTGGTTATATTTCGTTATTGATGTATATGAAGGTCCCACGGAGACGTAGAGGCCAACATGCCAGGAATGTTGTCAAATATTACAGCCGCGATGTTAGATTGGGCTAGGTTAGGTTATATTACGTTATTGATGTATATAAAGGTCCCACAGGGACGTAGAGGCCAACTCCCCAGGAATGTTGTCAAATATTACCGCCGAAATGTTAGGTTGGGTTAGGTTAGGTTATATTACGTTCTTGATGTATATAAAGGCCCCACGCAGACGTAGAGGCCAACCCGCCAAGAAAGTTTTCAAATATTACCGCCGAGATGATAGGTTGGATTAGGTTAGGTTATATTACGTTATTGATGTATATAAATGTCCCACGGAGACGTAGAGGCCAACAAGCCAGGAATGTTGCCAAATATTGCCGCCGAAATGTTAGGTTGGGTTAGGTTAGGTTATATTACGTTATTGATGTATATAAAGGTCCCACGGAGACATAGAGGCCAACTCGTCAGGAATGTTGTCAAATATTACCGCCGAGATGATAGGTTGGATTAGGTTAGGTTATATTAAGTTATTGATGTATATGAAGATCCCACGGAGACGCCGAGGCCAACTCGCCAGGAATGCTGTCAAATAATAGCGCCGAGAGGTTAGGTTGGGTCAGGTTAGGTTATATTACGTTATTGATGTATATAAAGGTCCCACGGAGACATAGAGGACAACTCGTCAGGAATGTGGTCAAATATTACCGCCGAGATGATAGGTTGGATTAGGTTAGGTTATATTAAGTTATTGATGTATATGAAGATCCCATGGAGACGCAGAGGCCAACTCGCCAGGTATGTGGTCAAATATTACCGCCGAGCTGATAGGTTGGGTTAGGTTTGGTTATATTTCGTTATTAATGTATATGAAGGTCCCACGGAGACGTAGAGGCCAACATGCCAGGAATGTTGTCAAATATTACAGCCGCGATGTTAGATTGGGTTAGGTTAGGTTATATTACGTTATTGATGTATATAAAGATTCCACGGAGACGTAGAGGCCAACTCCCCAGGAATGTTGTCAAATATTACCGCCGAAATGTTAGGTTGGGTTAGGTTAGGTTATATTTCGTCATTGATATATATGATGGTCCCACGGAGACGTAGAGGCCAACAAGTCAGGAATGTTGCCAAATATTACCGCCGAAATGTTAGGTTGGGTTAGGTTAGGTTATATTAAGTTATTGATGTATATGAAGATCCCACGGAGACGCAGAGTCCAACTCGCCAGGTATGTGGTCAAATATTACCGCCGAGATGATAGGTTGGGTTAGGTTTGGTTATATTTCGTTATTAATGTATATGAAGGTCCCACGGAGACGTAGAGTCCAACTCGCCAGGAATGTTGTCAAATATTACAGCCGCGATGTTACATTGGGCTAGGTTAGGTTATATTAGGTTATTGATGTATATAAAGGTCCCACGGAGACGTAGAGGCCAACTCGCCAGGAATGTTGTCAAATATTACCGCCGAGATGATAGGTTGGGTTAGGTTAGGTTATATTTCGTCATTGATATATATGAAGGTCCCACGGAGACGTAGAGGCCAACATGCCAGGAATGTTGTCAAATATTACCGCCGAGATGATAGGTTGGGTTAGGTTAGGTTATATTTCGTCATTGATATATATGAAGGTCCCACGGAGACGTAGAGGCCAACATGCCAGGAATGTTGTCAAATATTACCGCCGAGATGATAGGTTGGGTTAGGTCAGCTTATATTACGTTATTGATTTATATGAAGGACCCACGTAGACGTAGGGGCCAACTCGTCAGGAATATTGTCAAATATTACCGCCGAGATGATAGGTTGGATTAGCTTAGGTTATATTACGTTATTGATGTATATAAAGGTCCCACGGATACGTAGAAGCCAACAAGCCAGGAATGTTGCCAAATATTGCCGCCGAAATGTTAGATTGGGTCAGGTTAGGTTAGATTACGTTATTGTCGTATATAAAGGTCCCACGGAGACGTAGAGGCCAACATGCCAGGAATGTTGGTCAGATATTACAGCCGCGATGTTAGATTGGGTTAGGTTAGGTTATATTACGTTATTGTTGTATATAAAGGTCCCACGGAGACGTAGAGGCCAACTCGCCAGGAATGCTGTCAAATAATAGCGCCGAGAGGTTAGGTTGGGTCAGGTTAGGTTGGGTCAGGTTAGGTTATATTACGTTATTGATGTATATGAAGATCCCACGGAGACGTAGAGGCCAACTCGCCAGGTATGTGATCACATATTACCGCCGAGATGATAGGTTGGGTTACGTTAGGTTATATTACGTTATTGATGTATATAAAGGTCCCACGGAGACGTAGAGGCCAACTCGTCAGGAATATTGTCAAATATTACCGCCGAGATGATAGGTTGGATTAGGTTAGGTTATATTAAGTTATTGATGTATATGAAGATCCCATGGAGACGCAGAGGCCAACTCGCCAGGTATGTGGTTAAATATTACCGCCGAGATGATAGGTTGGGTTAGGTTCGGTTATATTTCGTTATTAATGTATATGAAGGTCCCACGGAGACGTAGAGTAAAACTCTCCGGGAATGTTGTCAAATATTACAGCCGCGATGTCAGATTGGGTTACGTTAGGTTATATTACGTTATTGACGTATATAAAGGTCCCACGGAGACGTAGAGGCCAACCCGCCAGGAAAGTTTTCAAATATTACCGCCGAGATGATAGGTTGGGTTAGGTTAGGTTATATTTCGTCATTGATATATATGAAGGTCCCGCGGAGACGTAGAGGCCAACAAGCCAGGAATGTTGCCAAATATTACCGCCGAGATGTGAGGTTGGGTTAGGTTAGGTTATATTACGTTATTGATGTATATGAAGATCCCACGGAGACGTAGAGGCCAACTCGCCAGGTATGTGGTCAAATATTACCGCCGAGATGATAGGTTGGGTTAGGTTTGGTTATATTTCGTTATTGATGTATATGAAGGTCCCACGGAGACGTAGAGGCCAACATGCCAGGAATGTTGTCAAATATTACAGCCGCGATGTTAGATTGGGCTAGGTTAGGTTATATTACGTTATTGATGTATATGAAGGTCCCACGGAGACGTAGAGGCCAACATGCCAGGAATGTTGTCAAATATTACAGCCGCGATGTTAGATTGGGCTAGGTTAGGTTATATTACGTTATTGATGTATATAAAGGTCCCACAGGGACGTAGAGGCCAACTCCCCAGGAATGTTGTCAAATATTACCGCCGAAATGTTAGGTTGGGTTAGGTTAGGTTATATTACGTTCTTGATGTATATAAAGGCCCCACGCAGACGTAGAGGCCAACCCGCCAAGAAAGTTTTCAAATATTACCGCCGAGATGATAGGTTGGGTTAGGTTAGGTTATATTTCGTCATTGATATATATGATGGTCCCACGGAGACGTAGAGGCCAACAAGTCAGGAATGTTGCCAAATATTACCGCCGAGATGTGAGGTTGGGTTAGGTTAGGTTATATTACGTTATTGATGTATATAAAGATCCCACGGAAACGTAGAAGCCAACTCGCCAGGATTGTTGCCAAATATTACAGCCGCGATCTTAGATTGGGTTAGGTTAGGTTATATTACGTTATTGTTGTATATAAAGGTCCCACGGAGACGTAGAGGCCAACATGCCAGGAATGTTGGTCAAATATTACAGCCGCGATGTTAGATTGTGTTAGGTTAGGTTATATTACGTTATTGTTGTATATAAAGGTCCCACGGAGACGTAGAGGCCAACTCGCCGGGAATGTTGTCAAATATTACAGCCGCGATGTCAGATTGGGTTACGTTAGGTTATATTACGTTATTGACGTATATAAAGGTCCCACGGAGACGTAGAGGCCAACTCGCCAGGAATGTTGTCAAATATCACCGCCGAAATGTTAGGTTGGGTTAGGTTAGGTTATATTTCGTCATTGATATATATGATGGTCCCACGGAGACGTAGAGGCCAACAAGTCAGGAATGTTGCCAAATATTACCGCCGAGATGTGAGGTTGGGTTAGGTTAGGTTATATTACGTTATTGATGTATATAAAGATCGCACGGAAACGTAGAAGCCAACTCGCCAGGATTGTTGCCAAATATTACACCCGCGATCTTAGATTGGGTTAGGTTAGGTTATATTACGTTATTGTTGTATATAAAGGTCCCACGGAGACGTAGAGGCCAACTCGCCAGGTATGTGGTCAAATATTACAGCCGCGATGTTAGATTGTGTTAGGTTAGGTTATATTACGTTATTGTTGTATATAAAGGTCCCACGGAGACGTAGAGGCCAACTCGCCGGGAATGTTGTCAAATATTACAGCCGCGATGTCAGATTGGGTTACGTTAGGTTATATTACGTTATTGACGTATATAAAGGTCCCACGGAGACGTAGAGGCCAACTCGCCAGGAATGTTGTCAAATATTACCGCCGAAATGTTAGGTTGGGTTAGGTTAGGTTATATTAAGTTATTGATGTATATGAAGATCCCACGGAGACGCAGAGGCCAACTCGCCAGGTATGTGGTCAAATATTACCGCCGAGATGATAGGTTGGGTTAGGTTTGGTTATATTTCGTTATTAATGTATATAAAGGTCCCACGGAGACGTAGAGTCCAACTCGCCAGGAATGTTGTCAAATATTACAGCCGCGATGTTAGATTGGGTTAGGTTAGGTTATATTACGTTATTGATGTATATAAAGGTCCCACAGGGACGTAGAGGCCAACTCCCCAGGAATGTTGTCAAATATTACCGCCGAAATGTTAGGTTGGGTTAGGTTAGGTTATATTACGTTCTTGATGTATATAAAGGCCCCACGCAGACGTAGAGGCCAACCCGCCAAGAAAGTTTTCAAATATTACCGCCGAGATGATAGGTTGGGTTAGGTTAGGTTATATTTCGTCATTGATATATATGATGGTCCCACGGAGACGTAGAGACCAACAAGCCAGGAATGTTGACAAATATTACCGTCGAGATGGGAGGTTGGGTTAGGTTAGGTTATATTACGTTATTGATGTATATAAAGATCCCACGGAGACGTAGAGGCCAACTCGCCAGGTATGTGGTCAAATATTACCGCCGAGATGATAGGTTGTGTTAGGTTTGGTTATATTTCGTTATTGATGTACATGAAGGTCCCACGGAGACGTAGAGGCCAACTCGCCAGGAATGTTGTCAAATATTACCGCCGAAATGTTAGGTTGGGTTAGATTAGGTTATATTACGTTCTTCATGTATATAAAGGCCCCACGCAGACGTAGAGGCCAACCCGCCAAGAAAGTTTTCAAATATTACCGCCGAGATGATAGGTTGGGTTAGGTTAGGTTATATTTCGTCATTGATATATATGATGGTCCCACGGAGACGTAGAGGCCAACAAGTCAGGAATGTTGCCAAATATTACCGCCGAGATGTGAGGTTGGGTTAGGTTAGGTTATATTACGTTATTGATGTATATAAAGATCCCACGGAAACGTAGAAACCAACTCGCCAGGATTGTTGCCAAATATTACAGCCGCGATCTTAGATTGGGTTAGGTTAGGTTATATTACGTTATTGTTGTATATAAAGGTCCCACGGAGACGTAGAGGCCAACATGCCAGGAATGTTGGTCAAATATTACAGCCGCGATGTTAGATTGTGTTAGGTTAGGTTATATTACGTTATTGTTGTATATAAAGGTCCCACGGAGACGTAGAGGCCAACTCGCCGGGAATGTTGTCAAATATTACAGCCGCGATGTCAGATTGGGTTACGTTAGGTTATATTACGTTATTGACGTATATAAAGGTCCCACGGAGACGTAGAGGCCAACTCGCCAGGAATGTTGTCAAATATCACCGCCGAAATGTTAGGTTGGGTTAGGTTAGGTTATATTTCGTCATTGATATATATGATGGTCCCACGGAGACGTAGAGGCCAACAAGTCAGGAATGTTGCCAAATATTACCGCCGAGATGTGAGGTTGGGTTAGGTTAGGTTATATTACGTTATTGATGTATATAAAGATCGCACGGAAACGTAGAAGCCAACTCGCCAGGATTGTTGCCAAATATTACACCCGCGATCTTAGATTGGGTTAGGTTAGGTTATATTACGTTATTGTTGTATATAAAGGTCCCACGGAGACGTAGAGGCCAACTCGCCAGGTATGTGGTCAAATATTACAGCCGCGATGTTAGATTGTGTTAGGTTAGGTTATATTACGTTATTGTTGTATATAAAGGTCCCACGGAGACGTAGAGGCCAACTCGCCGGGAATGTTGTCAAATATTACAGCCGCGATGTCAGATTGGGTTACGTTAGGTTATATTACGTTATTGACGTATATAAAGGTCCCACGGAGACGTAGAGGCCAACTCGCCAGGAATGTTGTCAAATATTACCGCCGAAATGTTAGGTTGGGTTAGGTTAGGTTATATTAAGTTATTGATGTATATGAAGATCCCACGGAGACGCAGAGGCCAACTCGCCAGGTATGTGGTCAAATATTACCGCCGAGATGATAGGTTGGGTTAGGTTTGGTTATATTTCGTTATTAATGTATATAAAGGTCCCACGGAGACGTAGAGTCCAACTCGCCAGGAATGTTGTCAAATATTACAGCCGCGATGTTAGATTGGGTTAGGTTAGGTTATATTACGTTATTGATGTATATAAAGGTCCCACAGGGACGTAGAGGCCAACTCCCCAGGAATGTTGTCAAATATTACCGCCGAAATGTTAGGTTGGGTTAGGTTAGGTTATATTACGTTCTTGATGTATATAAAGGCCCCACGCAGACGTAGAGGCCAACCCGCCAAGAAAGTTTTCAAATATTACCGCCGAGATGATAGGTTGGGTTAGGTTAGGTTATATTTCGTCATTGATATATATGATGGTCCCACGGAGACGTAGAGGCCAACAAGTCAGGAATGTTGCCAAATATTACCGCCGAGATGTGAGGTTGGGTTAGGTTAGGTTATATTACGTTATTGATGTATATAAAGATCCCACGGAAACGTAGAAGCCAACTCGCCAGGATTGTTGCCAAATATTACAGCCGCGATCTTAGATTGGGTTAGGTTAGGTTATATTACGTTATTGTTGTATATAAAGGTCCAACGGAGACGTAGAGGCCAACATGCCAGGAATGTTGGTCAAATATTACAGCCGCGATGTTAGATTGTGTTAGGTTAGGTTATATTACGTTATTGTTGTATATAAAGGTCCCACGGAGACGTAGAGGCCAACTCGCCGGGAATGTTGTCAAATATTACAGCCGCGATGTCAGATTGGGTTACGTTAGGTTATATTACGTTATTGACGTATATAAAGGTCCCACGGAGACGTAGAGGCCAACTCGCCAGGAATGTTGTCAAATATCACCGCCGAAATGTTAGGTTGGGTTAGGTTAGGTTATATTTCGTCATTGATATATATGATGGTCCCACGGAGACGTAGAGGCCAACAAGTCAGGAATGTTGCCAAATATTACCGCCGAGATGTGAGGTTGGATTAGGTTAGGTTATATTACGTTATTGATGTATATAAAGATCCCACGGAAACGTAGAAGCCAACTCGCCAGGATTGTTGCCAAATATTACAGCCGCGATCTTAGATTGGGTTAGGTTAGGTTATATTACGCTATTGATGTATATGAAGATCCCACGGAGACGTAGAGGCCAACTCGCCAGGTATGTGGTCAAATATTACCGCCGAGATGATAGGTTGTGTTAGGTTTGGTTATATTTCGTTATTGATGTACATGAAGGTCCCACGGAGACGTAGAGGCCAACTCGCCAGGAATGTTGTCAAATATTACCGCCGAAATGTTAGGTTGGGTTAGATTAGGTTATATTACGTTCTTCATGTATATAAAGGCCCCACGCAGACGTAGAGGTCAACCCGCCAGGAAAGTTTTCAAATATTACCGCCGAGATGATAGGTTGGGTTAGGTTAGGTTATATTTCGTCATTGATATATATGAAGGTCCCACGGGGACGTAGAGACCAACAAGCCAGGAATGTTGACAAATATTACCGTCGAGATGGGAGGTTGGGTTAGGTTAGGTTATATTACGTTATTGATGTATATAAAGGTCCCACGGAGACATAGAGGACAAGTCGTCAGGTATGTTGTCAAATATTACCGCCGAGATGATAGGTTGTATTAGGTTAGGTTATATTAAGTTATTGATGTATATGAAGATCCCACGGAGACGCAGAGGCCAACTCGCCAGGTATGTGGTCAAATATTACCGCCGAGATGATAGGTTGGGTTAGGTTTGGTTATATTTCGTTATTAATGTATATGAAGGTCCCACGGAGACGTAGAGTCCAACTCGCCAGGAATGTTGTCAAATATTACAGCCGCGATGTTAGATTGGGTTAGGTTAGGTTATATTACGCTATTGATGTATATGAAGATCCCACGGAGACGTAGAGGCCAACTCGCCAGGTATGTGGTCAAATATTACCGCCGAGATGATAGGTTGAGTTTGGTTTGGTTATATTACGTTATTGATGTATATGAAGATCCCACGGAGACGTAGAGGCCAACTCGCCAGGTATGTGGTCACATATTACCGCCGAGATGATAGGTTGGGTTACGTTAGGTTATATTACGTTATTGATGTATATAAAGGTCCCACGGAGACGTAGAGGCCAACTCGCCAGGAATGTTGTCAAATATTACCGCCGAAATGTTAGGTTGGGTTAGGTTAGGTTATATTAAGTTATTGATGTATATGAAGATCCCACGGAGACGCAGAGGCCAACTCGCCAGGTATGTGGTCAAATATTACCGCCGAGATGATAGGTTGCGTTAGGTTAGGTTATATTTCGTCATTGATATATATGATGGTCCCACGGAGACGTAGAGGCCAACAAGTCAGGAATGTTGCCAAATATTACCGCCGAGATGTGAGGTTGGGTTAGGTTAGGTTATATTACGTTATTGATGTATATAAAGATCCCACGGAAACGTAGAAGCCAACTCGCCAGGATTGTTGCCAAATATTACAGCCGCGATCTTAGATTGGGTTAGGTTAGGTTATATTACGCTATTGATGTATATGAAGATCCCACGGAGACGTAGAGGCCAACTCGCCAGGTATGTGGTCAAATATTACCGCCGAAATGATAGGTTGTGTTAGGTTTGGTTATATTTCGTTATTGATGTACATGAAGGTCCCACGGAGACGTAGAGGCCAACTCGCCAGGAATGTTGTCAAATATTACCGCCGAAATGTTAGGTTGGGTTAGATTAGGTTATATTACGTTCTTCATGTATATAAAGGCCCCACGCAGACGTAGAGGTCAACCCGCCAGGAAAGTTTTCAAATATTACCGCCGAGATGATAGGTTGGGTTAGGTTAGGTTATATTTCGTCATTGATATATATGAAGGTCCCACGGGGACGTAGAGGCCAACAAGCCAGGAATGTTGACAAATATTACCGTCGAGATGGGAGGTTGGGTTAGGTTAGGTTATATTACGTTATTGATGTATATAAAGGTCCCACGGAGACGTAGAAGCCAACTCGCCAGGATTGTTGCCAAATATTACAGCCGCGATCTTAGATTGGGTTAGGTTAGGTTATATTACGTTATTGTTGTATATAAAGGTCCCACGGAGACGTAGAGGCCAACATGCCAGGAATGTTGGTCAAATATTACAGCCGCGATGTTAGATTGTGTTAGCTTAGGTTATATTACGTTATTGTTGTATATAAAGGTCCCACGGAGACGTAGAGGCCAACTCGCCGGGAATGTTGTCAAATATTACAGCCGCGATGTCAGATTGGGTTACGTTAGGTTATATTACGTTATTGACGTATATAAAGGTCCCACGGAGACGTAGAGGCCAACTCGCCAGGAATGTTGTCAAATATTACCGCCGAAATGTTAGGTTGGGTTAGGTTAGGTTATATTAAGTTATTGATGTATATGAAGATCCCACGGAGACGCAGAGGCCAACTCGCCAGGTATGTGGTCAAATATTACCGCCGAGATGATAGGTTGGATTAGGTTAGGTTGTATTACGTTATTGATGTATATAAATGTCCCACGGAGACGTAGAGGCCAACAAACCAGGAATGTTGCCAAATATTGCCGCCGAAATGTTAGGTTGGGTTAGGTTAGGTTATATTACGTTATTGATGTATATAAAGGTCCCACGGAGACATAGAGGACAAGTCGTCAGGTATGTTGTCAAATATTACCGCCGAGATGATAGGTTGTATTAGGTTAGGTTATATTAAGTTATTGATGTATATGAAGATCCCACGGAGACGCAGAGGCCAACTCGCCAGGTATGTGGTCAAATATTACCGCCGAGATGATAGGTTGGGTTAGGTTTGGTTATATTTCGTTATTAATGTATATGAAGGTCCCACGGAGACGTAGAGTCCAACTCGCCAGGAATGTTGTCAAATATTACAGCCGCGATGTTAGATTGGGTTAGGTTAGGTTATATTACGCTATTGATGTATATGAAGATCCCACGGAGACGTAGAGGCCAACTCGCCAGGTATGTGGTCAAATATTACCGCCGAGATGATAGGTTGAGTTTGGTTTGGTTATATTACGTTACTGATGTATATGAAGATCCCACGGAGACGTAGAGGCCAACTCGCCAGGTATGTGGTCACATATTACCGCCGAGATGATAGGTTGGGTTACGTTAGGTTATATTACGTTATTGATGTATATAAAGGTCCCACGGAGACGTAGAGGCCAACTCGTCAGGAATATTGTCAAATATTACCGCCGAGATGATAGGTTGGATTAGGTTAGGTTATATTAAGTTATTGATGTATATGAAGATCCCATGGAGACGCAGAGGCCAACTCGCCAGGTATGTGGTCAAATATTACCGCCGAGATGATAGGTTGGGTTAGGTTAGGTTATATTACGTTATTGATGTATATAAAGGTCCCACGGAGACGTAGAGGCCAACTCGCCAGGAATGTTGTCAAATATTACCGCCGAAATGTTAGGTTGGTTTAGGTGAGGTTATATTACGTTCTTGATGTATATAAAGGTCCCACGCAGACGTAGAGGTCAACCCGACGGGAAAGTTTTCAAATATTACCGCCGAGATGATAGGTTGGGTTAGGTTAGGTTATATTTCGTCATTGATATATATGAAGGTCCCACGGAGACGTAGAGGCCAACAAGCCAGGAATGTTGACAAATATTACCGCCGAGATGGGAGGTTGGGTTAGGTTAGGTTATATTACGTTATTGATGTATATAAAGGTCCCACGGAGACGTAGAAGCCAACTCGCCAGGATTGTTGCCAAATATTACCGCCGCGATGTTAGATTGGGTTAGGTTTGGTTATATTTCGTTATTGATGTATATGAAGGTCCCACGGAGACGTAGAGGCCAACATGCCAGGAATGTTGTCAAATATTACAGCCGCGATGTTACATTGGGCTAGGTTAGGTTATATTAGGTTATTGATGTATATAAAGGTCCCACGGGGACGTAGAGGCCAACTCCCCAGGAATGTTGTCAAATATTACCGCCGAAATGTTAGGTTGGGTTAGGTTAGGTTATATTACGTTCTTGATGTATATAAAGGCCCCACGCAGACGTAGAGGCCAACCCGCCAAGAAAGTTTTCAAATATTACCGCCGAGATGATAGGTTGGGTTAGGTTAGGTTATATTTCGTCATTGATATATATGATGGTCCCACGGAGACGTAGAGGCCAACAAGTCAGGAATGTTGCCAAATATTACCGCCGAGATGTGAGGTTGGGTTAGGTTAGGTTATATTTCGTCATTGATATATATGAAGGTCCCACGGGGACGTAGAGGCCAACAAGCCAGGAATGTTGACAAATATTACCGCCGAGATGGGAGGTTGGGTTAGGTTAGGTTATATTACGTTATTGATGTATATAAAGGTCCCACGGAGACGTAGAAGCCAACTCGCCAGGATTGTTGCCAAATATTACAGCCGCGATCTTAGATTGGGTTAGGTTAGGTTATATTACGTTATTGTTGTATATAAAGGTCCCACGGAGACGTAGAGGCCAACATGCCAGGAATGTTGTCAAATATTACAGCCGCGATGTTAGATTGTGTTAGGTTAGGTTATATTACGTTATTGTTGTATATAAAGGTCCCACGGAGACGTAGAGGCCAACTCGCCGGGAATGTTGTCAAATATTACAGCCGCGATGTCAGATTGGGTTACGTTAGGTTATATTACGTTATTGACGTATATAAAGGTCCCACGGAGACGTAGAGGCCAACTCGCCAGGAATGTTGTCAAATATTACCGCCGAAATGTTAGGTTGGGTTAGGTTAGGTTATATTAAGTTATTGATGTATATGAAGATCCCACGGAGACGCAGAGGCCAACTCGCCAGGTATGTGGTCAAATATTACCGCCGAGATGATAGGTTGGGTTAGGTTTGGTTATATTTCGTTATTAATGTATATAAAGGTCCCACGGAGACGTAGAGTCCAACTCGCCAGGAATGTTGTCAAATATTACAGCCGCGATGTTAGATTGGGTTAGGTTAGGTTATATTACGTTATTGATGTATATAAAGGTCCCACAGGGACGTAGAGGCCAACTCCCCAGGAATGTTGTCAAATATTACCGCCGAAATGTTAGGTTGGGTTAGGTTAGGTTATATTACGTTCTTGATGTATATAAAGGCCCCACGCAGACGTAGAGGCCAACCCGCCAAGAAAGTTTTCAAATATTACCGCCGAGATGATAGGTTGGGTTAGGTTAGGTTATATTTCGTCATTGATATATATGATGGTCCCACGGAGACGTAGAGGCCAACAAGTCAGGAATGTTGCCAAATATTACCGCCGAGATGTGAGGTTGGGTTAGGTTAGGTTATATTACGTTATTGATGTATATAAAGATCCCACGGAAACGTAGAAGCCAACTCGCCAGGATTGTTGCCAAATATTACAGCCGCGATCTTAGATTGGGTTAGGTTAGGTTATATTACGTTATTGTTGTATATAAAGGTCCCACGGAGACGTAGAGGCCAACATGCCAGGAATGTTGGTCAAATATTACAGCCGCGATGTTAGATTGTGTTAGGTTAGGTTATATTACGTTATTGTTGTATATAAAGGTCCCACGGAGACGTAGAGGCCAACTCGCCGGGAATGTTGTCAAATATTACAGCCGCGATGTCAGATTGGGTTACGTTAGGTTATATTACGTTATTGACGTATATAAAGGTCCCACGGAGACGTAGAGGCCAACTCGCCAGGAATGTTGTCAAATATCACCGCCGAAATGTTAGGTTGGGTTAGGTTAGGTTATATTTCGTCATTGATATATATGATGGTCCCACGGAGACGTAGAGGCCAACAAGTCAGGAATGTTGCCAAATATTACCGCCGAGATGTGAGGTTGGATTAGGTTAGGTTATATTACGTTATTGATGTATATAAAGATCCCACGGAAACGTAGAAGCCAACTCGCCAGGATTGTTGCCAAATATTACAGCCGCGATCTTAGATTGGGTTAGGTTAGGTTATATTACGCTATTGATGTATATGAAGATCCCACGGAGACGTAGAGGCCAACTCGCCAGGTATGTGGTCAAATATTACCGCCGAGATGATAGGTTGTGTTAGGTTTGGTTATATTTCGTTATTGATGTACATGAAGGTCCCACGGAGACGTAGAGGCCAACTCGCCAGGAATGTTGTCAAATATTACCGCCGAAATGTTAGGTTGGGTTAGATTAGGTTATATTACGTTCTTCATGTATATAAAGGCCCCACGCAGACGTAGAGGTCAACCCGCCAGGAAAGTTTTCAAATATTACCGCCGAGATGATAGGTTGGGTTAGGTTAGGTTATATTTCGTCATTGATATATATGAAGGTCCCACGGGGACGTAGAGACCAACAAGCCAGGAATGTTGACAAATATTACCGTCGAGATGGGAGGTTAGGTTAGGTTAGGTTATATTACGTTATTGATGTATATAAAGGTCCCACGGAGACATAGAGGACAAGTCGTCAGGTATGTTGTCAAATATTACCGCCGAGATGATAGGTTGTATTAGGTTAGGTTATATTAAGTTATTGATGTATATGAAGATCCCACGGAGACGCAGAGGCCAACTCGCCAGGTATGTGGTCAAATATTACCGCCGAGATGATAGGTTGGGTTAGGTTTGGTTATATTTCGTTATTAATGTATATGAAGGTCCCACGGAGACGTAGAGTCCAACTCGCCAGGAATGTTGTCAAATATTACAGCCGCGATGTTAGATTGGGTTAGGTTAGGTTATATTACCCTATTGATGTATATGAAGATCCCACGGAGACGTAGAGGCCAACTCGCCAGGTATGTGGTCAAATATTACCGCCGAGATGATAGGTTGAGTTTGGTTTGGTTATATTACGTTATTGATGTATATGAAGATCCCACGGAGACGTAGAGGCCAACTCGCCAGGTATGTGGTCACATATTACCGCCGAGATGATAGGTTGGGTTACGTTAGGTTATATTACGTTATTGATGTATATAAAGGTCCCACGGAGACGTAGAGGCCAACTCGCCAGGAATGTTGTCAAATATTACCGCCGAAATGTTAGGTTGGGTTAGGTTAGGTTATATTAAGTTATTGATGTATATGAAGATCCCACGGAGACGCAGAGGCCAACTCGCCAGGTATGTGGTCAAATATTACCGCCGAGATGATAGGTTGTGTTAGGTTAGGTTATATTTCGTCATTGATATATATGATGGTCCCACGGAGACGTAGAGGCCAACAAGTCAGGAATGTTGCCAAATATTACCGCCGAGATGTGAGGTTGGGTTAGGTTAGGTTATATTACGTTATTGATGTATATAAAGATCCCACGGAAACGTAGAAGCCAACTCGCCAGGATTGTTGCCAAATATTACAGCCGCGATCTTAGATTGGGTTAGGTTAGGTTATATTACGCTATTGATGTATATGCAGATCCCACGGAGACGTAGAGGCCAACTCGCCAGGTATGTGGTCAAATATTACCGCCGAAATGATAGGTTGTGTTAGGTTTGGTTATATTTCGTTATTGATGTACATGAAGGTCCCACGGAGACGTAGAGGCCAACTCGCCAGGAATGTTGTCAAATATTACCGCCGAAATGTTAGGTTGGGTTAGATTAGGTTATATTACGTTCTTCATGTATATAAAGGCCCCACGCAGACGTAGAGGTCAACCCGCCAGGAAAGTTTTCAAATATTACCGCCGAGATGATAGGTTGGGTTAGGTTAGGTTATATTTCGTCATTGATATATATGAAGGTCCCACGGGGACGTAGAGGCCAACAAGCCAGGAATGTTGACAAATATTACCGTCGAGATGGGAGGTTGGGTTAGGTTAGGTTATATTACGTTATTGATGTATATAAAGGTCCCACGGAGACGTAGAAGCCAACTCGCCAGGATTGTTGCCAAATATTACAGCCGCGATCTTAGATTGGGTTAGGTTAGGTTATATTACGTTATTGTTGTATATAAAGGTCCCACGGAGACGTAGAGGCCAACATGCCAGGAATGTTGGTCAAATATTACAGCCGCGATGTTAGATTGTGTTAGCTTAGGTTATATTACGTTATTGTTGTATATAAAGGTCCCACGGAGACGTAGAGGCCAACTCGCCGGGAATGTTGTCAAATATTACAGCCGCGATGTCAGATTGGGTTACGTTAGGTTATATTACGTTATTGACGTATATAAAGGTCCCACGGAGACGTAGAGGCCAACTCGCCAGGAATGTTGTCAAATATTACCGCCGAAATGTTAGGTTGGGTTAGGTTAGGTTATATTAAGTTATTGATGTATATGAAGATCCCACGGAGACGCAGAGGCCAACTCGCCAGGTATGTGGTCAAATATTACCGCCGAGATGATAGGTTGGATTAGGTTAGGTTGTATTACGTTATTGATGTATATAAATGTCCCACGGAGACGTAGAGGCCAACAAACCAGGAATGTTGCCAAATATTGCCGCCGAAATGTTAGGTTGGGTTAGGTTAGGTTATATTACGTTATTGATGTATATAAAGGTCCCACGGAGACATAGAGGACAAGTCGTCAGGTATGTTGTCAAATATTACCGCCGAGATGATAGGTTGTATTAGGTTAGGTTATATTAAGTTATTGATGTATATGAAGATCCCACGGAGACGCAGAGGCCAACTCGCCAGGTATGTGGTCAAATATTACCGCCGAGATGATAGGTTGGGTTAGGTTTGGTTATATTTCGTTATTAATGTATATGAAGGTCCCACGGAGACGTAGAGTCCAACTCGCCAGGAATGTTGTCAAATATTACAGCCGCGATGTTAGATTGGGTTAGGTTAGGTTATATTACGCTATTGATGTATATGAAGATCCCACGGAGACGTAGAGGCCAACTCGCCAGGTATGTGGTCAAATATTACCGCCGAGATGATAGGTTGAGTTTGGTTTGGTTATATTACGTTACTGATGTATATGAAGATCCCACGGAGACGTAGAGGCCAACTCGCCAGGTATGTGGTCACATATTACCGCCGAGATGATAGGTTGGGTTACGTTAGGTTATATTACGTTATTGATGTATATAAAGGTCCCACGGAGACGTAGAGGCCAACTCGTCAGGAATATTGTCAAATATTACCGCCGAGATGATAGGTTGGATTAGGTTAGGTTATATTAAGTTATTGATGTATATGAAGATCCCATGGAGACGCAGAGGCCAACTCGCCAGGTATGTGGTCAAATATTACCGCCGAGATGATAGGTTGGGTTAGGTTAGGTTATATTACGTTATTGATGTATATAAAGGTCCCACGGAGACGTAGAGGCCAACTCGCCAGGAATGTTGTCAAATATTACCGCCGAAATGTTAGGTTGGTTTAGGTTAGGTTATATTACGTTCTTGATGTATATAAAGGTCCCACGCAGACGTAGAGGTCAACCCGACGGGAAAGTTTTCAAATATTACCGCCGAGATGATAGGTTGGGTTAGGTTAGGTTATATTTCGTCATTGATATATATGAAGGTCCCACGGAGACGTAGAGGCCAACAAGCCAGGAATGTTGACAAATATTACCGCCGAGATGGGAGGTTGGGTTAGGTTAGGTTATATTACGTTATTGATGTATATAAAGGTCCCACGGAGACGTAGAAGCCAACTCGCCAGGATTGTTGCCAAATATTACCGCCGCGATGTTAGATTGGGTTAGGTTTGGTTATATTTCGTTATTGATGTATATGAAGGTCCCACGGAGACGTAGAGGCCAACATGCCAGGAATGTTGTCAAATATTACAGCCGCGATGTTACATTGGGCTAGGTTAGGTTATATTAGGTTATTGATGTATATAAAGGTCCCACGGGGACGTAGAGGCCAACTCCCCAGGAATGTTGTCAAATATTACCGCCGAAATGTTAGGTTGGGTTAGGTTAGGTTATATTACGTTCTTGATGTATATAAAGGCCCCACGCAGACGTAGAGGCCAACCCGCCAAGAAAGTTTTCAAATATTACCGCCGAGATGATAGGTTGGGTTAGGTTAGGTTATATTTCGTCATTGATATATATGATGGTCCCACGGAGACGTAGAGGCCAACAAGTCAGGAATGTTGCCAAATATTACCGCCGAGATGTGAGGTTGGGTTAGGTTAGGTTATATTTCGTCATTGATATATATGAAGGTCCCACGGGGACGTAGAGGCCAACAAGCCAGGAATGTTGACAAATATTACCGCCGAGATGGGAGGTTGGGTTAGGTTAGGTTATATTACGTTATTGATGTATATAAAGGTCCCACGGAGACGTAGAAGCCAACTCGCCAGGATTGTTGCCAAATATTACAGCCGCGATCTTAGATTGGGTTAGGTTAGGTTATATTACGTTATTGTTGTATATAAAAGTCCCACGGAGACGTAGAGGCCAACATGCCAGGAATGTTGTCAAATATTACAGCCGCGATGTTACATTGGGCTAGGTTAGGATATATTAGGTTATTGATGTATATAAAGGTCCCACGGAGACGTAGAGGCCAACTCGCCAGGAATGTTGTCAAATATTACCGCAGAAATGTTAGGTTGGTTTAGGTTAGGTTATATTACGTTCTTGATGTATATAGAGGTCCCACGCAGACGTAGTGGTCAACCCGCCGGGAAAGTTTTCAAATATTACCGCCGAGATGATAGGTTGGGTTAGGTTAGGATATATTTCGTCATTGATATATATGAAGGTCCCACGGAGACGTAGGGGCCAACTCGTCAGGAATATTGTCAAATATTACCGCCGAGATGATAGGTTGGATTAGGTTAGGTTGTATTACGTTATTGATGTATATAAATATCCCACGGAGACGTAGAGGCCAACAAACCAGGAATGTTGCCAAATATTGCCGCCGAAATGTTAGGTTGGGTTAGGTTAGGTTATATTACGTTATTGATGTATATAAAGGTCCCACGGAGACATAGAGGACAAGTCGTCAGGTATGTTGTCAAATATTACCGCCGAGATGATAGGTTGTATTAGGTTAGGTTATATTAAGTTATTGATGTATATGAAGATCCCACGGAGACGCAGAGGCCAACTCGCCAGGTATGTGGTCAAATATTACTGCCGAGATGATAGGTTGGGTTAGGTTTGGTTATATTTCGTTATTAATGTATATGAAGGTCCCACGGAGACGTAGAGTCCAACTCGCCAGGAATGTTGTCAAATATTACAGCCGCGATGTTAGATTGGGTTAGGTTAGGTTATATTACGCTATTGATGTATATGAAGATCCCACGGAGACGTAGAGGCCAACTCGCCAGGTATGTGGTCAAATATTACCGCCGAGATGATAGGTTGAGTTTGGTTTGGTTATATTACGTTATTGATGTATATGAAGATCCCACGGAGAAGTAGAGGCCAACTCGCCAGGTATGTGGTCACATATTACCGCCGAGATGATAGGTTGGGTTACGTTAGGTTATATTACGTTATTGATGTATATAAAGGTCCCACGGAGACGTAGAGGCCAACTCGTCAGGAATATTGTCAAATATTACCGCCGAGATGATAGGTTGGATTAGGTTAGGTTATATTACGTTATTGATGTATATGAAGATCCCACGGAGACGTAGAGGCCAACTCGCCAGGTATGTGGTCAAATATTACCGCCGAGATGATAGGTTGGGTTAGGTTTGGTTATATTTCGTTCTTGATGTATATGAAGGTCCCACGGAGACGTAGAGGCCAACATGCCAGGAATGTTGTCAAATATTACAGCCGCGATGTTAGATTGGGCTAGGTTAGGTTATATTACGTTATTGATGTATATAAAGGTCCCACAGGGACGTAGAGGCCAACTCCCCAGGAATGTTGTCAAATATTACCGCCGAAATGTTAGGTTGGGTTAGGTTAGGTTATATTACGTTCTTGATGTATATAAAGGCCCCACGCAGACGTAGAGGCCAACCCGCCAAGAAAGTTTTCAAATATTACCGCCGAGATGATAGGTTGGGTTAGGTTAGGTTATATTTCGTCATTGATATATATGATGGTCCCACGGAGACGTAGAGGCCAACAAGTCAGGAATGTTGCCAAATATTACCGCCGAGATGTGAGGTTGGGTTAGGTTAGGTTATATTACGTTATTGATGTATATAAAGATCCCACGGAAACGTAGAAGCCAACTCGCCAGGATTGTTGCCAAATATTACAGCCGCGATCTTAGATTGGGTTAGGTTAGGTTATATTACGTTATTGTTGTATATAAAGGTCCCACGGAGACGTAGAGGCCAACATGCCAGGAATGTTGGTCAAATATTACAGCCGCGATGTTAGATTGTGTTAGGTTAGGTTATATTACGTTATTGTTGTATATAAAGGTCCCACGGAGACGTAGAGGCCAACTCGCCGGGAATGTTGTCAAACATTACAGCCGCGATGTCAGATTGGGTTACGTTAGGTTATATTACGTTATTGACGTATATAAAGGTCCCACGGAGACGTAGAGGCCAACTCGCCAGGAATGTTGTCAAATATCACCGCCGAAATGTTAGGTTGGGTTAGGTTAGGTTATATTTCGTCATTGATATATATGATGGTCCCACGGAGACGTAGAGGCCAACAAGTCAGGAATGTTGCCAAATATTACCGCCGAGATGATAGGTTGGATTAGGTTAGGTTGTATTACGTTATTGATGTATATAAATGTCCCACGGAGACGTAGAGGCCAACAAACCAGGAATGTTGCCAAATATTGCCGCCGAAATGTTAGGTTGGGTTAGGTTAGGTTATATTACGTTATTGATGTATATAAAGGTCCCACGGAGACATAGAGGACAAGTCGTCAGGTATGTTGTCAAATATTACCGCCGAGATGATAGGTTGTATTAGGTTAGGTTATATTAAGTTATTGATGTATATGAAGATCCCACGGAGACGCAGAGGCCAACTCGCCAGGTATGTGGTCAAATATTACCGCCGAGATGATAGGTTGGGTTAGGTTTGGTTATATTTCGTTATTAATGTATATGAAGGTCCCACGGAGACGTAGAGTCCAACTCGCCAGGAATGTTGTCAAATATTACAGCCGCGATGTTAGATTGGGTTAGGTTAGGTTATATTACGCTATTGATGTATATGAAGATCCCACGGAGACGTAGAGGCCAACTCGCCAGGTATGTGGTCAAATATTACCGCCGAGATGATAGGTTGAGTTTGGTTTGGTTATATTACGTTACTGATGTATATGAAGATCCCACGGAGACGTAGAGGCCAACTCGCCAGGTATGTGGTCACATATTACCGCCGAGATGATAGGTTGGGTTACGTTAGGTTATATTACGTTATTGATGTATATAAAGGTCCCACGGAGACGTAGAGGCCAACTCGTCAGGAATATTGTCAAATATTACCGCCGAGATGATAGGTTGGATTAGGTTAGGTTATATTAAGTTATTGATGTATATGAAGATCCCATGGAGACGCAGAGGCCAACTCGCCAGGTATGTGGTCAAATATTACCGCCGAGATGATGGGTTGGGTTAGGTTAGGTTATATTACGTTATTGATGTATATAAAGGTCCCACGGAGACGTAGAGGCCAACTCGCCAGGAATGTTGTCAAATATTACCGCCGAAATGTTAGGTTGGTTTAGGTTAGGTTATATTACGTTCTTGATGTATATAAAGGTCCCACGCAGACGTAGAGGTCAACCCGACGGGAAAGTTTTCAAATATTACCGCCGAGATGATAGGTTGGGTTAGGTTAGGTTATATTTCGTCATTGATATATATGAAGGTCCCACGGAGACGTAGAGGCCAACAAGCCAGGAATGTTGACAAATATTACCGCCGAGATGGGAGGTTGGGTTAGGTTAGGTTATATTACGTTATTGATGTATATAAAGGTCCCACGGAGACGTAGAAGCCAACTCGCCAGGATTGTTGCCAAATATTACCGCCGCGATGTTAGATTGGGTTAGGTTTTGTTATATTTCGTTATTGATGTATATGAAGGTCCCACGGAGACGTAGAGGCCAACATGCCAGGAATGTTGTCAAATATTACAGCCGCGATGTTACATTGGGCTAGGTTAGGTTATATTAGGTTATTGATGTATATAAAGGTCCCACGGGGACGTAGAGGCCAACTCCCCAGGAATGTTGTCAAATATTACCGCCGAAATGTTAGGTTGGGTTAGGTTAGGTTATATTACGTTCTTGATGTATATAAAGGCCCCACGCAGACGTAGAGGCCAACCCGCCAAGAAAGTTTTCAAATATTACCGCCGAGATGATAGGTTGGGTTAGGTTAGGTTATATTTCGTCATTGATGTATATGATGGTCCCACGGAGACGTAGAGGCCAACAAGTCAGGAATGTTGCCAAATATTACCGCCGAGATGTGAGGTTGGGTTAGGTTAGGTTATATTTCGTCATTGATATATATGAAGGTCCCACGGGGACGTAGAGGCCAACAAGCCAGGAATGTTGACAAATATTACCGCCGAGATGGGAGGTTGGGTTAGGTTAGGTTATATTACGTTATTGATGTATATAAAGGTCCCACGGAGACGTAGAGGCCAACTCGCCAGGAATGTTGTCAAATATTACCGCCGAAATGTTAGGTTGGGTTAGATTAGGTTATATTACGTTCTTCATATATATAAAGGCCCCACGCAGACGTAGAGGTCAACCCGCCAGGAAAGTTTTCAAATATTACCGCCGAGATGATAGGTTGGGTTAGGCTAGGTTATATTTCGTCATTGATATATATGAAGGTCCCACGGGGACGTAGAGGCCAACAAGCCAGGAATGTTGACAAATATTACCGCCGAGATGGGAGGTTGGGTTAGGTTAGGTTATATTACGTTATTGATGTATATAAAGGTCCCACGGAGATGTAGAAGCCAACTCGCCAGGATTGTTGCCAAATATTACCGCCGCGATCTTAGATTGGGTTAGGTTAGGTTATATTACGTTATTGTTGTATATAAAGGTCCCACGGAGACGTAGAGGCCAACATGCCAGGAATGTTGGTCAAATATTACAGCCGCGATGTTAGAATGTGTTAGGTTAGGTTATATTACGTTATTGTTGTATATAAAGGTCCCACGGAGACGTAGAGGCCAACTCGCCGGGAATGTTGTCAAATATTACAGCCGCGATATCAGATTGGGTTACGTTAGGTTATATTACGTTATTGACGTATATAAAGGTCCCACGGAGACGTAGAGGCCAACCCGCCAGGAAAGTTTTCAAATATTACCGCCGAGATGATAGGTTGGGTTAGGTTAGGTTATATTTCGTCATTGATATATATGAAGGTCCCACGGAGACGTAGAGGCCAACAAGCCAGGAATGTTGCCAAATATTACCGCCGAGATGTGAGGTTGGGTTAGGTTAGGTTATATTACGTTATTGATGTATATAAAGGTCCCACGGAGACATAGAGGACAACTCGTCAGGAATGTGGTCAAATATTACCGCCGAGATGATAGGTTGGATTAGGTTAGGTTATATTACGTTATTGATGTATATGAAGATCCCACGGAGACGTAGAGGCCAACTCGCCAGGTATGTGGTCAAATATTACCGCCGAGATGATAGGTTGGGTTAGGTTTGGTTATATTTCGTTCTTGATGTATATGAAGGTCCCACGGAGACGTAGAGGCCAACATGCCAGGAATGTTGTCAAATATTACAGCCGCGATGTTAGATTGGGCTAGGTTAGGTTATATTACGTTATTGATGTATATAAAGGTCCCACAGGGACGTAGAGGCCAACTCCCCAGGAATGTTGTCAAATATTACCGCCGAAATGTTAGGTTGGGTTAGGTTAGGTTATATTACGTTCTTGATGTATATAAAGGCCCCACGCAGACGTAGAGGCCAACCCGCCAAGAAAGTTTTCAAATATTACCGCCGAGATGATAGGTTGGGTTAGGTTAGGTTATATTTCGTCATTGATATATATGATGGTCCCACGGAGACGTAGAGGCCAACAAGTCAGGAATGTTGCCAAATATTACCGCCGAGATGTGAGGTTGGGTTAGGTTAGGTTATATTACGTTATTGATGTATATAAAGATCCCACGGAAACGTAGAAGCCAACTCGCCAGGATTGTTGCCAAATATTACAGCCGCGATCTTAGATTGGGTTAGGTTAGGTTATATTACGTTATTGTTGTATATAAAGGTCCCACGGAGACGTAGAGGCCAACATGCCAGGAATGTTGGTCAAATATTACAGCCGCGATGTTAGATTGTGTTAGGTTAGGTTATATTACGTTATTGTTGTATATAAAGGTCCCACGGAGACGTAGAGGCCAACTCGCCGGGAATGTTGTCAAATATTACAGCCGCGATGTCAGATTGGGTTACGTTAGGTTATATTACGTTATTGACGTATATAAAGGTCCCACGGAGACGTAGAGGCCAACTCGCCAGGAATGTTGTCAAATATCACCGCCGAAATGTTAGGTTGGGTTAGGTTAGGTTATATTTCGTCATTGATATATATGATGGTCCCACGGAGACGTAGAGGCCAACAAGTCAGGAATGTTGCCAAATATTACCGCCGAGATGTGAGGTTGGGTTAGGTTAGGTTATATTACGTTATTGATGTATATAAAGATCCCACGGAAACGTAGAAGCCAACTCGCCAGGATTGTTGCCAAATATTACAGCCGCGATCTTAGATTGGGTTAGGTTAGGTTATATTACGCTATTGATGTATATGAAGATCCCACGGAGACGTAGAGGCCAACTCGCCAGGTATGTGGTCAAATATTACCGCCGAAATGATAGGTTGTGTTAGGTTTGGTTATATTTCGTTATTGATGTACATGAAGGTCCCACGGAGACGTAGAGGCCAACTCGCCAGGAATGTTGTCAAATATTACCGCCGAAATGTTAGGTTGGGTTAGATTAGGTTATATTACGTTCTTCATGTATATAAAGGCCCCACGCAGACGTAGAGGTCAACCCGCCAGGAAAGTTTTCAAATATTACCGCCGAGATGATAGGTTGGGTTAGGTTAGGTTATATTTCGTCATTGATATATATGAAGGTCCCACGGGGACGTAGAGGCCAACAAGCCAGGAATGTTGACAAATATTACCGTCGAGATGGGAGGTTGGGTTAGGTTAGGTTATATTACGTTATTGATGTATATAAAGGTCCCACGGAGACGTAGAAGCCAACTCGCCAGGATTGTTGCCAAATATTACAGCCGCGATCTTAGATTGGGTTAGGTTAGGTTATATTACGTTATTGTTGTATATAAAGGTCCCACGGAGACGTAGAGGCCAACATGCCAGGAATGTTGGTCAAATATTACAGCCGCGATGTTAGATTGTGTTAGGTTAGGTTATATTACGTTATTGTTGTATATAAAGGTCCCACGGAGACGTAGAGGCCAACTCGCCGGGAATGTTGTCAAATATTACAGCCGCGATGTCAGATTGGGTTACGTTAGGTTATATTACGTTATTGACGTATATAAAGGTCCCACGGAGACGTAGAGGCCAACTCGCCAGGAATGTTGTCAAATATTACCGCCGAAATGTTAGGTTGGGTTAGGTTAGGTTATATTAAGTTATTGATGTATATGAAGATCCCACGGAGACGCAGAGGCCAACTCGCCAGGTATGTGGTCAAATATTACCGCCGAGATGATAGGTTGGATTAGGTTAGGTTGTATTACGTTATTGATGTATATAAATGTCCCACGGAGACGTAGAGGCCAACAAACCAGGAATGTTGCCAAATATTGCCGCCGAAATGTTAGGTTGGGTTAGGTTAGGTTATATTACGTTATTGATGTATATAAAGGTCCCACGGAGACATAGAGGACAAGTCGTCAGGTATGTTGTCAAATATTACCGCCGAGATGATAGGTTGTATTAGGTTAGGTTATATTAAGTTATTGATGTATATGAAGATCCCACGGAGACGCAGAGGCCAACTCGCCAGGTATGTGGTCAAATATTACCGCCGAGATGATAGGTTGGGTTAGGTTTGGTTATATTTCGTTATTAATGTATATGAAGGTCCCACGGAGACGTAGAGTCCAACTCGCCAGGAATGTTGTCAAATATTACAGCCGCGATGTTAGATTGGGTTAGGTTAGGTTATATTACGCTATTGATGTATATGAAGATCCCACGGAGACGTAGAGGCCAACTCGCCAGGTATGTGGTCAAATATTACCGCCGAGATGATAGGTTGAGTTTGGTTTGGTTATATTACGTTACTGATGTATATGAAGATCCCACGGAGACGTAGAGGCCAACTCGCCAGGTATGTGGTCACATATTACCGCCGAGATGATAGGTTGGGTTACGTTAGGTTATATTACGTTATTGATGTATATAAAGGTCCCACGGAGACGTAGAGGCCAACTCGTCAGGAATATTGTCAAATATTACCGCCGAGATGATAGGTTGGATTAGGTTAGGTTATATTAAGTTATTGATGTATATGAAGATCCCATGGAGACGCAGAGGCCAACTCGCCAGGTATGTGGTCAAATATTACCGCCGAGATGATAGGTTGGGTTAGGTTAGGTTATATTTCGTCATTGATATATATGAAGGTCCCACGGAGACGTAGAGGCCAACAAGCCAGGAATGTTGACAAATATTACCGCCGAGATGGGAGGTTGGGTTAGGTTAGGTTATATTACGTTATTGATGTATATAAAGGTCCCACGGAGACGTAGAAGCCAACTCGCCAGGATTGTTGCCAAATATTACCGCCGCGATGTTAGATTGGGTTAGGTTTGGTTATATTTCGTTATTGATGTATATGAAGGTCCCACGGAGACGTAGAGGCCAACATGCCAGGAATGTTGTCAAATATTACAGCCGCGATGTTACATTGGGCTAGGTTAGGTTATATTAGGTTATTGATGTATATAAAGGTCCCACGGGGACGTAGAGGCCAACTCCCCAGGAATGTTGTCAAATATTACCGCCGAAATGTTAGGTTGGGTTAGGTTAGGTTATATTACGTTCTTGATGTATATAAAGGCCCCACGCAGACGTAGAGGCCAACCCGCCAAGAAAGTTTTCAAATATTACCGCCGAGATGATAGGTTGGGTTAGGTTAGGTTATATTTCGTCATTGATATATATGATGGTCCCACGGAGACGTAGAGGCCAACAAGTCAGGAATGTTGCCAAATATTACCGCCGAGATGTGAGGTTGGGTTAGGTTAGGTTATATTTCGTCATTGATATATATGAAGGTCCCACGGGGACGTAGAGGCCAACAAGCCAGGAATGTTGACAAATATTACCGCCGAGATGGGAGGTTGGGTTAGGTTAGGTTATATTACGTTATTGATGTATATAAAGGTCCCACGGAGACGTAGAAGCCAACTCGCCAGGATTGTTGCCAAATATTACAGCCGCGATCTTAGATTGGGTTAGGTTAGGTTATATTACGTTATTGTTGTATATAAAGGTCCCACGGAGACGTAGAGGCCAACATGCCAGGAATGTTGTCAAATATTACAGCCGCGATGTTACATTGGGCTAGGTTAGGATATATTAGGTTATTGATGTATATAAAGGTCCCACGGAGACGTAGAGGCCAACTCGCCAGGAATGTTGTCAAATATTACCGCAGAAATGTTAGGTTGGTTTAGGTTAGGTTATATTACGTTCTTGATGTATATAGAGGTCCCACGCAGACGTAGTGGTCAACCCGCCGGGAAAGTTTTCAAATATTACCGCCGAGATGATAGGTTGGGTTAGGTTAGGATATATTTCGTCATTGATATATATGAAGGTCCCACGGAGACGTAGGGGCCAACTCGTCAGGAATATTGTCAAATATTACCGCCGAGATGATAGGTTGGATTAGGTTAGGTTGTATTACGTTATTGATGTATATAAATGTCCCACGGAGACGTAGAGGCCAACAAACCAGGAATGTTGCCAAATATTGCCGCCGAAATGTTAGGTTGGGTTAGGTTAGGTTATATTACGTTATTGATGTATATAAAGGTCCCACGGAGACATAGAGGACAAGTCGTCAGGTATGTTGTCAAATATTACCGCCGAGATGATAGGTTGTATTAGGTTAGGTTATATTAAGTTATTGATGTATATGAAGATCCCACGGAGACGCAGAGGCCAACTCGCCAGGTATGTGGTCAAATATTACCGCCGAGATGATAGGTTGGGTTAGGTTTGGTTATATTTCGTTATTAATGTATATGAAGGTCCCACGGAGACGTAGAGTCCAACTCGCCAGGAATGTTGTCAAATATTACAGCCGCGATGTTAGATTGGGTTAGGTTAGGTTATATTACGCTATTGATGTATATGAAGATCCCACGGAGACGTAGAGGCCAACTCGCCAGGTATGTGGTCAAATATTACCGCCGAGATGATAGGTTGAGTTTGGTTTGGTTATATTACGTTATTGATGTATATGAAGATCCCACGGAGACGTAGAGGCCAACTCGCCAGGTATGTGGTCACATATTACCGCCGAGATGATAGGTTGGGTTACGTTAGGTTATATTACGTTATTGATGTATATAAAGGTCCCACGGAGACGTAGAGGCCAACTCGTCAGGAATATTGTCAAATATTACCGCCGAGATGATAGGTTGGATTAGGTTAGGTTATATTAAGTTATTGATGTATATGAAGATCCCATGGAGACGCAGAGGCCAACTCGCCAGGTATGTGGTCAAATATTACCGCCGAGATGATAGGTTGGGTTAGGTTAGGTTATATTACGTTATTGATGTATATAAAGGTCCCACGGAGACGTAGAGGCCAACTCGCCAGGAATGTTGTCAAATATTACCGCCGAAATGTTAGGTTGGTTTAGGTTAGGTTATATTACGTTCTTGATGTATATAAAGGTCCCACGCAGACGTAGAGGTCAACCCGCCGGGAAAGTTTTCAAATATTACCGCCGAGATGATAGGTTGGGTTAGGTTAGGTTATATTTCGTCATTGATATATATGAAGGTCCCACGGAGACGTAGAGGCCAACAAGCCAGGAATGTTGACAAATATTACCGCCGAGATGGGAGGTTGGGTTAGGTTAGGTTATATTACGTTATTGATGTATATAAAGGTCCCACGGAGACGTAGAAGCCAACTCGCCAGGATTGTTGCCAAATATTACCGCCGCGATGTAAGATTGGGTTAGGTTTGGTTATATTTCGTTACTGATGTATATGAAGGTCCCACGGAGACGTAGAGGCCAACATGCCAGGAATGTTGTCAAATATTACAGCCCCGATGTTACATTGGGCTAGGTTAGGTTATATTAGGTTATTGATGTATATAAAGGTCCCACGGAGACGTAGAGGCCAACTCGCCAGGAATGTTGTCAAATATTACCGCCGAAATGTTAGGTTGGGTTAGATTAGGTTATATTACGTTCTTCATATATATAAAGGCCCCACGCAGACGTAGAGGTCAACCCGCCAGGAAAGTTTTCAAATATTACCGCCGAGATGATAGGTTGGGTTAGGTTAGGTTATATTTCGTCATTGATATATATGAAGGTCCCACGGGGACGTAGAGGCCAACAAGCCAGGAATGTTGACAAATATTACCGCCGAGATGGGAGGTTGGGTTAGGTTAGGTTATATTACGTTATTGATGTATATAAAGGTCCCACGGAGATGTAGAAGCCAACTCGCCAGGATTGTTGCCAAATATTACCGCCGCGATGTTAGATTGGGTTAGGTTAGGTTAGATTACGTTATTGCCGTATATAAAGGTCCCACGGAGACGTAGAGGCCAACATGCCAGGAATGTTGGTCAGATATTACAGCCGCGATGTTAGATTGGGTTAGGTTAGGTTATATTACGTTATTGTTGTATATAAAGGTCCCACGGAGACGTAGAGGCCAACTCTGCAGGAATGCTGTCAAATAATAGCGCCGAGAGGTTAGGTTGGGTCAGGTTAGGTTATATTACGTTATTGATGTATATGAAGATCCCACGGAGACGTAGAGGCCAACTCGCCAGGTATGTGGTCACATATTACCGCCGAGATGATAGGTTGGGTTACGTTAGGTTATATTACGTTATTGATGTATATAAAGGTCCCACGGAGACGTAGAGGCCAACTCGTCAGGAATATTGTCAAATATTACCGCCGAGATGATAGGTTGGATTAGGTTAGGTTATATTAAGTTATTGATGTATATGAAGATCCCATGGAGACGCAGAGGCCAACTCGCCAGGTATGTGGTCAAATATTACCGCCGAGATGATAGGTTGGGTTAGGTTTGGTTATATTTCGTTATTGATGTATATGAAGGTCCCACGGAGACGTAGAGGCCAACAAGTCAGGAATGTTGCCAAATATTACCGCCGAAATGTTAGGTTGGGTTAGGTTACGTTATATTAAGTTATTGATGTATATGAAGATCCCACGGAGACGCAGAGTCCAACTCGCCAGGTATGTGGTCAAATATTACCGCCGAGATGATAGGTTGGGTTAGGTTTGGTTATATTTCGTTATTAATGTATATGAAGGTCCCACGGAGACGTAGAGTCCAACTCGCCAGGAATGTTGTCAAATATTACAGCCGCGATGTTAGATTGGGTTAGGTTAGGTTATATTACGCTATTGATGTATATGAAGATCCCACGGAGACGTAGAGGCCAACTCGTCAGGTATGTGGTCAAATATTACCGCCGAGATGATAGGTTGGGTTAGGTTTGGTTATATTTCGTTATTGATGTATATGAAGGTCCCACGGAGACGTAGAGGCCAACATGCCAGGAATGTTGTCAAATATTACAGCCGCGATGTTACATTGGGCTAGGTTAGGTTATATTAGGTTATTGATGTATATAAAGGTCCCACGGAGACGTAGAGGCCAACTCGCCAGGAATGTTGTCAAATATTACCGCCGAAATGTTAGGTTGGGTTAGGTTTGGTTATATTTCGTTATTGATGTATATGAAGGTCCCACGGAGACGTAGAGGCCAACATGCCAGGAATGTTGTCAAATATTACAGCCGCGATGTTAGATTGGGTTAGGTTAGGTTATATTACGCTATTGATGTATATGAAGATCCCACGGAGACGTAGAGGCCAACTCGCCAGGTATGTGGTCAAATATTACCGCCGAGATGATAGGTTGAGTTTGGTTTGGTTATATTACGTTATTGATGTATATGAAGATCCCACGGAGACGTAGAGGCCAACTCGCCAGGTATGTGGTCACATATTACCGCCGAGATGATAGGTTGGGTTACGTTAGGTTATATTACGTTATTGATGTATATAAAGGTCCCACGGAGACGTAGAGGCCAACTCGTCAGGAATATTGTCAAATATTACCGCCGAGATGATAGGTTGGATTAGGTTAGGTTATATTAAGTTATTGATGTATATGAAGATCCCATGGAGACGCAGAGGCCAACTCGCCAGGTATGTGGTCAAATATTACCGCCGAGATGATAGGTTGGGTTAGGTTAGGTTATATTACGTTATTGATGTATATAAAGGTCCCACGGAGACGTAGAGGCCAACTCGCCAGGAATGTTGTCAAATATTACCGCCGAAATGTTAGGTTGGTTTAGGTTAGGTTATATTACGTTCTTGATGTATATAAAGGTCCCACGCAGACGTAGAGGTCAACCCGCCGGGAAAGTTTTCAAATATTACCGCCGAGATGATAGGTTGGGTTAGGTTAGGTTATATTTCGTCATTGATATATATGAAGGTCCCACGGAGACGTAGAGGCCAACAAGCCAGGAATGTTGACAAATATTACCGTCGAGATGGGAGGTTGGGTTAGGTTAGGTTATATTACGTTATTGATGTATATAAAGGTCCCACGGAGACGTAGAAGCCAACTCGCCAGGATTGTTGCCAAATATTACCGCCGCGATGTTAGATTGGGTTAGGTTTGGTTATATTTCGTTATTGATGTATATGAAGGTCCCACGGAGACGTAGAGGCCAACATGCCAGGAATGTTGTCAAATATTACAGCCGCGATGTTACATTGGGCTAGGTTAGGTTATATTAGGTTATTGATGTATATAAAAGTCCCACGGAGACGTAGAGGCCAACTCGCCAGGAATGTTGTCAAATATTACCGCCGAAATGTTAGGTTGGGTTAGATTAGGTTATATTACGTTCTTCATGTATATAAAGGCCCCACGCAGACGTAGAGGTCAACCCGCCAGGAAAGTTTTCAAATATTACCGCCGAGATGATAGGTTGGGTTAGGTTAGGTTATATTTCGTCATTGATATATATGAAGGTCCCACGGGGACGTAGAGGCCAACAAGCCAGGAATGTTGACAAATATTACCGCCGAGATGGGAGGTTGGGTTAGGTTAGGTTATATTACGTTATTGATGTATATAAAGGTCCCACGGAGATGTAGAAGCCATCTCGCCAGGATTGTTGCCAAATATTACCGCCGCGATGTTAGATTGGGTTAGGTTAGGTTAGATTACGTTATTGCCGTATATAAAGGTCCCACGGAGACGTAGAGGCCAACATGCCAGGAATGTTGGTCAGATATTACAGCCGCGATGTTAGATTGGGTTAGGTTAGGTTATATTACGTTATTGTTGTATATAAAGGTCCCACGGAGACGTAGAGGCCAACTCTGCAGGAATGCTGTCAAATAATAGCGCCGAGAGGTTAGGTTGGGTCAGGTTAGGTTATATTACGTTATTGATGTATATGAAGATCCCACGGAGACGTAGAGGCCAACTCGCCAGGTATGTGGTCACATATTACCGCCGAGATGATAGGTTGGGTTACCTTAGGTTATATTACGTTATTGATGTATATAAAGGTCCCACGGAGACGTAGAGGCCAACTCGTCAGGAATATTGTCAAATATTACCGCCGAGATGATAGGTTGGATTAGGTTAGGTTATATTAAGTTATTGATGTATATGAAGATCCCATGGAGACGCAGAGGCCAACTCGCCAGGTATGTGGTCAAATATTACCGCCGAGATGATAGGTTGGGTTAGGTTTGGTTATATTTCGTTATTGATGTATATGAAGGTCCCACGGAGACGTAGAGGCCAACAAGTCAGGAATGTTGCCAAATATTACCGCCGAAATGTTAGGTTGGGTTAGGTTACGTTATATTAAGTTATTGATGTATATGAAGATCCCACGGAGACGCAGAGTCCAACTCGCCAGGTATGTGGTCAAATATTACCGCCGAGATGATAGGTTGGGTTAGGTTTGGTTATATTTCGTTATTAATGTATATGAAGGTCCCACGGAGACGGAGAGTCCAACTCGCCAGGAATGTTGTCAAATATTACAGCCGCGATGTTAGATTGGGTTAGGTTAGGTTATATTACGCTATTGATGTATATGAAGATCCCACGGAGACGTAGAGGCCAACTCGTCAGGTATGTGGTCAAATATTACCGCCGAGATGATAGGTTGGGTTAGGTTTGGTTATATTTCGTTATTGATGTATATGAAGGTCCCACGGAGACGTAGAGGCCAACATGCCAGGAATGTTGTCAAATATTACAGCCGCGATGTTACATTGGGCTAGGTTAGGTTATATTAGGTTATTGATGTATATAAAGGTCCCACGGAGACGTAGAGGCCAACTCGCCAGGAATGTTGTCAAATATTACCGCCGAAATGTTAGGTTGGGTTAGGTTTGGTTATATTTCGTTATTGATGTATATGAAGGTCCCACGGAGACGTAGAGGCCAACATGCCAGGAATGTTGTCAAATATTACCGCCGAGATGATAGGTTGGGTTAGGTTAGGTTATATTTCGTCATTGATATATATGAAGGTCCCACGGAGACGTAGAGGCCAACAAGCCAGGAATGTTGACAAATATTACCGCCGAGATGGGAGGTTGGGTTAGGTTAGGTTATATTACGTTATTGATGTATATAAATGTCCCACGGAGACGTAGAGGCCAACAAGCCAGGAATGTTGCCAAATATTGCCGCCGAAATGTTAGGTTGGGTTAGGTTTGGTTATATTTCGTTATTGATGTATATGAAGGTCCCACGGAGACGTAGAGGCCAACTCGCCAGGAATGTTGTCAAATATTACCGCCGAAATGTTAGGTTGGGTTAGGTTTGGTTATATTTCGTTATTAATGTACATGAAGGTCCCACGGAGACGTAGAGTCCAACTCGCCAGGAATGTTGTCAAATATTACAGCCGAGATGATAGGTTGTGTTAGGTTAGGTTATATTACGATATTGTTGTATATAAAGGTCCCACGGAGACGTAGAGGCCAACTCGCCGGGAATGTTGTCAAATATTACAGCCGCGATGTCAGATTGGGTTACGTTAGGTTATATTACGTTATTGACGTATATAAAGGTCCCACGGAGACGTAGAGGCCAACTCGCCAGGAATGTTGTCAAATATTACCGCCGAAATGTTAGGTTGGGTTAGGTTTGGTTATATTTCGTTATTGATGTATATGAAGATCCCACGGAGCCGCAGAGGCCAACTCGCCAGGTATGTGGTCAAATATTACCGCCGAGATGATAGGTTGGGTTAGGTTTGGTTATATTTCGTTATTGATGTATATAAAGGTCCCACGGAGACGTAGAGGCCAACTCGTCAGGAATATTGTCAAATATTACCGCCGAGATGATAGGTTCGATTAGGTTAGGTTATATTAAGTTATTGATGTATATGAAGATCCCATGGAGACGCAGAGGCCAACTCGCCAGGTATGTGGTCAAATATTACCGCCGAGATGATAGGTTGGGTTAGGTTAGGTTATATTACGTTATTGATGTATATAAAGGTCCCACGGAGACGTAGAGGCCAACTCGCCAGGAATGTTGTCAAATATTACCGCCGAAATGTTAGGTTGGTTTAGGTTAGGTTATATTACGTTCTTGATGTATATAAAGGTCCCACGCAGACGTAGAGGTCAACCCGCCGGGAAAGTTTTCAAGTATTACCGCCGAGATGATAGGTTGGGTTAGGTTAGGTTATATTTCGTCATTGATATATATGAAGGTCCCACGGAGACGTAGAGGCCAACAAGCCAGGAATGTTGACAAATATTACCGCCGAGATGGGAGGTTGGGTTAGGTTAGGTTATATTACGTTATTGATGTATATAAAGGTCCCACGGAGACGTAGAAGCCAACTCGCCAGGATTGTTGCCAAATATTACCGCCGCGATGTTAGATTGGGTTAGGTTTGGTTATATTTCGTTATTGATGTATATGAAGGTCCCACGGAGACGTAGAGGCCAACATGCCAGGAATGTTGTCAAATATTACAGCCGCGATGTTACATTGGGCTAGGTTAGGTTATATTAGGTTATTGATGTATATAAAGGTCCCACGGAGACGTAGAGGCCAACTCGCCAGGAATGTTGTCAAATATTACCGCCGAAATGTTAGGTTGGGTTAGATTAGGTTATATTACGTTCTTCATGTATATAAAGGCCCCACGCAGACGTAGAGGTCAACCCGCCAGGAAAGTTTTCAAATATTACCGCCGAGATGATAGGTTGGGTTAGGTTAGGTTATATTTCGTCATTGATATATATGAAGGTCCCACGGGGACGTAGAGGCCAACAAGCCAGGAATGTTGACAAATATTACCGCCGAGATGGGAGGTTGGGTTAGGTTAGGTTATATTACGTTATTGATGTATATAAAGGTCCCACGGAGATGTAGAAGCCAACTCGCCAGGATTGTTGCCAAATATTACCGCCGCGATGTTAGATTGGGTTAGGTTAGGTTAGATTACGTTATTGCCGTATATAAAGGTCCCACGGAGACGTAGAGGCCAACATGCCAGGAATGTTGGTCAGATATTACAGCCGCGATGTTAGATTGGGTTAGGTTAGGTCATATTACGTTATTGTTGTATATAAAGGTCCCACGGAGACGTAGAGGCCAACTCTGCAGGAATGCTGTCAAATAATAGCGCCGAGAGGTTAGGTTGGGTCAGGTTAGGTTATATTACGTTATTGATGTATATGAAGATCCCACGGAGACGTAGAGGCCAACTCGCCAGGTATGTGGTCACATATTACCGCCGAGATGATAGGTTGGGTTACGTTAGGTTATATTACGTTATTGATGTATATAAAGGTCCCACGGAGACGTAGAGGCCAACTCGTCAGGAATATTGTCAAATATTACCGCCGAGATGATAGGTTGGATTAGGTTAGGTTATATTAAGTTATTGATGTATATGAAGATCCCATGGAGACGCAGAGGCCAACTCGCCAGGTATGTGGTCAAATATTACCGCCGAGATGATAGGTTGGGTTAGGTTTGGTTATATTTCGTTATTGATGTATATGAAGGTCCCACGGAGACGTAGAGGCCAACAAGTCAGGAATGTTGCCAAATATTACCGCCGAAATGTTAGGTTGGGTTAGGTTACGTTATATTAAGTTATTGATGTATATGAAGATCCCACGGAGACGCAGAGTCCAACTCGCCAGGTATGTGGTCAAATATTACCGCCGAGATGATAGGTTGGGTTAGGTTTGGTTATATTTCGTTATTAATGTATATGAAGGTCCCACGGAGACGTAGAGTCCAACTCGCCAGGAATGTTGTCAAATATTACAGCCGCGATGTTAGATTGGGTTAGGTTAGGTTATATTACGCTATTGATGTATATGAAGATCCCACGGAGACGTAGAGGCCAACTCGCCAGGTATGTGGTCACATATTACCGCCGAGATGATAGGTTGGGTTACCTTAGGTTATATTACGTTATTGATGTATATAAAGGTCCCACGGAGACGTAGAGGCCAACTCGTCAGGAATATTGTCAAATATTACCGCCGAGATGATAGGTTGGATTAGGTTAGGTTATATTAAGTTATTGATGTATATGAAGATCCCATGGAGACGCAGAGGCCAACTCGCCAGGTATGTGGTCAAATATTACCGCCGAGATGATAGGTTGGGTTAGGTTTGGCTATATTTCGTTATTGATGTATATGAAGGTCCCACGGAGACGTAGAGGCCAACAAGTCAGGAATGTTGCCAAATATTACCGCCGAAATGTTAGGTTGGGTTAGGTTACGTTATATTAAGTTATTGATGTATATGAAGATCCCACGGAGACGCAGAGTCCAACTCGCCAGGTATGTGGTCAAATATTACCGCCGAGATGATAGGTTGGGTTAGGTTTGGTTATATTTCGTTATTAATGTATATGAAGGTCCCACGGAGACGGAGAGTCCAACTCGCCAGGAATGTTGTCAAATATTACAGCCGCGATGTTAGATTGGGTTAGGTTAGGTTATATTACGCTATTGATGTATATGAAGATCCCACGGAGACGTAGAGGCCAACTCGTCAGGTATGTGGTCAAATATTACCGCCGAGATGATAGGTTGGGTTAGGTTTGGTTATATTTCGTTATTGATGTATATGAAGGTCCCACGGAGACGTAGAGGCCAACATGCCAGGAATGTTGTCAAATATTACAGCCGCGATGTTACATTGGGCTAGGTTAGGTTATATTAGGTTATTGATGTATATAAAGGTCCCACGGAGACGTAGAGGCCAACTCGCCAGGAATGTTGTCAAATATTACCGCCGAAATGTTAGGTTGGGTTAGGTTTGGTTATATTTCGTTATTGATGTATATGAAGGTCCCACGGAGACGTAGAGGCCAACATGCCAGGAATGTTGTCAAATATTACCGCCGAGATGATAGGTTGGGTTAGGTTAGGTTATATTTCGTCATTGATATATATGAAGGTCCCACGGAGACGTAGAGGCCAACAAGCCAGGAATGTTGACAAATATTACCGCCGAGATGGGAGGTTGGGTTAGGTTAGGTTATATTACGTTATTGATGTATATAAATGTCCCACGGAGACGTAGAGGCCAACAAGCCAGGAATGTTGCCAAATATTACAGCCGAGATGATAGGTTGTGTTAGGTTAGGTTATATTACGATATTGTTGTATATAAAGGTCCCACGGAGACGTAGAGGCCAACTCGCCGGGAATGTTGTCAAATATTACAGCCGCGATGTCAGATTGGGTTACGTTAGGTTATATTACGTTATTGACGTATATAAAGGTCCCACGGAGACGTAGAGGCCAACTCGCCAGGAATGTTGTCAAATATTACCGCCGAAATGTTAGGTTGGGTTAGGTTTGGTTATATTTCGTTATTGATGTATATGAAGATCCCACGGAGCCGCAGAGGCCAACTCGCCAGGTATGTGGTCAAATATTACCGCCGAGATGATAGGTTGGGTTAGGTTTGGTTATATTTCGTTATTGATGTATATAAAGGTCCCACGGAGACGTAGAGGCCAACTCGTCAGGAATATTGTCAAATATTACCGCCGAGATGATAGGTTCGATTAGGTTAGGTTATATTAAGTTATTGATGTATATGAAGATCCCATGGAGACGCAGAGGCCAACTCGCCAGGTATGTGGTCAAATATTACCGCCGAGATGATAGGTTGGGTTAGGTTAGGTTATATTACGTTATTGATGTATATAAAGGTCCCACGGAGACGTAGAGGCCAACTCGCCAGGAATGTTGTCAAATATTACCGCCGAAATGTTAGGTTGGTTTAGGTTAGGTTATATTACGTTCTTGATGTATATAAAGGTCCCACGCAGACGTAGAGGTCAACCCGCCGGGAAAGTTTTCAAATATTACCGCCGAGATGATAGGTTGGGTTAGGTTAGGTTATATTTCGTCATTGATATATATGAAGGTCCCACGGAGACGTAGAGGCCAACAAGCCAGGAATGTTGACAAATATTACCGCCGAGATGGGAGGTTGGGTTAGGTTAGGTTATATTACGTTATTGATGTATATAAAGGTCCCACGGAGACGTAGAAGCCAACTCGCCAGGATTGTTGCCAAATATTACCGCCGCGATGTTAGATTGGGTTAGGTTTGGTTATATTTCGTTATTGATGTATATGAAGGTCCCACGGAGACGTAGAGGCCAACATGCCAGGAATGTTGTCAAATATTACAGCCGCGATGTTACATTGGGCTAGGTTAGGTTATATTAGGTTATTGATGTATATAAAGGTCCCACGGAGACGTAGAGGCCAACTCGCCAGGAATGTTGTCAAATATTACCGCCGAAATGTTAGGTTGGGTTAGATTAGGTTATATTACGTTCTTCATGTATATAAAGGCCCCACGCAGACGTAGAGGTCAACCCGCCAGGAAAGTTTTCAAATATTACCGCCGAGATGATAGGTTGGGTTAGGTTAGGTTATATTACGTTATTGATGTATATAAAGGTCCCACGGAGATGTAGAAGCCAACTCGCCAGGATTGTTGCCAAATATTACCGCCGCGATGTTAGATTGGGTTAGGTTAGGTTAGATTACGTTATTGCCGTATATAAAGGTCCCACGGAGACGTAGAGGCCAACATGCCAGGAATGTTGGTCAGATATTACAGCCGCGATGTTAGATTGGGTTAGGTTAGGTCATATTACGTTATTGTTGTATATAAAGGTCCCACGGAGACGTAGAGGCCAACTCTGCAGGAATGCTGTCAAATAATAGCGCCGAGAGGTTAGGTTGGGTCAGGTTAGGTTATATTACGTTATTGATGTATATGAAGATCCCACGGAGACGTAGAGGCCAACTCGCCAGGTATGTGGTCACATATTACCGCCGAGATGATAGGTTGGGTTACCTTAGGTTATATTACGTTATTGATGTATATAAAGGTCCCACGGAGACGTAGAGGCCAACTCGTCAGGAATGTTGTCAAATATTACAGCCGCGATGTTAGATTGGGTTAGGTTAGGTTATATTACGCTATTGATGTATATGAAGATCCCACGGAGACGTAGAGGCCAACTCGCCAGGTATGTGGTCACATATTACCGCCGAGATGATAGGTTGGGTTACCTTAGGTTATATTACGTTATTGATGTATATAAAGGTCCCACGGAGACGTAGAGGCCAACTCGTCAGGAATATTGTCAAATATTACCGCCGAGATGATAGGTTGGATTAGGTTAGGTTATATTAAGTTATTGATGTATATGAAGATCCCATGGAGACGCAGAGGCCAACTCGCCAGGTATGTGGTCAAATATTACCGCCGAGATGATAGGTTGGGTTAGGTTTGGCTATATTTCGTTATTGATGTATATGAAGGTCCCACGGAGACGTAGAGGCCAACAAGTCAGGAATGTTGCCAAATATTACCGCCGAAATGTTAGGTTGGGTTAGGTTACGTTATATTAAGTTATTGATGTATATGAAGATCCCACGGAGACGCAGAGTCCAACTCGCCAGGTATGTGGTCAAATATTACCGCCGAGATGATAGGTTGGGTTAGGTTTGGTTATATTTCGTTATTAATGTATATGAAGGTCCCACGGAGACGGAGAGTCCAACTCGCCAGGAATGTTGTCAAATATTACAGCCGCGATGTTAGATTGGGTTAGGTTAGGTTATATTACGCTATTGATGTATATGAAGATCCCACGGAGACGTAGAGGCCAACTCGTCAGGTATGTGGTCAAATATTACCGCCGAGATGATAGGTTGGGTTAGGTTTGGTTATATTTCGTTATTGATGTATATGAAGGTCCCACGGAGACGTAGAGGCCAACATGCCAGGAATGTTGTCAAATATTACAGCCGCGATGTTACATTGGGCTAGGTTAGGTTATATTAGGTTATTGATGTATATAAAGGTCCCACGGAGACGTAGAGGCCAACTCGCCAGGAATGTTGTCAAATATTACCGCCGAAATGTTAGGTTGGGTTAGGTTTGGTTATATTTCGTTATTGATGTATATGAAGGTCCCACGGAGACGTAGAGGCCAACATGCCAGGAATGTTGTCAAATATTACCGCCGAGATGATAGGTTGGGTTAGGTTAGGTTATATTTCGTCATTGATATATATGAAGGTCCCACGGAGACGTAGAGGCCAACAAGCCAGGAATGTTGACAAATATTACCGCCGAGATGGGAGGTTGGGTTAGGTTAGGTTATATTACGTTATTGATGTATATAAATGTCCCACGGAGACGTAGAGGCCAACAAGCCAGGAATGTTGCCAAATATTACAGCCGAGATGATAGGTTGTGTTAGGTTAGGTTATATTACGATATTGTTGTATATAAAGGTCCCACGGAGACGTAGAGGCCAACTCGCCGGGAATGTTGTCAAATATTACAGCCGCGATGTCAGATTGGGTTACGTTAGGTTATATTACGTTATTGACGTATATAAAGGTCCCACGGAGACGTAGAGGCCAACTCGCCAGGAATGTTGTCAAATATTACCGCCGAAATGTTAGGTTGGGTTAGGTTTGGTTATATTTCGTTATTGATGTATATGAAGATCCCACGGAGCCGCAGAGGCCAACTCGCCAGGTATGTGGTCAAATATTACCGCCGAGATGATAGGTTGGGTTAGGTTTGGTTATATTTCGTTATTGATGTATATAAAGGTCCCACGGAGACGTAGAGGCCAACTCGTCAGGAATATTGTCAAATATTACCGCCGAGATGATAGGTTCGATTAGGTTAGGTTATATTAAGTTATTGATGTATATGAAGATCCCATGGAGACGCAGAGGCCAACTCGCCAGGTATGTGGTCAAATATTACCGCCGAGATGATAGGTTGGGTTAGGTTAGGTTATATTACGTTATTGATGTATATAAAGGTCCCACGGAGACGTAGAGGCCAACTCGCCAGGAATGTTGTCAAATATTACCGCCGAAATGTTAGGTTGGTTTAGGTTAGGTTATATTACGTTCTTGATGTATATAAAGGTCCCACGCAGACGTAGAGGTCAACCCGCCGGGAAAGTTTTCAAATATTACCGCCGAGATGATAGGTTGGGTTAGGTTAGGTTATATTTCGTCATTGATATATATGAAGGTCCCACGGAGACGTAGAGGCCAACAAGCCAGGAATGTTGACAAATATTACCGCCGAGATGGGAGGTTGGGTTAGGTTAGGTTATATTACGTTATTGATGTATATAAAGGTCCCACGGAGACGTAGAAGCCAACTCGCCAGGATTGTTGCCAAATATTACCGCCGCGATGTTAGATTGGGTTAGGTTTGGTTATATTTCGTTATTGATGTATATGAAGGTCCCACGGAGACGTAGAGGCCAACATGCCAGGAATGTTGTCAAATATTACAGCCGCGATGTTACATTGGGCTAGGTTAGGTTATATTAGGTTATTGATGTATATAAAGGTCCCACGGAGACGTAGAGGCCAACATGCCAGGAATGTTGGTCAGATATTACAGCCGCGATGTTAGATTGGGTTAGGTTAGGTCATATTACGTTATTGTTGTATATAAAGGTCCCACGGAGACGTAGAGGCCAACTCTGCAGGAATGCTGTCAAATAATAGCGCCGAGAGGTTAGGTTGGGTCAGGTTAGGTTATATTACGTTATTGATGTATATGAAGATCCCACGGAGACGTAGAGGCCAACTCGCCAGGTATGTGGTCACATATTACCGCCGAGATGATAGGTTGGGTTACCTTAGGTTATATTACGTTATTGATGTATATAAAGGTCCCACGGAGACGTAGAGGCCAACTCGTCAGGAATATTGTCAAATATTACCGCCGAGATGATAGGTTGGATTAGGTTAGGTTATATTAAGTTATTGATGTATATGAAGATCCCATGGAGACGCAGAGGCCAACTCGCCAGGTATGTGGTCAAATATTACCGCCGAGATGATAGGTTGGGTTAGGTTTGGTTATATTTCGTTATTGATGTATATGAAGGTCCCACGGAGACGTAGAGGCCAACAAGTCAGGAATGTTGCCAAATATTACCGCCGAAATGTTAGGTTGGGTTAGGTTACGTTATATTAAGTTATTGATGTATATGAAGATCCCACGGAGACGCAGAGTCCAACTCGCCAGGCATGTGGTCAAATATTACCGCCGAGATGATAGGTTGGGTTAGGTTTGGTTATATTTCGTTATTAATGTATATGAAGGTCCCACGGAGACGGAGAGTCCAACTCGCCAGGAATGTTGTCAAATATTACAGCCGCGATGTTAGATTGGGTTAGGTTAGGTTATATTACGCTATTGATGTATATGAAGATCCCACGGAGACGTAGAGGCCAACTCGTCAGGTATGTGGTCAAATATTACCGCCGAGATGATAGGTTGGGTTAGGTTTGGTTATATTTCGTTATTGATGTATATGAAGGTCCCACGGAGACGTAGAGGCCAACATGCCAGGAATGTTGTCAAATATTACAGCCGCGATGTTACATTGGGCTAGGTTAGGTTATATTAGGTTATTGATGTATATAAAGGTCCCACGGAGACGTAGAGGCCAACTCGCCAGGAATGTTGTCAAATATTACCGCCGAAATGTTAGGTTGGGTTAGGTTTGGTTATATTTCGTTATTGATGTATATGAAGGTCCCACGGAGACGTAGAGGCCAACATGCCAGGAATGTTGTCAAATATTACCGCCGAGATGATAGGTTGGGTTAGGTTAGGTTATATTTCGTCATTGATATATATGAAGGTCCCACGGAGACGTAGAGGCCAACAAGCCAGGAATGTTGACAAATATTACCGCCGAGATGGGAGGTTGGGTTAGGTTAGGTTATATTACGTTATTGATGTATATAAATGTCCCACGGAGACGTAGAGGCCAACAAGCCAGGAATGTTGCCAAATATTGCCGCCGAAATGTTAGGTTGGGTTAGGTTAGGTTATATTAAGTTATTGATGTATATGAAGATCCCACGGAGACGCCGAGGCCAACTCGCCAGGTATGTGGTCAAATCTTACCGCCGAGATGATAGGTTGGGTTAGGTTTGGTTATATTTCGTTATTAATGTACATGAAGGTCCCACGGAGACGTAGAGTCCAACTCGCCAGGAATGTTGTCAAATATTACAGCCGAGATGATAGGTTGTGTTAGGTTAGGTTATATTACGTTATTGTTGTATATAAAGGTCCCACGGAGACGTAGAGGCCAACTCGCCGGGAATGTTGTCAAATATTACAGCCGCGATGTCAGATTGGGTTACGTTAGGTTATATTACGTTATTGACGTATATAAAGGTCCCACGGAGACGTAGAGGCCAACTCGCCAGGAATGTTGTCAAATATTACCGCCGAAATGTTAGGTTGGGTTAGGTTTGGTTATATTTCGTTATTGATGTATATGAAGATCCCACGGAGCCGCAGAGGCCAACTCGCCAGGTATGTGGTCAAATATTACCGCCGAGATGATAGGTTGGGTTAGGTTTGGTTATATTTCGTTATTGATGTATATAAAGGTCCCACGGAGACGTAGAGGCCAACTCGTCAGGAATATTGTCAAATATTACCGCCGAGATGATAGGTTGGATTAGGTTAGGTTATATTAAGTTATTGATGTATATGAAGATCCCATGGAGACGCAGAGGCCAACTCGCCAGGTATGTGGTCAAATATTACCGCCGAGATGATAGGTTGGGTTAGGTTAGGTTATATTACGTTATTGATGTATATAAAGGTCCCACGGAGACGTAGAGGCCAACTCGCCAGGAATGTTGTCAAATATTACCGCCGAAATGTTAGGTTGGTTTAGGTTAGGTTATATTACGTTCTTGATGTATATAAAGGTCCCACGCAGACGTAGAGGTCAACCCGCCGGGAAAGTTTTCAAATATTACCGCCGAGATGATAGGTTGGGTTAGGTTAGGTTATATTTCGTCATTGATATATATGAAGGTCCCACGGAGACGTAGAGGCCAACAAGCCAGGAATGTTGACAAATATTACCGCCGAGATGGGAGGTTGGGTTAGGTTAGGTTATATTACGTTATTGATGTATATAAAGGTCCCACGGAGACGTAGAAGCCAACTCGCCAGGATTGTTGCCAAATATTACCGCCGCGATGTTAGATTGGGTTAGGTTTGGTTATATTTCGTTATTGATGTATATGAAGGTCCCACGGAGACGTAGAGGCCAACATGCCAGGAATGTTGTCAAATATTACAGCCGCGATGTTACATTGGGCTAGGTTAGGTTATATTAGGTTATTGATGTATATAAAGGTCCCACGGAGACGTAGAGGCCAACTCGCCAGGAATGTTGTCAAATATTACCGCCGAAATGTTAGGTTGGGTTAGATTAGGTTATATTACGTTCTTCATGTATATAAAGGCCCCACGCAGACGTAGAGGTCAACCCGCCAGGAAAGTTTTCAAATATTACCGCCGAGATGATAGGTTGGGTTAGGTTAGGTTATATTTCGTCATTGATATATATGAAGGTCCCACGGGGACGTAGAGGCCAACAAGCCAGGAATGTTGACAAATATTACCGCCGAGATGGGAGGTTGGGTTAGGTTAGGTTATATTACGTTATTGATGTATATAAAGGTCCCACGGAGATGTAGAAGCCAACTCGCCAGGATTGTTGCCAAATATTACCGCCGCGATGTTAGATTGGGTTAGGTTAGGTTAGATTACGTTATTGCCGTATATAAAGGTCCCACGGAGACGTAGAGGCCAACATGCCAGGAATGTTGGTCAGATATTACAGCCGCGATGTTAGATTGGGTTAGGTTAGGTCATATTACGTTATTGTTGTATATAAAGGTCCCACGGAGACGTAGAGGCCAACTCTGCAGGAATGCTGTCAAATAATAGCGCCGAGAGGTTAGGTTGGGTCAGGTTAGGTTATATTACGTTATTGATGTATATGAAGATCCCACGGAGACGTAGAGGCCAACTCGCCAGGTATGTGGTCACATATTACCGCCGAGATGATAGGTTGGGTTACGTTAGGTTATATTACGTTATTGATGTATATAAAGGTCCCACGGAGACGTAGAGGCCAACTCGTCAGGAATATTGTCAAATATTACCGCCGAGATGATAGGTTGGATTAGGTTAGGTTATATTAAGTTATTGATGTATATGAAGATCCCATGGAGACGCAGAGGCCAACTCGCCAGGTATGTGGTCAAATATTACCGCCGAGATGATAGGTTGGGTTAGGTTTGGTTATATTTCGTTATTGATGTATATGAAGGTCCCACGGAGACGTAGAGGCCAACAAGTCAGGAATGTTGCCAAATATTACCGCCGAAATGTTAGGTTGGGTTAGGTTACGTTATATTAAGTTATTGATGTATATGAAGATCCCACGGAGACGCAGAGTCCAACTCGCCAGGTATGTGGTCAAATATTACCGCCGAGATGATAGGTTGGGTTAGGTTTGGTTATATTTCGTTATTAATGTATATGAAGGTCCCACGGAGACGTAGAGTCCAACTCGCCAGGAATGTTGTCAAATATTACAGCCGCGATGTTAGATTGGGTTAGGTTAGGTTATATTACGCTATTGATGTATATGAAGATCCCACGGAGACGTAGAGGCCAACTCGTCAGGTATGTGGTCAAATATTACCGCCGAGATGATAGGTTGGGTTAGGTTTGGTTATATTTCGTTATTGATGTATATGAAGGTCCCACGGAGACGTAGAGGCCAACATGCCAGGAATGTTGTCAAATATTACCGCCGAGATGATAGGTTGGGTTAGGTTAGGTTATATTTCGTCATTGATATATATGAAGGTCCCACGGAGACGTAGAGGCCAACAAGCCAGGAATGTTGACAAATATTACCGCCGAGATGGGAGGTTGGGTTAGGTTAGGTTATATTACGTTATTGTTGTATATAAAGGTCCCACGGAGACGTAGAGGCCAACTCTGCAGGAATGCTGTCAAATAATAGCGCCGAGAGGTTAGGTTGGGTCAGGTTAGGTTATATTACGTTATTGATGTATATGAAGATCCCACGGAGACGTAGAGGCCAACTCGCCAGGTATGTGGTCACATATTACCGCCGAGATGATAGGTTGGGTTACGTTAGGTTATATTACGCTATTGATGTATATGAAGATCCCACGGAGACGTAGAGGCCAACTCGTCAGGTATGTGGTCAAATATTACCGCCGAGATGATAGGTTGGGTTAGGTTTGGTTATATTTCGTTATTGATGTATATGAAGGTCCCACGGAGACGTAGAGGCCAACATGCCAGGAATGTTGTCAAATATTACAGCCGCGATGTTACATTGGGCTAGGTTAGGTTATATTAGGTTATTGATGTATATAAAGGTCCCACGGAGACGTAGAGGCCAACTCGCCAGGAATGTTGTCAAATATTACCGCCGAAATGTTAGGTTGGGTTAGGTTTGGTTATATGTCGTTATTGATGTATATGAAGGTCCCACGGAGACGTAGAGGCCAACATGCCAGGAATGTTGTCAAATATTACCGCCGAGATGGTAGGTTGGGTTAGGTTAGGTTATATTTCGTCATTGATATATATGAAGGTCCCACGGAGACGTAGAGGCCAACAAGCCAGGAATGTTGACAAATATTACCGCCGAGATGGGAGGTTGGGTTAGGTTAGGTTATATTACGTTATTGTTGTATATAAAGGTCCCACGGAGACGTAGAGGCCAACTCTGCAGGAATGCTGTCAAATAATAGCGCCGAGAGGTTAGGTTGGGTCAGGTTAGGTTATATTACGTTATTGATGTATATGAAGATCCCACGGAGACGTAGAGGCCAACTCGCCAGGTATGTGGTCACATATTACCGCCGAGATGATAGGTTGGGTTACGTTAGGTTATATTACGTTATTGATGTATATAAAGGTCCCACGGAGACATAGAGGACAACTCGTCAGGAATGTGGTCAAATATTACCGCCGAGATGATAGGTTGGATTAGGTTAGGTTATATTAAGTTATTGATGTATATGAAGATCCCATGGAGACGCAGAGGCCAACTCGCCAGGTATGTGGTCAAATATTACCGCCGAGATGATAGGTTGGGTTAGGTTTGGTTATATTTCGTTATTAATGTATATGAAGGTCCCACGGAGACGTAGAGTAAAACTCGCCGGGAATGTTGTCAAATATTACAGCCGTGATGTCAGATTGGGTTACGTTAGGTTATATGACGTTATTGACGTATATAAAGGTCCCACGGAGACGTAGAGGCCAACCCGCCAGGAAAGTTTACAAATATTACTGCCGAGATGATAGCTTGGGTTAGGTTAGGTTATATTTCGTCATTGATATATATGAAGGTCCCACGGAGACGTAGAGGCCAACAAGCCAGGAATGTTGCCAAATATTACCGCCGAGATGTGAAGTTGGGTTAGGTTAGGTTATATTACGTTATTGATGTATATAAAGGTCCCACGGAGACATAGAGGACAACTCGTCAGGAATGTGGTCAAATATTACCGCCGAGATGATAGGTTGGATTAGGTTAGGTTATATTAAGTTATTGATGTATATGAAGATCCCATGGAGACGCAGAGGCCAACTCGCCAGGTATGTGGTCAAATATTACCGCCGAGATGATAGGTTGGGTTAGGTTTGGTTATATTTCGTTATTAATGTATATGAAGGTCCCACGGAGACGTAGAGTAAAACTCGCCGGGAATGTTGTCAAATATTACAGCCGTGATGTCAGATTGGGTTACGTTAGGTTATATGACGTTATTGACGTATATAAAGGTCCCACGGAGACGTAGAGGCCAACCCGCCAGGAAAGTTTACAAATATTACTGCCGAGATGATAGGTTGGGTTAGGTTAGGTTATATTTCGTCATTGATATATATGAAGGTCCCACGGAGACGTAGAGGCCAACAAGCCAGGAATGTTGCCAAATATTACCGCCGAGATGTGAGGTTGGGTTAGGTTAGGTTATATTACGTTATTGATGTATATAAAGGTCCCACGGAGACATAGAGGACAACTCGTCAGGAATGTGGTCAAATATTACCGCCGAGATGATAGGTTGGATTAGGTTAGGTTATATTACGTTATTGATGTATATGAAGGTCCCACGGAGACGTAGAGGCCAACATGCCAGGAATGTTGTCAAATATTACAGCCGCGATGTTACATTGGGCTAGGTTAGGTTATATTAGGTTATTGATGTATATAAAGGTCCCACGCAGACGTAGTGGTCAACCCGCCGGCAAAGTTTTCAAATATTACCGCCGAGATGATAGGTTGGGTTAGGTTAGGTTATATTTCGTCATTGATATATATGAAGGTAGCACGGAGACGTAGAGGCCAACTCGCCAGGAATGTTGTCAAATATTACCGCCGAAATGTTAGGTTGGGTTAGATTAGGTTATATTACGTTCTTCATGTATATAAAGGCCCCAAGCAGACGTAGAGGTCAACCCGCCAGGAATGTTGCCAAATATTGCCGCCGAAATGTTAGGTTGGGTTAGGTTTGGTTATATTTCGTTATTAATGTATATGAAGGTCCCACGGAGACGTAGAGTCCAACTCGCCAGGTATGTGGTCAAATATTACCGCCGAGATGTGAGGTTGGGTTAGGTTAGGTTATATTACGTTATTGATGTATATAAAGGTCCCACGGAGACATAGAGGACAACTCGTCAGGAATGTGGTCAAATATTACCGCCGAGATGATAGGTTGGATTAGGTTAGGTTATATTACGTTATTGATGTATATGAAGATCCCACGGAGACGTAGAGGCCAACTCGCCAGGTATGTGGTCACATATTACCACCGAGATGATAGGTTGGGTTACGTTAGGTTATATTACGTTATTGATGTATATGAAGATCCCACGGAGACGTAGAGGCCAACTCGCCAGGTATGTGGTCACATATTACCACCGAGATGATAGGTTGGGTTACGTTAGGTTATATTACGTTATTGATGTATATAAAGGTCCCACGGAGACGTAGAAGCCAACTCGCCAGGATTGTTGCCAAATATTACCGCCGAGATGTTAGATTGGATTAGGTTAGGTTAGATTACGTTATTGCCGTATATAAAGGTCCCACGGAGACGTAGAGGCCAACATGCCAGGAATGTTGGTCAAATATTACAGTCGCGATGTTAGATTGTGTTAGGTTAGGTTATATTACGTTATTGTTGTATATAAAGGTCCCACGGAGACGTAGAGGCCAACTCTGCAGGAATGCTGTCAAATAATAGCGCCGAGAGGTTAGGTTGGGTCAGGTTAGGTTATATTACGTTATTGATGTATATGAAGATCCCACGGAGACGTAGAGGCCAACTCGCCAGGTATGTGGTCACATATTACCGCCGAGATGATAGGTTGGGTTACGTTAGGTTATATTACGTTATTGATGTATATAAAGGTCCCACGGAGACGTAGAGGCCAACTCGTCAGGAATATTGTCAAATATTACCGCCGAGATGATAGGTTGGATTAGGTTAGGTTATATTTCGTTATTGATGTATATGAAGATCCCATGGAGACGCAGAGGCCAACTCGCCAGGTATGTGGTCAAATATTACCGCCGAGATGATAGGTTGGGTTAGGTTTGGTTATATTTCGTTATTAATGTATATGAAGGTCCCACGGAGACGTAGAGTAAAACTCGCCGGGAATGTTGTCAAATATTACAGCCGCGATGTCAGATTGGGTTACGTTAGGTTATATTACGTTATTGGCGTATATAAAGGTCCCACGGAGACGTAGAGGCCAACCCGCCAGGAAAGTTTTCAAATATTACCGCCGAGATGATAGGTTGGGTTAGGTTAGGTTATATTTCGTCATTGATATATATGAAGGTCCCACGGAGACGTAGAGGCCAACAAGCCAGGAATGTTGTCAAATATTACCGCCGAGATGTGAGGTTGGGTTAGGTTAGGTTATATTACGTTATTGATGTATATAAAGGTCCCACGGAGACATAGAGGACAACTCGTCAGGAATGTGGTCAAATATTACCGCCGAGATGATAGGTTGGATTAGGTTAGGTTATATTAAGTTATTGATGTATATGACGATCCCATGGAGACGCAGAGGCCAACTCGCCAGGTATGTGGTCAAATATTACCGCCGAGATGATAGGTTGGGTTAGGTTTGGTTATATTTCGTTATTAATGTATATGAAGGTCCCACGGAGACGTAGAGTAAAACTCGCCGGGAATGTTGTCAAATATTACAGCCGTGATGTCAGATTGGGTTACGTTAGGTTATATGACGTTATTGACGTATATAAATGTCCCACGGAGACGTAGAGGCCAACCCGCCAGGAAAGTTTACAAATATTACTGCCGAGATGATAGGTTGGGTTAGGTTAGGTTATATTTCGTCATTGATATATATGAAGGTCCCACGGAGACGTAGAGTCCAACTCGCCAGGAATGTTGTCAAATATTACATCCGCGATGTTAGATTGGGTTAGGTTAGGTTATATTACGCTATTGATGTATATGAACATCCCACGGAGACGTAGAGGCCAACTCGCCAGGTATGTGGTCAAATATTACCGCCGAGATGATAGGTTGGGTTAGGTTTGGTTATATTTCGTTATTGATGTATATGAAGGTCCCACGGAGACGTAGAGGCCAACATGCCAGGAATGTTGTCAAATATTACAGCCGCGATGTTACATTGGGCTAGGTTAGGTTATATTAGGTTATTGATGTATATAAAGGTCCCACGGAGACGTAGAGGCCAACTCGCCAGGAATGTTGTCAAATATTACCGCCGAAATGTTAGGTTGGGTTAGGTTTGGTTATATTTCGTTATTGATGTATATGAAGGTCCCACGGAGACGTAGAGGCCAACATGCCAGGAATGTTGTCAAATATTACCGCCGAGATGATAGGTTGGGTTAGGTTAGGTTATATTTCGTCATTGATATATATGAAGGTCCCACGGAGACGTAGAGGCCAACAAGCCAGGAATGTTGACAAATATTACCGCCGAGATGGGAGGTTGGGTTAGGTTAGGTTATATTACGTTATTGATGTATATAAAGGTCCCACGGAGACGTAGAAGCCAACTCGCCAGGATTGTTGCCAAATATTACCGCCGCGATGTTAGATTGGGTTAGGTTAGGTTAGATTACGTTATTGCCGTATATAAAGGTCCCACGGAGACGTAGAGGCCAACATGCCAGGAATGTTGGTCAAATATTACAGTCGCGATGTTAGATTGTGTTAGGTTAGGTTATATTACGTTATTGTTGTATATAAAGGTCCCACGGAGACGTAGAGGCCAACTCTGCAGGAATGCTGTCAAATAATAGCGCCGAGAGGTTAGGTTGGGTCAGGTTAGGTTATATTACGTTATTGATGTATATGAAGATCCCACGGAGACGTAGAGGCCAACTCGCCAGGTATGTGGTCACATATTACCGCCGAGATGATAGGTTGGGTTACGTTAGGTTATATTACGTTATTGATGTATATAAAGGTCCCACGGAGACGTAGAGGCCAACTCGTCAGGAATATTGTCAAATATTACCGCCGAGATGATAGGTTGGATTAGGTTAGGTTATATTAAGTTATTGATGTATATGAAGATCCCATGGAGACGCAGAGGCCAACTCGCCAGGTATGTGGTCAAATATTACCGCCGAGATGATAGGTTGGGTTAGGTTTGGTTATATTTCGTTATTAATGTATATGAAGGTCCCACGGAGACGTAGAGTAAAACTCGCCGGGAATGTTGTCAAATATTACAGCCGCGATGTCAGATTGGGTTACGTTAGGTTATATTACGTTATTGACGTATATAAAGGTCCCACGGAGACGTAGAGGCCAACCCGCCAGGAAAGTTTTCTAATATTACCGCCGAGATGATAGGTTGGGTTAGGTTAGGTTATATTTCGTCATTGATATATATGAAGGTCCCACGGAGACGTAGAGGCCAACAAGCCAGGAATGTTGCCAAATATTACCGCCGAGATGTGAGGTTGGGTTAGGTTAGGTTATATTACGTTATTGATGTATATAAAGGTCCCACGGAGACATAGAGGACAACTCGTCAGGAATGTGGTCAAATATTACCGCCGAGATGATAGGTTGGATTAGGTTAGGTTATATTAAGTTATTGATGTATATGAAGATCCCATGGAGACGCAGAGGCCAACTCGCCAGGTATGTGGTCAAATATTACCGCCGAGATGATAGGTTGGGTTATGTTTGGTTATATTTCGTTATTAATGTATATGAAGGTCCCACGGAGACGTAGAGTAAAACTCGCCGGGAATGTTGTCAAATATTACAGCCGTGATGTCAGATTGGGTTACGTTAGGTTATATGACGTTATTGACGTATATAAAGGTCCCACGGAGACGTAGAGGCCAACCCGCCAGGAAAGTTTACAAATATTACTGCCGAGATGATAGGTTGGGTTAGGTTAGGTTATATTTCGTCATTGATATATATGAAGGTCCCACGGAGACGTAGAGGCCAACAAGCCAGGAATGTTGCCAAATATTACCGCCGAGATGTGAGGTTGGGTTAGGTTAGGTTATATTACGTTATTGATGTATATAAAGGTCCCACGGAGACGTAGAGGCCAACTCGTCAGGAATATTGTCAAATATTACCGCCGAGATGATAGGTTGGATTAGGTTAGGTTATATTAAGTTATTAATGTATATGAAGATCCCATGGAGACGCAGAGGCCAACTCGCCAGGTATGTGGTCAAATATTACCGCCGAGATGATAGGTTGGGTTAGGTTAGGTTATATTACGTTATTGATGTATATAAAGGTCCCACGGAGACGTAGAGGCCAACTCGCCAGGAATGTTGTCAAATATTACCGCCGAAATGTTAGGTTGGGTTAGATTAGGTTATATTACGTTCTTCATGTATATAAAGGCCCCAAGCAGACGTAGAGGTCAACCCGCCAGGAAAGTTTTCAAATATTACCGCCGAGATGATAGGTTGGGTTAGGTTAGGTTATATTTCGTCATTGATATATATGAAGGTCCCACGGAGACGTAGAGGCCAACAAGCCAGGAATGTTGACAAATATTACCGCCGAGATGGGAGGTTGGGTTAGGTTAGGTTATATTACGTTATTGATGTATATAAAGGTCCCACGGAGACGTAGAAGCCAACTCGCCAGGATTGTTGCCAAATATTACCGCCGCGATGTTAGATTGGGTTAGGTTAGGTTAGATTACGTTATTGCCGTATATAAAGGTCCCACGGAGACGTAGAGGCCAACATGCCAGGAATGTTGGTCAAATATTACAGTCGCGATGTTAGATTGTGTTAGGTTAGGTTATATTACGTTATTGTTGTATATAAAGGTCCCACGGAGACGTAGAGGCCAACTCTGCAGGAATGCTGTCAAATAATAGCGCCGAGATGATAGGTTGGATTAGGTTAGGTTATATTAAGTTATTGATGTATATGAAGATCCCATGGAGACGCAGAGGCCAACTCGCCAGGTATGTGGTCAAATATTACCGCCGAGATGATAGGTTGGGTTAGGTTTGGTTATATTTCGTTATTAATGTATATGAAGGTCCCACGGAGACGTAGAGTAAAACTCGCCGGGAATGTTGTCAAATATTACAGCCGCGATGTCAGATTGGGTTACGTTAGGTTATATTACGTTATTGACGTATATAAAGGTCCCACGGAGACGTAGAGGCCAACCCGCCAGGAAAGTTTTCAAATATTACCGCCGAGATGATAGGTTGGGTTAGGTTAGGTTATATTTCGTCATTGATATATATGAAGGTCCCACGGAGACGTAGAGGCCAACAAGCCAGGAATGTTGCCAAATATTACCGCCGAGATGTGAGGTTGGGTTAGGTTAGGTTATATTACGTTATTGATGTATATAAAGGTCCCACGGAGACATAGAGGACAACTCGTCAGGAATGTGGTCAAATATTACCGCCGAGATGATAGGTTGGATTAGGTTAGGTTATATTAAGTTATTGATGTATATGAAGATCCCATGGAGACGCAGAGGCCAACTCGCCAGGTATGTGGTCAAATATTACCGCCGAGATGATAGGTTGGGTTAGGTTTGGTTATATTTCGTTATTAATGTATATGAAGGTCCCACGGAGACGTAGAGTAAAACTCGCCGGGAATGTTGTCAAATATTACAGCCGTGATGTCAGATTGGGTTACGTTAGGTTATATGACGTTATTGACGTATATAAAGGTCCCACGGAGACGTAGAGGCCAACCCGCCAGGAAAGTTTACAAATATTACTGCCGAGATGATAGGTTGGGTTAGGTTAGGTTATATTTCGTCATTGATATATATGAAGGTCCCACGGAGACGTAGAGTCCAACTCGCCAGGAATGTTGTCAAATATTACAGCCGCGATGTTAGATTGGGTTAGGTTAGGTTATATTACGCTATTGATGTATATGAAGATCCCACGGAGACGTAGAGGCCAACTCGCCAGGTATGTGGTCAAATATTACCGCCGAGATGATAGGTTGGGTTAGGTTTGGTTATATTTCGTTATTGATGTATATGAAGGTCCCACGGAGACGTAAAGGCCAACATGCCAGGAATGTTGTCAAATATTACAGCCGCGATGTTACATTGGGCTAGGTTAGGTTATATTAGGTTATTGATGTATATAAAGGTCCCACGGAGACGTAGAGGCCAACTCGCCAGGAATGTTGTCAAATATTACCGCCGAAGTGTTAGGTTGGGTTAGGTTTGGTTATATTTCGTTATTGATGTATATGAAGGTCCCACGGAGACGTAGAGGCCAACATGCCAGGAATGTTGTCAAATATTACCGCCGAGATGATAGGTTGGGTTAGGTTAGGTTATATTTCGTCATTGATATATATGAAGGTCCCACGGAGACGTAGAGGCCAACTCGCCAGGAATGTTGTCAAATATTACCGCCGAAATGTTAGGTTGGGTTAGATTAGGTTATATTACGTTCTTCATGTATATAAAGGCCCCACGCAGACGTAGAGGTCAACCCGCCAGGAAAGTTTTCAAATATTACCGCCGAGATGATAGGTTGGGTTAGGTTAGGTTATATTTCGTCATTGATATATATGAAGGTCCCACGGAGACGTAGAGGCCAACAAGCCAGGAATGTTGACAAATATTACCGCCGAGATGGGAGGTTGGGTTATGTTAGGTTATATTACGTTATTGATATATATAAAGGTCCCACGGAGATGTAGAAGCCAACTCGCCAGGATTGTTGCCAAATATTACCGCCGCGATGTTAGATTGGGTTAGGTTAGGTTAGATTACGTTATTGCCGTATATAAAGGTCCCACGGAGACGTAGAGGCCAACATGCCAGGAATGTTGGTCAAATATTACAGTCGCGATGTTAGATTGTGTTAGGTTAGGTTATATTACGTTATTGATGTATATAAAGGTCCCACGGAGACATAGAGGACAACTCGTCAGGAATGTGGTCAAATATTACCGCCGAGATGATAGGTTGGATTAGGTTAGGTGATATTACGTTATTGATGTATATGAAGATCCCACGGAGACGTAGAGGCCAACTCGCCAGGTATGTGGTCACATATTACCACCGAGATGATAGGTTGGGTTACGTTAGGTTATATTACGTTATTGATGTATATAAAGGTCCCACGGAGACGTAGAGGCCAACTCGTCAGGAATATTGTCAAATATTACCGCCGAGATGATAGGTTGGATTAGGTTAGGTTATATTAAGTTATTAATGTATATGAAGATCCCACGGAGACGTAGAGGCCAACTCGCCAGGTATGTGGTCACATATTACCGCCGAGATGATAGGTTGGGTTACGTTAGGTTATATTACGCTATTGATGTATATGAAGATCCCACGGAGACGTAGAGGCCAACACGCCAGGAATGTTGTCAAATATTACCGCCGAAATGTTAGGTTGGGTTAGGTTTGGTTATATTTCGTTATTGATGTATATGAAGATCCCACGGAGACGCAGAGGCCAACTCGCCAGGTATGTGGTCAAATATTACCGCCGAGATGATAGGTTGGGTTAGGTTTGGTTATATTTCGTTATTAATGTATATAAAGGTCCCACGGAGACGTAGAGTCCAACTCGCCAGGAATGTTGTCAAATATTACAGCCGCGATGTTAGATTGGGTTAGGTTAGGTTATATTACGTTATTGATGTATATAAAGGTCCCACGGAGACGTAGAGGCCAACTCGCCAGGAATGCTGTCAAATAATAGCGCCGAGTGGTTAGGTTGGGTCAGGTTAGGTTATATTACGTTATTGATGTATATGAAGATCCCACGGAGACGTAGAGGCCAACTCGCCAGGTATGTGGTCACATATTACCGCTGAGATGATAGGTTGGGTTACGTTAGGTTATATTACGTTATTGATGTATATAAAGGTCCCACGGAGACGTAGAGGCCAACTCGTCAGGAATATTGTCAAATATTACCGCCGAGATCATAGGTTGGATTAGGTTAGGTTATATTAAGTTATTGATGTATATGAAGATCCCATGGAGACGCAGAGGCCAACTCGCCAGGTATGTGGTCAAATATTACCGCCGAGATGATAGGTTGCGTTAGGTTTGGTTATATTTCGTTATTAATGTATATGAAGGTCCCACGGAGACGTAGAGTAAAACTCGCCGGGAATGTTGTCAAATATTACAGCCGCGATGTCAGATTGGGTTACGTTAGGTTATATTACGTTATTGACGTATATAAAGGTCCCACGGAGACGTAGAGGCCAACCCCCCAGGAAAGTTTTCAAATATTACCGTCGAGATGATAGGTTGGGTTAGGTTAGGTTATATTTCGTCATTGATATATATGAAGGTCCCACGGAGACGTAGAGGCCAACTCGCCGGGAATGTTGTCAAATATTACAGCCGCGATGTCAGATTGGGTTACGTTAGGTTATATTACGTTATTGACGTATATAAAGGTCCCACGGAGACGTAGAGGCCAACTCGCCAGGAATGTTGTCAAATATTACCGCCGAAATGTTAGGTTGGGTTAGGTTTGGTTATATTTCGTTATTGATGTATATGAAGATCCCACGGAGCCGCAGAGGCCAACTCGCCAGGTATGTGGTCAAATATTACCGCCGAGATGATAGGTTGGGTTAGGTTTGGTTATATTTCGTTATTAATGTATATAAAGGTCCCACGGAGACGTAGAGTCCAACTCGCCAGGAATGTTGTCAAATATTACAGCCGCGATGTTAGATTGGGTTAGGTTAGGTTATATTACGCTATTGATGTATATGAAGATCCCACGGAGACGTAGAGGCCAACTCGCCAGGTATGTGGTCAAATATTACCGCCGAGATGATAGGTTGTGTTAGGTTTGGTTATATTTCGTTATTGATGTACATGAAGGTCCCACGGAGACGTAGAGGCCAACATGCCAGGAATGTTGTCAAATATTACAGCCGCGATGTTACATTGGGCTAGGTTAGGTTATATTAGGTTATTGATGTATATAAAGGTCCCACGGAGACGTAGAGGCCAACTCGCCAGGAATGTTGTCAAATATTACCGCCGAAATGTTAGGTTGGTTTAGGTTAGGTTATATTACGTTCTTGATGTATATAAAGGTCCCACGCAGACGTAGTGGTCAACCCGCCGGGAAAGTTTTCAAATATTACCGCCGAGATGATAGGTTGGGTTAGGTTAGGTTATATTTCGTCATTGATATATATGAAGGTCCCACGGAGACGTAGGGGCCAACTCGTCAGGAATATTGTCAAATATTACCGCCGAGATGATAGGTTGGATTAGGTTAGGTTGTATTACGTTATTGATGTATATAAATGTCCCACGGAGACGTAGAGGCCAACAAACCAGGAATGTTGCCAAATATTGCCGCCGAAATGTTAGGTTGGGTTAGGTTAGGTTATATTACGTTATTGATGTATATAAAGGTCCCACGGAGACATAGAGGACCAGTCGTCAGGAATGTTGTCAAATATTACCGCCGAGATGATAGGTTGGATTAGGTTAGGTTATATTAAGTTATTGATGTATATGAAGATCCCACGGAGACGCAGAGGCCAACTCGCCAGGTATGTGGTCAAATATTACCGCCGAGATGATAGGTTGGGTTAGGTTTGGTTATATTTCGTTATTAATGTATATGAAGGTCCCACGGAGACGTAGAGTAAAACTCGCCGGGAATGTTGTCAAATATTACAGCCGCGATGTCAGATTGGGTTACGTTAGGTTATATTACGTTATTGACGTATATAAAGGTCCCACGGAGACGTAGAGGCCAACCCCCCAGGAAAGTTTTCAAATATTACCGTCGAGATGATAGGTTGGGTTAGGTTAGGTTATATTTCGTCATTGATATATATGAAGGTCCCACGGAGACGTAGAGGCCAACTCGCCGGGAATGTTGTCAAATATTACAGCCGCGATGTCAGATTGGGTTACGTTAGGTTATATTACGTTATTGACGTATATAAAGGTCCCACGGAGACGTAGAGGCCAACTCGCCAGGAATGTTGTCAAATATTACCGCCGAAATGTTAGGTTGGGTTAGGTTTGGTTATATTTCGTTATTGATGTATATGAAGATCCCACGGAGCCGCAGAGGCCAACTCGCCAGGTATGTGGTCAAATATTACCGCCGAGATGATAGGTTGGGTTAGGTTTGGTTATATTTCGTTATTAATGTATATAAAGGTCCCACGGAGACGTAGAGTCCAACTCGCCAGGAATGTTGTCAAATATTACAGCCGCGATGATAGATTGGGTTAGGTTAGGTTATATTACGCTATTGATGTATATGAAGATCCCACGGAGACGTAGAGGCCAACTCGCCAGGTATGTGGTCAAATATTACCGCCGAGATGATAGGTTGTGTTAGGTTTGGTTATATTTCGTTATTGATGTACATGAAGGTCCCACGGAGACGTAGAGGCCAACATGCCAGGAATGTTGTCAAATATTACAGCCGCGATGTTACATTGGGCTAGGTTAGGTTATATTAGGTTATTGATGTATATAAAGGTCCCACGGAGACGTAGAGGCCAACTCGCCAGGAATGTTGTCAAATATTACCGCCGAAATGTTAGGTTGGTTTAGGTTAGGTTATATTACGTTCTTGATGTATATAAAGGTCCCACGCAGACGTAGTGGTCAACCCGCCGGGAAAGTTTTCAAATATTACCGCCGAGATGATAGGTTGGGTTAGGTTAGGTTATATTTCGTCATTGATATATATGAAGGTCCCACGGAGACGTAGGGGCCAACTCGTCAGGAATATTGTCAAATATTACCGCCGAGATGATAGGTTGGATTAGGTTAGGTTGTATTACGTTATTGATGTATATAAATGTCCCACGGAGACGTAGAGGCCAACAAACCAGGAATGTTGCCAAATATTGCCGCCGAAATGTTAGGTTGGGTTAGGTTAGGTTATATTACGTTATTGATGTATATAAAGGTCCCACGGAGACATAGAGGACCAGTCGTCAGGAATGTTGTCAAATATTACCGCCGAGATGATAGGTTGGATTAGGTTAGGTTATATTAAGTTATTGATGTATATGAAGATCCCACGGAGACGCAGAGGCCAACTCGCCAGGTATGTGGTCAAATATTACCGCCGAGATGATAGGTTGGGTTAGGTTTGGTTATATTTCGTTATTAATGTATATGAAGGTCCCACGGAGACGTAGAGGCCAACTCTGCAGGAATGCTGTCAAATAATAGCGCCGAGAGGTTAGGTTGGGTCAGGTTAGGTTATATTACGTTATTGATGTATATGAAGATCCCACGGAGACGTAGAGGCCAACTCGCCAGGTATGTGGTCACATATTACCGCCGAGATGATAGGGTGGGTTACGTTAGGTTATATTACGTTATTGATGTATATAAAGGTCCCACGGAGACGTAGAGGCCAACTCGTCAGGAATATTGTCGAATATTACCGCCGAGATGATAGGTTGGATTAGGTTAGGTTATATTAAGTTATTGATGTATATGAAGATCCCATGGAGACGCAGAGGCCAACTCGCCAGGTATGTGGTCAAATATTACCGCCGAGATGATAGGTTGGGTTAGGTTTGGTTATATTTCGTTATTAATGTATATGAAGGTCCCACGGAGACGTAGAGTAAAACTCGCCGGGAATGTTGTCAAATATTACAGCCGCGATGTCAGATTGGGTTACGTTAGGTTATATTACGTTATTGACGTAAATAAAGGTCCCACGGAGACGTAGAGGCCAACCCGCCAGGAAAGTTTTCAAATATTACCGCCGAGATGATAGGTTGGGTTAGGTTAGGTTATATTTCGTCATTGATATATATGAAGGTCCCACGGAGACGTAGAGGCCAACAAGCCAGGCATGTTGCCAAATATTACCGCCGAGATGTGAGGTTGGGTTAGGTTAGGTTATATTACGTTATTGATGTATATAAAGGTCCCACGGAGACATAGAGGACAACTCGTCAGGAATGTGGTCAAATATTACCGCCGAGATGATATTTTGGATTAGGTTAGGTTATATTAAGTTATTGATGTATATGAAGATCCCATGGAGACGCAGAGGCCAACTCGCCAGGTATGTGGTCAAATATTACCGCCGAGATGATAGGTTGGGTTAGGTTTGGTTATATTTCGTTATTAATGTATATGAAGGTCCCACGGAGACGTAGAGTAAAACTCGCCGGGAATGTTGTCAAATATTACAGCCGTGATGTCAGATTGGGTTACGTTAGGTTATATGACGTTATTGACGTATATAAAGGTCCCACGGAGACGTAGAGGCCAACCCGCCAGGAAAGTTTACAAATATTACTGCCGAGATGATAGGTTGGGTTAGGTTAGGTTATATTTCGTCATTGATATATATGAAGGTCCCACGGAGACGTAGAGGCCAACAAGCCAGGAATGTAGCCAAATATTACCGCCGTGATGTCAGATTGGGTTACGTTAGGTTATATGACGTTATTGACGTATATAAAGGTCCCACGGAGACGTAGAGGCCAACCCGCCGGGAAAGTTTACAAATATTACTGCCGAGATGATAGGTTGGGTTAGGTTAGGTTATATTTCGTCATTGATATATATGAAGGTCCCACGGAGACGTAGAGGCCAACAAGCCAGGAATGTTGCCAAATATTACCGCCGAGATGTGAGGTTGGGTTAGGTTAGGTTATATTACGTTATTGATGTATATGCAGATCCCACGGAGACGCAGAGTCCAACTCGCCAGGTATGTGGTCAAATATTACCGCCGAGATGATAGGTTGGGTTAGGTTTGGTTATATTTCGTTATTAATGTATATGAAGGTCCCACGGAGACGTAGAGTCCAACTCGCCAGGAATGTTGTCAAATATTACAGCCGCGATGTTAGATTGGGTTAGGTTAGGTTATATTACGCTATTGATGTATATGAAGATCCCACGGAGACGTAGAGGCCAACTCGCCAGGTATGTGGTCAAATATTACCGCCGAGATGATAGGTTGGGTTAGGTTTGGTTATATTTCGTTATTAATGTATATAAAGGTCCCAGGGAGACGTAGAGTCCAACTCGCCAGGAATGTTGTCAAATATTACAGCCGCGATGTTAGATTGGGTTAGGTTAGGTTATATTACGCTATTGATGTATATGAAGATCCCACGGAGACGTAGAGGCCAACTCGCCAGGTATGTGGTCAAATATTACCGCCGAGATGATAGGTTGTGTTAGGTTTGGTTATATTTCGTTATTGATGTACATGAAGGTCCCACGGAGACGTAGAGGCCAACATGCCAGGAATGTTGTCAAATATTACAGCCGAGATGATAGGTTGAGTTTGGTTTGGTTATATTACGTTATTGATGTATATAAAGGTCCCACGGAGACGTAGAGGCCAACTCGCCAGGAATGTTGTCAAATATTACCGCCGAAATGTTAGGTTGGGTTAGATTAGGTTATATTACGTTCTTCATGTATATAAAGGCCCCACGCAGACGTAGAGGTCAACCCGCCAGGAAAGTTTTCAAATATTACCGCCGAGATGATAGGTTGGGTTAGGTTAGGTTATATTTCGTCATTGATATATATGAAGGTCCCACGGAGACGTAGAGGCCAACAAGCCAGGAATGTTGACAAATATTACCGCCGAGATGGGAGGTTGGGTTAGGTTAGGTTATATTACGTTATTGATGTATATAAAGGTCCCATGGAGACGTAGAAGCCAACTCGCCAGGATTGTTGCCAAATATGACCGCCGCGATGTTAGATTGGGTTAGGTTAGGTTAGATTACGTTATTGCCGTATATAAAGGTCCCACGGAGACGTAGAGGCCAACATGCCAGGAATGTTGGTCAAATATTACAGTCGCGATGTTAGATTGTGTTAGGTTAGGTTATATTACGTTATTGTTGTATATAAAGGTCCCACGGAGACGTAGAGGCCAACTCGCCGGGAATGTTGTCAAATATTACAGCCGCGATGTCAGATTGGGTTACGTTAGGTTATATTACGTTATTGACGTATATAAAGGTCCTACGGAGACGTAGAGGCCAACTCGCCAGGAATGTTGTCAAATATTACCGCCGAAATGTTAGGTTGGGTTAGGTTTGGTTATATTTCGTTATTGATGTATATGAAGATCCCACGGAGACGCAGAGGCCAACTCGCCAGGTATGTGGTTAAATATTACCGCCGAGATGATAGGTTGGGTTAGGTTTGGTTATATTTCGTTATTATTGTATATAAAGGTCCCACGGAGACGTACAGTCCAACTCGCCAGGAATGTTGTCAAATATTACAGCCGCGATGTTAGATTGGGTTAGGTTAGGTTATATTACGCTATTGATGTATATGAAGATCCCACGGAGACGTAGAGGCCAACTCGCCAGGTATGTGGTCAAATATTACCGCCGAGATGATAGGTTGTGTTAGGTTTGGTTATATTTCGTTATTGATGTACATGAAGGTCCCACGGAGACGTAGAGGCCAACATGCCAGGAATGTTGTCAAATATTACAGCCGCGATGTTACATTGGGCTAGGTTAGGTTATATTAGGTTATTGATGTATATAAAGGTCCCACGGAGACGTAGAGGCCAACTCGCCAGGAATGTTGTCAAATATTACCGCCGAAATGTTAGGTTGGTTTAGGTTAGGTTATATTACGTTCTTGATGTATATAAAGGTCCCACGCAGACGTAGTGGTCAACCCGCCGGGAAAGTTTTCAAATATTACCGCCGAGATGATAGGTTGGGTTAGGTTTGGTTATATTTCGTTATTAATGTATATGAAGGTCCCACGGAGACGTAGAGTCCAACTCGCCAGGAATGTTGTCAAATATTACAGCCGCGATGTTAGATTGGGTTAGGTTAGGTTATATTACGCTATTGATGTATATGAAGATCCCACGGAGACGTAGAGGCCAACTCGCCAGGTATGTGGTCAAATATTACCGCCGAGATGATAGGTTGAGTTTGGTTTGGTTATATTACGTTATTGATGTATATGAAGATCCCACGGAGACGTAGAGGCCAACTCGCCAGGTATGTGGTCACATATTACCGCCGAGATGATAGGTTGGGTTACGTTAGGTTATATTACGCTATTGATGTATATGAAGATCCCACGGAGACGTAGAGGCCAACTCGCCAGGTATGTGGTCAAATATTACCGCCGAAATGATAGGTTGAGTTTGGTTTGGTTATATTACGTTATTGATGTATATAAAGGTCCCACGGAGACGTAGAGGCCAACTCGCCAGGAATGTTGTCAAATATTACCGCCGAAATGTTAGGTTGGGTTAGATTAGGTTATATTACGTTCTTCATGTATATAAAGGCCCCACGCAGACGTAGAGGTCAACCCGCCAGGAAAGTTTTCAAATATTACCGCCGAGATGATAGGTTGGGTTAGGTTAGGTTATATTTCGTCATTGATATATATGAAGGTCCCACGGAGACGTAGAGGCCAACTCGCCGGGAATGTTGTCAAATATTACAGCCGCGATGTCAGATTGGGTTACGTTAGGTTATATTACGTTATTGACGTATATAAAGGTCCCACGGAGACGTAGAGGCCAACTCGCCAGGAATGTTGTCAAATATTACCGCCGAAATGTTAGGTTGGGTTAGGTTTGGTTATATTTCGTTATTGATGTATATGAAGGTCCCACGGACACGTAGAGGCCAACATGCCAGGAATGTTGTCAAATATTACCGCCGAGATGATAGATTGGGTCAGGTTAGGTTATATTACGTTATTGATGTATATGAAGATCCCACGGAGACGTAGAGGCCAACTCGCCAGGAATGTTGTCAAATATTACCGCCGAGATGATAGGTTGGGTTAGGTCAGCTTATATTACGTTATTGATTTATATGAAGGACCCACGTAGACGTAGGGGCCAACTCGTCAGGAATATTGTCAAATATTACCGCCGAGATGATAGGTTGGATTAGCTTAAGTTATATTACGTTATTGATGTATATAAAGGTTCCACGGAGACGTAGAGGCCAACTCGCCAGGAATGCTGTCAAATAATAGCGCCGAGTGGTTAGGTTGGGTCAGGTTAGGTTATATTACGTTATTGATGTATATGAAGATCCCACGGAGACGTAGAGGCCAACTCGCCAGGTATGTGGTCACATATTACCGCTGAGATGATAGGTTGGGTTACGTTAGGTTATATTACGTTATTGATGTATATAAAGGTCCCACGGAGACGTAGAGGCCAACTCGTCAGGAATATTGTCAAATATTACCGCCGAGATCATAGGTTGGATTAGGTTAGGTTATATTAAGTTATTGATGTATATGAAGATCCCATGGAGAGGCAGAGGCCAACTCGCCAGGTATGTGGTCAAATATTACCGCCGAGATGATAGGTTGCGTTAGGTTTGGTTATATTTCGTTATTAATGTATATGAAGGTCCCACGGAGACGTAGAGTAAAACTCGCCGGGAATGTTGTCAAATATTACAGCCGCGATGTCAGATTGGGTTACGTTAGGTTATATTACGTTATTGACGTATATAAAGGTCCCACGGAGACGTAGAGGCCAACCCCCCAGGAAAGTTTTCAAATATTACCGTCGAGATGATAGGTTGGGTTAGGTTAGGTTATATTTCGTCATTGATATATATGAAGGTCCCACGGAGACGTAGAGGCCAACTCGCCGGGAATGTTGTCAAATATTACAGCCGCGATGTCAGATTGGGTTACGTTAGGTTATATTACGTTATTGACGTATATAAAGGTCCCACGGAGACGTAGAGTCCAACTCGCCAGGTATGTGGTCAAATATTACCGCCGAGATGATAGGTTGGGATAGGTTTGGTTATATTTCGTTATTAATGTATATGAAGGTCCCACGGAGACGTAGAGTCCAACTCGCCAGGAATGTTGTCAAATATTACAGCCGCGATGTTAGATTGGGTTAGGTTAGGTTATATTACGCTATTGATGTATATGAAGATCCCACGGAGACGTAGAGGCCAACTCGCCAGGTATGTGGTCAAATATTACCGCCGAGATGATAGGTTGAGTTTGGTTTGGTTATATTACGTTATTGATGTATATGAAGATCCCACGGAGACGTAGAGGCCAACTCGCCAGGTATGTGGTCACATATTACCGCCGAGATGATAGGTTGGGTTAGGTTTGGTTATATTTCGTTATTAATGTATATAAAGGTCCCACGGAGACGTAGAGTCCAACTCGCCAGGAATGTTGTCAAATATTACAGCCGCGATGTTAGATTGGGTTAGGTTAGGTTATATTACGCTATTGATGTATATGAAGATCCCACGGAGACGTAGAGGCCAACTCGCCAGGTATGTGGTCAAATATTACCGCTGAGATGATAGGTTGTGTTAGGTTTGGTTATATTTCGTTATTGATGTACATGAAGGTCCCACGGAGACGTAGAGGCCAACATGCCAGGAATGTTGTCAAATATTACAGCCGCGATGTTACATTGGGCTAGGTTAGGTTATATTAGGTTATTGATGTATATAAAGGTCCCACGGAGACGTAGAGGCCAACTCACCAGGAATGTTGTCAAATATTACCGCCGAAATGTTAGGTTGGTTTAGGTTAGGTTATATTACGTTCTTGATGTATATAAAGGTCCCACGCAGACGTAGTGGTCAACCCGCCGGGAAAGTTTTCAAATATTACCGCCGAGATGATAGGTTGGGTTAGGTTAGGTTATATTTCGTCATTGATATATATGAAGGTCCCACGGAGACGTAGGGGCCAACGCGTCAGGAATATTGTCAAATATTACCGCCGAGATGATAGGTTGGATTAGGTTAGGTTGTATTACGTTATTGATGTATATAAATGTCCCACGGAGACGTAGAGGCCAACAAACCAGTAATGTTGCCAAATATTGCCGCCGAAATGTTAGGTTGGGTTAGGTTAGGTTATATTACGTTATTGATGTATATAAAGGTCCCACGAAGACATAGAGGACAAGTCGTCAGGAATGTTGTCAAATATTACCGCCGAGATGATAGGTTGGATTAGGTTAGGTTATATTTCGTCATTGATATATATGAAGGTCCCACGGAGACGTAGAGGCCAACAAGCCAGGAATGTTGACAAATATTACCGCCGAGATGGGAGGTTGGGTTAGGTTAGGTTATATTACGTTATTGATGTATATAAAGGTCCCACGGAGACGTAGAAGCCAACTCGCCAGGATTGTTGAAAAATATTACCGCCGCGATGTTAGATTGGGTTAGGTTAGGTTAGATTACGTTATTGCCGTATATAAAGGTCCCACGGAGACGTAGAGGCCAACATGCCAGGAATGTTGGTCAAATATTACAGTCGCGATGTTAGATTGTGTTAGGTTAGGTTATATTACGTTATTGTTGTATATAAAGGCCCCACGGAGACGTAGAGGCCAACTCGCCGGGAATGTTGTCAAATATTACAGCCGCGATGTCAGATTGGGTTACGTTAGGTTATATTACGTTATTGACGTATATAAAGGTCCCACGGAGACGTAGAGGCCAACTCGCCAGGAATGTTGTCAAATATTACCGCCGAAATGTTAGGTTGGGTTAGGTTTGGTTATATTTCGTTATTGATGTATATGAAGATCCCACGGAGACGCAGAGGCCAACTCGCCAGGTATGTGGTTAAATATTACCGCCGAGATGATAGGTTGGGTTAGGTTTGGTTATATTTCGTTATTATTGTATATAAAGGTCCCACGGAGACGTACAGTCCAACTCGCCAGGAATGTTGTCAAATATTACAGCCGCGATGTTAGATTGGGTTAGGTTAGGTTATATTACGCTATTGATGTATATGAAGATCCCACGGAGACGTAGAGGCCAACTCGCCAGGTATGTGGTCAAATATTACCGCCGAGATGATAGGTTGTGTTAGGTTTGGTTATATTTCGTTATTGATGTACATGAAGGTCCCACGGAGACGTAGAGGCCAACATGCCAGGAATGTTGTCAAATATTACAGCCGCGATGTTACATTGGGCTAGGTTAGGTTATATTAGGTTATTGATGTATATAAAGGTCCCACGGAGACGTAGAGGCCAACTCGCCAGGAATGTTGTCAAATATTACCGCCGAAATGTTAGGTTGGTTTAGGTTAGGTTATATTACGTTCTTGATGTATATAAAGGTCCCACGCAGACGTAGTGGTCAACCCGCCGGGAAAGTTTTCAAATATTACCGCCGAGATGATAGGTTGGGTTAGGTTTGGTTATATTTCGTTATTAATGTATATGAAGGTCCCACGGAGACGTAGAGTCCAACTCGCCAGGAATGTTGTCAAATATTACAGCCGCGATGTTAGATTGGGTTAGGTTAGGTTATATTACGCTATTGATGTATATGAAGATCCCACGGAGACGTAGAGGCCAACTCGCCAGGTATGTGGTCAAATATTACCGCCGAGATGATAGGTTGAGTTTGGTTTGGTTATATTACGTTATTGATGTATATGAAGATCCCACGGAGACGTAGAGGCCAACTCGCCAGGTATGTGGTCACATATTACCGCCGAGATGATAGGTTGGGTTACGTTAGGTTATATTACGCTATTGATGTATATGAAGATCCCACGGAGACGTAGAGGCCAACTCGCCAGGTATGTGGTCAAATATTACCGCCGAAATGATAGGTTGAGTTTGGTTTGGTTATATTACGTTATTGATGTATATAAAGGTCCCACGGAGACGTAGAGGCCAACTCGCCAGGAATGTTGTCAAATATTACCGCCGAAATGTTAGGTTGGGTTAGATTAGGTTATATTACGTTCTTCACGTATATAAAGGCCCCACGCAGACGTAGAGGTCAACCCGCCAGGAAAGTTTTCAAATATTACCGCCGAGATGATAGGTTGGGTTAGGTTAGGTTATATTTCGTCATTGATATATATGAAGGTCCCACGGAGACGTAGAGGCCAACTCGCCGGGAATGTTGTCAAATATTACAGCCGCGATGTCAGATTGGGTTACGTTAGGTTATATTACGTTATTGACGTATATAAAGGTCCCACGGAGACGTAGAGGCCAACTCGCCAGGAATGTTGTCAAATATTACCGCCGAAATGTTAGGTTGGGTTAGGTTTGGTTATATTTCGTTATTGATGTATATGAAGGTCCCACGGACACGTAGAGGCCAACATGCCAGGAATGTTGTCAAATATTACCGCCGAGATGATAGATTGGGTCAGGTTAGGTTATATTACGTTATTGATGTATATGAAGATCCCACGGAGACGTAGAGGCCAACTCGCCAGGAATGTTGTCAAATATTACCGCCGAGATGATAGGTTGGGTTAGGTCAGCTTATATTACGTTATTGATTTATATGAAGGACCCACGTAGACGTAGGGGCCAACTCGTCAGGAATATTGTCAAATATTACCGCCGAGATGATAGGTTGGATTAGCTTAAGTTATATTACGTTATTGATGTATATAAAGGTTCCACGGAGACGTAGAGGCCAACTCGCCAGGAATGCTGTCAAATAATAGCGCCGAGTGGTTAGGTTGGGTCAGGTTAGGTTATATTACGTTATTGATGTATATGAAGATCCCACGGAGACGTAGAGGCCAACTCGCCAGGTATGTGGTCACATATTACCGCTGAGATGATAGGTTGGGTTACGTTAGGTTATATTACGTTATTGATGTATATAAAGGTCCCACGGAGACGTAGAGGCCAACTCGTCAGGAATATTGTCAAATATTACCGCCGAGATCATAGGTTGGATTAGGTTAGGTTATATTAAGTTATTGATGTATATGAAGATCCCATGGAGAGGCAGAGGCCAACTCGCCAGGTATGTGGTCAAATATTACCGCCGAGATGATAGGTTGCGTTAGGTTTGGTTATATTTCGTTATTAATGTATATGAAGGTCCCACGGAGACGTAGAGTAAAACTCGCCGGGAATGTTGTCAAATATTACAGCCGCGATGTCAGATTGGGTTACGTTAGGTTATATTACGTTATTGACGTATATAAAGGTCCCACGGAGACGTAGAGGCCAACCCCCCAGGAAAGTTTTCAAATATTACCGTCGAGATGATAGGTTGGGTTAGGTTAGGTTATATTTCGTCATTGATATATATGAAGGTCCCACGGAGACGTAGAGGCCAACTCGCCGGGAATGTTGTCAAATATTACAGCCGCGATGTCAGATTGGGTTACGTTAGGTTATATTACGTTATTGACGTATATAAAGGTCCCACGGAGACGTAGAGTCCAACTCGCCAGGTATGTGGTCAAATATTACCGCCGAGATGATAGGTTGGGATAGGTTTGGTTATATTTCGTTATTAATGTATATGAAGGTCCCACGGAGACGTAGAGTCCAACTCGCCAGGAATGTTGTCAAATATTACAGCCGCGATGTTAGATTGGGTTAGGTTAGGTTATATTACGCTATTGATGTATATGAAGATCCCACGGAGACGTAGAGGCCAACTCGCCAGGTATGTGGTCAAATATTACCGCCGAGATGATAGGTTGAGTTTGGTTTGGTTATATTACGTTATTGATGTATATGAAGATCCCACGGAGACGTAGAGGCCAACTCGCCAGGTATGTGGTCACATATTACCGCCGAGATGATAGGTTGGGTTAGGTTTGGTTATATTTCGTTATTAATGTATATAAAGGTCCCACGGAGACGTAGAGTCCAACTCGCCAGGAATGTTGTCAAATATTACAGCCGCGATGTTAGATTGGGTTAGGTTAGGTTATATTACGCTATTGATGTATATGAAGATCCCACGGAGACGTAGAGGCCAACTCGCCAGGTATGTGGTCAAATATTACCGCTGAGATGATAGGTTGTGTTAGGTTTGGTTATATTTCGTTATTGATGTACATGAAGGTCCCACGGAGACGTAGAGGCCAACATGCCAGGAATGTTGTCAAATATTACAGCCGCGATGTTACATTGGGCTAGGTTAGGTTATATTAGGTTATTGATGTATATAAAGGTCCCACGGAGACGTAGAGGCCAACTCACCAGGAATGTTGTCAAATATTACCGCCGAAATGTTAGGTTGGTTTAGGTTAGGTTATATTACGTTCTTGATGTATATAAAGGTCCCACGCAGACGTAGTGGTCAACCCGCCGGGAAAGTTTTCAAATATTACCGCCGAGATGATAGGTTGGGTTAGGTTAGGTTATATTTCGTCATTGATATATATGAAGGTCCCACGGAGACGTAGGGGCCAACGCGTCAGGAATATTGTCAAATATTACCGCCGAGATGATAGGTTGGATTAGGTTAGGTTGTATTACGTTATTGATGTATATAAATGTCCCACGGAGACGTAGAGGCCAACAAACCAGTAATGTTGCCAAATATTGCCGCCGAAATGTTAGGTTGGGTTAGGTTAGGTTATATTACGTTATTGATGTATATAAAGGTCCCACGGAGACATAGAGGACAAGTCGTCAGGAATGTTGTCAAATATTACCGCCGAGATGATAGGTTGGATTAGGTTAGGTTATATTTCGTCATTGATATATATGAAGGTCCCACGGAGACGTAGAGGCCAACAAGCCAGGAATGTTGACAAATATTACCGCCGAGATGGGAGGTTGGGTTAGGTTAGGTTATATTACGTTATTGATGTATATAAAGGTCCCACGGAGACGTAGAAGCCAACTCGCCAGGATTGTTGAAAAATATTACCGCCGCGATGTTAGATTGGGTTAGGTTAGGTTAGATTACGTTATTGCCGTATATAAAGGTCCCACGGAGACGTAGAGGCCAACATGCCAGGAATGTTGGTCAAATATTACAGTCGCGATGTTAGATTGTGTTAGGTTAGGTTATATTACGTTATTGTTGTATATAAAGGACCCACGGAGACGTAGAGGCCAACTCGCCGGGAATGTTGTCAAATATTACAGCCGCGATGTCAGATTGGGTTACGTTAGGTTATATTACGTTATTGACGTATATAAAGGTCCCACGGAGACGTAGAGGCCAACTCGCCAGGAATGTTGTCAAATATTACCGCCGAAATGTTAGGTTGGGTTAGGTTTGGTTATATTTCGTTATTGATGTATATGAAGGTCCCACGGACACGTAGAGGCCAACATGCCAGGAATGTTGTCAAATATTACCGCCGAGATGATAGATTGGGTCAGGTTAGGTTATATTACGTTATTGATGTATATGAAGATCCCACGGAGACGTAGAGGCCAACTCGCCAGGAATGTTGTCAAATATTACCGCCGAGATGATAGGTTGGGTTAGGTCAGCTTATATTACGTTATTGATTTATATGAAGGACCCACGTTGACGTAGGGGCCAACTCGTCAGGAATATTGTCAAATATTACCGCCGAGATGATAGGTTGGATTAGCTTAAGTTATATTACGTTATTGATGTATATAAAGGTTCCACGGAGACGTAGAGGCCAACTCGCCAGGAATGCTGTCAAATAATAGCGCCGAGTGGTTAGGTTGGGTCAGGTTAGGTTATATTACGTTATTGATGTATATGAAGATCCCACGGAGACGTAGAGGCCAACTCGCCAGGTATGTGGTCACATATTACCGCTGAGATGATAGGTTGGGTTACGTTAGGTTATATTACGTTATTGATGTATATAAAGGTCCCACGGAGACGTAGAGGCCAACTCGTCAGGAATATTGTCAAATATTACCGCCGAGATCATAGGTTGGATTAGGTTAGGTTATATTAAGTTATTGATGTATATGAAGATCCCATGGAGAGGCAGAGGCCAACTCGCCAGGTATGTGGTCAAATATTACCGCCGAGATGATAGGTTGCGTTAGGTTTGGTTATATTTCGTTATTAATGTATATAAAGGTCCCACGGAGACGTAGAGTCCAACTCGCCAGGAATGTTGTCAAATATTACAGCCGCGATGTTAGATTGGGTTAGGTTAGGTTATATTACGCTATTGATGTATATGAAGATCCCACGGAGACGTAGAGGCCAACTCGCCAGGTATGTGGTCAAATATTACCGCTGAGATGATAGGTTGTGTTAGGTTTGGTTATATTTCGTTATTGATGTACATGAAGGTCCCACGGAGACGTAGAGGCCAACATGCCAGGAATGTTGTCAAATATTACAGCCGCGATGTTACATTGGGCTAGGTTAGGTTATATTAGGTTATTGATGTATATAAAGGTCCCACGGAGACGTAGAGGCCAACTCGCCAGGAATGTTGTCAAATATTACCGCCGAAATGTTAGGTTGGTTTAGGTTAGGTTATATTACGTTCTTGATGTATATAAAGGTCCCACGCAGACGTAGTGGTCAACCCGCCGGGAAAGTTTTCAAATATTACCGCCGAGATGATAGGTTGGGTTAGGTTAGGTTATATTTCGTCATTGATATATATGAAGGTCCCACGGAGACGTAGGGGCCAACGCGTCAGGAATATTGTCAAATATTACCGCCGAGATGATAGGTTGGATTAGGTTAGGTTGTATTACGTTATTGATGTATATAAATGTCCCACGGAGACGTAGAGGCCAACAAAGCAGTAATGTTGCCAAATATTGCCGCCGAAATGTTAGGTTGGGTTAGGTTAGGTTATATTACGTTATTGATGTATATAAAGGTCCCACGGAGACATAGAGGACAAGTCGTCAGGAATGTTGTCAAATATTACCGCCGAGATGATAGGTTGGATTAGGTTAGGTTATATTTCGTCATTGATATATATGAAGGTCCCACGGAGACGTAGAGGCCAACAAGCCAGGAATGTTGACAAATATTACCGCCGAGATGGGAGGTTGGGTTAGGTTAGGTTATATTACGTTATTGATGTATATAAAGGTCCCACGGAGACGTAGAAGCCAACTCGCCAGGATTGTTGAAAAATATTACCGCCGCGATGTTAGATTGGGTTAGGTTAGGTTAGATTACGTTATTGCCGTATATAAAGGTCCCACGGAGACGTAGAGGCCAACATGCCAGGAATGTTGGTCAAATATTACAGTCGCGATGTTAGATTGTGTTAGGTTAGGTTATATTACGTTATTGTTGTATATAAAGGCCCCACGGAGACGTAGAGGCCAACTCGCCGGGAATGTTGTCAAATATTACAGCCGCGATGTCAGATTGGGTTACGTTAGGTTATATTACGTTATTGACGTATATAAAGGTCCCACGGAGACGTAGAGGCCAACTCGCCAGGAATGTTGTCAAATATTACCGCCGAAATGTTAGGTTGGGTTAGGTTTGGTTATATTTCGTTATTGATGTATATGAAGGTCCCACGGACACGTAGAGGCCAACATGCCAGGAATGTTGTCAAATATTACCGCCGAGATGATAGATTGGGTCAGGTTAGGTTATATTACGTTATTGATGTATATGAAGATCCCACGGAGACGTAGAGGCCAACTCGCCAGGAATGTTGTCAAATATTACCGCCGAGATGATAGGTTGGGTTAGGTCAGCTTATATTACGTTATTGATTTATATGAAGGACCCACGTAGACGTAGGGGCCAACTCGTCAGGAATATTGTCAAATATTACCGCCGAGATGATAGGTTGGATTAGCTTAAGTTATATTACGTTATTGATGTATATAAAGGTTCCACGGAGACGTAGAGGCCAACTCGCCAGGAATGCTGTCAAATAATAGCGCCGAGTGGTTAGGTTGGGTCAGGTTAGGTTATATTACGTTATTGATGTATATGAAGATCCCACGGAGACGTAGAGGCCAACTCGCCAGGTATGTGGTCACATATTACCGCTGAGATGATAGGTTGGGTTACGTTAGGTTATATTACGTTATTGATGTATATAAAGGTCCCACGGAGACGTAGAGGCCAACTCGTCAGGAATATTGTCAAATATTACCGCCGAGATCATAGGTTGGATTAGGTTAGGTTATATTAAGTTATTGATGTATATGAAGATCCCATGGAGAGGCAGAGGCCAACTCGCCAGGTATGTGGTCAAATATTACCGCCGAGATGATAGGTTGCGTTAGGTTTGGTTATATTTCGTTATTAATGTATATGAAGGTCCCACGGAGACGTAGAGTAAAACTCGCCGGGAATGTTGTCAAATATTACAGCCGCGATGTCAGATTGGGTTACGTTAGGTTATATTACGTTATTGACGTATATAAAGGTCCCACGGAGACGTAGAGGCCAACCCCCCAGGAAAGTTTTCAAATATTACCGTCGAGATGATAGGTTGGGTTAGGTTAGGTTATATTTCGTCATTGATATATATGAAGGTCCCACGGAGACGTAGAGGCCAACTCGCCGGGAATGTTGTCAAATATTACAGCCGCGATGTCAGATTGGGTTACGTTAGGTTATATTACGTTATTGACGTATATAAAGGTCCCACGGAGACGTAGAGTCCAACTCGCCAGGTATGTGGTCAAATATTACCGCCGAGATGATAGGTTGGGATAGGTTTGGTTATATTTCGTTATTAATGTATATGAAGGTCCCACGGAGACGTAGAGTCCAACTCGCCAGGAATGTTGTCAAATATTACAGCCGCGATGTTAGATTGGGTTAGGTTAGGTTATATTACGCTATTGATGTATATGAAGATCCCACGGAGACGTAGAGGCCAACTCGCCAGGTATGTGGTCAAATATTACCGCCGAGATGATAGGTTGAGTTTGGTTTGGTTATATTACGTTATTGATGTATATGAAGATCCCACGGAGACGTAGAGGCCAACTCGCCAGGTATGTGGTCACATATTACCGCCGAGATGATAGGTTGGGTTAGGTTTGGTTATATTTCGTTATTAATGTATATAAAGGTCCCACGGAGACGTAGAGTCCAACTCGCCAGGAATGTTGTCAAATATTACAGCCGCGATGTTAGATTGGGTTAGGTTAGGTTATATTACGCTATTGATGTATATGAAGATCCCACGGAGACGTAGAGGCCAACTCGCCAGGTATGTGGTCAAATATTACCGCTGAGATGATAGGTTGTGTTAGGTTTGGTTATATTTCGTTATTGATGTACATGAAGGTCCCACGGAGACGTAGAGGCCAACATGCCAGGAATGTTGTCAAATATTACAGCCGCGATGTTACATTGGGCTAGGTTAGGTTATATTAGGTTATTGATGTATATAAAGGTCCCACGGAGACGTAGAGGCCAACTCGCCAGGAATGTTGTCAAATATTACCGCCGAAATGTTAGGTTGGTTTAGGTTAGGTTATATTACGTTCTTGATGTATATAAAGGTCCCACGCAGACGTAGTGGTCAACCCGCCGGGAAAGTTTTCAAATATTACCGCCGAGATGATAGGTTGGGTTAGGTTAGGTTATATTTCGTCATTGATATATATGAAGGTCCCACGGAGACGTAGGGGCCAACGCGTCAGGAATATTGTCAAATATTACCGCCGAGATGATAGGTTGGATTAGGTTAGGTTGTATTACGTTATTGATGTATATAAATGTCCCACGGAGACGTAGAGGCCAACAAACCAGTAATGTTGCCAAATATTGCCGCCGAAATGTTAGGTTGGGTTAGGTTAGGTTATACTACGTTATTGATGTATATAAAGGTCCCACGGAGACATAGAGGACAAGTCGTCAGGAATGTTGTCAAATATTACCGCCGAGATGATAGGTTGGATTAGGTTAGGTTATATTAAGTTATTGATGTATATGAAGATCCCACGGAGACGCAGAGGCCAACTCGCCAGGTATGTGGTCAAATATTACCGCCGAGATGATAGGTTGGGTTAGGTTAGGTTATATTACGTTATTGATGTATATAAAGGTCCCACGGAGACGTAGAGGCCAACTCGCCAGGAATGTTGTCAAATATTACCGCCGAAATGTTAGGTTGGGTTAGATTAGGTTATATTACGTTCTTCATGTATATAAAGGCCCCACGCAGACGTAGAGGTCAACCCGCCAGGAAAGTTTTCAAATATTACCGCCGAGATGATAGGTTGGGTTAGGTTAGGTTATATTTCGTCATTGATATATATGAAGGTCCCACGGAGACGTAGAGGCCAACAAGCCAGGAATGTTGACAAATATTACCGCCGAGATGGGAGGTTGGGTTAGGTTAGGTTATATTACGTTATTGACGTATATAAAGGTCCCACGGAGACGTAGAGGCCAACTCGCCAGGAATGTTGTCAAATATTACCGCCGAAATGTTAGGTTGGGTTAGGTTTGGTTATATTTCGTTATTGATGTATATGAAGATCCCACGGAGACGCAGAGGCCAACTCGCCAGGTATGTGGTCAAATATTACCGCCGAGATGATAGGTTGGGTTAGGTTTGGTTATATTTCGTTATTAATGTATATAAAGGTCCCACGGAGACGTAGAGGCCAACATGCCAGGAATGTTGTCAAATATTACAGCCGCGATGTTACATTGGGCTAGGTTAGGTTATATTAGGTTATTGATGTATATAAAGGTCCCACGGAGACGTAGAGGCCAACTCGCCAGGAATGTTGTCAAATATTACCGCCGAAATGTTAGGTTGGTTTAGGTCAGGTTATATTACGTTCTTGATGTATATAAAGGTCCCACGCAGACGTAGTGGTCAACCCGCCGGGAAAGTTTTCAAATATTACCGCCGAGATGATAGGTTGGGTTAGGTTAGGTTATATTTCGTCATTGATATATATGAAGGTCCCACGGAGACGTAGGGGCCAACTCGTCAGGAATGTTGTCAAATATTACCGCCGAGATGATAGGTTGGGTTAGGTTTGTCTATATTTCGTTATTAATGTATATGAAGGTCCCACGGAGACGTAGAGTCCAACTCGCCAGGAATGTTGTCAAATATTACAGCCGCGATGTTAGATTGGGTTAGGTTAGGTTATATTACGCTATTGATGTATATGAAGATCCCACGGAGACGTAGAGGCCAACTCGCCAGGTATGTGGTCAAATATTACCGCCGAGATGATAGGTTGAGTTTGGTTTGGTTATATTACGTTATTGATGTATATGAAGATCCCACGTAGACGTAGAGGCCAACTCGCCAGGTATGTGGTCACATATTACCGCCGAGATGATAGGTTGGGTTACGTTAGGTTATATTACGTTATTGATGTATATAAAGGTCCCACGGAGACGTAGAGGCCAACTCGTCAGGAATATTGTCAAATATTACCGCCGAGATGATAGGTTGGATTAGGTTAGGTTATATTAAGTTATTGATGTATATGAAGATCCCATGGAGACGCAGAGGCCAACTCGCCAGGTATGTGGTCAAATATTACCGCCGAGATGATAGGTTGGGTTAGGTTAGGTTATATTACGTTATTGATGTATATAAAGGTCCCACGGAGACGTAGAGGCCAACTCGCCAGGAATGTTGTCAAATATTACCGCCGAAATGTTAGGTTGGTTTAGGTTAGGTTATATTACGTTCTTGATGTATATAAAGGTCCCACGCAGACGTAGAGGTCAACCCGCCGGGAAAGTTTTCAAATATTACCGCCGAGATGATAGGTTGGGTTAGGTTAGGTTATATTTCGTCATTGATATATATGAAGGTCCCACGGAGACGTAAAGGCCAACAAGCCAGGAATGTTGACAAATATTACCGCCGAGATGGGAGGTTGGGTTAGGTTAGGTTATATTACGTTATTGATGTATATAAAGGTCCCACGGAGACGTAGAAGCCAACTCGCTAGGATTGTTGCCAAATATTACCGCCGCGATGTTAGATTGGGTTAGGTTTGGTTATATTTCGTTATTGATGTATATGAAGGTCCCACGGAGACGTAGAGGCCAACATGCCAGGAATGTTGTCAAATATTACAGCCGCGATGTTACATTGGGCTAGGTTAGGTTATATTAGGTTATTGATGTATATAAAGGTCCCACGGAGACGTAGAGGCCAACTCGCCAGGAATGTTGTCAAATATTACCGCCGAAACGTTAGGTTGGGTTAGATTAGGTTATATTACGTTCTTCATGTATATAAAGGCCCCACGCAGACGTAGAGGTCAACCCGCCAGGAAAGTTTTCAAATATTACCGCCGAGATGATAGGTTGGGTTAGGTTAGGTTATATTTCGTCATTGATATATATGAAGGTCCCACGGAGACGTAGAGGCCAACAAGCCAGGAATGTTGACAAATATTACCGCCGAGATGGGAGGTTGGGTTAGGTTAGGTTATATTACGTTATTGATGTATATAAAGGTCCCACGGAGACGTAGAAGCCAACTCGCCAGGATTGTTGCCAAATATTACCGCCGCGATGTTAGATTGGGTTAGGTTAGGTTAGATTACGTTATTGCCGTATATAAAGGTCCCACGGAGACGTAGAGGCCAACATGCCAGGAATGTTGGTCAAATATTACAGTCGCGATGTTAGATTGTGTTAGGTTATGTTATATTACGTTATTGTTGTATATAAAGGTCCCACGGAGACGTAGAGGCCAACTCGCCAGGTATGTGGTCAAATATTACCGCCGAGATGATAGGTTGGGTGAGGTTAGGTTATATTTCGTCATTGATATATATGAAGTTCCCACGGAGACGTAGAGGCCAACAAGCCAGGAATGTTGACAAATATTACCGCCGAGATGGGAGGTTGGGTTAGGTTAGGTTATATTACGTTATTGATGTATATAAATGTCCCACGGAGACGTAGAGGCCAACAAGCCAGGAATGTTGCCAAATATTGCCGCCGAAATGTTAGGTTGGGTTAGGTTAGGTTATATTACGTTATTGATGTATATAAAGGTCCCACGGAGACATAGAGGCCAACTCGTCAGGAATGTTGCCAAATATTACCGCCGAGATGATAGGTTGGATTAGGTTAGGTTATATTAAGTTATTGATGTATATGAAGATCCCACGGAGACGCCGAGGCCAACTCGCCAGGTATGTGGTCAAATCTTACCGCCGCGATGATAGGTTGGGTTAGGTTTGGTTATATTTCGTTATTAATGTATATGAAGGTCCCACGGAGACGTAGAGTCCAACTCGCCAGGAATGTTGTCAAATATTACAGCCGCGATGTTACATTGGGCTAGGTTAGGTTATATTAGGTTATTGATGTATATAAAGGTCCCACGGAGACGTAGAGGCCAACTCGCCAGGAATGTTGTCAAATATTACCGCCGAAATGTTAGGTTGGGTTAGATTAGGTTATATTACGTTCTTCATGTATATAAAGGCCCCACGCAGACGTAGAGGTCAACCCGCCAGGAAAGTTTTCAAATATTACCGCCGAGATGATAGGTTGGCTTAGGTTAGGTTATATTTCGTCATTGATATATATGAAGGTCCCACGGAGACGTAGAGGCCAACAAGCCAGGAATGTTGACAAATATTACCGCCGAGATGGGAGGTTGCGTTAGGTTAGGTTATATTACGTTATTGATGTATATAAAGGTCCCACGGAGACGTAGAAGCCAACTCGCCAGGATTGTTGCCAAATATTACCGCCGCGATGTTAGATTGGCTTAGGTTTGGTTATATTACGTTCTTCATGTATATAAAGGCCCCACGCAGACGTAGAGGTCAACCCGCCAGGAAAGTTTTCAAATATTACCGCCGAGATGATAGGTTGGGTTAGGTTAGGTTATATTTCGTCATTGATATATATGAAGGTCCCACGGAGACGTAGAGGCCAACAAGCCAGGAATGTTGACAAATATTACCGCCGAGATGGGAGGTTCGGTTAGGTTAGGTTATATTACGTTATTGATGTATATAAAGGTCCCACGGAGACGTAGAAGCCAACTCGCCAGGATTGTTGCCAAATATTACCGCCGCGATATTAGATTGGGTTAGGTTTGGTTATATTTCGTTATTGATGTATATGAAGGTCCCACGGAGACGTAGAGGCCAACATGCCAGGAATGTTGTCAAATATTACAGCCGCGATGTTACATTGGGCTAGGTTAGGTTATATTAGGTTATTGATGTATATAAAGGTCCCACGGAGACGTAGAGGCCAACTCGCCAGGAATGTTGTCAAATATTACCGCCGAAACGTTAGGTTGGGTTAGATTAGGTTATATTACGTTCTTCATGTATATAAAGGCCCCACGCAGACGTAGAGGTCAACCCGCCAGGAAAGTTTTCAAATATTACCGCCGAGATGATAGGTTGGGTTAAGTTAGGTTATATTTCGTCATTGATATATATGAAGGTCCCACGGAGACGTAGAGGCCAACAAGCCAGGAATGTTGACAAATATTACCGCCGAGATGGGAGGTTGGGTTAGGTTAGGTTATATTACGTTATTGATGTATATAAAGGTCCCACGGAGACGTAGAAGCCAACTCGCCAGGATTGTTGCCAAATATTACCGCCGCGATGTTAGATTGGGTTAGGTTAGGTTAGATTACGTTATTGCCGTATATAAAGGTCCCACGGAGACGTAGAGGCCAACATGCCAGGAATGTTGGTCAAATATTACAGTCGCGATGTTAGATTGTGTTAGGTTATGTTATATTACGTTATTGTTGTATATAAAGGTCCCACGGAGACGTAGAGGCCAACTCCCCGGGAATGTTGTCAAATATTACAGCCGCGATGTCAGATTGGGTTACGTTAGGTTATATTACGTTATTGACGTATATAAAGGTCCCACGGAGACGTAGAGGCCAACTCGCCAGGAATGTTGGCAAATATTACCGCCGAAATGTTAGGTTGGGTTAGGTTTGGTTATATTTCGTTATTGATGTATATGAAGATCCCACGGAGACGCAGAGGCCAACTCGCCAGGTATGTGGTCAAATATTACCGCCGAGATGATAGGTTGGGTTAGGTTTGGTTATATTTCGTTATTAATGTATATAAAGGTCCCACGGAGACGTAGAGTCCAACTCGCCAGGAATGTTGTCAAATATTACAGCCGCGATGTTAGATTGGGTTAGGTTAGGTTATATTACGCTATTGATGTATATGAAGATCCCACGGAGACGTAGAGGCCAACTCGCCAGGTATGTGGTCAAATATTACCGCCGAGATGATAGGTTGGGTTAGGTTTGGTTATATTTCGTTATTGATGTATATGAAGGTCCCACGGAGACGTAGAGCCAACATGCCAGGAATGTTGTCAAATATTACAGCCGCGATGTTACATTGGGCTAGGTTAGGTTATATTAGGTTATTGATGTATATAAATGTCCCACGGAGACGTAGAGGCCAACTCGCCAGGAATGTTGTCAAATATTACCGCCGAAATGTTAGGTTGGGTTAGGTTTGGTTATATTTCGTTATTGATGTATATGAAGGTCCCACGGAGACGTAGAGGCCAACATGCCAGGAATGTTGTCAAATATTACCGCCGAGATGATAGGTTGGGTGAGGTTAGGTTATATTTCGTCATTGATATATATGAAGTTCCCACGGAGACGTAGAGGCCAACAAGCCAGGAATGTTGACAAATATTACCGCCGAGATGGGAGGTTGGGTTAGGTTAGGTTATATTACGTTATTGATGTATATAAATGTCCCACGGAGACGTAGAGGCCAACAAGCCAGGAATGTTGCCAAATATTGCCGCCGAAATGTTAGGTTGGGTTAGGTTAGGTTATATTACGTTATTGATGTATATAAAGGTCCCACGGAGACATAGAGGCCAACTCGTCAGGAATGTTGCCAAATATTACCGCCGAGATGATAGGTTGGATTAGGTTAGGTTATATTAAGTTATTGATGTATATGAAGATCCCACGGAGACGCCGAGGCCAACTCGCCAGGTATGTGGTCAAATCTTACCGCCGAGATGATAAGTTGGGTTAGGTTTGGTTATATTTCGTTATTAATGTATATGAAGGTCCCACGGAGACGTAGAGTCCAACTCGCCAGGAATGTTGTCAAATATTACAGCCGCGATGTTACATTGGGCTAGGTTAGGTTATATTAGGTTATTGATGTATATAAAGGTCCCACGGAGACGTAGAGGCCAACTCGCCAGGAATGTTGTCAAATATTAGCGCCGAAATGTTAGGTTGGGTTAGATTAGGTTATATTACGTTCTTCATGTATATAAAGGCCCCACGCAGACGTAGAGGTCAAACCGCCAGGAAAGTTTTCAAATATTACCGCCGAGATGATAGGTTGGGTTAGGTTAGGTTATATTTCGTCATTGATATATATGAAGGTCCCACGGAGACGTAGAGGCCAACAAGCCAGGAATGTTGACTAATATTGCCGCCGAAATGTTAGGTTGGGTTAGGTTAGGTTATATTACGTTATTGATGTATATAAAGGTCCCACGGAGACATAGAGGCCAACTCGTCAGGAATGTTGCCAAATATTACCGCCGAGATGATAGGTTGGATTAGGTTAGGTTATATTAAGTTATTGATGTATATGAAGATCCCACGGAGACGCCGAGGCCAACTCGCCAGGTATGTGGTCAAATCTTACCGCCGAGATGATAGGTTGGGTTAGGTTTGGTTATATTTCGTTATTAATGTATATGAAGGTCCCACGGAGACGTAGAGTCCAACTCGCCAGGAATGTTGTCAAATATTACAGCCGCGATGTTACATTGGGCTAGGTTAGGTTATATTAGGTTATTGATGTATATGAAGATCCCACGGAGACGTAGAGGCCAACTCGCCAGGTATGTGTTCAAATATTACCGCCGAGATGATAGGTTGGGTTAGGTTTGGTTATATTTCGTTATTGATGTATATGAAGGTCCCACGGAGACGTAGAGTCCAACATGCCAGGAATGTTGTCAAATATTACAGCCGCGATGTTAGATTGGGTTAGGTTAGGTTATATTACGTTATTGTTGTATATAAAGGTCCCACGGAGACGTAGAGGCCAACTCGCCAGGAATGCTGTCAAATAATAGCACCGAGAGGTTAGGTTGGGTTAGGTTAGGTTATATTACGTTATTGATGTATATGAAGATCCCACGGAGACGTAGAGGCCAACTCGCCAGGTATGTGGTCACATATTACCGCCGAGATGATAGGTTGGGTTACGTTAGGTTATATTACGTTATTGATGTATATAAAGGTCCCACGGAGACGTAGAGGCCAACTCGTGAGGAATATTGTCAAATATTACCGCCGAGATCATAGGTTGGATTAGGTTAGGTTATATTAAGTTATTGATGTATATGAAGATCCCATGGAGACGCAGAGGCCAACTCGCCAGGTATGTGGTCAAATATTACCGCCGAGATGATAGGTTGGGTTAGGTTTGGTTATATTTCGTTATTAATGTATATGAAGGTCCCACGGAGACGTAGAGTAAAACTCGCCGGGAATGTTGTCAAATATTACAGCCGCGATGTCAGATTAGGTTACGTTAGGTTATATTACGTTATTGACGTATATAAAGGTCCCACGGAGACGTAGAGGCCAACCCCCCAGGAAAGTTTTCAAATATTACCGCCGAGATGATAGGTTGGGTTAGGTTAGGTTATATTTCGTCATTGATATATATGAAGGTCCCACGGAGACGTAGAGGCCAACAAGCCAGGAATGTTGCCAAATATTACCGCCGAGATGTGAGGTTGGGTTAGGTTAGGTTATATTACGTTATTGATGTATATAAAGGTCCCACGGAGACATAGAGGACAACTCGTCAGGAATGTGGTCAAATATTACCGCCGAGATGATAGGTTGGATTAGGTTAGGTTATATTACGTTATTGATGTATATGAAGATCCCACGGAGACGTAGAGGCCAACTCGCCAGGTATGTGGTCAAATATTACCGCCGAGATGATAGGTTGGGTTAGGTTTGGTTATATTTCCTTATTGATGTATATGAAGGTCCCACGGAGACGTAGAGGCCAACATGCCAGGAATGTTGTCAAATATTACAGCCGCGATGTTAGATTGGGCTAGGTTAGGTTATATTACGTTATTGATGTATATGAAGGTCCCACGGAGACGTAGAGGCCAACATGCCAGGAATGTTGTCAAATATTACAGCCGCGATGTTAGATTGGGCTAGGTTAGGTTATATTACGTTATTGCTGTATATAAAGGTCCCACGGAGACGTAGAGGCCAACTCCCCAGGAATGTCGTCAAATATTACCGCCGAGATGGGAGGTTGGGTTAGGTTAGGTTATATTACGTTATTGATGTATATAAATGTCCCACGGAGACGTAGAGGCCAACAAGCCAGGAATGTTGCCAAATATTGCCGCCGAAATGTTAGGTTGGGTTAGGTTAGGTTATATTACGTTATTGATGTATATAAAGGTCCCACGGAGACATAGAGGCCAACTCGTCAGGAATGTTGTCAAATATTACCGCCGAGATGATAGGTTGGATTAGGTTAGGTTATATTAAGTTATTGATGTATATGAAGATCCCACGGAGACGCCGAGGCCAACTCGCCAGGTATGTGGTCAAATCTTACCGCCGAGATGATAGGTTGGGTTAGGTTTGGTTATATTTCGTTATTAATGTATATGAAGGTCCCACGGAGACGTAGAGTAAAACTCGCCGGGAATGTTGTCAAATATTACAGCCGCGATGTCAGATTGGGTTACGTTAGGTTATATTACGTTATTGACGTATATAAAAGTCCCACGGAGACGTAGAGGCCAACAAGCCAGGAATGTTGCCAAATATTACCGCCGAGATGTGAGGTTGGGTTAGGTTAGGTTATATTACGTTATTGATGTATATAAAGGTCCCACGGAGACATAGAGGACAACTCGTCAGGAATGTGGTCAAATATTACCGCCGAGATGATAGGTTGGATTAGGTTAGGTTATATTACGTTATTGATGTATATGAAGATCCCACGGAGACGTAGAGGCCAACTCGCCAGGTATGTGGTCAAATATTACCGCCGAGATGATAGGTTGGGTTAGGTTTGGTTATATTTCGTTATTGATGTATATGAAGGTCCCACGGAGACGTAGAGGCCAACATGCCAGGAATGTTGTCAAATATTACAGCCGCGATGTTAGATTGGGCTAGGTTAGGTTATATTACGTTATTGATGTATATAAAGGTCCCACGGAGACGTAGAGGCCAACATGCCGGGAATGTTGGTCAGATATTACAGCCGCGATGTTAGATTGGGTTAGGTTAGGTTATATTACGTTATTGTTGTATATAAAGGTCCCACGGAGACGTAGAGGCCACCTCGCCAGGAATGCTTTCAAATAATAGCGCCAAGAGGTTAGGTTGGGTCAGGTTAGGTTATATTACGTTATTGATGTATATGAAGATCCCACGGAGACGTAGAGGCCAACTCGTCAGGTATGTGGTCACATATTACCGCCGAGATGATAGGTTGGGTTACGTTAGGTTATATTACGTTATTGATGTATATAAAGGTCCCACGGAGACGTAGAGTCCAACTCGTCAGGAATATTGTCAAATATTACCGCCGAGATCATAGGTTGGATTAGGTTAGGTTATACTAAGTTATTGATGTATATGAAGATCCCATGGAGACGCAGAGGCCAACTCGCCAGGTATGTGGTCAAATATTACCGCCGAGATGATAGGTTGGGTTAGGTTTGGTTATATTTCGTTATTGATGTATATGAAGGTCCCACGGAGACGTAGAGGCCAACTCCCCAGGAATGTTGTCAAATATTACCGCCGAAATGTTAGGTTGGGTTAGGTTAGGTTATATTACGTTATTGATGTATATAAAGGCCCCACGCAGACGTAGAGGCCAACCCGCCAGGAAAGTTTTCAAATATTACCGCCGAGATGATAGGTTGGGTTAGGTTAGGTTATATTTCGTCATTGATATATATGATGGTCCCACGGAGACGTAGAGGCCAACAAGTCAGGAATGTTGCCAAATATTACCGCCGAGATGTGAGGTTGGGTTAGGTTAGGTTATATTACGTTATTGATGTATATAAAGGTCCCACGGAGACGTAGAAGCCAACTCGCCAGGATTGTTGCCAAATATTACAGCCGCGACCTTAGATTGGGTTAGGTTAGGTTATATTACGTTATTGTTGTATATAAAGGTCCCACGGAGACGTAGAGGCGAACATGCCAGGAATGTTGGTCAAATATTACAGCCGCGATGTTAGATTGTGTTAGGTTAGGTTATATTACGTTATTGATGTATATGAAGATCCCACGGAGACGTAGAGGTCAACCCGGCGGGAAAGTTTTCAAATATTACCGCCGAGATGATAGGTTGGGTTAGGTTTGGTTATATTTCGTTATTGATGTATATGAAGGTCCCACGGAGACGTAGAGGCCAACATGCCAGGAATGTTGTCAAATATTACAGCCGCGATGTTAGATTGGGCTAGGTTAGGTTATATTACGTTATTGATGTATATAAAGGTCCCACGGAGACGTAGAGGCCAACTCCGCAGGAATGTCGTCAAATATTACCGCCGAGATGATAGGTTGGATTAGGTTAGGTTATATTAAGTTATTGATGTATATGAAGATCCCACGGAGACGCCGAGGCCAACTCGCCAGGTATGTGGTCAAATCTTACCGCCGAGATGATAGGTTGGGTTAGGTTTGGTTATATTTCCTTATTGATGTATATGAAGGTCCCACGGAGACGTAGAGGCCTACATGCCAGGAATGTTGTCAAATATTACAGCCGCGATGTTAGATTGGGCTAGGTTAGGTTATATTACGTTATTGATGTATATGAAGGTCCCACGGAGACGTAGAGGCCAACATGCCAGGAATGTTGTCAAATATTACAGCCGCGATGTTAGATTGGGCTAGGTTAGGTTATATTACGTTATTGCTGTATATAAAGGTCCCACGGAGACGTAGAGGCCAACTCCCCAGGAATGTCGTCAAATATTACCGCCGAGATGGGAGGTTGGGTTAGGTTAGGTTATATTACGTTATTGATGTATATAAATGTCCCACGGAGACGTAGAGGCCAACAAGCCAGGAATGTTGCCAAATATTGCCGCCGAAATGTTAGGTTGGGTTATGTTAGGTTATATTACGTTATTGATGTATATAAAGGTCCCACGGAGACATAGAGGCCAACTCGTCAGGAATGTTGTCAAATATTACCGCCGAGATGATAGGTTGGATTAGGTTAGGTTATATTAAGTTATTGATGTATATGAAGATCCCACGGAGACGCCGAGGCCAACTCGCCAGGTATGTGGTCAAATCTTACCGCCGAGATGATAGGTTGGGTTAGGATTGGTTATATTTCGTTATTAATGTATATGAAGGTCCCACGGAGACGTAGAGTAAAACTCGCCGGGAATGTTGTCAAATATTACAGCCGCGATGTCAGATTGGGTTACGTTAGGTTATATTACGTTATTGACGTATATAAAGGTCCCACGGAGACGTAGAGGCCAACAAGCCAGGAATGTTGCCAAATATTACCGCCGAGATGTGAGGTTGGGTTAGGTTAGGTTATATTACGTTATTGATGTATATAAAGGTCCCACGGAGACATAGAGGACAACTCGTCAGGAATGTGGTCAAATATTACCGCCGAGATGATAGGTTGGATTAGGTTAGGTTATATTAAGTTATTGATGTATATGAAGATCCCACGGAGACGCCGAGGCCAACTCGCCAGGTATGTGGTCAAATCTTACCGCCGAGATGATAGGTTGGGTTAGGTTTGGTTATATTTCGTTATTAATGTATATGAAGGTCCCACGGAGACGTAGAGTCCAACTCGCCAGGAATGTTGTCAAATATTACAGCCGCGATGTTAGATTGGGTTAGGTTAGGTTATATTAAGTTATTGATGTATATGAAGATCCCACGGAGACGCAGAGGCCAACTCGCCAGGTATGTGGTCAAATATTACCGCCGAGATGATAGGTTGGGTTAGGTTTGGTTATATTTCGTTATTAATGTATATAAAGGTCCCACGGAGACGTAGAGTCCAACTCGCCAGGAATGTTGTCAAATATTACAGCCGCGATGTCAGATTGGGTTAGGTTAGGTTATATTACGCTATTGATGTATATGAAGATCCCACGGAGACGTAGAGGCCAACTCGCCAGGTATGTGGTCAAATATTACCGCCGAGATGATAGGTTGGATTAGGTTAGGTTATATTAAGTTATTGATGTATATGAAGATCCCACGGAGACGCCGAGGCCAACTCGCCAGGTATGTGGTCAAATCTTACCGCCGAGATGATAGGTTGGGTTAGGTTTGGTTATATTTCGTTATTGATGTATATGAAGGTCCCACGGAGACGTAGAGGCCAACATGCCAGGAATGTTGTCAAATATTACAGCCGCGATGTTAGATTGGGCTAGGTTAGGTTATATTACGTTATTGATGTATATAAAGGTCCCACGGAGACGTAGAGGCCAACTCCGCAGGAATGTCGTCAAATATTACCGCCGAGATGATAGGTTGGATTAGGTTAGGTTATATTAAGTTATTGATGTATATGAAGATCCCACGGAGACGCCGAGGCCAACTCGCCAGGTATGTGGTCAAATCTTACCGCCGAGATGATAGGTTGGGTTAGGATTGGTTATATTTCGTTATTAATGTATATGAAGGTCCCACGGAGACGTAGAGTAAAACTCGCCGGGAATGTTGTCAAATATTACAGCCGCGATGTCAGATTGGGTTACGTTAGGTTATATTACGTTATTGACGTATATAAAGGTCACACGGAGACGTAGAGGCCAACAAGCCAGGAATGTTGCCAAACATTACCGCCGAGATGTGAGGTTGGGTTAGGTTAGGTTATATTACGTTATTGATGTATATAAAGGTCCCACGGAGACATAGAGGACAACTCGTCAGGAATGTGGTCAAATATTACCGCCGAGATGATAGGTTGGATTAGGTTAGGTTATATTACGTTATTGATGTATATGAAGATCCCACGGAGACGTAGAGGCCAACTCGCCAGGTATGTGGTCAAATATTACCGCCGAGATGATAGGTTGGGTTAGGTTTGGTTATATTTCGTTATTGATGTATATGAAGGTACCACGGAGACGTAGAGGCCAACATGCCAGGAATGTTGTCAAATATTACAGCCGCGATGTTAGATTGGGCTAGGTTAGGTTATATTACGTTATTGATGTATATAAAGGTCCCACGGAGACGTAGAGGCCAACTCCGCAGGAATGTCGTCAAATATTACCGCCGAGATGATAGGTTGGATTAGGTTAGGTTATATTAAGTTATTGATGTATATGAAGATCCCACGGAGACGCCGAGGCCAACTCGCCAGGTATGTGGTCAAATCTTACCGCCGAGATGATAGGTTGGGTTAGGTTTGGTTATATTTCGTTATTAATGTATATGAAGGTCCCACGGAGACGTAGAGTCCAACTCGCCAGGAATGTTGTCAAATATTACAGCCGCGATGTTAGATTGGGTTAGGTTAGGTTATATTACGTTATTGATGTATATAAAGGTCCCACGGAGACGTAGAGGCCAACTCCGCAGGAATGTCGTCAAATATTACCGCCGAGATGATAGGTTGGATTAGGTTAGGTTATATTAAGTTATTGATGTATATGAAGATCCCACGGAGACGCCGAGGCCAACTCGCCAGGTATGTGGTCAAATCTTACCGCCGAGATGATAGGTTGGGTTAGGTTTGGTTATATTTCGTTATTAATGTATATGAAGGTCCCACGGAGACGTAGAGTCCAACTCGCCAGGAATGTTGTCAAATATTACAGCCGCGATGTTAGATTGGGTTAGGTTAGGTTATATTACGTTATTGATGTATATGAAGATCCCACGGAGACGTAGAGGCCAACTCGCCAGTAATGTTGTCAAATATTACCGCCGAGATGATAGGTTGGGTTAGGTCAGCTTATATTACGTTATTGATTTATATGAAGGACCCACGTAGACGTAGGGGCCAACTCGTCAGGAATATTGTCAAATATTACCGCCGAGATGATAGGTTGGATTAGCTTAAGTTATATTACGTTATTGATGTATATAAAGGTCCCACGGAGACGTAGAAGCCAACAAGCCAGGAATGTTGCCAAATATTGCCGCCGAAATGTTAGATTGGGTCAGGTTAGGTTAGATTACGTTATTGTCGTATATAAAGGACCCACGGAGACGTAGAGGCCAACATGCCAGGAATGTTGGTCAGATATTACAGCCGCGATGTTAGATTGGGTTAGGTTAGGTTATATTACGTTATTGTTGTATATAAAGGTCCCACGGAGACGTAGAGGCCAACTCGCCAGGAATGCTTTCAAATAATAGCGCCAAGAGGTTAGGTTGGGTCAGGTTAGGTTATATTACGTTATTGATGTATATGAAGATCCCACGGAGACGTAGAGGCCAACTCGTCAGGTATGTGGTCACATATTACCGCCGAGATGATAGGTTGGGTTACGTTAGGTTATATTACGTTATTGATGTATATAAAGGTCCCACGGAGACGTAGAGTCCAACTCGTCAGGAATATTGTCAAATATTACCGCCGAGATCATAGGTTGGATTAGGTTAGGTTATACTAAGTTATTGATGTATATGAAGATCCCATGGAGACGCAGAGGCCAACTCGCCAGGTATGTGGTCAAATATTACCGCCGAGATGATAGGTTGGGTTAGGTTTGGTTATATTCCGTTATTGATGTATATGAAGGTCCCACGGAGACGTAGAGGCCAACTCCCCAGGAATGTTGTCAAATATTACCGCCGAAATGTTAGGTTGGGTTAGGTTAGGTTATATTACGTTATTGATGTATATAAAGGCCCCACGCAGACGTAGAGGCCAACCCGCCAGGAATGTTTTCAAATATTACCGCCGAGATGATAGGTTGGGTTAGGTTAGGTTATATTTCGTCATTGATATATATGATGGTCCCACGGAGACGTAGAGGCCAACAAGTCAGGAATGTTGCCAAATATTACCGCCGAGATGTGAGGTTGGGTTAGGTTAGGTTATATTACGTTATTGATGTATATAAAGGTCCCACGGAGACGTAGAAGCCAACTCGCCAGGATTGTTGCCAAATATTACAGCCGCGACCTTAGATTGGGTTAGGTTAGGTTATATTACGTTATTGTTGTATATAAAGGTCCCACGGAGACGTAGAGGCGAACATGCCAGGAATGTTGGTCAAATATTACAGCCGCGATGTTAGATTGTGTTAGGTTAGGTTATATTACGTTATTGATGTATATGAAGATCCCACGGAGACGTAGAGGTCAACCCGGCGGGAAAGTTTTCAAATATTACCGCCGAGATGATAGGTTGGGTTAGGTTTGGTTATATTTCGTTATTGATGTATATGAATGTCCCACGGAGACGTAGAGGCCAACATGCCAGGAATGTTGTCAAATATTACAGCCGCGATGTTAGATTGGGCTAGGTTAGGTTATATTACGTTATTGATGTATATAAAGGTCCCACGGAGACGTAGAGGCCAACTCCGCAGGAATGTCGTCAAATATTACCGCCGAGATGATAGGTTGGATTAGGTTAGGTTATATTAAGTTATTGATGTATATGAAGATCCCACGGAGACGCCGAAGCCAACTCGCCAGGTATGTGGTCAAATCTTACCGCCGAGATGATAGGTTGGGTTAGGTTTGGTTATATTTCGTTATTAATGTATATGAAGGTCCCACGGAGACGTAGAGTCCAACTCGCCAGGAATGTTGTCAAATATTACAGCCGCGATGTTAGATTGGGTTAGGTTAGGTTATATTAAGTTATTGATGTATATGAAGATCCCACGGAGACGCAGAGGCCAACTCGCCAGGTATGTGGTCAAATATTACCGCCGAGATGATAGGTTGGGTTAGGTTTGGTTATATTTCGTTATTGATGTATATGAAGGTCCCACGGAGACGTAGAGGCCAACTCCCCAGGAATGTTGTCAAATATTACCGCCGAAATGTTAGGTTGGGTTAGGTTAGGTTATATTACGTTATTGATGTATATAAAGGCCCCACGCAGACGTAGAGGCCAACCCGCCAGGAAAGTTTTCAAATATTACCGCCGAGATGATAGGTTGGGTTAGGTTAGGTTATATTTCGTCATTGATATATATGATGGTCCCACGGAGACGTAGAGGCCAACAAGTCAGGAATGTTGCCAAATATTACCGCCGAGATGTGAGGTTGGGTTAGGTTAGGTTATATTACGTTATTGATGTATATAAAGGTCCCACGGAGACGTAGAAGCCAACTCGCCAGGATTGTTGCCAAATATTACAGCCGCGACCTTAGATTGGGTTAGGTTAGGTTATATTACGTTATTGTTGTATATAAAGGTCCCACGGAGACGTAGAGGCGAACATGCCAGGAATGTTGGTCAAATATTACAGCCGCGATGTTAGATTGTGTTAGGTTAGGTTATATTACGTTATTGATGTATATGAAGATCCCACGGAGACGTAGAGGTCAACCCGGCGGGAAAGTTTTCAAATATTACCGCCGAGATGATAGGTTGGGTTAGGTTTGGTTATATTTCGTTATTGATGTATATGAAGGTCCCACGGAGACGTAGAGGCCAACATGCCAGGAATGTTGTCAAATATTACAGCCGCGATGTTAGATTGGGCTAGGTTAGGTTATATTACGTTATTGATGTATATAAAGGTCCCACGGAGACGTAGAGGCCAACTCCGCAGGAATGTCGTCAAATATTACCGCCGAGATGATAGGTTGGATTAGGTTAGGTTATATTAAGTTATTGATGTATATGAAGATCCCACGGAGACGCCGAGGCCAACTCGCCAGGTATGTGGTCAAATCTTACCGCCGAGATGATAGGTTGGGTTAGGTTTGGTTATATTTCCTTATTGATGTATATGAAGGTCCCACGGAGACGTAGAGGCCTACATGCCAGGAATGTTGTCAAATATTACAGCCGCGATGTTAGATTGGGCTAGGTTAGGTTATATTACGTTATTGATGTATATGAAGGTCCCACGGAGACGTAGAGGCCAACATGCCAGGAATGTTGTCAAATATTACAGCCGCGATGTTAGATTGGGCTAGGTTAGGTTATATTACGTTATTGCTGTATATAAAGGTCCCACGGAGACGTAGAGGCCAACTCCCCAGGAATGTCGTCAAATATTACCGCCGAGATGGGAGGTTGGGTTAGGTTAGGTTATATTACGTTATTGATGTATATAAATGTCCCACGGAGACGTAGAGGCCAACAAGCCAGGAATGTTGCCAAATATTGCCGCCGAAATGTTAGGTTGGGTTATGTTAGGTTATATTACGTTATTGATGTATATAAAGGTCCCACGGAGACATAGAGGCCAACTCGTCAGGAATGTTGTCAAATATTACCGCCGAGATGATAGGTTGGATTAGGTTAGGTTATATTAAGTTATTGATGTATATGAAGATCCCACGGAGACGCCGAGGCCAACTCGCCAGGTATGTGGTCAAATCTTACCGCCGAGATGATAGGTTGGGTTAGGATTGGTTATATTTCGTTATTAATGTATATGAAGGTCCCACGGAGACGTAGAGTAAAACTCGCCGGGAATGTTGTCAAATATTACAGCCGCGATGTCAGATTGGGTTACGTTAGGTTATATTACGTTATTGACGTATATAAAGGTCCCACGGAGACGTAGAGGCCAACAAGCCAGGAATGTTGCCAAATATTACCGCCGAGATGTGAGGTTGGGTTAGGTTAGGTTATATTACGTTATTGATGTATATAAAGGTCCCACGGAGACATAGAGGACAACTCGTCAGGAATGTGGTCAAATATTACCGCCGAGATGATAGGTTGGATTAGGTTAGGTTATATTAAGTTATTGATGTATATGAAGATCCCACGGAGACGCCGAGGCCAACTCGCCAGGTATGTGGTCAAATCTTACCGCCGAGATGATAGGTTGGGTTAGGTTTGGTTATATTTCGTTATTAATGTATATGAAGGTCCCACGGAGACGTAGAGTCCAACTCGCCAGGAATGTTGTCAAATATTACAGCCGCGATGTTAGATTGGGTTAGGTTAGGTTATATTAAGTTATTGATGTATATGAAGATCCCACGGAGACGCAGAGGCCAACTCGCCAGGTATGTGGTCAAATATTACCGCCGAGATGATAGGTTGGGTTAGGTTTGGTTATATTTCGTTATTAATGTATATAAAGGTCCCACGGAGACGTAGAGTCCAACTCGCCAGGAATGTTGTCAAATATTACAGCCGCGATGTCAGATTGGGTTAGGTTAGGTTATATTACGCTATTGATGTATATGAAGATCCCACGGAGACGTAGAGGCCAACTCGCCAGGTATGTGGTCAAATATTACCGCCGAGATGATAGGTTGGATTAGGTTAGGTTATATTAAGTTATTGATGTATATGAAGATCCCACGGAGACGCCGAGGCCAACTCGCCAGGTATGTGGTCAAATCTTACCGCCGAGATGATAGGTTGGGTTAGGTTTGGTTATATTTCGTTATTGATGTATATGAAGGTCCCACGGAGACGTAGAGGCCAACATGCCAGGAATGTTGTCAAATATTACAGCCGCGATGTTAGATTGGGCTAGGTTAGGTTATATTACGTTATTGATGTATATAAAGGTCCCACGGAGACGTAGAGGCCAACTCCGCAGGAATGTCGTCAAATATTACCGCCGAGATGATAGGTTGGATTAGGTTAGGTTATATTAAGTTATTGATGTATATGAAGATCCCACGGAGACGCCGAGGCCAACTCGCCAGGTATGTGGTCAAATCTTACCGCCGAGATGATAGGTTGGGTTAGGATTGGTTATATTTCGTTATTAATGTATATGAAGGTCCCACGGAGACGTAGAGTAAAACTCGCCGGGAATGTTGTCAAATATTACAGCCGCGATGTCAGATTGGGTTACGTTAGGTTATATTACGTTATTGACGTATATAAAGGTCCCACGGAGACGTAGAGGCCAACAAGCCAGGAATGTTGCCAAACATTACCGCCGAGATGTGAGGTTGGGTTAGGTTAGGTTATATTACGTTATTGATGTATATAAAGGTCCCACGGAGACATAGAGGACAACTCGTCAGGAATGTGGTCAAATATTACCGCCGAGATGATAGGTTGGATTAGGTTAGGTTATATTACGTTATTGATGTATATGAAGATCCCACGGAGACGTAGAGGCCAACTCGCCAGGTATGTGGTCAAATATTACCGCCGAGATGATAGGTTGGGTTAGGTTTGGTTATATTTCGTTATTGATGTATATGAAGGTACCACGGAGACGTAGAGGCCAACATGCCAGGAATGTTGTCAAATATTACAGCCGCGATGTTAGATTGGGCTAGGTTAGGTTATATTACGTTATTGATGTATATAAAGGTCCCACGGAGACGTAGAGGCCAACTCCGCAGGAATGTCGTCAAATATTACCGCCGAGATGATAGGTTGGATTAGGTTAGGTTATATTAAGTTATTGATGTATATGAAGATCCCACGGAGACGCCGAGGCCAACTCGCCAGGTATGTGGTCAAATCTTACCGCCGAGATGATAGGTTGGGTTAGGTTTGGTTATATTTCGTTATTAATGTATATGAAGGTCCCACGGAGACGTAGAGTCCAACTCGCCAGGAATGTTGTCAAATATTACAGCCGCGATGTTAGATTGGGTTAGGTTAGGTTATATTACGTTATTGATGTATATGAAGATCCCACGGAGACGTAGAGGCCAACTCGCCAGTAATGTTGTCAAATATTACCGCCGAGATGATAGGTTGGGTTAGGTCAGCTTATATTACGTTATTGATTTATATGAAGGACCCACGTAGACGTAGGGGCCAACTCGTCAGGAATATTGTCAAATATTACCGCCGAGATGATAGGTTGGATTAGCTTAAGTTATATTACGTTATTGATGTATATAAAGGTCCCACGGAGACGTAGAAGCCAACAAGCCAGGAATGTTGCCAAATATTGCCGCCGAAATGTTAGATTGGGTCAGGTTAGGTTAGATTACGTTATTGTCGTATATAAAGGACCCACGGAGACGTAGAGGCCAACATGCCAGGAATGTTGGTCAGATATTACAGCCGCGATGTTAGATTGGGTTAGGTTAGGTTATATTACGTTATTGTTGTATATAAAGGTCCCACGGAGACGTAGAGGCCAACTCGCCAGGAATGCTTTCAAATAATAGCGCCAAGAGGTTAGGTTGGGTCAGGTTAGGTTATATTACGTTATTGATGTATATGAAGATCCCACGGAGACGTAGAGGCCAACTCGTCAGGTATGTGGTCACATATTACCGCCGAGATGATAGGTTGGGTTACGTTAGGTTATATTACGTTATTGATGTATATAAAGGTCCCACGGAGACGTAGAGTCCAACTCGTCAGGAATATTGTCAAATATTACCGCCGAGATCATAGGTTGGATTAGGTTAGGTTATACTAAGTTATTGATGTATATGAAGATCCCATGGAGACGCAGAGGCCAACTCGCCAGGTATGTGGTCAAATATTACCGCCGAGATGATAGGTTGGGTTAGGTTTGGTTATATTCCGTTATTGATGTATATGAAGGTCCCACGGAGACGTAGAGGCCAACTCCCCAGGAATGTTGTCAAATATTACCGCCGAAATGTTAGGTTGGGTTAGGTTAGGTTATATTACGTTATTGATGTATATAAAGGCCCCACGCAGACGTAGAGGCCAACCCGCCAGGAATGTTTTCAAATATTACCGCCGAGATGATAGGTTGGGTTAGGTTAGGTTATATTTCGTCATTGATATATATGATGGTCCCACGGAGACGTAGAGGCCAACAAGTCAGGAATGTTGCCAAATATTACCGCCGAGATGTGAGGTTGGGTTAGGTTAGGTTATATTACGTTATTGATGTATATAAAGGTCCCACGGAGACGTAGAAGCCAACTCGCCAGGATTGTTGCCAAATATTACAGCCGCGACCTTAGATTGGGTTAGGTTAGGTTATATTACGTTATTGTTGTATATAAAGGTCCCACGGAGACGTAGAGGCGAACATGCCAGGAATGTTGGTCAAATATTACAGCCGCGATGTTAGATTGTGTTAGGTTAGGTTATATTACGTTATTGATGTATATGAAGATCCCACGGAGACGTAGAGGTCAACCCGGCGGGAAAGTTTTCAAATATTACCGCCGAGATGATAGGTTGGGTTAGGTTTGGTTATATTTCGTTATTGATGTATATGAATGTCCCACGGAGACGTAGAGGCCAACATGCCAGGAATGTTGTCAAATATTACAGCCGCGATGTTAGATTGGGCTAGGTTAGGTTATATTACGTTATTGATGTATATAAAGGTCCCACGGAGACGTAGAGGCCAACTCCGCAGGAATGTCGTCAAATATTACCGCCGAGATGATAGGTTGGATTAGGTTAGGTTATATTAAGTTATTGATGTATATGAAGATCCCACGGAGACGCCGAAGCCAACTCGCCAGGTATGTGGTCAAATCTTACCGCCGAGATGATAGGTTGGGTTAGGTTTGGTTATATTTCGTTATTAATGTATATGAAGGTCCCACGGAGACGTAGAGTCCAACTCGCCAGGAATGTTGTCAAATATTACAGCCGCGATGTTAGATTGGGTTAGGTTAGGTTATATTAAGTTATTGATGTATATGAAGATCCCACGGAGACGCAGAGGCCAACTCGCCAGGTATGTGGTCAAATATTACCGCCGAGATGATAGGTTGGGTTAGGTTTGGTTATATTTCGTTCTTAATGTATATAAAGGTCCCACGGAGACGTAGAGTCCAACTCGCCAGGAATGTTGTCAAATATTACAGCCGCGATGTTAGATTGGGTTATGTTAGGTTATATTACGCTATTGATGTATATGAAGATCCCACGGAGACGTAGAGGCCAACTCGCCAGGTATGTGGTCAAATATTACCGCCGAGATGATAGGTTGTGTTAGGTTTGGTTATATTTCGTTATTGATGTACATGAAGGTCCCACGGAGACGTAGAGGCCAACATGCCAGGAATGTTGTCAAATATTACAGCCGCGATGTTACATTGGGCTAGGTTAGGTTATATTAGGTTATTGATGTATATAAAGGTCCCACGGAGACGTAGAGGCCAACTCGCCAGGAATGCTGTCAAATAATAGCGCCGAGAGGTTAGGTTGGGTCAGGTTAGGTTATATTACGTTATTGATGTATATGAAGATCCCACGGAGACGTAGAGGCCAACTCGCCAGGTATGTGGTCACATATTACCGCCGAGATGATAGGTTGGGTTACGTTAGGTTATATTACGTTATTGATGTATATAAAGGTCCCACGGAGACGTAGAGGCCAACTCGTGAGGAATATTGTCAAATATTACCGCCGAGATCATAGGTTGGATTAGGTTAGGTTATATTAAGTTATTGATGTATATGAAGATCCCATGGAGACGCAGAGGGCAACTCGCCAGGTATGTGGTCAAATATTACCGCCGAGATGATAGGTTGGGTTAGGTTTGGTTATATTTCGTTATTAATGTATATGAAGGTCCCACGGAGACGTAGAGTAAAACTCGCCGGGAATGTTGTCAAATATTACAGCCGCGATGTCAGATTAGGTTACGTTAGGTTATATTACGTTATTGACGTATATAAAGGTCCCACGGAGACGTAGAGGCCAACCCCCCAGGAAAGTTTTCAAATATTACCGCCGAGATGATAGGTTGGGTTAGGTTAGGTTATATTTCGTCATTGATATATATGAAGGTCCCACGGAGACGTAGAGGCCAACAAGCCAGGAATGTTGCCAAATATTACCGCCGAGATGTGAGGTTGGGTTAGGTTAGGTTATATTACGTTATTGATGTATATAAAGGTCCCACGGAGACATAGAGGACAACTCGTCAGGAATGTGGTCAAATATTACCGCCGAGATGATAGGTTGGATTAGGTTAGGTTATATTACGTTATTGATGTATATGAAGATCCCACGGAGACGTAGAGGCCAACTCGCCAGGTATGTGGTCAAATATTACCGCCGAGATGATAGGTTGGGTTAGGTTTGGTTATATTTCCTTATTGATGTATATGAAGGTCCCACGGAGACGTAGAGGCCAACATGCCAGGAATGTTGTCAAATATTACAGCCGCGATGTTAGATTGGGCTAGGTTAGGTTATATTACGTTATTGATGTATATGAAGGTCCCACGGAGACGTAGAGGCCAACATGCCAGGAATGTTGTCAAATATTACAGCCGCGATGTTAGATTGGGCTAGGTTAGGTTATATTACGTTATTGCTGTATATAAAGGTCCCACGGAGACGTAGAGGCCAACTCCCCAGGAATGTCGTCAAATATTACCGCCGAGATGGGAGGTTGGGTTAGGTTAGGTTATATTACGTTATTGATGTATATAAATGTCCCACGGAGACGTAGAGGCCAACAAGCCAGGAATGTTGCCAAATATTGCCGCCGAAATGTTAGGTTGGGTTATGTTAGGTTATATTACGTTATTGATGTATATAAAGGTCCCACGGAGACATAGAGGCCAACTCGTCAGGAATGTTGTCAAATATTACCGCCGAGATGATAGGTTGGATTAGGTTAGGTTATATTAAGTTATTGATGTATATGAAGATCCCACGGAGACGCCGAGGCCAACTCGCCAGGTATGTGGTCAAATCTTACCGCCGAGATGATAGGTTGGGTTAGGATTGGTTATATTTCGTTATTAATGTATATGAAGGTCCCACGGAGACGTAGAGTAAAGCTCGCCGGGAATGTTGTCAAATATTACAGCCGCGATGTCAGATTGGGTTACGTTAGGTTATATTACGTTATTGACGTATATAAAGGTCCCACGGAGACGTAGAGGCCAACAAGCCAGGAATGTTGCCAAATATTACCGCCGAGATGTGAGGTTGGGTTAGGTTAGGTTATATTACGTTATTGATGTATATAAAGGTCCCACGGAGACATAGAGGACAACTCGTCAGGAATGTGGTCAAATATTACCGCCGAGAAGATAGGTTGGATTAGGTTAGGTTATATTACGTTATTGATGTATATGAAGATCCCACGGAGACGTAGAGGCCAACTCGCCAGGTATGTGGTCAAATATTACCGCCGAGATGATAGGTTGGGTTAGGTTTGGTTATATTTCGTTATTGATGTATATGAAGGTCCCACGGAGACGTAGAGGCCAACATGCCAGGAATGTTGTCAAATATTACAGCCGCGATGTTAGATTGGGCTAGGTTAGGTTATATTACGTTATTGATGTATATAAAGGTCCCACGGAGACGTAGAGGCCAACTCCGCAGGAATGTCGTCAAATATTACCGCCGAGATGATAGGTTGGATTAGGTTAGGTTATATTAAGTTATTGATGTATATGAAGATCCCACGGAGACGCCGAGGCCAACTCGCCAGGTATGTGGTCAAATCTTACCGCCGAGATGATAGGTTGGGTTAGGTTTGGTTATATTTCGTTATTAATGTATATGAAGGTCCCACGGAGACGTAGAGTCCAACTCGCCAGGAATGTTGTCAAATATTACAGCCGCGATGTTAGATTGGGTTAGGTTAGGTTATATTACGTTATTGATGTATATGAAGATCCCACGGAGACGTAGAGGCCAACTCGCCAGTAATGTTGTCAAATATTACCGCCGAGATGATAGGTTGGGTTAGGTCAGCTTATATTACGTTATTGATTTATATGAAGGACCCACGTAGACGTAGGGGCCAACTCGTCAGGAATATTGTCAAATATTACCGCCGAGATGATAGGTTGGATTAGCTTAAGTTATATTACGTTATTGATGTATATAAAGGTCCCACGGAGACGTAGAAGCCAACAAGCCAGGAATGTTGCCAAATATTGCCGCCGAAATGTTAGATTGGGTCAGGTTAGGTTAGATTACGTTATTGTCGTATATAAAGGACCCACGGAGACGTAGAGGCCAACATGCCAGGAATGTTTGTCAGATATTACAGCCGCGATGTTAGATTGGGTTAGGTTAGGTTATATTACGTTATTGTTGTATATAAAGGTCCCACGGAGACGTAGAGGCCAACTCGCCAGAAATGCTTTCAAATAATAGCGCCAAGAGGTTAGGTTGGGTCAGGTTAGGTTATATTACGTTATTGATGTATATGAAGATCCCACGGAGACGTAGAGGCCAACTCGCCAGGTATGTGGTCACATATTACCGCCGAGATGATTGGTTGGGTTACGTTAGGTTATATTACGTTATTGATGTATATAAAGGTCCCACGGAGACGTAGAGTCCAACTCGTCAGGAATATTGTCAAATATTACCGCCGAGATCATAGGTTGGATTAGGTTAGGTTATACTAAGTTATTGATGTATATGAAGATCCCATGGAGACGCAGAGGCCAACTCGCCAGGTATGTGGTCAAATATTACCGCCGAGATGATAGGTTGGGTTAGGTTTGGTTATATTTCGTTATTGATGTATATGAAGGTCCCACGGAGACGTAGAGGCCAACTCCCCAGGAATGTTGTCAAATATTACCGCCGAAATGTTAGGTTGGGTTAGGTTTGGTTATATTTCGTTATTGATGTATATGAAGGTCCCACGGAGACGTAGAGGCCAACATGCCAGGAATGTTGTCAAATATTACAGCCGCGATGTTAGATTGGGCTAGGTTAGGTTATATTACGTTATTGATGTATATAAAGGTCCCACGGAGACGTAGAGGCCAACTCCGCAGGAATGTCGTCAAATATTACCGCCGAGATGATAGGTTGGATTAGGTTAGGTTATATTAAGTTATTGATGTATATGAAGATCCCACGGAGACGCCGAGGCCAACTCGCCAGGTATGTGGTCAAATCTTACCGCTGAGATGATAGGTTGGGTTAGGTTTGGTTATATTTCCTTATTGATGTATATGAAGGTCCCACGGAGACGTAGAGGCCAACATGCCAGGAATGTTGTCAAATATTACAGCCGCGATGTTAGATTGGGCTAGGTTAGGTTATATTACGTTATTGATGTATATGAAGGTCCCACGGAGACGTAGAGGCCAACATGCCAGGAATGTTGTCAAATATTACAGCCGCGATGTTAGATTGGGCTAGGTTAGGTTATATTACGTTATTGCTGTATATAAAGGTCCCACGGAGACGTAGAGGCCAACTCCCCAGGAATGTCGTCAAATATTACCGCCGAGATGGGAGGTTGGGTTAGGTTAGGTTATATTACGTTATTGATGTATATAAATGTCCCACGGAGACGTAGAGGCCAACAAGCCAGGAATGTTGCCAAATATTGCCGCCGAAATGTTAGGTTGGGTTATGTTAGGTTATATTACGTTATTGATGTATATAAAGGTCCCACGGAGACATAGAGGCCAACTCGTCAGGAATGTTGTCAAATATTACCGCCGAGATGATAGGTTGGATTAGGTTAGGTTATATTAAGTTATTGATGTATATGAAGATCCCACGGAGACGCCGAGGCCAACTCGCCAGGTATGTGGTCAAATCTTACCGCCGAGATGATAGGTTGGGTTAGGATTGGTTATATTTCGTTATAAATGTATATGAAGGTCCCACGGAGACGTAGAGTAAAACTCGCCGGGAATGTTGTCAAATATTACAGCCGCGATGTCAGATTGGGTTACGTTAGGTTATATTACGTTATTGACGTATATAAAGGTCCCACGGAGACGTAGAGGCCAACAAGCCAGGAATGTTGCCAAATATTACCGCCGAGATGTGAGGTTGGGTTAGGTTAGGTTATATTACGTTATTGATGTATATAAAGGTCCCACGGAGACATAGAGGACAACTCGTCAGGAATGTGGTCAAATATTACAGCCGAGAAGATAGGTTGGATTAGGTTAGGTTATATTACGTTATTGATGTATATGAAGATCCCACGGAGACGTAGAGGCCAACTCGCCAGGTATGTGGTCAAATATTACCGCCGAGATGATAGGTTGGGTTAGGTTTGGTTATATTTCGTTATTGATGTATATGAAGGTCCCACGGAGACGTAGAGGCCAACATGCCAGGAATGTTGTCAAATATTACAGCCGCGATGTTAGATTGGGCTAGGTTAGGTTATATTACGTTATTGATGTATATAAAGGTCCCACGGAGACGTAGAGGCCAACTCCGCAGGAATGTCGTCAAATATTACCGCCGAGATGATAGGTTGGATTAGGTTAGGTTATATTAAGTTATTGATGTATATGAAGATCCCACGGAGACGCCGAGGCCAACTCGCCAGGTATGTGGTCAAATCTTACCGCCGAGATGATAGGTTGGGTTAGGTTTGGTTATATTTCGTTATTAATGTATATGAAGGTCCCACGGAGACGTAGAGTCCAACTCGCCAGGAATGTTGTCAAATATTACAGCCGCGATGTTAGATTGGGTTAGGTTAGGTTATATTACGTTATTGATGTATATGAAGATCCCACGGAGACGTAGAGGCCAACTCGCCAGTAATGTTGTCAAATATTACCGCCGAGATGATAGGTTGGGTTAGGTCAGCTTATATTACGTTATTGATTTATATGAAGGACCCACGTAGACGTAGGGGCCAACTCGTCAGGAATATTGTCAAATATTACCGCCGAGATGATAGGTTGGATTAGCTTAAGTTATATTACGTTATTGATGTATATAAAGGTCCCACGGAGACGTAGAAGCCAACAAGCCAGGAATGTTGCCAAATATTGCCGCCGAAATGTTAGATTGGGTCAGGTTAGGTTAGATTACGTTATTGTCGTATATAAAGGACCCACGGAGACGTAGAGGCCAACATGCCAGGAATGTTTGTCAGATATTACAGCCGCGATGTTAGATTGGGTTAGGTTAGGTTATATTACGTTATTGTTGTATATAAAGGTCCCACGGAGACGTAGAGGCCAACTCGCCAGAAATGCTTTCAAATAATAGCGCCAAGAGGTTAGGTTGGGTCAGGTTAGGTTATATTACGTTATTGATGTATATGAAGATCCCACGGAGACGTAGAGGCCAACTCGCCAGGTATGTGGTCACATATTACCGCCGAGATGATTGGTTGGGTTACGTTAGGTTATATTACGTTATTGATGTATATAAAGGTCCCACGGAGACGTAGAGTCCAACTCGTCAGGAATATTGTCAAATATTACCGCCGAGATCATAGGTTGGATTAGGTTAGGTTATACTAAGTTATTGATGTATATGAAGATCCCATGGAGACGCAGAGGCCAACTCGCCAGGTATGTGGTCAAATATTACCGCCGAGATGATAGGTTGGGTTAGGTTTGGTTATATTTCGTTATTGATGTATATGAAGGTCCCACGGAGACGTAGAGGCCAACTCCCCAGGAATGTTGTCAAATATTACCGCCGAAATGTTAGGTTGGGTTAGGTTTGGTTATATTTCGTTATTGATGTATATGAAGGTCCCACGGAGACGTAGAGGCCAACATGCCAGGAATGTTGTCAAATATTACAGCCGCGATGTTAGATTGGGCTAGGTTAGGTTATATTACGTTATTGATGTATATAAAGGTCCCACGGAGACGTAGAGGCCAACTCCGCAGGAATGTCGTCAAATATTACCGCCGAGATGATAGGTTGGATTAGGTTAGGTTATATTAAGTTATTGATGTATATGAAGATCCCACGGAGACGCCGAGGCCAACTCGCCAGGTATGTGGTCAAATCTTACCGCCGAGATGATAGGTTGGGTTAGGTTTGGTTATATTTCCTTATTGATGTATATGAAGGTCCCACGGAGACGTAGAGGCCAACATGCCAGGAATGTTGTCAAATATTACAGCCGCGATGTTAGATTGGGCTAGGTTAGGTTATATTACGTTATTGATGTATATGAAGGTCCCACGGAGACGTAGAGGCCAACATGCCAGGAATGTTGTCAAATATTACAGCCGCGATGTTAGATTGGGCTAGGTTAGGTTATATTACGTTATTGCTGTATATAAAGGTCCCACGGAGACGTAGAGGCCAACTCCCCAGGAATGTCGTCAAATATTACCGCCGAGATGGGAGGTTGGGTTAGGTTAGGTTATATTACGTTATTGATGTATATAAATGTCCCACGGAGACGTAGAGGCCAACAAGCCAGGAATGTTGCCAAATATTGCCGCCGAAATGTTAGGTTGGGTTATGTTAGGTTATATTACGTTATTGATGTATATAAAGGTCCCACGGAGACATAGAGGCCAACTCGTCAGGAATGTTGTCAAATATTACCGCCGAGATGATAGGTTGGATTAGGTTAGGTTATATTAAGTTATTGATGTATATGAAGATCCCACGGAGACGCCGAGGCCAACTCGCCAGGTATGTGGTCAAATCTTACCGCCGAGATGATAGGTTGGGTTAGGATTGGTTATATTTCGTTATAAATGTATATGAAGGTCCCACGGAGACGTAGAGTAAAACTCGCCGGGAATGTTGTCAAATATTACAGCCGCGATGTCAGATTGGGTTACGTTAGGTTATATTACGTTATTGACGTATATAAAGGTCCCACGGAGACGTAGAGGCCAACAAGCCAGGAATGTTGCCAAATATTACCGCCGAGATGTGAGGTTGGGTTAGGTTAGGTTATATTACGTTATTGATGTATATAAAGGTCCCACGGAGACATAGAGGACAACTCGTCAGGAATGTGGTCAAATATTACCGCCGAGAAGATAGGTTGGATTAGGTTAGGTTATATTACGTTATTGATGTATATGAAGATCCCACGGAGACGTAGAGGCCAACTCCCCAGGAATGTTGTCAAATATTACCGCCGAAATGTTAGGTTGGGTTAGGTTTGGTTATATTTCGTTATTGATGTATATGAAGATCCCACGGAGACGTAGAGGTCAACCCGGCGGGAAAGTTTTCAAATATTACCGCCGAGATGATAGGTTGGGTTAGGTTTGGTTATATTACGTTATTGATGTATATAAAGGTCCCACGGAGACGTAGAGGCCAACTCCGCAGGAATGTCGTCAAATATTACCGCCGAGATGATAGGTTGGATTAGGTTAGGTTATATTAAGTTATTGATGTATATGAAGATCCCACGGAGACGCCGAGGCCAACTCGCCAGGTATGTGGTCAAATCTTACCGCCGAGATGATAGGTTGGGTTAGGTTTGGTTATATTTCGTTATTAATGTATATGAAGGTCCCACGGAGACGTAGAGTCCAACTCGCCAGGAATGTTGTCAAATATTACAGCCGCGATGTTAGATTGGGTTAGGTTAGGTTATATTAAGTTATTGATGTATATGAAGATCCCACGGAGACGCAGAGGCCAACTCGCCAGGTATGTGGTCAAATATTACCGCCGAGATGATAGGTTGGGTTAGGTTTGGTTATATTTCGTTATTAATGTATATAAAGGTCCCACGGAGACGTAGAGTCCAACTCGCCAGGAATGTTGTCAAATATTACAGCCGCGATGTCAGATTGGGTTAGGTTAGGTTATATTACGCTATTGATGTATATGAAGATCCCACGGAGACGTAGAGGCCAACTCGCCAGGTATGTGGTCAAATATTACCGCCGAGATGATAGGTTGGATTAGGTTAGGTTATATTAAGTTATTGATGTATATGAAGATCCCACGGAGACGCCGAGGCCAACTCGCCAGGTATGTGGTCAAATCTTACCGCCGAGATGATAGGTTGGGTTAGGTTTGGTTATATTTCGTTATTGATGTATATGAAGGTCCCACGGAGACGTAGAGGCCAACATGCCAGGAATGTTGTCAAATATTACAGCCGCGATGTTAGATTGGGCTAGGTTAGGTTATATTACGTTATTGATGTATATAAAGGTCCCACGGAGACGTAGAGGCCAACTCCGCAGGAATGTCGTCAAATATTACCGCCGAGATGATAGGTTGGATTAGGTTAGGTTATATTAAGTTATTGATGTATATGAAGATCCCACGGAGACGCCGAGGCCAACTCGCCAGGTATGTGGTCAAATCTTACCGCCGAGATGATAGGTTGGGTTAGGATTGGTTATATTTCGTTATTAATGTATATGAAGGTCCCACGGAGACGTAGAGTAAAACTCGCCGGGAATGTTGTCAAATATTACAGCCGCGATGTCAGATTGGGTTACGTTAGGTTATATTACGTTATTGACGTATATAAAGGTCCCACGGAGACGTAGAGGCCAACAAGCCAGGAATGTTGCCAAACATTACCGCCGAGATGTGAGGTTGGGTTAGGTTAGGTTATATTACGTTATTGATGTATATAAAGGTCCCACGGAGACATAGAGGACAACTCGTCAGGAATGTGGTCAAATATTACCGCCGAGATGATAGGTTGGATTAGGTTAGGTTATATTACGTTATTGATGTATATGAAGATCCCACGGAGACGTAGAGGCCAACTCGCCAGGTATGTGGTCAAATATTACCGCCGAGATGATAGGTTGGGTTAGGTTTGGTTATATTTCGTTATTGATGTATATGAAGGTCCCACGGAGACGTAGAGGCCAACATGCCAGGAATGTTGTCAAATATTACAGCCGCGATGTTAGATTGGGCTAGGTTAGGTTATATTACGTTATTGATGTATATAAAGGTCCCACGGAGACGTAGAGGCCAACTCCGCAGGAATGTCGTCAAATATTACCGCCGAGATGATAGGTTGGATTAGGTTAGGTTATATTAAGTTATTGATGTATATGAAGATCCCACGGAGACGCCGAGGCCAACTCGCCAGGTATGTGGTCAAATCTTACCGCCGAGATGATAGGTTGGGTTAGGTTTGGTTATATTTCGTTATTAATGTATATGAAGGTCCCACGGAGACGTAGAGTCCAACTCGCCAGGAATGTTGTCAAATATTACAGCCGCGATGTTAGATTGGGTTAGGTTAGGTTATATTACGTTATTGATGTATATGAAGATCCCACGGAGACGTAGAGGCCAACTCGCCAGGAATGTTGTCAAATATTACCGCCGAGATGATAGGTTGGGTTAGGTCAGCTTATATTACGTTATTGATTTATATGAAGGACCCACGTAGACGTAGGGGCCAACTCGTCAGGAATATTGTCAAATATTACCGCCGAGATGATAGGTTGGATTAGCTTAAGTTATATTACGTTATTGATGTATATAAAAGTCCCACGGAGACGTAGAAGCCAACAAGCCAGGAATGTTGCCAAATATTGCCGCCGAAATGTTAGATTGGGTCAGGTTAGGTTAGATTACGTTATTGTCGTATATAAAGGACCCACGGAGACGTAGAGGCCAACATGCCAGGAATGTTGGTCAGATATTACAGCCGCGATGTTAGATTGGGTTAGGTTAGGTTATATTACGTTATTGTTGTATATAAAGGTCCCACGGAGACGTAGAGGCCAACTCGCCAGGAATGCTTTCAAATAATAGCGCCAAGAGGTTAGGTTGGGTCAGGTTAGGTTATATTACGTTATTGATGTATATGAAGATCCCACGGAGACGTAGAGGCCAACTCGCCAGGTATGTGGTCACATATTACCGCCGAGATGATAGGTTGGGTTACGTTAGGTTATATTACGTTATTGATGTATATAAAGGTCCCACGGAGACGTAGAGTCCAACTCATCAGGAATATTGTCAAATATTACCGCCGAGATCATAGGTTGGATTAGGTTAGGTTATACTAAGTTATTGATGTATATGAAGATCCCATGGAGACGCAGAGGCCAACTCGCCAGGTATGTGGTCAAATATTACCGCCGAGATGATAGGTTGGGTTAGGTTTGGTTATATTTCGTTATTGATGTATATGAAGGTCCCACGGAGACGTAGAGGCCAACATGCCAGGAATGTTGTCAAATATTACAGCCGCGATGTTAGATTGGGCTAGGTTAGGTTATATTACGTTATTGATGTATATAAAGGTCCCACGGAGACGTAGAGGCCAACTCCCCAGGAATGTTGTCAAATATTACAGCCGCGATGTTAGATTGGGTTAGGTTAGGTTATATTACGTTATTGATGTATATGAAGATCCCACGGAGACGTAGAGGCCAACTCGCCAGTAATGTTGTCAAATATTACCGCCGAGATGATAGGTTGGGTTAGGTCAGCTTATATTACGTTATTGATTTATATGAAGGACCCACGTAGACGTAGGGGCCAACTCGTCAGGAATATTGTCAAATATTACCGCCGAGATGATAGGTTGGATTAGCTTAAGTTATATTACGTTATTGATGTATATAAAGGTCCCACGGAGACGTAGAAGCCAACAAGCCAGGAATGTTGCCAAATATTGCCGCCGAAATGTTAGATTGGGTCAGGTTAGGTTAGATTACGTTATTGTCGTATATAAAGGACCCACGGAGACGTAGAGGCCAACATGCCAGGAATGTTGGTCAGATATTACAGCCGCGATGTTAGATTGGGTTAGGTTAGGTTATATTACGTTATTGTTGTATATAAAGGTCCCACGGAGACGTAGAGGCCAACTCGCCAGGAATGCTTTCAAATAATAGCGCCAAGAGGTTAGGTTGGGACAGGTTAGGTTATATTACGTTATTGATGTATATGAAGATCCCACGGAGACGTAGAGGCCAACTCGTCAGGTATGTGGTCACATATTACCGCCGAGATGATAGGTTGGGTTACGTTAGGTTATATTACGTTATTGATGTATATAAAGGTCCCACGGAGACGTAGAGTCCAACTCGTCAGGAATATTGTCAAATATTACCGCCGAGATCATAGGTTGGATTAGGTTAGGTTATACTAAGTTATTGATGTATATGAAGATCCCATGGAGACGCAGAGGCCAACTCGCCAGGTATGTGGTCAAATATTACCGCCGAGATGATAGGTTGGGTTAGGTTTGGTTATATTCCGTTATTGATGTATATGAAGGTCCCACGGAGACGTAGAGGCCAACTCCCCAGGAATGTTGTCAAATATTACCGCCGAAATGTTAGGTTGGGTTAGGTTAGGTTATATTACGTTATTGATGTATATAAAGGCCCCACGCAGACGTAGAGGCCAACCCGCCAGGAATGTTTTCAAATATTACCGCCGAGATGATAGGTTGGGTTAGGTTAGGTTATATTTCGTCATTGATATATATGATGGTCCCACGGAGACGTAGAGGCCAACAAGTCAGGAATGTTGCCAAATATTACCGCCGAGATGTGAGGTTGGGTTAGGTTAGGTTATATTACGTTATTGATGTATATAAAGGTCCCACGGAGACGTAGAAGCCAACTCGCCAGGATTGTTGCCAAATATTACAGCCGCGACCTTAGATTGGGTTAGGTTAGGTTATATTACGTTATTGTTGTATATAAAGGTCCCACGGAGACGTAGAGGCGAACATGCCAGGAATGTTGGTCAAATATTACAGCCGCGATGTTAGATTGTGTTAGGTTAGGTTATATTACGTTATTGATGTATATGAAGATCCCACGGAGACGTAGAGGTCAACCCGGCGGGAAAGTTTTCAAATATTACCGCCGAGATGATAGGTTGGGTTAGGTTTGGTTATATTTCGTTATTGATGTATATGAAGGTCCCACGGAGACGTAGAGGCCAACATGCCAGGAATGTTGTCAAATATTACAGCCGCGATGTTAGATTGGGCTAGGTTAGGTTATATTACGTTATTGATGTATATAAAGGTCCCACGGAGACGTAGAGGCCAACTCCGCAGGAATGTCGTCAAATATTACCGCCGAGATGATAGGTTGGATTAGGTTAGGTTATATTAAGTTATTGATGTATATGAAGATCCCACGGAGACGCCGAAGCCAACTCGCCAGGTATGTGGTCAAATCTTACCGCCGAGATGATAGGTTGGGTTAGGTTTGGTTATATTTCGTTATTAATGTATATGAAGGTCCCACGGAGACGTAGAGTCCAACTCGCCAGGAATGTTGTCAAATATTACAGCCGCGATGTTAGATTGGGTTAGGTTAGGTTATATTAAGTTATTGATGTATATGAAGATCCCACGGAGACGCAGAGGCCAACTCGCCAGGTATGTGGTCAAATATTACCGCCGAGATGATAGGTTGGGTTAGGTTTGGTTATATTTCGTTATTAATGTATATAAAGGTCCCACGGAGACGTAGAGTCCAACTCGCCAGGAATGTTGTCAAATATTACAGCCGCGATGTTAGATTGGGTTATGTTAGGTTATATTACGCTATTGATGTATATGAAGATCCCACGGAGACGTAGAGGCCAACTCGCCAGGTATGTGGTCAAATATTACCGCCGAGATGATAGGTTGTGTTAGGTTTGGTTATATTTCGTTATTGATGTACATGAAGGTCCCACGGAGACGTAGAGGCCAACATGCCAGGAATGTTGTCAAATATTACAGCCGCGATGTTACATTGGGCTAGGTTAGGTTATATTAGGTTATTGATGTATATAAAGGTCCCACGGAGACGTAGAGGCCAACTCGCCAGGAATGCTGTCAAATAATAGCGCCGAGAGGTTAGGTTGGGTCAGGTTAGGTTATATTACGTTATTGATGTATATGAAGATCCCACGGAGACGTAGAGGCCAACTCGCCAGGTATGTGGTCACATATTACCGCCGAGATGATAGGTTGGGTTACGTTAGGTTATATTACGTTATTGATGTATATAAAGGTCCCACGGAGACGTAGAGGCCAACTCGTGAGGAATATTGTCAAATATTACCGCCGAGATCATAGGTTGGATTAGGTTAGGTTATATTAAGTTATTGATGTATATGAAGATCCCATGGAGACGCAGAGGGCAACTCGCCAGGTATGTGGTCAAATATTACCGCCGAGATGATAGGTTGGGTTAGGTTTGGTTATATTTCGTTATTAATGTATATGAAGGTCCCACGGAGACGTAGAGTAAAACTCGCCGGGAATGTTGTCAAATATTACAGCCGCGATGTCAGATTAGGTTACGTTAGGTTATATTACGTTATTGACGTATATAAAGGTCCCACGGAGACGTAGAGGCCAACCCCCCAGGAAAGTTTTCAAATATTACCGCCGAGATGATAGGTTGGGTTAGGTTAGGTTATATTTCGTCATTGATATATATGAAGGTCCCACGGAGACGTAGAGGCCAACAAGCCAGGAATGTTGCCAAATATTACCGCCGAGATGTGAGGTTGGGTTAGGTTAGGTTATATTACGTTATTGATGTATATAAAGGTCCCACGGAGACATAGAGGACAACTCGTCAGGAATGTGGTCAAATATTACCGCCGAGATGATAGGTTGGATTAGGTTAGGTTATATTACGTTATTGATGTATATGAAGATCCCACGGAGACGTAGAGGCCAACTCGCCAGGTATGTGGTCAAATATTACCGCCGAGATGATAGGTTGGGTTAGGTTTGGTTATATTTCCTTATTGATGTATATGAAGGTCCCACGGAGACGTAGAGGCCAACATGCCAGGAATGTTGTCAAATATTACAGCCGCGATGTTAGATTGGGCTAGGTTAGGTTATATTACGTTATTGATGTATATGAAGGTCCCACGGAGACGTAGAGGCCAACATGCCAGGAATGTTGTCAAATATTACAGCCGCGATGTTAGATTGGGCTAGGTTAGGTTATATTACGTTATTGCTGTATATAAAGGTCCCACGGAGACGTAGAGGCCAACTCCCCAGGAATGTCGTCAAATATTACCGCCGAGATGGGAGGTTGGGTTAGGTTAGGTTATATTACGTTATTGATGTATATAAATGTCCCACGGAGACGTAGAGGCCAACAAGCCAGGAATGTTGCCAAATATTGCCGCCGAAATGTTAGGTTGGGTTATGTTAGGTTATATTACGTTATTGATGTATATAAAGGTCCCACGGAGACATAGAGGCCAACTCGTCAGGAATGTTGTCAAATATTACCGCCGAGATGATAGGTTGGATTAGGTTAGGTTATATTAAGTTATTGATGTATATGAAGATCCCACGGAGACGCCGAGGCCAACTCGCCAGGTATGTGGTCAAATCTTACCGCCGAGATGATAGGTTGGGTTAGGATTGGTTATATTTCGTTATTAATGTATATGAAGGTCCCACGGAGACGTAGAGTAAAGCTCGCCGGGAATGTTGTCAAATATTACAGCCGCGATGTCAGATTGGGTTACGTTAGGTTATATTACGTTATTGACGTATATAAAGGTCCCACGGAGACGTAGAGGCCAACAAGCCAGGAATGTTGCCAAATATTACCGCCGAGATGTGAGGTTGGGTTAGGTTAGGTTATATTACGCTATTGATGTATATAAAGGTCCCACGGAGACATAGAGGACAACTCGTCAGGAATGTGGTCAAATATTACCGCCGAGAAGATAGGTTGGATTAGGTTAGGTTATATTACGTTATTGATGTATATGAAGATCCCACGGAGACGTAGAGGCCAACTCGCCAGGTATGTGGTCAAATATTACCGCCGAGATGATAGGTTGGGTTAGGTTTGGTTATATTTCGTTATTGATGTATATGAAGGTCCCACGGAGACGTAGAGGCCAACATGCCAGGAATGTTGTCAAATATTACAGCCGCGATGTTAGATTGGGCTAGGTTAGGTTATATTACGTTATTGATGTATATAAAGGTCCCACGGAGACGTAGAGGCCAACTCCGCAGGAATGTCGTCAAATATTACCGCCGAGATGATAGGTTGGATTAGGTTAGGTTATATTAAGTTATTGATGTATATGAAGATCCCACGGAGACGCCGAGGCCAACTCGCCAGGTATGTGGTCAAATCTTACCGCCGAGATGATAGGTTGGGTTAGGTTTGGTTATATTTCGTTATTAATGTATATGAAGGTCCCACGGAGACGTAGAGTCCAACTCGCCAGGAATGTTGTCAAATATTACAGCCGCGATGTTAGATTGGGTTAGGTTAGGTTATATTACGTTATTGATGTATATGAAGATCCCACGGAGACGTAGAGGCCAACTCGCCAGGAATGTTGTCAAATATTACCGCCGAGATGATAGGTTGGGTTAGGTCAGCTTATATTACGTTATTGATTTATATGAAGGACCCACGTAGACGTAGGGGCCAACTCGTCAGGAATATTGTCAAATATTACCGCCGAGATGATAGGTTGGATTAGCTTAAGTTATATTACGTTATTGATGTATATAAAAGTCCCACGGAGACGTAGAAGCCAACAAGCCAGGAATGTTGCCAAATATTGCCGCCGAAATGTTAGATTGGGTCAGGTTAGGTTAGATTACGTTATTGTCGTATATAAAGGACCCACGGAGACGTAGAGGCCAACATGCCAGGAATGTTGGTCAGATATTACAGCCGCGATGTTAGATTGGGTTAGGTTAGGTTATATTACGTTATTGTTGTATATAAAGGTCCCACGGAGACGTAGAGGCCAACTCGCCAGGAATGCTTTCAAATAATAGCGCCAAGAGGTTAGGTTGGGTCAGGTTAGGTTATATTACGTTATTGATGTATATGAAGATCCCACGGAGACGTAGAGGCCAACTCGCCAGGTATGTGGTCACATATTACCGCCGAGATGATAGGTTGGGTTACGTTAGGTTATATTACGTTATTGATGTATATAAAGGTCCCACGGAGACGTAGAGTCCAACTCGTCAGGAATATTGTCAAATATTACCGCCGAGATCATAGGTTGGATTAGGTTAGGTTATACTAAGTTATTGATGTATATGAAGATCCCATGGAGACGCAGAGGCCAACTCGCCAGGTATGTGGTCAAATATTACCGCCGAGATGATAGGTTGGGTTAGGTTTGGTTATATTTCGTTATTGATGTATATGAAGGTCCCACGGAGACGTAGAGGCCAACATGCCAGGAATGTTGTCAAATATTACAGCCGCGATGTTAGATTGGGCTAGGTTAGGTTATATTACGTTATTGATGTATATAAAGGTCCCACGGAGACGTAGAGGCCAACTCCCCAGGAATGTTGTCAAATATTACAGCCGCGATGTTAGATTGGGTTAGGTTAGGTTATATTACGTTATTGATGTATATGAAGATCCCACGGAGACGTAGAGGCCAACTCGCCAGTAATGTTGTCAAATATTACCGCCGAGATGATAGGTTGGGTTAGGTCAGCTTATATTACGTTATTGATTTATATGAAGGACCCACGTAGACGTAGGGGCCAACTCGTCAGGAATATTGTCAAATATTACCGCCGAGATGATAGGTTGGATTAGCTTAAGTTATATTACGTTATTGATGTATATAAAGGTCCCACGGAGACGTAGAAGCCAACAAGCCAGGAATGTTGCCAAATATTGCCGCCGAAATGTTAGATTGGGTCAGGTTAGGTTAGATTACGTTATTGTCGTATATAAAGGACCCACGGAGACGTAGAGGCCAACATGCCAGGAATGTTGGTCAGATATTACAGCCGCGATGTTAGATTGGGTTAGGTTAGGTTATATTACGTTATTGTTGTATATAAAGGTCCCACGGAGACGTAGAGGCCAACTCGCCAGGAATGCTTTCAAATAATAGCGCCAAGAGGTTAGGTTGGGACAGGTTAGGTTATATTACGTTATTGATGTATATGAAGATCCCACGGAGACGTAGAGGCCAACTCGTCAGGTATGTGGTCACATATTACCGCCGAGATGATAGGTTGGGTTACGTTAGGTTATATTACGTTATTGATGTATATAAAGGTCCCACGGAGACGTAGAGTCCAACTCGTCAGGAATATTGTCAAATATTACCGCCGAGATCATAGGTTGGATTAGGTTAGGTTATACTAAGTTATTGATGTATATGAAGATCCCATGGAGACGCAGAGGCCAACTCGCCAGGTATGTGGTCAAATATTACCGCCGAGATGATAGGTTGGGTTAGGTTTGGTTATATTCCGTTATTGATGTATATGAAGGTCCCACGGAGACGTAGAGGCCAACTCCCCAGGAATGTTGTCAAATATTACCGCCGAAATGTTAGGTTGGGTTAGGTTAGGTTATATTACGTTATTGATGTATATAAAGGCCCCACGCAGACGTAGAGGCCAACCCGCCAGGAATGTTTTCAAATATTACCGCCGAGATGATAGGTTGGGTTAGGTTAGGTTATATTTCGTCATTGATATATATGATGGTCCCACGGAGACGTAGAGGCCAACAAGTCAGGAATGTTGCCAAATATTACCGCCGAGATGTGAGGTTGGGTTAGGTTAGGTTATATTACGTTATTGATGTATATAAAGGTCCCACGGAGACGTAGAAGCCAACTCGCCAGGATTGTTGCCAAATATTACAGCCGCGACCTTAGATTGGGTTAGGTTAGGTTATATTACGTTATTGTTGTATATAAAGGTCCCACGGAGACGTAGAGGCGAACATGCCAGGAATGTTGGTCAAATATTACAGCCGCGATGTTAGATTGTGTTAGGTTAGGTTATATTACGTTATTGATGTATATGAAGATCCCACGGAGACGTAGAGGTCAACCCGGCGGGAAAGTTTTCAAATATTACCGCCGAGATGATAGGTTGGGTTAGGTTTGGTTATATTTCGTTATTGATGTATATGAAGGTCCCACGGAGACGTAGAGGCCAACATGCCAGGAATGTTGTCAAATATTACAGCCGCGATGTTAGATTGGGCTAGGTTAGGTTATATTACGTTATTGATGTATATAAAGGTCCCACGGAGACGTAGAGGCCAACTCCGCAGGAATGTCGTCAAATATTACCGCCGAGATGATAGGTTGGATTAGGTTAGGTTATATTAAGTTATTGATGTATATGAAGATCCCACGGAGACGCCGAAGCCAACTCGCCAGGTATGTGGTCAAATCTTACCGCCGAGATGATAGGTTGGGTTAGGTTTGGTTATATTTCGTTATTAATGTATATGAAGGTCCCACGGAGACGTAGAGTCCAACTCGCCAGGAATGTTGTCAAATATTACAGCCGCGATGTTAGATTGGGTTAGGTTAGGTTATATTAAGTTATTGATGTATATGAAGATCCCACGGAGACGCAGAGGCCAACTCGCCAGGTATGTGGTCAAATATTACCGCCGAGATGATAGGTTGGGTTAGGTTTGGTTATATTTCGTTATTAATGTATATAAAGGTCCCACGGAGACGTAGAGTCCAACTCGCCAGGAATGTTGTCAAATATTACAGCCGCGATGTTAGATTGGGTTATGTTAGGTTATATTACGCTATTGATGTATATGAAGATCCCACGGAGACGTAGAGGCCAACTCGCCAGGTATGTGGTCAAATATTACCGCCGAGATGATAGGTTGTGTTAGGTTTGGTTATATTTCGTTATTGATGTACATGAAGGTCCCACGGAGACGTAGAGGCCAACATGCCAGGAATGTTGTCAAATATTACAGCCGCGATGTTACATTGGGCTAGGTTAGGTTATATTAGGTTATTGATGTATATAAAGGTCCCACGGAGACGTAGAGGCCAACTCGCCAGGAATGCTGTCAAATAATAGCGCCGAGAGGTTAGGTTGGGTCAGGTTAGGTTATATTACGTTATTGATGTATATGAAGATCCCACGGAGACGTAGAGGCCAACTCGCCAGGTATGTGGTCACATATTACCGCCGAGATGATAGGTTGGGTTACGTTAGGTTATATTACGTTATTGATGTATATAAAGGTCCCACGGAGACGTAGAGGCCAACTCGTGAGGAATATTGTCAAATATTACCGCCGAGATCATAGGTTGGATTAGGTTAGGTTATATTAAGTTATTGATGTATATGAAGATCCCATGGAGACGCAGAGGGCAACTCGCCAGGTATGTGGTCAAATATTACCGCCGAGATGATAGGTTGGGTTAGGTTTGGTTATATTTCGTTATTAATGTATATGAAGGTCCCACGGAGACGTAGAGTAAAACTCGCCGGGAATGTTGTCAAATATTACAGCCGCGATGTCAGATTAGGTTACGTTAGGTTATATTACGTTATTGACGTATATAAAGGTCCCACGGAGACGTAGAGGCCAACCCCCCAGGAAAGTTTTCAAATATTACCGCCGAGATGATAGGTTGGGTTAGGTTAGGTTATATTTCGTCATTGATATATATGAAGGTCCCACGGAGACGTAGAGGCCAACAAGCCAGGAATGTTGCCAAATATTACCGCCGAGATGTGAGGTTGGGTTAGGTTAGGTTATATTACGTTATTGATGTATATAAAGGTCCCACGGAGACATAGAGGACAACTCGTCAGGAATGTGGTCAAATATTACCGCCGAGATGATAGGTTGGATTAGGTTAGGTTATATTACGTTATTGATGTATATGAAGATCCCACGGAGACGTAGAGGCCAACTCGCCAGGTATGTGGTCAAATATTACCGCCGAGATGATAGGTTGGGTTAGGTTTGGTTATATTTCCTTATTGATGTATATGAAGGTCCCACGGAGACGTAGAGGCCAACATGCCAGGAATGTTGTCAAATATTACAGCCGCGATGTTAGATTGGGCTAGGTTAGGTTATATTACGTTATTGATGTATATGAAGGTCCCACGGAGACGTAGAGGCCAACATGCCAGGAATGTTGTCAAATATTACAGCCGCGATGTTAGATTGGGCTAGGTTAGGTTATATTACGTTATTGCTGTATATAAAGGTCCCACGGAGACGTAGAGGCCAACTCCCCAGGAATGTCGTCAAATATTACCGCCGAGATGGGAGGTTGGGTTAGGTTAGGTTATATTACGTTATTGATGTATATAAATGTCCCACGGAGACGTAGAGGCCAACAAGCCAGGAATGTTGCCAAATATTGCCGCCGAAATGTTAGGTTGGGTTATGTTAGGTTATATTACGTTATTGATGTATATAAAGGTCCCACGGAGACATAGAGGCCAACTCGTCAGGAATGTTGTCAAATATTACCGCCGAGATGATAGGTTGGATTAGGTTAGGTTATATTAAGTTATTGATGTATATGAAGATCCCACGGAGACGCCGAGGCCAACTCGCCAGGTATGTGGTCAAATCTTACCGCCGAGATGATAGGTTGGGTTAGGATTGGTTATATTTCGTTATTAATGTATATGAAGGTCCCACGGAGACGTAGAGTAAAGCTCGCCGGGAATGTTGTCAAATATTACAGCCGCGATGTCAGATTGGGTTACGTTAGGTTATATTACGTTATTGACGTATATAAAGGTCCCACGGAGACGTAGAGGCCAACAAGCCAGGAATGTTGCCAAATATTACCGCCGAGATGTGAGGTTGGGTTAGGTTAGGTTATATTACGTTATTGATGTATATAAAGGTCCCACGGAGACATAGAGGACAACTCGTCAGGAATGTGGTCAAATATTACCGCCGAGAAGATAGGTTGGATTAGGTTAGGTTATATTACGTTATTGATGTATATGAAGATCCCACGGAGACGTAGAGGCCAACTCGCCAGGTATGTGGTCAAATATTACCGCCGAGATGATAGGTTGGGTTAGGTTTGGTTATATTTCGTTATTGATGTATATGAAGGTCCCACGGAGACGTAGAGGCCAACATGCCAGGAATGTTGTCAAATATTACAGCCGCGATGTTAGATTGGGCTAGGTTAGGTTATATTACGTTATTGATGTATATAAAGGTCCCACGGAGACGTAGAGGCCAACTCCGCAGGAATGTCGTCAAATATTACCGCCGAGATGATAGGTTGGATTAGGTTAGGTTATATTAAGTTATTGATGTATATGAAGATCCCACGGAGACGCCGAGGCCAACTCGCCAGGTATGTGGTCAAATCTTACCGCCGAGATGATAGGTTGGGTTAGGTTTGGTTATATTTCGTTATTAATGTATATGAAGGTCCCACGGAGACGTAGAGTCCAACTCGCCAGGAATGTTGTCAAATATTACAGCCGCGATGTTAGATTGGGTTAGGTTAGTTTATATTACGTTATTGATGTATATGAAGATCCCACGGAGACGTAGAGGCCAACTCGCCAGGAATGTTGTCAAATATTACCGCCGAGATGATAGGTTGGGTTAGGTCAGCTTATATTACGTTATTGATTTATATGAAGGACCCACGTAGACGTAGGGGCCAACTCGTCAGGAATATTGTCAAATATTACCGCCGAGATGATAGGTTGGATTAGCTTAAGTTATATTACGTTATTGATGTATATAAAAGTCCCACGGAGACGCAGAAGCCAACAAGCCAGGAATGTTGCCAAATATTGCCGCCGAAATGTTAGATTGGGTCAGGTTAGGTTAGATTACGTTATTGTCGTATATAAAGGACCCACGGAGACGTAGAGGCCAACATGCCAGGAATGTTGGTCAGATATTACAGCCGCGATGTTAGATTGGGTTAGGTTAGGTTATATTACGTTATTGTTGTATATAAAGGTCCCACGGAGACGTAGAGGCCAACTCGCCAGGAATGCTTTCAAATAATAGCGCCAAGAGGTTAGGTTGGGTCAGGTTAGGTTATATTACGTTATTGATGTATATGAAGATCCCACGGAGACGTAGAGGCCAACTCGCCAGGTATGTGGTCAAATATTACCGCCGAGATGATAGGTTGGGTTAGGTTTGGTTATATTTCGTTATTGATGTATATGAAGGTCCCACGGAGACGTAGAGGCCAACATGCCAGGAATGTTGTCAAATATTACAGCCGCGATGTTAGATTGGGCTAGGTTAGGTTATATTACGTTATTGATGTATATAAAGGTCCCACGGAGACGTAGAGGCCAACTCCCCAGGAATGTTGTCAAATATTACCGCCGAAATGTTAGGTTGGGTTAGGTTAGGTTATATTACGTTCTTGATGTATATAAAGGCCCCACGCAGACGTAGAGGCCAACCCGCCAGGAAAGTTTTCAAATATTACCGCCGAGATGATAGGTTGGGTTAGGTTAGGTTATATTTCGTCATTGATATATATGAAGGTCCCACGGAGACGTAGAGGCCAACAAGCCAGGAATGTTGACAAATATTACCGCCGAGATGGGAGGTTGGGTTAGGTTAGGTTATATTACGTTATTGATGTATATAAAGGTCCCACGGAGACGTAGAAGCCAACTCGCCAGGATTGTTGCCAAATATTACCGCCGCGATGTTAGATTGGGTTAGGTTTGTTTATATTTCGTTATTGATGTATATGAAGGTCCCACGGAGACGTAGAGGCCAACATGCCAGGAATGTTGTCAAATATTACAGCCGCGATGTTACATTGGGCTAGGTTAGGTTATATTAGGTTATTGATGTATATAAAGGTCCCACGGAGACGTAGAGGCCAACTCGCCAGGAATGTTGTCAAATATTACCGCCGAAATGTTAGGTTGGGTTAGGTTAGGTTATATTAAGTTATTGATGTATATGAAGATCCCACGGAGACGCAGAGGCCAACTCGCCAGGTATGTGGTCAAATATTACCGCCGAGATGATAGGTTGGGTTAGGTTTGGTTATATTTCGTTATTGATGTACATGAAGGTCCCACGGAGACGTAGAGGCCAACATGCCAGGAATGTTGTCAAATATTACAGCCGCGATGTTACATTGGGCTAGGTTAGGTTATATTAGGTTATTGATGTATATAAAGGTCCCACGGAGACGTAGAGGCCAACTCGCCAGGAATGTTGTCAAATATTACCGCCGAAATGTTAGGTTGGTTTAGGTTAGGTTATATTACGTTCTTGATGTATATAAAGGTCCCACGCAGACGTAGTGGTCAACCCGCCGGGAAAGTTTTCAAATATTACCGCCGAGATGATAGGTTGGGTTAGGTTAGGTTATATTTCGTCATTGATATATATGAAGGTCCCACGGAGACGTAGAGGCCAACAAGCCAGGAATGTTGCCAAATATTACCGCCGAGATGTGAGGTTGGGTTAGGTTAGGTTATATTACGTTATTGATGTATATAAAGGTCCCACGGAGACATAGAGGACAACTCGTCAGGAATGTGGTCAAATATTACCGCCGAGATGATAGGTTGGATTAGGTTAGGTTATATTACGTTATTGATGTATATGAAGATCCCACGGAGACGTAGAGGCCAACTCGCCAGGTATGTGGTCAAATATTACCGCCGAGATGATAGGTTGGGTTAGGTTTGGTTATATTTCCTTATTGATGTATATGAAGGTCCCACGGAGACGTAGAGGCCAACATGCCAGGAATGTTGTCAAATATTACAGCCGCGATGTTAGATTGGGCTAGGTTAGGTTATATTACGTTATTGATGTATATGAAGGTCCCACGGAGACGTAGAGGCCAACATGCCAGGAATGTTGTCAAATATTACAGCCGCGATGTTAGATTGGGCTAGGTTAGGTTATATTACGTTATTGCTGTATATAAAGGTCCCACGGAGACGTAGAGGCCAACTCCCCAGGAATGTCGTCAAATATTACCGCCGAGATGGGAGGTTGGGTTAGGTTAGGTTATATTACGTTATTGATGTATATAAATGTCCCACGGAGACGTAGAGGCCAACAAGCCAGGAATGTTGCCAAATATTGCCGCCGAAATGTTAGGTTGGGTTATGTTAGGTTATATTACTTTATTGATGTATATAAAGGTCCCACGGAGACATAGAGGCCAACTCGTCAGGAATGTTGTCAAATATTACCGCCGAGATGATAGGTTGGATTAGGTTAGGTTATATTAAGTTATTGATGTATATGAAGATCCCACGGAGACGCCGAGGCCAACTCGCCAGGTATGTGGTCAAATCTTACCGCCGAGATGATAGGTTGGGTTAGGATTGGTTATATTTCGTTATTAATGTATATGAAGGTCCCACGGAGACGTAGAGTAAAGCTCGCCGGGAATGTTGTCAAATATTACAGCCGCGATGTCAGATTGGGTTACGTTAGGTTATATTACGTTATTGACGTATATAAAGGTCCCACGGAGACGTAGAGGCCAACAAGCCAGGAATGTTGCCAAATATTACCGCCGAGATGTGAGGTTGGGTTAGGTTAGGTTATATTACGTTATTGATGTATATAAAGGTCCCACGGAGACATAGAGGACAACTCGTCAGGAATGTGGTCAAATATTACCGCCGAGAAGATAGGTTGGATTAGGTTAGGTTATATTACGTTATTGATGTATATGAAGATCCCACGGAGACGTAGAGGCCAACTCGCCAGGTATGTGGTCAAATATTACCGCCGAGATGATAGGTTGGGTTAGGTTTGGTTATATTTCGTTATTGATGTATATGAAGGTCCCACGGAGACGTAGAGGCCAACATGCCAGGAATGTTGTCAAATATTACAGCCGCGATGTTAGATTGGGCTAGGTTAGGTTATATTACGTTATTGATGTATATAAAGGTCCCACGGAGACGTAGAGGCCAACTCCGCAGGAATGTCGTCAAATATTACCGCCGAGATGATAGGTTGGATTAGGTTAGGTTATATTAAGTTATTGATGTATATGAAGATCCCACGGAGACGCCGAGGCCAACTCGCCAGGTATGTGGTCAAATCTTACCGCCGAGATGATAGGTTGGGTTAGGTTTGGTTATATTTCGTTATTAATGTATATGAAGGTCCCACGGAGACGTAGAGTCCAACTCGCCAGGAATGTTGTCAAATATTACAGCCGCGATGTTAGATTGGGTTAGGTTAGGTTATATTACGTTATTGATGTATATGAAGATCCCACGGAGACGTAGAGGCCAACTCGCCAGGAATGTTGTCAAATATTACCGCCGAGATGATAGGTTGGGTTAGGTCAGCTTATATTACGTTATTGATTTATATGAAGGACCCACGTAGACGTAGGGGCCAACTCGTCAGGAATATTGTCAAATATTACCGCCGAGATGATAGGTTGGATTAGCTTAAGTTATATTACGTTATTGATGTATATAAAAGTCCCACGGAGACGCAGAAGCCAACAAGCCAGGAATGTTGCCAAATATTGCCGCCGAAATGTTAGATTGGGTCAGGTTAGGTTAGATTACGTTATTGTCGTATATAAAGGACCCACGGAGACGTAGAGGCCAACATGCCAGGAATGTTGGTCAGATATTACAGCCGCGATGTTAGATTGGGTTAGGTTAGGTTATATTACGTTATTGTTGTATATAAAGGTCCCACGGAGACGTAGAGGCCAACTCGCCAGGAATGCTTTCAAATAATAGCGCCAAGAGGTTAGGTTGGGTCAGGTTAGGTTATATTACGTTATTGATGTATATGAAGATCCCACGGAGACGTAGAGGCCAACTCGCCAGGTATGTGGTCAAATATTACCGCCGAGATGATAGGTTGGGTTAGGTTTGGTTATATTTCGTTATTGATGTATATGAAGGTCCCACGGAGACGTAGAGGCCAACATGCCAGGAATGTTGTCAAATATTACAGCCGCGATGTTAGATTGGGCTAGGTTAGGTTATATTACGTTATTGATGTATATAAAGGTCCCACGGAGACGTAGAGGCCAACTCCCCAGGAATGTTGTCAAATATTACCGCCGAAATGTTAGGTTGGGTTAGGTTAGGTTATATTACGTTCTTGATGTATATAAAGGCCCCACGCAGACGTAGAGGCCAACCCGCCAGGAAAGTTTTCAAATATTACCGCCGAGATGATAGGTTGGGTTAGGTTAGGTTATATTTCGTCATTGATATATATGAAGGTCCCACGGAGACGTAGAGGCCAACAAGCCAGGAATGTTGACAAATATTACCGCCGAGATGGGAGGTTGGGTTAGGTTAGGTTATATTACGTTATTGATGTATATAAAGGTCCCACGGAGACGTAGAAGCCAACTCGCCAGGATTGTTGCCAAATATTACCGCCGCGATGTTAGATTGGGTTAGGTTTGTTTATATTTCGTTATTGATGTATATGAAGGTCCCACGGAGACGTAGAGGCCAACATGCCAGGAATGTTGTCAAATATTACAGCCGCGATGTTACATTGGGCTAGGTTAGGTTATATTAGGTTATTGATGTATATAAAGGTCCCACGGAGACGTAGAGGCCAACTCGCCAGGAATGTTGTCAAATATTACCGCCGAAATGTTAGGTTGGGTTAGGTTAGGTTATATTAAGTTATTGATGTATATGAAGATCCCACGGAGACGCAGAGGCCAACTCGCCAGGTATGTGGTCAAATATTACCGCCGAGATGATAGGTTGGGTTAGGTTTGGTTATATTTCGTTATTGATGTACATGAAGGTCCCACGGAGACGTAGAGGCCAACATGCCAGGAATGTTGTCAAATATTACAGCCGCGATGTTACATTGGGCTAGGTTAGGTTATATTAGGTTATTGATGTATATAAAGGTCCCACGGAGACGTAGAGGCCAACTCGCCAGGAATGTTGTCAAATATTACCGCCGAAATGTTAGGTTGGTTTAGGTTAGGTTATATTACGTTCTTGATGTATATAAAGGTCCCACGCAGACGTAGTGGTCAACCCGCCGGGAAAGTTTTCAAATATTACCGCCGAGATGATAGGTTGGGTTAGGTTAGGTTATATTTCGTCATTGATATATGTGAAGGTCCCACGGAGACGTAGGGGCCAACTCGTCAGGAATATTGTCAAATATTACCGCCGAGATGATAGGTTGGATTAGGTTAGGTTGTATTACGTTATTGATGTATATAAATGTCCCACGGAGACGTAGAGACCAACAAACCAGGAATGTTGTCAAATATTGCCGCCGAAATGTTAGGTTGGGTTAGGTTAGGTTATATTACGTTATTGATGTATATAAAGGTCCCACGGAGACATAGAGGACAAGTCGTCAGGAATGTTGTCAAATATTACCGCCGAGATGTGAGGTTGGGTTAGGTTAGGTTATACTACGTTATTGATGTATATAAAGGTCCCACGGAGACATAGAGGACAACTCGTCAGGAATGTGGTCAAATATTACCGCCGAGATGATAGGTTGGATTAGGTTAGGTTATATTACGTTATTGATGTATATGAAGATCCCACGGAGACGTAGAGGCCAACTCGCCAGGTATGTGGTCAAATATTACCGCCGAGATGATAGGTTGGGTTAGGTTTGGTTATATTTCCTTATTGATGTATATGAAGGTCCCACGGAGACGTAGAGGCCAACAAGCCAGGAATGTTGCCAAATATTACCGCCGAGATGTGAGGTTGGGTTAGGTTAGGTTATATTACGTTATTGATGTATATAAAGGTCCCACGGAGACATAGAGGACAACTCGTCAGGAATGTGGTCAAATATTACCGCCGAGATGATAGGTTGGATTAGGTTAGGTTATATTACGTTATTGATGTATATGAAGATCCCACGGAGACGTAGAGGCCAACTCGCCAGGTATGTGGTCAAATATTACCGCCGAGATGATAGGTTGGGTTAGGTTTGGTTATATTTCGTTATTGATGTATATGAAGGTCCCACGGAGACGTAGAGGCCAACATGCCAGGAATGTTGTCAAATATTACAGCCGCGATGTTAGATTGGGCTAGGTTAGGTTATATTACGTTATTGATGTATATAAAGGTCCCACGGAGACGTAGAGGCCAACTCCGCAGGAATGTCGTCAAATATTACCGCCGAGATGATAGGTTGGATTAGGTTAGGTTATATTAAGTTATTGATGTATATGAAGATCCCACGGAGACGCCGAGGCCAACTCGCCAGGTATGTGGTCAAATCTTACCGCCGAGATGATAGGTTGGGTTAGGTTTGGTTATATTTCGTTATTAATGTATATGAAGGTCCCACGGAGACGTAGAGTCCAACTCGCCAGGAATGTTGTCAAATATTACAGCCGCGATGTTAGATTGGGTTAGGTTAGGTTATATTACGTTATTGTTGTATATAAAGGTCCCACGGAGACGTAGAGGCCAACTCGCCAGGAATGCTTTCAAATAATAGCGCCAAGAGGTTAGGTTGGGTCAGGTTAGGTTATATTACGTTATTGATGTATATGAAGATCCCACGGAGACGTAGAGGCCAACTCGCCAGGTATGTGGTCACATATTACCGCCGAGATGATAGGTTGGGTTACGTTAGGTTATATTACGTTATTGATGTATATAAAGGTCCCACGGAGACGTAGAGTCCAACTCGTCAGGAATATTGTCAAATATTACCGCCGAGATCATAGGTTGGATTAGGTTAGGTTATACTAAGTTATTGATGTATATGAAGATCCCATGGAGACGCAGAGGCCAACTCGCCAGGTATGTGGTCAAATATTACCGCCGAGATGATAGGTTGGGTTAGGTTTGGTTATATTTCGTTATTGATGTATATGAAGGTCCCACGGAGACGTAGAGGCCAACATGCCAGGAATGTTGGTCAAATATTACAGCCGCGATGTTAGATTGTGTTAGGTTAGGTTATATTTCGTCATTGATATATATGATGGTCCCACGGAGACGTAGAGGCCAACAAGTCAGGAATGTTGCCAAATATTACCGCCGAGATGTGAGGTTGGGTTAGGTTAGCTTATATTACGTTATTGATGTATATAAAGGTCCCACGGAGACGTAGAAGCCAACTCGCCAGGATTGTTGCCAAATATTACAGCCGCGACCTTAGATTGGGTTAGGTTAGGTTATATTACGTTATTGTTGTATATAAAGGTCCCACGGAGACGTAGAGGCCAACATGCCAGGAATGTTGGTCAAATATTACAGCCGCGATGTTAGATTGTGTTAGGTTAGGTTATATTACGTTATTGATGTATATGAAGATCCCACGGAGACGTAGAGGTCAACCCGGCGGGAAAGTTTTCAAATATTACCGCCGAGATGATAGGTTGGGTTAGGTTAGGTTATATTTCGTCATTGATATATATGAAGGTCCCACGGAGACGTAGAGGCCAACAAGCCAGGAATGTTGACAAATATTACCGCCGAGATGGGAGGTTGGGTTAGGTTAGGTTATATTACGTTATTGATGTATATAAAGGTCCCACGGAGACGTAGAAGCCAACTCGCCAGGATTGTTGCCAAATATTACCGCCGCGATGTTAGATTGGGTTAGGTTTGGTTATATTTCGTTATTGATGTATATGAAGGTCCCACGGAGACGTAGAGGCCAACATGCCAGGAATGTTGTCAAATATTACAGCCGCGATGTTACATTGGGCTAGGTTAGGTTATATTAGGTTATTGATGTATATAAAGGTCCCACGGAGACGTAGAGGCCAACTCGCCAGGAATGTTGTCAAATATTACCGCCGAAATGTTAGGTTGGGTTAGGTTAGGTTATATTAAGTTATTGATGTATATGAAGATCCCACGGAGACGCAGAGGCCAACTCGCCAGGTATGTGGTCAAATATTACCGCCGAGATGATAGGTTGGGTTAGGTTTGGTTATATTTCGTTATTAATGTATATAAAGGTCCCACGGAGACGTAGAGTCCAACTCGCCAGGAATGTTGTCAAATATTACAGCCGCGATGTTAGATTGGGTTAGGTTAGGTTATATTACGCTATTGATGTATATGAAGATCCCACGGAGACGTAGAGGCCAACTCGCCAGGTATGTGGTCAAATATTACCGCCGAGATGATAGGTTGTGTTAGGTTTGGTTATATTTCGTTATTGATGTACATGAAGGTCCCACGGAGACGTAGAGGCCAACATGCCAGGAATGTTGTCAAATATTACCGCCGAGATCATAGGTTGGATTAGGTTAGGTTATACTAAGTTATTGATGTATATGAAGATCCCATGGAGACGCAGAGGCCAACTCGCCAGGTATGTGGTCAAATATTACCGCCGAGATGATAGGTTGGGTTAGGTTAGGTTATATTAAGTTATTGATGTATATGAAGATCCCACGGAGACGCAGAGGCCAACTCGCCAGGTATGTGGTCAAATATTACCGCCGAGATGATAGGTTGGGTTAGGTTTGGTTATATTTCGTTATTAATGTATATAAAGGTCCCACGGAGACGTAGAGTCCAACTCCCCAGGAATGTTGTCAAATATTACAGCCGCGATGTTAGATTGGGTTAGGTTAGGTTATATTACGCTATTGATGTATATGAAGATCCCACGGAGACGTAGAGGCCAACTCGCCAGGTATGTGGTCAAATATTACCGCCGAGATGATAGGTTGGGTTAGGTTTGGTTATATTTCCTTATTGATGTATATGAAGGTCCCACGGAGACGTAGAGGCCAACAAGCCAGGAATGTTGCCAAATATTACCGCCGAGATGTGAGGTTGGGTTAGGTTAGGTTATATTACGTTATTGATGTATATAAAGGTCCCACGGAGACATAGAGGACAACTCGTCAGGAATGTGGTCAAATATTACCGCCGAGATGATAGGTTGGATTAGGTTAGGTTATATTACGTTATTGATGTATATGAAGATCCCACGGAGACGTAGAGGCCAACTCGCCAGGTATGTGGTCAAATATTACCGCCGAGATGATAGGTTGGGTTAGGTTTGGTTATATTTCGTTATTGATGTATATGAAGGTCCCACGGAGACGTAGAGGCCAACATGCCAGGAATGTTGTCAAATATTACAGCCGCGATGTTAGATTGGGCTAGGTTAGGTTATATTACGTTATTGATGTATATAAAGGTCCCACGGAGACGTAGAGGCCAACTCCGCAGGAATGTCGTCAAATATTACCGCCGAGATGATAGGTTGGATTAGGTTAGGTTATATTAAGTTATTGATGTATATGAAGATCCCACGGAGACGCCGAGGCCAACTCGCCAGGTATGTGGTCAAATCTTACCGCCGAGATGATAGGTTGGGTTAGGTTTGGTTATATTTCGTTATTAATGTATATGAAGGTCCCACGGAGACGTAGAGTCCAACTCGCCAGGAATGTTGTCAAATATTACAGCCGCGATGTTAGATTGGGTTAGGTTAGGTTATATTACGTTATTGTTGTATATAAAGGTCCCACGGAGACGTAGAGGCCAACTCGCCAGGAATGCTTTCAAATAATAGCGCCAAGAGGTTAGGTTGGGTCAGGTTAGGTTATATTACGTTATTGATGTATATGAAGATCCCACGGAGACGTAGAGGCCAACTCGCCAGGTATGTGGTCACATATTACCGCCGAGATGATAGGTTGGGTTACGTTAGGTTATATTACGTTATTGATGTATATAAAGGTCCCACGGAGACGTAGAGTCCAACTCGTCAGGAATATTGTCAAATATTACCGCCGAGATCATAGGTTGGATTAGGTTAGGTTATACTAAGTTATTGATGTATATGAAGATCCCATGGAGACGCAGAGGCCAACTCGCCAGGTATGTGGTCAAATATTACCGCCGAGATGATAGGTTGGGTTAGGTTTGGTTATATTTCGTTATTGATGTATATGAAGGTCCCACGGAGACGTAGAGGCCAACATGCCAGGAATGTTGGTCAAATATTACAGCCGCGATGTTAGATTGTGTTAGGTTAGGTTATATTTCGTCATTGATATATATGATGGTCCCACGGAGACGTAGAGGCCAACAAGTCAGGAATGTTGCCAAATATTACCGCCGAGATGTGAGGTTGGGTTAGGTTAGCTTATATTACGTTATTGATGTATATAAAGGTCCCACGGAGACGTAGAAGCCAACTCGCCAGGATTGTTGCCAAATATTACAGCCGCGACCTTAGATTGGGTTAGGTTAGGTTATATTACGTTATTGTTGTATATAAAGGTCCCACGGAGACGTAGAGGCCAACATGCCAGGAATGTTGGTCAAATATTACAGCCGCGATGTTAGATTGTGTTAGGTTAGGTTATATTACGTTATTGATGTATATGAAGATCCCACGGAGACGTAGAGGTTAACCCGGCGGGAAAGTTTTCAAATATTACCGCCGAGATGATAGGTTGGGTTAGGTTAGGTTATATTTCGTCATTGATATATATGAAGGTCCCACGGAGACGTAGAGGCCAACAAGCCAGGAATGTTGACAAATATTACCGCCGAGATGGGAGGTTGGGTTAGGTTAGGTTATATTACGTTATTGATGTATATAAAGGTCCCACGGAGACGTAGAAGCCAACTCGCCAGGATTGTTGCCAAATATTACCGCCGCGATGTTAGATTGGGTTAGGTTTGGTTATATTTCGTTATTGATGTATATGAAGGTCCCACGGAGACGTAGAGGCCAACATGCCAGGAATGTTGTCAAATATTACAGCCGCGATGTTACATTGGGCTAGGTTAGGTTATATTAGGTTATTGATGTATATAAAGGTCCCACGGAGACGTAGAGGCCAACTCGCCAGGAATGTTGTCAAATATTACCGCCGAAATGTTAGGTTGGGTTAGGTTAGGTTATATTAAGTTATTGATGTATATGAAGATCCCACGGAGACGCAGAGGCCAACTCGCCAGGTATGTGGTCAAATATTACCGCCGAGATGATAGGTTGGGTTAGGTTTGGTTATATTTCGTTATTAATGTATATAAAGGTCCCACGGAGACGTAGAGTCCAACTCGCCAGGAATGTTGTCAAATATTACAGCCGCGATGTTAGATTGGGTTAGGTTAGGTTATATTACGCTATTGATGTATATGAAGATCCCACGGAGACGTAGAGGCCAACTCGCCAGGTATGTGGTCAAATATTACCGCCGAGATGATAGGTTGTGTTAGGTTTGGTTATATTTCGTTATTGATGTACATGAAGGTCCCACGGAGACGTAGAGGCCAACATGCCAGGAATGTTGTCAAATATTACCGCCGAGATCATAGGTTGGATTAGGTTAGGTTATACTAAGTTATTGATGTATATGAAGATCCCATGGAGACGCAGAGGCCAACTCGCCAGGTATGTGGTCAAATATTACCGCCGAGATGATAGGTTGGGTTAGGTTAGGTTATATTAAGTTATTGATGTATATGAAGATCCCACGGAGACGCAGAGGCCAACTCGCCAGGTATGTGGTCAAATATTACCGCCGAGATGATAGGTTGGGTTAGGTTTGGTTATATTTCGTTATTAATGTATATAAAGGTCCCACGGAGACGTAGAGTCCAACTCCCCAGGAATGTTGTCAAATATTACAGCCGCGATGTTAGATTGGGTTAGGTTAGGTTATATTACGCTATTGATGTATATGAAGATCCCACGGAGACGTAGAGGCCAACTCGCCAGGTATGTGGTCAAATATTACCGCCGAGATGATAGGTTGTGTTAGGTTTGGTTATATTTCGTTATTGATGTACATGAAGGTCCCACGGAGACGTAGAGGCCAACATGCCAGGAATGTTGTCAAATATTACAGCCGCGATGTTACATTGGGCTAGGTTAGGTTATATTAGGTTATTGATGTATATAAAGGTCCCACGGAGACGTAGAGGCCAACTCGCCAGGAATGTTGTCAAATATTACCGCCGAAATGTTAGGTTGGTTTAGGTTAGGTTATATTACGTTCTTGATGTATATAAAGGTCCCACGCAGACGTAGTGGTCAACCCGCCGGGAAAGTTTTCAAATATTACCGCCGAGATGATAGGTTGGGTTAGGTTAGGTTATATTTCGTCATTGATATATGTGAAGGTCCCACGGAGACGTAGGGGCCAACTCGTCAGGAATATTGTCAAATATTACCGCCGAGATGATAGGTTGGATTAGGTTAGGTTGTATTACGTTATTGATGTATATAAATGTCCCACGGAGACGTAGAGACCAACAAACCAGGAATGTTGTCAAATATTGCCGCCGAAATGTTAGGTTGGGTTAGGTTAGGTTATATTACGTTATTGATGTATATAAAGGTCCCACGGAGACATAGAGGACAAGTCGTCAGGAATGTTGTCAAATATTACCGCCGAGATGTGAGGTTGGGTTAGGTTAGGTTATACTACGTTATTGATGTATATAAAGGTCCCACGGAGACATAGAGGACAACTCGTCAGGAATGTGGTCAAATATTACCGCCGAGATGATAGGTTGGATTAGGTTAGGTTATATTACGTTATTGATGTATATGAAGATCCCACGGAGACGTAGAGGCCAACTCGCCAGGTATGTGGTCAAATATTACCGCCGAGATGATAGGTTGGGTTAGGTTTGGTTATATTTCCTTATTGATGTATATGAAGGTCCCACGGAGACGTAGAGGCCAACATGCCAGGAATGTTGTCAAATATTACAGCCGAGATGTTAGATTGGGCTAGGTTAGGTTATATTACGTTATTGATGTATATGAAGGTCTCACGGAGACGTAGAGGCCAACATGCCAGGAATGTTGTCAAATATTACAGCCGCGATGTTAGATTGGGCTAGGTTAGGTTATATTACGTTATTGATGTATATAAAGGTCCCACGGAGACGTAGAGGCCAACTCCCCAGGAATGTCGTCAAATATTACAGCCGCGATGTCAGATTGGGTTACGTTAGGTTATATTACGTTATTGACGTATATAAAGGTCCCACGGAGACGTAGAGGCCAACAAGCCAGGAATGTTGCCAAATATTACCGCCGAGATGTGAGGTTGGGTTAGGTTAGGTTATATTACGTTATTGATGTATATAAAGGTCCCACGGAGACATAGAGGACAACTCGTCAGGAATGTGGTCAAATATTACCGCCGAGATGATAGGTTGGATTAGGTTAGGTTATATTACGTTATTGATGTATATGAAGATCCCACGGAGACGTAGAGGCCAACTCGCCAGGTATGTGGTCAAATATTACCGCCGAGATGATAGGTTGGGTTAGGTTTGGTTATATTTCGTTATTGATGTATATGAAGGTCCCACGGAGACGTAGAGGCCAACATGCCAGGAATGTTGTCAAATATTACAGCCGCGATGTTAGATTGGGCTAGGTTAGGTTATATTACGTTATTGATGTATATAAAGGTCCCACGGAGACGTAGAGGCCAACTCCGCAGGAATGTCGTCAAATATTACCGCCGAGATGATAGGTTGGATTAGGTTAGGTTATATTAAGTTATTGATGTATATGAAGATCCCACGGAGACGCCGAGGCCAACTCGCCAGGTATGTGGTCAAATCTTACCGCCGAGATGATAGGTTGGGTTAGGTTTGGTTATATTTCGTTATTAATGTATATGAAGGTCCCACGGAGACGTAGAGTCCAACTCGCCAGGAATGTTGTCAAATATTACAGCCGCGATGTTAGATTGGGTTAGGTTAGGTTATATTACGTTATTGTTGTATATAAAGGTCCCACGGAGACGTAGAGGCCAACTCGCCAGGAATGCTTTCAAATAATAGCGCCAAGAGGTTAGGTTGGGTCAGGTTAGGTTATATTACGTTATTGATGTATATGAAGATCCCACGGAGACGTAGAGGCCAACTCGCCAGGTATGTGGTCACATATTACCGCCGAGATGATAGGTTGGGTTACGTTAGGTTATATTACGTTATTGATGTATATAAAGGTCCCACGGAGACGTAGAGTCCAACTCGTCAGGAATATTGTCAAATATTACCGCCGAGATCATAGGTTGGATTAGGTTAGGTTATACTAAGTTATTGATGTATATGAAGATCCCATGGAGACGCAGAGGCCAACTCGCCAGGTATGTGGTCAAATATTACCGCCGAGATGATAGGTTGGGTTAGGTTTGGTTATATTTCGTTATTGATGTATATGAAGGTCCCACGGAGACGTAGAGGCCAACATGCCAGGAATGTTGGTCAAATATTACAGCCGCGATGTTAGATTGGGCTAGGTTAGGTTATATTACGTTATTGTTGTATATAAAGGTCCCACGGAGACGTAGAGGCCAACTCGCCAGGAATGCTTTCAAATAATAGCGCCAGGAGGTTAGGTTGGGTCAGGTTAGGTTATATTACGTTATTGATGTATATGAAGATCCCACGGAGACGTAGAGGCCAACTCGCCAGGTATGTGGTCAAATATTACCGCCGAGATGATAGGTTGGGTTAGGTTTGGTTATATTTCGTTATTGATGTATATGAAGGTCCCACGGAGACGTAGAGGCCAACATGCCAGGAATGTTGTCAAATATTACAGCCGCGATGTTAGATTGGGCTAGGTTAGGTTATATTACGTTATTGATGTATATAAAGGTCCCACGGAGACGTAGAGGCCAACTCCCCAGGAATGTTGTCAAATATTACCGCCGAAATGTTAGGTTGGGTTAGGTTAGGTTATATTACGTTCTTGATGTATATAAAGGCCCCACGCAGACGTAGAGGCCAACCCGCCAGGAAAGTTTTCAAATATTACCGCCGAGATGATAGGTTGGGATAGGTTAGGTTATATTTCGTCATTGATATATATGAAGGTCCCACGGAGACGTAGAGGCCAACAAGCCAGGAATGTTGACAAATATTACCGCCGAGATGGGAGGTTGGGTTAGGTTAGGTTATATTACGTTATTGATGTATATAAAGGTCCCACGGAGACGTAGAAGCCAACTCGCCAGGATTGTTGCCAAATATTACCGCCGCGATGTTAGATTGGGTTAGGTTTGTTTATATTTCGTTATTGATGTATATGAAGGTCCCACGGAGACGTAGAGGCCAACATGCCAGGAATGTTGTCAAATATTACAGCCGCGATGTTACATTGGGCTAGGTTAGGTTATATTAGGTTATTGATGTATATAAAGGTCCCACGGAGACGTAGAGGCCAACTCGCCAGGAATGTTGTCAAATATTACCGCCGAAATGTTAGGTTGGGTTAGGTTAGGTTATATTAAGTTATTGATGTATATGAAGATCCCACGGAGACGCAGAGGCCAACTCGCCAGGTATGTGGTCAAATATTACCGCCGAGATGATAGGTTGGGTTAGGTTTGGTTATATTTCGTTATTGATGTACATGAAGGTCCCACGGAGACGTAGAGGCCAACATGCCAGGAATGTTGTCAAATATTACAGCCGCGATGTTACATTGGGCTAGGTTAGGTTATATTAGGTTATTGATGTATATAAAGGTCCCACGGAGACGTAGAGGCCAACTCGCCAGGAATGTTGTCAAATATTACCGCCGAAATGTTAGGTTGGTTTAGGTTAGGTTATATTACGTTCTTGATGTATATAAAGGTCCCACGCAGACGTAGTGGTCAACCCGCCGGGAAAGTTTTCAAATATTACCGCCGAGATGATAGGTTGGGTTAGGTTAGGTTATATTTCGTCATTGATATATGTGAAGGTCCCACGGAGACGTAGGGGCCAACTCGTCAGGAATATTGTCAAATATTACCGCCGAGATGATAGGTTGGATTAGGTTAGGTTGTATTACGTTATTGATGTATATAAATGTCCCACGGAGACGTAGAGACCAACAAACCAGGAATGTTGTCAAATATTGCCGCCGAAATGTTAGGTTGGGTTAGGTTAGGTTATATTACGTTATTGATGTATATAAAGGTCCCACGGAGACATAGAGGACAAGACGTCAGGAATGTTGTCAAATATTACCGCCGAGATGTGAGGTTGGGTTAGGTTAGGTTATACTACGTTATTGATGTATATAAAGGTCCCACGGAGACATAGAGGACAACTCGTCAGGAATGTGGTCAAATATTACCGCCGAGATGATAGGTTGGATTAGGTTAGGTTATATTACGTTATTGATGTATATGAAGATCCCACGGAGACGTAGAGGCCAACTCGCCAGGTATGTGGTCAAATATTACCGCCGAGATGATAGGTTGGGTTAGGTTTGGTTATATTTCCTTATTGATGTATATGAAGGTCCCACGGAGACGTAGAGGCCAACATGCCAGGAATGTTGTCAAATATTACAGCCGAGATGTTAGATTGGGCTAGGTTAGGTTATATTACGTTATTGATGTATATGAAGGTCTCACGGAGACGTAGAGGCCAACATGCCAGGAATGTTGTCAAATATTACAGCCGCGATGTTAGATTGGGCTAGGTTAGGTTATATTACGTTATTGATGTATATAAAGGTCCCACGGAGACGTAGAGGCCAACTCCCCAGGAATGTCGTCAAATATTACAGCCGCGATGTCAGATTGGGTTACGTTAGGTTATATTACGTTATTGACGTATATAAAGGTCCCACGGAGACGTAGAGGCCAACAAGCCAGGAATGTTGCCAAATATTACCGCCGAGATGTGAGGTTGGGTTAGGTTAGGTTATATTACGTTATTGATGTATATAAAGGTCCCACGGAGACATAGAGGACAACTCGTCAGGAATGTGGTCAAATATTACCGCCGAGATGATAGGTTGGATTAGGTTAGGTTATATTACGTTATTGATGTATATGAAGATCCCACGGAGACGTAGAGGCCAACTCGCCAGGTATGTGGTCAAATATTACCGCCGAGATGATAGGTTGGGTTAGGTTTGGTTATATTTCGTTATTGATGTATATGAAGGTCCCACGGAGACGTAGAGGCCAACATGCCAGGAATGTTGTCAAATATTACAGCCGCGATGTTAGATTGGGCTAGGTTAGGTTATATTACGTTATTGTTGTATATAAAGGTCCCACGGAGACGTAGAGGCCAACTCGCCAGGAATGCTTTCAAATAATAGCGCCAAGAGGTTAGGTTGGGTCAGGTTAGGTTATATTACGTTATTGATGTATATGAAGATCCCACGGAGACGTAGAGGCCAACTCGCCAGGTATGTGGTCACATATTACCGCCGAGATGATAGGTTGGGTTACGTTAGGTTATATTACGTTATTGATGTATATAAAGGTCCCACGGAGACGTAGAGTCCAACTCGTCAGGAATATTGTCAAATATTACCGCCGAGATCATAGGTTGGATTAGGTTAGGTTATACTAAGTTATTGATGTATATGAAGATCCCATGGAGACGCAGAGGCCAACTCGCCAGGTATGTGGTCAAATATTACCGCCGAGATGATAGGTTGGGTTAGGTTTGGTTATATTTCGTTATTGATGTATATGAAGGTCCCACGGAGACGTAGAGGCCAACATGCCAGGAATGTTGGTCAAATATTACAGCCGCGATGTTAGATTGTGTTAGGTTAGGTTATATTTCGTCATTGATATATATGATGGTCCCACGGAGACGTAGAGGCCAACAAGTCAGGAATGTTGCCAAATATTACCGCCGAGATGTGAGGTTGGGTTAGGTTAGGTTATATTACGTTATTGATGTATATAAAGGTCCCACGGAGACGTAGAAGCCAACTCGCCAGGATTGTTGCCAAATATTACAGCCGCGACCTTAGATTGGGTTAGGTTAGGTTATATTACGTTATTGTTGTATATAAAGGTCCCACGGAGACGTAGAGGCCAACATGCCAGGAATGTTGGTCAAATATTACAGCCGCGATGTTAGATTGTGTTAGGTTAGGTTATATTACGTTATTGATGTATATGAAGATCCCACGGAGACGTAGAGGTCAACCCGGCGGGAAAGTTTTCAAATATTACCGCCGAGATGATAGGTTGGGTTAGGTTAGGTTATATTTCGTCATTGATATATATGAAGGTCCCACGGAGACGTAGAGGCCAACAAGCCAGGAATGTTGACAAATATTACCGCCGAGATGGGAGGTTGGGTTAGGTTAGGTTATATTACGTTATTGATGTATATAAAGGTCCCACGGAGACGTAGAAGCCAACTCGCCAGGATTGTTGCCAAATATTACCGCCGCGATGTTAGATTGGGTTAGGTTTGGTTATATTTCGTTATTGATGTATATGAAGGTCCCACGGAGACGTAGAGGCCAACATGCCAGGAATGTTGTCAAATATTACAGCCGCGATGTTACATTGGGCTAGGTTAGGTTATATTAGGTTATTGATGTATATAAAGGTCCCACGGAGACGTAGAGGCCAACTCGCCAGGAATGTTGTCAAATATTACCGCCGAAATGTTAGGTTGGGTTAGGTTAGGTTATATTAAGTTATTGATGTATATGAAGATCCCACGGAGACGCAGAGGCCAACTCGCCAGGTATGTGGTCAAATATTACCGCCGAGATGATAGGTTGGGTTAGGTTTGGTTATATTTCGTTATTAATGTATATAAAGGTCCCACGGAGACGTAGAGTCCAACTCGCCAGGAATGTTGTCAAATATTACAGCCGCGATGTTAGATTGGGTTAGGTTAGGTTATATTACGCTATTGATGTATATGAAGATCCCACGGAGACGTAGAGGCCAACTCGCCAGGTATGTGGTCAAATATTACCGCCGAGATGATAGGTTGTGTTAGGTTTGGTTATATTTCGTTATTGATGTACATGAAGGTCCCACGGAGACGTAGAGGCCAACATGCCAGGAATGTTGTCAAATATTACCGCCGAGATCATAGGTTGGATTAGGTTAGGTTATACTAAGTTATTGATGTATATGAAGATCCCATGGAGACGCAGAGGCCAACTCGCCAGGTATGTGGTCAAATATTACCGCCGAGATGATAGGTTGGGTTAGGTTAGGTTATATTAAGTTATTGATGTATATGAAGATCCCACGGAGACGCAGAGGCCAACTCGCCAGGTATGTGGTCAAATATTACCGCCGAGATGATAGGTTGGGTTAGGTTTGGTTATATTTCGTTATTAATGTATATAAAGGTCCCACGGAGACGTAGAGTCCAACTCCCCAGGAATGTTGTCAAATATTACAGCCGCGATGTTAGATTGGGTTAGGTTAGGTTATATTACGCTATTGATGTATATGAAGATCCCACGGAGACGTAGAGGCCAACTCGCCAGGTATGTGGTCAAATATTACCGCCGAGATGATAGGTTGTGTTAGGTTTGGTTATATTTCGTTATTGATGTACATGAAGGTCCCACGGAGACGTAGAGGCCAACATGCCAGGAATGTTGTCAAATATTACCCCCGAAATGTTAGGTTGGTTTAGGTTAGGTTATATTACGTTCTTGATGTATATAAAGGTCCCACGCAGACGTAGTGGTCAACCCGCCGGGAAAGTTTTCAAATATTACCGCCGAGATGATAGGTTGGGTTAGGTTAGGTTATATTTCGTCATTGATGTATATGAAGGTCCCACGGAGACGTAGGGGCCAACTCGTCAGGAATATTGTCAAATATTACCGCCGAGATGATAGGTTGGATTAGGTTAGGTTGTATTACGTTATTGATGTATATAAATGTCCCACGGAGACGTAGAGGCCAACAAACCAGGAATGTTGTCAAATATTGCCGCCGAAATGTTAGGTTGGGTTAGGTTAGGTTATATTACGTTATTGATGTATATAAAGGTCGCACGGAGACATAGAGGACAAGTCGTCAGGAATGTTGTCAAATATTACCGCCGAGATGATAGGTTGGATTAGGTTAGGTTATATTAAGTTATTGATGTATATGAAGATCCCACGGAGACGCAGAGGCCAACTCGCCAGGTATGTGGTCAAATATTACCGCCGAGATGATAGGTTGGGTTAGGTTTGGTTATATTTCGTTATTAATGTATATGAAGGTCCCACGGAGACGTAGAGTCCAACTCGCCAGGTATGTGGTCAAATATTACCGCCGAGATGATAGGTTGGGTTAGGTTTGGTTATATTTCGTTATTAATGTATATGAAGGTCCCACGGAGACGTAGAGTCCAACTCGCCAGGAATGTTGTCAAATATTACAGCCGCGATGTTAGATTGGGTTAGGTTAGGTTATATTGCGCTATTGATGTATATGAAGATCCCACGCAGACGTAGAGGTCAACCCGCCGGGAAAGTTTTCAAATATTACCGCCGAGATGATAGGTTGGGTTAGGTTAGGTTATATTTCGTCATTGATATATATGAAGGTCTCACGGAGACGTAGAGGCCAACAAGCCAGGAATGTTGACAAATATTACCGCCGAGATGGGAGGTTGGGTTAGGTTAGGTTATATTACGTTATTGATGTATATGAAGATCCCACGGAGACGTAGAGGCCAACTCGCCAGGTATGTGGTCAAATATTACCGCCGAGATGATAGGTTGGGTTAGGTTTGGTTATATTTCCTTATTGATGTATATGAAGGTCCCACGGAGACGTAGAGGCCAACTCCCCAGGAATGTCGTCAAATATTACCGCCGAGATGGGAGGTTGGGTTAGGTTAGGTTATATTACGTTATTGATGTATATAAATGTCCCACGGAGACGTAGAGGCCAACAAGCCAGGAATGTTGCCAAATATTACAGCCGCGATGTTAGATTGGGTTAGGTTAGGTTATATTACGCTATTGATGTATATGAAGATCCCACGGAGACGTAGAGGCCAACTCGCCAGGTATGTGGTCAAATATTACCGCCGAGATGATAGGTTGTGTTAGGTTTGGTTATATTTCGTTATTGATGTACATGAAGGTCCCACGGAGACGTAGAGGCCAACATGCCAGGAATGTTGTCAAATATTACCCCCGAAATGTTAGGTTGGTTTAGGTTAGGTTATATTACGTTCTTGATGTATATAAAGGTCCCACGCAGACGTAGTGGTCAACCCGCCGGGAAAGTTTTCAAATATTACCGCCGAGATGATAGGTTGGGTTAGGTTAGGTTATATTTCGTCATTGATGTATATGAAGGTCCCACGGAGACGTAGGGGCCAACTCGTCAGGAATATTGTCAAATATTACCGCCGAGATGATAGGTTGGATTAGGTTAGGTTGTATTACGTTATTGATGTATATAAATGTCCCACGGAGACGTAGAGGCCAACAAACCAGGAATGTTGTCAAATATTGCCGCCGAAATGTTAGGTTGGGTTAGGTTAGGTTATATTACGTTATTGATGTATATAAAGGTCGCACGGAGACATAGAGGACAAGTCGTCAGGAATGTTGTCAAATATTACCGCCGAGATGATAGGTTGGATTAGGTTAGGTTATATTAAGTTATTGATGTATATGAAGATCCCACGGAGACGCAGAGGCCAACTCGCCAGGTATGTGGTCAAATATTACCGCCGAGATGATAGGTTGGGTTAGGTTTGGTTATATTTCGTTATTAATGTATATGAAGGTCCCACGGAGACGTAGAGTCCAACTCGCCAGGTATGTGGTCAAATATTACCGCCGAGATGATAGGTTGGGTTAGGTTTGGTTATATTTCGTTATTAATGTATATGAAGGTCCCACGGAGACGTAGAGTCCAACTCGCCAGGAATGTTGTCAAATATTACAGCCGCGATGTTAGATTGGGTTAGGTTAGGTTATATTGCGCTATTGATGTATATGAAGATCCCACGCAGACGTAGAGGTCAACCCGCCGGGAAAGTTTTCAAATATTACCGCCGAGATGATAGGTTGGGTTAGGTTAGGTTATATTTCGTCATTGATATATATGAAGGTCTCACGGAGACGTAGAGGCCAACAAGCCAGGAATGTTGACAAATATTACCGCCGAGATGGGAGGTTGGGTTAGGTTAGGTTATATTACGTTATTGATGTATATGAAGATCCCACGGAGACGTAGAGGCCAACTCGCCAGGTATGTGGTCAAATATTACCGCCGAGATGATAGGTTGGGTTAGGTTTGGTTATATTTCCTTATTGATGTATATGAAGGTCCCACGGAGACGTAGAGGCCAACATGCCAGGAATGTTGTCAAATATTACAGCCGCGATGTTAGATTGGGCTAGGTTAGGTTATATTACGTTATTGATGTATATGAAGGTCCCACGGAGACGTAGAGGCCAACATGCCAGGAATGTTGTCAAATATTACAGCCGCGATGTTAGATTGGGCTAGGTTAGGTTATATTACGTTATTGCTGTATATAAAGGTCCCACGGAGACGTAGAGGCCAACTCCCCAGGAATGTCGTCAAATATTACCGCCGAGATGGGAGGTTGGGTTAGGTTAGGTTATATTACGTTATTGATGTATATAAATGTCCCACGGAGACGTAGAGGCCAACAAGCCAGGAATGTTGCCAAATATTGCCGCCGAAATGTTAGGTTGGGTTATGTTAGGTTATATTACGTTATTGATGTATATAAAGGTCCCACGGAGACATAGATGCCAACTCGTCAGGAATGTTGTCAAATATTACCGCCGAGATGATAGGTTGGATTAGGTTAGGTTATATTAAGTTATTGATGTATATGAAGATCCCACGGAGACGCCGAGGCCAACTCGCCAGGTATGTGGTCAAATCTTACCGCCGAGATGATAGGTTGGGTTAGGTTTGGTTATATTTCGTTATTAATGTATATGAAGGTCCCACGGAGACGTAGAGTCCAACTCGCCAGGAATGTTGTCAAATATTACAGCCGCGATGTTAGATTGGGTTAGGTTAGGTTATATTAAGTTATTGATGTATATGAAGATCCCACGGAGACGCAGAGGCCAACTCGCCAGGTATGTGGTCAAATATTACCGCCGAGATGATAGGTTGGGTTAGGTTTGGTTATATTTCGTTATTAATGTATATAAAGGTCCCACGGAGACGTAGAGTCCAACTCGCCAGGAATGTTGTCAAATATTACAGCCGCGATGTCAGATTGGGTTAGGTTAGGTTATATTACGCTATTGATGTATATGAAGATCCCACGGAGACGTAGAGGCCAACTCGCCAGGTATGTGGTCAAATATTACCGCCGAGATGATAGGTTGGATTAGGTTAGGTTATATTAAGTTATTGATGTATATGAAGATCCCACGGAGACGCCGAGGCCAACTCGCCAGGTATGTGGTCAAATCTTACCGCCGAGATGATAGGTTGGGTTAGGTTTGGTTATATTTCGTTATTGATGTATATGAAGGTCCCACGGAGACGTAGAGGCCAACATGCCAGGAATGTTGTCAAATATTACAGCCGCGATGTTAGATTGGGCTAGGTTAGGTTATATTACGTTATTGATGTATATAAAGGTCCCACGGAGACGTAGAGGCCAACTCCGCAGGAATGTCGTCAAATATTACCGCCGAGATGATAGGTTGGATTAGGTTAGGTTATATTAAGTTATTGATGTATATGAAGATCCCACGGAGACGCCGAGGCCAACTCGCCAGGTATGTGGTCAAATCTTACCGCCGAGATGATAGGTTGGGTTAGGTTTGGTTATATTTCGTTATTAATGTATATGAAGGTCCCACGGAGACGTAGAGTCCAACTCGCCAGGAATGTCGTCAAATATTACAGCCGCGATGTCAGATTGGGTTAGGTTAGGTTATATTACGTTATTGATGTATATAAAGGTCCCACGGAGACATAGAGGACAACTCGTCAGGAATGTGGTCAAATATTACCGCCGAGATGATAGGTTGGATTAGGTTAGGTTATATTACGTTATTGATGTATATGAAGATCCCACGGAGACGTAGAGGCCAACTCGCCAGGTATGTGGTCAAATATTACCGCCGAGATGATAGGTTGGGTTAGGTTTGGTTATATTTCGTTATTGATGTATATAAAAGTCCCACGGAGACGCAGAAGCCAACAAGCCAGGAATGTTGCCAAATATTGCCGCCGAAATGTTAGATTGGGTCAGGTTAGGTTAGATTACGTTATTGTCGTATATAAAGGACCCACGGAGACGTAGAGGCCAACATGCCAGGAATGTTGGTCAGATATTACAGCCGCGATGTTAGATTGGGTTAGGTTAGGTTATATTACGTTATTGTTGTATATAAAGGTCCCACGGAGACGTAGAGGCCAACTCGCCAGGAATGCTTTCAAATAATAGCGCCAAGAGGTTAGGTTGGGTCAGGTTAGGTTATATTACGTTATTGATGTATATGAAGATCCCACGGAGACGTAGAGGCCAACTCGCCAGGTATGTGGTCACATATTACCGCCGAGATGATAGGTTGGGTTACGTTAGGTTATATTACGTTATTGATGTATATAAAGGTCCCACGGAGACGTAGAGTCCAACTCGTCAGGAATATTGTCAAATATTACCGCCGAGATCATAGGTTGGATTAGGTTAGGTTATACTAAGTTATTGATGTATATGAAGATCCCATGGAGACGCAGAGGCCAACTCGCCAGGTATGTGGTCAAATATTACCGCCGAGATGATAGGTTGGGTTAGGTTTGGTTATATTTCGTTATTGATGTATATGAAGGTCCCACGGAGACGTAGAGGCCAACATGCCAGGAATGTTGTCAAATATTACAGCCGCGATGTTAGATTGGGCTAGGTTAGGTTATATTACGTTATTGATGTATATAAAGGTCCCACGGAGACGTAGAGGCCAACTCCGCAGGAATGTCGTCAAATATTACCGCCGAGATGATAGGTTGGATTAGGTTAGGTTATATTAAGTTATTGATGTATATGAAGATCCCACGGAGACGCCGAGGCCAACTCGCCAGGTATGTGGTCAAATCTTACCGCCGAGATGATAGGTTGGGTTAGGTTTGGTTATATTTCGTTATTAATGTATATGAAGGTCCCACGGAGACGTAGAGTCCAACTCGCCAGGAATGTCGTCAAATATTACAGCCGCGATGTCAGATTGGGTTAGGTTAGGTTATATTACGTTATTGATGTATATAAAGGTCCCACGGAGACATAGAGGACAACTCGTCAGGAATGTGGTCAAATATTACCGCCGAGATGATAGGTTGGATTAGGTTAGGTTATATTACGTTATTGATGTATATGAAGATCCCACGGAGACGTAGAGGCCAACTCGCCAGGTATGTGGTCAAATATTACCGCCGAGATGATAGGTTGGGTTAGGTTTGGTTATATTTCGTTATTGATGTATATAAAAGTCCCACGGAGACGCAGAAGCCAACAAGCCAGGAATGTTGCCAAATATTGCCGCCGAAATGTTAGATTGGGTCAGGTTAGGTTAGATTACGTTATTGTCGTATATAAAGGACCCACGGAGACGTAGAGGCCAACATGCCAGGAATGTTGGTCAGATATTACAGCCGCGATGTTAGATTGGGTTAGGTTAGGTTATATTACGTTATTGTTGTATATAAAGGTCCCACGGAGACGTAGAGGCCAACTCGCCAGGAATGCTTTCAAATAATAGCGCCAAGAGGTTAGGTTGGGTCAGGTTAGGTTATATTACGTTATTGATGTATATGAAGATCCCACGGAGACGTAGAGGCCAACTCGCCAGGTATGTGGTCACATATTACCGCCGAGATGATAGGTTGGGTTACGTTAGGTTATATTACGTTATTGATGTATATAAAGGTCCCACGGAGACGTAGAGTCCAACTCGTCAGGAATATTGTCAAATATTACCGCCGAGATCATAGGTTGGATTAGGTTAGGTTATACTAAGTTATTGATGTATATGAAGATCCCATGGAGACGCAGAGGCCAACTCGCCAGGTATGTGGTCAAATATTACCGCCGAGATGATAGGTTGGGTTAGGTTTGGTTATATTTCGTTATTGATGTATATGAAGGTCCCACGGAGACGTAGAGGCCAACATGCCAGGAATGTTGTCAAATATTACAGCCGCGATGTTAGATTGGGCTAGGTTAGGTTATATTACGTTATTGATGTATATAAAGGTCCCACGGAGACGTAGAGGCCAACTCCCCAGGAATGTTGTCAAATATTACCGCCGAAATGTTAGGTTGGGTTAGGTTAGGTTATATTACGTTCTTGATGTATATAAAGGCCCCACGCAGACGTAGAGGCCAACCCGCCAGGAAAGTTTTCAAATATTACCGCCGAGATGATAGGTTGGGTTAGGTTAGGTTATATTTCGTCATTGATATATATGAAGGTCCCACGGAGACGTAGAGGCCAACAAGCCAGGAATGTTGACAAATATTACCGCCGAGATGGGAGGTTGGGTTAGGTTAGGTTATATTACGTTATTGATGTATATAAAGGTCCCACGGAGACGTAGAAGCCAACTCGCCAGGATTGTTGCCAAATATTACCGCCGCGATGTTAGATTGGGTTAGGTTTGGTTATATTTCGTTATTGATGTATATGAAGGTCCCACGGAGACGTAGAGGCCAACTCGCCAGGTATGTGGTCAAATATTACCGCCGAGATGATAGGTTGGGTTAGGTTTGGTTATATTTCGTTATTAATGTATATAAAGGTCCCACGGAGACGTAGAGTCCAACTCGCCAGGAATGTTGTCAAATATTACAGCCGCGATGTCAGATTGGGTTAGGTTAGGTTATATTACGCTATTGATGTATATGAAGATCCCACGGAGACGTAGAGGCCAACTCGCCAGGTATGTGGTCAAATATTACCGCCGAGATGATAGGTTGGATTAGGTTAGGTTATATTAAGTTATTGATGTATATGAAGATCCCACGGAGACGCCGAGGCCAACTCGCCAGGTATGTGGTCAAATCTTACCGCCGAGATGATAGGTTGGGTTAGGTTTGGTTATATTTCGTTATTGATGTATATGAAGGTCCCACGGAGACGTAGAGGCCAACTCGCCAGGAATGTTGTCAAATATTACCGCCGAAATGTTAGGTTGGGTTAGGTTTGGTTATATTTCGTTATTGATGTATATGAAGATCCCACGGAGACGTAGAGGTCAACCCGGCGGGAAAGTTTTCAAATATTACCGCCGAGATGATAGGTTGGATTAGGTTAGGTTATATTAAGTTATTGATGTATATGAAGATCCCACGGAGACGCCGAGGCCAACTCGCCAGGTATGTGGTCAAATCTTACCGCCGAGATGATAGGTTGGGTTAGGTTTGGTTATATTTCGTTATTAATGTATATGAAGGTCCCACGGAGACGTAGAGTCCAACTCGCCAGGAATGTTGTCAAATATTACAGCCGCGATGTTAGATTGGGTTAGGTTAGGTTATATTACGTTATTGATGTATATGAAGATCCCACGGAGACGTAGAGGCCAACTCGCCAGGAATGTTGTCAAATATTACCGCCGAGATGATAGGTTGGGTTAGGTCAGCTTATATTACGTTATTGATTTATATGAAGGACCCACGTAGACGTAGGGGCCAACTCGTCAGGAATATTGTCAAATATTACCGCCGAGATGATAGGTTGGATTAGCTTAAGTTATATTACGTTATTGATGTATATAAAAGTCCCACGGAGACGCAGAAGCCAACAAGCCAGGAATGTTGCCAAATATTGCCGCCGAAATGTTAGATTGGGTCAGGTTAGGTTAGATTACGTTATTGTCGTATATAAAGGACCCACGGAGACGTAGAGGCCAACATGCCAGGAATGTTGGTCAGATATTACAGCCGCGATGTTAGATTGGGTTAGGTTAGGTTATATTACGTTATTGTTGTATATAAAGGTCCCACGGAGACGTAGAGGCCAACTCGCCAGGAATGCTTTCAAATAATAGCGCCAAGAGGTTAGGTTGGGTCAGGTTAGGTTATATTACGTTATTGATGTATATGAAGATCCCACGGAGACGTAGAGGCCAACTCGCCAGGTATGTGGTCACATATTACCGCCGAGATGATAGGTTGGGTTACGTTAGGTTATATTACGTTATTGATGTATATAAAGGTCCCACGGAGACGTAGAGTCCAACTCGTCAGGAATATTGTCAAATATTACCGCCGAGATCATAGGTTGGATTAGGTTAGGTTATACTAAGTTATTGATGTATATGAAGATCCCATGGAGACGCAGAGGCCAACTCGCCAGGAATGTTGTCAAATATTACCGCCGAAATGTTAGGTTGGTTTAGGTTAGGTTATATTACGTTCTTGATGTATATAAAGGTCCCACGCAGACGTAGTGGTCAACCCGCCGGGAAAGTTTTCAAATATTACCGCCGAGATGATAGGTTGGGTTAGGTTAGGTTATATTTCGTCATTGATATATGTGAAGGTCCCACGGAGACGTAGGGGCCAACTCGTCAGGAATATTGTCAAATATTACCGCCGAGATGATAGGTTGGATTAGGTTAGGTTGTATTACGTTATTGATGTATATAAATGTCCCACGGAGACGTAGAGACCAACAAACCAGGAATGTTGTCAAATATTGCCGCCGAAATGTTAGGTTGGGTTAGGTTAGGTTATATTACGTTATTGATGTATATAAAGGTCCCACGGAGACATAGAGGACAAGTCGTCAGGAATGTTGTCAAATATTACCGCCGAGATGTGAGGTTGGGTTAGGTTAGGTTATACTACGTTATTGATGTATATAAAGGTCCCACGGAGACATAGAGGACAACTCGTCAGGAATGTGGTCAAATATTACCGCCGAGATGATAGGTTGGATTAGGTTAGGTTATATTACGTTATTGATGTATATGAAGATCCCACGGAGACGTAGAGGCCAACTCGCCAGGTATGTGGTCAAATATTACCGCCGAGATGATAGGTTGGGTTAGGTTTGGTTATATTTCCTTATTGATGTATATGAAGGTCCCACGGAGACGTAGAGGCCAACATGCCAGGAATGTTGTCAAATATTACAGCCGAGATGTTAGATTGGGCTAGGTTAGGTTATATTACGTTATTGATGTATATGAAGGTCCCACGGAGACGTAGAGGCCAACATGCCAGGAATGTTGTCAAATATTACAGCCGCGATGTTAGATTGGGCTAGGTTAGGTTATATTACGTTATTGATGTATATAAAGGTCCCACGGAGACGTAGAGGCCAACTCCCCAGGAATGTCGTCAAATATTACAGCCGCGATGTCAGATTGGGTTACGTTAGGTTATATTACGTTATTGACGTATATAAAGGTCCCACGGAGACGTAGAGGCCAACAAGCCAGGAATGTTGCCAAATATTACCGCCGAGATGTGAGGTTGGGTTAGGTTAGGTTATATTACGTTATTGATGTATATAAAGGTCCCACGGAGACATAGAGGACAACTCGTCAGGAATGTGGTCAAATATTACCGCCGAGATGATAGGTTGGATTAGGTTAGGTTATATTACGTTATTGATGTATATGAAGATCCCACGGAGACGTAGAGGCCAACTCGCCAGGTATGTGGTCAAATATTACCGCCGAGATGATAGGTTGGGTTAGGTTTGGTTATATTTCGTTATTGATGTATATGAAGGTCCCACGGAGACGTAGAGGCCAACATGCCAGGAATGTTGTCAAATATTACAGCCGCGATGTTAGATTGGGCTAGGTTAGGTTATATTACGTTATTGATGTATATAAAGGTCCCACGGAGACGTAGAGGCCAACTCCGCAGGAATGTCGTCAAATATTACCGCCGAGATGATAGGTTGGATTAGGTTAGGTTATATTAAGTTATTGATGTATATGAAGATCCCACGGAGACGCCGAGGCCAACTCGCCAGGTATGTGGTCAAATCTTACCGCCGAGATGATAGGTTGGGTTAGGTTTGGTTATATTTCGTTATTAATGTATATGAAGGTCCCACGGAGACGTAGAGTCCAACTCGCCAGGAATGTTGTCAAATATTACAGCCGCGATGTTAGATTGGGTTAGGTTAGGTTATATTACGTTATTGTTGTATATAAAGGTCCCACGGAGACGTAGAGGCCAACTCGCCAGGAATGCTTTCAAATAATAGCGCCAAGAGGTTAGGTTGGGTCAGGTTAGGTTATATTACGTTATTGATGTATATGAAGATCCCACGGAGACGTAGAGGCCAACTCGCCAGGTATGTGGTCACATATTACCGCCGAGATGATAGGTTGGGTTACGTTAGGTTATATTACGTTATTGATGTATATAAAGGTCCCACGGAGACGTAGAGTCCAACTCGTCAGGAATATTGTCAAATATTACCGCCGAGATCATAGGTTGGATTAGGTTAGGTTATACTAAGTTATTGATGTATATGAAGATCCCATGGAGACGCAGAGGCCAACTCGCCAGGTATGTGGTCAAATATTACCGCCGAGATGATAGGTTGGGTTAGGTTTGGTTATATTTCGTTATTGATGTATATGAAGGTCCCACGGAGACGTAGAGGCCAACATGGCAGGAATGTTGTCAAATATTACAGCCGCGATGTTAGATTGGGTTAGGTTAGGTTATATTTCGTCATTGATATATATGATGGTCCCACGGAGACGTAGAGGCCAACAAGTCAGGAATGTTGCCAAATATTACCGCCGAGATGTGAGGTTGGGTTAGGTTAGGTTATATTACGTTATTGATGTATATAAAGGTCCCACGGAGACGTAGAAGCCAACTCGCCAGGATTGTTGCCAAATATTACAGCCGCGACCTTAGATTGGGTTAGGTTAGGTTATATTACGTTATTGTTGTATATAAAGGTCCCACGGAGACGTAGAGGCCAACATGCCAGGAATGTTGGTCAAATATTACAGCCGCGATGTTAGATTGTGTTAGGTTAGGTTATATTACGTTATTGATGTATATGAAGATCCCACGGAGACGTAGAGGTCAACCCGGCGGGAAAGTTTTCAAATATTACCGCCGAGATGATAGGTTGGGTTAGGTTAGGTTATATTTCGTCATTGATATATATGAAGGTCCCACGGAGACGTAGAGGCCAACAAGCCAGGAATGTTGACAAATATTACCGCCGAGATGGGAGGTTGGGTTAGGTTAGGTTATATTACGTTATTGATGTATATAAAGGTCCCACGGAGACGTAGAAGCCAACTCGCCAGGATTGTTGCCAAATATTACCGCCGCGATGTTAGATTGGGTTAGGTTTGGTTATATTTCGTTATTGATGTATATGAAGGTCCCACGGAGACGTAGAGGCCAACATGCCAGGAATGTTGTCAAATATTACAGCCGCGATGTTACATTGGGCTAGGTTAGGTTATATTAGGTTATTGATGTATATAAAGGTCTCACGGAGACGTAGAGGCCAACTCGCCAGGAATGTTGTCAAATATTACCGCCGAAATGTTAGGTTGGGTTAGGTTAGGTTATATTAAGTTATTGATGTATATGAAGATCCCACGGAGACGCAGAGGCCAACTCGCCAGGTATGTGGTCAAATATTACCGCCGAGATGATAGGTTGGGTTAGGTTTGGTTATATTTCGTTATTAATGTATATAAAGGTCCCACGGAGACGTAGAGTCCAACTCGCCAGGAATGTTGTCAAATATTACAGCCGCGATGTTAGATTGGGTTAGGTTAGGTTATATTACGCTATTGATGTATATGAAGATCCCACGGAGACGTAGAGGCCAACTCGCCAGGTATGTGGTCAAATATTACCGCCGAGATGATAGGTTGTGTTAGGTTTGGTTATATTTCGTTATTGATGTACATGAAGGTCCCACGGAGACGTAGAGGCCAACATGCCAGGAATGTTGTCAAATATTACAGCCGCGATGTTACATTGGGCTAGGTTAGGTTATATTAGGTTATTGATGTATATAAAGGTCCCACGGAGACGTAGAGGCCAACTCGCCAGGAATGTTGTCAAATATTACCGCCGAAATGTTAGGTTGGTTTAGGTTAGGTTATATTACGTTCTTGATGTATATAAAGGTCCCACGCAGACGTAGTGGTCAACCCGCCGGGAAAGTTTTCAAATATTACCGCCGAGATGATAGGTTGGGTTAGGTTAGGTTATATTTCGTCATTGATATATATGAAGGTCCCACGGAGACGTAGGGGCCAACTTGTCAGGAATATTGTCAAATATTACCGCCGAGATGATAGGTTGGATTAGGTTAGGTTGTATTACGTTATTGATGTATATAAATGTCCCACGGAGACGTAGAGACCAACAAACCAGGAATGTTGTCAAATATTGCCGCCGAAATGTTAGGTTGGGTTAGGTTAGGTTATATTACGTTATTGATGTATATAAAGGTCCCACGGAGACATAGAGGACAAGTCGTCAGGAATGTTGTCAAATATTACCGCCGAGATGATAGGTTGGATTAGGTTAGGTTATATTAAGTTATTGATGTATATGAAGATCCCACGGAGACGCAGAGCCCAACTCGCCAGGTATGTGGTCAAATATTACCGCCGAGATGATAGGTTGGGTTAGGTTTGGTTATATTTCGTTATTAATGTATATAAAGGTCCCACGGAGACGTAGTGTCCAACTCGCCAGGAATGTTGTCAAATATTACAGCCGCGATGTTAGATTGGGTTAGGTTAGGTTATATTACGCTATTGATGTATATGAAGATCCCACGGAGACGTAGAGGCCAACTCGCCAGGTATGTGGTCAAATATTACCGCCGAGATGATAGGTTGGGTTAGGTTTGGTTATATTTCGTTATTAATGTATATAAAGGTCCCACGGAGACGTAGAGTCCAACTCGCCAGGAATGTTGTCAAATATTACAGCCGCGATGTTAGATTGGGTTAGGTTAGGTTATATTACGCTATTGATGTATATGAAGATCCCACGGAGACGTAGAGGCCAACTCGCCAGGTATGTGGTCAAATATTACCGCCGAGATGATAGGTTGTGTTAGGTTTGGTTATATTTCGTTATTGATGTACATGAAGGTCCCACGGAGACGTAGAGGCCAACATGCCAGGAATGTTGTCAAATATTACAGCCGCGATGTTACATTGGGCTAGGTTAGGTTATATTACGTTATTGATGTATATAAAGGTCCCACGGAGACGTAGAGGCCAACTCCCCAGGAATGTTGTCAAATATTACCGCCGTAATGTTAGGTTGGGTTAGGTTAGGTTATATTACGTTCTTGATGTATATAAAGGCCCCACGCAGACGTAGAGGCCAACCCGCCAGGAAAGTTTTCAAATATTACCGCCGAGATGATAGGTTGGGTTAGGTTAGGTTATATTTCGTCATTGATATATATGATGGTCCCACGGAAACGTAGAGGCCAACAAGTCAGGAATGTTGCCAAATATTACCGCCGAGATGTGAGGTTGGGTTAGGTTAGGTTATATTACGTTATTGATGTATATAAAGGTCCCACGGAGACGTAGAAGCCAACTCGCCAGGATTGTTGCCAAATATTACAGCCGCGATGTTAGATTGGGTTAGGTTAGGTTATACTACGCTATTGATGTATATGAAGATCCCACGGAGACGTAGAGGTCAACCCGGCGGGAAAGTTTTCAAATATTACCGCCGAGATGATAGGTTGGGTTAGGTTAGGTTATATTTCGTCATTGATATATATGAAGGTCCCACGGAGACGTAGAGGCCAACAAGCCAGGAATGTTGACAAATATTACCGCCGAGATGGGAGGTTGGGTTAGGTTAGGTTATATTACGTTATTGATGTATATAAAGGTCCCACGGAGACGTAGAGGCCAACTCGTCAGGAATATTGTCAAATATTACCGCCGAGATGATAGGTTGGATTAGGTTAGGTTATATTAAGTTATTGATGTATATGAAGATCCCACGGAGACGCAGAGGCCAACTCGCCAGGTATGTGGTCAAATATTACCGCCGAGATGATAGGTTGGGTTAGGTTTGGTTATATTTCGTTATTAATGTATATAAAGGTCCCACGGAGACGTAGAGTCCAACTCGCCAGGAATGTTGTCAAATATTACAGCCGCGATGTTAGATTGGGTTAGGTTAGGTTATATTACGTTATTGATGTATATGAAGATCCCACGGAGACGTAGAGGCCAACTCGCCAGGAATGTTGTCAAATATTACCGCCGAGATGATAGGTTGGGTTAGGTCAGCTTATATTACGTTATTGATTTATATGAAGGACCCACGTAGACGTAGGGGCCAACTCGTCAGGAATATTGTCAAATATTACCGCCGAGATGATAGGTTGGATTAGCTTAAGTTATATTACGTTATTGATGTATATAAAAGTCCCACGGAGACGCAGAAGCCAACAAGCCAGGAATGTTGCCAAATATTGCCGCCGAAATGTTAGATTGGGTCAGGTTAGGTTAGATTACGTTATTGTCGTATATAAAGGACCCACGGAGACGTAGAGGCCAACATGCCAGGAATGTTGGTCAGATATTACAGCCGCGATGTTAGATTGGGTTAGGTTAGGTTATATTACGTTATTGTTGTATATAAAGGTCCCACGGAGACGTAGAGGCCAACTCGCCAGGAATGCTTTCAAATAATAGCGCCAAGAGGTTAGGTTGGGTCAGGTTAGGTTATATTACGTTATTGATGTATATGAAGATCCCACGGAGACGTAGAGGCCAACTCGCCAGGTATGTGGTCACATATTACCGCCGAGATGATAGGTTGGGTTACGTTAGGTTATATTACGTTATTGATGTATATAAAGGTCCCACGGAGACGTAGAGTCCAACTCGTCAGGAATATTGTCAAATATTACCGCCGAGATCATAGGTTGGATTAGGTTAGGTTATACTAAGTTATTGATGTATATGAAGATCCCATGGAGACGCAGAGGCCAACTCGCCAGGTATGTGGTCAAATATTACCGCCGAGATGATAGGTTGGGTTAGGTTTGGTTATATTTCGTTATTGATGTATATGAAGGTCCCACGGAGACGTAGAAGCCAACATGCCAGGAATGTTGTCAAATATTACAGCCGCGATGTTAGATTGGGCTAGGTTAGGTTATATTACGTTATTGATGTATATAAAGGTCCCACGGAGACGTAGAGGCCAACTCCCCAGGAATGTTGTCAAATATTACCGCCGAAATGTTAGGTTGGGTTAGGTTAGGTTATATTACGTTCTTGATGTATATAAAGGCCCCACGCAGACGTAGAGGCCAACCCGCCAGGAAAGTTTTCAAATATTACCGCCGAGATGATAGGTTGGGTTAGGTTAGGTTATATTTCGTCATTGATATATATGAAGGTCCCACGGAGACGTAGAGGCCAACAAGCCAGGAATGTTGACAAATATTACCGCCGAGATGGGAGGTTGGGTTAGGTTAGGTTATATTACGTTATTGATGTATATAAAGGTCCCACGGAGACGTAGAAGCCAACTCGCCAGGATTGTTGCCAAATATTACCGCCGCGATGTTAGATTGGGTTAGGTTTGGTTATATTTCGTTATTGATGTATATGAAGGTCCCACGGAGACGTAGAGGCCAACATGCCAGGAATGTTGTCAAATATTACAGCCGCGATGTTACATTGGGCTAGGTTAGGTTATATTAGGTTATTGATGTATATAAAGGTCCCACGGAGACGTAGAGGCCAACTCGCCAGGAATGTTGTCAAATATTACCGCCGAAATGTTAGGTTGGGTTAGGTTAGGTTATATTAAGTTATTGATGTATATGAAGATCCCACGGAGACGCAGAGGCCAACTCGCCAGGTATGTGGTCAAATATTACCGCCGAGATGATAGGTTGGGTTAGGTTTGGTTATATTTCGTTATTGATGTACATGAAGGTCCCACGGAGACGTAGAGGCCAACATGCCAGGAATGTTGTCAAATATTACAGCCGCGATGTTACATTGGGCTAGGTTAGGTTATATTAGGTTATTGATGTATATAAAGGTCCCACGGAGACGTAGAGGCCAACTCGCCAGGAATGTTGTCAAATATTACCGCCGAAATGTTAGGTTGGTTTAGGTTAGGTTATATTACGTTCTTGATGTATATAAAGGTCCCACGCAGACGTAGTGGTCAACCCGCCGGGAAAGTTTTCAAATATTACCGCCGAGATGATAGGTTGGGTTAGGTTAGGTTATATTTCGTCACTGATATATGTGAAGGTCCCACGGAGACGTAGGGGCCAACTCGTCAGGAATATTGTCAAATATTACCGCCGAGATGATAGGTTGGATTAGGTTAGGTTGTATTACGTTATTGATGTATATAAATGTCCCACGGAGACGTAGAGACCAACAAACCAGGAATGTTGTCAAATATTGCCGCCGAAATGTTAGGTTGGGTTAGGTTAGGTTATATTACGTTATTGATGTATATAAAGGTCCCACGGAGACATAGAGGACAAGTCGTCAGGAATGTTGTCAAATATTACCGCCGAGATGTGAGGTTGGGTTAGGTTAGGTTATACTACGTTATTGATGTATATAAAGGTCCCACGGAGACATAGAGGACAACTCGTCAGGAATGTGGTCAAATATTACCGCCGAGATGATAGGTTGGATTAGGTTAGGTTATATTACGTTATTGATGTATATGAAGATCCCACGGAGACGTAGAGGCCAACTCGCCAGGTATGTGGTCAAATATTACCGCCGAGATGATAGGTTGGGTTAGGTTTGGTTATATTTCCTTATTGATGTATATGAAGGTCCCACGGAGACGTAGAGGCCAACATGCCAGGAATGTTGTCAAATATTACAGCCGAGATGTTAGATTGGGCTAGGTTAGGTTATATTACGTTATTGATGTATATGAAGGTCCCACGGAGACGTAGAGGCCAACATGCCAGGAATGTTGTCAAATATTACAGCCGCGATGTTAGATTGGGCTAGGTTAGGTTATATTACGTTATTGATGTATATAAAGGTCCCACGGAGACGTAGAGGCCAACTCCCCAGGAATGTCGTCAAATATTACAGCCGCGATGTCAGATTGGGTTACGTTAGGTTATATTACGTTATTGACGTATATAAAGGTCCCACGGAGACGTAGAGGCCAACAAGCCAGGAATGTTGCCAAATATTACCGCCGAGATGTGAGGTTGGGTTAGGTTAGGTTATATTACGTTATTGATGTATATAAAGGTCCCACGGAGACATAGAGGACAACTCGTCAGGAATGTGGTCAAATATTACCGCCGAGATGATAGGTTGGATTAGGTTAGGTTATATTACGTTATTGATGTATATGAAGATCCCACGGAGACGTAGAGGCCAACTCGCCAGGTATGTGGTCAAATATTACCGCCGAGATGATAGGTTGGGTTAGGTTTGGTTATATTTCGTTATTGATGTATATGAAGGTCCCACGGAGACGTAGAGGCCAACATGCCAGGAATGTTGTCAAATATTACAGCCGCGATGTTAGATTGGGCTAGGTTAGGTTATATTACGTTATTGATGGATATAAAGGTCCCACGGAGACGTAGAGGCCAACTCCGCAGGAATGTCGTCAAATATTACCGCCGAGATGATAGGTTGGATTAGGTTAGGTTATATTAAGTTATTGATGTATATGAAGATCCCACGGAGACGCCGAGGCCAACTCGCCAGGTATGTGGTCAAATCTTACCGCCGAGATGATAGGTTGGGTTAGGTTTGGTTATATTTCGTTATTAATGTATATGAAGGTCCCACGGAGACGTAGAGTCCAACTCGCCAGGAATGTTGTCAAATATTACAGCCGCGATGTTAGATTGGGTTAGGTTAGGTTATATTACGTTATTGTTGTATATAAAGGTCCCACGGAGACGTAGAGGCCAACTCGCCAGGAATGCTTTCAAATAATAGCGCCAAGAGGTTAGGTTGGGTCAGGTTAGGTTATATTACGTTATTGATGTATATGAAGATCCCACGGAGACGTAGAGGCCAACTCGCCAGGTATGTGGTCACATATTACCGCCGAGATGATAGGTTGGGTTACGTTAGGTTATATTACGTTATTGATGTATATAAAGGTCCCACGGAGACGTAGAGTCCAACTCGTCAGGAATATTGTCAAATATTACCGCCGAGATCATAGGTTGGATTAGGTTAGGTTATACTAAGTTATTGATGTATATGAAGATCCCATGGAGACGCAGAGGCCAACTCGCCAGGTATGTGGTCAAATATTACCGCCGAGATGATAGGTTGGGTTAGGTTTGGTTATATTTCGTTATTGATGTATATGAAGGTCCCACGGAGACGTAGAGGCCAACATGCCAGGAATGTTGTCAAATATTACAGCCGCGATGTTAGATTGGGTTAGGTTAGGTTATATTTCGTCATTGATATATATGATGGTCCCACGGAGACGTAGAGGCCAACAAGTCAGGAATGTTGCCAAATATTACCGCCGAGATGTGAGGTTGGGTTAGGTTAGGTTATATTACGTTATTGATGTATATAAAGGTCCCACGGAGACGTAGAAGCCAACTCGCCAGGATTGTTGCCAAATATTACAGCCGCGACCTTAGATTGGGTTAGGTTAGGTTATATTACGTTATTGTTGTATATAAAGGTCCCACGGAGACGTAGAGGCCAACATGCCAGGAATGTTGGTCAAATATTACAGCCGCGATGTTAGATTGTGTTAGGTTAGGTTATATTACGTTATTGATGTATATGAAGATCCCACGGAGACGTAGAGGTCAACCCGGCGGGAAAGTTTTCAAATATTACCGCCGAGATGATAGGTTGGGTTAGGTTAGGTTATATTTCGTCTTTGATATATATGAAGGTCCCACGGAGACGTAGAGGCCAACAAGCCAGGAATGTTGACAAATATTACCGCCGAGATGGGAGGTTGGGTTAGGTTAGGTTATATTACGTTATTGATGTATATAAAGGTCCCACGGAGACGTAGAAGCCAACTCGCCAGGATTGTTGCCAAATATTACCGCCGCGATGTTAGATTGGGTTAGGTTTGGTTATATTTCGTTATTGATGTATATGAAGGTCCCACGGAGACGTAGAGGCCAACATGCCAGGAATGTTGTCAAATATTACAGCCGCGATGTTACATTGGGCTAGGTTAGGTTATATTAGGTTATTGATGTATATAAAGGTACCACGGAGACGTAGAGGCCAACTCGCCAGGAATGTTGTCAAATATTACCGCCGAAATGTTAGGTTGGGTTACGTTAGGTTATATTAAGTTATTGATGTATATGAAGATCCCACGGAGACGCAGAGGCCAACTCGCCAGGTATGTGGTCAAATATTACCGCCGAGATGATAGGTTGGGTTAGGTTTGGTTATATTTCGTTATTAATGTATATAAAGGTCCCACGGAGACGTAGAGTCCAACTCGCCAGGAATGTTGTCAAATATTACAGCCGCGATGTTAGATTGGGTTAGGTTAGGTTATATTACGCTATTGATGTATATGAAGATCCCACGGAGACGTAGAGGCCAACTCGCCAGGTATGTGGTCAAATATTACCGCCGAGATGATAGGTTGTGTTAGGTTTGGTTATATTTCGTTATTGATGTACATGAAGGTCCCACGGAGACGTAGAGGCCAACATGCCAGGAATGTTGTCAAATATTACAGCCGCGATGTTACATTGGGCTAGGTTAGGTTATATTAGGTTATTCATGTATATAAAGGTCCCACGGAGACGTAGAGGCCAACTCGCCAGGAATGTTGTCAAATATTACCGCCGAAATGTTAGGTTGGTTTAGGTTAGGTTATATTACGTTCTTGATGTATATAAAGGTCCCACGCAGACGTAGTGGTCAACCCGCCGGGAAAGTTTTCAAATATTACCGCCGAGATGATAGGTTGGGTTAGGTTAGGTTATATTTCGTCATTGATATATATGAAGGTCCCACGGAGACGTAGGGGCCAACTTGTCAGGAATATTGTCAAATATTACCGCCGAGATGATAGGTTGGATTAGGTTAGGTTGTATTACGTTATTGATGTATATAAATGTCCCACGGAGACGTAGAGACCAACAAACCAGGAATGTTGTCAAATATTGCCGCCGAAATGTTAGGTTGGGTTAGGTTAGGTTATATTACGTTATTGATGTATATAAAGGTCCCACGGAGACATAGAGGACAAGTCGTCAGGAATGTTGTCAAATATTACCGCCGAGATGATAGGTTGGATTAGGTTAGGTTATATTAAGTTATTGATGTATATGAAGATCCCACGGAGACGCAGAGCCCAACTCGCCAGGTATGTGGTCAAATATTACCGCCGAGATGATAGGTTGGGTTAGGTTTGGTTATATTTCGTTATTAATGTATATAAAGGTCCCACGGAGACGTAGAGTCCAACTCGCCAGGAATGTTGTCAAATATTACAGCCGCGATGTTAGATTGGGTTAGGTTAGGTTATATTACGTTATTGATGTATATGAAGATCCCACGGAGACGTAGAGGCCAACTCGCCAGGAATGTTGTCAAATATTACCGCCGAGATGATAGGTTGGGTTAGGTCAGCTTATATTACGTTATTGATTTATATGAAGGACCCACGTAGACGTAGGGGCCAACTCGTCAGGAATATTGTCAAATATTACCGCCGAGATGATAGGTTGGATTAGCTTAAGTTATATTACGTTATTGATGTATATAAAAGTCCCACGGAGACGCAGAAGCCAACAAGCCAGGAATGTTGCCAAATATTGCCGCCGAAATGTTAGATTGGGTCAGGTTAGGTTAGATTACGTTATTGTCGTATATAAAGGACCCACGGAGACGTAGAGGCCAACATGCCAGGAATGTTGGTCAGATATTACAGCCGCGATGTTAGATTGGGTTAGGTTAGGTTATATTACGTTATTGTTGTATATAAAGGTCCCACGGAGACGTAGAGGCCAACTCGCCAGGAATGCTTTCAAATAATAGCGCCAAGAGGTTAGGTTGGGTCAGGTTAGGTTATATTACGTTATTGATGTATATGAAGATCCCACGGAGACGTAGATGCCAACTCGCCAGGTATGTGGTCACATATTACCGCCGAGATGATAGGTTGGGTTACGTTAGGTTATATTACGTTATTGATGTATATAAAGGTCCCACGGAGACGTAGAGTCCAACTCGTCAGGAATATTGTCAAATATTACCGCCGAGATCATAGGTTGGATTAGGTTAGGTTATACTAAGTTATTGATGTATATGAAGATCCCATGGAGACGCAGAGGCCAACTCGCCAGGTATGTGGTCAAATATTACCGCCGAGATGATAGGTTGGGTTAGGTTTGGTTATATTTCGTTATTGATGTATATGAAGGTCCCACGGAGACGTAGAGGCCAACATGCCAGGAATGTTGTCAAATATTACAGCCGCGATGTTAGATTGGGTTAGGTTAGGTTATATTACGTTATTGATGTATATGAAGATCCCACGGAGACGTAGAGGCCAACTCGCCAGGAATGTTGTCAAATATTACCGCCGAGATGATAGGTTGGGTTAGGTCAGCTTATATTACGTTATTGATTTATATGAAGGACCCACGTAGACGTAGGGGCCAACTCGTCAGGAATATTGTCAAATATTACCGCCGAGATGATAGGTTGGATTAGCTTAAGTTATATTACGTTATTGATGTATATAAAAGTCCCACGGAGACGCAGAAGCCAACAAGCCAGGAATGTTGCCAAATATTGCCGCCGAAATGTTAGATTGGGTCAGGTTAGGTTAGATTACGTTATTGTCGTATATAAAGGACCCACGGAGACGTAGAGGCCAACATGCCAGGAATGTTGGTCAGATATTACAGCCGCGATGTTAGATTGGGTTAGGTTAGGTTATATTACGTTATTGTTGTATATAAAGGTCCCACGGAGACGTAGAGGCCAACTCGCCAGGAATGCTTTCAAATAATAGCGCCAAGAGGTTAGGTTGGGTCAGGTTAGGTTATATTACGTTATTGATGTATATGAAGATCCCACGGAGACGTAGAGGCCAACTCGCCAGGTATGTGGTCACATATTACCGCCGAGATGATAGGTTGGGTTACGTTAGGTTATATTACGTTATTGATGTATATAAAGGTCCCACGGAGACGTAGAGTCCAACTCGTCAGGAATATTGTCAAATATTACCGCCGAGATCATAGGTTGGATTAGGTTAGGTTATACTAAGTTATTGATGTATATGAAGATCCCATGGAGACGCAGAGGCCAACTCGCCAGGTATGTGGTCAAATATTACCGCCGAGATGATAGGTTGGGTTAGGTTTGGTTATATTTCGTTATTGATGTATATGAAGGTCCCACGGAGACGTAGAGGCCAACATGCCAGGAATGTTGTCAAATATTACAGCCGCGATGTTAGATTGGGCTAGGTTAGGTTATATTACGTTATTGATGTATATAAAGGTCCCACGGAGACGTAGAGGCCAACTCCCCAGGAATGTTGTCAAATATTACCGCCGAAATGTTAGGTTGGGATAGGTTAGGTTATATTACGTTCTTGATGTATATAAAGGCCCCACGCAGACGTAGAGGCCAACCCGCCAGGAAAGTTTTCAAATATTACCGCCGAGATGATAGGTTGGGTTAGGTTAGGTTATATTTCGTCATTGATATATATGAAGGTCCCACGGAGACGTAGAGGCCAACAAGCCAGGAATGTTGACAAATATTACCGCCGAGATGGGAGGTTGGGTTAGGTTAGGTTATATTACGTTATTGATGTATATAAAGGTCCCACGGAGACGTAGAAGCCAACTCGCCAGGATTGTTGCCAAATATTACCGCCGCGATGTTAGATTGGGTTAGGTTTGGTTATATTTCGTTATTGATGTATATGAAGGTCCCACGGAGACGTAGAGGCCAACATGCCAGGAATGTTGTCAAATATTACAGCCGCGATGTTACATTGGGCTAGGTTAGGTTATATTAGGTTATTGATGTATATAAAGGTCCCACGGAGACGTAGAGGCCAACTCGCCAGGAATGTTGTCAAATATTACCGCCGAAATGTTAGGTTGGTTTAGGTTAGGTTATATTACGTTCTTGATGTATATAAAGGTCCCACGCAGACGTAGTGGTCAACCCGCCGGGAAAGTTTTCAAATATTACCGCCGAGATGATAGGTTGGGTTAGGTTAGGTTATATTTCGTCATTGATATATGTGAAGGTCCCACGGAGACGTAGGGGCCAACTCGTCAGGAATATTGTCAAATATTACCGCCGAGATGATAGGTTGGATTAGGTTAGGTTGTATTACGTTATTGATGTATATAAATGTCCCACGGAGACGTAGAGACCAACAAACCAGGAATGTTGTCAAATATTGCCGCCGAAATGTTAGGTTGGGTTAGGTTAGGTTATATTACGTTATTGATGTATATAAAGGTCCCACGGAGACATAGAGGACAAGTCGTCAGGAATGTTGTCAAATATTACCGCCGAGATGTGAGGTTGGGTTAGGTTAGGTTATACTACGTTATTGATGTATATAAAGGTCCCACGGAGACATAGAGGACAACTCGTCAGGAATGTGGTCAAATATTACCGCCGAGATGATAGGTTGGATTAGGTTAGGTTATATTACGTTATTGATGTATATGAAGATCCCACGGAGACGTAGAGGCCAACTCGCCAGGTATGTGGTCAAATATTACCGCCGAGATGATAGGTTGGGTTAGGTTTGGTTATATTTCCTTATTGATGTATATGAAGGTCCCACGGAGACGTAGAGGCCAACATGCCAGGAATGTTGTCAAATATTACAGCCGAGATGTTAGATTGGGCTAGGTTAGGTTATATTACGTTATTGATGTATATGAAGGTCCCACGGAGACGTAGAGGCCAACATGCCAGGAATGTTGTCAAATATTACAGCCGCGATGTTAGATTGGGCTAGGTTAGGTTATATTACGTTATTGATGTATATAAAGGTCCCACGGAGACGTAGAGGCCAACTCCCCAGGAATGTCGTCAAATATTACAGCCGCGATGTCAGATTGGGTTACGTTAGGTTATATTACGTTATTGACGTATATAAAGGTCCCACGGAGACGTAGAGGCCAACAAGCCAGGAATGTTGCCAAATATTACCGCCGAGATGTGAGGTTGGGTTAGGTTAGGTTATATTACGTTATTGATGTATATAAAGGTCCCACGGAGACATAGAGGACAACTCGTCAGGAATGTGGTCAAATATTACCGCCGAGATGATAGGTTGGATTAGGTTAGGTTATATTACGTTATTGATGTATATGAAGATCCCACGGAGACGTAGAGGCCAACTCGCCAGGTATGTGGTCAAATATTACCGCCGAGATGATAGGTTGGGTTAGGTTTGGTTATATTTCGTTATTGATGTATATGAAGGTCCCACGGAGACGTAGAGGCCAACATGCCAGGAATGTTGTCAAATATTACAGCCGCGATGTTAGATTGGGCTAGGTTAGGTTATATTACGTTATTGATGGATATAAAGGTCCCACGGAGACGTAGAGGCCAACTCCGCAGGAATGTCGTCAAATATTACCGCCGAGATGATAGGTTGGATTAGGTTAGGTTATATTAAGTTATTGATGTATATGAAGATCCCACGGAGACGCCGAGGCCAACTCGCCAGGTATGTGGTCAAATCTTACCGCCGAGATGATAGGTTGGGTTAGGTTTGGTTATATTTCGTTATTAATGTATATGAAGGTCCCACGGAGACGTAGAGTCCAACTCGCCAGGAATGTTGTCAAATATTACAGCCGCGATGTTAGATTGGGTTAGGTTAGGTTATATTACGTTATTGTTGTATATAAAGGTCCCACGGAGACGTAGAGGCCAACTCGCCAGGAATGCTTTCAAATAATAGCGCCAAGAGGTTAGGTTGGGACAGGTTAGGTTATATTACGTTATTGATGTATATGAAGATCCCACGGAGACGTAGAGGCCAACTCGCCAGGTATGTGGTCACATATTACCGCCGAGATGATAGGTTGGGTTACGTTAGGTTATATTACGTTATTGATGTATATAAAGGTCCCACGGAGACGTAGAGTCCAACTCGTCAGGAATATTGTCAAATATTACCGCCGAGATCATAGGTTGGATTAGGTTAGGTTATACTAAGTTATTGATGTATATGAAGATCCCATGGAGACGCAGAGGCCAACTCGCCAGGTATGTGGTCAAATATTACCGCCGAGATGATAGGTTGGGTTAGGTTTGGTTATATTTCGTTATTGATGTATATGAAGGTCCCACGGAGACGTAGAGGCCAACATGCCAGGAATGTTGTCAAATATTACAGCCGCGATGTTAGATTGGGTTAGGTTAGGTTATATTTCGTCATTGATATATATGATGGTCCCACGGAGACGTAGAGGCCAACAAGTCAGGAATGTTGCCAAATATTACCGCCGAGATGTGAGGTTGGGTTAGGTTAGGTTATATTACGTTATTGATGTATATAAAGGTCCCACGGAGACGTAGAAGCCAACTCGCCAGGATTGTTGCCAAATATTACAGCCGCGACCTTAGATTGGGTTAGGTTAGGTTATATTACGTTATTGTTGTATATAAAGGTCCCACGGAGACGTAGAGGCCAACATGCCAGGAATGTTGGTCAAATATTACAGCCGCGATGTTAGATTGTGTTAGGTTAGGTTATATTACGTTATTGATGTATATGAAGATCCCACGGAGACGTAGAGGTCAACCCGGCGGGAAAGTTTTCAAATATTACCGCCGAGATGATAGGTTGGGTTAGGTTTGGTTATATTTCGTTATTAATGTATATAAAGGTCCCACGGAGACGTAGAGTCCAACTCGCCAGGAATGTTGTCAAATATTACAGCCGCGATGTTAGATTGGGTTAGGTTAGGTTATATTACGCTATTGACGTATATGAAGATCCCACGGAGACGTAGAGGCCAACTCGCCAGGTATGTGGTCAAATATTACCGCCGAGATGATAGGTTGGGTTAGGTTTGGTTATATTTCGTTATTAATGTATATAAAGGTCCCACGGAGACGTAGAGTCCAACTCGCCAGGAATGTTGTCAAATATTACAGCCGCGATGTTAGATTGGGTTAGGTTAGGTTATATTACGCTATTGATGTATATGAAGATCCCACGGAGACGTAGAGGCCAACTCGCCAGGTATGTGGTCAAATATTACCGCCGAGATGATAGGTTGGGTTAGGTTTGGTTATATTTCGTTATTGATGTACATGAAGGTCCCACGGAGACGTAGAGGCCAACATGCCAGGAATGTTGTCAAATATTACAGCCGCGATGTTACATTGGGCTAGGTTAGGTTATATTACGTTATTGATGTATATAAAGGTCCCACGGAGACGTAGAGGCCAACTCCCCAGGAATGTTGTCAAATATTACCGCCGTAATGTTAGGTTGGGTTAGGTTAGGTTATATTACGTTCTTGATGTATATAAAGGCCCCACGCAGACGTAGAGGCCAACGCGCCAGGAAAGTTTTCAAATATTACCGCCGAGATGATAGGTTGGGTTAGGTTAGGTTATATTTCGTCATTGATATATATGATGGTCCCACGGAAACGTAGAGGCCAACAAGTCAGGAATGTTGCCAAATATTACCGCCGAGATGTGAGGTTGGGTTAGGTTAGGTTATATTACGTTATTGATGTATATAAAGGTCCCACGGAGACGTAGAAGCCAACTCGCCAGGATTGTTGCCAAATATTACAGCCGCGATGTTAGATTGGGTTAGGTTAGGTTATACTACGCTATTGATGTATATGAAGATCCCACGGAGACGTAGAGGTCAACCCGGCGGGAAAGTTTTCAAATATTACCGCCGAGATGATAGGTTGGGTTAGGTTAGGTTATATTTCGTCATTGATATATATGAAGGTCCCACGGAGACGTAGAGGCCAACAAGCCAGGAATGTTGACAAATATTACCGCCGAGATGGGAGGTTGGGTTAGGTTAGGTTATATTACGTTATTGATGTATATAAAGGTCCCACGGAGACGTAGAGGCCAACTCGTCAGGAATATTGTCAAATATTACCGCCGAGATGATAGGTTGGATTAGGTTAGGTTATATTAAGTTATTGATGTATATGAAGATCCCACGGAGACGCAGAGGCCAACTCGCCAGGTATGTGGTCAAATATTACCGCCGAGATGATAGGTTGGGTTAGGTTTGGTTATATTTCGTTATTAATGTATATAAAGGTCCCACGGAGACGTAGAGTCCAACTCCCCAGGAATGTTGTCAAATATTACAGCCGCGATGTTAGATTGGGTTAGGTTAGGTTATATTACGCTATTGATGTATATGAAGATACCACGGAGACGTAGAGGCCAACTCGCCAGGTATGTGGTCAAATATTACCGCCGAGATGATAGGTTGTGTTAGGTTTGGTTATATTTCGTTATTGATGTACATGAAGGTCCCACGGAGACGTAGAGGCCAACATGCCAGGAATGTTGTCAAATATTACCCCCGAAATGTTAGGTTGGTTTAGGTTAGGTTATATTACGTTCTTGATGTATATAAAGGTCCCACGCAGACGTAGTGGTCAACCCGCCGGGAAAGTTTTCAAATATTACCGCCGAGATGATAGGTTGGGTTAGGTTAGGTTATATTTCGTCATTGATGTATATGAAGGTCCCACGGAGACGTAGGGGCCAACTCGTCAGGAATATTGTCAAATATTACCGCCGAGATGATAGGTTGGATTAGGTTAGGTTGTATTACGTTATTGATGTATATAAATGTCCCACGGAGACGTAGAGGCCAACAAACCAGGAATGTTGTCAAATATTGCCGCCGAAATGTTAGGTTGGGTTAGGTTAGGTTATATTACGTTATTGATGTATATAAAGGTCGCACGGAGACATAGAGGACAAGTCGTCAGGAATGTTGTCAAATATTACCGCCGAGATGATAGGTTGGATTAGGTTAGGTTATATTAAGTTATTGATGTATATGAAGAACCCACGGAGACGCAGAGGCCAACTCGCCAGGTATGTGGTCAAATATTACCGCCGAGATGATAGGTTGGGTTAGGTTTGGTTATATTTCGTTATTAATGTATATGAAGGTCCCACGGAGACGTAGAGTCCAACTCGCCAGGTATGTGGTCAAATATTACCGCCGAGATGATAGGTTGGGTTAGGTTTGGTTATATTTCGTTATTAATGTATATGAAGGTCCCACGGAGACGTAGAGTCCAACTCGCCAGGAATGTTGTCAAATATTACAGCCGCGATGTTAGATTGGGTTAGGTTAGGTTATATTACGCTATTGATGTATATGAAGATCCCACGCAGACGTAGAGGTCAACCCGCCGGGAAAGTTTTCAAATATTACCGCCGAGATGATAGGTTGGGTTAGGTTAGGTTATATTTCGTCATTGATATATATGAAGGTCTCACGGAGACGTAGAGGCCAACAAGCCAGGAATGTTGACAAATATTACCGCCGAGATGGGAGGTTGGGTTAGGTTAGGTTATATTACGTTATTGATGTATATAAAGGTCCCACGGAGACGTAGAAGCCAACTCGCCAGGATTGTTGCCAAATATTACCGCCGCGATGTTAGATTGGGTTAGGTTTGTTTATATTTCGTTATTGATGTATATGAAGGTCCCACGGAGACGTAGAGGCCAACATGCCAGGAATGTTGTCAAATATTACAGCCGCGATGTTACATTGGGCGAGGTTAGGTTATATTAGGTTATTGATGTATATAAAGGTCCCACGGATCCGAAGAGGCCAACTCGCCAGGAATGTTGTCAAATATTACCGCCGAAATGTTAGGTTGGGTTAGATTAGGTTATATTACGTTCTTCATGTATATAAAGGCCCCACGCAGACGTAGAGGTCAACCCGCCAGGAAAGTTTTCAAATATTACCGCCGAGATGATAGGTTGGGTTAGGTTAGGTTATATTTCGTCATTGATATATATGAAGGTCCCACGGAGACGTAGAGGCCAACAAGCCAGGAATGTTGACAAATATTACCGCCGAGATGGGAGGTTGGGTTAGGTTAGGTTATATTACGTTATTGATGTATATAAAGGTCCCACGGAGACGTAGAAGCCAACTCGCCAGGATTGTTGCCAAATATTACCTCCGCGATGTTAGATTGGGTTAGGTTAGGTTAGATTACGTTATTGCCGTTTATAAAGGTCCCACGGAGACGTAGAGGCCAACATGCCAGGAATGTTGGTCAAATATTACAGCCGCGATGTTAGATTGGGTTAGGTTAGGTTATATTACGTTATTGATGTATATAAAGGTCCCACGGAGACGTAGAATCCAACTCGTCAGGAATGTTGTCAAATATTACCGCCGAGATGATAGGTTGGATTAGGTTAGTTTATATTAAGTTATTGATGTATATGAAGATCCCACGGAGACGTAGAGGCCAACAAGCCAGGAATGTTGCCAAATATTACCGCCGAGATGCGAGGTTGGGTTAGGTTAGGTTATATTACGTTATTGATGTATATAAAGGTCCCACGGAGACGTAGAAGCCAATTCGCCAGGATTGTTGCCAAATATTACCGCCGCGATGTTAGATTGGGTTAGGTTAGGTTAGATTACGTTATTGTCGTATATAAAGGTCCCACGGAGACGTAGAGGCCAATATGCCAGGAATGTTGGTCAAATATTACAGCCGCGATGTTAGATTGGGTTAGGTTAGGTTATATTACGTTATTGTTGTATACAAAGGACCAACGGAGACGTAGAGGCCAACATGCCAGGAATGTTGGTCTAATATTACCGCCGCGATGTTAGATTGGGTTAGGTTAGGTTAGATTACGTTATTGTCGTATATAAAGGTACCACGGAGACGTAGAGGCCAATATGCCAGGAATGTTGGTCAAATATTACAGCCGCGATGTTAGATTGGGTTAGGTTAGGTTATATTAAGTTATTGATGTATATGAAGATCCCACGGAGACGCAGAGGCCAACTCGCCAGGTATGTGGTCACATATTACCGCCGAGATGATAGGTTGGGTTAGGTTTGGTTATATTTCGTTATTAATGTATATAAAGGTCCCACGGAGACGTAGAGTCCAACTCGCCAGGAATGTTGTCAAATATTACAGCCGCGATGTTAGATTGGGTTAGGTTAGGTTATATTACGTTATTGATGTATATAAAGGTCCCACGGAAACGTAGAAGGCAACAAGCGAGGAATGTTGCCAAATATTGCCGCCGAAATGTTAGATTGGGTCAGGTTAGGTTAGACTACGTTATTGTCGTATATAAAGGTCCCACGGAGACGTAGAGGCCAACATGCCAGGAATGTTGGTCAAATATTACAGCCGCGATGTTAGATTGGGTTAGGTTAGGTTATACTACGTTATTGTTGTATATAAAGGTCCCGCGGAGACGTAGATGCCAACCCGCTAGGAAAGTTTTCAAATATTACCGCCGAGATGATAGGTTGGGTTAGGTTAGGTTATATTTCGTCATTGATATATATATGATGGTCCCACGGAGACGTAGAGGCCAACAAGTCAGGAATGTTGCCAAATATTACCGCCGAGATGTGAGGTTGGGTTAGGTTAGGTTATATTACGTTATTGATGTATATAAAGGTCCGACGGAGACGTAGAAGCCAACTCGCCAGGATTGTTGCCAAATATTACCGCCGCGATGTTAGATTGGGTTAGGTTAGGTTAGATTACGTTATTGCCGTATATAAAGGTCCCACGGAGACGTAGAGGCCAACATGCCAGGAATGTTGTCAAATATTACAGCCGCGATGTTACATTGGGCTAGGTTAGGTTATATTAGGTTATTGATGTATATAAAGGTCCCACTGAGACGTAGAGGCCCACTCGCCAGGAATGTTGTCAAATCTTACCGCCGAAATGTTAGGTTGGTTTAGGTTAGGTTATATTACGTTCTTGATGTATATAAAGGTCCCACGCAGACGTAGAGATCAACCCGCCGGGAAAGTTTTCAAATATTACCGCCGAGATGATAGGTTGGGTTAGGTTAGGTTATATTTCGTCATTGATATATATGAAGGTCCCACGGAGACGTAGAGGCCAACAAGCCAGGAATGTTGACAAATATTACCGCCGAAATGGGAGGTTGGGTTAGGTTAGGTTATATTACGTTATTGATGTATATAAAGGTCCCACGGAGACGTAGAAGCCAACTCGCCAGGATTGTTGCCAAATATTACCGCCGCGATGTTAGATTGGGTTAGGTTTGGTTATATTTCGTTATTGATGTATATGAAGGTCCCACGGAGACGTAGAGGCCAACATGCCAGAAATGTTGTCAAATATTACAGCCGCGACGTTACATTGGGCTAGGTTAGGTTATATTAGGTTATTGATGTATATAAGGGTCCCACGGAGACGTAGAGGCCAACTCGCCAGGAATGTTGTCAAATATTACCGCCGAAATGTTAGGTTGGTTTAGGTTAGGTTATATTACGTTCTTGATGTATATAAAGGTCCCACGCAGACGTAGAGGTCAACCCGCCGGGAAAGTTTTCAAATATTACCGCCGAGATGATAGGTTGGGTTAGTTTAGGTTATATTTCGTCATTGATATATATGAAGGTCCCACGGAGACGTAGAGGCCAACAAGCCAGGAATGTTGACAAATATTACCGCCGAGATGGGAGGTTGGGTTATGTTAGGTTATATTACGTTATTGATGTATATAAAGGTCCCACGGAGACGTAGAAGCCAACTCGCCAGGATTGTTGCCAAATATTACCGCCGCGATGTTAGATTGGGTTAGGTTAGGTTAGATTACGTTATTGTCGTATATAAAGGTCCCACGGAGACGTAGAGGCCAACATGCCAGGAATGTTGGTCAAATATTACAGCCGCGATGTTAGATTGGGTTAGGTTAGGTTACATTACGTTATTGTTGTATATAAAGGTCCCACGGAGACGTAGAGGCCAACTCGCCAGGAATGTTGTCAAATATTACCGCCGAGATGATAGGTTGGGTTAGGTTAGGTTATATTACGTTATTGATTTATATGAAGGACCCACGTAGACGTAGGGGCCAACTCGTCAGGAATATTGTCAAATATTACCGCCGAGATGATAGGCTGGATTAGGTTAGGTTGTATTACGTTATTGATGTATATAAATGTCCCACGGAGACGTAGATGCCGACAAACAAGGAATGTTGCCAAATATTGCCACCGAAATGTTAGGTTGGGTTAGGTTAGGTTATATTACGTTATTGATGTATATAAAGGTCCCACAGAGACATAGAGGACAAGACGTCAGGAATGTTGTCAAATATTACCGCCGACATGATAGGTTGGATTAGGTTAGGTTATATTAAGTTATTGATGTATATGAAGATCCCACGGAGACGTAGAGGCCAACAAGCCAGGAATGTTGCCAAATATTACCGCCGAGATGTGAAGTTGGGTTAGGTTAGGTTATATTACGTTATTGATGTATATAAAGGTCCCACGGAGACGTAGAAGCCAACTCGCCAGGATTGTTGCCAAATATTACCGCCGCGATGTTAGATTGGGTTAGGTTAGGTTAGATTACGTTATTGTCGTATATAAAGGTCCCACGGAGACGTAGAGGCCAACATGCCAGGAATGTTGGTCAAATATTACAGCCGCGATGTTAGATTGGGTTAGGTTAGGTTATACTACGTTATTGTTGTATATAAAGGTCCCACGGAGACGTAGAGGCCAACCCGCCAGGAAAGTTTTCAAATATTACCGCCGAGATGATAGGTTGGGTTAGGTTAGGTTATATTTCGTCATTGATATATATGATGGTCCCACGGAGACGTAGAGGCCAACAAGTCAGGAATGTTGCCAAATATTACCGCCGAGATGTGAGGTTGGGTTAGGTTAGGTTATATTACGTTATTGATGTATATAAAGGTCCGACGGAGACGTAGAAGCCAACTCGCCAGGATTGTTGCCAAATATTACCGCCGCGATGTTAGATTGGGTTAGTTTAGGTTAGATTACGTTATTGCCGTATATAAAGGTCCCACGGAGACGTAGAGGCCAACATGCCAGGAATGTTGGTCAAATATTACAGCCGCGATGTTAGATTGGGTTAGGTTAGGTTATATTACGTTATTGTTGTATATAAAGGTCCCACGTAGACGTAGGGGCCAACTCGTCAGGAATGTTGTCAAATATTACCGCCGAAATGTTAGGTTGGGTTAGGTTAGGTTATATTAAGTTATTGATGTATATGAAGATCCCACGGAGACGCAGAGGCCAACTCGCCAGGTATGTGGTCAAATATTACCGCCGAGATGATAGGTTGGGTTAGGTTTGGTTATATTTCGTTATTAATGTATATAAAGTTCCCACGGAGACGTAGAGTCCAACTCGCCAGGAATGTTGTCAAATATTACGGCCGCGATGTTAGATTGGGTTAGGTTAGGTTATATTACGCTATTGATGTATATGAAGATCCCACGGAGACGTAGAGGCCAACTCGCCAGGCATGTGGTCAAATATTACTGCCGAGATGATAGGTTGTGTTAGGTTTGGTTATATTACGTTATTGTCGTATATAAAGGTCCCACGGAGACGTAGAGGCCAACGTGCCAGGAATGTTGGTCAAATATTACAGCCGAGATGATAGGTTGGGTTAGGTTAGGTTACATTTCGTCATTGATATATATGAAGGTCCCACGGAGACGTAGAGGCCAACAAGCCAGGAATGTTGACAAATATTACCGCCGAGATGGGAGGTTGGGTTAGGTTAGGTTATATTACGTTATTGATGTATATAAAGGTCCCACGGAGACGTAGAAGCCAACTCGCCAGGATTGTTGCCAAATATTACCGCCGCGATGTTAGATTGTGTTAGGTTAGGTTAGATTACGTTATTGATGTATATGAAGATCCCACGGAGACGTAGAGGCCAACTCGCCAGGTATGTGGTCAAATATTACCGCCGAGATGATAGGTTGAGTTAGGTTTGGTTATATTTCGTTATTGATGTATATGAAGGTCCCACGGAGACGTAGAGGCCAACATGCCAGGAATGTTGTCAAATATTACAGCCGCGATGTTAGATTGTGTTAGGTTAGGTTAGATTACGTTATTGATGTATATAAAGGTCCCACAGAGACATAGGGGACAAGTCGTCAGGAATGTTGTCAAATATTACCGCCGACATGATAGGTTGGATTAGGTTAGGTTATATTAAGTTATTGATGTATATGAAGATCCCACGGAGACGTAGAGGCCAACTCGCCAGGAATGTTGTCAAATATTACCGCCGAGATGATAGGTTGGGTTAGGTCAGGTTATATTACGTTATTGATTTATATGAAGGTCCCACGGAGACGTAGAGGCCAACATGCCAGGAATGTTAGTCAAATATTACAGCCGCGATGTTAGATTGGGTTAGGTTAGGTTACATTACGTTATTGTTGTATATAAAGGTCCCACGGAGACGTAGAGGCCAACTCGCCAGGAATGTTGTCAAATATTACCGCCGAGATGATAGGTTGGGTTAGGTTAGGTTATATTACGTTATTGATTTATATGAAGGACCCACGTAGACGTAGGGGCCAACTCGTCAGGAATATTGTCAAATATTACCGCCGAGATGATAGGCTGGATTAGGTTAGGTTGTATTACGTTATTGATGTATATAAATGTCCCACGGAGACGTAGATGCCGACAAACAAGGAATGTTGCCAAATATTGCCACCGAAATGTTAGGTTGGGTTAGGTTAGGTTATATTACGTTATTGATGTATATAAAGGTCCCACAGAGACATAGGGGACAAGTCGTCAGGAATGTTGTCAAATATTACCGCCGACATGATAGGTTGGATTAGGTTAGGTTATATTAAGTTATTGTAGTATATGAAGATCCCACGGAGACGTAGAGGCCAACAAGCCAGGAATGTTGCCAAATATTACCGCCGAGATGTGAGGTTGGGTTAGGTTAGGTTATATTACGTTATTGATGTATATAAAGGTCCCACGGAGACGTAGAAGCCAACTCGCCAGGATTGTTGCCAAATATTACCGCCGCGATGTTAGATTGGGTTAGGTTAGGTTAGATTACGTTATTGTCGTATATAAAGGTCCCACGGAGACGTAGAGGCCAACATGCCAGGAATGTTGGTCAAATATTACAGCCGCGATGTTAGATTGGGTTAGGTTAGGTTATACTACGTTATTGTTGTATATAAAGGTCCCACGGAGACGTAGAGGCCAACCCGCCAGGAAAGTTTTCAAATATTACCGCCGAGATGATAGGTTGGGTTAGGTTAGGTTATATTTCGTCATTGATATATATGATGGTCCCACGGAGACGTAGAGGCCAACAAGTCAGGAATGTTGCCAAATATTACCGCCGAGATGTGAGGTTGGGTTAGGTTAGGTTATATTACGTTATTGATGTATATAAAGGTCCGACGGAGACGTAGAAGCCAACTCGCCAGGATTGTTGCCAAATATTACCGCCGCGATGTTAGATTGGGTTAGGTTAGGTTAGATTACGTTATTGTCGTATATAAAGGTCCCACGGAGACGTAGAGGCCAACATGCCAGGAATGTTGGTCAAATATTACAGCCGCGATGTTAGATTGGGTTAGGTTAGGTTACATTACGTTATTGTTGTATATAAAGGCCCCACGGAGACGTAGAGGCCAACTCGCCAGGAATGTTGTCAAATATTACCGCCGAGATGATAGGTTGGGTTAGGTTAGGTTATATTACGTTATTGATTTATATGAAGGACCCACGTAGACGTAGGGGCCAACTCGTCAGGAATATTGTCAAATATTACCGCCGAGACGATAGGCTGGATTAGGTTAGGTTGTATTACGTTATTGATGTATATAAATGTCCCACGGAGACGTAGATGCCGACAAACAAGGAATGTTGCCAAATATTGCCACCGAAATGTTAGGTTGGGTTAGGTTAGGTTATATTACGTTATTGATGTATATAAAGGTCCCACAGACACATAGGGGACAAGTTGTCAGGAATGTTGTCAAATATTACCGCCGACATGATAGGTTGGATTAGGTTAGGTTATATTAAGTTATTGATGTATATGAAGATCCCACGGAGACGTAGAGGCCAACAAGCCAGGAATGTTGCCAAATATTACCGCCGAGATGTGAGGTTGGGTTAGGTTAGGTTATATTACGTTATTGATGTATATAAAGGTCCCACGGAGACGTAGAAGCCAACTCGCCAGGATTGTTGCCAAATATTACCGCCGCGATGTTAGATTGGGTTAGGTTAGGTTAGATTACGTTATTGTCGTATATAAAGGTCCCACGGAGACGTAGAGGCCAACATGCCAGGAATGTTGGTCAAATATTACAGCCGCGATGTTAGATTGGGTTAGGTTAGGTTATACTACGTTATTGTTGTATATAAAGGTCCCACGGAGACGTAGAGGCCAACCCGCCAGGAAAGTTTTCAAATATTACCGCCGAGATGATAGGTTGGGTTAGGTTAGGTTATATTACGTTATTGTTGTATATAAAGGTCCCACGGAGACGTAGAGGCCAACTCGCCGGGAATGTTGTCAAATATTACAGCCGCGATGTCAGATTGGGTTACGTTAGGTTATATTACGTTATTGACGTATATAAAGGTCCCACGGAGACGTAGAGGCCAACTCGCCAGGAATGTTGTCAAATATTACCGCCGAAATGTTAGGTTGGGTTAGGTTAGGTTATATTAAGTTATTGATGTATATGAAGATCCTACGGAGACGCAGAGGCCAACTCGCCAGGTATGTGGTCAAATATTACCGCCGAGATGATAGGTTGGGTCAGGTTTGGTTATATTTCGTTATTAATGTATATGAAGTTCCCACGGAGACGTAGAATCCAACTCGCCAGGAATGTTGTCAAATATTACAGCCGCGATGTTAGATTGGGTTACGTTAGGTTATATTACGCTATTGATGTATATGAAGATCCCACGGAGACGTAGAGGCCAACTCGCCAGGTATGTGGTCAAATATTACCGCCGAGATGATAGGTTGGGTTAGGTTTGGTTATATTTCGTTATTGATGTATATGAAGGTCCCACGGAGACGTAGAGGCCAACATGCCAGGAATGTTGTCAAATATTACAGACGCGATGTTACATTGGGCTAGGTTAGGTTATCTTAGGTTATTGATGTATATAAAGGTCCCACGGAGACGTAGAGGCCAACTCGCCAGGAATGTTGTCAAATATTACAGCCGAAATGTTAGGTTGGTTTAGGTTAGGTTATATTACGTTCTTGATGTATATAAAGGTCCCACGCAGACGTAGAGGTCAACCCGCCGGGAAAGTTTTCAAATATCACCGCTGAGATGATAAGTTGGGTTAGGTTAGGTTATATTTCGTCATTGATATATATGAAGGTCCCACGGAGACGTAGAGGCCAACAAGCCAGGAATGTTGACAAATATTACCGCCGAGATGGGAGGTTGGGTTAGGTTAGGTTATATTACGTTATTGATGTATATAAAGGTCCCACGGAGACGTAGAAGCCAACTCGCCAGGATTGTTGCCAAATATTACCGCCGCGATGTTAGATTGGGTTAGGTTAGGTTAGATTACGTTATTGTCGTATATAATGGTCCCACGGAGACGTAGAGGCCAACATGCCAGGAATGTTGGTCAAATATTACAGCCGCGATGTTAGATTGGGCTAGGTTAGGTTATGTTAGGTTATTGATGTATATAAATGTCCCACGGAGACGTAGAGGCCAACTCGCCAGGAATGTTGTCAAATATTACCGAAGAGATGATAGGTTGGGTTAGGTTAGGTTATATTACGTTATTGATTTATATGAAGGACCCACGCAGACGTAGGGGCCAACTCGTCAGGAATATTGTCAAATATTACCGCCGAGATGATAGGTTGGATTAGGTTAGGTTGTATTACGTTATTGATGTATATAAATGTCCCACGGAGACGTAGATGCCAACAAACAAGGAATGTTGCCAAATATTGCCGCCGAAATGTTAGGTTGGGTTAGGTTAGGTTATATTACGTTATTGATGTATATAAAGGTCCCACGGAGACGTAGAATCCATCTCGCCAGGAATGTTGTCAAATGTTACAGCCGCGATGTTAGATTGGGTTACGTTAGGTTATATTACGCTATTGATGTATATGAAGATCCCACGGAGACGTAGAGGCCAACTCGCCAGGTATGTGGTCAAATATTACCGCCGAGATGATAGGTTGGGTTAGGTTTGGTTATATTTCGTTATTGATGTATATGAAGGTCCCACGGAGACGTAGAGGCCAACATGCCAGGAATGTTGTCAAATATTACAGACGCGATGTTACATTGGGCTAGGTTAGGTTATCTTAGGTTATTGATGTATATAAAGGTCCCACGGAGACGTAGAGGCCAACTCGCCAGGAATGTTGTCAAATATTACAGCCGAAATGTTAGGTTGGTTTAGGTTAGGTTATATTACGTTCTTGATGTATATAAAGGTCCCACGCAGACGTAGAGGTCAACCCGCCGGGAAAGTTTTCAAATATCACCGCCGAGATGATAAGTTGGGTTAGGTTAGGTTATATTTCGTCATTGATATATATGAAGGTCCCACGGAGACGTAGAGGCCAACAAGCCAGGAATGTTGACAAATATTACCGCCGAGATGGGAGGTTGGGTTAGGTTAGGTTATATTACGTTATTGATGTATATAAAGGTCCCACGGAGACGTAGAAGCCAACTCGCCAGGATTGTTGCCAAATATTACCGCCGCGATGTTAGATTGGGTTAGGTTAGGTTAGATTACGTTATTGTCGTATATAATGGTCCCACGGAGACGTAGAGGCCAACATGCCAGGAATGTTGGTCAAATATTACAGCCGCGATGTTAGATTGGGCTAGGTTAGGTTATGTTAGGTTATTGATGTATATAAATGTCCCACGGAGACGTAGAGGCCAACTCGCCAGGAATGTTGTCAAATATTACCGAAGAGATGATAGGTTGGGTTAGGTTAGGTTATATTACGTTATTGATTTATATGAAGGACCCACGCAGACGTAGGGGCCAACTCGTCAGGAATATTGTCAAATATTACCGCCGAGATGATAGGTTGGATTAGGTTAGGTTGTATTACGTTATTGATGTATATAAATGTCCCACGGAGACGTAGATGCCAACAAACAAGGAATGTTGCCAAATATTGCCGCCGAAATGTTAGGTTGGGTTAGGTTAGGTTATATTACGTTATTGATGTATATAAAGGTCCCACGGAGACGTAGAATCCATCTCGCCAGGAATGTTGTCAAATGTTACAGCCGCGATGTTAGATTGGGTTACGTTAGGTTATATTACGCTATTGATGTATATGAAGATCCCACGGAGACGTAGAGGCCAACTCGCCAGGTATGTGGTCAAATATTACCGCCGAGATGATAGGTTGGGTTAGGTTTGGTTATATTTCGTTATTGATGTATATGAAGGTCCCACGGAGACGTAGAGGCCAACATGCCAGGAATGTTGTCAAATATTACAGACGCGATGTTACATTGGGCTAGGTTAGGTTATCTTAGGTTATTGATGTATATAAAGGTCCCACGGAGACGTAGAGGCCAACTCGCCAGGAATGTTGTCAAATATTACAGCCGAAATGTTAGGTTGGTTTAGGTTAGGTTATATTACGTTCTTGATGTATATAAAGGTCCCACGCAGACGTAGAGGTCAACCCGCCGGGAAAGTTTTCAAATATCACCGCCGAGATGATAAGTTGGGTTAGGTTAGGTTATATTTCGTCATTGATATATATGAAGGTCCCACGGAGACGTAGAGGCCAACAAGCCAGGAATGTTGACAAATATTACCGCCGAGATGGGAGGTTGGGTTAGGTTAGGTTATATTACGTTATTGATGTATATAAAGGTCCCACGGAGACGTAGAAGCCAACTCGCCAGGATTGTTGCCAAATATTACCGCCGCGATGTTAGATTGGGTTAGGTTAGGTTAGATTACGTTATTGTCGTATATAATGGTCCCACGGAGACGTAGAGGCCAACATGCCAGGAATGTTGGTCAAATATTACAGCCGCGATGTTAGATTGGGCTAGGTTAGGTTATGTTAGGTTATTGATGTATATAAATGTCCCACGGAGACGTAGAGGCCAACTCGCCAGGAATGTTGTCAAATATTACCGAAGAGATGATAGGTTGGGTTAGGTTAGGTTATATTACGTTATTGATTTATATGAAGGACCCACGCAGACGTAGGGGCCAACTCGTCAGGAATATTGTCAAATATTACCGCCGAGATGATAGGTTGGATTAGGTTAGGTTGTATTACGTTATTGATGTATATAAATGTCCCACGGAGACGTAGATGCCAACAAACAAGGAATGTTGCCAAATATTGCCGCCGAAATGTTAGGTTGGGTTAGGTTAGGTTATATTACGTTATTGATGTATATAAAGGTCCCACGGAGACGTAGAATCCATCTCGCCAGGAATGTTGTCAAATGTTACAGCCGCGATGTTAGATTGGGTTACGTTAGGTTATATTACGCTATTGATGTATATGAAGATCCCACGGAGACGTAGAGGCCAACTCGCCAGGTATGTGGTCAAATATTACCGCCGAGATGATAGGTTGGGTTAGGTTTGGTTATATTTCGTTATTGATGTATATGAAGGTCCCACGGAGACGTAGAGGCCAACATGCCAGGAATGTTGTCAAATATTACAGACGCGATGTTACATTGGGCTAGGTTAGGTTATCTTAGGTTATTGATGTATATAAAGGTCCCACGGAGACGTAGAGGCCAACTCGCCAGGAATGTTGTCAAATATTACAGCCGAAATGTTAGGTTGGTTTAGGTTAGGTTATATTACGTTCTTGATGTATATAAAGGTCCCACGCAGACGTAGAGGTCAACCCGCCGGGAAAGTTTTCAAATATCACCGCCGAGATGATAAGTTGGGTTAGGTTAGGTTATATTTCGTCATTGATATATATGAAGGTCCCACGGAGACGTAGAGGCCAACAAGCCAGGAATGTTGACAAATATTACCGCCGAGATGGGAGGTTGGGTTAGGTTAGGTTATATTACGTTATTGATGTATATAAAGGTCCCACGGAGACGTAGAAGCCAACTCGCCAGGATTGTTGCCAAATATTACCGCCGCGATGTTAGATTGGGTTAGGTTAGGTTAGATTACGTTATTGTCGTATATAATGGTCCCACGGAGACGTAGAGGCCAACATGCCAGGAATGTTGGTCAAATATTACAGCCGCGATGTTAGATTGGGCTAGGTTAGGTTATGTTAGGTTATTGATGTATATAAATGTCCCACGGAGACGTAGAGGCCAACTCGCCAGGAATGTTGTCAAATATTACCGAAGAGATGATAGGTTGGGTTAGGTTAGGTTATATTACGTTATTGATTTATATGAAGGACCCACGCAGACGTAGGGGCCAACTCGTCAGGAATATTGTCAAATATTACCGCCGAGATGATAGGTTGGATTAGGTTAGGTTGTATTACGTTATTGATGTATATAAATGTCCCACGGAGACGTAGATGCCAACAAACAAGGAATGTTGCCAAATATTGCCGCCGAAATGTTAGGTTGGGTTAGGTTAGGTTATATTACGTTATTGATGTATATAAAGGTCCCACGGAGACGTAGAATCCATCTCGCCAGGAATGTTGTCAAATGTTACAGCCGCGATGTTAGATTGGGTTACGTTAGGTTATATTACGCTATTGATGTATATGAAGATCCCACGGAGACGTAGAGGCCAACTCGCCAGGTATGTGGTCAAATATTACCGCCGAGATGATAGGTTGGGTTAGGTTTGGTTATATTTCGTTATTGATGTATATGAAGGTCCCACGGAGACGTAGAGGCCAACATGCCAGGAATGTTGTCAAATATTACAGACGCGATGTTACATTGGGCTAGGTTAGGTTATCTTAGGTTATTGATGTATATAAAGGTCCCACGGAGACGTAGAGGCCAACTCGCCAGGAATGTTGTCAAATATTACAGCCGAAATGTTAGGTTGGTTTAGGTTAGGTTATATTACGTTCTTGATGTATATAAAGGTCCCACGCAGACGTAGAGGTCAACCCGCCGGGAAAGTTTTCAAATATCACCGCCGAGATGATAAGTTGGGTTAGGTTAGGTTATATTTCGTCATTGATATATATGAAGGTCCCACGGAGACGTAGAGGCCAACAAGCCAGGAATGTTGACAAATATTACCGCCGAGATGGGAGGTTGGGTTAGGTTAGGTTATATTACGTTATTGATGTATATAAAGGTCCCACGGAGACGTAGAAGCCAACTCGCCAGGATTGTTGCCAAATATTACCGCCGCGATGTTAGATTGGGTTAGGTTAGGTTAGATTACGTTATTGTCGTATATAATGGTCCCACGGAGACGTAGAGGCCAACATGCCAGGAATGTTGGTCAAATATTACAGCCGCGATGTTAGATTGGGCTAGGTTAGGTTATGTTAGGTTATTGATGTATATAAATGTCCCACGGAGACGTAGAGGCCAACTCGCCAGGAATGTTGTCAAATATTACCGAAGAGATGATAGGTTGGGTTAGGTTAGGTTATATTACGTTATTGATTTATATGAAGGACCCACGCAGACGTAGGGGCCAACTCGTCAGGAATATTGTCAAATATTACCGCCGAGATGATAGGTTGGATTAGGTTAGGTTGTATTACGTTATTGATGTATATAAATGTCCCACGGAGACGTAGATGCCAACAAACAAGGAATGTTGCCAAATATTGCCGCCGAAATGTTAGGTTGGGTTAGGTTAGGTTATATTACGTTATTGATGTATATAAAGGTCCCACAGAGACATAGAGGACAAGTCGTCAGGAATGTTGTCAAATATTACCGCCGAGATGATAGGTTGGATTAGGTTAGGTTATATTAAGTTATTGATGTATATGAAGATCACACGGAGACGTAGAGGCCAACAAGCCAGGAATGTTGCCAAATATTACCGCCGCGATGTTAGATTGGGTTAGGTTAGGTTATATTAAGTTATTGATGTATATGAAGTTCCCACGGAGACGCAGAGGCCAACTCGCCAGGTATGTGGTCAAATATTACCGCGGAGATGATAGGTTGGTTTAGGTTAGGTTATATTACGTTATTGATGTATATAAAGGTCCCACAGAGACATAGAGGACAAGTCGTCAGGAATGTTGTCAAATATTACCGCCGAGATGATAGGTTGGATTAGGTTAGGTTATATTAAGTTATTGATGTATATGAAGATCCCACGGAGACGTAGAGGCCAACAAGCCAGGAATGTTGCCAAATATTACCGCCGAGATGTGAGGTTGGGTTAGGTTAGGTTATATTACGTTATTGATGTATATAAAGGTCCCACGGAGACGTAGAAGCCAACTCGCCAGGATTGTTGCCAAATATTACCGCCGCGATGTTAGATTGGGTTAGGTTAGGTTAGATTACGTTATTGTCGTATATAAAGGTCCCACGGAGACGTAGAGGCCAATATGCCAGGAATGTTGGTCAAATATTACAGCCGCGATGTTAGATTGGGTTAGGTTAGGTTATACTACGTTATTGTTGTATATAAAGGTCCCACGGAGACGTAGAGGCCAACATGCCAGGAATGTTGGTCAAATATTACAGCCGCGATGTTAGATTGGGTTAGGTTAGGTTATATTACGTTATTGTTGTATATAAAGGTCCCACGGAGACGTAGAGGCCAACTCGCCGGGAATGTTGTCAAATATTACAGCCGCGATGTCAGATTGGGTTACGTTAGGTTATATTACGTTATTGACGTATATAAAGGTCCCACGGAGACGTAGAGGCCAACTCGCCAGGAATGTTGTCAAATATTACCGCCGAAATGTTAGGTTGGGTTAGGTTAGGTTATATTAAGTTATTGATGTATATGAAGATCCCACGGAGACGCAGAGGCCAAATCGCCAGGTATGTGGTCAAATATTACCGCCGAGATGATAGGTTGGGTTAGGTTTGGTTATATTTCGTTATTAATGTATATGAAGGTCCCACGGAGACGTAGAGTCCAACTCGCCAGGAATGTTGTCAAATATTACAGCCGCGATGTTAGATTGGGTTAGGTTAGGTTATATTACGCTATTGATGTATATGAAGATCCCACGGAGACGTAGAGGCCAACTCGCCAGGTATGTGGTCAAATATTACCGCCGAGATGATAGGTTGGGTTAGGTTTGGTTATATTTCGTTATTGATGTATATGAAGGTCCCACGGAGACGTAGAGGCCAACATGCCAGGAATGTTGTCAAATATTACAGCCGCGATGTTACATTGGGCTAGGTTAGGTTATATTAGGTTATTGATGTATATGAAGGTCCCACGGAGACGTAGAGGCCAACTCGCCAGGAATGTTGACAAATATTACCGCCGAGATGGGAGGTTGTGTTAGGTTAGGTTATATTACGTTATTGATGTATATAAAGGTCCCACGGAGACGTAGAAGCCAACTCGCCAGGATTGTTGCCAAATATTACCGCCGCGATGTTAGATTGGGTTAGGTTAGGTTAGATTACGTTATTGTCGTATATAAAGGTCCCACGGAGACGTAGAGTCCAACATGCCAGGAATGTTGGTCAAATATTACAGCCGCGATGTTAGATTGGGTTAGGTTAGGTTACATTACGTTATTGTTGTATATAAAGGTCCCACGGAGACGTAGAGGCCAACTCGCCAGGAATGTTGTCAAATATTACCGCCGAGATGATAGGTTGGGTTAGGTTAGGTTATATTTCGTCATTGATATATATGAAGGTCCCACGGAGACGTAGAGGCCAACAAGCCAGGAATGTTGACAAATATTACCGCCGAGATGGGAGGTTGGGTTAGGTTAGGTTATATTACGTTATTGATGTATATAAAGGTCCCACGGAGACGTAGAAGCCAACTCGCCAGGATTGTTGCCAAATATTACCGCCGCGATGTTAGATTGGGTTAGGTTAGGTTAGATTACGTTATTGTCGTATATAATGGTCCCACGGAGACGTAGAGGCCAACATGCCAGGAATGTTGGTCAAATATTACAGCCGCGATGTTAGATTGGGCTAGGTTAGGTTATGTTAGGTTATTGATGTATATAAAGGTCCCACGGAGACGTAGAGGCCAACTCGCCAGGAATGTTGTCAAATATTACCGCCGAAATGTTAGGTTGGTTTAGGTTAGGTTATATTACGTTCTTGATGTATATAAAGGTCCCACGCAGACGTAGAGGTCAACCCGCCGGGAATGTTTTCAAATATTACCGCCGAGATGATAAGTTGGGTTAGGTTAGGTTATATTTCGTCATTGATATATATGAAGGTCCCACGGAGACGTAGAGGCCAACAAGCCAGGAATGTTGACAAATATTACCGCCGAGATGGGAGGTTGGGTTAGGTTAAGTTATATTACGTTATTGATGTATATAAAGGTCCCACGGAGACGTAGAAGCCAACTCGCCAGGATTGTTGCCAAACATTACCGCCGCGATGTTAGATTGGGTTAGGTTAGGTTAGATTACGTTATTGTCGTATATAATGGTCCCACGGAGACGTAGAGGCCAATATGCCAGGAATGTTGGTCAAATATTACAGCCGCGATGTTAGATTGGGTTAGGTTAGGTTATACTACGTTATTGTTGTATATAAAGGTCCCACGGAGACGTAGAGGCCAACATGCCAGGAATGTTGGTCAAATATTACTGCCGCGATGTTAGATTGGGTTAGGTTAGGTTATATTACGTTATTGTTGTATATAAAGGTCCCACGGAGACGTAGAGGCCAACTCGCCGGGAATGTTGTCAAATATTACAGCCGCGATGTCAGATTGGGTTACGTTAGGTTATATTACGTTATTGACGTATATAAAGGTCCCACGGAGACGTAGAGGCCAACTCGCCAGGAATGTTGTCAAATATTACCGCCGAAATGTTAGGTTGGGTTAGGTTAGGTTATATTAAGTTATTGATGTATATGAAGATCCCACGGAGACGCAGAGGCCAACTCGCCAGGTATGTGGTCAAATATTACCGCCGAGATGATAGGTTGGGTTAGGTTTGGTTATATTTCGTTATTAATGTATATGAAGGTCCCACGGAGACGTAGAGTCCAACTCGCCAGGAATGTTGTCAAATATTACAGCCGCGATGTTAGATTGGGTTAGGTTAGGTTATATTACGCTATTGATGTATATGAAGATCCCACGGAGACGTAGAGGCCAACTCGCCAGGTATGTGGTCAAATATTACCGCCGAGATGATAGGTTGGGTTAGGTTTGGTTATATTTCGTTATTGATGTATATGAAGGTCCCACGGAGACGTAGAGGCCAACATGCCAGGAATGTTGTCAAATATTACAGCCGCGATGTTACATTGGGCTAGGTTAGGTTATATTAGGTTATTGATGTATATGAAGGTCCCACGGAGACGTAGAGGCCAACTCGCCAGGAATGTTGTCAAATATTACCGCCGAGATGATAGGTTGGGTTAGGTTAGGTTATATTACGTTATTGATTTATATGAAGGACCCACGTAGACGTAGGGGCCAACTCGTCAGGAATATTGTCAAATATTACCGCCGAGATGATAGGTTGGATGAGGTTAGGTTGTATTACGTTATTGATGTATATAAATGTCCCACGGAGACGTAGAGGCCAACAAACCAGGAATGTTGCCAAATATTGCCGCCGAAATGTTAGGTTGGGTTAGGTTAGGTTATATTACGTTATTGATGTATATAAAGGTCCCACGGAGACATAGAGGACAAGTCGTCAGGAATGTTGTCAAATATTACCGCCGAGATGATAGGTTGGATTAGGTTAGGTTATATTAAGTTATTGATGTATATGAAGATCCCACGGAGACGCAGAGGCCAACTCGCCAGGTATGTGGTCAAATATTACCGCCGAGATGATAGGTTGGGTTAGGTTTCGTTATATTTCGTTATTAATGTATATGAAGGTCCCACGGAGACGTAGAGTCCAACTCGCCAGGAATGTTGTCAAATATTACAGCCGCGATGTTAGATTGGGTTACGTTAGGTTATATTACGTTATTGACGTATATAAAGGTCCCACGGGGACGTAGAGGCCAACTCGCCAGGAATGTTGTGAAATATTACCGCCGAGAGGTTAGGTTGGGTTAGGTTACGTTATATTACGTTATTGATGTACATGAGGGGCCCACGGAGACGTAGAGGCCAACAAGCCAGGAATGTTGCCAAATATTACCGCCGAGATCATAGGTTGTGTTAGGTTAGGTTAGATTACGTTATTGTCGTATATAAAGGTCCCACGGAGACGTAGAGGCCAACATGCCAGGAATGTTGGTCAAATATTACAGCCGCGATGTTAGATTGGGTTAGGTTAGGTTACATTACATTATTGTTGTATATAAATGTCCCACGGAGACGTAGAGGCCAACTCGCCAGGAATGTTGTCAAATACTACCGCCGAGATGATAGGTTGGGTTAGGTTAGGTTATATTACGTTCTTGATGTATATAAAGGTCCCACGGAGACGTAGAAGCCAACTCGCCAGGATTGTTGCCAAATATTACCGCCGCGATGTTAGATTGGGTTAGGTTAGGTTAGATTACGTTATTGTCGTATATAATGGTCCCACGGAGACGTAGAGGCCAACATGCCAGGAATGTTGGTCAAATATTACAGCCGCGATGTTAGATTGGGCTAGGTTAGGTTATGTTAGGTTATTGATGTATATAAAGGTCCCACGGAGACGTAGAGGCCAACTCGCCAGGAATGTTGCCAAATATTACCGCCGAGATCATAGGTTGGGTTAGGTTAGGTTATATTTCGTTATTGATGCATATGAAGGTCCCACGGAGACGTAGAGGCCAACTCCCCAGGAATGTTGTCAAATATTACCGCCGAAATGTTAGGTTGGGTTAGGTTAGGTTATATTACGTTCTTGATGTATATAAAGATCCCACGCAGACGTAGAGGCCAACCCGCCAGGAAAGTTTTCAAATATTACCGCCGAGATGATAGGTTGGGTTAGGTTAGGTTATATTTCGTCATTGATATATATGAAGGTCCCACGGAGACGTAGAGGCCAACAAGCCAGGAATGTTGACAAATATTACCGCCGAGATGGGAGGTTGGGTTAGGTTAGGTTATATTACGTGATTGATGTATATAAAGGGCCCACGGAGACGTAGAAGCCAACTCGCCAGGATTGTTGCCAAATATTACCGCCGCGATGTTAGATTGGGTTAGGTTAGGTTAGATTACGTTATTGTCGTATATAATGGTCCCACGGAGACGTAGAGGCCAACATGCCAGGAATGTTGGTCAAATATTACAGCCGCGATGTTAGATTGGGCTAGGTTAGGTTATGTTAGGTTATTGATGTATATAAAGGTCCCACGGAGACGTAGAGGCCAACTCGCCAGGAATGTTGTCGAATATTACCGCCGAAATGTTAGGTTGGTTTAGGTTAGGTTATATTACGTTCTTGATGTATATAAAGGTCCCACGCAGACGTAGAGGTCAACCCGCCGGGAAAGTTTTCAAATATTACCGCCGAGATGATAAGTTGGGTTAGGTTAGGTTATATTTCGTCATTGATATATATGAAGGTCCCACGGAGACGTAGAGGCCAACAAACAAGGAATGTTGCCAAATATTGCCGCCGAAATGTTAGGTTGGGTTAGGTTAGGTTATATTACGTTATTGATGTATATAAAGGTCCCACAGAGACATAGAGGACAAGTCGTCAGGAATGTTGTCAAATATTACCGCCGAGATGATAGGTTGGATTAGGTTAGGTTATATTAAGTTATTGATGTATATGAAGATCCCACGGAGACGTAGAGGCCAACAAGCCAGGAATGTTGCCAAATATTACCGCCGAGATGTGAGGTTGGGTTAGGTTAGGTTATATTACGTTATTGATGTATATAAAGGTCCCACGGAGACGTAGAAACCAACTCGCCAGGATTGTTGCCAAATATTACCGCCGCGATGTTAGATTGGGTTAGGTTAGGTTAGATTACGTTATTGTTGTATATAAAGGTCCCACGGAGACGTAGAGGCCAATATGCCAGGAATGTTGGTCAAATATTACAGCCGCGATGTTAGATTGGGTTAGGTTAGGTTATATTACGTTATTGTTGTATATAAAGGACCAACGGAGACGTAGAGGCCAACATGCCAGGAATGTTGGTCAAATATTACCGCCGAAATGTTAGGTTGGTTTAGGTTAGGTTATATTACGTTCTTGATGTATATAAAGGTCCCACGCAGACGTAGAGGTCAACCCGCCGGGAAAGTTTTCAAATATTACCGCCGAGATGATAAGTTGGGTTAGGTTAGGTTATATTTCGTCATTGATATATATGAAGGTCCCACGGAGACGTAGAGGCCAACAAGCCAGGAATGTTGACAAATATTACCGCCGAGATGGGAGGTTGGGTTAGGTTAAGTTATATTACGTTATTGATGTATATAAAGGTCCCACGGAGACGTAGAAGCCAACTCGCCAGGATTGTTGCCAAATATTACCGCCGCGATGTTAGATTGGGTTAGGTTAGGTTAGATTACGTTATTGTCGTATATAAAGGTCCCACGGAGACGTAGAGGCCAACATGCCAGGAATGTTGGTCAAATATTACAGCCGCGATGTTAGATTGGGTTAGGTTAGGTTACATTACGTTATTGTTGTATATAAAGGTCCCACGGAGACGTAGAGGCCAACTCGCCAGGAATGTTGTCAAATATTACCGCCGAGATGATAGGTTGGGTTAGGTTAGGTTATATTACGTTATTGATTTATATGAAGGACCCACGTAGACGTAGGGGCCAACTCGTCAGGAATATTGTCAAATATTACCGCCGAGATGATAGGTTGGATTAGGTTAGGTTGTATTACGTTATTGATGTATATAAATGTCCCACGGAGACGTAGATGCCAACAAACAAGGAATGTTGCCAAATATTGCCGCCGAAATGTTAGGTTGGGTTAGGTTAGGTTATATTACGTTATTGATGTATATAAAGGTCCCACAGAGACATAGAGGACAAGTCGTCAGGAATGTTGTCAAATATTACCGCCGAGATGATAGGTTGGATTAGGTTAGGTTATATTAAGTTATTGATGTATATGAAGATCCCACGGAGACGTAGAGGCCAACAAGCCAGGAATGTTGCCAAATATTACCGCCGAGATGTGAGGTTGGGTTAGGTTAGGTTATATTACGTTATTGATGTATATAAAGGTCCCACGGAGACGTAGAAACCAACTCGCCAGGATTGTTGCCAAATATTACCGCCGCGATGTTAGATTGGGTTAGGTTAGGTTAGATTACGTTATTGTTGTATATAAAGGTCCCACGGAGACGTAGAGGCCAATATGCCAGGAATGTTGGTCAAATATTACAGCCGCGATGTTAGATTGGGTTAGGTTAGGTTATATTACGTTATTGTTGTATATAAAGGACCAACGGAGACGTAGAGGCCAACATGCCAGGAATGTTGGTCAAATATTAGCGCCGCGATGTTAGATTGGGTTAGGTTAGGTTAGATTACGTTATTGTCGTATATAAAGGTACCACGGAGACGTAGAGGCCAATATGCCAGGAATGTTGGTCAAATATTACAGCCGCGATGTTAGATTGGGTTAGGTTAGGTTATATTACGTTATTGTTGTATATAAAGGACCAACGGAGACGTAGAGGCCAACATGCCAGGAATGTTGGTCAAATATTACCGCCGCGATGTTAGATTGGGTTAGGTTAGGTTAGATTACGTTATTGCCGTATATAAAGGTCCCACGGAGACGTAGAGGCCAACATGCCAGGAATGTTGGTCAAATATTACAGCCGCGATGTTAGATTGGGTTAGGTTAGGTTATATTACGTTATTGTTGTATATAAAGGTCCCACGGAGACGTAGAGTCCAACTCGCCAGGAATGTTGTCAAATACTACAGCCGCGATGTTAGATTGGGTTAGGTTAGGTTATATTACGCTATTGATGTATATGAAGATCCCACGGAGACGTAGAGGCCAACTCGCCAGGTATGTGGTCAAATATTACCGCCGAGATGATAGGTTGGGTTAGGTTTGGTTATATTTCGTTATTGATGTATATGAAGGTCCCACGGAGACGTAGAGGCCAACATGCCAGGAATGTTGTCAAATATTACAGCCGCAATGTTACATTGGGCTAGGTTAGGTTATATTAGGTTATTGATGTATATGAAGGTCCCACGGAGACGTAGAGGCCAACTCGCCAGGAATGTTGTCAAATATTACCGCCGAAATGTTAGGTTGGGTTAGGTTAGGTTATATTACGTTCTTGATGTATATAAAGGTCCCACGCAGACGTAGAGGCCAACCCGCCAGGAAAGTTTTCAAATATTACCGCCGAGATGATAGGTTGGGTTAGGTTAGGTTATATTTCGTCATTGATATATATGATGGTCCCACGGAGACGTAGAGGCCAACAAGCCAGGAATGTTGCCAAATATTACCGCCGAGATGTGAGGTTGGGTTAGGTTAGGTTATATTACGTTATTGATGTATATAAAGGTCCCACGGAGACGTAGAAGCCAACTCGCCAGGATTGTTGCCAAATATTACCGCCGCGATGTTAGATTGGGTTAGGTTAGGTTAGATTACGTTATTGTCGTATATAAAGGTCCCACGGAGACGTAGAGGCCAATATGCCAGGAATGTTGGTCAAATATTACAGCCGCGATGTTAGATTGGGTTAGGTTAGGTTATATTACGTTATTGTTGTATATAAAGGTCCCACGGAGACGCAGAGGCCAACTCGCCAGGAATGTTGTCAAATATTACCGCCGAGATGATAGGTTGGGTTAGGTCAGGTTATATTACGTTATTGATTTATATGAAGGACCCACGTAGACGTAGGGGCCAACTCGTCAGGAATATTGTCAAATATTACCGCCGCGATGTTAGATTGGGTTAGGTTAGGTTAGATTACGTTATTGTCGTATATAAATGTCCCACGGAGACGTAGAGGCCAATATGCCAGGAATGTTGGTCAAATATTACAGCCGCGATGTTAGATTGGGTTAGGTTAGGTTATATTACGTTATTGTTGTATATAACGGACCAACGGAGACGTAGAGGCCAACATGCCAGGAATGTTGGTCAAATATTACCGCCGCGATGTTAGATTGGGTTAGGTTAGGTTAGATTACGTTATTGTCGTATATAAAGGTCCCACGGAGACGTAGAGGCCAATATGCCAGGAATGTTGGTCAAATATTACAGCCGCGATGTTAGATTGGGTTAGGTTAGGTTATATTACGTTATTGTTGTATATAAACGTCCCACGGAGACGTAGAGGCCAACTCGCCAGGAATGTTGTCAAATATTACCGCCGAGATGATAGGTTGGGTTAGGTCAGGTTATATTACGTTATTGATTTATATGAAGGACCCACGTAGACGTAGGGGCCAACTCGTCAGGAATATTGTCAAATATTATCGCCGAGATGATAGGTTGGATTAGCTTAGGTTATATTACGTTATTGATGTATATAAAGGTCCGACGGAGACGTAGAAGCCAACTCGCCAGGATTGTTGCCAAATATTACCGCCGCGATGTTAGATTGGGTTAGGTTAGGTTAGATTACGTTATTGCCGTATATAAAGGTCCCACGGAGACGTAGAGGCCAACATGCCAGGAATGTTGGTCAAATATTACAGCCGCGATGTTAGATTGGGTTAGGTTAGGTTATATTACGTTATTGTTGTATATAAAGGTCCCACGGAGACGTAGAGGCCAACTCGCCGGGAATGTTGTCAAATATTACAGCCGCGATGTCAGATTGGGTTACGTTAGGTTACATTACGTTATTGTTGTATATAAAGGTCCCACGGAGACGTAGAGGCCAACTAGCCAGGAATGTTGTCAAATATTACCGCCGAGATGATAGGTTGGGTTAGGTTAGGTTATATTACGTTATTGATTTATATGAAGGACCCACGTACACGTAGGGGCCAACTCGTCAGGAATATTGTCAAATATTACCGCCGAGATGATAGGTTGGATTAGGTTAGGTTGTATTACGTTATTGATGTATATAAATGTCCCACGGAGACGTAGATGCCAACAAACAAGGAATGTTGCCAAATATTGCCGCCGAAATGTTAGGTTGGGTTAGGTTAGGTTATATTACGTTATTGATGTATATAAAGGTCCCACAGAGACATAGAGGACAAGTCGTCAGGAATGTTGTCAAATATTACCGCCGAGATGATAGGTTGGATTAGGTTAGGTTATATTAAGTTATTGATGTATATGAAGATCCCACGGAGACGTAGAGGCCAACAAGCCAGGAATGTTGCCAAATATTACCGCCGAGATGTGAGGTTGGGTTAGGTTAGGTTATATTACGTTATTGATGTATATAAAGGTCCCACGGAGACGTAGAAACCAACTCGCCAGGATTGTTGCCAAATATTACCGCCGCGATGTTAGATTGGGTTAGGTTAGGTTAGGTTAGATTACGTTATTGTCGTATATAAAGGTCCCACGGAGACGTAGAGGCCAATATGCCAGGAATGTTTGTCAAATATTACAGCCGCGATGTTAGATTGGGTTAGGTTAGGTTATATTACGTTATTGTTGTATATAAAGGACCAACGGAGACGTAGAGGCCAACATGCCAGGAATGTTGGTCAAATATTACCGCCGCGATGTTAGATTGGGTTAGGTTAGGTTAAATTACGTTATTGTCGTATATAAAGGTACCACGGAGACGTAGAGGCCAATATGCCAGGAATGTTGGTCAAATATTACAGCCGCGATGTTAGATTGGGTTAGGTTAGGTTATATTACGTTATTGTTGTATATAAAGGTCCCACGGAGACGTAGAGGCCAACTCGCCAGGAATGTTGTCAAATATTACCGCCGAGATGATAGGTTGGGTTAGGTCAGGTTATATTACGTTATTGATTTATATGAAGGACCCACGTAGACGTAGGGGCCAACTCGTCAGGAATATTGTCAAATATTATCGCCGAGATGATAGGTTGGATTAGCTTAGGTTATATTACGTTATTGATGTATATAAAGGTCCGACGGAGACGTAGAAGCCAACTCGCCAGGATTGTTGCCAAATATTACCGCCGCGATGTTAGATTGGGTTAGGTTAGGTTAGATTACGTTATTGCCGTATATAAAGGTCCCACGGAGACGTAGAGGCCAACATGCCAGGAATGTTGGTCAAATATTACAGCCGCGATGTTAGATTGGGTTAGGTTAGGTTATATTACGTTATTGTTGTATATAAAGGTCCCACGGAGACGTAGAGGCCAACTCGCCGGGAATGTTGTCAAATATTACAGCCGCGATGTCAGATTGGGTTACGTTAGGTTATATTACGTTATTGACGTATATAAAGGTCCCACGGAGACGTAGAGGCCAACTCGCCAGGAATGTTGTCAAATATTACCGCCGAAATGTTAGGTTGGATTAGGTTAGGTTATATTAAGTTATTGATGTATATGAAGATCCCACGGAGACGCAGAGGCCAACTCGCCAGGTATGTGGTCAAATATTACCGCCGAGATGATAGGTTGGGTTAGGTTTGGTTATATTTCGTTATTAATGTATATGAAGGTCCCACGGAGACGTAGAGTCCAACTCGCCAGGAATGTTGTCAAATATTACAGCCGCGATGTTAGATTGGGTTAGGTTAGGTTATATTACGCTATTGATGTATATGAAGATCCCACGGAGACGTAGAGGCCAACTCGCCAGGTATGTGGTCAAATATTACCGCCGAGATGATAGGTTGGGTTAGGTTTGGTTATATTTCGTTATTGATGTATATGAAGGTCCCACGGAGACGTAGAGGCCAACATGCCAGGAATGTTGGTCAAATATTACCGCCGCGATGTTAGATTGGGTTAGGTTAGGTTAGATTACGTTATTGTCGTATATAAAGGTACCACGGAGACGTAGAGGCCAATATGCCAGGAATGTTGGTCAAATATTACAGCCGCGATGTTAGATTGGGTTAGGTTAGGTTATATTACGTTATTGTTGTATATAAAGGTCCCACGGAGACGTAGAGGCCAACTCGCCAGGAATGTTGTCAAATATTACAGCCGCGATGTTAGATTGGGTTAGGTTAGGTTATATTACGCTATTGATGTATATGAAGATCCCACGGAGACGTAGAGGCCAACTCGCCAGGTATGTGGTCAAATATTACCGCCGAGATGATAGGTTGGGTTAGGTTTGGTTATATTTCGTTATTGATGTATATGAAGGTCCCACGGAGACGTAGAGGCCAACATGCCAGGAATGTTGGTCAAATATTACCGCCGCGATGTTAGATTGGGTTAGGTTAGGTTAGATTACGTTATTGTCGTATATAAAGGTACCACGGAGACGTAGAGGCCAATATGCCAGGAATGTTGGTCAAATATTACAGCCGCGATGTTAGATTGGGTTAGGTTAGGTTATATTACGTTATTGTTGTATATAAAGGTCCCACGGAGACGTAGAGGCCAACTCGCCAGGAATGTTGTCAAATATTACCGCCGAGATGATAGGTTGGGTTAGGTCAGGTTATATTACGTTATTGATTTATATGAAGGACCCACGTAGACGTAGGGGCCAACTCGTCAGGAATATTGTCAAATATTATCGCCGAGATGATAGGTTGGATTAGCTTAGGTTATATTACGTTATTGATGTATATAAAGGTCCGACGGAGACGTAGAAGCCAACTCGCCAGGATTGTTGCCAAATATTACCGCCGCGATGTTAGATTGGGTTAGGTTAGGTTAGATTACGTTATTGCCGTATATAAAGGTCCCACGGAGACGTAGAGGCCAACATGCCAGGAATGTTGGTCAAATATTACAGCCGCGATGTTAGATTGGGTTAGGTTAGGTTATATTACGTTATTGTTGTATATAAAGGTCCCACGGAGACGTAGAGGCCAACTCGCCGGGAATGTTGTCAAATATTACAGCCGCGATGTCAGATTGGGTTACGTTAGGTTACATTACGTTATTGACGTATATAAAGGTCCCACGGAGACGTAGAGGCCAACTCGCCAGGAATGTTGTCAAATATTACCGCCGAAATGTTAGGTTGGATTAGGTTAGGTTATATTAAGTTATTGATGTATATGAAGATCCCACGGAGACGCAGAGGCCAACTCGCCAGGTATGTGGTCAAATATTACCGCCGAGATGATAGGTTGGGTTAGGTTTGGTTATATTTCGTTATTAATGTATATGAAGGTCCCACGGAGACGTAGAGTCCAACTCGCCAGGAATGTTGTCAAATATTACAGCCGCGATGTTAGATTGGGTTAGGTTAGGTTATATTACGCTATTGATGTATATGAAGATCCCACGGAGACGTAGAGGCCAACTCGCCAGGTATGTGGTCAAATATTACCGCCGAGATGATAGGTTGGGTTAGGTTTGGTTATATTTCGTTATTGATGTATATGAAGGTCCCACGGAGACGTAGAGGCCAACATGCCAGGATTGTTGTCAAATATTACAGCCGCGATGTTACATTGGGCTAGGTTAGGTTATATTAGGTTATTGATGTATATGAAGGTCCCACGGAGACGTAGAGGCCAACTCGCCAGGAATGTTGTCAAATATTACCGCCGAAATGTTAGGTTGGGTTAGGTTAGGTTATATTACGTTCTTGATGTATATAAAGGTCCCACGCAGACGTAGAGGCCAACCCGCCAGGAAAGTTTTCAAATATTACCGCCGAGATGATAGGTTGTGTTAGGTTAGGTTATATTTCGTCATTGATATATATGATGGTCCCACGGAGACGTAGAGGCCAACAAGCCAGGAATGTTGCCAAATATTACCGCCGAGATGGGAGGTTGGGTTAGGTTAAGTTATATTACGTTATTGATGTATATAAAGGTCCCACGGAGACGTAGGGGCCAACTCGTCAGGAATATTGTCAAATATTACCGCCGCGATGTTAGATTGGGTTAGGTTAGGTTAGATTACGTTATTGTCGTATATAAAGGTCCCACGGAGACGTAGAGGCCAACATGCCAGGAATGTTGGTCAAATATTACAGCCGCGATGTTAGATTGGGTTAGGTTAGGTTACATTACGTTATTGTTGTATATAAAGGTCCCACGGAGACGTAGAGGCCAACTAGCCAGGAATGTTGTCAAATATTACCGCCGAGATGATAGGTTGGGTTAGGTTAGGTTATATTACGTTATTGATTTATATGAAGGACCCACGTAGACGTAGGGGCCAACTCGTCAGGAATATTGTCAAATATTACCGCCGAGATGATAGGTTGGATTAGGTTAGGTTGTATTACGTTATTGATGTATATAAATGTCCCACGGAGACGTAGATGCCAACAAACAAGGAATGTTGCCAAATATTGCCGCCGAAATGTTAGGTTGGGTTAGGTTAGGTTATATTACGTTATTGATGTATATAAAGGTCCCATAGAGACATAGAGGACAAGTCGTCAGGAATGTTGTCAAATATTACCGCCGAGATGATAGGTTGGATTAGGTTAGGTTATATTAAGTTATTGATGTATATGAAGATCCCACGGAGACGTAGAGGCCAACAAGCCAGGAATGTTGCCAAATATTACCGCCGAGATGTGAGGTTGGGTTAGGTTAGGTTATATTACGTTATTGATGTATATAAAGGTCCCACGGAGACGTAGAAACCAACTCGCCAGGATTGTTGCCAAATATTACCGCCGCGATGTTAGATTGGGTTAGGTTAGGTTAGGTTAGATTACGTTATTGTCGTATATAAAGGTCCCACGGAGACGTAGAGGCCAATATGCCAGGAATGTTTGTCAAATATTACAGCCGCGATGTTAGATTGGGTTAGGTTAGGTTATATTACGTTATTGTTGTATATAAAGGACCAACGGAGACGTAGAGGCCAACATGCCAGGAATGTTGGTCAAATATTACCGCCGCGATGTTAGATTGGGTTAGGTTAGGTTAGATTACGTTATTGTCGTATATAAAGGTACCACGGAGACGTAGAGGCCAATATGCCAGGAATGTTGGTCAAATATTACAGCCGCGATGTTAGATTGGGTTAGGTTAGGTTATATTACGTTATTGTTGTATATAAAGGTCCCACGGAGACGTAGAGGCCAACTCGCCAGGAATGTTGTCAAATATTACCGCCGAGATGATAGGTTGGGTTAGGTCAGGTTATATTACGTTATTGATTTATATGAAGGACCCACGTAGACGTAGGGGCCAACTCGTCAGGAATATTGTCAAATATTATCGCCGAGATGATAGGTTGGATTAGCTTAGGTTATATTACGTTATTGATGTATATAAAGGTCCGACGGAGACGTAGAAGCCAACTCGCCAGGATTGTTGCCAAATATTACCGCCGCGATGTTAGATTGGGTTAGGTTAGGTTAGATTACGTTATTGCCGTATATAAAGGTCCCACGGAGACGTAGAGGCCAACATGCCAGGAATGTTGGTCAAATATTACAGCCGCGATGTTAGATTGGGTTAGGTTAGGTTATATTACGTTATTGTTGTATATAAAGGTCCCACGGAGACGAAGAGGCCAACTCGCCGGGAATGTTGTCAAATATTACAGCCGCGATGTCAGATTGGGTTACGTTAGGTTATATTACGTTATTGACGTATATAAAGGTCCCACGGAGACGTAGAGGCCAACTCGCCAGGAATGTTGTCAAATATTACCGCCGAAATGTTAGGTTGGGTTAGGTTAGGTTATATTAAGTTATTGATGTATATGAAGATCCCACGGAGACGCAGAGGCCAACTCGCCAGGTATGTGGTCAAATATTACCGCCGAGATGATAGGTTGGGTTAGGTTTGGTTATATTTCGTTATTGATGTATATGAAGGTCCCACGGAGACGTAGAGGCCAACATGCCAGGAATGTTGTCAAATATTACAGCCGCGATGTTACATTGGGCTAGGTTAGGTTATATTAGGTTATTGATGTATATGAATGTCCCACGGAGACGTAGAGGCCAACTCGCCAGGAATGTTGTCAAATATTACCGCCGAGATGTGAGGTTGGGTTAGGTTAGGTTATATTACGTTATTGATGTATATAAAGGTCCCACGGAGACGTAGAAGCCAACTCGCCAGGATTGTTGCCAAATATTACCGCCGCGATGTTAGATTGGGTTAGGTTAGGTTAGATTACGTTATTGTCGTATATAAAGGTCCCACGGAGACGTAGAGTCCAACATGCCAGGAATGTTGGTCAAATATTACAGCCGCGATGTTAGATTGGGTTAGGTTAGGTTACATTACGTTATTGTTGTATATAAAGGTCCCACGGAGACGTAGAGGCCAACTCGCCAGGAATGTTGTCAAATATTACCGCCGAGATGATAGGTTGGGTTAGGTTAGGTTATATTTCGTCATTGATATATATGAAGGTCCCACGGAGACGTAGAGGCCAACAAGCCAGGAATGTTGACAAATATTACCGCCGAGATGGGAGGTTGGGTTAGGTTAGGTTATATTACGTTATTGATGTATATAAATGTCCCACGGAGACGTAGAAGCCAACTCGCCAGGATTGTTGCCAAATATTACCGCCGCGATGTTAGATTGGGTTAGGTTAGGTTAGATTACGTTATTGTCGTATATAATGGTCCCACGGAGACGTAGAGGCCAACATGCCAGGAATGTTGGTCAAATATTACAGCCGCGATGTTAGATTGGGCTAGGTTAGGTTATGTTAGGTTATTGATGTATATAAAGGTCCCACGGAGACGTAGAGGCCAACTCGCCAGGAATGTTGTCAAATATTACCGCCGAAATGTTAGGTTGGTTTAGGTTAGGTTATATTACGTTCTTGATGTATATAAAGGTCCCACGCAGACGTAGAGGTCAACCCGCCGGGAAAGTTTTCAAATATTACCGCCGAGATGATAAGTTGGGTTAGGTTAGGTTATATTTCGTCATTGATATATATGAAGGTCCCACGGAGACGTAGAGGCCAACAAGCCAGGAATGTTGACAAATATTACCGCCGAGATGGGAGGTTGGGTTAGGTTAAGTTATATTACGTTATTGATGTATATAAAGGTCCCACGGAGACGTAGAAGCCAACTCGCCAGGATTGTTGCCAAACATTACCGCCGCGATGTTAGATTGGGTTAGGTTAGGTTAGATTACGTTATTGTCGTATATAATGGTCCCACGGAGACGTAGAGGCCAATATGCCAGGAATGTTGGTCAAATATTACAGCCGCGATGTTAGATTGGGTTAGGTTAGGTTATACTACGTTATTGTTGTATATAAAGGTCCCACGGAGACGTAGAGGCCAACATGCCAGGAATGTTGGTCAAATATTACTGCCGCGATGTTAGATTGGGTTAGGTTAGGTTATATTACGTTATTGTTGTATATAAAGGTCCCACGGAGACGTAGAGGCCAACTCGCCGGGAATGTTGTCAAATATTACAGCCGCGATGTCAGATTGGGTTACGTTAGGTTATATTACGTTATTGACGTATATAAAGGTCCCACGGAGACGTAGAGGCCAACTCGCCAGGAATGTTGTCAAATATTACCGCCGAAATGTTAGGTTGGGTTAGGTTAGGTTATATTAAGTTATTGATGTATATGAAGATCCCACGGAGACGCAGAGGCCAACTCGCCAGGTATGTGGTCAAATATTACCGCCGAGATGATAGGTTGGGTTAGGTTTGGTTATATTTCGGTATTAATGTATATGAAGGTCCCACGGAGACGTAGAGTCCAACTCGCCAGGAATGTTGTCAAATATTACAGCCGCGATGTTAGATTGGGTTAGGTTAGGTTATATTACGCTATTGATGTATATGAAGATCCCACGGAGACGTAGAGGCCAACTCGCCAGGTATGTGGTCAAATATTACCGCCGAGATGATAGGTTGGGTTAGGTTTGGTTATATTTCGTTATTGATGTATATGAAGGTCCCACGGAGACGTAGAGGCCAACATGCCAGGAATGTTGTCAAATATTACAGCCGCGATGTTACATTGGGCTAGGTTAGGTTATATTAGGTTATTGATGTATATGAAGGTCCCACGGAGACGTAGAGGCCAACTCGCCAGGAATGTTGTCGAATATTACCGCCGAAATGTTAGGTTGGTTTAGGTTAGGTTATATTACGTTCTTGATGTATATAAAGGTCCCACGCAGACGTAGAGGTCAACCCGCCGGGAAAGTTTTCAAATATTACCGCCGAGATGATAAGTTGGGTTAGGTTAGGTTATATTTCGTCATTGATATATATGAAGGTCCCACGGAGACGTAGAGGCCAACAAGCCAGGAATGTTGACAAATATTACCGCCGAGATGGGAGGTTGGGTTAGGTTAAGTTATATTACGTTATTGATGTATATAAAGGTCCCACGGAGACGTAGAAGCCAACTCGCCAGGATTGTTGCCAAATATTACCGCCGCGATGTTAGATTGGGTTAGGTTAGGTTAGATTACGTTATTGTCGTATATAAAGGTCCCACGGAGACGTAGAGGCCAACATGCCAGGAATGTTGGTCAAATATTACAGCCGCGATGTTAGATTGGGTTAGGTTAGGTTACATTACGTTATTGTTGTATATAAAGGTCCCACGGAGACGTAGAGGCCAACTCGCCAGGAATGTTGTCAAATATTACCGCCGAGATGATAGGTTGGGTTAGGTTAGGTTATATTACGTTATTGATTTATATGAAGGACCCACGTAGACGTAGGGGCCAACTCGTCAGGAATATTGTCAAATATTACCGCCGAGATGATAGGTTGGATTAGGTTAGGTTGTATTACGTTATTGATGTATATAAATGTCCCACGGAGACGTAGATGCCAACAAACAAGGAATGTTGCCAAATATTGCCGCCGAAATGTTAGGTTGGGTTAGGTTAGGTTATGTTACGTTATTGATGTATATAAAGGTCCCACAGTGACATAGAGGACAAGTCGTCAGGAATGTTGTCAAATATTACCGCCGAGATGATAGGTTGGATTAGGTTAGGTTATATTAAGTTATTGATGTATATGAAGATCCCACGGAGACGTAGAGGCCAACAAGCCAGGAATGTTGCCAAATATTACCGCCGAGATGTGAGGTTGGGTTAGGTTAGGTTATATTACGTTATTGATGTATATAAAGGTCCCACGGAGACGTAGAAACCAACTCGCCAGGATTGTTGCCAAATATTACCGCCGCGATGTTAGATTGGGTTAGGTTAGGTTAGATTACGTTATTGTTGTATATAAAGGTCCCACGGAGACGTAGAGGCCAATATGCCAGGAATGTTGGTCAAATATTACAGCCGCGATGTTAGATTGGGTTAGGTTAGGTTATATTACGTTATTGTTGTATATAAAGGACCAACGGAGACGTAGAGGCCAACATGCCAGGAATGTTGGTCAAATATTAGCGCCGCGATGTTAGATTGGGTTAGGTTAGGTTAGATTACGTTATTGTCGTATATAAAGGTACCACGGAGACGTAGAGGCCAATATGCCAGGAATGTTGGTCAAATATTACAGCCGCGATGTTAGATTGGGTTAGGTTAGGTTATATTACGTTATTGTTGTATATAAAGGACCAACGGAGACGTAGAGGCCAACATGCCAGGAATGTTGGTCAAATATTACCGCCGCGATGTTAGATTGGGTTAGGTTAGGTTAGATTACGTTATTGCCGTATATAAAGGTCCCACGGAGACGTAGAGGCCAACATGCCAGGAATGTTGGTCAAATATTACAGCCGCGATGTTAGATTGGGTTAGGTTAGGTTATATTACGTTATTGTTGTATATAAAGGTCCCACGGAGACGTAGAGTCCAACTCGCCAGGAATGTTGTCAAATACTACAGCCGCGATGTTAGATTGGGTTAGGTTAGGTTATATTACGCTATTGATGTATATGAAGATCCCACGGAGACGTAGAGGCCAACTCGCCAGGTATGTGGTCAAATATTACCGCCGAGATGATAGGTTGGGTTAGGTTTGGTTATATTTCGTTATTGATGTATATGAAGGTCCCACGGAGACGTAGAGGCCAACATGCCAGGAATGTTGTCAAATATTACAGCCGCAATGTTACATTGGGCTAGGTTAGGTTATATTAGGTTATTGATGTATATGAAGGTCCCACGGAGACGTAGAGGCCAACTCGCCAGGAATGTTGTCAAATATTACCGCCGAAATGTTAGGTTGGGTTAGGTTAGGTTATATTACGTTCTTGATGTATATAAAGGTCCCACGCAGACGTAGAGGCCAACCCGCCAGGAAAGTTTTCAAATATTACCGCCGAGATGATAGGTTGGGTTAGGTTAGGTTATATTTCGTCATTGATATATATGATGGTCCCACGGAGACGTAGAGGCCAACAAGCCAGGAATGTTGCCAAATATTACCGCCGAGATGTGAGGTTGGGTTAGGTTAGGTTATATTACGTTATTGATGTATATAAAGGTCCCACGGAGACGTAGAAGCCAACTCGCCAGGATTGTTGCCAAATATTACCGCCGCGATGTTAGATTGGGTTAGGTTAGGTTAGATTACGTTATTGTCGTATATAAAGGTCCCACGGAGACGTAGAGGCCAATATGCCAGGAATGTTGGTCAAATATTACAGCCGCGATGTTAGATTGGGTTAGGTTAGGTTATATTACGTTATTGTTGTATATAAAGGTCCCACGGAGACGTAGAGGCCAACTCGCCAGGAATGTTGTCAAATATTACCGCCGAGATGATAGGTTGGGTTAGGTCAGGTTATATTACGTTATTGATTTATATGAAGGACCCACGTAGACGTAGGGGCCAACTCGTCAGGAATATTGTCAAATATTACCGCCGCCATGTTAGATTGGGTTAGGTTAGGTTAGATTACGTTATTGTCGTATATAAATGTCCCACGGAGACGTAGAGGCCAATATGCCAGGAATGTTGGTCAAATATTACAGCCGCGATGTTAGATTGGGTTAGGTTAGGTTATATTACGTTATTGTTGTATATAACGGACCAACGGAGACGTAGAGGCCAACATGCCAGGAATGTTGGTCAAATATTACCGCCGCGATGTTAGATTGGGTTAGGTTAGGTTAGATTACGTTATTGTCGTATATAAAGGTCCCACGGAGACGTAGAGGCCAATATGCCAGGAATGTTGGTCAAATATTACAGCCGCGATGTTAGATTGGGTTAGGTTAGGTTATATTACGTTATTGTTGTATATAAACGTCCCACGGAGACGTAGAGGCCAACTCGCCAGGAATGTTGTCAAATATTACCGCCGAGATGATAGGTTGGGTTAGGTCAGGTTATATTACGTTATTGATTTATATGAAGGACCCACGTAGACGTAGGGGCCAACTCGTCAGGAATATTGTCAAATATTATCGCCGAGATGATAGGTTGGATTAGCTTAGGTTATATTACGTTATTGATGTATATAAAGGTCCGACGGAGACGTAGAAGCCAACTCGCCAGGATTGTTGCCAAATATTACCGCCGCGATGTTAGATTGGGTTAGGTTAGGTTAGATTACGTTATTGCCGTATATAAAGGTCCCACGGAGACGTAGAGGCCAACATGCCAGGAATGTTGGTCAAATATTACAGCCGCGATGTTAGATTGGGTTAGGTTAGGTTATATTACGTTATTGTTGTATATAAAGGTCCCACGGAGACGTAGAGGCCAACTCGCCGGGAATGTTGTCAAATATTACAGCCGCGATGTCAGATTGGGTTACGTTAGGTTATATTACGTTATTGACGTATATAAAGGTCCCACGGAGACGTAGAGGCCAACTCGCCAGGAATGTTGTCAAATATTACCGCCGAAATGTTAGGTTGGATTAGGTTAGGTTATATTAAGTTATTGATGTATATGAAGATCCCACGGAGACGCAGAGGCCAACTCGCCAGGTATGTGGTCAAATATTACCGCCGAGATGATAGGTTGGGTTAGGTTTGGTTATATTTCGTTATTAATGTATATGAAGGTCCCACGGAGACGTAGAGTCCAACTCGCCAGGAATGTTGTCAAATATTACAGCCGCGATGTTAGATTGGGTTAGGTTAGGTTATATTACGCTATTGATGTATATGAAGATCCCACGGAGACGTAGAGGCCAACTCGCCAGGTATGTGGTCAAATATTACCGCCGAGATGATAGGTTGGGTTAGGTTTGGTTATATTTCGTTATTGATGTATATGAAGGTCCCACGGAGACGTAGAGGCCAACATGCCAGGAATGTTGGTCAAATATTACCGCCGCGATGTTAGATTGGGTTAGGTTAGGTTAGATTACGTTATTGTCGTATATAAAGGTACCACGGAGACGTAGAGGCCAATATGCCAGGAATGTTGGTCAAATATTACAGCCGCGATGTTAGATTGGGTTAGGTTAGGTTATATTACGTTATTGTTGTATATAAAGGTCCCACGGAGACGTAGAGGCCAACTCGCCAGGAATGTTGTCAAATATTACAGCCGCGATGTTAGATTGGGTTAGGTTAGGTTATATTACGCTATTGATGTATATGAAGATCCCACGGAGACGTAGAGGCCAACTCGCCAGGTATGTGGTCAAATATTACCGCCGAGATGATAGGTTGGGTTAGGTTTGGTTATATTTCGTTATTGATGTATATGAAGGTCCCACGGAGACGTAGAGGCCAACATGCCAGGAATGTTGGTCAAATATTACCGCCGCGATGTTAGATTGGGTTAGGTTAGGTTAGATTACGTTATTGTCGTATATAAAGGTACCACGGAGACGTAGAGGCCAATATGCCAGGAATGTTGGTCAAATATTACAGCCGCGATGTTAGATTGGGTTAGGTTAGGTTATATTACGTTATTGTTGTATATAAAGGTCCCACGGAGACGTAGAGGCCAACTCGCCAGGAATGTTGTCAAATATTACCGCCGAGATGATAGGTTGGGTTAGGTCAGGTTATATTACGTTATTGATTTATATGAAGGACCCACGTAGACGTAGGGGCCAACTCGTCAGGAATATTGTCAAATATTATCGCCGAGATGATAGGTTGGATTAGCTTAGGTTATATTACGTTATTGATGTATATAAAGGTCCGACGGAGACGTAGAAGCCAACTCGCCAGGATTGTTGCCAAATATTACCGCCGCGATGTTAGATTGGGTTAGGTTAGGTTAGATTACGTTATTGCCGTATATAAAGGTCCCACGGAGACGTAGAGGCCAACATGCCAGGAATGTTGGTCAAATATTACAGCCGCGATGTTAGATTGGGTTAGGTTAGGTTATATTACGTTATTGTTGTATATAAAGGTCCCACGGAGACGTAGAGGCCAACTCGCCGGGAATGTTGTCAAATATTACAGCCGCGATGTCAGATTGGGTTACGTTAGGTTATATTACGTTATTGACGTATATAAAGGTCCCACGGAGACGTAGAGGCCAACTCGCCAGGAATGTTGTCAAATATTACCGCCGAAATGTTAGGTTGGATTAGGTTAGGTTATATTAAGTTATTGATGTATATGAAGATCCCACGGAGACGCAGAGGCCAACTCGCCAGGTATGTGGTCAAATATTACCGCCGAGATGATAGGTTGGGTTAGGTTTGGTTATATTTCGTTATTAATGTATATGAAGGTCCCACGGAGACGTAGAGTCCAACTCGCCAGGAATGTTGTCAAATATTACAGCCGCGATGTTAGATTGGGTTAGGTAAGGTTATATTACGCTATTGATGTATATGAAGATCCCACGGAGACGTAGAGGCCAACTCGCCAGGTATGTGGTCAAATATTACCGCCGAGATGATAGGTTGGGTTAGGTTTGGTTATATTTCGTTATTGATGTATATGAAGGTCCCACGGAGACGTAGAGGCCAACATGCCAGGATTGTTGTCAAATATTACAGCCGCGATGTTACATTGGGCTAGGTTAGGTTATATTAGGTTATTGATGTATATGAAGGTCCCACGGAGACGTAGAGGCCAACTCGCCAGGAATGTTGTCAAATATTACCGCCGAAATGTTAGGTTGGGTTAGGTTAGGTTATATTACGTTCTTGATGTATATAAAGGTCCCACGCAGACGTAGAGGCCAACCCGCCAGGAAAGTTTTCAAATATTACCGCCGAGATGATAGGTTGTGTTAGGTTAGGTTATATTTCGTCATTGATATATATGATGGTCCCACGGAGACGTAGAGGCCAACAAGCCAGGAATGTTGCCAAATATTACCGCCGAGATGGGAGGTTGGGTTAGGTTAAGTTATATTACGTTATTGATGTATATAAAGGTCCCACGGAGACGTAGGGGCCAACTCGTCAGGAATATTGTCAAATATTACCGCCGCGATGTTAGATTGGGTTAGGTTAGGTTAGATTACGTTATTGTCGTATATAAAGGTCCCACGGAGACGTAGAGGCCAACATGCCAGGAATGTTGGTCAAATATTACAGCCGCGATGTTAGATTGGGTTAGGTTAGGTTACATTACGTTATTGTTGTATATAAAGGTCCCACGGAGACGTAGAGGCCAACTAGCCAGGAATGTTGTCAAATATTACCGCCGAGATGATAGGTTGGGTTAGGTTAGGTTATATTACGTTATTGATTTATATGAAGGACCCACGTAGACGTAGGGGCCAACTCGTCAGGAATATTGTCAAATATTACCGCCGAGATGATAGGTTGGATTAGGTTAGGTTGTATTACGTTATTGATGTATATAAATGTCCCACGGAGACGTAGATGCCAACAAACAAGGAATGTTGCCAAATATTGCCGCCGAAATGTTAGGTTGGGTTAGGTTAGGTTATATTACGTTATTGATGTATATAAAGGTCCCATAGAGACATAGAGGACAAGTCGTCAGGAATGTTGTCAAATATTACCGCCGAGATGATAGGTTGGATTAGGTTAGGTTATATTAAGTTATTGATGTATATGAAGATCCCACGGAGACGTAGAGGCCAACAAGCCAGGAATGTTGCCAAATATTACCGCCGAGATGTGAGGTTGGGTTAGGTTAGGTTATATTACGTTATTGATGTATATAAAGGTCCCACGGAGACGTAGAAACCAACTCGCCAGGATTGTTGCCAAATATTACCGCCGCGATGTTAGATTGGGTTAGGTTAGGTTAGGTTAGATTACGTTATTGTCGTATATAAAGGTCCCACGGAGACGTAGAGGCCAATATGCCAGGAATGTTTGTCAAATATTACAGCCGCGATGTTAGATTGGGTTAGGTTAGGTTATATTACGTTATTGTTGTATATAAAGGACCAACGGAGACGTAGAGGCCAACATGCCAGGAATGTTGGTCAAATATTACCGCCGCGATGTTAGATTGGGTTAGGTTAGGTTAGATTACGTTATTGTCGTATATAAAGGTACCACGGAGACGTAGAGGCCAATATGCCAGGAATGTTGGTCAAATATTACAGCCGCGATGTTAGATTGGGTTAGGTTAGGTTATATTACGTTATTGTTGTATATAAAGGTCCCACGGAGACGTAGAGGCCAACTCGCCAGGAATGTTGTCAAATATTACCGCCGAGATGATAGGTTGGGTTAGGTCAGGTTATATTACGTTATTGATTTATATGAAGGACCCACGTAGACGTAGGGGCCAACTCGTCAGGAATATTGTCAAATATTATCGCCGAGATGATAGGTTGGATTAGCTTAGGTTATATTACGTTATTGATGTATATAAAGGTCCGACGGAGACGTAGAAGCCAACTCGCCAGGATTGTTGCCAAATATTACCGCCGCGATGTTAGATTGGGTTAGGTTAGGTTAGATTACGTTATTGCCGTATATAAAGGTCCCACGGAGACGTAGAGGCCAACATGCCAGGAATGTTGGTCAAATATTACAGCCGCGATGTTAGATTGGGTTAGGTTAGGTTATATTACGTTATTGTTGTATATAAAGGTCCCACGGAGACGTAGAGGCCAACTCGCCGGGAATGTTGTCAAATATTACAGCCGCGATGTCAGATTGGGTTACGTTAGGTTATATTACGTTATTGACGTATATAAAGGTCCCACGGAGACGTAGAGGCCAACTCGCCAGGAATGTTGTCAAATATTACCGCCGAAATGTTAGGTTGGGTTAGGTTAGGTTATATTAAGTTATTGATGTATATGAAGATCCCACGGAGACGCAGAGGCCAACTCGCCAGGTATGTGGTCAAATATTACCGCCGAGATGATAGGTTGGGTTAGGTTTGGTTATATTTCGTTATTGATGTATATGAAGGTCCCACGGAGACGTAGAGGCCAACATGCCAGGAATGTTGTCAAATATTACAGCCGCGATGTTACATTGGGCTAGGTTAGGTTATATTAGGTTATTGATGTATATGAATGTCCCACGGAGACGTAGAGGCCAACTCGCCAGGAATGTTGTCAAATATTACCGCCGAAATGTTAGGTTGGGTTAGGTTAGGTTATATTACGTTCTTGATGTATATAAAGGTCCAACGCAGACGTAGAGGCCAACCCGCCAGGAAAGTTTTCAAATATTACCGCCGAGATGATAGGTTGGGTTAGGTTAGGTTATATTTCGTCATTGATATATATGATGGTCCCACGGAGACGTAGAGGCCAACAAGCCAGGAATGTTGCCAAATATTACCGCCGAGATGTGAGGTTGGGTTAGGTTAGGTTATATTACGTTATTGATGTATATAAAGGTCCCACGGAGACGTAGAAGCCAACTCGCCAGGATTGTTGCCAAATATTACCGCCGCGATGTTAGATTGGGTTAGGTTAGGTTAGATTACGTTATTGTCGTATATAAAGGTCCCACGGAGACGTAGAGGCCAATATGCCAGGAATGTTGGTCAAATATTACAGCCGCGATGTTAGATTGGGTTAGGTTAGGTTATATTACGTTATTGTTGTATATAAAGGTCCCACGGAGACGTAGAGGCCAACTCGCCAGGAATGTTGTCAAATATTACCGCCGAGATGATAGGTTGGGTTAGGTCAGGTTATATTACGTTATTGATTTATATGAAGGACCCACGTAGACGTAGGGGCCAACTCGTCAGGAATATTGTCAAATATTACCGCCGCGATGTTAGATTGGGTTAGGTTAGGTTAGATTACGTTATTGTCGTATATAAAGGTCCCACGGAGACGTAGAGGCCAATATGCCAGGAATGTTGGTCAAATATTACAGCCGCGATGTTAGATTGGGTTAGGTTAGGTTATATTACGTTATTGTTGTATATAAAGGACCAACGGAGACGTAGAGGCCAACATGCCAGGAATGTTGGTCAAATATTACCGCCGCGATGTTAGATTGGGTTAGGTTAGGTTAGATTACGTTATTGTCGTATATAAAGGTCCCACGGAGACGTAGAGGCCAATATGCCAGGAATGTTGGTCAAATATTACAGCCGCGATGTTAGATTGGGTTAGGTTAGGTTATATTACGCTATTGATGTATATGAAGATCCCACGGAGACGTAGAGGCCAACTCGCCAGGTATGTGGTCAAATATTACCGCCGAGATGATAGGTTGGGTTAGGTTTGGTTATATTTCGTTATTGATGTATATGAAGGTCCCACGGAGACGTAGAGGCCAACATGCCAGGAATGTTGTCAAATATTACAGCCGCGATGTTACATTGGGCTAGTTTAGGTTATATTAGGTTATTGATGTATATGAAGGTCCCACGGAGACGTAGAGGCCAACTCGCCAGGAATGTTGTCAAATATTACCGCCGAAATGTTAGGTTGGGTTAGGTTAGGTTATATTACGTTCTTGATGTATATAAAGGTCCCACGCAGACGTAGAGGCCAACCCGCCAGGAAAGTTTTCAAATATTACCGCCGAGATGATAGGTTGTGTTAGGTTAGGTTATATTTCGTCATTGATATATATGATGGTCCCACGGAGACGTAGAGGCCAACAAGCCAGGAATGTTGCCAAATATTACCGCCGAGATGGGAGGTTGGGTTAGGTTAAGTTATATTACGTTATTGATGTATATAAAGGTCCCACGGAGACGTAGGGGCCAACTCGTCAGGAATATTGTCAAATATTACCGCCGCGATGTTAGATTGGGTTAGGTTAGGTTAGATTACGTTATTGTCGTATATAAAGGTCCCACGGAGACGTAGAGGCCAACATGCCAGGAATGTTGGTCAAATATTACAGCCGCGATGTTAGATTGGGTTAGGTTAGGTTACATTACGTTATTGTTGTATATAAAGGTCCCACGGAGACGTAGAGGCCAACTAGCCAGGAATGTTGTCAAATATTACCGCCGAGATGATAGGTTGGGTTAGGTTAGGTTATATTACGTTATTGATTTATATGAAGGACCCACGTAGACGTAGGGGCCAACTCGTCAGGAATATTGTCAAATATTACCGCCGCGATGTTAGATTGGGTTAGGTTAGGTTAGGTTAGATTACGTTATTGTCGTATATAAAGGTCCCACGGAGACGTAGAGGCCAATATGCCAGGAATGTTTGTCAAATATTACAGCCGCGATGTTAGATTGGGTTAGGTTAGGTTATATTACGTTATTGTTGTATATAAAGGACCAACGGAGACGTAGAGGCCAACATGCCAGGAATGTTGGTCAAATATTACCGCCGCGATGTTAGATTGGGTTAGGTTAGGTTAGATTACGTTATTGTCGTATATAAAGGTACCACGGAGACGTAGAGGCCAATATGCCAGGAATGTTGGTCAAATATTACAGCCGCGATGTTAGATTGGGTTAGGTTAGGTTATATTACGTTATTGTTGTATATAAAGGTCCCACGGAGACGTAGAGGCCAACTCGCCAGGAATGTTGTCAAATATTACCGCCGAGATGATAGGTTGGGTTAGGTCAGGTTATATTACGTTATTGATTTATATGAAGGACCCACGTAGACGTAGGGGCCAACTCGTCAGGAATATTGTCAAATACTATCGCCGAGATGATAGGTTGGATTAGCTTAGGTTATATTACGTTATTGATGTATATAAAGGTCCGACGGAGACGTAGAAGCCAACTCGCCAGGATTGTTGCCAAATATTACCGCCGCGATGTTAGATTGGGTTAGGTTAGGTTAGATTACGTTATTGCCGTATATAAAGGTCCCACGGAGACGTAGAGGCCAACATGCCAGGAATGTTGGTCAAATATTACAGCCGCGATGTTAGATTGGGTTAGGTTAGGTTATATTACGTTATTGTTGTATATAAAGGTCCCACGGAGACGTAGAGGCCAACTCGCCGGGAATGTTGTCAAATATTACAGCCGCGATGTCAGATTGGGTTACGTTAGGTTATATTACGTTATTGACGTATATAAAGGTCCCACGGAGACGTAGAGGCCAACTCGCCAGGAATGTTGTCAAATATTACCGCCGAAATGTTAGGTTGGGTTAGGTTAGGTTATATTAAGTTATTGATGTATATGAAGATCCCACGGAGACGCAGAGGCCAACTCGCCAGGTATGTGGTCAAATATTACCGCCGAGATGATAGGTTGGGTTAGGTTTGGTTATATTTCGTTATTGATGTATATGAAGGTCCCACGGAGACGTAGAGGCCAACATGCCAGGAATGTTGTCAAATATTACAGCCGCGATGTTACATTGGGCTAGGTTAGGTTATATTAGGTTATTGATGTATATGAAGGTCCCACGGAGACGTAGAGGCCAACTCGCCAGGAATGTTGTCAAATATTACCGCCGAAATGTTAGGTTGGGTTAGGTTAGGTTATATTACGTTCTTGATGTATATAAAGGTCCCACGCAGACGTAGAGGCCAACCCGCCAGGAAAGTTTTCAAATATTACCGCCGAGATGATAGGTTGGGTTAGGTTAGGTTATATTTCGTCATTGATATATATGATGGTCCCACGGAGACGTAGAGGCCAACAAGCCAGGAATGTTGCCAAATATTACCGCCGAGATGTGAGGTTGGGTTAGGTTAGGTTATATTACGTTATTGATGTATATAAAGGTCCCACGGAGACGTAGAAGCCAACTCGCCAGGATTGTTGCCAAATATTACCGCCGCGATGTTAGATTGGGTTAGGTTAGGTTAGATTACGTTATTGTCGTATATAAAGGTCCCACGGAGACGTAGAGGCCAATATGCCAGGAATGTTGGTCAAATATTACAGCCGCGATGTTAGATTGGGTTAGGTTAGGTTATATTACGTTATTGTTGTATATAAAGGTCCCACGGAGACGTAGAGGCCAACTCGCCAGGAATGTTGTCAAATATTACCGCCGAGATGATAGGTTGGGTTAGGTCAGGTTATATTACGTTATTGATTTATATGAAGGACCCACGTAGACGTAGGGGCCAACTCGTCAGGAATATTGTCAAATATTACCGCCGCGATGTTAGATTGGGTTAGGTTAGGTTAGATTACGTTATTGTCGTATATAAAGGTCCCACGGAGACGTAGAGGCCAATATGCCAGGAATGTTGGTCAAATATTACAGCCGCGATGTTAGATTGGGTTAGGTTAGGTTATATTACGTTATTGTTGTATATAAAGGACCAACGGAGACGTAGAGGCCAACATGCCAAGAATGTTGGTCAAATATTACCGCCGCGATGTTAGATTGGGTTAGGTTAGGTTAGATTACGTTATTGTCGTATATAAAGGTCCCACGGAGACGTAGAGGCCAATATGCCAGGAATGTTGGTCAAATATTACAGCCGCGATGTTAGATTGGGTTAGGTTAGGTTATATTACGTTATTGTTGTATATAAAGGTCCCACGGAGACGTAGAGGCCAACTCGCCAGGAATGTTGTCAAATATTACCGCCGAGATGATAGGTTGGGTTAGGTCAGGTTATATTACGTTATTGATTTATATGAAGGACCCACGTAGACGTAGGGGCCAACTCGTCAGGAATATTGTCAAATATTATCGCCGAGATGATAGGTTGGATTAGCTTAGGTTATATTACGTTATTGATGTATATAAAGGTCCGACGGAGACGTAGAAGCCAACTCGCCAGGATTGTTGCCAAATATTACCGCCGCGATGTTAGATTGGGTTAGGTTAGGTTAGATTACGTTATTGCCGTATATAAAGGTCCCACGGAGACGTAGAGGCCAACATGCCAGGAATGTTGGTCAAATATTACAGCCGCGATGTTAGATTGGGTTAGGTTAGGTTATATTACGTTATTGTTGTATATAAAGGTCCCACGGAGACGTAGAGGCCAACTCGCCGGGAATGTTGTCAAATATTACAGCCGCGATGTCAGATTGGGTTACGTTAGGTTATATTACGTTATTGACGTATATAAAGGCCCCACGGAGACGTAGAGGCCAACTCGCCAGGAATGTTGTCAAATATTACCGCCGAAATGTTAGGTTGGATTAGGTTAGGTTATATTAAGTTATTGATGTATATGAAGATCCCACGGAGACGCAGAGGCCAACTCGCCAGGTATGTGGTCAAATATTACCGCCGAGATGATAGGTTGGGTTAGGTTTGGTTATATTTCGTTATTAATGTATATGAATGTCCCACGGAGACGTAGAGTCCAACTCGCTAGGAATGTTGTCAAATATTACAGCCGCGATGTTAGATTGGGTTAGGTTAGGTTATATTACGCTATTGATGTATATGAAGATCCCACGGAGACGTAGAGGCCAACTCGCCAGGTATGTGGTCAAATATTACCGCCGAGATGATAGGTTGGGTTAGGTTTGGTTATATTTCGTTATTGATGTATATGAAGGTCCCACGGAGACGTAGAGGCCAACATGCCAGGAATGTTGTCAAATATTACAGCCGCGATGTTACATTGGGCTAGGTTAGGTTATATTAGGTTATTGATGTATATGAAGGTCCCACGGAGACGTAGAGGCCAACTCGCCAGGAATGTTGTCAAATATTACCGCCGAAATGTTAGGTTGGGTTAGGTTAGGTTATATTACGTTCTTGATGTATATAAAGGTCCCACGCAGACGTAGAGGCCAACCCGCCAGGAAAGTTTTCAAATATTACCGCCGAGATGATAGGTTGGGTTAGGTTAGGTTATATTTCGTCATTGATATATATGATGGTCCCACGGAGACGTAGAGGCCAACAAGCCAGGAATGTTGCCAAATATTACCGCCGAGATGTGAGGTTGGGTTAGGTTAGGTTATATTACGTTATTGATGTATATAAAGGTCCCACGGAGACGTAGAAGCCAACTCGCAAGGATTGTTGCCAAATATTACCGCCGCGATGTTAGATTGGGTTAGGTTAGGTTAGATTACGTTATTGTCGTATATAAAGGTCCCACGGAGACGTAGAGGCCAATATGCCAGGAATGTTGGTCAAATATTACAGCCGCGATGTTAGATTGGGTTAGGTTAGGTTATATTACGTTATTGTTGTATATAAAGGTCCCACGGAGACGTAGAGGCCAACTCGCCAGGAATGTTGTCAAATATTACCGCCGAGATGATAGGTTGGGTTAGGTCAGGTTATATTACGTTATTGATTTATATGAAGGACCCACGTAGACGTAGGGGCCAACTCGTCAGGAATATTGTCAAATATTACCGCCGCGATGTTAGATTGGGTTAGGTTAGGTTAGATTACGTTATTGTCGTATATAAAGGTCCCACGGAGACGTAGAGGCCAATATGCCAGGAATGTTGGTCAAATATTACAGCCGCGATGTTAGATTGGGTTAGGTTAGGTTATATTACGTTGTTGTTGTATATAAAGGACCAACGGAGACGTACAGGCCAACATGCCAGGAATGTTGGTCAAATATTACCGCCGCGATGTTAGATTGGGTTAGGTTAGGTTAGATTACGTTATTGTCGTATATAAAGGTACCACGGAGACGTAGGGGCCAATATGCCAGGAATGTTGGTCAAATATTACAGCCGCGATGTTAGATTGGGTTAGGTTAGGTTATATTACGTTATTGTTGTATATAAAGGTCCCACGGAGACGTAGAGGCCAACTCGCCAGGAATGTTGTCAAATATTACCGCCGAGATGATAGGTTGGGTTAGGTCAGGTTATATTACGTTATTGATTTATATGAAGGACCCACGTAGACGTAGGGGCCAACTCGTCAGGAATATTGTCAAATATTATCGCCGAGATGATAGGTTGGATTAGCTTAGGTTATATTACGTTATTGATGTATATAAAGGTCCCACGGAGACGTAGAAGCCAACAAGCGAGGAATGTTGCCAAATATTGCCGCCGAAATGTTAGATTGGGTCAGGTTAGGTTAGACTACGTTATTGTCGTATATAAAGGTCCCACGGAGAGGTAGAGGCCAACATGCCAGGAATGTTGGTCAAATATTACAGCCGCGATGTTAGATTGGGTTAGGTTAGGTTATACTACGTTATTGTTGTATATAAAGGTCCCACGGAGACGTAGAGGCCAACCCGCCAGGAAAGTTTTCAAATATTACCGCCGAGATGATAGGTTGGGTTAGGTTAGGTTATATTTCGTCATTGATATATATGATGGTCCCACGGAGACGTAGAGGCCAACAAGTCAGGAATGTTGCCAAATATTACCGCCGAGATGTGAGGTTGGGTTAGGTTAGGTTATATTACGTTATTGATGTATATAAAGGTCCGACGGAGACGTAGAAGCCAACTCGCCAGGATTGTTGCCAAATATTACCGCCGCGATGTTAGATTGGGTTAGGTTAGGTTAGATTACGTTATTGCCGTATATAAAGGTCCCACGGAGACGTAGAGGCCAACATGCCAGGAATGTTGGTCAAATATTACAGCCGCGATGTTAGATTGGGTTAGGTTAGGTTATATTACGTTATTGTTGTATATAAAGGTCCCACGGAGACGTAGAGGCCAACTCGCCGGGAATGTTGTCAAATATTACAGCCGCGATGTCAGATTGGGTTACATTAGGTTATATTACGTTATTGACGTATATAAAGGTCCCACGGAGACGTAGAGGCCAACTCGCCAGGAATGTTGTCAAATATTACCGCCGAAATGTTAGGTTGGGTTAGGTTAGGTTATATTAAGTTATTGATGTATATGAAGATCCCACGGAGACGCAGAGGCCAACTCGCCAGGTATGTGGTCAAATATTACCGCCGAGATGATAGGTTGGGTTAGGTTTGGTTATATTTCGTTATTAATGTATATGAAGGTCCCACGGAGACGTAGAGTCCAACTCGCCAGGAATGTTGTCAAATATTACAGCCGCGATGTTAGATTGGGTTAGGTTAGGTTATATTACGCTATTGATGTATATGAAGATCCCACGGAGACGTAGAGGCCAACTCGCCAGGTATGTGGTCAAATATTACCGCCGAGATGATAGGTTGGGTTAGGTTTGGTTATATTTCGTTATTGATGTATATGAAGGTCCCACGGAGACGTAGAGGCCAACATGCCAGGAATGTTGTCAAATATTACAGCCGCGATGTTACATTGGGCTAGGTTAGGTTATATTAGGTTATTGATGTATATGAAGGGCCCACGGAGACGTAGAGGCCAACCCGCCAGGAAAGTTTTCAAATATTACCGCCGAGATGATAGGTTGGGTTAGGTTAGGTTATATTTCGTCATTGATATATATGATGGTCCCACGGAGACGTAGAGGCCAACAAGTCAGGAATGTTGCCAAATATTACCGCCGAGATGTGAGGTTGGGTTAGGTTAGGTTATATTACGTTATTGATGTATATAAAGGTCCGACGGAGACGTAGAAGCCAACTCGCCAGGATTGTTGCCAAATATTACCGCCGCGATGTTAGATTGGGTTAGGTTAGGTTAGATTACGTTATTGCCGTATAGAAAGGTCCCACGGAGACGTAGAGGCCAACATGCCAGGAATGTTGGTCAAATATTACAGCCGCGATGTTAGATTGGGTTAGGTTAGGTTATATTACGTTATTGATGTATATAAAGGTCCGACGGAGACGTAGAAGCCAACTCGCCAGGATTGTTGCCAAATATTACCGCCGCGATGTTAGATTGGGTTAGGTTAGGTTAGATTACGTTATTGCCGTATATAAAGGTCCCACGGAGACGTAGAGGCCAACATGCCAGGAATGTTGGTCAAATATTACAGCCGCGATGTTAGATTGGGTTAGGTTAGGTTATATTAAGTTATTGATGTATATGAAGATCCCACGGAGACGCAGAGGCCAACTAGCCAGGTATGTGGTCAAATATTACCGCCGAGATGATAGGTTGGGTTAGGTTTGGTTATATTTCGTTATTAATGTATATGAAGGTCCCACGGAGACGTAGAGTCCAACTCGCCAGGAATGTTGTCAAATATTACAGCCGCGATGTTAGATTGCGTTAGGTTAGGTTATATTACGCTATTGATGTATATGAAGATCCCACGGAGACGTAGAGGCCAACTCGCCAGGTATGTGGTCAAATATTACAGCCTAGATGATAGGTTGGGTTAGGTTTGGTTATATTTCGTTATTGATGTATATGAAGGTCCCACGGAGACGTAGAGGCCAACATGCCAGGAATGTTGTCAAATATTACAGCCGCGATGTTACATTGGTCTAGGTTAGGTTATATTACGTTATTGATGTATATGAAGGTCCCACGGAGACGTAGAGGCCAACTCGCCAGGAATGTTGTCAAATATTACCGCCGAAATGTTAGGTTGGGTTAGGTTAGGTTATATTACGTTCTTGATGTATATAAAGGTCCCACGCAGACGTAGAGGCCAACCCGCCAGGAAAGTTTTCAAATATTACCGCCGAGATGATAGGTTGGGTTAGGTTAGGTTATATTTCGTCATTGATATATATGATGGTCCCACGGAGACGTAGAGGCCAACAAGCCAGGAATGTCGCCAAATATTACCGCCGAGATGTGAGGTTGGGTTAGGTTAGGTTATATTACGTTATTGATGTATATAAAGGTCCCACGGAGACGTAGAAGCCAACTCGCCAGGATTGTTGCCAAATATTACCGCCGCGATGTTAGATTGGGTTAGGTTAGGTTAGATTACGTTATTGTCGTATATAAAGGTCCCACGGAGACGTAGAGGCCAATATGCCAGGAATGTTGGTCAAATATTACAGCCGCGATGTTAGATTGGGTTAGGTTAGGTTATATTACGTTATTGTTGTATATAAAGGTCCCACGGAGACGTAGAGGCCAACTCGCCAGGAATGTTGTCAAATATTACCGCCGAGATGATAGGTTGGGTTAGGTCAGGTTATATTACGTTATTGATTTATATGAAGGACCCACGTAGACGTAGGGGCCAACTCGTCAGGAATATTGTCAAATATTACCGCCGAGATGATAGGTTGGATTAGCTTAGGTTATATTACGTTATTGATGTATATAAAGGTCCCACGGAGACGTAGAAGCCAACTCGCCGGAATTGTTGCCAAATATTACCGCCGCGATGTTAGATTGGGTTAGGTTAGGTTATATTACGTTATTGTTGTATATAAAGGTCCCATGGAGGCGTAGAGTCCAACTCGCCAGGAATGTCGTCAAATATTACCGCCGAGATGATAGGTTGGGTTAGGTTAGGTTATATTACGTTATTGATTTATATGAAGGACCCACGTAGACGTAGGGGCCAACTCGTCAGGAATATTGTCAAATATTACCGCCGAGATGATAGGTTGGATTAGGTTAGGTTGTATTACGTTATTGATGTATATAAATGTCCCATGGAGACGTAGAGACCAACAAACCAGGAATGTTGCCAAATATTGCCGCCGAAATGTTAGGTTGGGTTAGGTTAGGTTATATTACGTTATTGATGTATATAAAGGTCCCACGGAGACATAGAGGACAAGTCGTCAGGAATGTTGTCAAATATTACCGCCGAGATGATAGGTTGGATTAGGTTAGGTTATATTAAGTTATTGATGTATATGAAGATCCCACGGAGACGCAGAGGCCAACTCGCCAGGTATGTGGTCAAATATTACCGCCGAGATGATAGGTTGGGTTAGGTTTGGTTATATTTCGTTATTAATGTATATGAAGGTCCCACGGAGACGTAGAGTCCAACTCGCCAGCAAAGTTGTCAAATATTACAGCCGCGATGTTAGATTGGGTTACGTTAGGTTATATTACGTTATTGACGTATATAAAGGTCCCACGGAGACGTAGAAGCCAACTCGCCGGGATTGTTGCCAAATATTACCGCCGCGATGTTAGATTGGGTTAGGTTAGGTTATATTACGTTATTGTTGTATATAAAGGTCCCATGGAGACGTAGAGGCCAACTCGCCAGGAATGTTGTCAAATATTACCGCCGAGATGATAGGTTGGGTTAGGTTAGGTTATATTACGTTATTGATTTATATGAAGGACCCACGTAGACGTAGGGGCCAACTCGTCAGGAATATTGTCAAATATTACCGCCGAGATGTGAGGTTGGGTTAGGTTAGGTTATATTACGTTATTGATGTATATAAAGGTCCCACGGAGACGTAGAAGCCAACAAGCGAGGAATGTTGCCAAATATTGCCGCCGAAATGTTAGATTGGGTCAGGTTAGGTTAGACTACGTTATTGTCGTATATAAAGGTCCCACGGAGAGGTAGAGGCCAACATGCCAGGAATGTTGGTCAAATATTACAGCCGCGATGTTAGATTGGGTTAGGTTAGGTTATACTACGTTATTGTTGTATATAAAGGTCCCACGGAGACGTAGAGGCCAACCCGCCAGGAAAGTTTTCAAATATTACCGCCGAGATGATAGGTTGGGTTAGGTTAGGTTATATTTCGTCATTGATATATATGATGGTCCCACGGAGACGTAGAGGCCAACAAGTCAGGAATGTTGCCAAATATTACCGCCGAGATGTGAGGTTGGGTTAGGTTAGGTTATATTACGTTATTGATGTATATAAAGGTCCGACGGAGACGTAGAAGCCAACTCGCCAGGATTGTTGCCAAATATTACCGGCGCGATGTTAGATTGGGTTAGGTTAGGTTAGATTACGTTATTGCCGTATATAAAGGTCCCACGGAGACGTAGAGGCCAACATGCCAGGAATGTTGGTCAAATATTACAGCCGCGATGTTAGATTGGGTTAGGTTAGGTTATATTACGTTATTGTTGTATATAAAGGTCCCACGGAGACGTAGAGGCCAACTCGCCGGGAATGTTGTCAAATATTACAGCCGCGATGTCAGATTGGGTTACGTTAGGTTATATTACGTTATTGACGTATATAAAGGTCCCACGGAGACGTAGAGGCCAACTCGCCAGGAATGTTGTCAAATATTACCGCCGAAATGTTAGGTTGGGTTAGGTTAGGTTATATTAAGTTATTGATGTATATGAAGATCCCACGGAGACGCAGAGGCCAACTCGCCAGGTATGTGGTCAAATATTACCGCCGAGATGATAGGTTGGGTTAGGTTTGGTTATATTTCGTTATTAATGTATATGAAGGTCCCACGGAGACGTAGAGTCCAACTCGCCAGGAATGTTGTCAAATATTACAGCTGCGATGTTAGATTGGGTTAGGTTAGGTTATATTACGCTATTGATGTATATGAAGATCCCACGGAGACGTAGAGGCCAACTCGCCAGGTATGTGGTCAAATATTACCGCCGAGATGATAGGTTGGGTTAGGTTTGGTTATATTTCGTTATTGATGTATATGAAGGTCCCACGGAGACGTAGAGGCCAACATGCCAGGAATGTTGTCAAATATTACAGCCGCGATGTTACATTGGGCTAGGTTAGGTTATATTAGGTTATTGATGTATATGAAGGGCCCACGGAGACGTAGAGGCCAACCCGCCAGGAAAGTTTTCAAATATTACCGCCGAGATGATAGGTTGGGTTAGGTTAGGTTATATTTCGTCATTGATATATATGATGGTCCCACGGAGACGTAGAGGCCAACAAGTCAGGAATGTTGCCAAATATTACCGCCGAGATGTGAGGTTGGGTTAGGTTAGGTTATATTACGTTATTGATGTATATAAAGGTCCGACGGAGACGTAGAAGCCAACTCGCCAGGATTGTTGCCAAATATTACCGCCGCGATGTTAGATTGGGTTAGGTTAGGTTAGATTACGTTATTGCCGTATAGAAAGGTCCCACGGAGACGTAGAGGCCAACATGCCAGGAATGTTGGTCAAATATTACAGCCGCGATGTTAGATTGGGTTAGGTTAGGTTATATTACGTTATTGATGTATATAAAGGTCCGACGGAGACGTAGAAGCCAACTCGCCAGGATTGTTGCCAAATATTACCGCCGCGATGTTAGATTGGGTTAGGTTAGGTTAGATTACGTTATTGCCGTATATAAAGGTCCCACGGAGACGTAGAGGCCAACATGCCAGGAATGTTGGTCAAATATTACAGCCGCGATGTTAGATTGGGTTAGGTTAGGTTATATTACGTTATTGTTGTATATAAAGGTCCCACGGAGACGTAGAGGCCAACTCGCCGGGAATGTTGTCAAATATTACAGCCGCGATGTCAGATTGGGTTACGTTAGGTTATATTACGTTATTGACGTATATAAAGGTCCCACGGAGACGTAGAGGCCAACTCGCCAGGAATGTTGTCAAATATTACCGCTGAAATGTTAGGTTGGGTTAGGTTAGGTTATATTAAGTTATTGATGTATATGAAGATCCCACGGAGACGCAGAGGCCAACTAGCCAGGTATGTGGTCAAATATTACCGCCGAGATGATAGGTTGGGTTAGGTTTGGTTATATTTCGTTATTAATGTATATGAAGGTCCCACGGAGACGTAGAGTCCAACTCGCCAGGAATGTTGTCAAATATTACAGCCGCGATGTTAGATTGGGTTAGGTTAGGTTATATTACGCTATTGATGTATATGAAGATCCCACGGAGACGTAGAGGCCAACTCGCCAGGTATGTGGTCAAATATTACAGCCTAGATGATAGGTTGGGTTAGGTTTGGTTATATTTCGTTATTGATGTATATGAAGGTCCCACGGAGACGTAGAGGCCAACATGCCAGGAATGTTGTCAAATATTACAGCCGCGATGTTACATTGGGCTAGGTTAGGTTATATTACGTTATTGATGTATATGAAGGTCCCACGGAGACGTAGAGGCCAACTCGCCAGGAATGTTGTCAAATATTACCGCCGAAATGTTAGGTTGGGTTAGGTTAGGTTATATTACGTTCTTGATGTATATAAAGGTCCCACGCAGACGTAGAGGCCAACCCGCCAGGAAAGTTTTCAAATATTACCGCCGAGATGATAGGTTGGGTTAGGTTAGGTTATATTTCGTCATTGATATATATGATGGTCCCACGGAGACGTAGAAGCCAACTCGCCAGGATTGTTGCCAAATATTACCGCCGCGATGTTAGATTGGGTTAGGTTAGGTTAGATTACGTTATTGCCGTATATAAAGGTCCCACGGAGACGTAGAGGCCAACATGCCAGGAATGTTGGTCAAATATTACAGCCGCGATGTTAGATTGGGTTAGGTTAGGTTATATTACGTTATTGTTGTATATAAAGGTCCCACGGAGACGTAGAGGCCAACTCGCCGGGAATGTTGTCAAATATTACAGCCGCGATGTCAGATTGGGTTACGTTAGGTTATATTACGTTATTGACGTATATAAAGGTCCCACGGAGACGTAGAGGCCAACTCGCCAGGAATGTTGTCAAATATTACCGCCGAAATGTTAGGTTGGGTTAGGTTAGGTTATATTAAGTTATTGATGTATATGAAGATCCCACGGAGACGCAGAGGCCAACTAGCCAGGTATGTGGTCAAATATTACCGCCGAGATGATAGGTTGGGTTAGGTTTGGTTATATTTCGTTATTAATGTATATGAAGGTCCCACGGAGACGTAGAGTCCAACTCGCCAGGAATGTTGTCAAATATTACAGCCGCGATGTTAGATTGGGTTAGGTTAGGTTATATTACGCTATTGATGTATATGAAGATCCCACGGAGACGTAGAGGCCAACTCGCCAGGTATGTGGTCAAATATTACAGCCTAGATGATAGGTTGGGTTAGGTTTGGTTATATTTCGTTATTGATGTATATGAAGGTCCCACGGAGACGTAGAGGCCAACATGCCAGGAATGTTGTCAAATATTACAGCCGCGATGTTACATTGGGCTAGGTTAGGTTATATTACGTTATTGATGTATATGAAGGTCCCACGGAGACGTAGAGGCCAACTCGCCAGGAATGTTGTCAAATATTACCGCCGAAATGTTAGGTTGGGTTAGGTTAGGTTATATTACGTTCTTGATGTATATAAAGGTCCCACGCAGACGTAGAGGCCAACCCGCCAGGAAAGTTTTCAAATATTACCGCCGAGATGATAGGTTGGGTTAGGTTAGGTTATATTTCGTCATTGATATATATGATGGTCCCACGGAGACGTAGAGGCCAACAAGCCAGGAATGTCGCCAAATATTACCGCCGAGATGTGAGGTTGGGTTAGGTTAGGTTATATTACGTTATTGATGTATATAAAGGTCCCACGGAGACGTAGAAGCCAACTCGCCAGGATTGTTGCCAAATATTACCGCCGCGATGTTAGATTGGGTTAGGTTAGGTTAGATTACGTTATTGTCGTATATAAAGGTCCCACGGAGACGTAGAGGCCAATATGCCAGGAATGTTGGTCAAATATTACAGCCGCGATGTTAGATTGGGTTAGGTTAGGTTATATTACGTTATTGTTGTATATAAAGGTCCCACGGAGACGTAGAGGCCAACTCGCCAGGAATGTTGTCAAATATTACCGCCGAGATGATAGGTTGGGTTAGGTCAGGTTATATTACGTTATTGATTTATATGAAGGACCCACGTAGACGTAGGGGCCAACTCGTCAGGAATATTGTCAAATATTACCGCCGAGATGATAGGTTGGATTAGCTTAGGTTATATTACGTTATTGATGTATATAAAGGTCCCACGGAGACGTAGAAGCCAACTCGCCGGAATTGTTGCCAAATATTACCGCCGCGATGTTAGATTGGGTTAGGTTAGGTTATATTACGTTATTGTTGTATATAAAGGTCCCATGGAGACGTAGAGTCCAACTCGCCAGGAATGTTGTCAAATATTACCGCCGAGATGATAGGTTGGGTTAGGTTAGGTTATATTACGTTATTGATTTATATGAAGGACCCACGTAGACGTAGGGGCCAACTCGTCAGGAATATTGTCAAATATTACCGCCGAGATGATAGGTTGGATTAGGTTAGGTTGTATTACGTTATTGATGTATATAAATGTCCCATGGAGACGTAGAGACCAACAAACCAGGAATGTTGCCAAATATTGCCGCCGAAATGTTAGGTTGGGTTAGGTTAGGTTATATTACGTTATTGATGTATATAAAGGTCCCACGGAGACATAGAGGACAAGTCGTCAGGAATGTTGTCAAATATTACCGCCGAGATGATAGGTTGGATTAGGTTAGGTTATATTAAGTTATTGATGTATATGAAGATCCTACGGAGACGCAGAGGCCAACTCGCCAGGTATGTGGTCAAATATTACCGCCGAGATGATAGGTTGGGTTAGGTTTGGTTATATTTCGTTATTAATGTATATGAAGGTCCCACGGAGACGTAGAGTCCAACTCGCCAGCAATGTTGTCAAATATTACAGCCGCGATGTTAGATTGGGTTACGTTAGGTTATATTACGTTATTGACGTATATAAAGGTCCCACGGAGACGTAGAAGCCAACTCGCCGGGATTGTTGCCAAATATTACCGCCGCGATGTTAGATTGGGTTAGGTTAGGTTATATTACGTTATTGTTGTATATAAAGGTCCCATGGAGACGTAGAGGCCAACTCGCCAGGAATGTTGTCAAATATTACCGCCGAGATGATAGGTTGGGTTAGGTTAGGTTATATTACGTTATTGATTTATATGAAGGACCCACGTAGACGTAGGGGCCAACTCGTCAGGAATATTGTCAAATATTACCGCCGAGATGTGAGGTTGGGTTAGGTTAGGTTATATTACGTTATTGATGTATATAAAGGTCCCACGGAGACGTAGAAGCCAACTCGCCAGGATTGTTGCCAAATATTACCGCCGCGATGTTAGATTGGGTTAGGTTAGGTTAGATTACGTTATTGTCGTATATAAAGGTCCCACGGAGACGTAGAGGCCAATATGCCAGGAATGTTGGTCAAATATTACAGCCGCGATGTTAGATTGGGTTAGGTTAGGTTATATTACGTTATTGTTGTATATAAAGGTCCCACGGAGACGTAGAGGCCAACTCGCCAGGAATGTTGTCAAATATTACCGCCGAGATGATAGGTTGGGTTAGGTCAGGTTATATTACGTTATTGATTTATATGAAGGACCCACGTAGACGTAGGGGCCAACTCGTCAGGAATATTGTCAAATATTACCGCCGAGATGATAGGTTGGATTAGCTTAGGTTATATTACGTTATTGATGTATATAAAGGTCCCACGGAGACGTAGAAGCCAACTCGCCGGAAATGTTGCCAAATATTACCGCCGCGATGTTAGATTGGGTTAGGTTAGGTTATATTACGTTATTGTTGTATATAAAGGTCCCATGGAGACGTAGAGGCCAACTCGCCAGGAATGTTGTCAAATATTACCGCCGAGATGATAGGTTGGGTTAGGTTAGGTTATATTACGTTATTGATTTATATGAAGGACCCACGTAGACGTAGGGGCCAACTCGTCAGGAATATTGTCAAATATTACCGCCGAGATGATAGGTTGGATTAGGTTAGGTTGTATTACGTTATTGATGTATATAAATGTCCCACGGAGACGTAGAGGCCAACAAACCAGGAATGTTGCCAAATATTGCCGCCGAAATGTTAGGTTGGGTTAGGTTAGGTTATATTACGTTATTGATGTATATAAAGGTCCCACGGAGACATAGAGGACAAGTCGTCAGGAATGTTGTCAAATATTACCGCCGAGATTATAGGTTGGGTTAGGTTACGTTATATTACGTTATTGATGTACATGAGGGGCCCACGGAGACGTAGAGGCCAACATGCCAGGAATGTTGGTCAAATATTACAGCCGCGATGTTAGATTGGGTTAGGTTAGGTTATATTACGTTATTGTTGTATATAAAGGTCCCACGGAGACGTAGAGGCCAACTCGCCAGGAATGTTGTCAAATATTACCGCCGAAATGTTAGGTTGGGTTAGTTTAGGTTATATTAAGTTATTGATGTATATGAAGATCCCACGGAGACGCAGAGGCCAACTAGCCAGGTATGTGGTCAAATATTACCGCCGAGATGATAGGTTGGGTTAGGTTTGGTTATATTTCGTTATTAATGTATATGAAGGTCCCACGGAGACGTAGAGTCCAACTCGCCAGGAATGTTGTCAAATATTACAGCCGCGATGTTAGATTGGGTTAGGTTAGGTTATATTACGCTATTGATGTATATGAAGATCCCACGGAGACGTAGAGGCCAACTCGCCAGGTATGTGGTCAAATATTACCGCCTAGATGATAGGTTGGGTTAGGTTAGGTTATATTACGTTATTGTTGTATATAAAGGTCCCACGGAGACGTAGAGGCCAACTCGCCAGGAATGTTGTCAAATATTACCGCCGAGATGATAGGTTGGGTTAGGTCAGGTTATATTACGTTATTGATTTATATGAAGGACCCACGTAGACGTAGGGGCCAACTCGTCAGGAATATTGTCAAATATTACCGCCGAGATGATAGGTTGGATTAGCTTAGGTTATATTACGTTATTGATGTATATAAAGGTCCCACGGAGACGTAGAAGCCAACTCGCCGGAATTGTTGCCAAATATTACCGCCGCGATGTTAGATTGGGTTAGGTTAGGTTATATTACGTTATTGTTGTATATAAAGGTCCCATGGAGACGTAGAGGCCAACTCGCCAGGAATGTTGTCAAATATTACCGCCGAGATGATAGGTTGGGTTAGGTTAGGTTATATTACGTTATTGATTTATATGAAGGACCCACGTAGACGTAGGGGCCAACTCGTCAGGAATATTGTCAAATATTACCGCCGAGATGATAGGTTGGATTAGGTTAGGTTGTATTACGTTATTGATGTATATAAATGTCCCACGGAGACGTAGAGGCCAACAAACCAGGAATGTTGCCAAATATTGCCGCCGAAATGTTAGGTTGGGTTAGGTTAGGTTATATTACGTTATTGATGTATATAAAGGTCCCACGGAGACATAGAGGACAAGTCGTCAGGAATGTTGTCAAATATTACCGCCGAGATTATAGGTTGGGTTAGGTTACGTTATATTACGTTATTGATGTACATGAGGGGCCCACGGAGACGTAGAGGCCAACATGCCAGGAATGTTGGTCAAATATTACAGCCGCGATGTTAGATTGGGTTAGGTTAGGTTATATTACGTTATTGTTGTATATAAAGGTCCCACGGAGACGTAGAGGCCAACTCGCCAGGAATGTTGTCAAATATTACCGCCGAAATGTTAGGTTGGGTTAGTTTAGGTTATATTAAGTTATTGATGTATATGAAGATCCCACGGAGACGCAGAGGCCAACTAGCCAGGTATGTGGTCAAATATTACCGCCGAGATGATAGGTTGGGTTAGGTTTGGTTATATTTCGTTATTAATGTATATGAAGGTCCCACGGAGACGTAGAGTCCAACTCGCCAGGAATGTTGTCAAATATTACAGCCGCGATGTTAGATTGGGTTAGGTTAGGTTATATTACGCTATTGATGTATATGAAGATCCCACGGAGACGTAGAGGCCAACTCGCCAGGTATGTGGTCAAATATTACCGCCTAGATGATAGGTTGGGTTAGGTTAGGTTATATTACGTTATTGTTGTATATAAAGGTCCCACGGAGACGTAGAGGCCAACTCGCCAGGAATGTTGTCAAATATTACCGCCGAGATGATAGGTTGGGTTAGGTCAGGTTATATTACGTTATTGATTTATATGAAGGACCCACGTAGACGTAGGGGCCAACTCGTCAGGAATATTGTCAAATATTACCGCCGAGATGATAGGTTGGATTAGCTTAGGTTATATTACGTTATTGATGTATATAAAGGTCCCACGGAGACGTAGAAGCCAACTCGCCGGAATTGTTGCCAAATATTACCGCCGCGATGTTAGATTGGGTTAGGTTAGGTTATATTACGTTATTGTTGTATATAAAGGTCCCATGGAGACGTAGAGTCCAACTCGCCAGGAATGTTGTCAAATATTACTGCCGAGATGATAGGTTGGGTTAGGTTAGGTTATATTACGTTATTGATATATATGAAGGACCCACGTAGACGTAGGGGCCAACTCGTCAGGAATATTGTCAAATATTACCGCCGAGATGATAGGTTGGATTAGGTTAGGTTGTATTACGTTATTGATGTATATAAATGTCCCACGGAGACGTAGAGACCAACAAACCAGGAATGTTGCCAAATATTGCCGCCGAAATGTTAGGTTGGGTTAGGTTAGGTTATATTACGTTATTGATGTATATAAAGGTCCCACGGAGACATAGAGGACAAGTCGTCAGGAATGTTGTCAAATATTACCGCCGAGATGATAGGTTGGATTAGGTTAGGTTATACTAAGTTATTGATGTATATGAAGATCCCACGGAGACGCAGAGGCCAACTCGCCAGGTATGTGGTCAAATATTACCGCCGAGATGATAGGTTGGGTTAGGTTTGGTTATATTTCGTTATTAATGTATATGAAGGTCCCACGGAGACGTAGAGTCCAACTCGCCAGCAATGTTGTCAAATATTACAGCCGCGATGTTAGATTGGGTTACGTTAGGTTATATTACGTTATTGACGTATATAAAGGTCCCACGGAGACGTAGAAGCCAACTCGCCGGGATTGTTGCCAAATATTACCGCCGCGATGTTAGATTGGGTTAGGTTAGGTTATATTACGTTATTGTTGTATATAAAGGTCCCATGGAGACGTAGAGGCCAACTCGCCAGGAATGTTGTCAAATATTACCGCCGAGATGATAGGTTGGGTTAGGTTAGGTTATATTACGTTATTGATTTATATGAAGGACCCACGTAGACGTAGGGGCCAACTCGTCAGGAATATTGTCAAATATTACCGCCGAGATGTGAGGTTGGGTTAGGTTAGGTTATATTACGTTATTGATGTATATAAAGGTCCCACGGAGACGTAGAAGCCAACTCGCCAGGATTGTTGCCAAATATTACCGCCGCGATGTTAGATTGGGTTAGGTTAGGTTAGATTACGTTATTGTCGTATATAAAGGTCCCACGGAGACGTAGAGGCCAATATGCCAGGAATGTTGGTCAAATATTACAGCCGCGATGTTAGATTGGGTTAGGTTAGGTTATATTACGTTATTGTTGTATATAAAGGTCCCACGGAGACGTAGAGGCCAACTCGCCAGGAATGTTGTCAAATATTACCGCCGAGATGATAGGTTGGGTTAGGTCAGGTTATATTACGTTATTGATTTATATGAAGGACCCACGTAGACGTAGGGGCCAACTCGTCAGGAATATTGTCAAATATTACCGCCGAGATGATAGGTTGGATTAGCTTAGGTTATATTACGTTATTGATGTATATAAAGGTCCCACGGAGACGTAGAAGCCAACTCGCCGGAATTGTTGCCAAATATTACCGCCGCGATGTTAGATTGGGTTAGGTTAGGTTATATTACGTTATTGTTGTATATAAAGGTCCCATGGAGACGTAGAGGCCAACTCGCCAGGAATGTTGTCAAATATTACCGCCGAGATGATAGGTTGGATTAGGTTAGGTTGTATTACGTTATTGATGTATATAAATGTCCCACGGAGACGTAGAGGCCAACAAACCAGGAATGTTGCCAAATATTGCCGCCGAAATGTTAGGTTGGGTTAGGTTAGGTTATATTACGTTATTGATGTATATAAAGGTCCCACGGAGACATAGAGGACAAGTCGTCAGGAATGTTGTCAAATATTACCGCCGAGATTATAGGTTGGGTTAGGTTACGTTATATTACGTTATTGTTGTATATAAAGGTCCCATGGAGACGTAGAGGCCAACTCGCCAGGAATGTTGCCAAATATTGCCGCCGAAATGTTAGGTTGGGTTAGGTTAGGTTATATTACGTTATTGACGTATATAAAGGTCCCACGGGGACGTAGAGGCCAACTCGCCAGGAATGTTGTGAAATATTACCGCCGAGAGGTTAGGTTGGGTTAGGTTACGTTATATTACGTTATTGATGTACATGAGGGGCCCACGGAGACGTAGAGGCCAACATGCCAGGAATGTTGGTCAAATATTACAGCCGCGATGTTAGATTGGGTTAGGTTAGGTTATATTACGTTATTGTTGTATATAAATGTCCCACGGAGACGTAGAGGCCAACTCGCCAGGAATGCTGTCAAATAATAGCGCCGAGAGGTTAGGTTGGGTCAGGTTAGATTATATTACGTTATTGATGTATATGAAGATCCCACGGAGACGTAGAGGCCAACTCGCCAGGTATGTGGTCACATATTACCGCCGAGATGATAGGTTGGGTTAGGTTAGGTTATATTACGTTATTGATGTATATGAAGGACCCACGGAGACGTAGAGGCCAACATGCCAGGACTGTTGGTCAAATATTACAGCCGCGATGTTAGATTGGGTTAGGTTAGGTTATATTACGTTATTGTTGTATATAAAGGTCCCATGGAGACGTAGAGGCCAACTCGCCAGGAATGTTGTCAAATATTACCGCCGAGATGATAGGTTGGGTTAGGTTAGGTTATATTACGTTATTGATTTATATGAAGGACCCACGTAGACGTAGGGGCCAACTCGTCAGGAATATTGTCAAATATTACCGCCGAGATGATAGGTTGGATTAGGTTAGGTTGTATTACGTTATTGATGTATATGAAGATCCCACGGAGACGCAGAGGCCAACTCGCCAGGTATGTGGTCAAATATTACCGCCGAGATGATAGGTTGGGTTAGGTTTGGTTATATTTCGTTATTAATGTATATGAAGGTCCCACGGAGACGTAGAGTCCAACTCGCCAGCAATGTTGTCAAATATTACAGCCGCGATGTTAGATTGGGTTACGTTAGGTTATATTACGTTATTGACGTATATAAAGGTCCCACGGGGACGTAGAGGCCAACTCGCCAGGAATGTTGTGAAATATTACCGCCGAGAGGTTAGGTTGGGTTAGGTTACGTTATATTACGTTATTGATGTACATGAGGGGCCCACGGAGACGTAGAGGCCAACATGCCAGGAATGTTGGTCAAATATTACAGCCGCGATGTTAGATTGGGTTAGGTTAGGTTATATTACGTTATTGTTGTATATAAATGTCCCACGGAGACGTAGAGGCCAACTCGCCAGGAATGCTGTCAAATAATAGCGCCGAGAGGTTAGGTTGGGTCAGGTTAGATTATATTACGTTATTGATTTATATGAAGGACCCACGTAGACGTAGGGGCCAACTCGTCAGGAATATTGTCAAATATTACCGCCGAGATGATAGGTTGGATTAGGTTAGGTTGTATTACGTTATTGATGTATATAAATGTCCCACGGAGACGTAGAGACCAACAAACCAGGAATGTTGCCAAATATTGCCGCCGAAATGTTAGGTTGGGTTAGGTTAGGTTATATTACGTTATTGATGTATATAAAGGTCCCACGGAGACATAGAGGACAAGTCGTCAGGAATGTTGTCAAATATTACCGCCGAGATGATAGGTTGGATTAGGTTAGGTTATATTAAGTTATTGATGTATATGAAGATCCCACGGAGACGCAGAGGCCAACTCGCCAGGTATGTGGTCAAATATTACCGCCGAGATGATATGTTGGGTTAGGTTTGGTTATATTTCGTTATTAATGTATATGAAGGTCCCACGGAGACGTAGAGTCCAACTCGCCAGCAATGTTGTCAAATATTACAGCCGCGATGTTAGATTGGATTACGTTAGGTTATATTACGTTATTGACGTATATAAAGGTCCCACGGAGACGTAGAAGCCAACTCGCCGGGATTGTTGCCAAATATTACCGCCGCGATGTTAGATTGGGTTAGGCTAGGTTATATTACGTTATTGACGTATATAAAGGTCCCACGGGGACGTAGAGGCCAACTCGCCAGGAATGTTGTGAAATATTACCGCCGAGAGGTTAGGTTGGGTTAGGTTACGTTATATTACGTTATTGTTGTATATAAAGGTCCCACGGAGACGTAGAGGCCAACTCGCCAGGAATGTTGTCAAATATTACCGCCGAGATGATAGGTTGGGTTAGGTTAGGTTATATTACGTTATTGATTTATATGAAGGACCCCCGTAGACGTAGGGGCCAACTCGTCAGGAATATTGTCAAATATTACCGCCGAGATGATAGGTTGGATTAGGTTAGTTTATATTACGTTATTGTAGTATATAAATGTCCCACGGAGACGTAGAGGCCAACAAGCCAGGAATGTTGCCTAATATTGCCGCCGAAATGTTAGGTTGGGCTAGGTTAGGTTATATTACGTTATTGACGTATATAAAGGTCCCACGGAGACATATAGGCTAACTCGTCAGGAATGTTGTCAAATATTACCGCCGAGATGATAGGTTGGATTAGGTTAGGTTATATTAAGTTATTGATGTATATGAAGATCCCACGGAGACGCAGAGGCCAACTCGCCAGGTGTGTGGTCAAATATTACCGCCGGGATGATAGGTTGTGTTAGGTTTGGTTATATTTCATTATTAATGTATATGAAGGTCCCACGGAAACGTAGAGGCCAACATGCCAGGAATGTTGTCAAATATTACAGCCGCGATGTTAGATTGGGCTAGGTTAGGTTATATTACGTTATTGATGTATATAAAGGTACCACGGAGAAGTAGAGGCCAACTCGTCAGGAATATTGTCAAATATTACCGCCGAGATGATAGGTTGGGTTAGGTTAGGTTATATTACGTTATTGATGTATATGAAGGACCCACGTAGACGTAGAGGCCAACTCGCCAGGAATATTGTCAAATATTACCGCCGAGATGATAGGTTGGATTAGGTTAGGTTATATTTCGTTATTAATGTATATGAAGGTCCCACGGAGACGTAGAGTCCAACTCGCCAGGAATGTTGTCAAATATTACAGCCGCGATGTTAGATTGGGTTAGGTTAGGTTATATTACGTTATTGTTGTATATAAATGTCCCACGGAGACGTAGAGGCCAACTCGCCAGGAATGCTGTCAAATAATAGCGCCGAGAGGTTAGGTTGGGTCAGGTTAGATTATATTACGTTATTGATGTATATGAAGATCCCACGGAGACGTAGAGGCCAACTCGCCAGGTATGTGGTCACATATTACCGCCGAGATGATAGGTTGGGTTAGGTTAGGTTATATTACGTTATTGATGTATATGAAGGACCCACGGAGACGTAGAGGCCAACATGCCAGGACTGTTGGTCAAATATTACAGCCGCGATGTTAGATTGGGTTAGGTTAGGTTATATTACGTTATTGTTGTATATAAAGGTCCCATGGAGACGTAGAGGCCAACTCGCCAGGAATGTTGTCAAATATTACCGCCGAGATGATAGGTTGGGTTAGGTTAGGTTATATTACGTTATTGATTTATATGAAGGACCCACGTAGACGTAGGGGCCAACTCGTCAGGAATATTGTCAAATATTACCGCCGAGATGATAGGTTGGATTAGGTTAGGTTGTATTACGTTATTGATGTATATGAAGATCCCACGGAGACGCAGAGGCCAACTCGCCAGGTATGTGGTCAAATATTACCGCCGAGATGATAGGTTGGGTTAGGTTTGGTTATATTTCGTTATTAATGTATATGAAGGTCCCACGGAGACGTAGAGTCCAACTCGCCAGCAATGTTGTCAAATATTACAGCCGCGATGTTAGATTGGGTTACGTTAGGTTATATTACGTTATTGACGTATATAAAGGTCCCACGGGGACGTAGAGGCCAACTCGCCAGGAATGTTGTGAAATATTACCGCCGAGAGGTTAGGTTGGGTTAGGTTACGTTATATTACGTTATTGATGTACATGAGGGGCCCACGGAGACGTAGAGGCCAACATGCCAGGAATGTTGGTCAAATATTACAGCCGCGATGTTAGATTGGGTTAGGTTAGGTTATATTACGTTATTGTTGTATATAAATGTCCCACGGAGACGTAGAGGCCAACTCGCCAGGAATGCTGTCAAATAATAGCGCCGAGAGGTTAGGTTGGGTCAGGTTAGATTATATTACGTTATTGATGTATATGAAGATCCCACGGAGACGTAGAGGCCAACTCGCCAGGTATGTGGTCACATATTACCGCCGAGATGATAGGTTGGGTTAGGTTAGGTTATATTACGTTATTGATGTATATGAAGGACCCACGGAGACGTAGAGGCCAACATGCCAGGACTGTTGGTCAAATATTACAGCCGCGATGTTAGATTGGGTTAGGTTAGGTTATATTACGTTATTGTTGTATATAAAGGTCCCATGGAGACGTAGAGGCCAACTCGCCAGGAATGTTGTCAAATATTACCGCCGAGATGATAGGTTGGGTTAGGTTAGGTTATATTACGTTATTGATTTATATGAAGGACCCACGTAGACGTAGGGGCCAACTCGTCAGGAATATTGTCAAATATTACCGCCGAGATGATAGGTTGGATTAGGTTAGGTTGTATTACGTTATTGATGTATATAAATGTCCCACGGAGACGTAGAGACCAACAAACCAGGAATGTTGCCAAATATTGCCGCCGAAATGTTAGGTTGGGTTAGGTTAGGTTATATTACGTTATTGATGTATATAAAGGTCCCACGGAGACATAGAGGACAAGTCGTCAGGAATGTTGTCAAATATTACCGCCGAGATGATAGGTTGGATTAGGTTAGGTTATATTAAGTTATTGATGTATATGAAGATCCCACGGAGACGCAGAGGCCAACTCGCCAGGTATGTGGTCAAATATTACCGCCGAGATGATATGTTGGGTTAGGTTTGGTTATATTTCGTTATTAATGTATATGAAGGTCCCACGGAGACGTAGAGTCCAACTCGCCAGCAATGTTGTCAAATATTACAGCCGCGATGTTAGATTGGGTTACGTTAGGTTATATTACGTTATTGACGTATATAAAGGTCCCACGGAGACGTAGAAGCCAACTCGCCGGGATTGTTGCCAAATATTACCGCCGCGATGTTAGATTGGGTTAGGCTAGGTTATATTACGTTATTGACGTATATAAAGGTCCCACGGGGACGTAGAGGCCAACTCGCCAGGAATGTTGTGAAATATTACCGCCGAGAGGTTAGGTTGGGTTAGGTTACGTTATATTACGTTATTGTTGTATATAAAGGTCCCACGGAGACGTAGAGGCCAACTCGCCAGGAATGTTGTCAAATATTACCGCCGAGATGATAGGTTGGGTTAGGTTAGGTTATATTACGTTATTGATTTATATGAAGGACCCCCGTAGACGTAGGGGCCAACTCGTCAGGAATATTGTCAAATATTACCGCCGAGATGATAGGTTGGATTAGGTTAGTTTATATTACGTTATTGTAGTATATAAATGTCCCACGGAGACGTAGAGGCCAACAAGCCAGGAATGTTGCCTAATATTGCCGCCGAAATGTTAGGTTGGGCTAGGTTAGGTTATATTACGTTATTGACGTATATAAAGGTCCCACGGAGACATATAGGCTAACTCGTCAGGAATGTTGTCAAATATTACCGCCGAGATGATAGGTTGGATTAGGTTAGGTTATATTAAGTTATTGATGTATATGAAGATCCCACGGAGACGCAGAGGCCAACTCGCCAGGTGTGTGGTCAAATATTACCGCCGGGATGATAGGTTGTGTTAGGTTTGGTTATATTTCATTATTAATGTATATGAAGGTCCCACGGAAACGTAGAGGCCAACATGCCAGGAATGTTGTCAAATATTACAGCCGCGATGTTAGATTGGGCTAGGTTAGGTTATATTACGTTATTGATGTATATAAAGGTACCACGGAGAAGTAGAGGCCAACTCGTCAGGAATATTGTCAAATATTACCGCCGAGATGATAGGTTGGGTTAGGTTAGGTTATATTACGTTATTGATGTATATGAAGGACCCACGTAGACGTAGGGGCCAACTCGTCAGGAATATTGTCAAATATTACCGCCGAGATGATAGGTTGGATTAGGTTAGGTTATATTTCGTTATTAATGTATATGAAGGTCCCACGGAGACGTAGAGTCCAACTCGCCAGGAATGTTGTCAAATATTACAGCCGCGATGTTAGATTGGGTTACGTTAGGTTATATTACGTTATTGACGTATATAAAGGTCCCACGGGGACGTAGAGGCCAACTCGCCAGGAATGTTGTGAAACATTACCGCCGAGAGGTTAGGTTGGGTTAGGTTACGTTATATTACGTTATTGATGTACATGAGGGGCCCACGGAGACGTAGAGGCCAACAAGCCAGGAATGTTGCCAAATATTACCGCCGAGATCATAGGTTGGGTTAGGTTAGGTTATATTTCGTTATTGATGTATATGAAGGTCCCACGGAGACGTAGAGGCGAACTCCCCAGGAATGTTGTCAAATATTACCGCCGAAATGTTAGGTTGGGTTAGGTTAGGTTATATTACGTTCTTGATGTATATAAAGGTCCCACGCAGACGTAGAGGCCAACCCGCCAGGAAAGTTTTCAAATATTACCGCCGAGATGATAGGTTGGGTTAGGTTAGGTTATATTTCGTCATTGATATATATGATGGTCCCACGGAGACGTAGAGGCCAACAAGCCAGGAATGTTGCCAAATATTACCGCCGAGATGTGAGGTTGGGTTAGGTTAGGTTATATTACGTTATTGATGTATATTAAGGTCCCACGGAGACGTAGAAGCCAACTCGCCAGGATTGTTGCCAAATATTACCGCCGCGATGTTAGATTGGGTTAGGTTAGGTTAGATTACGTTATTGTCGTATATAAAGGTCCCACGGAGACGTAGAGGCCAATATGCCAGGAATGTTGGTCAAATATTACAGCCGCGATGTTAGATTGGGTTAGGTTAGGTTATATTACGTTATTGTTGTATATAAAGGTCCCACGGAGACGTAGAGGCCAACTCGCCAGGAATGTTGTCAAATATTACAGCCGCGATGTTAGATTGGGCTAGGTTAGGTTATATTACGTTATTGATGTATATAAAGGTACCACGGAGACGTAGAGGCCAACTCGTCAGGAATATTGTCAAATATTACCGCCGAGATGATAGGTTGGGTTAGGTTAGGTTATATTACGTTATTGACGTATATGAAGGAACCACGTAGACGTAGGGGCCAACTCGTCAGGAATATTGTCAAATATTACCGCCGAGATGATAGGTTGGATTAGGTTAGGTTATATTACGTTATTGATGTATATAAATGTCCCACGGAGACGTAGAGGCCAACAAGCCAGGAATGTTGCCAAATATTACCGCCGAGATGTGAGGTTGGGTTAGGTTAGGTTATATTACGTTATTGTTGTATATAAAGGTCCCACGGAGACGTAGAGGCCAACTCGCCAGGAATGTTGTCAAATATTACCGCCGAGATGATAGGTTGGATTAGGTTAGGTTATATTACGTTATTGATGTATATGAAGATCCCACGGAGACGTAGAGGCCAACTCGCCAGGTATGTGGTCACATATTACCGCCGAGTTGATAGGTTGTGTTAGGTTTGGTTATATTTCGTTATTAATGTATATGAAGGTCCCACGGACACGTAGAGTCCAACTCGCCAGGAATGTTGTCAAATATTACAGCCGCGATGTTAGATTGGGTTACGTTAGGTTATATTACGTTATTGACGTATATAAAGGTCCCACGGGGACGTAGAGGCCAACTCGCCAGGAATGTTGTGAAATATTACCGCCGAGAGGTTAGGTTGGGTTAGGTTACGTTATATTACGTTATTGATGTATATAAAGGTCCCACGGAGACGTAGAAGCCAACTCGCCGGGATTGTTGCCAAATATTACCGCCGCGATGTTAGATTGGGTTAGGTTAGGTTAGATTACGTTATAGACGTATATAAAGGTCCCACGGAGACGGAGAGGCCAACGTGCCAGGAATGTTGGTCAAATATTACAGCCGCGATGTTAGATTGGGCTAGGTTAGGTTATATTACGTTATTGATGTATATGAAGGACCCACGTAGACGTAGGGGCCAACTCGTCAGGAATATTGTCAAATATTACCGCCGAGATGATAGGTTGGATTAGGTTAGGTTATATTACGTTATTGATGTATATAAAGGTCCCACGGAGACGTAGAGGCCAACAAGCCAGGAATGTTGCCAAATATTACCGCCGAGATGATACGTTGGATTAGGTTAGGTTATATTAAGTTATTGATGTATATGAAGATCCCACGGAGACGCAGAGGCCAACTCGCCAGGTATGTGGTCAAATATTACCGCCGAGATGATAGGTTGGGTTAGGTTTGGTTATATTTCGTTATTAATGTATATGAAGGTCCCACGGAGACGTAGAGTCCAACTCGCCAGGAATGTTGTCAAATATTACAGCCGCGATGTTAGATTGGGTTACGTTAGGTTATATTACGTTATTGACGTATATAAAGGTCCCACGGGGACGTAGAGGCCAACTCGCCAGGAATGTTGTGAAATATTACCGCCGAGAGGTTAGGTTGGGTTAGGTTACGTTATATTACGTTATTGATGTACATGAGGGGCCCACGGAGACGTAGAGGCCAACATGCCAGGAATGTTGGTCAAATATTACAGCCGCGATGTTAGATTGGGTTAGGTTAGGTTATATTACGTTATTGTTGTATATAAATGTCCCACGGAGACGTAGAGGCCAACTCGCCAGGAATGCTGTCAAATAATAGCGCCGAGAGGTTAGGTTGGGTTAGGTTAGGTTATATTACGTTATTGATGTATATGAAGATCCCACGGAGACGTAGAGGCCAACTCGCCAGGTATGTGGTCACATATTACCGCCGAGATGATAGGTTGGGTTAGGTTAGGTTATATTACGTTATTGATGTATATGAAGGACCCACGGAGACGTAGAGGCCAACATGCCAGGACTGTTGGTCAAATATTACAGCCGCGATGTTAGATTGGGTTAGGTTAGGTTATATTACGTTATTGTTGTATATAAAGGTCCCATGGAGACGTAGAGGCCAACTCGCCAGGAATGTTGTCAAATATTACCGCCGAGATGATAGGTTGGGTTAGGTTAGGTTATATTACGTTATTGATTTATATGAAGGACCCACGTAGACGTAGGGGCCAACTCGTCAGGAATATTGTCAAATATTACCGCCGAGATGATAGGTTGGATTAGGTTAGGTTGTATTACGTTATTGATGTATATAAATGTCCCACGGAGACGTAGAGACCAACAAACCAGGAATGTTGCCAAATATTGCCGCCGAAATGTTAGGTTGGGTTAGGTTAGGTTATATTACGTTATTGATGTATATAAAGGACCCACGGAGACATAGAGGACAAGTCGTCAGGAATGTTGTCAAATATTACCGCCGAGATGATAGGTTGGATTAGGTTAGGTTATATTAAGTTATTGATGTATATGAAGATCCCACGGAGACGCAGAGGCCAACTCGCCAGGTATGTGGTCAAATATTACCGCCGAGATGATATGTTGGGTTAGGTTTGGTTATATTTCGTTATTAATGTATATGAAGGTCCCACGGAGACGTAGAGTCCAACTCGCCAGCAATGTTGTCAAATATTACAGCCGCGATGTTAGATTGGGTTACGTTAGGTTATATTACGTTATTGACGTATATAAAGGTCCCACGGAGACGTAGAAGCCAACTCGCCGGGATTGTTGCCAAATATTACCGCCGCGATGTTAGATTGGGTTAGGTTAGGTTATATTACGTTATTGTTGTATATAAAGGTCCCATGGAGACGTAGAGGCCAACTCGCCAGGAATGTTGTCAAATATTACCGCTGAGATGATAGGTTGGGTTAGGTTAGGTTATATTACGTTATTGATTTATATGAAGGACCCACGTAGACGTAGGGGCCAACTCGTCAGGAATATTGTCAAATATTACCGCCGAGATGATATGTTGGATTAGGTTAGGTTATATTACGTTATTGAAGTATATAAATGTCCCACGGAGACGTAGAGGCCAACAAGCCAGGAATGTTGCCAAATATTACAGCCGCGATGTTAGATTGGGTTACGTTAGGTTATATTACGTTATTGACGTATATAAAGGTCCCACGGGGACGTAGAGGCCAACTCGCCAGGAATGTTGTGAAATATTACCGCCGAGAGGTTAGGTTGGGTTAGGTTACGTTATATTACGTTATTGATGTATATGAAGTTCCCACGGAGTCGCAGAGGCCAACTCGCCAGGTATGTGGTCAAATATTACCGTCGAGATGATAGGTTGTGTTAGGTTTGGTTATATTTCGTTATTAATGTATATGAAGGAACCACGTAGACGTAGGGGCCAACTCGTCAGGAATATTGTCAAATATTACCGCCGAGATGATAGGTTGGATTAGGTTAGGTTATATTATGTTATTGATGTATATGAAGATCCCACGGAGACGCAGAGGCCAACTCGCCAGGTATGTGGTCAAATATTACCGCCGAGATGATAGGTTGTGTTAGGTTTGGTTATATTTCGTTATTAATGTATATGAAGGTCCCACGGAAACGTAGAGTCCAACTCGCCAGGAATGTTGTCAAATATTACAGCCGCGATGTTAGATTGGGTTACGTTTGGTTATCTTACGTTATTGACGTATATAAAGGTCCCACGGAGACGTAGAGGCCAACAAGCCAGGAATGTTGCCTAATATTGCCGCCGAAATGTTAGGTTGGGCTAGGTTAGGTTATATTACGTTATTGACGTATATAAAGGTCCCACGGAGACATATAGGCTAACTCGTCAGGAATGTTGTCAAATATTACCGCCGAGATGATAGGTTGGATTAGGTTAGGTTATATTAAGTTATTGATGTATATGAAGATCCCACGGAGACGCAGAGGCCAACTCGCCAGGTGTGTGGTCAAATATTACCGCCGGGATGATAGGTTGTGTTAGGTTTGGTTATATTTCATTATTAATGTATATGAAGGTCCCACGGAAACGTAGAGGCCAACATGCCAGGAATGTTGTCAAATATTACAGCCGCGATGTTAGATTGGGCTAGGTTAGGTTATATTACGTTATTGATGTATATAAAGGTACCACGGAGAAGTAGAGGCCAACTCGTCAGGAATATTGTCAAATATTACCGCCGAGATGATAGGTTGGGTTAGGTTAGGTTATATTACGTTATTGATGTATATGAAGGACCCACGTAGACGTAGGGGCCAACTCGTCAGGAATATTGTCAAATATTACCGCCGAGATGATAGGTTGGATTAGGTTAGGTTATATTTCGTTATTAATGTATATGAAGGTCCCACGGAGACGTAGAGTCCAACTCGCCAGGAATGTTGTCAAATATTACAGCCGCGATGTTAGATTGGGTTACGTTAGGTTATATTACGTTATTGACGTATATAAAGGTCCCACGGGGACGTAGAGGCCAACTCGCCAGGAATGTTGTGAAACATTACCGCCGAGAGGTTAGGTTGGGTTAGGTTACGTTATATTACGTTATTGATGTACATGAGGGGCCCACGGAGACGTAGAGGCCAACAAGCCAGGAATGTTGCCAAATATTACCGCCGAGATCATAGGTTGGGTTAGGTTAGGTTATATTTCGTTATTGATGTATATGAAGGTCCCACGGAGACGTAGAGGCGAACTCCCCAGGAATGTTGTCAAATATTACCGCCGAAATGTTAGGTTGGGTTAGGTTAGGTTATATTACGTTCTTGATGTATATAAAGGTCCCACGCAGACGTAGAGGCCAACCCGCCAGGAAAGTTTTCAAATATTACCGCCGAGATGATAGGTTGGGTTAGGTTAGGTTATATTTCGTCATTGATATATATGATGGTCCCACGGAGACGTAGAGGCCAACAAGCCAGGAATGTTGCCAAATATTACCGCCGAGATGTGAGGTTGGGTTAGGTTAGGTTATATTACGTTATTGATGTATATTAAGGTCCCACGGAGACGTAGAAGCCAACTCGCCAGGATTGTTGCCAAATATTACCGCCGCGATGTTAGATTGGGTTAGGTTAGGTTAGATTACGTTATTGTCGTATATAAAGGTCCCACGGAGACGTAGAGGCCAATATGCCAGGAATGTTGGTCAAATATTACAGCCGCGATGTTAGATTGGGTTAGGTTAGGTTATATTACGTTATTGATGTATATAAAGGTCCCACGGAGACGTAGAGGCCAACTCGCCAGGAATGTTGTCAAATATTACAGCCGCGATGTTAGATTGGGCTAGGTTAGGTTATATTACGTTATTGATGTATATAAAGGTACCACGGAGACGTAGAGGCCAACTCGTCAGGAATATTGTCAAATATTACCGCCGAGATGATAGGTTGGGTTAGGTTAGGTTATATTACGTTATTGACGTATATGAAGGAACCACGTAGACGTAGGGGCCAACTCGTCAGGAATATTGTCAAATATTACCGCCGAGATGATAGGTTGGATTAGGTTAGGTTATATTACGTTATTGATGTATATAAATGTCCCACGGAGACGTAGAGGCCAACAAGCCAGGAATGTTGCCAAATATTACCGCCGAGATGTGAGGTTGGGTTAGGTTAGGTTATATTACGTTATTGTTGTATATAAAGGTCCCACGGAGACGTAGAGGCCAACTCGCCAGGAATGTTGTCAAATATTACCGCCGAGATGATAGGTTGGATTAGGTTAGGTTATATTACGTTATTGATGTATATGAAGATCCCACGGAGACGTAGAGGCCAACTCGCCAGGTATGTGGTCACATATTACCGCCGAGTTGATAGGTTGTGTTAGGTTTGGTTATATTTCGTTATTAATGTATATGAAGGTCCCACGGACACGTAGAGTCCAACTCGCCAGGAATGTTGTCAAATATTACAGCCGCGATGTTAGATTGGGTTACGTTAGGTTATATTACGTTATTGACGTATATAAAGGTCCCACGGGGACGTAGAGGCCAACTCGCCAGGAATGTTGTGAAATATTACCGCCGAGAGGTTAGGTTGGGTTAGGTTACGTTATATTACGTTATTGATGTATATAAAGGTCCCACGGAGACGTAGAAGCCAACTCGCCGGGATTGTTGCCAAATATTACCGCCGCGATGTTAGATTGGGTTAGGTTAGGTTAGATTACGTTATAGACGTATATAAAGGTCCCACGGAGACGGAGAGGCCAACGTGCCAGGAATGTTGGTCAAATATTACAGCCGCGATGTTAGATTGGGCTAGGTTAGGTTATATTACGTTATTGATGTATATGAAGGACCCACGTAGACGTAGGGGCCAACTCGTCAGGAATATTGTCAAATATTACCGCCGAGATGATAGGTTGGATTAGGTTAGGTTATATTACGTTATTGATGTATATAAAGGTCCCACGGAGACGTAGAGGCCAACAAGCCAGGAATGTTGCCAAATATTACCGCCGAGATGATACGTTGGATTAGGTTAGGTTATATTAAGTTATTGATGTATATGAAGATCCCACGGAGACGCAGAGGCCAACTCGCCAGGTATGTGGTCAAATATTACCGCCGAGATGATAGGTTGGGTTAGGTTTGGTTATATTTCGTTATTAATGTATATGAAGGTCCCACGGAGACGTAGAGTCCAACTCGCCAGGAATGTTGTCAAATATTACAGCCGCGATGTTAGATTGGGTTACGTTAGGTTATATTACGTTATTGACGTATATAAAGGTCCCACGGGGACGTAGAGGCCAACTCGCCAGGAATGTTGTGAAATATTACCGCCGAGAGGTTAGGTTGGGTTAGGTTACGTTATATTACGTTATTGATGTACATGAGGGGCCCACGGAGACGTAGAGGCCAACATGCCAGGAATGTTGGTCAAATATTACAGCCGCGATGTTAGATTGGGTTAGGTTAGGTTATATTACGTTATTGTTGTATATAAATGTCCCACGGAGACGTAGAGGCCAACTCGCCAGGAATGCTGTCAAATAATAGCGCCGAGAGGTTAGGTTGGGTTAGGTTAGGTTATATTACGTTATTGATGTATATGAAGATCCCACGGAGACGTAGAGGCCAACTCGCCAGGTATGTGGTCACATATTACCGCCGAGATGATAGGTTGGGTTAGGTTAGGTTATATTACGTTATTGATGTATATGAAGGACCCACGGAGACGTAGAGGCCAACATGCCAGGACTGTTGGTCAAATATTACAGCCGCGATGTTAGATTGGGTTAGGTTAGGTTATATTACGTTATTGTTGTATATAAAGGTCCCATGGAGACGTAGAGGCCAACTCGCCAGGAATGTTGTCAAATATTACCGCCGAGATGATAGGTTGGGTTAGGTTAGGTTATATTACGTTATTGATTTATATGAAGGACCCACGTAGACGTAGGGGCCAACTCGTCAGGAATATTGTCAAATATTACCGCCGAGATGATAGGTTGGATTAGGTTAGGTTGTACTACGTTATTGATGTATATAAATGTCCCACGGAGACGTAGAGACCAACAAACCAGGAATGTTGCCAAATATTGCCGCCGAAATGTTAGGTTGGGTTAGGTTAGGTTATATTACGTTATTGATGTATATAAAGGACCCACGGAGACATAGAGGACAAGTCGTCAGGAATGTTGTCAAATATTACCGCCGAGATGATAGGTTGGATTAGGTTAGGTTATATTAAGTTATTGATGTATATGAAGATCCCACGGAGACGCAGAGGCCAACTCGCCAGGTATGTGGTCAAATATTACCGCCGAGATGATATGTTGGGTTAGGTTTGGTTATATTTCGTTATTAATGTATATGAAGGTCCCACGGAGACGTAGAGTCCAACTCGCCAGCAATGTTGTCAAATATTACAGCCGCGATGTTAGATTGGGTTACGTTAGGTTATATTACGTTATTGACGTATATAAAGGTCCCACGGAGACGTAGAAGCCAACTCGCCGGGATTGTTGCCAAATATTACCGCCGCGATGTTAGATTGGGTTAGGTTAGGTTATATTACGTTATTGTTGTATATAAAGGTCCCATGGAGACGTAGAGGCCAACTCGCCAGGAATGTTGTCAAATATTACCGCTGAGATGATAGGTTGGGTTAGGTTAGGTTATATTACGTTATTGATTTATATGAAGGACCCACGTAGACGTAGGGGCCAACTCGTCAGGAATATTGTCAAATATTACCGCCGAGATGATATGTTGGATTAGGTTAGGTTATATTACGTTATTGAAGTATATAAATGTCCCACGGAGACGTAGAGGCCAACAAGCCAGGAATGTTGCCAAATATTACAGCCGCGATGTTAGATTGGGTTACGTTAGGTTATATTACGTTATTGACGTATATAAAGGTCCCACGGGGACGTAGAGGCCAACTCGCCAGGAATGTTGTGAAATATTACCGCCGAGAGGTTAGGTTGGGTTAGGTTACGTTATATTACGTTATTGATGTATATGAAGTTCCCACGGAGTCGCAGAGGCCAACTCGCCAGGTATGTGGTCAAATATTACCGTCGAGATGATAGGTTGTGTTAGGTTTGGTTATATTTCGTTATTAATGTATATGAAGGAACCACGTAGACGTAGGGGCCAACTCGTCAGGAATATTGTCAAATATTACCGCCGAGATGATAGGTTGGATTAGGTTAGGTTATATTATGTTATTGATGTATATGAAGATCCCACGGAGACGCAGAGGCCAACTCGCCAGGTATGTGGTCAAATATTACCGCCGAGATGATAGGTTGTGTTAGGTTTGGTTATATTTCGTTATTAATGTATATGAAGGTCCCACGGAAACGTAGAGTCCAACTCGCCAGGAATGTTGTCAAATATTACAGCCGCGATGTTAGATTGGGTTACGTTTGGTTATCTTACGTTATTGACGTATATAAAGGTCCCACGGAGACGTAGAGGCCAACAAGCCAGGAATGTTGCCAAATCTTACCGCCGAGATGTGAGGTTGGGTTAGGTTAGGTTATATTACGTTATTGATGTATATAAAGGTCCCACGGAGACGTAGAAGCCAACTCGCCAGGAATGTTGTCAAATATTACAGCCGCGATGTTAGATTGGGTTAGGTTAGGTTATAATACGTTATTCATGTATATAAAGGTCTCAGGGAGACGTAGAGGCCAACAAACCAAGAATGTTGCCAACTATTACCGCCGAGATGTGAGGTTGGGTTAGGTTAGGTTATATTACGTTCTTGATGTATATGAAGGTCCCACGGAGACGTAGAGGCCAACTCGCAAGGTTTGTGTTCAAATATTACCGCCGAGATGATAGGTTGGGTTAGGTTAGGTTATATTTCGTTATTGATGTATATGAAGGTCCCACGGAGACGTAGAGGCCAACTCGCCAGGAATGTTGTGAAATTTTACAGCCGCGATGTTAGATTGGGTTACGTTAGGTTATATTACGTTATTGACGTATATAAAAGTCCCACGGAGACGTGGAGGCCAACTCGCCAGGAATGTTGTGAAATATTACAGCCGAGAGGTTAGGTTGGGTTAGGATACGTTATATTACGTTATTGATGTACATGAGGGGCCCACGGAGACGTAGAGGCCAACACGCCAGGAATGTTGCCAAATATTACCGCCGAGATGATGGGTTGGGTTAGGTTAGGTTATATTTCGTTATTGATGTATATGAAGGTCCCACGGAGACGTAGATGCCAACTCGCCGGGAATGCTGTCAAATAATAGCGCCGAGGGGTTAGGTTGGGTCAGGTTAGGTTATATTACGTTATTGATGTATATGAAGATCCCTCGGAGACGTAGAGGCCAACTCGCCAGGTATGTGGTGAAATATTACCGCCGAGATGATAGGTTGGGTTAGGTTTTGTTATATTACGTTATTGATGTATATAAAGGTCCCACGGAGACGTAGAGGCCAACAAGCCAGGAATGTTGCCAAATATTACCGCCGAGATGTGAGGTTGGATTAGGTTAGGTTATATTGCGTTATTGATGTATATAAAGGTCCCACGGAGAAGTAGAGGCCAACTCGTCAGGAATATTGTCAAATATTACCGCCGAGATGATAGGTTGGATTAGGTTAGGTTATATTACGTTATTGATGTATATAAAGGTCCCACGGAGACGTAGAGGCCAACAAGCCAGGAATGTTGCCAAATATTACCGCTGAGATGTGAGGTTGGGTTAGGTTAGGTTATATTACGTTATTGATGTATATAAAGGTCCCACGGAGACGTAGAAGCCAACATGCCAGGAATGTTGGTCAAATATTACAGCCGCGATGTTAGATTGGGTTAGGTTAGGTTATATTACGTTATTGTTGTATATAAAGGTCCCACGGAGACGTAGAGGCCAACTCGCCAGGAATGTTGTCAAATATTACCGTCGAGATGATAGGTTGGGTTAGGTTAGGTTATATTACGTTATTGATTTATATGAAGGACCCACGTAGACGTAGGGGCCAACTCGTCAGGAATATTGTCAAATATTACCGCCGAGATGATATGTTGGATTAGGTTAGGTTATATTACGTTATTGAAGTATATAAATGTCCCACGGAGACGTAGAGGTCAACAAGCCAGGAATGTTGCCAAATATTGCCGCCGAAATGTTAGATTGGGTTAGGTTAGGTTATATTACGTTATTGTTGTATATAAAGGTCCCACGGAGACGTAGAATCCAACTCGTCAGGAATGTTGTCAAATATTACCGCCGAGATTATAGGTTGGATTAGGTTAGGTTATATTAAGTTATTGATGTATATGAAGTTCCCACGGAGACGCAGAGGCCAACTCGCCAGGTATGTGGTCAAATATTACCGTCGAGATGATAGGTTGTGTTAGGCTTGGTTATATTTCGTTATTAATGTATATGAAGGTCCCACGGAAACGTAGAGTCCAACTCGCCAGGAATGTTGTCAAATATTACAGCCGCGCTGTTAGATTGGGTTACGTTAGGTTATATTACGTTATTGACGTATATAAAGGTCGCACGGATGCGTAGATGCCAACTCGCCGGGAATGCTGTCAAATAATAGCGCCGAGAGGTTAGGTTGGGTCAGGTTAGGTTATATTACGTTATTGATGTATATGAAGATCCCACGGAGACGTAGAGGCCAACTCGCCAGGTATGTGGTCACATATTACCGCCGAGTTGATAGGTTGGGTTAGGTTAGGTTATATTACGTTATTGATGTATATGAAGGTCCCACGGAGACGTAGAGGCCAACATGCCAGGAATGTTGTCAAATATTACAGCCGCGATGTTAGATTGGGCTAGGTTAGGTTATATTACGTTATTGATGTATATGAAGGACCCACGTAGACGTAGGGGCCAACTCGTCAGGAATATTGTCAAATATTACCGCCGAGATGATAGGTTAGATTAGGTTAGGTTATATTACGTTATTGATGTATATAAAGGTCCCACGGAGACGTAGAGGCCAACAAGCCAGGAATGTTGCCAAATATTACCGCCGAGATGTGAGCTTGGGTTAGGTTAGGTTATATTACGTTATTGATGTATATAAAGGTCCCACGGAGACGTAGAGGCCAACTCGCCAGGAATGTTGTCAAATATTACCGCCGAGATGATAGGTTGGGTTAGGTTTGGTTATATTTCGTTATTGATGTATATGAAGGTCCCACGGAGACGTAGAGGCCAACATGCCAGGAATGTTGTCAAATAATACAGCCGCGATGTTAGATTGGGCTAGGTTAGGTTATATTACGTTATGGATGTATATAAAGGTCTCACGGAGACGCAGAAGCCAACTCGCCAGGATTGTTGCCAAATATTACCGCCGCGATGTTAGATTGGGTTAGGTTAGGTTAGATTACGTTATTGCCGTATATAAAGGTCCCACGGAGACGTAGAGGCCAACATGCCAGGAATGTTGGTCAAATATTACAGCCGCGATGTTAGATTGGGTTAGGTTAGGTTATATTACGTTATTGTTGTATATAAAGGTCCCACGGAGACGTAGAGTCCAACTCGCCAGGAATGTTGTCAAATATTACAGCCACGATGTTAGATTGGGTTATGTTCGGTTATATTACGTTATTGACATATATAAAGGTCCCACGGAGACGTAGAGGCCAACATGCCAGGAATGTTAGTCAAATATTACAGCCGCGATGTTAGATTGGGTTTGGTTAGGTTATATTACGTTATTGTTGTATATAAAGGTCCCACGGAGACGTAGAGGCCAACTCGCCAGGAATGTTGTCAAATATTATCGCCGAGATGATAGGTTGGGTTAGGTTAGGTTATATTACGTTATTGATTTATATGAAGGACCCACGTAGACGTAGGGGCCAACTCGTCAGGAATATTGTCAAATATTACCGCCGAGATGATAGGTTGGATTAGGTTAGGTTATATTACGTTATTGAAGTATATAAATGTCCCACGGAGACGTAGAGGCCAACAAGCCAGGAATGTTGCCTAATATTGCCGCCGAAATGTTAGGTTGGGCTAGGTTAGGTTATATTACGTTATTGATGTATATAAAGGTCCCACGGAGACATATAGGCCAACTCGTCAGGAATGTTGTCAAATATTACCGCCGAGATGATAGGTTGGATTAGGTTAGGTGATATTAAGTTATTGATGTATATGAAGATCCCACGGAGACGCAGAGGCCAACTCGCCAGGTATGTGGTCAAATATTACCGCCGAGATGATAGGTTGTGTTAGGTTTGGTTATATTTCGTTATTAATGTATATGAAGGTCCCACGGAAACGTAGAGTCCAACTCGCCAGGAATGTTGTCAAATATTACAGCCGCGATGTTAGATTGGGTTACGTTAGGTTATATTACGTTATTGACGTATATAAAGGTCGCACGGAGGCGTAGATGCCAACTCGCCGGGAATGCTGTCAAATAATAGCGCCGAGAGGTTAGGTTGGGTCAGGTTAGGTTATATTACGTTATTGATGTATATGAAGATCCCACGGAGACGTAGAGGCCAACTCGCCAGGTATGTGGTCACATATTACCGCCGAGTTGATAGGTTGGGTTAGGTTAGGTTATATTACGTTATTGATGTATATGAAGGTCCCACGGAGACGTAGAGGCCAACATGCCAGGAATGTTGTCAAATATTACAGCCGCGATGTTAGATTGGGCTAGGTTAGGTTATATTACGTTATTGGTGTATATAAAGGTACCACGGAGACGTAGAGGCCAACTCGTCAGGAATATTGTCAAATATTACCGCCGAGATGATAGGTTGGGTTAGGTTAGGTTATATTACGTTATTGATGTATATGAAGGACCCACGTAGACGTAGGGGCCAACTCGTCAGGAATATTGTCAAATATTACCGCCGAGATGATAGGTTGGATTAGGTTAGGTTATATTACGTTATTGATGTATATAAAGGTCCCACGGAGACGTAGAGGCCAACAAGCCAGGAATGTTGCCAAATATTACCGCCGAGATGTGAGGTTGGGTTAGGTTAGGTTATATTACGTTATTGTTGTATATAAATGTCCCACGGAGACGTAGAGGCCAACTCGCCAGGAATGTTGTCAAATATTACCGCCGAGATGTTAGGTTGGGTTAGGTTAGGTTATATTACGTTATTGATGTATATGAAGGACCCACGTAGACGTAGGGTCCAACTCGTCAGGAATATTGTCAAATATTACCGCCGAGATGATAGTTTGGATTAGGTTAGGTTATATTACGTTATTGATGTATATAAAGGTCCCACGGAGACGTAGAGGCCAACAAGCCAGGAATGTTGCCAAATATTACCGCCGAGATGTGAGGTTGGGTTAGGTTAGGTTATATTACGTTATTGATGTATATAAAGGTCCCACGGAGAAGTAGAGGCCAACTCGTCAGGAATATTGTCAAATATTACCGCCGAGATGATAGGTTGGGTTAGGTTAGGTTATATTACGTTATTGATGTATATGAAGGACCCACGTAGACGTAGGGGGCAACTCGTCAGGAATATTGTCAAATATTACCGCCGAGATGATAGGTTGGATTAGGTTAGGTTATATTACGTTATTGATGTATATAAAGGTCCCACGGAGACGTAGAGGCCAACAAGCCAGGAATGTTGCCAAATATTACCGCCGAGATGTGAGGTTGGGTTATGTTAGGTTATATTACGTTATTGATGTATATAAAGGTCCCACGGAGACGTAGAAGCCAACATGCCAGGAATGTTGGTCAAATATTACAGCCGCGATGTTAGATTGGGTTAGGTTAGGTTATATTACGTTATTGTTGTATATAAAGGTCCCACGGAGACGTAGAGGCCAACTCGCCAGGAATGTTGTCAAATATTACCGCCGAGATGATAGGTTGGGTTAGGTTAGGTTATATTACGTTATTGATTTATATGAAGGACCCACGTAGACGTAGGGGCCAACTCGTCAGGAATATTGTCAAATATTACCGCCGAGATGATAGGTTGGATTAGGTTAGGTTATATTACGATATTGAAGTATATAAATGTCCCACGGAGACGTAGAGGCCAACAAGCCAGGAATGTTGCCTAATATTGCCGCCGAAATGTTAGGTTGGGCTATGTTAGGTTATATTACGTTATTGATGTATATAAAGGTCCCACGGAGACATATAGGCCAACTCGTCAGGAATGTTGTCAAATATTACCGCCGAGATGATAGGTTGGATTAGGTTAGGTTATATTAAGTTATTGATTTATATGAAGATCCCACGGAGACGCAGAGGCCAACTCGCCAGGTATGTGGTCAAATATTACCGCCGAGATGATAGGTTGTGTTAGGTTTGGTTATATTTCGTTATTAATGTATATGAAGGTCCCACGGAAACGTAGAGTCCAACTCGCCAGGAATGTTGTCAAATATTACAGCCGCGATGTTAGATTGGGTTACGTTAGGTTATATTACGTTATTGACGTATATAAAGGTCGCACGGATGCGTAGATGCCAACTCGCCGGGAATGCTGTCAAATAATAGCGCCGAGAGGTTAGGTTGGGTCAGGTTAGGTTATATTACGTTATTGATGTATATGAAGATCCCACGGAGACGTAGAAGCCAACTCGCCAGGTATGTGGTCACATATTACCGCCGAGTTGATAGGTTAGGTTAGGTTAGGTTATATTACGTTATTGATGTATATGAAGGTCCCATGGAGACGTAGAGGCCAACATGCCAGGAATGTTGTCAAATATTACAGCCGCGATGTTAGATTGGGCTAGGTTAGGTTATATTACGTTATTGATGTATATAAAGGTACCACGGAGACGTAGAGGCCAACTCGTCAGGAATATTGTCAAATATTACCGCCGAGATGATAGGTTGGGTTAGGTTAGGTTATATTACGTTATTGATGTATATGAAGGACCCACGTAGACGTAGGGGCCAACTCGTCAGGAATATTGTCAAATATTACCGCCGAGATGATAGGTTGGATTAGGTTAGGTTATATTACGTTATTGATGTATATAAAGGTCCCACGGAGACGTAGAGGCCAACAAGCCAGGAATGTTGCCAAATATTACCGCCGAGATGTGAGGTTGGGTTAGGTTAGGTTATATTACGTTATTGTTGTATATAAATGTCCCACGGAGACGTAGAGGCCAACTCGCCAGGAATGTTGTCAAATATTACCGCCGAGATGTTAGGTTGGGTTAGGTTAGGTTATATTACGTTATTGATGTATATGAAGGACCCACGTAGACGTAGGGTCCAACTCGTCAGGAATATTGTCAAATATTACCGCCGAGATGATAGTTTGGATTAGGTTAGGTTATATTACGTTATTGATGTATATAAAGGTCCCACGGAGACGTAGAGGCCAACAAGCCAGGAATGTTGCCAAATATTACCGCCGAGATGTGAGGTTGGGTTAGGTTAGGTTATATTACGTTATTGATGTATATAAAGGTCCCACGGAGAAGTAGAGGCCAACTCGTCAGGAATATTGTCAAATATTACCGCCGAGATGATAGGTTGGGTTAGGTTAGGTTATATTACGTTATTGATGTATATGAAGGACCCACGTAGACGTAGGGGGCAACTCGTCAGGAATATTGTCAAATATTACCGCCGAGATGATAGGTTGGATTAGGTTAGGTTATATTACGTTATTGATGTATATAAAGGTCCCACGGAGACGTAGAGGCCAACAAGCCAGGAATGTTGCCAAATATTACCGCCGAGATGTGAGGTTGGGTTATGTTAGGTTATATTACGTTATTGATGTATATAAAGGTCCCACGGAGACGTAGAAGCCAACATGCCAGGAATGTTGGTCAAATATTACAGCCGCGATGTTAGATTGGGTTAGGTTAGGTTATATTACGTTATTGTTGTATATAAAGGTCCCACGGAGACGTAGAGGCCAACTCGCCAGGAATGTTGTCAAATATTACCGCCGAGATGATAGGTTGGGTTAGGTTAGGTTATATTACGTTATTGATTTATATGAAGGACCCACGTAGACGTAGGGGCCAACTCGTCAGGAATATTGTCAAATATTACCGCCGAGATGATAGGTTGGATTAGGTTAGGTTATATTACGATATTGAAGTATATAAATGTCCCACGGAGTCGTAGAGGCCAACAAGCCAGGAATGTTGCCTAATATTGCCGCCGAAATGTTAGGTTGGGCTATGTTAGGTTATATTACGTTATTGATGTATATAAAGGTCCCACGGAGACATATAGGCCAACTCGTCAGGAATGTTGTCAAATATTACCGCCGAGATGATAGGTTGGATTAGGTTAGGTTATATTAAGTTATTGATTTATATGAAGATCCCACGGAGACGCAGAGGCCAACTCGCCAGGTATGTGGTCAAATATTACCGCCGAGATGATAGGTTGTGTTAGGTTTGGTTATATTTCGTTATTAATGTATATGAAGGTCCCACGGAAACGTAGAGTCCAACTCGCCAGGAATGTTGTCAAATATTACAGCCGCGATGTTAGATTGGGTTACGTTAGGTTATATTACGTTATTGACGTATATAAAGGTCGCACGGATGCGTAGATGCCAACTCGCCGGGAATGCTGTCAAATAATAGCGCCGAGAGGTTAGGTTGGGTCAGGTTAGGTTATATTACGTTATTGATGTATATGAAGATCCCACGGAGACGTAGAAGCCAACTCGCCAGGTATGTGGTCACATATTACCGCCGAGTTGATAGGTTAGGTTAGGTTAGGTTATATTACGTTATTGATGTATATGAAGGTCCCATGGAGACGTAGAGGCCAACATGCCAGGAATGTTGTCAAATATTACAGCCGCGATGTTAGATTGGGCTAGGTTAGGTTATATTACGTTATTGATGTATATAAAGGTACCACGGAGACGTAGAGGCCAACTCGTCAGGAATATTGTCAAATATTACCGCCGAGATGATAGGTTGGGTTAGGTTAGGTTATATTACGTTATTGATGTATATGAAGGACCCACGTAGACGTAGGGGCCAACTCGTCAGGAATATTGTCAAATATTACCGCCGAGATGATAGGTTGGATTAGGTTAGGTTATATTACGTTATTGATGTATATAAAGGTCCCACGGAGACATATAGGCCAACTCGTCAGGAATGTTGTCAAATATTACCGCCGAGATGATAGGTTGGATTAGGTTAGGTTATATTAAGTTATTGATTTATATGAAGATCCCACGGAGACGCAGAGGCCAACTCGCCAGGTATGTGGTCAAATATTACCGCCGAGATGATAGGTTGTGTTAGGTTTGGTTATATTTCGTTATTAATGTATATGAAGGTCCCACGGAAACGTAGAGTCCAACTCGCCAGGAATGTTGTCAAATATTACAGCCGCGATGTTAGATTGGGTTACGTTAGGTTATATTACGTTATTGACGTATATAAAGGTCGCACGGATGCGTAGATCCCAACTCGCCGGGAATGCTGTCAAATAATAGCGCCGAGAGGTTAGGTTGGGTCAGGTTAGGTTATATTACGTTATTGATGTATATGAAGATCCCACGGAGACGTAGAGGCCAACTCGCCAGGTATGTGGTCACATATTACCGCCGAGTTGATAGGTTGGGTTAGGTTAGGTTATATTACGTTATTGATGTATATGAAGGTCCCACGGAGACGTAGAGGCCAACATGCAAGGAATGTTGTCAAATATTACAGCCGCGATGTTAGATTGGGCTAGGTTAGGTTATATTACGTTATTGATGTATATAAAGGTACCACGGAGACGTAGAGGCCAACTCGTCAGGAATATTGTCAAATATTACCGCCGAGATGATAGGTTGGGTTAGGTTAGGTTATATTACGTTATTGATGTATATGAAGGACCCACGTAGACGTAGGGGCCAACTCGTCAGGAATATTGTCAAATATTACCGCCGAGATGATAGGTTGGATTAGGTTAGGTTATATTACGTTATTGATGTATATAAAGGTCCCACGGAGACGTAGAGGCCAACAAGCCAGGAATGTTGCCAAATATTACCGCCGAGATGTGAGGTTGGGTTAGGTTAGGTTATATTACGTTATTGTTGTATATAAAGGTCCCACGGAGACGTAGAGGCCAACTCGCCAGGAATGTTGTCAAATATTACCGCCGAGATGATAGGTTGGGTTAGGTTAGGTTATATTAAGTTATTGATGTATATGAAGGACCCACGTAGACGTAGGGGCCAACTCGTCAGGAATATTGTCAAATATTACCGCCGAGATGATAGGTTGGATTAGGTTAGGTTATATTACGTTATTGATGTATATAAAGGTCCCACGGAGACGTAGAGGCCAACAAGCCAGGAATGTTGCCAAATATTACCGCCGAGATGTGAGGTTGGGTTAGGTTAGGTTATATTACGTTATTGATGTATATAAAGGTCCCACGGAGACGTAGAAGCCAACTCGCCAGGAATGTTGTCAAATATTACAGCCGCGATGTTAGATTGGGTTAGGTTAGGTTATATTACGTTATTGATGTATATAAAGGTCCCACGGAGACGTAGAGGCCAACAAGCCAGGAATGTTGCCAAATATTACCGCCGAGATGTGAGGTTGGGTTAGGTTAGGTTATATTACGTTATTGTTGTATATAAAGGTCCCACGGAGACGTAGAGGCCAACTCGCCAGGAATGTTGTCAAATATTACCGCCGAGATGATAGGTTGGGTTAGGTTAGGTTATATTACGTTATTGATGTATATGAAGGACCCACGTAGACGTAGGGGCCAACTCGTCAGGAATATTGTCAAATATTACCGCCGAGATGATAGGTTGGATTAGGTTAGGTTATATTACGTTATTGATGTATATAAAGGTCCCACGGAGACGTAGAGGCCAACAAGCCAGGAATGTTGCCAAATATTACCGCCGAGATGTGAGGTTGGATTAGGTTAGGTTATATTACGTTATTGATGTATATAAGGGTCCCACGGAGACGTAGAGGCCAACAAGCCAGGAATGTTGTCAAATATTACCGCCGAGATGATAGGTTGGGTTAGGTTAGGTTATATTACGTTATTGATTTATATGAAGGACCCACGTAGACGTAGGGGCCAACTCGTCAGGAATATTGTCAAATATTACCGCCGAGATGATAGGTTGGATTAGGTTAGGTTATATTACGTTATTGAAGTATATAAATGTCCCACGGAGACGTAGAGGCCAACAAGCCAGGAATGTTGCCTAATATTGCCGCCGAAATGTTAGGTTGGGCTAGGTTAGGTTATATTACGTTATTGATGTATATAAAGGTCCCACGGAGACATATAGGCCAACTCGTCAGGAATGTTGTCAAATATTACCGCCGAGATGATAGGTTGGATTAGGTTAGGTTATATTAAGTTATTGATTTATATGAAGATCCCACGGAGACGCAGAGGCCAACTCGCCAGGTATGTGGTCAAATATTACCGCCGAGATGATAGGTTGTGTTAGGTTTGGTTATATTTCGTTATTAATGTATATGAAGGTCCCACGGAAACGTAGAGTCCAACACGCCAGGAATGTTGCCAAATATTACCGCCGAGATGATGGGTTGGGTTAGGTTAGGTTATATTTCGTTATTGATGTATATGAAGGTCCCACGGAGACGTAGATGCCAACTCGCCGGGAATGCTGTCAAATAATAGCGCCGAGGGGTTAGGTTGGGTCAGGTTAGGTTATATTACGTTATTGATGTATATGAAGAACCCACGGAGACGTAGAGTCCAACTCGCCAGGTATGTGGTCAAATATTACCGCCGAGATGATAGGTTGGGTTAGGTTTGGTTATATTACGTTATTGATGTATATAAAGGTCCCACGGAGACGTAGAGGCCAACATGCCAGGAATGTTGTCAAATATTACAGCCGCGATGTTAGATTGGGCTAGGTTAGGTTATATTACGTTATTGATGTATATAAAGGTACCACGGAGACGTAGAGGCCAACTCGTCAGGAATATTGTCAAATATTACCGCCGAGATGATAGGTTGGGTTAGGTTAGGTTATATTACGTTATTGATGTATATGAAGGACCCACGTATACGTAGGGGCCAACTCGTCAGGAATATTGTCAAATATTACCGCCGAGATGATAGGTTGGATTAGGTTAGGTTATATTACGTTATTGATGTATATAAAGGTCCCACGGAGACGTAGAGGCCAACTCGCCAGGAATGTTGTCAAATATTACCGCCGAGATGATAGGTTGGGTTAGGTTAAGTTATATTATGTTATTGATGTATATGAAGGACCCACGTAGACGTAGGGGCCAACTCGTCAGGAATATTGTCAAATATTACCGCCGAGATGATAGGTTGGATTAGGTTAGGTTATATTACGTTATTGATGTATATAAAGGTCCCACGGAGACGTAGAGGCCAACAAGCCAGGAATGTTGCCAAATATTACCGCCGAGATGTGAGGTTGGGTCAGGTTAGGTTATATTACGTTATTGATGTATATAAAGGTCCCACGGAGACGTAGAAGCCAACTCGCCCGGAATGTTGTCAAATATTACAGCCGCGATGTTAGATTGGGTTAGGTTAGGTTATAATACGTTATTGATGTATATAAAGGTCCCAGGGAGACGTAGAGGCCAACAAACCAAGAATGTTGCCAAATATTACCGCCGAGATGTGAGGTTGGGTTAGGTTAGGTTATATTACGTTCTTGATGTATATGAAGGTCCCACGGAGACGTAGAGGCCAACTCGCAAGGTTTGTGTTCAAATATTACCGCCGAGATGATAGGTTGGGTTAGGTTAGGTTATATTTCGTTATTGATGTATATGAAGGTCCCACGGAGACGTAGAGGCCAACTCGCCAGGAATGTTGTGAAATTTTACAGCCGCGATGTTAGATTGGGTTGCGTTAGGTTATATTACGTTATTGACGTATATAAAGGTCCCACGGAGACGTAGAGGCCAACTCGCCAGGAATGTTGTGAAATATTACAGCCGAGAGGTTAGGTTGGGTTAGGATACGTTATATTACGTTATTGATGTACATGAGGGGCCCACGGAGACGTAGAGGCCAACACGCCAGGAATGTTGCCAAATATTACCGCCGAGATGTTAGATTGGGCTAGGTTAGGTTATATTACGTTATTGATGTATATAAAGGTACCACGGAGACGTAGAGGCCAACTCGTCAGGAATATTGTCAAATATTACCGCCGAGATGATAGGTTGGGTTAGGTTAGGTTATATTACGTTATTGATGTATATGAAGGACCCACGTAGACGTATGGGCCAACTCGTCAGGAATATTGTCAAATATTACCGCCGAGATGATAGGTTGGATTAGGTTAGGTTATATTACGTTATTGATGTATATAAGGGTCCCACGGAGACGTAGAGGCCAACAAGCCAGGAATGTTGCCAAATTTTACCGCCGAGATGTGAGGTTGGGTTAGGTTAGGTTATAATACGTTATTGATGTATATAAAGGTCCCAGGGAGACGTAGAGGCCAACAAACCAAGAATGTTGCCAAATATTACCGCCGAGATGTGAGGTTGGGTTAGGTTAGGTTATATTACGTTCTTGATGTATATGAAGGTCCCACGGAGACGTAGAGGCCAACTCGCAAGGTTTGTGTTCAAATATTACCGCCGAGATGATAGGTTGGGTTAGGTTAGGTTATATTTCGTTATTGATGTATATGAAGGTCCCACGGAGACGTAGAGGCCAACTCGCCAGGAATGTTGTCAAATATTACCGCCGAGATGATAGGTTGGGTTAGGACAGGTTATATTACGTTATTGATTTATATGAAGGACCCACGTAGACGTAGGGGCCAACTCGTCAGGAATATTGTCAAATATTACCGCCGAGATGATAGGTTGGATTAGGTTAGGTTATATTACGTTATTGATGTATATGAAGGTCCCACGGAGACGTAGAGGCCAACTCGCAAGGTTTGTGTTCAAATATTACCGCCGAGATGATAGGTTGGGTTAGGTTAGGTTATATTTCGTTATTGATGTATATGAAGGTCCCACGGAGACGTAGAGGCCAACTCGCCAGGAATGTTGTGAAATTTTACAGCCGCGATGTTAGATTGGGTTACGTTAGGTTATATTACGTTATTGACGTATATAAAGGTCCCACGGAGACGTAGAGGCCAACTCGCCAGGAATGTTGTGAAATATTACAGCCGAGAGGTTAGGTTGGGTTAGGATACGTTATATTACGTTATTGATGTACATGAGGGGCCCACGGAGACGTAGAGGCCAACACGCCAGGAATGTTGCCAAATATTACCGCCGAGATGATGGGTTGGGTTAGGTTAGGTTATATTTCGTTATTGATGTATATGAAGGTCCCACGGAGACGTAGATGCCAACAAGCCAGGAATGTTGCCAAATATTACCGCCGAGATGTGAGGTTGGGTTAGGTTAGGTTATATTACGTTATTGATGTATATAAAGGTCCCACGGAGACGTAGAAGCCAACATGCCAGGAATGTTGGTCAAATATTACAGCCGCGATGTTAGATTGGGTTAGGTTAGGTTATATTACGTTATTGTTGTATATAAAGGTCCCACGGAGACGTAGAGGCCAACTCGCCGGGAATGTTGTCAAATATTACCGCCGAGATGATAGGTTGGGTTAGGTTAGGTTATATTACGTTATTGATGTATATGAAGGACCCACGTAGACGTAGGGGCCAACTCGTCAGGAATATTGTCAAATATTACCGCCGCGATGTTAGATTGGGTTAGGTTAGGTTATAATACGTTATTGATGTATATAAAGGTCCAGGGAGACGTAGAGGCCAACAAACCAAGAATGTTGCCAAATATTACCGCCGAGATGTGAGGTTGGGTTAGGTTAGGTTATATTACGTTCTTGATGTATATGAAGGTCCCACGGAGACGTAGAGGCCAACTCGCAAGGTTTGTGTTCAAATATTACCGCCGAGATGATAGGTTGGGTTAGGTTAGGTTATATTTTGTTATTGATGTATATGAAGGTCCCACGGAGACGTAGAGGCCAACTCGCCAGGAATGTTGTGAAATATTACAGGCGAGAGGTTAGGTTGGGTTAGGATACGTTATATTACGTTATTGATGTACATGAGGGGCCCACGGAGACGTAGAGGCCAACACGCCAGGAATGTTGCCAAATATTACCGCCGAGATGATGGGTTGGGTTAGGTTAGGTTATATTTCGTTATTGATGTATATGAAGGTCCCACGGAGACGTAGATGCCAACTCGCCGGGAATGCTGTCAAATAATAGCGCCGAGGGGTTAGGTTGGGTCAGGTTAGGTTATATTACGTTATTGATGTATATGAAGATCCCACGGAGACGTAGAGGCCAACTCGCCAGGTATGTGGTCAAATATTACCGCCGAGATGATAGGTTGGGTTAGGTTTTGTTATATTACGTTATTGATGTATATAAAGGTCCCACGGAGACGTAGAGGCCAACAAGCCAGGAATGTTGCCAAATATTACCGCCGAGATGTGAGGTTGGGTTAGGTTAGGTTATATTACGTTATTGATGTATATAAAGGTCCCACGGAGAAGTAGAGGCCAACTCGTCAGGAATATTGTCAAATATTACCGCCGAGATGATAGGTTGGATTAGGTTAGGTTATATTACGTTATTGATGTATATAAAGGTCCCACGGAGACGTAGAGGCCAACAAGCCAGGAATGTTGCCAAATATTACCGCCGAGATGTGAGGTTGGGTTAGGTTAGGTTATATTACGTTATTGATGTATATGAAGATCCCACGGAGACGTAGAGGCCAACTCGCCAGGTATGTGGTCACATATTACCGCCGAGTTGATAGGTTGGGTTAGGTTAGGTTATATTACGTAATTGATGTATATGAAGGTCCCACGGAGACGTAGAGGCCAACTCGCCGGGATTGTTGCCAAATATTACCGCCGCGATGTTAGATTGGGTTAGGTTAGGTTAGATTACGTTATTGACGTATATAAAGGTCCCACGGAGACGGAGAGGCCAACTTGCCAGGAATGTTGGTCAAATATTACAGCCGCGATGTTAGATTAGGTTAGGTTAGGTTATATTTCGTTATTGATGTATATGAAGGTCCCACGGAGACGTAGAGGCCAACTCGCCAGGAATGTAGGTCAAATATTACAGCCGCGATGTTACATAGGGTTATTTTAGGTTATATTACGTTATTGTTGTATATAAAGGTCCCACGGAGACGTAGAGGCCAACTCGCCAGGAATGTTGTCAAATATTACCGCCGAGATGATACGGTGGGTCAGGTTAGGTTATATTACGTTATTGATGTATATGAAGGACCCACGTAGACGTAGGGGCCAACTCGTCAGGAATATTGTCAAATATTACCGCCGAGATGATAGGTTGGATTAGGTTAGGTTATATTACGTTATTGAAGTATATAAATGTCCCACGGAGACGTAGAGGCCAACAAGCCAGGAATGTTGCCTAATATTGCCGCCGAAATGTTAGGTTGGGCTAGGTTAGGTTATATTACGTTATTGATGTATATAAAGGTCCCACGGAGACATATAGGCCAACTCGTCAGGAATGTTGTCAAATATTACCGCCGAGATGATAGGTTGGATTAGGTTAGGTTATATTAAGTTATTGATGTATATGAAGGACCCACGTAGACGTAGGGGCCAACTCGTCAGGAATATTGTCAAATATTACCGCCGAGATGATAGGTTGGATTAGGTTAGGTTATATTACGTTATTGATGTATATAAAGGTCCCACGGAGACGTAGAGGCCAACAAGCCAGGAATGTTGCCAAATATTACCGCCGAGATGTGAGGTTGGGTTAGGTTAGGTTATATTACGTTATTGTTGTATATAAAGGTCCCACGGAGACGTAGAGGCCAACTCGCCAGGAATGTTGTCAAATATTACCGCCGAGATGATAGGTTGGGTTAGGTTAGGTTATATTACGTTATTGATGTATATGAAGGACCCACGTAGACGTAGGGGCCAACTCGTCAGGAATATTGTCAAATATTACCGCCGTGATGATAGGTTGGATTAGGTTAGGTTATATTACGTTATTGATGTATATAAAGGTCCCACGGAGACGTAGAGGCCAACAAGCCAGGAATGTTGCCAAATATTACCGCCGAGATGTGAGATTGGGATAGGTTAGGTTATATTACGTTATTGATGTATATAAAGGCCCCACGGAGACGTAGAAGCCAACTCGCCAGGAATGTTGTCAAATATTACAGCCGCGATGTTAGATTGGGTTAGGTTAGGTTATAATACGTTATTGATGTATATAAAGGTCCCAGGGAGACGTAGAGGCCAACAAACCAAGAATGTTGCCAAATATTACCGCCGAGATGTGAGGTTGGGTTAGGTTAGGTTATATTACGTTCTTGATGTATATGAAGGTCCCACGGAGACGTAGAGGTCAACTCGCAAGGTTTGTGTTCAAATATTACCGCCGAGATGATAGGTTGGGTTAGGTTAGGTTATATTTCGTTATTGATGTATATGAAGGTCCCACGGAGACGTAGAGGCCAACTCGCCAGGAATGTTGTGAAATTTTACAGCCGCGATGTTAGATTGGGTTACGTTAGGTTATATTACGTTATTGACGTATATAAAGGTCCCACGGAGACGTAGAGGCCAACTCGCCAGGAATGTTGTGAAATATTACAGGCGAGAGGTTAGGTTGGGTTAGGATACGTTATATTACGTTATTGATGTACATGAGGGACCCACCGAGACGTAGAGGCCAACACGCCAGGAATGTTGCCAAATATTACCGCCGAGATGATGGGTTGGGTTAGGTTAGGTTATATTTCGTTATTGATGTATATGAAGGTCCCACGGAGACGTAGATGCCAACTCGCCGGGAATGCTGTCAAATAATAGCGCCGAGGGGTTAGGTTGGGTCAGGTTAGGTTGTATTACGTTATTGATGTATATGAAGATCCCACGGAGACGTAGAGGCCAACTCGCCAGGTATGTGGTCAAATATTACCGCCGAGATGATAGGTTGGGTTAGGTTTTGTTATATTACGTTATTGATGTATATAAAGGTCCCACGGAGACGTAGAGGCCAACAAGCCAGGAATGTTGCCAAATATTACCGCCGAGATGTGAGGTTGGGTTAGGTTAGGTTATATTACGTTATTGATGTATATAAAGGTCCCACGGAGAAGTAGAGGCCAACTCGTCAGGAATATTGTCAAATATTACCGCCGAGATGATAGGTTGGGTTAGGATAGGTTATATTACGTTATTGATGTATATGAAGGACCCACGTAGACGTAGGGGCCAACTCGTCAGGAATATTGTCAAATATTACCGCCGAGATGATAGGTTGGATTAGGTTAGGTTATATTACGTTATTGATGTATATAAAGGTCCCACGGAGACGTAGAAGCCAACAAGCCAGGAATGTTGCCAAATATTACCGCCGAGATGTGAGGTTGGGTTAGGTTAGGTTATATTACATTATTGATGTATATAAAGGTCCCACGGAGACGTAGAAGCCAACATGCCAGGAATGTTGGTCAAATATTACAGCCGCGATGTTAGATTGGGTTAGGTTAGGTTATATTACGTTATTGTTGTATATAAAGGTCCCACGGAGACGTAGAGGCCAACTCGCCAGGAATGTTGTCAAATATTACCGCCGAGATGATAGGTTGGGTTAGGTTAGGTTATATTACGTTATTGATTTATATGAAGGACCCACGTAGACGTAGGGGCCAACTCGTCAGGAATATTGTCAAATATTACCGCCGAGATGATAGGTTGGATTAGGTTAGGTTATATTACGTTATTGAAGTATATAAATGTCCCACGAAGACGTAGAGGCCAACAAGCCAGGAATGTTGCCTAATATTGCCGCCGAAATGTTAGGTTGGGCTAGGTTAGGTTATATTACGTTATTGACGTATATAAAGGTCCCACGGAGACGTAGAGGCCAACTCGCCAGGAATGTTGTGAAATATTACAGCCGAGAGGTTAGGTTGGGTTAGGATACGTTATATTACGTTATTGATGTACATGAGGGGCCCACGGAGACGTAGAGGCCAACACGCCAGGAATGTCGCCAAATATTACCGCCGAGATGATGGGTTGGGTTAGGTTAGGTTATATTTCGTTATTGATGTATATGAAGGTCCCACGGAGACGTAGATGCCAACTCGCCGGGAATGCTGTCAAATAATAGCGCCGAGGGGTTAGGTTGGGTCAGGTTAGGTTATATTACGTTATTGATGTGTATGAAGATCCCACGGAGACGTAGAGGCCAACTCGCCAGGTATGTGGTCAAATATTACCGCCGAGATGATAGGTTGGGTTAGGTTTGGTTATATTACGTTATTGATGTATATAAAGGTCCCACGGAGACGTAGAGGCCAACAAGCCAGGAATGTTGCCAAATATTACCGCCGAGATTGTGAGGTTGGGTTAGGTTAGGTTATATTACGTTATTGATGTATATAAAGGTCCCACGGAGACGTAGAAGCCAACTCGCCAGGAATGTTGTCAAATATTACAGCCGCGATGTTAGATTGGGTTAGGTTAGGTTATAATACGTTATTGATGTATATAAAGGTCCCAGGGAGACGTAGAGGCCAACAAACCAAGAATGTTGCCAAATATTACCGCCGAGATGTGAGGTTGGGTTAGGTTAGGTTATATTACGTTCTTGATGTATATGAAGGTCCCACGGAGACGTAGAGGCCAACTCGCAAGGTTTGTGTTCAAATATTACCGCCGAGATGATAGGTTGGGTTAGGTTATGTTATATTTTGTTATTGATGTATATGAAGGTCCCACGGAGACGTAGAGGCCAACTCGCCAGGAATGTTGTGAAATTTTACAGCCGCGATGTTAGATTGGGTTACGTTAGGTTATATTACGTTATTGACGTATATAAAGGTCCCACGGAGACGTAGAGGCCAACTCGCCAGGAATGTTGCCAAATATTACCGCCGAGATGATGGGTTGGGTTAGGTTAGGTTATATTTCGTTATTGATGTATATGAAGGTCCCACGGAGACGTAGATGCCAACTCGCCGGGAATGCTGTCAAATAATAGCGCCGAGGGGTTAGGTTGGGTCAGGTTAGGTTATATTACGTTATTGATGTATATGAAGATCCCACGGAGACGTAGAGGCCAACTCGCCAGGTATGTGGTCAAATATTACCGCCGAGATGATAGGTTGGGTTAGGTTTGGTTATATTTCGTTATTGATGTATATGAAGGTCCCACGGAGACGTAGAGACCAACATGCCAGGAATGTTGTCAAATATTACAGCCGCGATGCTAGATTGGGCTAGGTTAGGTTATATTACGATATTGATGTATATAAAGGTCCCACGGAGACGTAGAAGCCAACTCGCCAGGATTGTTGCCAAATATTACCGCCGCGATGTTAGATTGGGTTAGGTTAGGTTAGATTACGTTATTGCCGTATATAAAGGTCCCACGGAGACGTAGAGGCCAACATGCCAGGAATGTTGGTCAAATATTACCGCCGCGATGTTAGATTGGGTTAGGTTAGGTTAGATTACGTTATTGACGTATATAAAGGTCCCACGGAGACGGAGAGGCCAACATGCCAGGAATGTTGGTCAAATATTACAGCCGCGATGTTAGATTAGGTTAGGTTAGGTTGTATTTCGTTATTGATGTATATGAAGGTCCCACGGAGACGTAGAGGCCAACTCGCCAGGAATGTAGGTCAAATATTACAGCTGCGATGTTAGATTGGGTTAGGTTAGGTTATATTACGTTATTGTTGTATATAAAGGTCCCACGGAGACGTAGAGGCCAACTCGCCAGGAATGTTGTCAAATATTACCGCCGAGATGATAGGTTGGGTTAGGTTAGGTTATATTACGTTATTGATGTATATGAAGGACCCACGTAGACGTAGGGGCCAACTCGTCAGGAATATTGTCAAATATTACCGCCGAGATGATAGGTTGGATTAGGTTAGGTTATATTACGTTATTGATGTATATAAAGGTCCCACGGAGACGTAGAGGCCAACAAGCCAGGAATGTTGCCAAATATTACCGCCGAGATGTGAGGTTGGGTTAGGTTAGGTTATATTACGTTATTGATGTATATAAAGGTCCCACGGAGACGTAGAAGCCAATTCGCCAGGAATGTTGTCAAATATTACAGCCGCGATGTTAGATTGGTTTAGGTTAGGTTATAATACGTTATTGATGTATATAAAGGTCCCAGGGAGACGTAGAGGCCAACAAACCAAGAATGTTGCCAAATATTACCGCCGAGATGTGAGGTTGGGTTAGGTTAGGTTATATTACGTTCTTGATGTATATGAAGGTCCCACGGAGACGTAGAGGCCAACTCGCAAGGTTTGTGTTCAAATATTACCGCCGAGATGATAGGTTGGGTTAGGTTAGGTTATATTTCGTTATTGATGTATATGAAGGTCCCACGGAGACGTAGAGGCCAACTCGCCAGGAATGTTGTGAAATTTTACAGCCGCGATGTTAGATTGGGTTACGTTAGGTTATATTACGTTATTGACGTATATAAAGGTCCCACGGAGACGTAGAGGCCAACTCGCCAGGAATGTTGTGAAATATAACAGCCGAGTGGTTAGGTTGGGTTAGGATACGTTATATTACGTTATTGATGTACATGAGGGGCCCACGGAGACGTAGAGGCCAACACGCCAGGAATGTTGCCAAATATTACCGCCGAGATGATGGGTTGGGTTAGGTTAGGTTATATTTCGTTATTGATGTATATGAAGGTCCCACGGAGACGTAGATGCCAACTCGCCGGGAATGCTGTCAAATAATAGCGCCGAGGGGTTAGGTTGGGTCAGGTTAGGTTATATTACGTTATTGATGTATATGAAGATCCCACGGAGACGTAGAGGCCAACTCGCCAGGTATGTGGTCAAATATTACCGCCGAGATGATAGGTTGGGTTAGGTTTGGTTATATTTCGTTATTGATGTATATGAAGGTCCCACGGAGACGTAGAGACCAACATGCCAGGAATGTTGTCAAATATTACAGCCGCGATGTTAGATTGGGCTAGGTTATGTTATATTACGATATTGATGTATATAAAGGTCCCACGGAGACGTAGAAGCCAACTCGCCAGGATTGTTGCCAAATATTACCGCCGCGATGTTAGATTGGGTTAGGTTAGGTTAGATTACGTTATTGCCGTATATAAAGGTCCCACGGAGACGTAGAGGCCAACATGCCAGGAATGTTGGTCAAATATTACAGCCGCGATGTTAGATTCGGTTAGGTTAGGTTATATTACGTTATTGTTGTATATAAAGGTCCCACGGAGACGTAGAGGCCAACTCGCCGGGATTGTTGCCAAATATTACAGCCGCGATGTCAGATTGGGTTACGTTAGGTTATATTACGTTATTGACGTATATAAAGGTCCCACGGAAACGTAGAGGCCAACTCGCCAGGAATGTTGTCAAATATTACCGCCGAAATGTTAGGTTGGTATAGGTTAGGTTATATTAAGTTATTGATGTATATGAAGATCCCACGGATACGCAGAGGCCAACTCGCCAGGTATGTGGTCAAATATTACCGCCACGATGATAGGTTGGGTTAGGTTTGGTTATATTTCGTTATTAATGTATATGAAGGTCCCACGGAGACGTAGAGTCCAACTCGCCAGGAATGTTGTCAAATATTACAGCCGCGATGTTAGATTGGGTTAGGTTAGGTTATATTACGTTATTGATGTATATGAAGATCCCACGGAGACGTAGAGGCCAACTCGCCAGGTATGTGGTCAAATATTACCGCCGAGATGATAGGTTGGGTTAGGTTTGGTTATATTTCGTTATTAATGTATATGAAGGACCCACGGAGACGTAGAGTCCAACTCGCCTGGAATGTTGTCAAATATTACAGCCGCGATGTTAGGTTGGGTCAGGTTAGGTTATATTACGTTATTGATGTATATGAAGATCCCACGGAGGCGTAGAGGCCAACTCGCCAGGTATGTGGTCACATATTACCGCCGAAATGTTAGGTTGGGTTAGGTTAGGTTATATTACGTTATTGATGTACATAAAGGTCCCACGGAGACGTAGAGGCCAACAAGCCAGGAATGTTGCCAAATAATGCCGCCGAAATGTAAGGTTGGGTTAGGTTAGGTTATATTACGTTATTGATGTATATAAAGGTCCCATGGAGACATAGAGGCCAACTCGTCAGGAATGTTGTCAAATATTACCGCCGAGATGATAGGTTGGATTAGGTTAGGTTATATTACGTTATTGATGTGTATGAAGATCCCACGGAGACGTAGAGGCCAACTCGCCAGGTATGTGGTCAAATATTACCGCCGAGATGATAGGTTGGGTTAGGTTAGGTTATATTACGTTATTGATGTATATGAAGGACCCACGTAGACGTAGGGGCCAACTCGTCAGGAATATTGTCAAATATTACCGCCGAGATGATAGGTTGGATTAGGTTAGGTTATATTACGTTATTGATGTATATAAAGGTCCCACGGAGACGTAGAGGCCAACAAGCCAGGAATGTTGCCAAATATTACCGCCGAGATGTGAGGTTGGGTTAGGTTAGGTTATATTACGTTATTGATGTATATAAAGGTCCCACGGAGACGTAGAAGCAAACTCGCCAGGAATGTTGTCAAATATTACAGCCGCGATGTTAGATTGGGTTAGGTTAGGTTATAATACGTTATTGATGTATAGAAAGGTCCCAGGGAGACGTAGACGCCAACAAACCAAGAATGTTGCCAAATATTACCGCCGAGATGTGAGGTTGGGTTAGGTTAGGTTATATTACGTTATTGATGTATATGAAGATCCCACGGAGACGTACAGGCCAACTCGCCAGGTATGTGGTCAAATATTACCGCCACGATGATAGGTTGGGTTAGGTTTGGTTATATTTCGTTATTAATGTATATGAAGGTCCCACGGAGACGTAGAGTCCAACTCGCCAGGAATGTTGTCAAATATTACAGCCGCGATGTTAGATTGGGTTAGGTTAGGTTATATTACGTTATTGATGTATATGAAGATCCCACGGAGACGTAGAGGCCAACTCGCCAGGTATGTGGTCAAATATTACCGCCGAGATGATAGGTTGGGTTAGGTTTGGTTATATTTCGTTATTAATGTATATGAAGGACCCACGGAGACGTAGAGTCCAACTCGCCTGGAATGTTGTCAAATATTACAGCCGCGATGTTAGGTTGGGTCAGGTTAGGTTATATTACGTTATTGATGTATATGAAGATCCCACGGAGGCGTAGAGGCCAACTCGCCAGGTATGTGGTCACATATTACCGCCGAAATGTTAGGTTGGGTTAGGTTAGGTTATATTACGTTATTGATGTACATAAAGGTCCCACGGAGACGTAGAGGCCAACAAGCCAGGAATGTTGCCAAATAATGCCGCCGAAATGTAAGGTTGGGTTAGGTTAGGTTATATTACGTTATTGATGTATATAAAGGTCCCATGGAGACATAGAGGCCAACTCGTCAGGAATGTTGTCAAATATTACCGCCGAGATGATAGGTTGGATTAGGTTAGGTTATATTACGTTATTGATGTGTATGAAGATCCCACGGAGACGTAGAGGCCAACTCGCCAGGTATGTGGTCAAATATTACCGCCGAGATGATAGGTTGGGTTAGGTTAGGTTATATTACGTTATTGATGTATATGAAGGACCCACGTAGACGTAGGGGCCAACTCGTCAGGAATATTGTCAAATATTACCGCCGAGATGATAGGTTGGATTAGGTTAGGTTATATTACGTTATTGATGTATATAAAGGTCCCACGGAGACGTAGAGGCCAACAAGCCAGGAATGTTGCCAAATATTACCGCCGAGATGTGAGGTTGGGTTAGGTTAGGTTATATTACGTTATTGATGTATATAAAGGTCCCACGGAGACGTAGAAGCAAACTCGCCAGGAATGTTGTCAAATATTACAGCCGCGATGTTAGATTGGGTTAGGTTAGGTTATAATACGTTATTGATGTATAGAAAGGTCCCAGGGAGACGTAGACGCCAACAAACCAAGAATGTTGCCAAATATTACCGCCGAGATGTGAGGTTGGGTTAGGTTAGGTTATATTACGTTATTGATGTATATGAAGATCCCACGGAGACGTACAGGCCAACTCGCCAGGTATGTGGTCAAATATTACCGCCGAGATGATAGGTTGGGTTAGGTTTGGTTATATTTCGTTATTGATGTATATGAAGGTCCCACGGAGACGTAGAGACCAACATGCCAGGAATGTTGTCAAATATTACAGCCGCGATGTTAGATTGGGCTAGGTTAGGTTATATTACGATATTGATGTATATAAAGGTCCCACGGAGACGTAGAAGCCAACTCGCCAGGATTGTTGCCCAATATTACCGCCGCGATGTTAGATTGGGTTAGGTTAGGTTAGATTACGTTATTGCCGTATATAAAGGTCCCACGGAGACCTAGAGGCCAACATGCCAGGAATGTTGGTCAAATATTACAGCCGCGATGTTAGATTGGGTTAGGTTAGGTTATATTACGTTATTGTTGTATATAAAGGTCCCACGGAGACGTAGAGGCCAACTCGCCGGGAATGTTGCCAAATATTACAGCCGCGTAGTCAGATTGGGTTACGTTAGGTTATATTACGTTATTGACGTATATAAAGGTCCCACGGAAACGTAGAGGCCAACTCGCCAGGAATGTTGTCAAATATTACCGCCGAAATGTTAGGTTGGGATAGGTTAGGTTATATTAAGTTATTGATGTATATGAAGATCCCACGGAGACGCAGAGGCCAACTCGCCAGGTATGTGGTCAAATATTACCGCCGAGATGATAGGTTGGGTTAGGTTAGGTTATATTTCGTTATTGATGTATATGAAGGTCCCACGGAGACGTAGAGGCCAACTCGCCAGGAATGTTGTGAAATTTTACAGCCGCGATGTTAGATTGGGTTACGTTAGGTTATATTACGTTATTGACGTATATAAAGGTCCCACGGAGACGTAGAGGCCAACTCGCCAGGAATGTTGTGAAATATTACAGCCGAGAGGTTAGGTTGGGTTAGGATACGTTATATTACGTTATTGATGTATATAAAGGTCCCACGGAGACGTAGAGGCCAACAAGCCAGGAATGTTGCCAAATATTACAGCCGCGATGTTAGATTGGGTTAGGTTAGGTTATATTACGTTATTGATGTATATGAAGATCCCACGGAGACGTAGAGGCCAACTCGCCAGGTATGTGGTCAAATATTACCGCCGAGATGATAGGTTGGGTTAGGTTTGGTTATATTTCGTTATTAATGTATATGAAGGACCCACGGAGACGTAGAGTCCAACTCGCCTGGAATGTTGTCAAATATTACAGCCGCGATGTTAGATTGGGTCAGGTTAGGTTATATTACGTTATTGATGTATATGAACATCCCACGGAGGCGTAGAGGCCAACTCGCCAGGTATGTGGTCAAATATTACCGCCGAGATGATAGGTTGGGTTAGGTTTGGTTATATTTCGTTATTGATGTATATGAAGGTCCCACGGAGACGTAGAGGCCAACAAGCCAGGAATGTTGCCAAATATTACCGCCCAGATTGTGAGGTTGGGTTAGGTTAGGTTATATTACGTTATTGATGTATATAAAGGTCCCACGGAGACGTAGAAGCCAACTCGCCAGGAATGTTGTCAAATATTACAGCCGCAATGTTAGATTGGGTTAGGTTAGGTTATAATACGTTATTGATGTATATAAGGGTCGCAGGGAGACGTAGAGGCCAACAAACCAAGAATGTTGCCAAATATTACCGCCGAGATGTGAGGTTGGGTTAGGTTAGGTTATATTACGTTCTTGATGTATATGAAGGTCCCACGGAGACGTAGAGGCCAACTCGCAAGGTTTGTGTTCAAATATTACCGCCGAGATGATAGGTTGGGTTAGGTTAGGTTATATTTCGTTATTGATGTATATGAAGGTCCCACGGAGACGTAGAGGCCAACTCGCCAGGAATGTTGTGAAATTTTACAGCCGCGATGTTAGATTGGGTTACGTTAGGTTATATTACGTTATTGACGTATATAAAGGTCCCACGGAGACGTAGAGGCCAACTCGCCAGGAATGTTGTGAAATATTACAGCCGAGAGGTTAGGTTGGGTTAGGATACGTTATATTACGTTATTGATGCACATGAGGGTCCCACGGAGACGTAGAGGCCAACACGCCAGGAATGTTGCCAAATATTACCGCCGAGATGATGGGTTGGGTTAGGTTAGGTTATATTTCGTTGTTGATGTATATGAAGGTCCCACGGAGACGTAGATGCCAACTCGCCGGGAATGCTGTCAAATAATAGCGCCGAGGGGTTAGGTTGGGTCAGGTTAGGTTATATTACGTTATTGATGTATATGAAGATCCCACGGAGACGTAGAGGCCAACTCGCCAGGTATGTGGTCAAATATTACCGCCGAGATGATAGGTTGGGTTAGGTTTGGTTATATTTCGTTATTGATGTATATGAAGGTCCCACGGAGACGTAGAGACCAACATGCCAGGAATGTTGTCAAATATTACAGCCGCGATGTTAGATTGGGCTAGGTTAGGTTATATTACGATATTGATGTATATAAAGGTCCCACGGAGACGTAGAAGCCAACTCGCCAGGATTGTTGCCAAATATTACCGCCGCGATGTTAGATTGGGTTAGGTTAGGTTAGATTACGTTATTGCCGTATATAAAGGTCCCACGGAGACGTAGAGGCCAACATGCCAGGAATGTTCGTCAAATATTACCGCCGCGATGTTAGATTGGGTTAGGTTAGGTTAGATTACGTTATTGACGTATATAAAGGTCCCACGGAGACGGAGAGGCCAACATGCCAGGAATGTTGGTCAAATATTACAGCCGCGATGTTAGATTAGGTTAGGTTAGGTTGTATTTCGTTATTGATGTATATGAAGGTCCCACGGAGACGTAGAGGCCAACTCGCCAGGTATGTAGGTCAAATATTACAGCCGCGATGTTAGATTGGGTTAGGTTAGGTTATATTACGTTATTGTTGTATATAAAGGTCCCACGTAGACGTAGAGGCCAACTCGCCAGGAATGTTGTCAAATATTACCGCCGAGATGATAGGTTGGGTTAGGTTAGGTTATATTACGTTATTGATGTATATGAAGGACCCACGTAGACGTAGGGGCCAACTCGTCAGGAATATTGTCAAATATTACCGCCGAGATGATAGGTTGGATTAGGTTAGGTTATATTACGTTATTGATGTATATAAAGGTCCCACGGAGACGTAGAGGCCAACAAGCCAGGAATGTTGCCAAATATTACCGCCGAGATGTGAGGTTGGGTTAGGTTAGGTTATATTACGTTATTGATGTATATAAAGGTCCCACGGAGACGTAGAAGCCAATTCGCCAGGAATGTTGTCAAATATTACAGCCGCGATGTTAGATTGGGTTAGGTTAGGTTATAATACGTTATTGATGTATATAAAGGTCCCAGGGAGACGTAGAGGCCAACAAACCAAGAATGTTGCCAAATATTACCGCCGAGATGTGAGGTTGGGTTAGGTTAGGTTATATTACGTTCTTGATGTATATGAAGGTCCCACGGAGACGTAGAGGCCAACTCGCAAGGTTTGTGTTCAAATATTACCGCCGAGATGATAGGTTGGGTTAGGTTAGGTTATATTTCGTTATTGATGTATATGAAGGTCCCACGGAGACGTAGAGGCCAACTCGCCAGGAATGTTGTGAAATTTTACAGCCGCGATGTTAGATTGGGTTACGTTAGGTTATATTACGTTATTGACGTATATAAAGGTCCCACGGAGACGTAGAGGCCAACTCGCCAGGAATGTTGTGAAATATTACAGCCGAGAGGTTAGGTTGGGTTAGGATACGTTATATTACGTTATTGATGTATATAAAGGTCCCACGGAGACGTAGAGGCCAACAAGCCAGGAATGTTGCCAAATATTACAGCCGCGATGTTAGATTGGGTTAGGTTAGGTTATATTACGTTATTGATGTATATGAAGATCCCACGGAGACGTAGAGGCCAACTCGCCAGGTATGTGGTCAAATATTACCGCCGAGATGATAGGTTGGGTTAGGTTTGGTTATATTTCGTTATTAATGTATATGAAGGACCCACGGAGACGTAGAGTCCAACTCGCCTGGAATGTTGTCAAATATTACAGCCGCGATGTTAGATTGGGTCAGGTTAGGTTATATTACGTTATTGATGTATATGAACATCCCACGGAGGCGTAGAGGCCAACTCGCCAGGTATGTGGTCAAATATTACCGCCGAGATGATAGGTTGGGTTAGGTTTGGTTATATTTCGTTATTGATGTATATGAAGGTCCCACGGAGACGTAGAGGCCAACAAGCCAGGAATGTTGCCAAATATTACCGCCCAGATTGTGAGGTTGGGTTAGGTTAGGTTATATTACGTTATTGATGTATATAAAGGTCCCACGGAGACGTAGAAGCCAACTCGCAAGGAATGTTGTCAAATATTACAGCCGCAATGTTAGATTGGGTTAGGTTAGGTTATAATACGTTATTGATGTATATAAAGGTCGCAGGGAGACGTAGAGGCCAACAAACCAAGAATGTTGCCAAATATTACCGCCGAGATGTGAGGTTGGGTTAGGTTAGGTTATATTACGTTCTTGATGTATATGAAGGTCCCACGGAGACGTAGAGGCCAACTCGCAAGGTTTGTGTTCAAATATTACCGCCGAGATGATAGGTTGGGTTAGGTTAGGTTATATTTCGTTATTGATGTATATGAAGGTCCCACGGAGACGTAGAGGCCAACTCGCCAGGAATGTTGTGAAATTTTACAGCCGCGATGTTAGATTGGGTTACGTTAGGTTATATTACGTTATTGACGTATATAAAGGTCCCACGGAGACGTAGAGGCCAACTCGCCAGGAATGTTGTGAAATATTACAGCCGAGAGGTTAGGTTGGGTTAGGATACGTTATATTACGTTATTGATGCACATGAGGGTCCCACGGAGACGTAGAGGCCAACACGCCAGGAATGTTGCCAAATATTACCGCCGAGATGATGGGTTGGGTTAGGTTAGGTTATATTTCGTTGTTGATGTATATGAAGGTCCCACGGAGACGTAGATGCCAACTCGCCGGGAATGCTGTCAAATAATAGCGCCGAGGGGTTAGGTTGGGTCAGGTTAGGTTATATTACGTTATTGATGTATATGAAGATCCCACGGAGACGTAGAGGCCAACTCGCCAGGTATGTGGTCAAATATTACCGCCGAGATGATAGGTTGGGTTAGGTTTGGTTATATTTCGTTATTGATGTATATGAAGGTCCCACGGAGACGTAGAGACCAACATGCCAGGAATGTTGTCAAATATTACAGCCGCGATGTTAGATTGGGCTAGGTTAGGTTATATTACGATATTGATGTATATAAAGGTCCCACGGAGACGTAGAAGCCAACTCGCCAGGATTGTTGCCAAATATTACCGCCGCGATGTTAGATTGGGTTAGGTTAGGTTAGATTACGTTATTGCCGTATATAAAGGTCCCACGGAGACGTAGAGGCCAACATGCCAGGAATGTTCGTCAAATATTACCGCCGCGATGTTAGATTGGGTTAGGTTAGGTTAGATTACGTTATTGACGTATATAAAGGTCCCACGGAGACGGAGAGGCCAACATGCCAGGAATGTTGGTCAAATATTACAGCCGCGATGTTAGATTAGGTTAGGTTAGGTTGTATTTCGTTATTGATGTATATGAAGGTCCCACGGAGACGTAGAGGCCAACTCGCCAGGTATGTAGGTCAAATATTACAGCCGCGATGTTAGATTGGGTTAGGTTAGGTTATATTACGTTATTGTTGTATATAAAGGTCCCACGTAGACGTAGAGGCCAACTCGCCAGGAATGTTGTCAAATATTACCGCCGAGATGATAGGTTGGGTTAGGTTAGGTTATATTACGTTATTGATGTATATGAAGGACCCACGTAGACGTAGGGGCCAACTCGTCAGGAATATTGTCAAATATTACCGCCGAGATGATAGGTTGGATTAGGTTAGGTTATATTACGTTATTGATGTATATAAAGGTCCCACGGAGACGTAGAGGCCAACAAGCCAGGAATGTTGCCAAATATTACCGCCGAGATGTGAGGTTGGGTTAGGTTAGGTTATATTACGTTATTGATGTATATAAAGGTCCCACGGAGACGTAGAAGCCAATTCGCCAGGAATGTTGTCAAATATTACAGCCGCGATGTTAGATTGGGTTAGGTTAGGTTATAATACGTTATTGATGTATATAAAGGTCCCAGGGAGACGTAGAGGCCAACAAACCAAGAATGTTGCCAAATATTACCGCCGAGATGTGAGGTTGGGTTAGGTTAGGTTATATTACGTTCTTGATGTATATGAAGGTCCCACGGAGACGTAGAGGCCAACTCGCAAGGTTTGTGTTCAAATATTACCGCCGAGATGATAGGTTGGGTTAGGTTAGGTTATATTTCGTTATTGATGTATATGAAGGTCCCACGGAGACGTAGAGGCCAACTCGCCAGGAATGTTGTGAAATTTTACAGCCGCGATGTTAGATTGGGTTACGTTAGGTTATATTACGTTATTGACGTATATAAAGGTCCCACGGAGACGTAGAGGCCAACTCGCCAGGAATGTTGTGAAATATTACAGCCGAGTGGTTAGGTTGGGTTAGGATACGTTATATTACGTTATTGATGTACATGAGGGGCCCACGGAGACGTAGAGGCCAACACGCCAGGAATGTTGCCAAATATTACCGCCGAGATGATGGGTTGGGTTAGGTTAGGTTATATTTCGTTATTGATGTATATGAAGGTCCCACGGAGACGTAGATGCCAACTCACCGGGAATGCTGTCAAATAATAGCGCCGAGGGGTTAGGTTGGGTCAGGTTAGGTTATATTACGTTATTGATGTATATGAAGATCCCACGGAGACGTAGAGGCCAACTCGCCAGGTATGTGGTCAAATATTACCGCCGAGATGATAGGTTGGGTTAGGTTTGGTTATATTTCGTTATTGATGTATATGAAGGTCCCACGGAGACGTAGAGACCAACATGCCAGGAATGTTGTCAAATATTACAGCCGCGATGTTAGATTGGGCTAGGTTAGGTTATATTACGATATTGATGTATATAAAGGTCCCACGGAGACGTAGAAGCCAACTCGCCAGGATTGTTGCCAAATATTACCGCCGCGATGTTAGATTGGGTTAGGTTAGGTTAGATTACGTTATTAACGTATATAAAGGTCCCACGGAGACGTAGAGGCCAACATGCCAGGAATGTTGGTCAAATATTACAGCCGCGATGTTAGATTCGGTTAGGTTAGGTTATATTACGTTATTGTTGTATATAAAGGTCCCACGGAGACGTAGAGGCCAACTCGCCGGGAATGTTGCCAAATATTACAGCCGCGATGTCAGATTGGGTTACGTTAGGTTATATTACGATATTGGCGTATATAAAGGTCCCACGGAAACGTAGAGGCCAACTCGCCAGGAATGTTGTCAAATATTACCGCCGAAATGTTAGGTTGGGATAGGTTAGGTTATATTAAGTTATTGATGTATATGAAGGACCCACGGAGACGTAGAGTCCAACTCGCCTGGAATGTTGTCAAATATTACAGCCGCGATGTTAGATTGGGCTAGGTTAGGTTATATTACGTTATTGATGTATATATAGGTACCACGGAGACGTAGAGGCCAACTCGTCAGGAATATTGTCAAATATTACCGCCGAGATGATAGGTTGGGTTAGGTTAGGTTATATTACGTTATTGATGTATATGAAGGACCCACGTAGACGTAGGGGCCAACTCGTCAGGAATATTGTCAAATATTACCGCCGAGATGATAGGTTGGGTTAGGTTAGGTTATATTACGTTATTGATTTATATGAAGGACCCACGAAGACGTAGGGGCCAACTCGTCAGGAATATTGTCAAATATTACCGCCGAGATGATAGGTTGGATTAGGTTAGGTTATATTACGTTATTGAAGTATATAAATGTCCCACGGAGACGTAGAGGCCAACAAGCCAGGAATGTTGCCTAATATTGCCGCCGAAATGTTAGGTTGGGCTAGGTTAGGTTATATTACGTTATTGATGTATATAAAGGTCCCACGGAGACATACAGGCCAACTCGTCAGGAATGTTGTCAAATATTACCGCCGAGATGATAGGTTGGATTAGGTTAGGTTATATTAAGTTATTGATGTATATGTTGATCCCACGGAGACGCAGAGGCCAACTCGCCAGGTATGTGGTCAAATATTACCGCCGAGATGATAGGTTGTGTTAGGTTTGGTTATATTTCGTTATTAATGTATATGAAGGTCCCACGGAAACGTAGAGTCCAACTCTCCAGGAATGTTGTCAAATATTACAGCCGCGATGTTAGATTGGGTTACGTTAGGTTATATTACGTTATTGACGTATATAAAGGTCGCACGGAGGCGTAGATGCCAACTCGCCGGGAATGCTGTCAAATAATAGCGCCGAGAGGTTAGGGTGGCTCAGGTTAGGTTATATTACGTTATTGATGTATATGAAGATCCCACGGAGACGTAGAGGCCAACTCGCCAGGTATGTGGGCACATATTACCGCCGAGTTGATAGGTTGGGTTAGGTTAGGTTATATTACGTTATTGATGTATATGAAGGTCCCACGGAGACGTAGAGGCCAACATGCCAGGAATGTTGTCAAATATTACAGCCGCGATGTTAGATTGGGCTAGGTTAGGTTATATTACGTTATTGATGTATATAAAGGTACCACGGAGACGTAGAGGCCAACTCGTCAGGAATATTGTCAAATATTACCGCCGAGATGATAGGTTGGGTTAGGTTAGGTTATATTACGTTATTGATGTATATGAAGGACCCACGTAGACGTAGGGGCCAACTCGTCAGGAATATTGTCAAATATTACCGCCGAGATGATAGGTTGGATTAGGTTAGGTTATATTACGTTATTGATGTATATAAAGGTCCCACGGAGACGTAGAGGCCAACAAGCCAGGAATGTTGCCAAATATTACCGCCGAGATGTGAGGTTGGGTTAGGTTAGGTTATATTACGTTATTGATGTATATAAAGGTCCCACGGAGACGTAGAAGCCAACTCGCCGGGATTGTTGCCAAATATTACCGCCGCGATGTTAGATTGGGTTAGGTTAGGTTAGATTACGTTATTGACGTATATAAAGGTCCCACGGAGACGGAGAGGCCAACATGCCAGGAATGTTGGTCAAATATTACAGCCGCGATGTTAGATTAGGTTAGGTTAGGTTGTATTTCGTTATTGATGTATATGAAGGTCCCACGGAGACGTAGAGGCCAACTCGCCAGGAATGTAGGTCAAATATTACAGCCGCGATGTTAGATTGGGTTAGGTTAGGTTATATTACGTTATTGTTGTATATAAAGGTCCCACGGAGACGTAGAGGCCAACTCGCCAGGAATGTTGACAAATATTACCGCCGAGATGATAGGTTGGGTTAGGTTAGGTTATATTACGTTATTGATGTATATGAAGGACCCACGTAGACGTAGGGGCCAACTCGTCAGGAATATTGTCAAATATTACCGCCGAGATGATAGGTTGGATTAGGTTAGGTTATATTACGTTATTGATGTATATAAAGGTCCCACGGAGACGTAGAGGCCAACAAGCCAGGAATGTTGCCAAATATTACCGCCGAGATGTGAGGTTGGGTTAGGTTAGGTTATATTACGTTATTGATGTATATAAAGGTCCCACGGAGACGTAGAGGCCAACTCGCAAGGTTTGTGTTCAAATATTACCGCCGAAATGATAGGTTGGGTTAGGTTAGGTTATATTTCGTTATTGATGTATATGAAGGTCCCACGGAGACGTAGAGGCCAACTCGCCAGGAATGTTGTGAAATTTTACAGCCGCGATGTTAGATTGGGTTACGTTAGGTTATATTACGTTATTGACGTATATAAAGGTCCCACGGAGACGTAGAGGCCAACTCGCCAGGAATGTTGTGAAATATTACAGCCGAGAGGTTAGGTTGGGTTAGGATACGTTATATTACGTTATTGATGTACATGAGGGGCCCACGGAGACGTAGAGGCCAACACGCCAGGAATGTTGCCAAATATTACCGCCGAGATGATGGGTTGGGTTAGGTTAGGTTATATTTCGTTATTGATGTATATGAAGGTCCCACGGAGACGTAGATGCCAACTCGCCGGGAATGCTGTCAAATAATAGCGCCGAGGGGTTAGGTTGGGTCAGGTTAGGTTATATTACGTTCTTGATGTATATGAAGATCCCACGGAGACGTAGAGTCCAACTCGTCAGGAATATTGTCAAATATTACCGCCGAGATGATAGGTTGGATTAGGTTAGGTTATATTACGTTATTGATGTATATAAAGGTCCCACGGAGACGTAGAGGCCAACAAGCCAGGAATGTTGCCAAATATTACCGCCGAGATGTGAGGTTGGGTTAGGTTAGGTTAGATTACGTTATTGACGTATATAAAGGTCCCACGGAGACGGAGAGGCCAACATGCCAGGAATGTTGGTCAAATATTACAGCCGCGATGTTAGATTAGGTTAGGTTAGGTTGTATTTCGTTATTGATGTATATGAAGGTCCCACGGAGACGTAGAGGCCAACTCGCCAGGAATGTAGGTCAAATATTACAGCCGCGATGTTAGATTGGGTTAGGTTAGGTTATATTACGTTATTGTTGTATATAAAGGTCCCACGTAGACGTAGAGGCCAACTCGCCAGGAATGTTGTCAAATATTACCGCCGAGATGATAGGTTGGGTTAGGTTAGGTTATATTACGTTATTGATGTATATGAAGGACCCACGTAGACGTAGGGGCCAACTCGTCAGGAATATTGTCAAATATTACCGCCGAGATGATAGGTTGGATTAGGTTAGGTTATATTACGTTATTGATGTATATAAAGGTCCCACGGAGACGTAGAGGCCAACAAGCCAGGAATGTTGCCAAATATTACCGCCGAGATGTGAGGTTGGGTTAGGTTAGGTTATATTACGTTATTGATGTATATAAAGGTCCCACGGAGACGTAGAAGCCAATTCGCCAGGAATGTTGTCAAATATTACAGCCGCGATGTTAGATTGGGTTAGGTTAGGTTATAATACGTTATTGATGTATATAAAGGTCCCAGGGAGACGTAGAGGCCAACAAACCAAGAATGTTGCCAAATATTACCGCCGAGATGTGAGGTTGGGTTAGGTTAGGTTATATTACGTTCTTGATGTATATGAAGGTCCCACGGAGACGTAGAGGCCAACTCGCAAGGTTTGTGTTCAAATATTACCGCCGAGATGATAGGTTGGGTTAGGTTAGGTTATATTTCGTTATTGATGTATATGAAGGTCCCACGGAGACGTAGAGGCCAACTCGCCAGGAATGTTGTGAAATTTTACAGCCGCGATGTTAGATTGGGTTACGTTAGGTTATATTACGTTATTGACGTATATAAAGGTCCCACGGAGACGTAGAGGCCAACTCGCCAGGAATGTTGTGAAATATTACAGCCGAGTGGTTAGGTTGGGTTAGGATACGTTATATTACGTTATTGATGTACATGAGGGGCCCACGGAGACGTAGAGGCCAACACGCCAGGAATGTTGCCAAATATTACCGCCGAGATGATGGGTTGGGTTAGGTTAGGTTATATTTCGTTATTGATGTATATGAAGGTCCCACGGAGACGTAGATGCCAACTCACCGGGAATGCTGTCAAATAATAGCGCCGAGGGGTTAGGTTGGGTCAGGTTAGGTTATATTACGTTATTGATGTATATGAAGATCCCACGGAGACGTAGAGGCCAACTCGCCAGGTATGTGGTCAAATATTACCGCCGAGATGATAGGTTGGGTTAGGTTTGGTTATATTTCGTTATTGATGTATATAAAGGTCCCACGGAAACGTAGAGGCCAACTCGCCAGGAATGTTGTCAAATATTACCGCCGAAATGTTAGGTTGGGATAGGTTAGGTTATATTAAGTTATTGATGTATATGAAGATCCCACGGAGACGCAGAGGCCAACTCGCCAGGTATGTGGTCAAATATTACCGCCGAGATGATAGGTTGGGTTAGGTTTGGTTATATTTCGTTATTAATGTATATGAAGGACCCACGGAGACGTAGAGTCCAACTCGCCTGGAATGTTGTCAAATATTACAGCCGCGATGTTAGATTGGGCTAGGTTAGGTTATATTACGTTATTGATGTATATATAGGTACCACGGAGACGTAGAGGCCAACTCGTCAGGAATATTGTCAAATATTACCGCCGAGATGATAGGTTGGGTTAGGTTAGGTTATATTACGTTATTGATGTATATGAAGGACCCACGTAGACGTAGGGGCCAACTCGTCAGGAATATTGTCAAATATTACCGCCGAGATGATAGGTTGGGTTAGGTTAGGTTATATTACGTTATTGATTTATATGAAGGACCCACGTAGACGTAGGGGCCAACTCGTCAGGAATATTGTCAAATATTACCGCCGAGATGATAGGTTGGATTAGGTTAGGTTATATTACGTTATTGAAGTATATAAATGTCCCACGGAGACGTAGAGGCCAACAAGCCAGGAATGTTGCCTAATATTGCCGCCGAAATGTTAGGTTGGGCTAGGTTAGGTTATATTACGTTATTGATGTATATAAAGGTCCCACGGAGACATACAGGCCAACTCGTCAGGAATGTTGTCAAATATTACCGCCGAGATGATAGGTTGGATTAGGTTAGGTTATATTAAGTTATTGATGTATATGTTGATCCCACGGAGACGCAGAGGCCAACTCGCCAGGTATGTGGTCAAATATTACCGCCGAGATGATAGGTTGTGTTAGGTTTGGTTATATTTCGTTATTAATGTATATGAAGGTCCCACGGAAACGTAGAGTCCAACTCGCCAGGAATGTTGTCAAATATTACAGCCGCGATGTTAGATTGGGTTACGTTAGGTTATATTACGTTATTGACGTATATAAAGGTCGCACGGAGGCGTAGATGCCAACTCGCCGGGAATGCTGTCAAATAATAGCGCCGAGAGGTTAGGGTGGCTCAGGTTAGGTTATATTACGTTATTGATGTATATGAAGATCCCACGGAGACGTAGAGGCCAACTCGCCAGGTATGTGGGCACATATTACCGCCGAGTTGATAGGTTGGGTTAGGTTAGGTTATATTACGTTATTGATGTATATGAAGGTCCCACGGAGACGTAGAGGCCAACATGCCAGGAATGTTGTCAAATATTACAGCCGCGATGTTAGATTGGGCTAGGTTAGGTTATATTACGTTATTGATGTATATAAAGGTACCACGGAGACGTAGAGGCCAACTCGTCAGGAATATTGTCAAATATTACCGCCGAGATGATAGGTTGGGTTAGGTTAGGTTATATTACGTTATTGATGTATATGAAGGACCCACGTAGACGTAGGGGCCAACTCGTCAGGAATATTGTCAAATATTACCGCCGAGATGATAGGTTGGATTAGGTTAGGTTATATTACGTTATTGATGTATATAAAGGTCCCACGGAGACGTAGAGGCCAACAAGCCAGGAATGTTGCCAAATATTACCGCCGAGATGTGAGGTTGGGTTCGGTTAGGTTATATTACGTTATTGATGTATATAAAGGTCCCACGGAGACGTAGAAGCCAACTCGCCGGGATTGTTGCCAAATATTACCGCCGCGATGTTAGATTGGGTTAGGTTAGGTTAGATTACGTTATTGACGTATATAAAGGTCCCACGGAGACGGAGAGGCCAACATGCCAGGAATGTTGGTCAAATATTACAGCCGCGATGTTAGATTAGGTTAGGTTAGGTTGTATTTCGTTATTGATGTATATGAAGGTCCCACGGAGACGTAGAGGCCAACTCGCCAGGAATGTAGGTCAAATATTACAGCCGCGATGTTAGATTGGGTTAGGTTAGGTTATATTACGTTATTGTTGTATATAAAGGTCCCACGGAGACGTAGAGGCCAACTCGCCAGGAATGTTGACAAATATTACCGCCGAGATGATAGGTTGGGTTAGGTTAGGTTATATTACGTTATTGATGTATATGAAGGACCCACGTAGACGTAGGGGCCAACTCGTCAGGAATATTGTCAAATATTACCGCCGAGATGATAGGTTGGATTAGGTTAGGTTATATTACGTTATTGATGTATATAAAGGTCCCACGGAGACGTAGAGGCCAACAAGCCAGGAATGTTGCCAAATATTACCGCCGAGATGTGAGGTTGGGTTAGGTTAGGTTATATTACGTTATTGATGTATATAAAGGTCCCACGGAGACGTAGAAGCCACCTCGCCAGGAATGTTGTCAAATATTACAGCCGCGATGTTAGATTGGGTTAGGTTAGGTTATAATACGTTATTGATGTGTATAAAGGTCCCAGGGAGACGTAGACGCCAACAAACCAAGAATGTTGCCAAATATTACCGCCGAGATGTGAGGTTGGGTTAGGTTAGGTTATATTACGTTCTTGATGTATATGAAGGTCCCACGGAGACGTAGAGGCCAACTCCCAAGGTTTGTGTTCAAATATTACCGCCGAAATGATAGGTTGGGTTAGGTTAGGTTATATTTCGTTATTGATGTATATGAAGGTCCCACGGAGACGTAGAGGCCAACTCGCCAGGAATGTTGTGAAATTTTACAGCCGCGATGTTAGATTGGGTTACGTTAGGTTATATTACGTTATTGACGTATATAAAGGTCCCACGGAGACGTAGAGGCCAACTCGCCAGGAATGTTGTGAAATATTACAGCCGAGAGGTTAGGTTGGGTTAGGATACGTTATATTACGTTATTGATGTACATGAGGGGCCCACGGAGACGTAGAGGCCAACACGCCAGGAATGTTGCCAAATATTACCGCCGAGATGATGGGTTGGGTTAGGTTAGGTTATATTTCGTTATTGATGTATATGAAGGTCCCACGGAGACGTAGATGCCAACTCGCCGGGAATGCTGTCAAATAATAGCGCCGAGGGGTTAGGTTGGGTCAGGTTAGGTTATATTACGTTATTGATGTATATGAAGATCCCACGGAGACGTAGAGTCCAACTCGTCAGGAATATTGTCAAATATTACCGCCGAGATGATAGGTTGGATTAGGTTAGGTTATATTACGTTATTGATGTATATAAAGGTCCCACGGAGACGTAGAGGCCAACAAGCCAGGACTGTTGCCAAATATTACCGCCGAGATGTGAGGTTGGGTTAGGTTAGGTTATATTACGTTATTGATGTATATAAAGGTCCCACGGAGACGTAGAAGCCACCTCGCCAGGAATGTTGTCAAATATTACAGCCGCGATGTTAGATTGGGTTAGGATAGGTTATAATACGTTATTGATGTATATAAAGGTCCCAGGGAGACGTAGACGCCAACAAACCAAGAATGTTGCCAAATATTACCGCCGAGATGTGAGGTTGGGTTAGGTTAGGTTATATTACGTTCTTGATGTATATGAAGGTCCCACGGAGACGTAGAGGCCAACTCGCAAGGTTTGTGTTCAAATATTACCGCCGAAATGATAGGTTGGGTTAGGTTAGGTTATATTTCGTTATTGATGTATATGAAGGTCCCACGGAGACGTAGAGGCCAACTCGCCAGGAATGTTGTGAAATTTTACAGCCGCGATGTTAGATTGGGTTACGTTAGGTTATATTACGTTATTGACGTATATAAAGGTCCCACGGAGACGTAGAGGCCAACTCGCCAGGAATGTTGTGAAATATTACAGCCGAGAGGTTAGGTTGGGTTAGGATACGTTATATTACGTTATTGATGTACATGAGGGGCCCACGGAGACGTAGAGGCCAACACGCCAGGAATGTTGCCAAATATTACCGCCGAGATGATGGGTTGGGTTAGGTTAGGTTATATTTCGTTATTGATGTATATGAAGGTCCCACGGAGACGTAGATGCCAACTCGCCGGGAATGCTGTCAAATAATAGCGCCGAGGGGTTAGGTTGGGTCAGGTTAGGTTATATTACGTTCTTGATGTATATGAAGATCCCACGGAGACGTAGAGTCCAACTCGTCAGGAATATTGTCAAATATTACCGCCGAGATGATAGGTTGGATTAGGTTAGGTTATATTATGTTATTGATGTATATAAAGGTCCCACGGAGACGTAGAGGCCAACAAGCCAGGAATGTTGCCAAATATTACCGCCGAGATGTGAGGTTGGGTTAGGTTAGGTTATATTACGTTATTGATGTATATAAAGGTCCCACGGAGACGTAGAAGCCACCTCGCCAGGAATGTTGTCAAATATTACCGCCGAGATGATAGGTTGGATTAGGTTAGGTTATATTACGTTATTGATGTATATAAAGGTCCCACGGAGACGTAGAGGCCAACAAGCCAGGAATGTTGCCAAATATTACCGCCGAGATGTGAGGTTGGGTTAGGTTAGGTTATATTACGTTATTGATGTATATAAAGGTCCCACGGAGACGTAGAAGCAAGCTCGCCAGGAATGTTGTCAAATATTACAGCCGCGATGTTAGATTGGCTTAGGTTAGGTTATAATACGTTATTGATGTATAGAAAGGTCCCAGGGAGACGTAGACGCCAACAAACCAAGAATGTTGCCAAATATTACCGCCGAGATGTGAGGTTGGGTTAGGTTAGGTTATATTACGTTATTGATGTATATGAAGATCCCACGGAGACGTAGAGGCCAACTCGCCAGGTATGTGGTCAAATATTACCGCCGAGATGATAGGTTGGGTTAGGTTTGGTTATATTTCGTTATTGATGTATATGAAGGTCCCACGGAGACGTAGAGACCAACATGCCAGGAATGTTGTCAAATATTACAGCCGCGATGTTAGATTGGGCTAGGTTAGGTTATATTACGATATTGATGTATATAAAGGTCCCACGGAGACGTAGAAGCCAACTCGCCAGGATTGTTGCCCAATATTACCGCCGCGATGTTAGATTGGGTTAGGTTAGGTTAGATTACGTTATTGCCGTATATAAAGGTCCCACGGAGACCTAGAGGCCAACATGCCAGGAATGTTGGTCAAATATTACAGCCGCGATGTTAGATTGGGTTAGGTTAGGTTATATTACGTTATTGTTGTATATAAAGGTCCCACGGAGACGTAGAGGCCAACTCGCCGGGAATGTTGCCAAATATTACAGCCGCGATGTCAGATTGGGTTACGTTAGGTTATATTACGTTATTGACGTATATAAAGGTCCCACGGAAACGTAGAGGCCAACTCGCCAGGAATGTTGTCAAATATTACCGCCGAAATGTTAGGTTGGGATAGGTTAGGTTATATTAAGTTATTGATGTATATGAAGATCCCACGGAGACGCAGAGGCCAACTCGCCAGGTATGTGGTCAAATATTACCGCCGAGATGATAGGTTGGGTTAGGTTTGGTTATATTTCGTTATTAATGTATATGAAGGTCCCACGGAGACGTAGAGTCCAACTCGCCAGGAATGTTGTCAAATATTACAGCCGCGATGTTAGATTGGGTTAGGTTAGGTTATATTACGTTATTGATGTATACGAAGATCCCACGGAGACGTAGAGGCCAACTCGCCAGGTATGTGGTCAAATATTACCGCCGAGATGATAGGTTGGGTTAGGTTTGGTTATATTTCGTTATTAATGTATATGAAGGACCCACGGAGACGTAGAGTCCAACTCGCCTGGAATGTTGTCAAATATTACAGCCGCGATGTTAGATTGGGTCAGGTTAGGTTATATTACGTTATTGATGTATATGAACATCCCACGGAGGCGTAGAGGCCAACTCGCCAGGTATGTGGTCACATATTACCGCCGAAATGTTAGGTTGGGTTAGGTTAGGTTATATTACGTTATTGATGTACATAAAGGTCCCACGGAGACGTAGAGGCCAACAAGCCAGGAATGTTGCCAAATAATGCCGCCGAAATGTAAGGTTGGGTTAGGTTAGGTTATATTACGTTATTGATGTATATAAAGGTCCCATGGAGACATAGAGGCCAACTCGTCAGGAATGTTGTCAAATATTACCGCCGAGATGATAGGTTGGATTAGGTTAGGTTATATTACGTTATTGATGTGTATGAAGATCCCACGGAGACGTAGAGGCCAACTCGCCAGGTATGTGGTCAAATATTACCGCCGAGATGATAGGTTGGGTTAGGTTTGGTTATATTACGTTATTGATGTATATAAAGGTCCCACGGAGACGTAGAGGCCAACAAGCCAGGAATGTTGCCAAATATTACCGCCCAGATTGTGAGGTTGGGTTAGGTTAGGTTATATTACGTTATTGATGTATATAAAGGTCCCACGGAGACGTAGAAGCCAACTCGCCAGGAATGTTGTCAAATATTACAGCCGCAATGTTAGATTGGGTTAGGTTAGGTTATAATACGTTATTGATGTATATAAAGGTCCCAGGGAGACGTAGAGGCCAACAAACCAAGAATGTTGCCAAATATTACCGCCGAGATGTGAGGTTGGGTTAGGTTAGGTTATATTACGTTCTTGATGTATATGAAGGTCCCACGGAGACGTAGAGGCCAACTCGCAAGGTTTGTGTTCAAATATTACCGCCGAGATGATAGGTTGGGTTAGGTTAGGTTATATTTCGTTATTGATGTATATGAAGGTCCCACGGAGACGTAGAGGCCAACTCGCCAGGAATGTTGTGAAATTTTACAGCCGCGATGTTAGATTGGGTTACGTTAGGTTATATTACGTTATTGACGTATATAAAGGTCCCACGGAGACGTAGAGGCCAACTCGCCAGGAATGTTGTGAAATATTACAGCCGAGTGGTTAGGTTGGGTTAGGATACGTTATATTACGTTATTGATGTACATGAGGGGCCCACGGAGACGTAGAGGCCAACACGCCAGGAATGTTGCCAAATATTACCGCCGAGATGATGGGTTGGGTTAGGTTAGGTTATATTTCGTTATTGATGTATATGAAGGTCCCACGGAGACGTAGATGCCAACTCACCGGGAATGCTGTCAAATAATAGCGCCGAGGGGTTAGGTTGGGTCAGGTTAGGTTATATTACGTTATTGATGTATATGAAGATCCCACGGAGACGTAGAGGCCAACTCGCCAGGTATGTGGTCAAATATTACCGCCGAGATGATAGGTTGGGTTAGGTTTGGTTATATTTCGTTATTGATGTATATGAAGGTCCCACGGAGACGTAGAGACCAACATGCCAGGAATGTTGTCAAATATTACAGCCGCGATGTTAGATTGGGCTAGGTTAGGTTATATTACGATATTGATGTATATAAAGGTCCCACGGAGACGTAGAAGCCAACTCGCCAGGATTGTTGCCAAATATTACCGCCGCGATGTTAGATTGGGTTAGGTTAGGTTAGATTACGTTATTAACGTATATAAAGGTCCCACGGAGACGTAGAGGCCAACATGCCAGGAATGTTGGTCAAATATTACAGCCGCGATGTTAGATTCGGTTAGGTTAGGTTATATTACGTTATTGTTGTATATAAAGGTCCCACGGAGACGTAGAGGCCAACTCGCCGGGAATGTTGCCAAATATTACAGCCGCGATGTCAGATTGGGTTACGTTAGGTTATATTACGATATTGACGTATATAAAGGTCCCACGGAAACGTAGAGGCCAACTCGCCAGGAATGTTGTCAAATATTACCGCCGAAATGTTAGGTTGGGATAGGTTAGGTTATATTAAGTTATTGATGTATATGAAGATCCCACGGAGACGCAGAGGCCAACTCGCCAGGTATGTGGTCAAATATTACCGCCGAGATGATAGGTTGGGTTAGGTTTGGTTATATTTCGTTATTAATGTATATGAAGGACCCACGGAGACGTAGAGTCCAACTCGCCTGGAATGTTGTCAAATATTACAGCCGCGATGTTAGATTGGGCTAGGTTAGGTTATATTACGTTATTGATGTATATATAGGTACCACGGAGACGTAGAGGCCAACTCGTCAGGAATATTGTCAAATATTACCGCCGAGATGATAGGTTGGGTTAGGTTAGGTTATATTACGTTATTGATGTATATGAAGGACCCACGTAGACGTAGGGGCCAACTCGTCAGGAATATTGTCAAATATTACCGCCGAGATGATAGGTTGGGTTAGGTTAGGTTATATTACGTTATTGATTTATATGAAGGACCCACGTAGACGTAGGGGCCAACTCGTCAGGAATATTGTCAAATATTACCGCCGAGATGATAGGTTGGATTAGGTTAGGTTATATTACGTTATTGAAGTATATAAATGTCCCACGGAGACGTAGAGGCCAACAAGCCAGGAATGTTGCCTAATATTGCCGCCGAAATGTTAGGTTGGGCTAGGTTAGGTTATATTACGTTATTGATGTATATAAAGGTCCCACGGAGACATACAGGCCAACTCGTCAGGAATGTTGTCAAATATTACCGCCGAGATGATAGGTTGGATTAGGTTAGGTTATATTAAGTTATTGATGTATATGTTGATCCCACGGAGACGCAGAGGCCAACTCGCCAGGTATGTGGTCAAATATTACCGCCGAGATGATAGGTTGTGTTAGGTTTGGTTATATTTCGTTATTAATGTATATGAAGGTCCCACGGAAACGTAGAGTCCAACTCGCCAGGAATGTTGTCAAATATTACAGCCGCGATGATAGATTGGGTTACGTTAGGTTATATTACGTTATTGACGTATATAAAGGTCGCACGGAGGCGTAGATGCCAACTCGCCGGGAATGCTGTCAAATAATAGCGCCGAGAGGTTAGGGTGGCTCAGGTTAGGTTATATTACGTTATTGATGTATATGAAGATCCCACGGAGACGTAGAGGCCAACTCGCCAGGTATGTGGGCACATATTACCGCCGAGTTGATAGGTTGGGTTAGGTTAGGTTATATTACGTTATTGATGTATATGAAGGTCCCACGGAGACGTAGAGGCCAACATGCCAGGAATGTTGTCAAATATTACAGCCGCGATGTTAGATTGGGCTAGGTTAGGTTATATTACGTTATTGATGTATATAAAGGTACCACGGAGACGTAGAGGCCAACTCGTCAGGAATATTGTCAAATATTACCGCCGAGATGATAGGTTGGGGTAGGTTAGGTTATATTACGTTATTGATGTATATGAAGGACCCACGTAGACGTAGGGGCCAACTCGTCAGGAATATTGTCAAATATTACCGCCGAGATGATAGGTTGGATTAGGTTAGGTTATATTACGTTATTGATGTATATAAAGGTCCCACGGAGACGTAGAGGCCAACAAGCCAGGAATGTTGCCAAATATTACCGCCGAGATGTGAGGTTGGGTTAGGTTAGGTTATATTACGTTATTGATGTATATAAATGTCCCACGGAGACGTAGAAGCCAACTCGCCGGGATTGTTGCCAAATATTACCGCCGCGATGTTAGATTGGGTTAGGTTAGGTTAGATTACGTTATTGACGTATATAAAGGTCCCACGGAGACGGAGAGGCCAACATGCCAGGAATGTTGGTCAAATATTACAGCCGCGATGTTAGATTAGGTTAGGTTAGGTTGTATTTCGTTATTGATGTATATGAAGGTCCCACGGAGACGTAGAGGCCAACTCGCCAGGAATGTAGGTCAAATATTACAGCCGCGATGTTAGATTGGGTTAGGTTAGGTTATATTACGTTATTGTTGTATATAAAGGTCCCACGGAGACGTAGAGGCCAACTCGCCAGGAATGTTGTCAAATATTACCGCCGAGATGATAGGTTGGGTTAGGTTAGGTTATATTACGTTATTGATGTATATGAAGGACCCACGTAGACGTAGGGGCCAACTCGTCAGGAATATTGTCAAATATTACCGCCGAGATGATAGGTTGGATTAGGTTAGGTTATATTACGTTATTGATGTATATAAAGGTCCCACGGAGACGTAGAGGCCAACAAGCCAGGAATGTTGCCAAATATTACCGCCGAGATGTGAGGTTGGGTTAGGTTAGGTTATATTACGTTATTGATGTATATAAAGGTCCCACGGAGACGTAGAAGCCACCTCGCCAGGAATGTTGTCAAATATTACAGCCGCGATGTTAGATTGGGTTAGGTTAGGTTATAATACGTTATTGATGTGTATAAAGGTCCCAGGGAGACGTAGACGCCAACAAACCAAGAATGTTGCCAAATATTACCGCCGAGATGTGAGGTTGGGTTAGGTTAGGTTATATTACGTTCTTGATGTATATGAAGGTCCCACGGAGACGTAGAGGCCAACTCCCAAGGTTTGTGTTCAAATATTACCGCCGAAATGATAGGTTGGGTTAGGTTAGGTTATATTTCGTTATTGATGTATATGAAGGTCCCACGGAGACGTAGAGGCCAACTCGCCAGGAATGTTGTGAAATTTTACAGCCGCGATGTTAGATTGGGTTACGTTAGGTTATATTACGTTATTGACGTATATAAAGGTCCCACGGAGACGTAGAGGCCAACTCGCCAGGAATGTTGTGAAATATTACAGCCGAGAGGTTAGGTTGGGTTAGGATACGTTATATTACGTTATTGATGTACATGAGGGGCCCACGGAGACGTAGAGGCCAACACGCCAAGAATGTTGCCAAATATTACCGCCGAGATGATGGGTTGGGTTAGGTTAGGTTATATTTCGTTATTGATGTATATGAAGGTCCCACGGAGACGTAGATGCCAACTCGCCGGGAATGCTGTCAAATAATAGCGCCGAGGGGTTAGGTTGGGTCAGGTTAGGTTATATTACGTTATTGATGTATATGAAGATCCCACGGAGACGTAGAGTCCAACTCGTCAGGAATATTGTCAAATATTACCGCCGAGATGATAGGTTGGATTAGGTTAGGTTATATTACGTTATTGATGTATATAAAGGTCCCACGGAGACGTAGAGGCCAACAAGCCAGGAATGTTGCCAAATATTACCGCCGAGATGTGAGGTTGGGTTAGGTTAGGTTATATTACGTTATTGATGTATATAAAGGTCCCACGGAGACGTAGAAGCCACCTCGCCAGGAATGTTGTCAAATATTACAGCCGCGATGTTAGATTGGGTTAGGTTAGGTTATAATACGTTATTGATGTATATAAAGGTCCCAGGGAGACGTAGACGCCAACAAACCAAGAATGTTGCCAAATATTACCGCCGAGATGTGAGGTTGGGTTAGGTTAGGTTATATTACGTTCTTGATGTATATGAAGGTCCCACGGAGACGTAGAGGCCAACTCGCAAGGTTTGTGTTCAAATATTACCGCCGAAATGATAGGTTGGGTTAGGTTAGGTTATCTTTCGTTATTGATGTATATGAAGGTCCCACGGAGACGTAGAGGCCAACTCGCCAGGAATGTTGTGAAATTTTACAGCCGCGATGTTAGATTGGGTTACGTTAGGTTATATTACGTTATTGACGTATATAAAGGTCCCACGGAGACGTAGAGGCCAACTCGCCAGGAATGTTGTGAAATATTACAGCCGAGAGGTTAGGTTGGGTTAGGATACGTTATATTACGTTATTGATGTACATGAGGGGCCCACGGAGACGTAGAGGCCAACACGCCAGGAATGTTGCCAAATATTACCGCCGAGATGATGGGTTGGGTTAGGTTAGGTTATATTTCGTTATTGATGTATATGAAGGTCCCACGGAGACGTAGATGCCAACTCGCCGGGAATGCTGTCAAATAATAGCGCCGAGGGGTTAGGTTGGGTCAGGTTAGGTTATATTACGTTATTGATGTATATGAAGATCCCACGGAGACGTAGAGTCCAACTTGTCAGGAATATTGTCAAATATTACCGCCGAGATGATAGGTTGGATTAGGTTAGGTTATATTACGTTATTGATGTATATAAAGGTCCCACGGAGACGTAGAGGCCAACAAGCCAGGAATGTTGCCAAATATTACCGCCGAGATGTGAGGTTGGGTTAGGTTAGGTTATATTACGTTATTGATGTATATAAAGGTCCCACGGAGACGTAGAAGCCACCTCGCCAGGAATGTTGTCAAATATTACAGCCGCGATGTTGGATTGGGTTAGGTTAGGTTATAATACGTTATTGATGTATATAAAGGTCCCAGGGAGACGTAGACGCCAACAAACCAAGAATGTTGCCAAATATTACCGCCGAGATGTGAGGTTGGGTTAGGTTAGGTTATATTACGTTCTTGATGTATATGAAGGTCCCACGGAGACGTAGAGGCCAACTCGCAAGGTTTGTGTTCAAATATTACCGCCGAAATGATAGGTTGGGTTAGGTTAGGTTATATTTCGTTATTGATGTATATGAAGGTCCCACGGAGACGTAGAGGCCAACTCGCCAGGAATGTTGTGAAATTTTACAGCCGCGATGTTAGATTGGGTTACGTTAGGTTATATTACGTTATTGACGTATATAAAGGTCCCACGGAGACGTAGAGGCCAACTCGCCAGGAATGTTGTGAAATATTACAGCCGAGAGGTTAGGTTGGGTTAGGATACGTTATATTACGTTATTGATGTACATGAGGGGCCCACGGAGACGTAGAGGCCAACACGCCAGGAATGTTGCCAAATATTACCGCCGAGATGATGGGTTGGGTTAGGTTAGGTTATATTTCGTTATTGATGTATATGAAGGTCCCACGGAGACGTAGATGCCAACTCGCCGGGATTGTTGCCAAATATTACCGCCGCGATGTTAGATTGGGTTAGGTTAGGTTAGATTACGTTATTGACGTATATAAAGGTCCCACGGAGACGGAGAGGCCAACATGCCAGGAATGTTGGTCAAATATTACAGCCGCGATGTTAGATTAGGTTAGGTTAGGTTATATTACGTTATTGTTGTATATAAAGGTCCCACGGAGACGTAGAGGCCAACTCGCCGGGAATGTTGCCAAATATTACAGCCGCGATGTCAGATTGGGTTACGTTAGGTTATATTACGATATTGACGTATATAAAGGTCCCACGGAAACGTAGAGGCCAACTCGCCAGGAATGTTGTCAAATATTACCGCCGAAATGTTAGGTTGGGATAGGTTAGGTTATATTAAGTTATTGATGTATATGAAGATCCCACGGAGACGCAGAGGCCAACTCGCCAGGTATGTGGTCAAATATTACCGCCGAGATGATAGGTTGGGTTAGGTTTGGTTATATTTCGTTATTAATGTATATGAAGGACCCACGGAGACGTAGAGTCCAACTCGCCTGGAATGTTGTCAAATATTACAGCCGCGATGTTAGATTGGGCTAGGTTAGGTTATATTACGTTATTGATGTATATATAGGTACCACGGAGACGTAGAGGCCAACTCGTCAGGAATATTGTCAAATATTACCGCCGAGATGATAGGTTGGGTTAGGTTAGGTTATATTACGTTATTGATGTATATGAAGGACCCACGTAGACGTAGGGGCCAACTCGTCAGGAATATTGTCAAATATTACCGCCGAGATGATAGGTTGGATTAGGTTAGGTTATATTACGTTATTGATGTATATAAAGGTCCCACGGAGACGTAGAGGCCAACAAGCCAGGAATGTTGCCAAATATTACCGCCGAGATGTGAGGTTGGGTTAGGTTAGGTTATATTACGTTATTGATGTATATAAAGGTCCCACGGAGACGTAGAAGCCAACTCGCCGGGATTGTTGCCAAATATTACCGCCGCGATGTTAGATTGGGTTAGGTTAGGTTAGATTACGTTATTGACGTATATAAAGGTCCCACGGAGACGGAGAGGCCAACATGCCAGGAATGTTGGTCAAATATTACAGCCGCGATGTTAGATTAGGTTAGGTTAGGTTGTATTTCGTTATTGATGTATATGAAGGTCCCACGGAGACGTAGAGGCCAACTCGCCAGGAATGTAGGTCAAATATTACAGCCGCGATGTTAGATTGGGTTAGGTTAGGTTATATTACGTTATTGTTGTATATAAAGGTCCCACGGAGACGTAGAGGCCAACTCGCCAGGAATGTTGTCAAATATTACCGCCGAGATGATAGGTTGGGTTAGGTTAGGTTATATTACGTTATTGATGTATATGAAGGACCCACGTAGACGTAGGGGCCAACTCGTCAGGAATATTGTCAAATATTACCGCCGAGATGATAGGTTGGATTAGGTTAGGTTATATTACGTTATTGATGTATATAAAGGTCCCACGGAGACGTAGAGGCCAACAAGCCAGGAATGTTGCCAAATATTACCGCCGAGATGTGAGGTTGGGTTAGGTTAGGTTATATTACGTTATTGATGTATATAAAGGTCCCACGGAGACGTAGAAGCCACCTCGCCAGGAATGTTGTCAAATATTACAGCCGCGATGTTAGGTTGGGTTAGGTTAGGTTATAATACGTTATTGATGTGTATAAAGGTCCCAGGGAGACGTAGACGCCAACAAACCAAGAATGTTGCCAAATATTACCGCCGAGATGTGAGGTTGGGTTAGGTTAGGTTATATTACGTTCTTGATGTATATGAAGGTCCCACGGAGACGTAGAGGCCAACTCCCAAGGTTTGTGTTCAAATATTACCGCCGAAATGATAGGTTGGGTTAGGTTAGGTTATATTTCGTTATTGATGTATATGAAGGTCCCACGGAGACGTAGAGGCCAACTCGCCAGGAATGTTGTGAAATTTTACAGCCGCGATGTTAGATTGGGTTACGTTAGGTTATATTACGTTATTGACGTATATAAAGGTCCCACGGAGACGTAGAGGCCAACTCGCCAGGAATGTTGTGAAATATTACAGCCGAGAGGTTAGGTTGGGTTAGGATACGTTATATTACGTTATTGATGTACATGAGGGGCCCACGGAGACGTAGAGGCCAACACGCCAGGAATGTTGCCAAATATTACCGCCGAGATGATGGGTTGGGTTAGGTTAGGTTATATTTCGTTATTGATGTATATGAAGGTCCCACGGAGACGTAGATGCCAACTCGCCGGGAATGCTGTCAAATAATAGCGCCGAGGGGTTAGGTTGGGTCAGGTTAGGTTATATTACGTTATTGATGTATATGAAGATCCCACGGAGACGTAGAGTCCAACTCGTCAGGAATATTGTCAAATATTACCGCCGAGATGATAGGTTGGATTAGGTTAGGTTATATTACGTTATTGATGTATATAAAGGTCCCACGGAGACGTAGAGGCCAACAAGCCAGGAATGTTGCCAAATATTACCGCCGAGATGTGAGGTTGGGTTAGGTTAGGTTATATTACGTTATTGATGTATATAAAGGTCCCACGGAGACGTAGAAGCCACCTCGCCAGGAATGTTGTCAAATATTACAGCCGCGATGTTAGATTGGGTTAGGTTAGGTTATAATACGTTATTGATGTATATAAAGGTCCCAGGGAGACGTAGACGCCAACAAACCAAGAATGTTGCCAAATATTACCGCCGAGATGTGAGGTTGGGTTAGGTTAGGTTATATTACGTTCTTGATGTATATGAAGGTCCCACGGAGACGTAGAGGCCAACTCGCAAGGTTTGTGTTCAAATATTACCGCCGAAATGATAGGTTGGGTTAGGTTAGGTTATATTTCGTTATTGATGTATATGAAGGTCCCACGGAGACGTAGAGGCCAACTCGCCAGGAATGTTGTGAAATTTTACAGCCGCGATGTTAGATTGGGTTACGTTAGGTTATATTACGTTATTGACGTATATAAAGGTCCCACGGAGACGTAGAGGCCAACTCGCCAGGAATGTTGTGAAATATTACAGCCGAGAGGTTAGGTTGGGTTAGGATACGTTATATTACGTTATTGATGTACATGAGGGGCCCACGGAGACGTAGAGGCCAACACGCCAGGAATGTTGCCAAATATTACCGCCGAGATGATGGGTTGGGTTAGGTTAGGTTATATTTCGTTATTGATGTATATGAAGGTCCCACGGAGACGTAGATGCCAACTCGCCGGGAATGCTGTCAAATAATAGCGCCGAGGGGTTAGGTTGGGTCAGGTTAGGTTATATTACGTTATTGATGTATATGAAGATCCCACGGAGACGTAGAGTCCAACTCGTCAGGAATATTGTCAAATATTACCGCCGAGATGATAGGTTGGATTAGGTTAGGTTATATTACGTTATTGATGTATATAAAGGTCCCACGGAGACGTAGAGGCCAACAAGCCAGGAATGTTGCCAAATATTACCGCCGAGATGTGAGGTTGGGTTAGGTTAGGTTATATTACGTTATTGATGTATATAAAGGTCCCACGGAGACGTAGAAGCCACCTCGCCAGGAATGTTGTCAAATATTACAGCCGCGATGTTAGATTGGGTTAGGTTAGGTTATAATACGTTATTGATGTATATAAAGGTCCCAGGGAGACGTAGACGCCAACAAACCAAGAATGTTGCCAAATATTACCGCCGAGATGTGAGGTTGGGTTAGGTTAGGTTATATTACGTTCTTGATGTATATGAAGGTCCCACGGAGACGTAGAGGCCAACTCGCAAGGTTTGTGTTCAAATATTACCGCCGAAATGATAGGTTGGGTTAGGTTAGGTTATATTTCGTTATTGATGTATATGAAGGTCCCACGGAGACGTAGAGGCCAACTCGCCAGGAATGTTGTGAAATTTTACAGCCGCGATGTTAGATTGGGTTACGTTAGGTTATATTACGTTATTGACGTATATAAAGGTCCCACGGAGACGTAGAGGCCAACTCGCCAGGAATGTTGTGAAATATTACAGCCGAGAAGTTAGGTTGGGTTAGGATACGTTATATTACGTTATTGATGCACATGAGGGGCCCACGGAGACGTAGAGGCCAACACGCCAGGAATGTTGCCAAATATTACCGCCGAGATGATGGGTTGGGTTAGGTTAGGATATATTTCGTTATTGATGTATATGAAGGTCCCACGGAGACGTAGATGCCAACTCGCCGGGAATGCTGTCAAATAATAGCGCCGAGGGGTTAGGTTGGGTTAGGTTTGGTTATATTTCGTTATTGATGTATATGAAGGTCCCACGGAGACGTAGAGACCAACATGCCAGGAATGTTGTCAAATATTACAGCCGCGATGTTAGATTGGGCTAGGTTAGGTTATATTACGATATTGATGTATATAAAGGTCCCACGGAGACGTAGAAGCCAACTCGCCAGGATTGTTGCCAAATATTACCGCCGCGATGTTAGATTGGGTTAGGTTAGGTTAGATTACGTTATTGCCGTATATAAAGGTCCCACGGAGACCTAGAGGCCAACATGCCAGGAAAGTTGGTCAAATATTACAGCCGCGATGTTAGATTGGGTTAGGTTAGGTTATATTACGTTATTGTTGTATATAAAGGTCCCACGGAGACGTAGAGGCCAACTCGCCGGGAATGTTGCCAAATATTACAGCCGCGATGTCAGATTGGGTTACGTTAGGTTATATTACGTTATTGACGTATATAAAGGTCCCACGGAAACGTAGAGGCCAACTCGCCAGGAATGTTGTCAAATATTACCGCCGAAATGTTAGGTTGGGATAGGTTAGGTTATATTAAGTTATTGATGTATATGAAGATCCCACGGAGACGCAGAGGCCAACTCGCCAGGTATGTGGTCAAATATTACCGCCGAGATGATAGGTTGGGTTAGGTTTGGTTATATTTCGTTATTAATGTATATGAAGGTCCCACGGAGACGTAGAGTCCAACTCGCCAGGAATGTTGTCAAATATTACAGCCGCGATGTTAGATTGGGTTAGGTTAGGTTATATTACGTTATTGATGTATATGAAGATCCCACGGAGACGTAGAGGCCAACTCGCCAGGTATGTGGTCAAATATTACCGCCGAGATGATAGGTTGGGTTAGGTTTGGTTATACTTCGTTATTAATGTATATGAAGGACCCACGGAGACGTAGAGTCCAACTCGCCTGGAATGTTGTCAAATATTACAGCCGCGATGTTAGATTGGGTCAGGTTAGGTTATATTACGTTATTGATGTATATGAAGATCCCACGGAGGCGTAGAGGCCAACTCGCCAGGTATGTGGTCACATATTACCGCCGAAATGTTAGGTTGGGTTAGGTTAGGTTATATTACGTTATTGATGTACATAAAGGTCCCACGGAAACGTAGAGGCCAACAAGCCAGGAATGTTGCCAAATAATGCCGCCGAAATGTTAGGTTGGGTTAGGTTAGGTTATATTACGTTATTGATGTATATAAAGGTCCCATGGAGACATAGAGGCCAACTCGTCAGGAATGTTGTCAAATATTACCGCCGAGATGATAGGTTGGGTTAGGTTAGGTTACATTACGTTATTGATTTATATGAAGGACCCACGTAGACGTAGGGGCCAACTCGTCAGGAATATTGTCAAATATTACCGCCGAGATGATAGGTTGGATTAGGTTAGGTTATATTACGTTATTGAAGTATATAAATGTCCCACGGAGACGTAGAGGCCAACAAGCCAGGAATGTTGCCTAATATTGCCGCCGAAATGTTAGGTTGGGCTAGGTTAGGTTATATTACGTTATTGATGTATATAAAGGTCCCACGGAGACATACAGGCCAACTCGTCAGGAATGTTGTCAAATATTACCGCCGAGATGATAGGTTGGATTAGGTTAGGTTATATTAAGTTATTGATGTATATGTAGATCCCACGGAGACGCAGAGGCCAACTCGACAGGTATGTGGTCAAATATTACCGCCGAGATGATAGGTTGTGTTAGGTTTGGTTATATTTCGTTATTAATGTATATGAAGGTCCCACGGAAACGTAGAGTCCAACTCGCCAGGAATGTTGTCAAATATTACAGCCGCGATGTTAGATTGAGCTAGGTTAGGTTATATTACGATATTGATGTATATAAAGGTCCCACGGAGACGTAGAAGCCAACTCGCCAGGATTGTTGCCAAATATTACCGCCGCGATGTTAGATTGGGTTAGGTTAGGTTAGATTACGTTATTGCCGTATATAAAGGTCCCACGGAGACCTAGAGGCCAACATGCCAGGAAAGTTGGTCAAATATTACAGCCGCGATGTTAGATTGGGTTAGGTTAGGTTATATTACGTTATTGTTGTATATAAAGGTCCCACGGAGACGTAGAGGCCAACTCGCCGGGAATGTTGCCAAATATTACAGCCGCGATGTCAGATTGGGTTACGTTAGGTTATATTACGTTATTGACGTATATAAAGGTCCCACGGAAACGTAGAGGCCAACTCGCCAGGAATGTTGTCAAATATTACCGCCGAAATGTTAGGTTGGGATAGGTTAGGTTATATTAAGTTATTGATGTATATGAAGATCCCACGGAGACGCAGAGGCCAACTCGCCAGGTATGTGGTCAAATATTACCGCCGAGATGATAGGTTGGGTTAGGTTTGGTTATATTTCGTTATTAATGTATATGAAGGTCCCACGGAGACGTAGAGTCCAACTCGCCAGGAATGTTGTCAAATATTACAGCCGCGATGTTAGATTGGGTTAGGTTAGGTTATATTACGTTATTGATGTATATGAAGATCCCACGGAGACGTAGAGGCCAACTCGCCAGGTATGTGGTCAAATATTACCGCCGAGATGATAGGTTGGGTTAGGTTTGGTTATACTTCGTTATTAATGTATATGAAGGACCCACGGAGACGTAGAGTCCAACTCGCCTGGAATGTTGTCAAATATTACAGCCGCGATGTTAGATTGGGTCAGGTTAGGTTATATTACGTTATTGATGTATATGAAGATCCCACGGAGGCGTAGAGGCCAACTCGCCAGGTATGTGGTCACATATTACCGCCGAAATGTTAGGTTGGGTTAGGTTAGGTTATATTACGTTATTGATGTACATAAAGGTCCCACGGAGACGTAGAGGCCAACAAGCCAGGAATGTTGCCAAATAATGCCGCCGAAATGTTAGGTTGGGTTAGGTTAGGTTATATTACGTTATTGATGTATATAAAGGTCCCATGGAGACATAGAGGCCAACTCGTCAGGAATGTTGCCAAATATTACCGCCGAGATGATAGGTTGGATTAGGTTAGGTTATATTAAGTTATTGATGTATATGAATATCCCACGGAGATGAAGAGGCCAACTCGCCAGGTATGTGGTCACATATTACCGCCGAGTTGATAGGTTGGGTTAGGTTAGGTTATATTACGTTATTGATGTGTATGAAGGTCCCACGGAGACGTAGAGGCCAACATGCCAGGAATGTTGTCAAATATTACAGCCGCGATGTTAGATTGGGCTAGGTTAGGTTATATTACGTTATTGATGTATATATAGGTACCACGGAGACGTAGAGGCCAACTCGTCAGGAATATTGTCAAATATTACCGCCGAGATGATAGGTTGGGTTAGGTTAGGTTATATTACGTTATTGATGTATATGAAGGACCCACGTAGACGTAGGGGCCAACTCGCCAGGTATGTGGTCACATATTACCGCCGAGTTGATAGGTTGGGTTAGGTTAGGTTATATTACGTTATTGATGTATATGAAGGTCCCACGGAGACGTAGAGGCCAACTCGCAAGGTTTGTGTTCAAATATTACCGCCGAGATGATAGGTTGGGTTAGGTTAGGTTATATTACGTTATTGATGTATATAAAGGTCCCACGGAGACGTAGAGGCCAACTCGCCAGGAATGTTGTCAAATATTACAGCCGCGATGTTAGATTGGGTTAGGTTAGGTTATAATACGTTATTGATGTATATAAAGGTCCCAGGGAGACGTAGAGGCCAACAAACCAAGAATGTTGCCAAATATTACCGACGAGATTGTGAGGTTGGGTTAGGTTAGGTTATATTACGTTATTGATGTATATAAAGGTCCCACGGAGACGTAGAAGCCAACTCGCCAGGAGTGTTTTCAAATATTACAGCCGCGATGTTAGATTGGGTTAGGTTAGGTTATAATACGTTATTGATGTATATAAAGGTCCCAGGGAGACGTAGAGGCCAACAAACCAAGAATGTTGCCAAATATTACCGCCGAGATGTGAGGTTGGGTTAGGTTAGGTTATATTACGTTCTTGATGTATATGAAGGTCCCACGGAGACGTAGAGGCCAACTCGCAAGGTTTGTGTTCAAATATTACCGCCGAGATGATAGGTTGGGTTAGGTTAGGTTATATTTCGTTATTGATGTATATGAAGGTCCCACGGAGACGTAGAGGCCAACTCGCCAGGAATGTTGTGAAATTTTACAGCCGCGATGTTAGATTGGGAGCGTTAGGTTATATTACGTTATTGACGTATATAAAGGTCCCACGGAGACGTAGAGGCCAACTCGCCAGGAATGTGGTGAAATATTACAGCCGAGAAGTTAGGTTGGGTTAGGATACGTTATATTACGTTATTGATGCACATGAGGGGCCCACGGAGACGTAGAGGCCAACACGCCAGGAATGTTGCCAAATATTACCGCCGAGATGATGGGTTGGGTTAGGTTAGGATATATTTCGTTATTGATGTATATGAAGGTCCCACGGAGACGTAGATGCCAACTCGCCGGGAATGCTGTCAAATAATAGCGCCGAGGGGTTAGGTTGGGTCAGGTTAGGTTATATTACGTTATTGATGTATATGAAGATCCCACGGAGACGTAGAGGCCAACTCGCCAGGTATGTGGTCAAATATTACCGCCGAGATGATAGGTTGGGTTAGGTTTGGTTATATTTCGTTATTGATGTATATGAAGGTCCCACGGAGACGTAGAGACCAACATGCCAGGAATGTTGTCAAATATTACAGCCGCGATGTTAGATTGGGCTAGGTTAGGTTATATTACGATATTGATGTATATAAAGGTCCCACGGAGACGTAGAAGCCAACTCGCCAGGATTGTTGCCAAATATTACCGCCGCGATGTTAGATTGGGTTAGGTTAGGTTAGATTACGTTATTGCCGTATATAAAGGTCCCACGGAGACCTAGAGGCCAACATGCCAGGAAAGTTGGTCAAATATTACAGCCGCGATGTTAGATTGGGTTAGGTTAGGTTATATTACGTTATTGTTGTATATAAAGGTCCCACGGAGACGTAGAGGCCAACTCGCCGGGAATGTTGCCAAATATTACAGCCGCGATGTCAGATTGGGTTACGTTAGGTTATATTACGTTATTGACGTATATAAAGGTCCCACGGAAACGTAGAGGCCAACTCGCCAGGAATGTTGTCAAATATTACCGCCGAAATGTTAGGTTGGGATAGGTTAGGTTATATTAAGTTATTGATGTATATGAAGATCCCACGGAGACGCAGAGGCCAACTCGCCAGGTATGTGGTCAAATATTACCGCCGAGATGATAGGTTGGGTTAGGTTTGGTTATATTTCGTTATTAATGTATATGAAGGTCCCACGGAGACGTAGAGTCCAACTCGCCAGGAATGTTGTCAAATATTACAGCCGCGATGTTAGATTGGGTTAGGTTAGGTTATATTACGTTATTGATGTATATGAAGATCCCACGGAGACGTAGAGGCCAACTCGCCAGGTATGTGGTCAAATATTACCGCCGAGATGATAGGTTGGGTTAGGTTTGGTTATACTTCGTTATTAATGTATATGAAGGACCCACGGAGACGTAGAGTCCAACTCGCCTGGAATGTTGTCAAATATTACAGCCGCGATGTTAGATTGGGTCAGGTTAGGTTATATTACGTTATTGATGTATATGAAGATCCCACGGAGGCGTAGAGGCCAACTCGCCAGGTATGTGGTCACATATTACCGCCGAAATGTTAGGTTGGGTTAGGTTAGGTTATATTACGTTATTGATGTACATAAAGGTCCCACGGAGACGTAGAGGCCAACAAGCCAGGAATGTTGCCAAATAATGCCGCCGAAATGTTAGGTTGGGTTAGGTTAGGTTATATTACGTTATTGATGTATATAAAGGTCCCATGGAGACATAGAGGCCAACTCGTCAGGAATGTTGTCAAATATTACCGCCGAGATGATAGGTTGGGTTAGGTTAGGTTATATTACGTTATTGATTTATATGAAGGACCCACGTAGACATAGGGGCCAACTCGTCAGGAATATTGTCAAATATTACCGCCGAGATGATAGGTTGGATTAGGTTAGGGTATATTACGTTATTGAAGTATATAAATGTCCCACGGAGACGTAGAGGCCAATAAGCCAGGAATGTTGCCTAATATTGCCGCCGAAATGTTAGGTTGGGCTAGGTTAGGTTATATTACGTTATTGATGTATATAAAGGTCCCACGGAGACATACAGGCCAACTCGTCAGGAATGTTGTCAAATATTACCGCCGAGATGATAGGTTGGATTAGGTTAGGTTATATTAAGTTATTGATGTATATGTAGATCCCACGGAGACGCAGAGGCCAACTCGACAGGTATGTGGTCAAATATTACCGCCGAGATGATAGGTTGTGTTAGGTTTGGTTATATTTCGTTATTAATGTATATGAAGGTCCCACGGAAACGTAGAGTCCAACTCGCCAGGAATGTTGTCAAATATTACAGCCGAGAGGTTAGGTTGGGTTAGGATACGTTATATTACGTTATTGATGTACATGAGGGGCCCACGGAGACGTAGAGGCCAACACGCCAGGAATGTTGCCAAATATTACCGCCGAGATGATGGGTTGGGTTAGGTTAGGTTATATTTCGTTATTGATGTATATGAAGGTCCCACGGAGACGTAGATGCCAACTCGCCGGGAATGCTGTCAAATAATAGCGCCGAGGGGTTAGGTTGGGTCAGGTTAGGTTATATTACGTTATTGATGTATATGAAGATCCCACGGAGACGTAGAGGCCAACTCGCCAGGTATGTGGTCAAATATTACCGCCGAGATGATAGGTTGGGTTAGGTTTGGTTATATTACGTTATTGATGTATATAAAGGTCCCACGGAGACGTAGAGGCCAACTCGCCAGGAATGTTGTGAAATTTTACAGCCGCGATGTTAGATTGGGTTACGTTAGGTTATATTACGTTATTGACGTATATAAAGGTCCCACGGAGACGTAGAGGCCAACTCGCCAGGAATGTTGTGAAATATTACAGCCGAGAGGTTAGGTTGGGTTAGGATACGTTATATTACGTTATTGATGCACATGAGGGGCCCTCGGAGACGTAGAGGCCAACACGGCAGGAATGTTGCCAAATATTACCGCCGAGATGATGGGTTGGGTTAGGTTAGGTTATATTTCGTTATTGATGTATATGAAGGTCCCACGGAGACGTAGATGCCAACTCGCCGGGAATGCTGTCAATTAATAGCGCCGAGGGGTTAGGTTGGGTCAGGTTAGGTTATATTACGTTATTGATGTAAATGAAGATCCCACGGAGACGTAGAGGCCAACTCGCCAGGAATGTTGTGAAATATTACCGCCGAGAGGTTAGGTTGGGTTAGGTTACGTTATATTACGTTAATGATGTACATGAGGGGCCCACGGAGACGTAGAGGCCAACAAGCCAGGAATGTTGCCAAATATTACCGCCGTGATGATAGGTTGGGTTAGGTTAGGTTATATTTCGTTATTGATGTATATGAAGGTCCCACGGAGACGTAGATGCCAACCCGCCGGGAATGCTGTCAAATAATGGCGCCGAGAGGTTAGGTTGGGTCAGGTTAGGTTATATTACGTTATTGATGTATATGAAGATCCCACGGAGGCGTAGAGACCAACTCGCCAGGTATGTGGTCACATATTACCGCCGAAATGTTAGGTTGGGTTAGGTTAGGTTATATTACGTTATTGATGTACATAAAGGTCCCACGGCGACGTAGAGGCCAACAAGCCAGGAATGTTGCCAAATAATGCCGCCGAAATGTTAGGTTGGGTTAGGTTAGGTTATATTACGTTATTGATGTATATAAAGGTCCCACGGAGACATAGAGGCCAACTCGTCAGGAATGTTGTCAAATATTACCGCCGAGATGATAGGTTGGATTAGGTTAGGTTATATTAAGTTATTGATGTATATGAATATCCCACGGAGACGCAGAGGCCAACTCGCCAGGTATGTGGTCACATATTACCGCCGAGTTGATAGGTTGGGTTAGGTTAGGTTATATTACGTTATTGATGTATATAAAGGTCCCACGGAGACGTAGAGGCCAACAAGCCAGGAATGTTGCCAAATATTACCGCCGAGATGTGAGGTTGGGTTAGGTTAGGTTATATTACGTTATTGATGTATATAAAGGTCCCACGGAGACGTAGAAGCCAACTCGCCGGGATTGTTGCCAAATATTACCGCCGCGATGTTAGATTGGGTTAGGTTAGGTTAGATTACGTTATTGACGTATATAAAGGTCCCACGGAGACGGAGAGGCCAACATGCCAGGAATGTTGGTCAAATATTACAGCCGCGATGTTAGATTAGGTTAGGTTAGGTTATATTTCGTTATTGATGTATATGAAGGTCCCACGGAGACGTAGAGGCCAACTCGCCAGGAATGTAGGTCAAATATTACAGCCGCGATGTTAGATTGGGTTAGGTTTGGTTATATTTCGTTATTGATGTATATGAAGGTCCCACGGAGACGTAGAGACCAACATGCCAGGAATGTTGTCAAATATTACAGCCGCGATGTTAGATTGGGTTAGGTTAGGTTATATTACGTTATTGATGTATATGAAGATCCCACGGAGACGCAGAGGCCAACTCGCCAGGAATGTTGTCAAATATTACCGCCGAGATGATAGGTTGGGTTAGGTTAGGTTATATTACGTTATTGATTTATATGAAGGACCCACGTAGACGTAGGGGCCAACTCGTCAGGAATATTGTCAAATATTACCGCCGAGGGGTTAGGTTGGATTAGCTTAGGTTATATTACGTTACTGATGTATATAAAGGTCCCACGGAGACGTAGAAGCCAACAAGCCAGGAATGTTGGTCAAATATTACAGCCGCGATGTGAGATTGGGTTAGGTTAGGTTATATTACGTTATTGTTGTATATAAAGGTCCCACGGAGACGTAGAGGCCAACTCGCCAGGAATGTTGTCAAATATTACCGCCGAGATGATAGGTTGGGTTAGGTTAGGTAATATTACGTTATTGATGTATATAAAGGTCCCACGGAGACATAGAGGCCAACTCGTCAGGAATGTTGTCAAATATTACAGCCGCGATGTTAGATTGGGTTAGGTTAGGTTATATTACGTTATTGATGTATATAAAGGTCCCACGGAGACATAGAGGCCAACTCGTCAGGAATGTTGTCAAATATTACCGCCGAGATGATAGGTTGGATTAGGTTAGGTTATATTAAGTTATTGATGTATATGAAGATCCCACGGAGACGCAGAGGCCAACTCGCCAGGTATGTGGTCAAATATTACCGCCGAGATGTGAGGTTGGGTTAGGTTAGGTTATATTACGTTATTGATGTATATAAAGGTCCCACGGAGACGTAGAAGCCACCTCGCCAGGAATGTTGTCAAATATTACAGCCGAGAGGTTAGGTTGGGTTAGGTTACGTTACATTACGTTATTGATGTACATGAGGGGCCCACGGAGACGTAGAGGCCAACAAGCCAGGAATGTTGCCAAATATTACCGCCGTGATGATAGGTTGGGTTAGGTTAGGTTATATTTCGTTATTGATGTATATGAAGGTCCCACGGAGACGTAGATGCCAACCCTCCGGGAATGCTGTCAAATAATGGCGCCGAGAGGTTAGGTTGGGTCAGGTTAGGTTATATTACGTTATTGATGTATATGAAGATCCCACGGAGGCGTAGAGGCCAACTCGCCAGGTATGTGGTCACATATTACCGCCGAAATGTTAGGTTGGGTTAGGTTATGTTATATTACGTTATTGATGTACATAAAGGTCCCACGGAGACGTAGAGGCCAACAAGCCAGGAATGTTGCCAAATAATGCCGCCGAAATGTTAGGTTGGGTTAGGTTATGTTATATTACGTTATTGATGTATATAAAGGTCCCACGGAGACATAGAGGCCAACTCGTCAGGAATGTTGTCAAATATTACCGCCGAGATGATAGGTTGGATTAGGTTAGGTTATATTAAGTTATTGATGTATATGAAGAACCCACGGAGACGCAGAGGCCAACTCGCCAGGTATGTGGTCACATATTACCGCCGAGTTGATAGGTTGGGTTAGGTTAGGTTATATTACGTTATTGATGTATATGAAGGTCCCACGGAGACGTAGAGGCCAACATGCCAGGAATGTTGTCAAATATTACAGCCGCGATGTTAGTTTGGGCTAGGTTAGGTTATATTACGTTATTTATGTATATAAAGGTACCACGGAGACGTAGAGGCCAACTCGTCAGGAATATTGTCAAATATTACCGCCGAGATGATAGGTTGGATTAGGTTAGGTTATATTACGTTATTGATGTATATGAAGGACCCACGTAGACGTAGGTGCCAGCTCGTCAGGAATATTGTCAAATATTACCGCCGAGATGATAGGTTGGATTAGGTTAGGTTATATTACGTTATTGATGTATATAAAGGTCCCACGGAGACGTAGACTCCAACTCACCAGGAATGTAGGTCAAATATTACAGCCGCGATGTTAGATTGGGTTAGGTTAGGTTATATTACGTTATTGTTGTATATAAAGTTCGCACGGAGACGTAGAGGCCAACTCGCCAGGAATGTTGTCACATATTACCGCCGAAGTGATAGGTTGGGTTAGGTTAGGTTATATTACGTTATTGGTGTATATGAAGGACCCACGTAGACGTAGGGGCCAACTCGTCAGGAATATTGTCAAATATTACCGCCGAGATGATAGGTTGGATTAGGTTAGGTTATATTACGTTATTGATGTATATAAAGGTCCCACGGAGACGTAGAGGCCAACAAGCCAGGAATGTCGCCAAATATTACCGCCGAGATGTGAGGTTGGCTTAGGTTAGGTTATATTACGTTCTTGATGTATATGAAGGTCCAACGGAGACGTAGAGGCCAACTCGCAAGGTATGTGTTCAAATATTACCGCCGAGATGATAGGTTGGGTTAGGTTAGGTTATATTTCGTTATTGATGTATATGAAGGTCCCACGGAGACGTAGAGGCCAACTCGCCAGGAATGTTGTGAAATTTTACAGCCGTGATGTTAGATTGGGTTACGTTAGGTTATATTACGTTATTGACGTATATAAAGGTCCCACGGAGACGTAGAGGCCAACTCGCCAGGTATGTTGTGAAATATTACCGCCGAGAGGTTAGGGTGGGTTAGGATACGTTATATTACGTTATTGATGTACATGAGGGGCCCACGGAGACGTAGAGGCCAACACGCCAGGAATGTTGCCAAATATTACCGCCGAGATGATCGGTTGGGTTAGGTTAGGTTATATTTCGTTATTGATGTATATGAAGGTCCCACGGAGACGTAGATGCCAACTCGCCGGGAATGCTGTCAAATAATAGCGCCGAGGGGTTAGGTTGGGTCAGGTTAGGTTATATTACGTTATTGATGTATATGAAGATCCCACGGAGACGTAGAGGCCAACTCGCCAGGTATGTGGTCAAATATTACCGCCGAGATGATAGGTTGGGTTAGGTTTGGTTATATTTCGTTATTAATGTATATGAAGGTCCCACGGAGACGTAGAGGCCAACATGCCAGGAATATTGTCAAATATTACAGCCGCGATGTTAGTTTGGGCTAGGTTAGGTTATATTACGTTATTTATGTATATAAAGGTACCACGGAGACGTAGAGGCCAACAAGCCAGGAATGTTGCCAAATATTACCGCCGAGATGTGAGGTTGGGTTAGGTTAGGTTATATTACGTTATTGATGTATATAAAGGTCCCACGGAGACGTAGAAGCCAACTCGCCGGGATTGTTGCCAAATATTACCGCCGCGATGTTAGATTGGGTTAGGTTAGGTTAGATTACGTTATTGGCGTATATAAAGGTCCCACGGAGACGGAGAGGCCAACATGCCAGGAATGTTGGTCATATATTACTGCCGCGATGTTAGATTTAGTTAGGTTAGGTTATATTTCGTTATTGATGTATATGAAGGTCCCACGGAGACGTAGAGGCCAACTCACCAGGAATGTAGGTCAAATATTACAGCCGCGATGTTAGATTGGGTTAGGTTAGGTTATATTACGTTATTGTTGTATATAAAATTCGCACGGAGACGTAGAGGCCAACTCGCCAGGAATGTTGTCACATATTACCGCCGAGATGATAGGTTGGGTTAGGTTAGGTTATATTACGTTATTGGTGTATATGAAGGACCCACGGAGGCGTAGAGGCCAACTCGCCAGGTATGTGGTCACATATTACCGCCGAAATGTTAGGTTGGGTTAGGTTATGTTATATTACGTTATTGATGTACATAAAGATCCCACGGAGACGTAGAGGCCAACAAGCCAGGAATGTCGCCAAATATTACCGCCGAGATGTGAGGTTGGCTTAGGTTAGGTTATATTACGTTCTTGATGTATATGAAGGTCCAATGGAGACGTAGAGGCCAACTCGCAAGGTATGTGTTCAAATATTACCGCCGAGATGATAGGTTGGGTTAGGTTAGGTTATATTTCGTTATTGATGTATATGAAGGTCCCACGGAGACGTAGAGGCCAACTCGCCAGGAATGTTGTGAAATTTTACAGCCGTGATGTTAGATTGGGTTACGTTAGGTTATATTACGTTATTGACGTATATAAAGGTCCCACGGAGACGTAGAGGCCAACTCGCCAGGAATGTTGTGAAATATTACCGCCGAGAGGTTAGGTTGGGTTAGGATACGTTATATTACGTTATTGATGTACATGAGGGGCCCACGGAGACGTAGAGGCCAACACGCCAGGAATGTTGCCAAATATTACCGCCGAGATGATCAGTTGGGTTAGGTTAGGTTATATTTCGTTATTGATGTATATAAAGGTCCACCGGAGACGTAGAGGCCAACAAGCCAGGAATGTTGCCAAATATTGCCGCCGAAATGTTAGGTTGGGTTAGGTTAGGTTATATTACGTTATTGATGTATATAAAGGTCCCACGGAGACATAGAGGCCAACTCGTCAGGAATGTTGTCAAATATTACCGCCGAGATGATAGGTTGGATTAGGTTAGGTTATATTAAGTTATTGATGTATATGAAGATCCCACGGAGACGCAGAGGCCAACTCGCCAGGTATGTGGTCAAATATTACCGCCGAGATGATAGGTTGTGTTAGGTTTGGTTATACTTCGTTATTAATGTATATGAAGGTCCCACGGAGACGTAGAGTCCAACTCGCCAGGAATGTTGTCAAATATTACAGCCGCGATGTTAGATTGGGTTACGTTAGGTTATATTACGTTATTGACGTATATAAAGGTCCCACGGAGGCGTAGATGCCAACTCGCCAGGAATGTTGTGAAATATTACCGCCGAGAGGTTAGGTTGGGTTAGGTTACGTTACATTACGTTATTGATGTACATGAGGGGCCCACGGAGACGTAGAGGCCAACAAGCCAGGAATGTTGCCAAATATTACCGCCGTGATGATAGGTTGGGTTAGGTTAGGTTATATTTCGTTATTGATGTATATGAAGGTCCCACGGAGACGTAGATGCCAACCCTCCGGGAATGCTGTCAAATAATGGCGCCGAGAGGTTAGGTTGGGTCAGGTTAGGTTATATTACGTTATTGATGTATATGAAGATCCCACGGAGGCGTAGAGGCCAACTCGCCAGGTATGTGGTCACATATTACCGCCGAAATGTTAGGTTGGGTTAGGTTATGTTATATTACGTTATTGATGTACATAAAGGTCCCACGGAGACGTAGAGGCCAACAAGCCAGGAATGTTGCCAAATAATGCCGCCGAAATGTTAGGTTGGGTTAGGTTATGTTATATTACGTTATTGATGTATATAAAGGTCCCACGGAGACATAGAGGCCAACTCGTCAGGAATGTTGTCAAATATTACCGCCGAGATGATAGGTTGGATTAGGTTAGGTTATATTAAGTTATTGATGTATATGAAGAACCCACGGAGACGCAGAGGCCAACTCGCCAGGTATGTGGTCACATATTACCGCCGAGTTGATAGGTTGGGTTAGGTTAGGTTATATTACGTTATTGATGTATATGAAGGTCCCACGGAGACGTAGAGGCCAACATGCCAGGAATGTTGTCAAATATTACAGCCGCGATGTTAGTTTGGGCTAGGTTAGGTTATATTCCGTTATTTATGTATATAAAGGTACCACGGAGACGTAGAGGCCAACTCGTCAGGAATATTGTCAAATATTACCGCCGAGATGATAGGTTGGATTAGGTTAGGTTATATTACGTTATTGATGTATATGAAGGACCCACGTAGACGTAGGGGCCAGCTCGTCAGGAATATTGTCAAATATTACCGCCGAGATGATAGGTTGGATTAGGTTAGGTTATATTACGTTATTGATGTATATAAAGGTCCCACGGAGACGTAGACTCCAACTCACCAGGAATGTAGGTCAAATATTACAGCCGCGATGTTAGATTGGGTTAGGTTAGGTTATATTACGTTATTGTTGTATATAAAGTACGCACGGAGACGTAGAGGCCAACTCGCCAGGAATGTTGTCACATATTACCGCCGAGATGATAGGTTGGGTTAGGTTAGGTTATATTACGTTATTGGTGTATATGAAGGACCCACGTAGACGTAGGGGCCAACTCGTCAGGAATATTGTCAAATATTACCGCCGAGATGATAGGTTGGATTAGGTTAGGTTATATTACGTTATTGATGTATATAAAGGTCCCACGGAGACGTAGAGGCCAACAAGCCAGGAATGTCGCCAAATATTACCGCCGAGATGTGAGGTTGGCTTAGGTTAGGTTATATTACGTTCTTGATGTATATGAAGGTCCAACGGAGACGTAGAGGCCAACTCGCAAGGTATGTGTTCAAATATTACCGCCGAGATGATAGGTTGGGTTAGGTTAGGTTATATTTCGTTATTGATGTATATGAAGGTCCCACGGAGACGTAGAGGACAACTCGCCAGGAATGTTGTGAAATTTTACAGCCGTGATGTTAGATTGGGTTACGTTAGGTTATATTACGTTATTGACGTATATAAAGGTCCCACGGAGACGTAGAGGCCAACTCGCCAGGAATGTTGTGAAATATTACCGCCGAGAGGTTAGGGTGGGTTAGGATACGTTATATTACGTTATTGATGTATATGAAGGTCCCACGGAGACGTAGATGCCAACTCGCCGGGAATGCTGTCAAATAATAGCGCCGAGGGGTTAGGTTGGGACAGGTTAGGTTATATTACGTTATTGATGTATATGAAGATCCCACGGAGACGTAGAGGCCAACTCGCCAGGTATGTGGTCAAATATTACCGCCGAGATGATAGGTTGGGTTAGGTTTGGTTATATTTCGTTATTAATGTATATGAAGGTCCCACGGAGACGTAGAGGCCAACATGCCAGGAATATTGTCAAATATTACAGCCGCGATGTTAGTTTGGGCTAGGTTAGGTTATATTACGTTATTTATGTATATAAAGGTACCACGGAGACGTAGAGGCCAACTCGTCAGGAATATTGTCAAATATTACCGCCGAGATGATAGGTTGGGTTAGGTTAGGTTATATTACGTTATTGATGTATATGAAGGACCCACGTAGACGTAGGGGCCAGCTCGTCAGGAATATTGTCAAATATTACCGCCGAGATGATAGGTTGGATTAGGTTAGGTTATATTACGTTATTGATGTATATAAAGGTCCCACGGAGACGTAGAGGCCAACTCGCCAGGTATGTTGCCAAATGATACCGCCGAGATGTGAGGTTGGCTTAGGTTAGGTTATATTACGTTCTTGATGTATATGAAGGTCCCACGGAGACGTAGAGGCCAACTCGCCAGGTATGTGGCCACATATTACCGCCGAGTTGATAGGTTGGGTTAGGTTAGGTTATATTACGTTATTGATGTATATGAAGGTCCCACGGAGACGTAGAGGCCAACATGCCAGGAATGTTGTCAAATATTACAGCCGCGATGTTAGATTGGGCTAGGTTAGGTTATATTACGTTATTGATGTATATATAGGTATCACGGAGACGTAGAGGCCAACTCGTCAGGAATATTGTCAAATATTACCGCCGAGATGATAGGTTGGGTTAGGTTAGGTTATATTACGTTATTGATGTATATGAAGGACCCACGTAGACGTAGGGGCCAACTCGTCAGGAATATTGTCAAATATTACCGCCGAGATGATAGGTTGGGTTAGGTTAGGTTATATTACGTTATTGATTTATATGAAGGACCCACGTAGACGTAGGGGCCAACTCGTCAGGAATATTGTCAAATATTACCGCCGAGATGATAGGTTGGATTAGGTTAGGTTATATTACGTTATTGAAGTATATAAATGTCCCACGGAGACGTAGAGGCCAACAAGCCAGGAATGTTGCCTAATATTGCCGCCGAAATGTTAGGTTGGGCTAGGTTAGGTTATATTACGTTATTGATGTATATAAAGGTCCCACGGAGACATATAGGCCAACTCGTCAGGAATGTTGTCAAATATTACCGCCGAGATGATAGGTTGGATTAGGTTAGGTTATATTAAGTTATTGATGTATATGAAGATCCCACGGAGACGCAGAGGCCAACTCGCCAGGTATGTGGTCAAATATTACCGCCGAGATGATAGGTTGTGTTAGGTTTGGTTATATTTCGTTATTAATGTATATGAAGGTCCCACGGAAACGTAGAGTCCAACTCGCCAGGAATGTTGTCAAATATTACAGCCGTGATGTTAGATTGGGTTACGTTAGGTTATATTACGTTATTGACGTATATAAAGGTCGCACGGAGGCGTAGATGCCAACTCGCCGGAAATGCTGTCAAATAATAGCGCCGAGAGGTTAGGTTGGGTCAGGTTAGGTTATATTACGTTATTGATGTATATGAAGATCCCACGGAGACGTAGAGGCCAACTCGCCAGGTATGTGGTCACATATTACCGCCGAGTTGAGAAGTTGGGTTAGGTTAGGTTATATTTCGTTATTGATGTATATGAAGGTCCCATGGAGACGTAGAGGCCATCTCGCCAGGAATGTTGTGAAATTTTACAGCCGCGATGTTAGATTGGGTTACGTTAGGTTATATTACGTTATTGACGTATATAAAGGTCCCACGGAGACGTAGAGGCCAACTCGCCGGGAATGTTGTGAAATATTACAGCCGAGAGGTTAGGTTGGGTTAGGATACGTTATATTACGTTATTGATGTACATGAGGGGCCCACGGAGACGTAGAGGCCAACACGCCAGGAATGTTGCCAAATATTACCGCCGAGATGATGGGTTGGGTTAGGTTAGGTTATATTTCGTTATTGATGTATATGAAGGTCCCACGGAGACGTAGATGCCAAATCGCCGGGAATGCTGTCAAATAATAGCGCCGAGGGGTTAGGTTGGGTTAGGTTAGGTTATATTACGTTATTGATGTATATGAAGATCCCACGGAGACGTAGAGGCCAACTCGCCAGGTATGTGGTCAAATATTACCGCAGAGATGATAGGTTGGGTTAGGTTTGGTTATATTTCGTTATTGATGTATATGAAGGTCCCACGGAGACGTAGAAGCCAACTCGCCAGGATTGTTGCCAAATATTACCGCCGCGATGTTAGATTGGGTTAGGTTAGGTTAGATAACGTTATTGCCGTATATAAAGGTCCCACGGAGACGTAGAGGCCAACATGCCAGGAATGTTGGTCAAATATTACAGCCGCGATGTTAGATTGGGTTAGGTTAGGTTATATTACGTTATTGTTGTATATAAAGGTCCCACGGAGACGTAGAGGCCAACTCGCCGGGAATGTTGACAAATATTACAGCCGCGATGTCAGATTGGGTTACGTTAGGTTATATTACGTTATTGTCGTATATAAAGGTCCCACGGAAACGTAGAGGCCAACTCGCCAGGAATGTTGTCAAATATTACCGCCGAAATGTTAGGTTGGGATAGGTTAGGTTATACTAAGTTATTGATGTATATGAAGATCCCACGGAGACGCAGAGGCCAACTCGCCAGGTATGTGGTCAAATATTACCGCCGAGATGATGGGTTGGGTTAGGTTTGGTTATATTTCGTTATTAATGTATATGAAGGTCCCACGGAGACGTAGAGTCCAACTCGCCAGGAATGTTGTCAAATATTACAGCCGCGATGTTAGATTGGGTTAGGTTAGGTTATATTACGTTATTGACGTATATAAAGGTCCCACGGAGGCGTAGATGCCAACTCGCCAGGAATGTTGTGAAATATTACCGCCGGAGGTTAGGTTGGGTTAGGTTACGTTATATTACGTTATTGATGTACATGAGGGGCCCACGGAGACGTAGAGGCCAACAAGCCAGGAATGTTGTCAAATATTACCGCCGTGATGATAGGTAGGGTTAGGTTAGGTTATATTTCGTTATTGATGTATATGAAGGTCCCACGGAGACGTAGATGCCAACTCGCCGGGAATGCTGTCAAATAATAGCGCCGAGAGGTTAGGTTGGGTCAGGTTAGGTTATATTACGTTATTGATGTATATGAAGATCCCACGGAGACGTAGAGGCCAACTCGCCAGGTATGTGGTCACATATTACCGCCGAGTTGATAGGTTGGGTTAGGTTAGGTTATATTACGTTCTTGATGTATATAAAGGTCCCACGCAGACGTAGAGGCCAACCCGCCATGAATGTTGTCAAATATTACCGTCGAGATGATAGGTTGGATTAGCTTAGGTTATATTACGTTATTGATGTATATAAAGGTCCACCGGAGACGTAGAGGCCAACAAGCCAGGAATGTTGCCAAATATTGCCGCCGAAATGTTAGGTTGGGTTAGGTTAGGTTATATTACGTTATTGATGTATATAAAGGTCCCACGGAGACATAGAGGCCAACTCGTCAGGAATGTTGTCAAATATTACCGCCGAGATGATAGGTTGGATTAGGTTAGGTTATATTAAGTTATTGATGTATATGAAGATCCCACGGAGACGCAGAGGCCAACTCGCCAGGTATGTGGTCAAATATTACCGCCGAGATGATAGGTTGTGTTAGGTTTGGTTATACTTCGTTATTAATGTATATGAAGGTCCCACGGAGACGTAGAGTCCAACTCGCCAGGAATGTTGTCAAATATTACAGCCGCGATGTTAGATTGGGTTACGTTAGGTTATATTACGTTATTGACGTATATAAAGGTCCCACGGAGGCGTAGATGCCAACTCGCCAGGAATGTTGTGAAATATTACCGCCGAGAGGTTAGGTTGGGTTAGGTTACGTTACATTACGTTATTGATGTACATGAGGGGCCCACGGAGACGTAGAGGCCAACAAGCCAGGAATGTTGCCAAATATTACCGCCGTGATGATAGGTTGGGTTAGGTTAGGTTATATTTCGTTATTGATGTATATGAAGGTCCCACGGAGACGTAGATGCCAACCCTCCGGGAATGCTGTCAAATAATGGCGCCGAGAGGTTAGGTTGGGTCAGGTTAGGTTATATTACGTTATTGATGTATATGAAGATCCCACGGAGGCGTAGAGGCCAACTCGCCAGGTATGTGGTCACATATTACCGCCGAAATGTTAGGTTGGGTTAGGTTATGTTATATTACGTTATTGATGTACATAAAGGTCCCACGGAGACGTAGAGGCCAACAAGCCAGGAATGTTGCCAAATAATGCCGCCGAAATGTTAGGTTGGGTTAGGTTATGTTATATTACGTTATTGATGTATATAAAGGTCCCACGGAGACATAGAGGCCAACTCGTCAGGAATGTTGTCAAATATTACCGCCGAGATGATAGGTTGGATTAGGTTAGGTTATATTAAGTTATTGATGTATATGAAGAACCCACGGAGACGCAGAGGCCAACTCGCCAGGTATGTGGTCACATATTACCGCCGAGTTGATAGGTTGGGTTAGGTTAGGTTATATTACGTTATTGATGTATATGAAGGTCCCACGGAGACGTAGAGGCCAACATGCCAGGAATGTTGTCAAATATTACAGCCGCGATGTTAGTTTGGGCTAGGTTAGGTTATATTACGTTATTTATGTATATAAAGGTACCACGGAGACGTAGAGGCCAACTCGTCAGGAATATTGTCAAATATTACCGCCGAGATGATAGGTTGGATTAGGCTAGGTTATATTACGTTATTGATGTATATGAAGGACCCACGTAGACGTAGGGGCCAGCTCGTCAGGAATGTTGTCAAATATTACCGCCGAGATGATAGGTTGGATTAGGTTAGGTTATATTACGTTATTGATGTATATAAAGGTCCCACGGAGACGTAGACTCCAACTCACCAGGAATGTAGGTCAAATATTACAGCCGCGATGTTAGATTGGGTTAGGTTAGGTTATATTACGTTATTGTTGTATATAAAGTTCGCACGGATACGTAGAGGCCAACTCGCCAGGAATGTTGTCACATATTACCGCCGAGATGATAGGTTGGGTTAGGTTAGGTTATATTACGTTATTGGTGTATATGAAGGACCCACGTAGACGTAGGGGCCAACTCGTCAGGAATATTGTCAAATATTACCGCCGAGATGATAGGTTGGATTAGGTTAGGTTATATTACGTTATTGATGTATATAAAGGTCCCACGGAGACGTAGAGGCCAACAAGCCAGGAATGTCGCCAAATATTACCGCCGAGATGTGAGGTTGGCTTAGGTTAGGTTATATTACGTTCTTGATGTATATGAAGGTCCAACGGAGACGTAGAGGCCAACTCGCAAGGTATGTGTTCAAATATTACCGCCGAGATGATAGGTTGGGTTAGGTTAGGTTACATTTCGTTATTGATGTATATGAAGGTCCCACGGAGACGTAGAGGCCAACTCGCCAGGAATGTTGTGAAATTTTACAGCCGTGATGTTAGATTGGGTTACGTTAGGTTATATTACGTTATTGACGTATATAAAGGTCCCACGGAGACGTAGAGGCCAACTCGCCAGGAATGTTGTGAAATATTACCGCCGAGAGGTTAGGTTGGGTTAGGATACGTTATATTACGTTATTGATGTACATGAGGGGCCCACGGAGACGTAGAGGCCAACACGCCAGGAATGTTGCCAAATATTACCGCCGAGATGATCGGTTGGGTTAGGTTAGGTTATATTACGTTCTTGATGTATATAAAGGTCCCACGCAGACGTAGAGGCCAACCCGACATGAATGTTGTCAAATATTACCGTCGAGATGATAGGTTGGATTAGCTTAGGTTATATTACGTTATTGATGTATATAAAGGTCCGCCGGAGACGTAGAGGCCAACAAGCCAGGAATGTTGCCAAATATTGCCGCCGAAATGTTAGGTTGGGTTAGGTTAGGTTATATTACGTTATTGATGTATATAAAGGTCCCACGGAGACATAGAGGCCAACTCGTCAGGAATGTTGTCAAATATTACCGCCGAGATGATAGGTTGGATTAGGTTAGGTTATATTAAGTTATTGATGTATATGAAGATCCCACGGAGACGCAGAGGCCAACTCGCCAGGAATGTTGTCAAATATTACAGCCGCGATGTTAGATTGGGTTACGTTAGGTTATATTACGTTATTGACGTATATAAAGGTCCCACGGAGGCGTAGATGCCAACTCGCCAGGAATGTTGTGAAATATTACCGCCGAGAGGTTAGGTTGGGTTAGGTTACGTTACATTACGTTATTGATGTACATGAGGGGCCCACGGAGACGTAGAGGCCAACAAGCCAGGAATGTTGCCAAATATTACCGCCGTGATGATAGGTTGGGTTAGGTTAGGTTATATTTCGTTATTGATGTATATGAAGGTCCCACGGAGACGTAGATGCCAACCCTCCGGGAATGCTGTCAAATAATGGCGCCGAGAGGTTAGGTTGGGTCAGGTTAGGTTATATTACGTTATTGATGTATATGAAGATCCCACGGAGGCGTAGAGGCCAACTCGCCAGGTATGTGGTCACATATTACCGCCGAAATGTTAGGTTGGGTTAGGTTATGTTATATTACGTTATTGATGTACATAAAGGTCCCACGGAGACGTAGAGGCCAACAAGCCAGGAATGTTGCCAAATAATGCCGCCGAAATGTTAGGTTGGGTTAGGTTATGTTATATTACGTTATTGATGTATATAAAGGTCCCACGGAGACATAGAGGCCAACTCGTCAGGAATGTTGTCAAATATTACCGCCGAGATGATAGGTTGGATTAGGTTAGGTTATATTAAGTTATTGATGTATATGAAGAACCCACGGAGACGCAGAGGCCAACTCGCCAGGTATGTGGTCACATATTACCGCCGAGTTGATAGGTTGGGTTAGGTTAGGTTATATTACGTTATTGATGTATATGAAGGTCCCACGGAGACGTAGAGGCCAACATGCCAGGAATGTTGTCAAATATTACAGCCGCGATGTTAGTTTGGGCTAGGTTAGGTTATATTACGTTATTTATGTATATAAAGGTACCACGGAGACGTAGAGGCCAACTCGTCAGGAATATTGTCAAATATTACCGCCGAGATGATAGGTTGGATTAGGCTAGGTTATATTACGTTATTGATGTATATGAAGGACCCACGTAGACGTAGGGGCCAGCTCGTCAGGAATGTTGTCAAATATTACCGCCGAGATGATAGGTTGGATTAGGTTAGGTTATATTACGTTATTGATGTATATAAAGGTCCCACGGAGACGTAGACTCCAACTCACCAGGAATGTAGGTCAAATATTACAGCCGCGATGTTAGATTGGGTTAGGTTAGGTTATATTACGTTATTGTTGTATATAAAGTTCGCACGGATACGTAGAGGCCAACTCGCCAGGAATGTTGTCACATATTACCGCCGAGATGATAGGTTGGGTTAGGTTAGGTTATATTACGTTATTGGTGTATATGAAGGACCCACGTAGACGTAGGGGCCAACTCGTCAGGAATATTGTCAAATATTACCGCCGAGATGATAGGTTGGATTAGGTTAGGTTATATTACGTTATTGATGTATATAAAGGTCCCACGGAGACGTAGAGGCCAACAAGCCAGGAATGTCGCCAAATATTACCGCCGAGATGTGAGGTTGGCTTAGGTTAGGTTATATTACGTTCTTGATGTATATGAAGGTCCAACGGAGACGTAGAGGCCAACTCGCAAGGTATGAGTTCAAATATTACCGCCGAGATGATAGGTTGGGTTAGGTTAGGTTACATTTCGTTATTGATGTATATGAAGGTCCCACGGAGACGTAGAGGCCAACTCGCCAGGAATGTTGTGAAATTTTACAGCCGTGATGTTAGATTGGGTTACGTTAGGTTATATTACGTTATTGACGTATATAAAGGTCCCACGGAGACGTAGAGGCCAACTCGCCAGGAATGTTGTGAAATATTACCGCCGAGAGGTTAGGTTGGGTTAGGATACGTTATATTACGTTATTGATGTACATGAGGGGCCCACGGAGACGTAGAGGCCAACACGCCAGGAATGTTGCCAAATATTACCGCCGAGATGATCGGTTGGGTTAGGTTAGGTTATATTTCGTTATTGATGTATATGAAGGTCCCACGGAGACGTAGATGCCAACTCGCCGGGAATGCTGTCAAATAATAGCGCCGAGGGGTTAGGTTGGGTCAGGTTAGGTTATATTACGTTATTGATGTATATGAAGATCCCACGGAGACGTAGAGGCCAACTCGCCAGGTATGTGGTCAAATATTACCGCCGAGATGATAGGTTGGGTTAGGTTTGGTTATATTTCGTTATTAATGTATATGAAGGTCCCACGGAGACGTAGAGGCCAACATGCCAGGAATATTGTCAAATATTACAGCCGCGATGTTAGTTTGGGCTAGGTTAGGTTATATTACGTTATTTATGTATATAAAGGTACCACGGAGACGTAGAGGCCAACAAGCCAGGAATGTTGCCAAATATTACCGCCGAGATGTGAGGTTGGGTGAGGTTAGGTTATATTACGTTATTGATGTATATAAAGGTCCCACGGAGACGTAGAAGCCAACTCGCCGGGATTGTTGCCAAATATTACCGCCGCGATGTTAGATTGGGTTAGGTTAGGTTAGATTACGTTATTGGCGTATATAAAGATCCCACGGAGACGGAGAGGCCAACATGCCAGGAATGTTGGTCATATATTACAGCCAAGATGTTAGATTTAGTTAGGTTAGGTTATATTTCGTTATTGATGTATATGAAGGTCCCACGGAGACGTAGAGGCCAACATGCCAGGAATGTTGTCAAATATTACAGCCGCGACGTTAGATTGGGCTAGGTTAGGTTATATTACGTTATTGACGTATATAAAGGTCCCACGGAGGCGTAGATGCCAACTCGCCGGGAATGCTCTCAAATAATAGCGCCGAGAAGTTAGGTTGGGTCAGGTTAGGTTATATTACGTTATTGATGTATATGAAGATCCCACGGAGGCGTAGAGGCCAACTCGCCAGGTATGTGGTCACATATTACCGCCAAAATGTTAGGTTGGGTTAGGTTAGGTTATATTACGTTCTTGATGTATATAAAGGTCCCACGCAGACGTAGAGGCCAACCCGCCGGGATTGTTGCCAAATATTACTGCCGCGATGTTAGATTGGGTTAGGTTAGGTTATATTACGTTATTGACGTATATAAAGGTCCCACGGAGGCGTAGATGCCAACTCGCCAGGAATGTTGTGAAATATTACCGCCGAGAGGTTAGGTTAGTTTAGGATACGTTATATTGCGTTATTGATGTACATGAGGGGCCCACGGAGACGTAGAGGCCAACACGCCAGGAATGTTGCCAAATATTACCGCCGAGATGATGGGTTGGGTTAGGTTAGGTTATATTTCGTTATTGATGTATATGAAGGTCCCACGGAGACGTAGATGCCAACTCGCCGGGAATGCTGTCAAATAATAGCGCCGAGGGGTTAGGTTGGGTCAGGTTAGGTTATATTACGTTATTGATGTATATGAAGATCCCACGGAGACGTAGAGGCCAACTCGCCAGGTATGTGGTCAAATATTACCGCCGAGATGATAGGTTGGGTTAGGTTTGGTTATATTTCGTTATTGATGTATATGAAGGTCCCACGGAGACGTAGAGACCAACATGCCAGGAATGTTGTCAAATATTACAGCCGCGATGTTAGATTGGGCTAGGTTAGGTTATATTACGATATTGATGTATATAAAGGTCCCACGGAGACGTAGAAGCCAACTCGCCAGGATTGTTGCCAAATATTACCGCCGCGATGTTAGATTGGGTTAGGTTAGGTTAGATTACGTTATTGCCGTATATAAAGGTCCCACGGAGACGTAGAGGCCAACTCGCCAGGAATGTTGTCAAATATTACCGCCGAGAGGTTAGGTTGGGTTAGGTTACGTTATATTACGTTATTGATGTACATGAGGGGCCCACGGAGACGTAGAGGCCAACAAGCCAGGAATGTTGCCAAATATTACCGCCGTGATGATAGGTAGGGTTAGGTTAGGTTATATTTCGTTATTGATGTATATGAAGGTCCCACGGAGACGTAGATGCCAACTCGCCGGGAATGCTGTCAAATAATAGCGCCGAGAGGTTAGGTTGGGTCAGGTTAGGTTATATTACGTTATTGATGTATATGAAGATCCCACGGAGACGTAGAGGCCAACTCGCCAGGTATGTGGTCACATATTACCGCCGAGTTGATAGGTTGGGTTAGGTTAGGTTATATTACGTTCTTGATGTATATAAAGGTCCCACGCAGACGTAGAGGCCAACTCGTCAGGAATGTTGTCAAATATTACCGCCGAGATGATAGGTTGGATTAGGTTAGGTTATATTAAGTTATTGATGTATATGAAGATCCCACGGAGACGCAGAGGCCAACTCGCCAGGTATGTGGTCAAATATTACCGCTGAGATGATAGGTTGTGTTAGGTTTGGTTATACTTCGTTATTAATGTATATGAAGGTCCCACGGAGACGTAGAGTCCAACTCGCCAGCAATGTTGTCAAATATTACAGCCGCGATGTTAGATTGGGTTACGTTAGGTTATATTACGTTATTGACGTATATAAAGGTCCCACGGAGGCGTAGATGCCAACTCGCCAGGAATGTTGTGAAATATTACCGCCGAGAGGTTAGGTTGGGTTAGGTTACGTTATATTACGTTATTGATGTACATGAGGGGCCCACGGAGACGTAGAGGCCAACAAGCCAGGAATGTTGCCAAATAATGCCGCCGAAATGTTAGGTTGGGTTAGGTTATGTTATATTACGTTATTGATGTATATAAAGGTCCCACGGAGACATAGAGGCCAACTCGTCAGGAATGTTGTCAAATATTACCGCCGAGATGATAGGTTGGATTAGGTTAGGTTATATTAAGTTATTGATGTATATGAAGAACCCACGGAGACGCAGAGGCCAACTCGCCAGGTATGTGGTCACATATTACCGCCGAGTTGATAGGTTGGGTTAGGTTAGGTTATATTACGTTATTGATGTATATGAAGGTCCCACGGAGACGTAGAGGCCAACATGCCAGGAATGTTGTCAAATATTACAGCCGCGATGTTAGTTTGGGCTAGGTTAGGGTATATTACGTTATTTATGTATATAAAGGTACCACGGAGACGTAGAGGCCAACTCGTCAGGAATATTGTCAAATATTACCGCCGAGATGATAGGTTGGATTAGGTTAGGTTATATTACGTTATTGATGTATATGAAGGACCCACGTAGACGTAGGGGCCAGCTCGTCAGGAATATTGTCAAATATTACCGCCGAGATGATAGGTTGGATTAGGTTAGGTTATATTACGTTATTGATGTATATAAAGGTCCCACGGAGACGTAGAGGCCAACAAGCCAGGAATGTTGCCAAATATTACCGCCGAGGTGTGAGGTTGGGTTAGGTTAGGTTATATTACGTTATTGATGTATATAAAGGTCCCACGGAGACGTAGAAGCCAACTCGCCGGGATTGTTGCAAAATATTACCGCCGCGATGTTAGATTGGGTTAGGTTAGGTTAGATTACGTTATTGGCGTATATAAAGGTCCCACGGAGACGGAGAGGCCAACATGCCAGGAATGTTGGTCATATATTACAGCCGCGATGTTAGATTGGGTTAGGTTAGGTTATATTACGTTATTGTTGTATATAAAGTTCGCACGGAGACGTAGAGGCCAACTCGCCAGGAATGTTGTCACATATTACCGCCGAGATGATAGGTTGGGTTAGGTTAGGTTATATTACGTTATTGGTGTATATGAAGGACCCACGTAGACGTAGGGGCCAACTCGTCAGGAATATTGTCAAATATTACCGCCGAGATGATAGGTTGGATTAGGTTAGGTTATATTACGTTATTGATGTATATAAAGGTCCCACGGAGACGTAGAGGCCAACAAGCCAGGAATGTTGCCAAATATTACCGCCGAGATGTGAGGTTGGCTTAGGTTAGGTTATATTACGTTCTTGATGTATATGAAGGTCCCACGGAGACGTAGAGGCCCACTCGCAAGGTATGTGTTCAAATATTACCGCCGAGATGATAGGTTGGGTTAGGTTAGGTTATATTTCGTTATTGATGTATATGAAGGTCCCACGGAGACGTAGAGGCCAACTCGCCAGGAATGTTGTGAAATTTTACAGCCGTGATGTTAGATTGGGTTACGTTAGGTTATATTACGTTATTGACGTATATAAAGGTCCCACGGAGACGTAGAGGCCAACTCGCCAGGAATGTTGTGAAATATTACCGCCGAGAGGTTAGGTTGGGTTAGGATACGTTATATTACGTTATTGATGTACATGAGGGGCCCACGGAGACGTAGAGGCCAACACGCCAGGAATGTTGCCAAATATTACCGCCGAGATGATCGATTGGTTTAGGTTAGGTTATATTTCGTTATTGATGTATATGAAGGTCCCACGGAGACGTAGATGCCAACTCGCCGGGAATGCTGTCAAATAATAGCGCCGAGGGGTTAGGTTGGGTCAGGTTAGGCTATATTACGTTATTGATGTATATGAAGATCGCACGGAGACGTAGAGGCCAACTCGCCAGGTATGTGGTCAAATATTACCGCCGAGATGATAGGCTGGGTTAGGTTTGGTTATATTTCGTTATTAATGTATATGAAGGTCCCACGGAGACGTAGAGTCCAACTCGCCAGGAATGTTGTCAAATATTACAGCCGCGATGTTAGATTGGGTTACGTTAGGTTATATTACGTTATTGACGTATATAAAGGTCCCACGGGGACGTAGAGGCCAACTCGCCAGGAATGTTGTGAAATATTACCGCCGAGAGGTTAGGTTGGGTTAGGTTACGTTATATTACGTTATGGTTGTATATAAAGGTCCCACGGAGACGTAGAGGCCAACTCGCCAGGAATGTTGTCAAATATTACCGCCGAGAGGTTAGGTTGGGTTAGGTTACGTTATATTACGTTATTGATGTACATGAGGGGCCCACGGAGACGTAGAGGCCAACAAGCCAGGAATGTTGCCAAATATTACCGCCGTGATGATAGGTAAGGTTAGGTTAGGTTATATTTCGTTATTGATGTATATGAAGGTCCCACGGAGACGTAGATGCCAACTCGCCGGGAATGCTGTCAAATAATAGCGCCGAGAGGTTCGGTTGGGTCAGGTTAGGTTATATTACGTTATTGATGTATATGAAGATCCCACGGAGACGTAGAGGCCAACTCGCCAGGTATGTGGTCACATATTACCGCCGAGTTGATAGGTTGGGTTAGGTTAGGTTATATTACGTTCTTGATGTATATAAAGGTCCCACGCAGACGTAGAGGCCAACTCGTCAGGAATGTTGTCAAATATTACCGCCGAGATGATAGGTTGGATTAGGTTAGGTTATATTAAGTTATTGATGTATATGAAGATCCCACGGAGACGCAGAGGCCAACTCGCCAGGTATGTGGTCAAATATTACCGCCGAGATGATAGGTTGTGTTAGGTTTGGTTATACTTCGTTATTAATGTATATGAAGGTCCCACGGAGACGTAGAGGCCAACTCGCCAGCAATGTTGTCAAACATTACAGCCGCGATGTTAGATTGGGTTACGTTAGGTTATATTACGTTATTGACGTATATAAAGGTCCCACGGAGGCGTAGATGCCAACTCGCCAGGAATGTTGTGAAATATTACCGCCGAGAGGTTAGGTTGGGTTAGGTTACGTTATATTACGTTATTGATGTACATGAGGGGCCCACGGAGACGTAGAGGCCATCAAGCCAGGAATGTTGCCAAATATTACCGCCGTGATGATAGGTTGGGTTAGGTTAGGTTATATTTCGTTATTGATGTATATGAAGGTCCCACGGAGACGTAGATGCCAACCCGCCGGGAATGCTGTCAAATAATGGCGCCGAGAGGTTAGGTTGGGTCAGGTTAGGTTATATTACGTTATTGATGTATATGAAGATCCCACGAAGGCGTAGAGGCCAACTCGCCAGGTATGTGGTCACATATTACCGCCGAAATGTTAGGTTGGGTTAGGTTAGATTATATTACGTTATTGATGTATATGAAGTTCCCACGGAGACGCAGAGGCCAACTCGCCAGGTATGTGGTCAAATATTACCGTCGAGATGATAGGTTGTGTTAGGTTTGGTTATATTTCGTTATTAATGTGTATGAAGGTCCCACGGAAACGTAGAGTCCAGCTCGCCAGGAATGTTGTCAAATATTACAGCCGCGATGTTAGATTGGGTTACGTTAGGTTATATTACGTTATTGACGTATATAAAGGTCCCACGGAGGCGTAGATGCCAACTCGCCGGGAATGCTGTCAAATAATAGCGCCGAGAGGTTAGGTTGGGTCAGGTTAGGTTATATTACGTTATTGATGTATATGAAGATCCCGCGGAGGCGTAGAGGCCTACTCGCCAGGTATGTGGTCACATATTACCGCCGAAATGTTAGGTTGGGTTAGGTTAGGTTATATTACGTTCTTGATGTATATAAAGGTCGCACGCAGACGTAGAGGCCAACCCGCCAGGAATGTTGTCAAATATTACCGCCGAGATGATAGGTTGGATTAGCTTAGGTTATATTACGTTATTGATGTATATAAAGGTCCCACGGAGACGTAGAGGCCAACAAGCCAGGAATGTTGCCAAATATTGCCGCCGAAATGTTAGATTGGGTCAGGTTAGGTTAGATTACGTTATTGTCGTATATAAAGGTCCCACTGAGACGTAGAGGCCAACATGCCAGGAATGTTGGTCAAATATTACAGCCGCGATGTTAGATTGGGTTAGGTTAGGTTATATTACGTTATTGTTGTATATAAAGGTCCCATGGCGACGTAGAGGCTAACTCGCCAGGAATGTTGTCAAATATTACCGCCGAGAGGTTAGGTTGGGTTAGGATACGTTATATTACGTTATTGATGTACATGAGGGGCCCACGGAGACGTAGAGGCCAACACGCCAGGAATGTTGTGAAATATTACCGCCGAGAGGTTAGGTTGGGTCAGGTTAGGTTATATTACGTTATTGATGTATATGAAGGTCCCACGGAGACGTAGATGCCAACCCGCCGGGAATGCTGTCAAATAATGGCGCCGAGAGGTTAGGTTGGGTCAGGTTAGGTTATATTACGTTATTGATGTATATGAAGATCCCACGGAGGCGTAGAGGCCAACTCGCCAGGTATGTGGTCACATATTACCGCCGAAGTGTTAGGTTGGGTTAGGTTAGATTATATTACGTTATTGATGTACATAAAGGTCCCACGGAGACGTAGAGGCCAACTCGTCAGGAATGTTGTCAAATATTACCGCCGAGATGATAGGTTGGATTAGGTTAGGTTATATTAAGTTATTGATGTATATGAAGATCCCACGGAGACGCAGAGGCCAACTCGCCAGGTATGTGGTCACATATTACCGCCGAGTTGATAGGTTGGGTTAGGTTAGGTTATATTACGTTATTGATGTATATGAAGGTCCCACGGAGACGTAGAGGCCAACATGCCAGGAATGTTGTCAAATATTACAGCCGCGATGTTAGTTTGGGCTAGGTTAGGTTATATTACGTTATTTATGTATATAAAGGTACCACGGAGACGTAGAGGCCAACTCGTCAGGAATATTGTCAAATATTACCGCCGAGATGATAGGTTGGGTTAGGTTAGGTTATATTACGTTATTGATGTATATAAAGGTCCCACGGAGACGGAGAGGCCAACATGCCAGGAATGTTGGTCATATATTACAACCGCGATGTTAGATTAGGTTAGGTTAGGTTATATTACGTTATTGACGTATATAAAGGTCCCACGGGGACGTAGAGGCCAACTCGCCAGGAATGTTGTGAAATATTACCGCCGAGAGGTTAGGTTGGGTCAGGTTAGGTTATATTACGTTATTGAAGTATATAAATGTCCCACGGAGACGTAGAGGCCAACAAGCCAGGAATGTTGCCAAATATTGCCGCCGAAATGTTAGGTTGGGTTAGGTTAGGTTATATTACGTTATTGATGTATATAAAGGTCCCACGGAGACATAGAGGCCAACTCGTCAGGAATGTTGTCAAATATTACCGCCGAGGTTATAGGTTGGATTAGGTTAGGTTATATTAAGTTATTGATGTATATGAAGATCCCACGGAGACGCAGAGGCCAACTCGCCAGGTATGTGGTCACATATTACCGCCGAGTTGATAGGTTGGGTTAGGTTAGGTTATATTACGTTATTGATGTATATGAAGGTCCCACGGAGACGTAGAGGCCAACATGCCAGGAATGTTGTCAAATATTACAGCCGCGATGCTAGTTTGGGCTAGGTTAGGTTATATTACGTTATTTATGTATATAAAGGTACCACGGAGACGTAGAGGCCAACTCGTCAGGAATATTGTCAAATATTACCGCCGAGATGATAGGTTGGGTTAGGTTAGGTTATATTGCGTTATTGATGTATATGAAGGACCCACGTAGACGTAGGGGCCAGCTCGTCAGGAATATTGTCAAATATTACCGCCGAGATGATAGGTTGGATTAGGTTAGGTTATATTACGTTATTGATGTATATAAAGGTCCCACGGAGACGTAGAGGCCAACAAGCCAGGAATGTTGCCAAATATTACCGCCGAGATGTGAGGTTGGGTTAGGTTAGGTTATATTACGTTATTGATGTATATAAAGGTCCCACGGAGACGGAGAGGCCAACATGCCAGGAATGTTGGTCATATATTACAGCCGCGATGTTAGATTAGGTTAGGTTAGGTTATATTACGTTATTGACGTATATAAAGGTCCCACGGGGACGTAGAGGCCAACTCGCCAGGAATGTTGTGAAATATTACCGCCGAGAGGTTAGGTTGGGTTAGGTTACGTTATATTACGTTATTGTTGTATATAAAGGTCCCACGGAGACGTAGAGGCCAACTCGCCAGGAATGTTGTCAAATATTACCGCCGAGATGATAGGTTGGGTTAGGTTAGGTTATATTACGTTATTGATGTATGTAAAGGTCCCACGGAGACATAGAGGCCAACTCGTCAGGAATGTTGTCAAATATTACAGCCGCGATGTTAGATTGGGTTACGTTAGGTTATATTACGTTATTGACGTATATAAAGGTCCCACGGAGACGTAGAGGCCAACTCGCCAGGAATGTTGTGAAATATTACCGCCGAGAGGTTAGGTTGGGTCAGGTTAGGTTATATTACGTTATTGATGTATATGAAGATCACACGGATGCGTAGAGGCCAACTCGCCAGGTATGTGGTCACATATTACCGCCGAAATGTTAGGTTGGGTTAGGTTAGGTTATATTACGTTCTTGATGTATATAAAGGTCCCACGCAGACATAGAGGCCAACCCGCCAGGAATGTTGTCAAATATTACCGCCGAGATGATAGGTTGGATTAGGTTAGGTTATATTACGTTATTGAAGTATATAAATGTCCTACGGAGACGTAGAGGCCAACAAGCCAGGAATGTTGCCAAATATTGCCGCCGAAATGTTAGGTTGAGTTAGGTTAGGTTATATTACGTTATTGATGTATATAAAGGTCCCACGGAGACATAGAGGCCAACTCGTCAGGAATGTTGTCAAATATTACCGCCGAGATGATAGGTTGGATTAGGTTAGGTTATATTACGTTATTGATGTATATAAAGGTCCCACGGAGACGCAGAGGCCAACTCGCCAGGTATGTGTTCAAATATTACCGTCGAGATGATAGGTTGTGTTAGGTTTGGTTATATTTCGTTATTAATGTATATGAAGGTCCCACGGAAACGTAGAGTCCAACTCGCCAGGTATGTGGTCACATATTACCGCCGAGTTGATAGGTTGGGTTAGGTTAGGTTATATTACGTTCTTGATGTATATAAAGGTCCCACGCAGACGTAGAGGCCAACTCGTCAGGAATGTTGTCAAATATTACCGCCGAGATGATAGGTTGGATTAGGTTAGGTTATATTAAGTTATTGATGTATATGAAGATCCCACGGAGACGCAGAGGCCAACAAGCCAGGAATGTTGCCAAATATTACCGCCGTGATGATAGGTTGGGTTAGGTTAGGTTATATTTCGTTATTGATGTATATGAAGGTCCCACGGAGACGTAGATGCCAACCCGCCGGGAATGCTGTCAAATAATGGCGCCGAGAGGTTAGGTTGGGTCAGGTTAGGTTATATTACGTTATTGATGTATATGAAGATCCCACGAAGGCGTAGAGGCCAACTCGCCAGGTATGTGGTCACATATTACCGCCGAAATGTTAGGTTGGGTTAGGTTAGATTATATTACGTTATTGATGTATATGAAGTTCCCACGGAGACGCAGAGGCCAACTCGCCAGGTATGTGGTCAAATATTACCGTCGAGATGATAGGTTGTGTTAGGTTTGGTTATATTTCGTTATTAATGTGTATGAAGGTCCCACGGAAACGTAGAGTCCAGCTCGCCAGGAATGTTGTCAAATATTACAGCCGCGATGTTAGATTGGGTTACGTTAGGTTATATTACGTTATTGACGTATATAAAGGTCCCACGGAGGCGTAGATGCCAACTCGCCGGGAATGCTGTCAAATAATAGCGCCGAGAGGTTAGGTTGGGTCAGGTTAGGTTATATTACGTTATTGATGTATATGAAGATCCCACGGAGGCGTAGAGGCCAACTCGCCAGGTATGTGGTCACATATTACCGCCGAAATGTTAGGTTGGGTTAGGTTAGGTTATATTACGTTCTTGATGTATATAAAGGTCGCACGCAGACGTAGAGGCCAACCCGCCAGGAATGTTGTCAAATATTACCGCCGAGATGATAGGTTGGATTAGCTTAGGTTATATTACGTTATTGATGTATATAAAGGTCCCACGGAGACGTAGAGGCCAACAAGCCAGGAATGTTGCCAAATATTGCCGCCGAAATGTTAGATTGGGTCAGGTTAGGTTAGATTACGTTATTGTCGTATATAAAGGTCCCACTGAGACGTAGAGGCCAACATGCCAGGAATGTTGGTCAAATATTACAGCCGCGATGTTAGATTGGGTTAGGTTAGGTTATATTACGTTATTGTTGTATATAAAGGTCCCATGGCGACGTAGAGGCTAACTCGCCAGGATTGTTGTCAAATATTACCGCCGAGAGGTTAGGTTGGGTTAGGATACGTTATATTACGTTATTGATGTACATGAGGGGCCCACGGAGACGTAGAGGCCAACACGCCAGGAATGTTGTGAAATATTACCGCCGAGAGGTTAGGTTGGGTCAGGTTAGGTTATATTACGTTATTGATGTATATGAAGGTCCCACGGAGACGTAGATGCCAACCCGCCGGGAATGCTGTCAAATAATGGCGCCGAGAGGTTAGGTTGGGTCAGGTTAGGTTATATTACGTTATTGATGTATATGAAGATCCCACGGAGGCGTAGAGGCCAACTCGCCAGGTATGTGGTCACATATTACCGCCGAAGTGTTAGGTTGGGTTAGGTTAGATTATATTACGTTATTGATGTACATAAAGGTCCCACGGAGACGTAGAGGCCAACTCGTCAGGAATGTTGTCAAATATTACCGCCGAGATGATAGGTTGGATTAGGTTAGGTTATATTAAGTTATTGATGTATATGAAGATCCCACGGAGACGCAGAGGCCAACTCGCCAGGTATGTGGTCACATATTACCGCCGAGTTGATAGGTTGGGTTAGGTTAGGTTATATTACGTTATTGATGTATATGAAGGTCCCACGGAGACGTAGAGGCCAACATGCCAGGAATGTTGTCAAATATTACAGCCGCGATGTTAGTTTGGGCTAGGTTAGGTTATATTACGTTATTTATGTATATAAAGGTACCACGGAGACGTAGAGGCCAACTCGTCAGGAATATTGTCAAATATTACCGCCGAGATGATAGGTTGGGTTAGGTTAGGTTATATTACGTTATTGATGTATATAAAGGTCCCACGGAGACGGAGAGGCCAACATGCCAGGAATGTTGGTCATATATTACAGCCGCGATGTTAGATTAGGTTAGGTTAGGTTATATTACGTTATTGACGTATATAAAGGTCCCACGGGGACGTAGAGGCCAACTCGCCAGGAATGTTGTGAAATATTACCGCCGAGAGGTTAGGTTGGGTCAGGTTAGGTTATATTACGTTATTGAAGTATATAAATGTCCCACGGAGACGTAGAGGCCAACAAGCCAGGAATGTTGCCAAATATTGCCGCCGAAATGTTAGGTTGGGTTAGGTTAGGTTATATTACGTTATTGATGTATATAAAGGTCCCACGGAGACATAGAGGCCAACTCGTCAGGAATGTTGTCAAATATTACCGCCGAGGTTATAGGTTGGATTAGGTTAGGTTATATTAAGTTATTGATGTATATGAAGATCCCACGGAGACGCAGAGGCCAACTCGCCAGGTATGTGGTCACATATTACCGCCGAGTTGATAGGTTGGGTTAGGTTAGGTTATATTACGTTATTGATGTATATGAAGGTCCCACGGAGACGTAGAGGCCAACATGCCAGGAATGTTGTCAAATATTACAGCCGCGATGCTAGTTTGGGCTAGGTTAGGTTATATTACGTTATTTATGTATATAAAGGTACCACGGAGACGTAGAGGCCAACTCGTCAGGAATATTGTCAAATATTACCGCCGAGATGATAGGTTGGGTTAGGTTAGGTTATATTGCGTTATTGATGTATATGAAGGACCCACGTAGACGTAGGGGCCAGCTCGTCAGGAATATTGTCAAATATTACCGCCGAGATGATAGGTTGGATTAGGTTAGGTTATATTACGTTATTGATGTATATAAAGGTCCCACGGAGACGTAGAGGCCAACAAGCCAGGAATGTTGCCAAATATTACCGCCGAGATGTGAGGTTGGGTTAGGTTAGGTTATATTACGTTATTGATGTATATAAAGGTCCCACGGAGACGGAGAGGCCAACATGCCAGGAATGTTGGTCATATATTACAGCCGCGATGTTAGATTAGGTTAGGTTAGGTTATATTACGTTATTGACGTATATAAAGGTCCCACGGGGACGTAGAGGCCAACTCGCCAGGAATGTTGTGAAATATTACCGCCGAGAGGTTAGGTTGGGTTAGGTTACGTTATATTACGTTATTGTTGTATATAAAGGTCCCACGGAGACGTAGAGGCCAACTCGCCAGGAATGTTGTCAAATATTACCGCCGAGATGATAGGTTGGGTTAGGTTAGGTTATATTACGTTATTGATGTATGTAAAGGTCCCACGGAGACATAGAGGCCAACTCGTCAGGAATGTTGTCAAATATTACAGCCGCGATGTTAGATTGGGTTACGTTAGGTTATATTACGTTATTGACGTATATAAAGGTCCCACGGAGACGTAGAGGCCAACTCGCCAGGAATGTTGTGAAATATTACCGCCGAGAGGTTAGGTTGGGTCAGGTTAGGTTATATTACGTTATTGATGTATATGAAGATCACACGGATGCGTAGAGGCCAACTCGCCAGGTATGTGGTCACATATTACCGCCGAAATGTTAGGTTGGGTTAGGTTAGGTTATATTACGTTCTTGATGTATATAAAGGTCCCACGCAGACATAGAGGCCAACCCGCCAGGAATGTTGTCAAATATTACCGCCGAGATGATAGGTTGGATTAGGTTAGGTTATATTACGTTATTGAAGTATATAAATGTCCTACGGAGACGTAGAGGCCAACAAGCCAGGAATGTTGCCAAATATTGCCGCCGAAATGTTAGGTTGAGTTAGGTTAGGTTATATTACGTTATTGATGTATATAAAGGTCCCACGGAGACATAGAGGCCAACTCGTCAGGAATGTTGTCAAATATTACCGCCGAGATGATAGGTTGGATTAGGTTAGGTTATATTACGTTATTGATGTATATAAAGGTCCCACGGAGACGCAGAGGCCAACTCGCCAGGTATGTGGTCACATATTACCGCCGAGTTGATAGGTTGGGTTAGGTTAGGTTATATTACGTTATTGATGTATATGAAGGTCCCACGGAGACGTAGAGGCCAACATGCCAGGAATGTTGTCAAATATTACAGCCGCGATGTTAGTTTGGGCTAGGTTAGGTTATATTACGTTATTTATGTATATAAAGGTACCACGGAGACGTAGAGGCCAACTCGTCAGGAATATTGTCAAATATTACCGCCGAGATGATAGGTTGGGTTAGGTTAGGTTATATTACGTTATTGATGTATATAAAGGTCCCACGGAGACGGAGAGGCCAACATGCCAGGAATGTTGGTCATATATTACAGCCGCGATGTTAGATTAGGTTAGGTTAGGTTATATTACGTTATTGACGTATATAAAGGTCCCACGGGGACGTAGAGGCCAACTCGCCAGGAATGTTGTGAAATATTACCGCCGAGAGGTTAGGTTGGGTCAGGTTAGGTTATATTACGTTATTGAAGTATATAAATGTCCCACGGAGACGTAGAGGCCAACAAGCCAGGAATGTTGCCAAATATTGCCGCCGAAATGTTAGGTTGGGTTAGGTTAGGTTATATTACGTTATTGATGTATATAAAGGTCCCACGGAGACATAGAGGCCAACTCGTCAGGAATGTTGTCAAATATTACAGCCGCGATGTTAGATTGGGTTACGTTAGGTTATATTACGTTATTGACGTATATAAAGGTCCCACGGAGACGTAGAGGCCAACTCGCCAGGAATGTTGTGAAATATTACCGCCGAGAGGTTAGGTTGGGTCAGGTTAGGTTATATTACGTTATTGATGTATATGAAGATCACACGGATGCGTAGAGGCCAACTCGCCAGGTATGTGGTCACATATTACCGCCGAAATGTTAGGTTGGGTTAGGTTAGGTTATATTACGTTCTTGATGTATATAAAGGTCCCACGCAGACATAGAGGCCAACCCGCCAGGAATGTTGTCAAATATTACCGCCGAGATGATAGGTTGGATTAGGTTAGGTTATATTACGTTATTGAAGTATATAAATGTCCTACGGAGACGTAGAGGCCAACAAGCCAGGAATGTTGCCAAATATTGCCGCCGAAATGTTAGGTTGAGTTAGGTTAGGTTATATTACGTTATTGATGTATATAAAGGTCCCACGGAGACATAGAGGCCAACTCGTCAGGAATGTTGTCAAATATTACCGCCGAGATGATAGGTTGGATTAGGTTAGGTTATATTACGTTATTGATGTATATAAAGGTCCCACGGAGACGCAGAGGCCAACTCGCCAGGTATGTGTTCAAATATTACCGTCGAGATGATAGGTTGGGTCAGGTTAGGTTATATTACGTTATTGATGTATATGAAGATCCCACGAAGGCGTAGAGGCCAACTCGCCAGGTATGTGGTCACATATTACCGCCGAAATGTTAGGTTGGGTTAGGTTAGATTATATTACGTTATTGATGTATATGAAGTTCCCACGGAGACGCAGAGGCCAACTCGCCAGGTATGTGGTCAAATATTACCGTCGAGATGATAGGTTGTGTTAGGTTTGGTTATATTTCGTTATTAATGTGTATGAAGGTCCCACGGAAACGTAGAGTCCAGCTCGCCAGGAATGTTGTCAAATATTACAGCCGCGATGTTAGATTGGGTTACGTTAGGTTATATTACGTTATTGACGTATATAAAGGTCCCACGGAGGCGTAGATGCCAACTCGCCGGGAATGCTGTCAAATAATAGCGCCGAGAGGTTAGGTTGGGTCAGGTTAGGTTATATTACGTTATTGATGTATATGAAGATCCCACGGAGGCGTAGAGGCCAACTCGCCAGGTATGTGGTCACATATTACCGCCGAAATGTTAGGTTGGGTTAGGTTAGGTTATATTACGTTCTTGATGTATATAAAGGTCGCACGCAGACGTAGAGGCCAACCCGCCAGGAATGTTGTCAAATATTACCGCCGAGATGATAGGTTGGATTAGCTTAGGTTATATTACGTTATTGATGTATATAAAGGTCCCACGGAGACGTAGAGGCCAACAAGCCAGGAATGTTGCCAAATATTGCCGCCGAAATGTTAGATTGGGTCAGGTTAGGTTAGATTACGTTATTGTCGTATATAAAGGTCCCACTGAGACGTAGAGGCCAACATGCCAGGAATGTTGGTCAAATATTACAGCCGCGATGTTAGATTGGGTTAGGTTAGGTTATATTACGTTATTGTTGTATATAAAGGTCCCATGGCGACGTAGAGGCTAACTCGCCAGGAATGTTGTCAAATATTACCGCCGAGAGGTTAGGTTGGGTTAGGATACGTTATATTACGTTATTGATGTACATGAGGGGCCCACGGAGACGTAGAGGCCAACACGCCAGGAATGTTGTGAAATATTACCGCCGAGAGGTTAGGTTGGGTCAGGTTAGGTTATATTACGTTATTGATGTATATGAAGGTCCCACGGAGACGTAGATGCCAACCCGCCGGGAATGCTGTCAAATAATGGCGCCGAGAGGTTAGGTTGGGTCAGGATAGGTTATATTACGTTATTGATGTATATGAAGATCCCACGGAGGCGTAGAGGCCAACTCGCCAGGTATGTGGTCACATATTACCGCCGAAGTGTTAGGTTGGGTTAGGTTAGATTATATTACGTTATTGATGTACATAAAGGTCCCACGGAGACGTAGAGGCCAACTCGTCAGGAATGTTGTCAAATATTACCGCCGAGATGATAGGTTGGATTAGGTTAGGTTATATTAAGTTATTGATGTATATGAAGATCCCACGGAGACGCAGAGGCCAACTCGCCAGGTATGTGGTCACATATTACCGCCGAGTTGATAGGTTGGGTTAGGTTAGGTTATATTACGTTATTGATGTATATGAAGGTCCCACGGAGACGTAGAGGCCAACATGCCAGGAATGTTGTCAAATATTACAGCCGCGATGTTAGTTTGGGCTAGGTTAGGTTATATTACGTTATTTATGTATATAAAGGTACCACGGAGACGTAGAGGCCAACTCGTCAGGAATATTGTCAAATATTACCGCCGAGATGATAGGTTGGGTTAGGTTAGGTTATATTACGTTATTGATGTATATAAAGGTCCCACGGAGACGGAGAGGCCAACATGCCAGGAATGTTGGTCATATATTACAGCCGCGATGTTAGATTAGGTTAGGTTAGGTTATATTACGTTATTGACGTATATAAAGGTCCCACGGGGACGTAGAGGCCAACTCGCCAGGAATGTTGTGAAATATTACCGCCGAGAGGTTAGGTTGGGTCAGGTTAGGTTATATTACGTTATTGAAGTATATAAATGTCCCACGGAGACGTAGAGGCCAACAAGCCAGGAATGTTGCCAAATATTGCCGCCGAAATGTTAGGTTGGGTTAGGTTAGGTTATATTACGTTATTGATGTATATAAAGGTCCCACGGAGACATAGAGGCCAACTCGTCAGGAATGTTGTCAAATATTACCGCCGAGGTTATAGGTTGGATTAGGTTAGGTTATATTAAGTTATTGATGTATATGAAGATCCCACGGAGACGCAGAGGCCAACTCGCCAGGTATGTGGTCACATATTACCGCCGAGTTGATAGGTTGGGTTAGGTTAGGTTATATTACGTTATTGATGTATATGAAGGTCCCACGGAGACGTAGAGGCCAACATGCCAGGAATGTTGTCAAATATTACAGCCGCGATGCTAGTTTGGGCTAGGTTAGGTTATATTACGTTATTTATGTATATAAAGGTACCACGGAGACGTAGAGGCCAACTCGTCAGGAATATTGTCAAATATTACCGCCGAGATGATAGGTTGGGTTAGGTTAGGTTATATTGCGTTATTGATGTATATGAAGGACCCACGTAGACGTAGGGGCCAGCTCGTCAGGAATATTGTCAAATATTACCGCCGAGATGATAGGTTGGATTAGGTTAGGTTATATTACGTTATTGATGTATATAAAGGTCCCACGGAGACGTAGAGGCCAACAAGCCAGGAATGTTGCCAAATATTACCGCCGAGATGTGAGGTTGGGTTAGGTTAGGTTATATTACGTTATTGATGTATATAAAGGTCCCACGGAGACGGAGAGGCCAACATGCCAGGAATGTTGGTCATATATTACAGCCGCGATGTTAGATTAGGTTAGGTTAGGTTATATTACGTTATTGACGTATATAAAGGTCCCACGGGGACGTAGAGGCCAACTCGCCAGGAATGTTGTGAAATATTACCGCCGAGAGGTTAGGTTGGGTTAGGTTACGTTATATTACGTTATTGTTGTATATAAAGGTCCCACGGAGACGTAGAGGCCAACTCGCCAGGAATGTTGTCAAATATTACCGCCGAGATGATAGGTTGGGTTAGGTTAGGTTATATTACGTTATTGATGTATGTAAAGGTCCCACGGAGACATAGAGGCCAACTCGTCAGGAATGTTGTCAAATATTACAGCCGCGATGTTAGATTGGGTTACGTTAGGTTATATTACGTTATTGACGTATATAAAGGTCCCACGGAGACGTAGAGGCCAACTCGCCAGGAATGTTGTGAAATATTACCGCCGAGAGGTTAGGTTGGGTCAGGTTAGGTTATATTACGTTATTGATGTATATGAAGATCACACGGATGCGTAGAGGCCAACTCGCCAGGTATGTGGTCAAATATTACCGCCGAGATGATAGGTTGGGTTAGGTTTGGTTATATTTCGTTATTGATGTATATGAAGGTCCCACGGAGACGTAGAGACCAACATGCCAGGAATGTTGCCAAATATTACCGCCGTGATGATAGGTAGGGTTAGGTTAGGTTATATTTCGTTATTGATGTATATGAAGGTCCCACGGAGACGTAGATGCCAACTCGCCGGGAATGCTGTCAAATAATAGCGCCGAGAGGTTAGGTTGGATCAGGTTAGGTTATATTACGTTATTGATGTATATGAAGATCCCACGGAGACGTAGAGGCCAACTCGCCAGGTATGTGGTCACATATTACCGCCGAGTTGATAGGTTGGGTTAGGTTAGGTTATATTACGTTCTTGATGTATATAAAGGTCCCACGCAGACGTAGAGGCCAACTCGTCAGGAATGTTGTCAAATATTACCGCCGAGATGATAGGTTGGATTAGGTTAGGTTATATTAAGTTATTGATGTATATGAAGATCCCACGGAGACGCAGAGGCCAACTCGCCAGGTATGTGGTCAAATATTACCGCCGAGATGATAGGTTGTGTTAGGTTTGGTTATACTTCGTTATTAATGTATATGAAGGTCCCACGGAGACGTAGAGGCCAACTCGCCAGCAATGTTGTCAAACATTACAGCCGCGATGTTAGATTGGGTTACGTTAGGTTATATTACGTTATTGACGTATATAAAGGTCCCACGGAGGCGTAGATGCCAACTCGCCAGGAATGTTGTGAAATATTACCGCCGAGAGGTTAGGTTGGGTTAGGTTACGTTATATTACGTTATTGATGTACATGAGGGGCCCACGGAGACGTAGAGGCCATCAAGCCAGGAATGTTGCCAAATATTACCGCCGTGATGATAGGTTGGGTTAGGTTAGGTTATATTTCGTTATTGATGTATATGAAGGTCCCACGGAGACGTAGATGCCAACCCGCCGGGAATGCTGTCAAATAATGGCGCCGAGAGGTTAGGTTGGGTCAGGTTAGGTTATATTACGTTATTGATGTATATGAAGATCCCACGAAGGCGTAGAGGCCAACTCGCCAGGTATGTGGTCACATGTTACCGCCGAAATGTTAGGTTGGGTTAGGTTAGATTATATTACGTTATTGATGTATATGAAGTTCCCACGGAGACGCAGAGGCCAACTCGCCAGGTATGTGGTCAAATATTACCGTCGAGATGATAGGTTGTGTTAGGTTTGGTTATATTTCGTTATTAATGTGTATGAAGGTCCCACGGAAACGTAGAGTCCAGCTCGCCAGGAATGTTGTCAAATATTACAGCCGCGATGTTAGATTGGGTTACGTTAGGTTATATTACGTTATTGAAGTATATAAAGGTCCCACGGAGGCGTAGATGCCAACTCGCCGGGAATGCTGTCAAATAATAGCGCCGAGAGGTTAGGTTGGGTCAGGTTAGGTTATATTACGTTATTGATGTATATGAAGATCCCACGGAGGCGTAGAGGCCAACTCGCCAGGTATGTGGTCACATATTACCGCCGAAATGTTAGGTTGGGTTAGGTTAGGTTATATTACGTTCTTGATGTATATAAAGGTCGCACGCAGACGTAGAGGCCAACCCGCCAGGAATGTTGTCAAATATTACCGCCGAGATGATAGGTTGGATTAGCTTAGGTTATATTACGTTATTGATGTATATAAAGGTCCCACGGAGACGTAGAGGCCAACAAGCCAGGAATGTTGCCAAATATTGCCGCCGAAATGTTAGATTGGGTCAGGTTAGGTTAGATTACGTTATTGTCGTATATAAAGGTCCCACTGAGACGTAGAGGCCAACATGCCAGGAATGTTGGTCAAATATTACAGCCGCGATGTTAGATTGGGTTAGGTTAGGTTATATTACGTTATTGTTGTATATAAAGGTCCCATGGCGACGTAGAGGCTAACTCGCCAGGAATGTTGTCAAATATTACCGCCGAGAGGTTAGGTTGGGTTAGGATACGTTATATTACGTTATTGATGTACATGAGGGGCCCACGGAGACGTAGAGGCCAACACGCCAGGAATGTTGTGAAATATTACCGCCGAGAGGTTAGGTTGGGTCAGGTTAGGTTATATTACGTTATTGATGTATATGAAGGTCCCACGGAGACGTAGATGCCAACCCGCCGGGAATGCTGTCAAATAATGGCACCGAGAGGTTAGGTTGGGTCAGGTTAGGTTATATTACGTTATTGATGTATATGAAGATCCCACGGAGGCGTAGAGGCCAACTCGCCAGGTATGTGGTCACATATTACCGCCGAAGTGTTAGGTTGGGTTAGGTTAGATTATATTACGTTATTGATGTACATAAAGGTCCCACGGAGACGTAGAGGCCAACTCGTCAGGAATGTTGTCAAATATTACCGCCGAGATGATAGGTTGGATTAGGTTAGGTTATATTAAGTTATTGATGTATATGAAGATCCCACGGAGACGCAGAGGCCAACTCGCCAGGTATGTGGTCACATATTACCGCCGAGTTGATAGGTTGGGTTAGGTTAGGTTATATTACGTTATTGATGTATATGAAGGTCCCACGGAGACGTAGAGGCCAACATGCCAGGAATGTTGTCAAATATTACAGCCGCGATGTTAGTTTGGGCTAGGTTAGGTTATATTACGTTATTTATGTATATAAAGGTACCACGGAGACGTAGAGGCCAACTCGTCAGGAATATTGTCAAATATTACCGCCGAGATGATAGGTTGGGTTAGGTTAGGTTATATTACGTTATTGATGTATATAAAGGTCCCACGGAGACGGAGAGGCCAACATGCCAGGAATGTTGGTCATATAATACAGCCGCGATGTTAGATTAGGTTAGGTTAGGTTATATTACGTTATTGACGTATATAAAGGTCCCACGGGGACGTAGAGGCCAACTCGCCAGGAATGTTGTGAAATATTACCGCCGAGAGGTTAGGTTGGGTCAGGTTAGGTTATATTACGTTATTGAAGTATATAAATGTCCCACGGAGACGTAGAGGCCAACAAGCCAGGAATGTTGCCAAATATTGCCGCCGAAATGTTAGGTTGGGTTAGGTTAGGTTATATTACGTTATTGATGTATATAAAGGTCCCACGGAGACATAGAGGCCAACTCGTCAGGAATGTTGTCAAATATTACCGCCGAGGTTATAGGTTGGATTAGGTTAGGTTATATTAAGTTATTGATGTATATGAAGATCCCACGGAGACGCAGAGGCCAACTCGCCAGGTATGTGGTCACATATTACCGCCGAGTTGATAGGTTGGGTTAGGTTAGGTTATATTACGTTATTGATGTATATGAAGGTCCCACGGAGACGTAGAGGGCAACATGCCAGGAATGTTGTCAAATATTACAGCCGCGATGCTAGTTTGGGCTAGGTTAGGTTATATTACGTTATTTATGTATATAAAGGTACCACGGAGACGTAGAGGCCAACTCGTCAGGAATATTGTCAAATATTACCGCCGAGATGATAGGTTGGGTTAGGTTAGGTTATATTGCGTTATTGATGTATATGAAGGACCCACGTAGACGTAGGGGCCAGCTCGTCAGGAATATTGTCAAATATTACCGCCGAGATGATAGGTTGGATTAGGTTAGGTTATATTACGTTATTGATGTATATAAAGGTCCCACGGAGACGTAGAGGCCAACAAGCCAGGAATGTTGCCAAATATTACCGCCGAGATGTGAGGTTGGGTTAGGTTAGGTTATATTACGTTATTGATGTATATAAAGGTCCCACGGAGACGGAGAGGCCAACATGCCAGGAATGTTGGTCATATATTACAGCCGCGATGTTAGATTAGGTTAGGTTAGGTTATATTACGTTATTGACGTATATAAAGGTCCCACGGGGACGTAGAGGCCAACTCGCCAGGAATGTTGTGAAATATTACCGCCGAGAGGTTAGGTTGGGTTAGGTTACGTTATATTACGTTATTGTTGTATATAAAGGTCCCACGGAGACGTAGAGGCCAACTCGCCAGGAATGTTGTCAAATATTACCGCCGAGATGATAGGTTGGGTTAGGTTAGGTTATATTACGTTATTGATGTATGTAAAGGTCCCACGGAGACATAGAGGCCAACTCGTCAGGAATGTTGTCAAATATTACAGCCGCGATGTTAGATTGGGTTACGTTAGGTTATATTACGTTATTGACGTATATAAAGGTCCCACGGAGACGTAGAGGCCAACTCGCCAGGAATGTTGTGAAATATTACCGCCGAGAGGTTAGGTTGGGTCAGGTTAGGTTATATTACGTTATTGATGTATATGAAGATCACACGGATGCGTAGAGGCCAACTCGCCAGGTATGTGGTCACATATTACCGCCGAAATGTTAGGTTGGGTTAGGTTAGGTTATATTACGTTCTTGATGTATATAAAGGTCCCACGCAGACATAGAGGCCAACCCGCCAGGAATGTTGTCAAATATTACCGCCGAGATGATAGGTTGGATTAGGTTAGGTTATATTACGTTATTGAAGTATATAAATGTCCTACGGAGACGTAGAGGCCAACAAGCCAGGAATGTTGCCAAATATTGCCGCCGAAATGTTAGGTTGAGTTAGGTTAGGTTATATTACGTTATTGATGTATATAAAGGTCCCACGGAGACATAGAGGCCAACTCGTCAGGAATGTTGTCAAATATTACCGCCGAGATGATAGGTTGGATTAGGTTAGGTTATATTACGTTATTGATGTATATAAAGGTCCCACGGAGACGCAGAGGCCAACTCGCCAGGTATGTGTTCAAATATTACCGTCGAGATGATAGGTTGTGTTAGGTTTGGTTATATTTCGTTATTAATGTATATGAAGGTCCCACGGAAACGTAGAGTCCAACTCGCCAGGAATGTTGTCAAATATTACAGCCGCGATGTTAGATTGGGTTACGTTAGGTTATATTACGTTATTGACGTATATAAAGGTCCCACGGGGACGTAGAGGCCAACTCGCCAGGAATGTTGTGAAATATTACCGCCGAGAGGTTAGGTTGGGTTAGGTTACGTTATATTACGTTATTGTTGTATATAAAGGTCCCACGGAGACGTAGAGGCCAACTCGCCAGGAATGTTGTCAAATATTACCGCCGAGATGATAGGTTGGGTTAGGTTAGGTTATATTACGTTATTGATGTATATAAAGGTCCCACGGAGACGGAGAGGCCAACATGCCAGGAATGTTGGTCATATATTACAGCCGCGATGTTAGATTAGGTTAGGTTAGGTTATATTACGTTATTGACGTATATAAAGGTCCCACGGGGACGTAGAGGCCAACTCGCCAGGAATGTTGTGAAATATTACCGCCGAGAGGTTAGGTTGGGTTAGGTTACGTTATATTACGTTATTGTTGTATATAAAGGTCCCACGGAGACGTAGAGGCCAACTCGCCAGGAATGTTGTCAAATATTACCGCCGAGATGATAGGTTGGGTTAGGTTAGGTTATATTACGTTATTGATGTATGTAAAGGTCCCACGGAGACATAGAGGCCAACTCGTCAGGAATGTTGTCAAATATTACAGCCGCGATGTTAGATTGGGTTACGTTAGGTTATATTACGTTATTGACGTATATAAAGGTCCCACGGAGACGTAGAGGCCAACTCGCCAGGAATGTTGTGAAATATTACCGCCGAGAGGTTAGGTTGGGTCAGGTTAGGTTATATTACGTTATTGATGTATATGAAGATCCCACGGAGGCGTAGAGGCCAACTCGCCAGGTATGTGGTCACATATTACCGCCGAAATGTTAGGTTGGGTTAGGTTAGGTTATATTACGTTCTTGATGTATATAAAGGTCCCACGCAGACGTAGAGGCCAACCCGCCAGGAATGTTGTCAAATATTACCGCCGAGATGATAGGTTGGATTAGGTTAGGTTATATTACGTTATTGAAGTATATAAATGTCCTACGGAGACGTAGAGGCCAACATGCCAGGAATGTTGGTCAAATATTACAGCCGCGATGTTAGATTGGGTTAGGTTAGGTTATATTACGTTATTGTTGTATATAAAGGTCCCATGGCGACGTAGAGGCTAACTCGCCAGGAATGTTGTCAAATATTACCGCCGAGAGGTTAGGTTGGGTTAGGATACGTTATATTACGTTATTGATGTACATGAGGGGCCCACGGAGACGTAGAGGCCAACACGCCAGGAATGTTGTGAAATATTACCGCCGAGAGGTTAGGTTGGGTCAGGTTAGGTTATATTACGTTATTGATGTATATGAAGGTCCCACGGAGACGTAGATGCCAACCCGCCGGGAATGCTGTCAAATAATGGCGCCGAGAGGTTAGGTTGGGTCAGGATAGGTTATATTACGTTATTGATGTATATGAAGATCCCACGGAGGCGTAGAGGCCAACTCGCCAGGTATGTGGTCACATATTACCGCCGAAGTGTTAGGTTGGGTTAGGTTAGATTATATTACGTTATTGATGTACATAAAGGTCCCACGGAGACGTAGAGGCCAACTCGTCAGGAATGTTGTCAAATATTACCGCCGAGATGATAGGTTGGATTAGGTTAGGTTATATTAAGTTATTGATGTATATGAAGATCCCACGGAGACGCAGAGGCCAACTCGCCAGGTATGTGGTCACATATTACCGCCGAGTTGATAGGTTGGGTTAGGTTAGGTTATATTACGTTATTGATGTATATGAAGGTCCCACGGAGACGTAGAGGCCAACATGCCAGGAATGTTGTCAAATATTACAGCCGCGATGTTAGTTTGGGCTAGGTTAGGTTATATTACGTTATTTATGTATATAAAGGTACCACGGAGACGTAGAGGCCAACTCGTCAGGAATATTGTCAAATATTACCGCCGAGATGATAGGTTGGGTTAGGTTAGGTTATATTACGTTATTGATGTATATAAAGGTCCCACGGAGACGGAGAGGCCAACATGCCAGGAATGTTGGTCATATATTACAGCCGCGATGTTAGATTAGGTTAGGTTAGGTTATATTACGTTATTGACGTATATAAAGGTCCCACGGGGACGTAGAGGCCAACTCGCCAGGAATGTTGTGAAATATTACCGCCGAGAGGTTAGGTTGGGTCAGGTTAGGTTATATTACGTTATTGAAGTATATAAATGTCCCACGGAGACGCAGAGGCCAACAAGCCAGGAATGTTGCCAAATATTGCCGCCGAAATGTTAGGTTGGGTTAGGTTAGGTTATATTACGTTATTGATGTATATAAAGGTCCCACGGAGACATAGAGGCCAACTCGTCAGGAATGTTGTCAAATATTACCGCCGAGGTTATAGGTTGGATTAGGTTAGGTTATATTAAGTTATTGATGTATATGAAGATCCCACGGAGACGCAGAGGCCAACTCGCCAGGTATGTGGTCACATATTACCGCCGAGTTGATAGGTTGGGTTAGGTTAGGTTATATTACGTTATTGATGTATATGAAGGTCCCACGGAGACGTAGAGGCCAACATGCCAGGAATGTTGTCAAATATTACAGCCGCGATGCTAGTTTGGGCTAGGTTAGGTTATATTACGTTATTTATGTATATAAAGGTACCACGGAGACGTAGAGGCCAACTCGTCAGGAATATTGTCAAATATTACCGCCGAGATGATAGGTTGGGTTAGGTTAGGTTATATTGCGTTATTGATGTATATGAAGGACCCACGTAGACGTAGGGGCCAGCTCGTCAGGAATATTGTCAAATATTACCGCCGAGATGATAGGTTGGATTAGGTTAGGTTATATTACGTTATTGATGTATATAAAGGTCCCACGGAGACGTAGAGGCCAACAAGCCAGGAATGTTGCCAAATATTACCGCCGAGATGTGAGGTTGGGTTAGGTTAGGTTATATTACGTTATTGATGTATATAAAGGTCCCACGGAGACGGAGAGGCCAACATGCCAGGAATGTTGGTCATATATTACAGCCGCGATGTTAGATTAGGTTAGGTTAGGTTATATTACGTTATTGACGTATATAAAGGTCCCACGGGGACGTAGAGGCCAACTCGCCAGGAATGTTGTGAAATATTACCGCCGAGAGGTTAGGTTGGGTTAGGTTACGTTATATTACGTTATTGTTGTATATAAAGGTCCCACGGAGACGTAGAGGCCAACTCGCCAGGAATGTTGTCAAATATTACCGCCGAGATGATAGGTTGGGTTAGGTTAGGTTATATTACGTTATTGATGTATGTAAAGGTCCCACGGAGACATAGAGGCCAACTCGTCAGGAATGTTGTCAAATATTACAGCCGCGATGTTAGATTGGGTTACGTTAGGTTATATTACGTTATTGACGTATATAAAGGTCCCACGGAGACGTAGAGGCCAACTCGCCAGGAATGTTGTGAAATATTACCGCCGAGAGGTTAGGTTGGGTCAGGTTAGGTTATATTACGTTATTGATGTATATGAAGATCACACGGATGCGTAGAGGCCAACTCGCCAGGTATGTGGTCACATATTACCGCCGAAATGTTAGGTTGGGTTAGGTTAGGTTATATTACGTTCTTGATGTATATAAAGGTCCCACGCAGACATAGAGGCCAACCCGCCAGGAATGTTGTCAAATATTACCGCCGAGATGATAGGTTGGATTAGGTTAGGTTATATTACGTTATTGAAGTATATAAATGTCCTACGGAGACGTAGAGGCCAACAAGCCAGGAATGTTGCCAAATATTGCCGCCGAAATGTTAGGTTGAGTTAGGTTAGGTTATATTACGTTATTGATGTATATAAAGGTCCCACGGAGACATAGAGGCCAACTCGTCAGGAATGTTGTCAAATATTACCGCCGAGATGATAGGTTGGATTAGGTTAGGTTATATTACGTTATTGATGTATATAAAGGTCCCACGGAGACGCAGAGGCCAACTCGCCAGGTATGTGTTCAAATATTACCGTCGAGATGATAGGTTGTGTTAGGTTTGGTTATATTTCGTTATTAATGTATATGAAGGTCCCACGGAAACGTAGAGTCCAACTCGCCAGGAATGTTGTCAAATATTACAGCCGCGATGTTAGATTGGGTTACGTTAGGTTATATTACGTTATTGACGTATATAAAGGTCCCACGGGGACGTAGAGGCCAACTCGCTAGGAATGTTGTGAAATATTACCGCCGAGAGGTTAGGTTGGGTTAGGTTACGTTATATTACGTTATTGTTGTATATAAAGGTCCCACGGAGACGTAGAGGCCAACTCGCCAGGAATGTTGTCAAATATTACCGCCGAGATGATAGGTTGGGTTAGGTTAGGTTATATTACGTTATTGATGTATATAAAGGTCCCACGGAGACGGAGAGGCCAACATGCCAGGAATGTTGGTCATATATTACAGCCGCGATGTTAGATTAGGTTAGGTTAGGTTATATTACGTTATTGACGTATATAAAGGTCCCACGGGGACGTAGAGGCCAACAAGCCAGGAATGTTGCCAAATAATGCCGCCGAAATGTTAGGTTGGGTTAGGTTATGTTATATTACGTTATTGATGTATATAAAGGTCCCACGGAGACATAGAGGCCAACTCGTCAGGAATGTTGTCAAATATTACCGCCGAGATGATAGGTTGGATTAGGTTAGGTTATATTAAGTTATTGATGTATATGAAGAACCCACGGAGACGCAGAGGCCAACTCGCCAGGTATGTGGTCACATATTACCGCCGAGTTGATAGGTTGGGTTAGGTTAGGTTATATTACGTTATTGATGTATATGAAGATCCCACGGAGACGTAGAGGCCAACTCGCCAGGTATGTGGTCAAATATTACCGCCGAGATGATAGGTTGGGTTAGGTTTGGTTATATTTCGTTATTGATGTATATGAAGGTCCCACGGAGACGTAGAGACCAACATGCCAGGAATGTTGTCAAATATTACAGCCGCGATGTTAGATTGGGCTAGGTTAGGTTATATTACGATATTGATGTATATAAAGGTCCCACGGAGACGTAGAAGCCAACTCGCCAGGATTGTTGCCAAATATTACCGCCGCGATGTTAGATTGGGTTAGGTTAGGTTAGATTACGTTATTGCCGTATATAAAGGTCCCACGGAGACGTAGAGGCCAACTCGCCAGGAATGTTGTCAAATATTACCGCCGAGAGGTTAGGTTGGGTTAGGTTACGTTATATTACGTTATTGATGTACATGAGGGGCCCACGGAGACGTAGAGGCCAACAAGCCAGGAATGTTGCCAAATATTACCGCCGTGATGATAGGTAGGGTTAGGTTAGGTTATATTTCGTTATTGATGTATATGAAGGTCCCACGGAGACGTAGATGCCAACTCGGCGGGAATGCTGTCAAATAATAGCGCCGAGAGGTTAGGTTGGATCAGGTTAGGTTATATTACGTTATTGATGTATATGAAGATCCCACGGAGACGTAGAGGCCAACTCGCCAGGTATGTGGTCACATATTACCGCCGAGTTGATAGGTTGGGTTAGGTTAGGTTATATTACGTTCTTGATGTATATAAAGGTCCCACGCAGACGTAGAGGCCAACTCGTCAGGAATGTTGTCAAATATTACCGCCGAGATGATAGGTTGGATTAGGTTAGGTTATATTAAGTTATTGATGTATATGAAGATCCCACGGAGACGCAGAGGCCAACTCGCCAGGTATGTGGTCAAATATTACCGCCGAGATGATAGGTTGTGTTAGGTTTGGTTATACTTCGTTATTAATGTATATGAAGGTCCCACGGAGACGTAGAGGCCAACTCGCCAGCAATGTTGTCAAACATTACAGCCGCGATGTTAGATTGGGTTACGTTAGGTTATATTACGTTATTGACGTATATAAAGGTCCCACGGAGGCGTAGATGCCAACTCGCCAGGAATGTTGTGAAATATTACCGCCGAGAGGTTAGGTTGGGTTAGGTTACGTTATATTACGTTATTGATGTACATGAGGGGCCCACGGAGACGTAGAGGCCATCAAGCCAGGAATGTTGCCAAATATTACCGCCGTGATGATAGGTTGGGTTAGGTTAGGTTATATTTCGTTATTGATGTATATGAAGGTCCCACGGAGACGTAGATGCCAACCCGCCGGGAATGCTGTCAAATAATGGCGCCGAGAGGTTAGGTTGGGTCAGGTTAGGTTATATTACGTTATTGATGTATATGAAGATCCCACGAAGGCGTAGAGGCCAACTCGCCAGGTATGTGGTCACATGTTACCGCCGAAATGTTAGGTTGGGTTAGGTTAGATTATATTACGTTATTGATGTATATGAAGTTCCCACGGAGACGCAGAGGCCAACTCGCCAGGTATGTGGTCAAATATTACCGTCGAGATGATAGGTTGTGTTAGGTTTGGTTATATTTCGTTATTAATGTGTATGAAGGTCCCACGGAAACGTAGAGTCCAGCTCGCCAGGAATGTTGTCAAATATTACAGCCGCGATGTTAGATTGGGTTACGTTAGGTTATATTACGTTATTGAAGTATATATAGGTCCCACGGAGGCGTAGATGCCAACTCGCCGGGAATGCTGTCAAATAATAGCGCCGAGAGGTTAGGTTGGGTCAGGTTAGGTTATATTACGTTATTGATGTATATGAAGATCCCACGGAGGCGTAGAGGCCAACTCGCCAGGTATGTGGTCACATATTACCGCCGAAATGTTAGGTTGGGTTAGGTTAGGTTATATTACGTTCTTGATGTATATAAAGGTCGCACGCAGACGTAGAGGCCAACCCGCCAGGAATGTTGTCAAATATTACCGCCGAGATGATAGGTTGGATTAGCTTAGGTTATATTACGTTATTGATGTATATAAAGGTCCCACGGAGACGTAGAGGCCAACAAGCCAGGAATGTTGCCAAATATTGCCGCCGAAATGTTAGATTGGGTCAGGTTAGGTTAGATTACGTTATTGTCGTATATAAAGGTCCCACTGAGACGTAGAGGCCAACATGCCAGGAATGTTGGTCAAATATTACAGCCGCGATGTTAGATTGGGTTAGGTTAGGTTATATTACGTTATTGTTGTATATAAAGGTCCCATGGCGACGTAGAGGCTAACTCGCCAGGAATGTTGTCAAATATTACCGCCGAGAGGTTAGGTTGGGTTAGGATACGTTATATTACGTTATTGATGTACATGAGGGGCCCACGGAGACGTAGAGGCCAACACGCCAGGAATGTTGTGAAATATTACCGCCGAGAGGTTAGGTTGGGTCAGGTTAGGTTATATTACGTTATTGATGTATATGAAGGTCCCACGGAGACGTAGATGCCAACCCGCCGGGAATGCTGTCAAATAATGGCACCGAGAGGTTAGGTTGGGTCAGGTTAGGTTATATTACGTTATTGATGTATATGAAGATCCCACGGAGGCGTAGAGGCCAACTCGCCAGGTATGTGGTCACATATTACCGCCGAAGTGTTAGGTTGGGTTAGGTTAGATTATATTACGTTATTGATGTACATAAAGGTCCCACGGAGACGTAGAGGCCAACTCGTCAGGAATGTTGTCAAATATTACCGCCGAGATGATAGGTTGGATTAGGTTAGGTTATATTAAGTTATTGATGTATATGAAGATCCCACGGAGACGCAGAGGCCAACTCGCCAGGTATGTGGTCACATATTACCGCCGAGTTGATAGGTTGGGTTAGGTTAGGTTATATTACGTTATTGATGTATATGAAGGTCCCACGAAGACGTAGAGGCCAACATGCCAGGAATGTTGTCAAATATTACAGCCGCGATGTTAGTTTGGGCTAGGTTAGGTTATATTACGTTATTTATGTATATAAAGGTACCACGGAGACGTAGAGGCCAACTCGTCAGGAATATTGTCAAATATTACCGCCGAGATGATAGGTTGGGTTAGGTTAGGTTATATTACGTTATTGATGTATATAAAGGTCCCACGGAGACGGAGAGGCCAACATGCCAGGAATGTTGGTCATATAATACAGCCGCGATGTTAGATTAGGTTAGGTTAGGTTATATTACGTTATTGACGTATATAAAGGTCCCACGGGGACGTAGAGGCCAACTCGCCAGGAATGTTGTGAAATATTACCGCCGAGAGGTTAGGTTGGGTCAGGTTAGGTTATATTACGTTATTGAAGTATATAAATGTCCCACGGAGACGTAGAGGCCAACAAGCCAGGAATGTTGCCAAATATTGCCGCCGAAATGTTAGGTTGGGTTAGGTTAGGTTATATTACGTTATTGATGTATATAAAGGTCCCACGGAGACATAGAGGCCAACTCGTCAGGAATGTTGTCAAATATTACCGCCGAGGTTATAGGTTGGATTAGGTTAGGTTATATTAAGTTATTGATGTATATGAAGATCCCACGGAGACGCAGAGGCCAACTCGCCAGGTATGTGGTCACATATTACCGCCGAGTTGATAGGTTGGGTTAGGTTAGGTTATATTACGTTATTGATGTATATGAAGGTCCCACGGAGACGTAGAGGGCAACATGCCAGGAATGTTGTCAAATATTACAGCCGCGATGCTAGTTTGGGCTAGGTTAGGTTATATTACGTTATTTATGTATATAAAGGTACCACGGAGACGTAGAGGCCAACTCGTCAGGAATATTGTCAAATATTACCGCCGAGATGATAGGTTGGGTTAGGTTAGGTTATATTGCGTTATTGATGTATATGAAGGACCCACGTAGACGTAGGGGCCAGCTCGTCAGGAATATTGTCAAATATTACCGCCGAGATGATAGGTTGGATTAGGTTAGGTTATATTACGTTATTGATGTATATAAAGGTCCCACGGAGACGTAGAGGCCAACAAGCCAGGAATGTTGCCAAATATTACCGCCGAGATGTGAGGTTGGGTTAGGTTAGGTTATATTACGTTATTGATGTATATAAAGGTCCCACGGAGACGGAGAGGCCAACATGCCAGGAATGTTGGTCATATATTACAGCCGCGATGTTAGATTAGGTTAGGTTAGGTTATATTACGTTATTGACGTATATAAAGGTCCCACGGGGACGTAGAGGCCAACTCGCCAGGAATGTTGTGAAATATTACCGCCGAGAGGTTAGGTTGGGTTAGGTTACGTTATATTACGTTATTGTTGTATATAAAGGTCCCACGGAGACGTAGAGGCCAACTCGCCAGGAATGTTGTCAAATATTACCGCCGAGATGATAGGTTGGGTTAGGTTAGGTTATATTACGTTATTGATGTATGTAAAGGTCCCACGGAGACATAGAGGCCAACTCGTCAGGAATGTTGTCAAATATTACAGCCGCGATGTTAGATTGGGTTACGTTAGGTTATATTACGTTATTGACGTATATAAAGGTCCCACGGAGACGTAGAGGCCAACTCGCCAGGAATGTTGTGAAATATTACCGCCGAGAGGTTAGGTTGGGTCAGGTTAGGTTATATTACGTTATTGATGTATATGAAGATCACACGGATGCGTAGAGGCCAACTCGCCAGGTATGTGGTCACATATTACCGCCGAAATGTTAGGTTGGGTTAGGTTAGGTTATATTACGTTCTTGATGTATATAAAGGTCCCACGCAGACATAGAGGCCAACCCGCCAGGAATGTTGTCAAATATTACCGCCGAGATGATAGGTTGGATTAGGTTAGGTTATATTACGTTATTGAAGTATATAAATGTCCTACGGAGACGTAGAGGCCAACAAGCCAGGAATGTTGCCAAATATTGCCGCCGAAATGTTAGGTTGAGTTAGGTTAGGTTATATTACGTTATTGATGTATATAAAGGTCCCACGGAGACATAGAGGCCAACTCGTCAGGAATGTTGTCAAATATTACCGCCGAGATGATAGGTTGGATTAGGTTAGGTTATATTACGTTATTGATGTATATAAAGGTCCCACGGAGACGCAGAGGCCAACTCGCCAGGTATGTGTTCAAATATTACCGTCGAGATGATAGGTTGTGTTAGGTTTGGTTATATTTCGTTATTAATGTATATGAAGGTCCCACGGAAACGTAGAGTCCAACTCGCCAGGAATGTTGTCAAATATTACAGCCGCGATGTTAGATTGGGTTACGTTAGGTTATATTACGTTATTGACGTATATAAAGGTCCCACGGGGACGTAGAGGCCAACTCGCCAGGAATGTTGTGAAATATTACCGCCGAGAGGTTAGGTTGGGTTAGGTTACGTTATATTACGTTATTGTTGTATATAAAGGTCCCACGGAGACGTAGAGGCCAACTCGCCAGGAATGTTGTCAAATATTACCGCCGAGATGATAGGTTGGGTTAGGTTAGGTTATATTACGTTATTGATGTATATAAAGGTCCCACGGAGACGGAGAGGCCAACATGCCAGGAATGTTGGTCATATATTACAGCCGCGATGTTAGATTAGGTTAGGTTAGGTTATATTACGTTATTGACGTATATAAAGGTCCCACGGGGACGTAGAGGCCAACTCGCCAGGAATGTTGTGAAATATTACCGCCGAGAGGTTAGGTTGGGTTAGGTTACGTTATATTACGTTATTGTTGTATATAAAGGTCCCACGGAGACGTAGAGGCCAACTCGCCAGGAATGTTGTCAAATATTACCGCCGAGATGATAGGTTGGGTTAGGTTAGGTTATATTACGTTATTGATGTATGTAAAGGTCCCACGGAGACATAGAGGCCAACTCGTCAGGAATGTTGTCAAATATTACAGCCGCGATGTTAGATTGGGTTACGTTAGGTTATATTACGTTATTGACGTATATAAAGGTCCCACGGAGACGTAGAGGCCAACTCGCCAGGAATGTTGTGAAATATTACCGCCGAGAGGTTAGGTTGGGTCAGGTTAGGTTATATTACGTTATTGATGTATATGAAGATCCCACGGAGGCGTAGAGGCCAACTCGCCAGGTATGTGGTCACATATTACCGCCGAAATGTTAGGTTGGGTTAGGTTAGGTTATATTACGTTCTTGATGTATATAAAGGTCCCACGCAGACGTAGAGGCCAACCCGCCAGGAATGTTGTCAAATATTACCGCCGAGATGATAGGTTGGATTAGGTTAGGTTATATTACGTTATTGAAGTATATAAATGTCCTACGGAGACGTAGAGGCCAACAAGCCAGGAATGTTGCCAAATATTGCCGCCGAAATGTTAGGTTGAGTTAGGTTAGGTTATATTACGTTATTGATGTATATAAAGGTCCCACGGAGACATAGAGGCCAACTCGTCAGGAATGTTGTCAAATATTACCGCCGAGATGATAGGTTGGATTAGGTTAGGTTATATTACGTTATTGATGTATATAAAGGTCCCACGGAGACGCAGAGGCCAACTCGCCAGGTATGTGTTCAAATATTACCGTCGAGATGATAGGTTGTGTTAGGTTTGGTTATATTTCGTTATTAATGTATATGAAGGTCCCACGGAAACGTAGAGTCCAACTCGCCAGGAATGTTGTCAAATATTACAGCCGCGATGTTAGATTGGGTTACGTTAGGTTATATTACGTTATTGACGTATATAAAGGTCCCACGGGGACGTAGAGGCCAACTCGCCAGGAATGTTGTGAAATATTACCGCCGAGAGGTTAGGTTGGGTTAGGTTACGTTATATTACGTTATTGTTGTATATAAAGGTCCCACGGAGACGTAGAGGCCAACTCGCCAGGAATGTTGTCAAATATTACCGCCGAGATGATAGGTTGGGTTAGGTTAGGTTATATTACGTTATTGATGTATATAAAGGTCCCACGGAGACGGAGAGGCCAACATGCCAGGAATGTTGGTCATATATTACAGCCGCGATGTTAGATTAGGTTAGGTTAGGTTATATTACGTTATTGACGTATATAAAGGTCCCACGGGGACGTAGAGGCCAACTCGCCAGGAATGTTGTGAAATATTACCGCCGAGAGGTTAGGTTGGGTTAGGTTACGTTATATTACGTTATTGTTGTATATAAAGGTCCCACGGAGACGTAGAGGCCAACTCGCCAGGAATGTTGTCAAATATTACCGCCGAGATGATAGGTTGGGTTAGGTTAGGTTATATTACGTTATTGATGTATGTAAAGGTCCCACGGAGACATAGAGGCCAACTCGTCAGGAATGTTGTCAAATATTACAGCCGCGATGTTAGATTGGGTTACGTTAGGTTATATTACGTTATTGACGTATATAAAGGTCCCACGGAGACGTAGAGGCCAACTCGCCAGGAATGTTGTGAAATATTACCGCCGAGAGGTTAGGTTGGGTCAGGTTAGGTTATATTACGTTATTGATGTATATGAAGATCCCACGGAGGCGTAGAGGCCAACTCGCCAGGTATGTGGTCACATATTACCGCCGAAATGTTAGGTTGGGTTAGGTTAGGTTATATTACGTTCTTGATGTATATAAAGGTCCCACGCAGACGTAGAGGCCAACCCGCCAGGAATGTTGTCAAATATTACCGCGGAGATGATAGGTTGGATTAGGTTAGGTTATATTACGTTATTGAAGTATATAAATGTCCTACGGAGACGTAGAGGCCAACAAGCCAGGAATGTTGCCAAATATTGCCGCCGAAATGTTAGGTTGAGTTAGGTTAGGTTATATTACGTTATTGATGTATATAAAGGTCCCACGGAGACATAGAGGCCAACTCGTCAGGAATGTTGTCAAATATTACCGCCGAGATTATAGGTTGGATTAGGTTAGGTTATATTAAGTTATTGATGTATATGAAGTTCCCACGGAGACGCAGAGGCCAACTCGCCAGGTATGTGGTCAAATATTACCTTCGAGATGATAGGTTGTGTTAGGTTTGGTTATATTTCGTTATTAATGTGTATGAAGGTCCCACGGAAACGTAGAGTCCAACTCGCCAGGAATGTTGTCAAATATTACAGCCGCGATGTTAGATTGGGTTACGTTAGGTTATATTACGTTATTGACGTATATAAAGGTCCCACGGAGGCGTAGATGCCAACTCGCCGGAAATGCTGTCAAATAATAGAGCCGAGAGGTTAGGTTGGGTCAGGTTAGGTTATATTACGTTATTGATGTATATGAAGATCCCACGGAGACGTAGAGGCCAACTCGCCAGGTATGTGGTCAAATATTACCGCCGAGATGATAGGTTGTGTTAGGCTTGGTTATATTTCGTTATTAATGTATATGAAGGTCCCACGGAAACGTAGAGTCCAACTCGCCAGGAATGTTGTCAAATATTACAGCCGCGATGTTAGATTGGGTTACGTTAGGTTATATTACGTTATTGACGTATATAAAGGTCCCACGGAGGCGTAGATGCCAACTCGCCGGAAATGCTGTCAAATAATAGAGGCGAGAGGTTAGGTTGGGTCAGGTTAGGTTATATTACGTTATTGATGTATATGAAGATCCCACGGAGACGTAGAGGCCAACTCGCCAGGTATGTGGTCAAATATTACCGCCGAGATGATAGGTTGGGTTAGGTTTGGTTATATTTCGTTATTAATGTATATGATGGTCCCACGGAGACGTAGAGTCCAACTCGCCAGGAATGTTGTCAAATATTACAGCCGCGATGTTAGATTGGGTTACGTTAGGTTATATTACGTTATTGACGTATATAAAGGTCCCACGGGGACGTAGAGGCCAACTCGCCAGGAATGTTGTGAAATATTACCGCCGAGAGGTTAGGTTGGGTTAGGTTACGTTATATTACGTTATTGTTGTATATAAAGGTCCCACGGAGACGTAGAGGCCAACTCGCCAGGAATGTTGTCAAATATTACCGCCGAGATGATAGGTTGGGTTAGGTTAGGTTATATTACGTTATTGATGTATATAAAGGTCCCACGGAGACATAGAGGCCAACTCGTCAGGAATGTTGTCAAATATTACAGCCGCGATGTTAGATTGGGTTACGTTAGGTTATATTACGTTATTGACGTATATAAAGGTCCCACGGAGACGTAGAGGCCAACTCGCCAGGAATGTTGTGAAATATTACCGCCGAGAGGTTAGGTTGGGTCAGGTTAGGTTATATTACGTTATTGATGTATATGAAGATCCCACGGAGGCGTAGAGGCCAACTCGCCAGGTATGTGGTCACATATTACCGCCGAAATGTTAGGTTGGGTTAGGTTAGGTTATATTACGTTCTTGATGTATATAAAGGTCCCACGCAGACGTAGAGGCCATCCCGCCAGGAATGTTGTCAAATATTACCGCCGAGATGATAGGTTGGATTAGCTTAGGTTATATTACGTTATTGATGTATATAAAGGTCCCACGGAGACGTAGAGGCCAACAAGCCAGGAATGTTGCCAAATATTGCCGCCGAAATGTTAGATTGGGTCCGGTTAGGTTAGATTACGTTATTGTCGTATATAAAGGTCCCACTGAGACGTAGAGGCCAACATGCCAGGAATGTTGGTCAAATATTACAGCCGCGATGTTAGATTGGGTTAGGTTAGGTTATATTACGTTATTGTTGTATATAAAGGTCCCATGGCGACGTAGAGGCTAACTCGCCAGGAATGTTGTCAAATATTACCGCCGAGATGATAGGTTGGGTTAGGATACGTTATATTACGTTATTGATGTACATGAGGGGCCCACGGAGACGTAGAGGCCAACACGCCAGGAATGTTGCCAAATATTACCGCCGAGATGATGGGTTGGGTTAGGTTAGGTTATATTACGTTATTGAAGTATATAAATATCCCACGGAGACGTAGAGGCCAACAAGCCAGGAATGTTGCCAAATATTGCCGCCGAAATGTTAGGTTGGGTTAGGTTAGGTTATATTACGTTATTGATGTATATAAAGGTCCCACGGAGACATAGAGGCCAACTCGTCAGGAATGTTGTCAAATATTACCGCCGAGATGATAGGTTGGATTAGGTTAGGTTATATTACGTTATTGATGTATATAAAGGTCCCACGGAGACGCAGAGGCCAACTCGCCAGGTATGTGTTCAAATATTACCGTCGAGATGATAGGTTGTGTTAGGTTTGGTTATATTTCGTTATTAATGTATATGAAGGTCCCACGGAAACGTAGAGTCCAACTCGTCAGGAATGTTGTCAAATATTGCAGCCGCGATGTTAGATTAGGTTACGTTAGGTTATATTACGTTATTGACGTATATAAAGGTCCCACGGGGACGTAGAGGCCAACTCGTCAGGAATGTTGTCAAATATTACCGCCGAGAGGTTAGGTTGGGTTAGGTTAGGTTATATTAAGTTATTGATGTATATGAAGATCCCACGGAGACGCAGAGGCCAACTCGCCAGGTATGTGGTCACATATTACCGCCGAGTTGATAGGTTGGGTCAGGTTAGGTTATATTACGTTATTGATGTATATGAAGATCCCACGGAGGCGTAGAGGCCAACTCGCCAGGTATGTGGTCACATATTACCGCCGAAATGTTAGGTTGGGTTAGGTTAGATTATATTACGTTATTGATGTACATAAAGGTCCCACGGAGACGTAGAGGCCAACTCGCCAGGAATGTTGTCAAATATTACCGCCGAGATGATAGGTTGGGTCAGGTTAGGTTATATTACGTTATTGATGTATATAAAGGTCCCACGGAGACATAGAGGCCAACTCGTCAGGAATGTTGTCAAATATTACAGCCGCGATGTTAGATTGGGTTACGTTAGGTTATATTACGTTATTGACGTATATAAAGGTCCCGCGGGGACGTAGAGGCCAACTCGTCAGGAATGTTGTCAAATATTACCGCCGAGAGGTTAGGTTGGGTTAGGTTAGGTTATATTAAGTTATTGATGTATATGAAGATCCCACGGAGACGCAGAGGCCAACTCGCCAGGTATGTGGTCACATATTACCGCCGAGTTGATAGGTTGGGTTAGGTTAGGTTATATTACGTTATTGATGTATATGAAGGTCCCACGGAGACGTAGAGGCCAACATGCCAGGAATGTTGTCAAATATTACAGCCGCGATGTTAGTTTGGGCTAGGTTAGGTTATATTACGTTATTTATGTATATAAAGGCACCACGGAGACGTAGAGGCCAACTCGTCAGGAATATTGTCAAATATTACCGCCGAGATGATAGGTTGGGTTAGGTTAGGTTATATTACGTTATTGATGTATATGAAGGACCCACGTAGACGTAGGGGCCAGCTCGTCAGGAATATTGTCAAATATTACCGCCGAGATGATAGGTCGGATTAGGTTAGGTTATATTACGTTATTGATGTATATAAAGGTCCCACGGGGACGTAGAGGCCAACTCGCCAGGAATGTTGTGAAATATTACCGCCGAGAGGTTAGGTTGGGTTAGGTTACGTTATATTACGTTATTGTTGTATATAAAGGTCCCACGGAGACGTAGAGGCCAACTCGCCAGGAATGTTGTCAAATATTACCGCCGAGATGATAGGTTGGGTTAGGTTAGGTTATATTACGTTATTGACGTATATAAAGGTCCCACGGGGACGTAGAGGCCAATTCGCCAGGAATGTTGTGAAATATTACCGCCGAGAGGTTAGGTTGGGTTAGGTTACGTTATATTACGTTATTGTTGTATATAAAGGTCCCACAGAGACGTAGAGGCCAACTCGCCAGGAATGTTGTCAAATATTACCGCCGAGGTGATAGGTTGGGTTAGGTTAGCTTATATTACGTTATTGATGTATATAAAGGTCCCACGGAGACATAGAGGCCAACTCGTCAGGAATGTTGTCAAATATTACAGCCGCGATGTTAGATTGGGTTACGTTAGGTTATATTACGTTATTGACGTATATAAAGGTCCCACGGAGACGTAGAGGCCAACTCGCCAGGAATGTTGTGAAATATTACCGCCGAGAGGTTAGGTTGGGTCAGGTTAGGTTATATTACGTTATTGATGTATATGAAGATCCCACGGAGGCGTAGAGGCCAACTCGCCAGGTATGTGGTCACATATTACCGCCGAAATGTTAGGTTGGGTTAGGTTAGGTTATATTACGTTCTTGATGTATATAAAGGTCCCACGCAGACGTAGAGGCCAACCCGCCAGGAATGTTGACAAATATTACCGCCGAGATGATAGGTTGGATTATCTTAGGTTATATTACGTTATTGATGTATATAAAGGTCCCACAGAGACGTAGAGGCCAACAAGCCAGGAATGTTGCCAAATATTGCCGCCGAACTGTTAGATTGGGTTAGGTTAGGTTATATTACGTTATTGATTTATATGAAGGACCCACGTAGACGTAGGGGCCAACTCGTCAGGAATATTGTCAAATATTACCGCCGAGATGATAGGTTGGATTAGGTTAGGTTATATTACGTTATTGAAGTATATAAATGTCCCACGGAGACGTAGAGGCCAACAAGCCAGGAATGTTGCCAAATATTGCCGCCGAATGTTAGGTTGGGTTAGGTTAGGTTATATTACGTTATTGATGTATATGAAGTTCCCACGGAGACGCAGAGGCCAACTCGCCAGGTATGTGGTCAAATATTACCGTCGAGATGATAGGTTGTGTTAGGTTTGGTTATATTTCGTTATTAATGTGTATGAAGGTCCCACGGAAACGTAGAGTCCAACTCGCCAGGAATGTTGTCAAATATTACAGCCGCGATGTTAGATTGGGTTACGTTAGGTTATATTACGTTATTGACGTATATAAAGGTCCCACGGGGACGTAGAGGCCAACTCGCCAGGAATGTTGTGAAATATTACCGCCAAGAGGTTAGGTTGGGTTAGGTTACGTTATATTACGTTATTGTTGTATATAAAGGTCCCACGGAGACGTAGAGGCCAACTCGCCAGGAATGTTGTCAAATATTACCGCCGAGATGATAGGTTGGGTTAGGTTAGGTTATATTACGTTATTGATGTATATAAAGGTCCCACGGAGACATAGAGGCCAACTCGTCAGGAATGTTGTCAAATATTACAGCCGCGATGTTAGATTGGGTTACGTTAGGTTATATTACGTTATTGACGTATATAAAGGTCCCACGGAGACGTAGAGGCCAACTCGCCAGGAATGTTGTGAAATATTACCGCCGAGAGGTTAGGTTGGGTCAGGTTAGGTTATATTACGTTATTGATGTATATGAAGATCCCACGGAGGCGTAGAGGCCAACTCGCCAGGTATGTGGTCACATATTACCGCCGAAATGTTAGGTTGGGTTAGGTTAGGTTATATTACGTTCTTGATGTATATAAAGGTCCCACGCAGACGTAGAGGCCAACCCGCCAGGAATGTTGTCAAATATTACCGCCGAGATGATAGGTTGGATTAGCTTAGGTTATATTACGTTATTGATGTATATAAAGGTCCCACGGAGACGTAGAGGCCAACAAGCCAGGAATGTTGCCAAATATTGCCGCCGAAATGTTAGATTGGGTCCGGTTAGGTTAGATTACGTTATTGATGTATATAAAGGTCCCACGGAGACATAGAGGCCAACTCGTCAGGAATGTTGTCAAATATTACCGCCGAGATGATAGGTTGGATTAGGTTAGGTTATATTACGTTATTGATGTATATAAAGGTCCCACGGAGACGCAGAGGCCAACTCGCCAGGTATGTGTTCAAATATTACCGTCGAGATGATAGGTTGTGTTAGGTTTGGTTATATTTCATTATTAATGTATATGAAGGTCCCACGGAAACGTAGAGTCCAACTCGCCAGGAATGTTGTCAAATATTACAGCCGCGATGTTAGATTGGGTTACGTTAGGTTATATTACGTTATTGACGTATATAAAGGTCCCACGGAGGCGTAGATGCCAACTCGCCGGGAATGCTGTCAAATAATAGCGCCGAGAGGTTAGGTTGGGTCAGGTTAGGTTATATTACGTTATTGATGTATATGAAGATCCCACGGAGGCGTAGAGGCCAACTCGCCAGGTATGTGGTCACATATTACCGCCGAAATGTTAGGTTGGGTTAGGTTAGATTATATTACGTTATTGATGTACATAAAGGTCCCACGGAGACGTAGAGGCCAACAAGCCAGGAATGTTGCCAAATAATGCCGCCGAAATGTTAGGTTGGGTTAGGTTATGTTATATTACGTTATTGATGTATATGAAGGACCCACGTAGACGTAGGGGCCAGCTCGTCAGGAATATTGTCAAATATTACCGCCGAGATGATAGGTCGGATTAGGTTAGGTTATATTACGTTATTGATGTATATAAAGGTCCCACGGAGACGCAGAGGCCAACTCGCCAGGTATGTGGTCACATATTACCGCCGAGTTGACAGGTTGGGTTAGGTTAGGTTATATTACGTTATTGATGTATATGAAGGTCCCACGGAGACGTAGAGGCCAACATGCCAGGAATGTTGTCAAATATTACAGCCGCGATGTTAGTTTGGGCTAGGTTAGGTTATATTACGTTATTTATGTATATAAAGGTACCACGGAGACGTAGAGGCCAAATCGTCAGGAATATTGTCAAATATTACCGCCGAGAGGTTAGGTTGGGTTAGGTTACGTTATATTACGTTATTGTTGTATATAAAGGTCCCACAGAGACGTAGAGGCCAACTCGCCAGGAATGTTGTCAAATATTACCGCCGAGATGATAGGTTGGGTTAGGTTAGCTTATATTACGTTATTGATGTATATAAAGGTCCCACGGAGACATAGAGGCCAACTCGTCAGGAATGTTGTCAAATATTACAGCCGCGATGTTAGATTGGGTTACGTTAGGTTATATTACGTTATTGACGTATATAAAGGTCCCACGGAGACGTAGAGGCCAACTCGCCAGGAATGTTGTCAAATATTACAGCCGCGATGTTAGATTGGGTTACGTTAGGTTATATTACGTTATTGACGTATATAAAGGCCCCACGGGGACGTAGAGGCCAACTCGCCAGGAATGTTGTGAAATATTACCGCCGAGAGGTTAGGTTGGGTTAGGTTACGTTATATTACGTTATTGTTGTATATAAAGGTCCCACGGAGACGTAGAGGCCAACTCGCCAGGAATGTTGTCAAATATTACCGCCGAGATGATAGGTTGGGTTAGGTTAGGTTATATTACGTTATTGAAGTATATAAAGGTCCCACGGAGACATAGAGGCCAACTCGTCAGGAATGTTGTCAAATATTACAGCCGCGATGTTAGATTGGGTTACGTTAGGTTATATTACGTTATTGACGTATATAAAGGTCCCACGGAGACGGAGAGGCCAACATGCCAGGAATGTTGGTCATATATTACAGCCGCGATGTTAGATTAGGTTAGGTTAGGTTATATTACGTTATTGACGTATATAAAGGTCCCACGGGGACGTAGAGGCCAACTCGCCAGGTATGTGGTCACATATTACCGCCGAAATGTTAGGTTGGGTTAGGTTAGGTTATATTACGTTCTTGATGTATATAAAGGTCCCACGCAGACGTAGAGGCCAACCCGCCAGGAATGTTGTCAAATATTACCGCCGAGATGATAGGTTGGATTAGCTTAGGTTATATTACGTTATTGATGTATATAAAGGTCCCACGGAGACGTAGAGGCCAACAAGCCAGGAATGTTGCCAAATATTGCCGCCGAAATGTTAGGATGGGTTAGGTTAGGTTATATTACGTTATTGATGTATATAAAGGTCCCACGGAGACATAGAGGCCAACTCGTCAGGAATGTTGTCAAATATTACCGCCGAGATGATAGGTTGGATTAGGATAGGTTATATTACGTTATTGATGTATATAAAGGTCCCACGGAGACGCAGAGGCCAACTCGCCAGGTATTTGTTCAAATATTACCGTCGAGATGATAGGTTGTGTTAGGTTTGGTTATATTTCGTTATTAATGTATATGAAGGTCCCACGGAAACGTAGAGTCCAACTCGCCAGGAATGTTGTCAAATATTACAGCCGCGATGTTAGATTGGGTTACGTTAGGTTATATTACGTTATTGACGTATATAAAGGTCCCACGGAGGCGTAGATGCCAACTCGCCGGGAATGCTGTCAAATAATAGCGCCGAGAGGTTAGGTTGGGTCAGGTTAGGTTATATTACGTTATTGATGTATATGAAGATCCCACGGAGGCGTAGAGGCCAACTCGCCAGGTATGTGGTCACATATTACCGCCGAAATGTTAGGTTGGGTTAGGTTAGATTATATTACGTTATTGATGTACATAAAGGTCCCACGGAGACGTAGAGGCCAACAAGCCAGGAATGTTGCCAAATATTACCGCCGAGATGTGAGGTTGGGTTAGGTTAGGTTATATTACGTTATTGATGTATATAAAGGTCCCACGGAGACGGAGAGGCCAACAAGCCAGGAATGTTGCCAAATATTGCCGCCGAAATGTTAGATTGGGTCAGGTTAGGTTAGATTACGTTATTGTCGTATATAAAGGTCCCACTGAGACGTAGAGGCCAACATCCCAGGAATGTTGGTCAAATATTACAGCCGCGATGTTAGATTGGGTTAGGTTAGGTTATATTACGTTATTGTTGTATATAAAGGTCCCATGGCGACGTAGAGGCTAACTCGCCAGGAATGTTGTCAAATATTACCGCCGAGATGATAGGTTGGGTTAGGTTAGGTTATATTACGTTATTGATTTATATGAAGGACCCACGTAGACGTAGGGGCCAACTCGTCAGGAATATTGTCAAATATTACCGCCGAGATGATAGGTTGGATTAGGTTAGGTTATATTACGTTATTGAAGTATATAAATGTCCCACGGAGACGTAGAGGCCAACAAGCCAGGAATGTTGCCAAATATTGCCGCCGAAATGTTAGGTTGGGTTAGGTTAGGTTATATTACGTTATTGATGTATATAAAGGTCCCACGGAGACATAGAGGCCAACTCGTCAGGAATGTTGTCAAATATTACCGCCGAGATTATAGGTTGGATTAGGTTAGGTTATATTAAGTTATTGATGTATATGAAGTTCCCACGGAGACGCAGAGGCCAACTCGCCAGGTATGTGGTCAAATATTACCGTCGAGATGATAGGTTGTGTTAGGTTTGGTTATATTTCGTTATTAATGTATATGAAGGTCCCACGGAAACGTAGAGTCCAACTCGCCAGGAATGTTGTCAAATATTACAGCCGCGATGTTAGATTGGCTTACGTTAGGTTATATTACGTTATTGACGTATATAAAGGTCCCACGGAGGCGTAGATGCCAACTCGCCGGGAATGCTGTCAAATAATAGCGCCGAGAAGTTAGGTTGGGTCAGGTTAGGTTATATTACGTTATTGATGTATATGAAGATCCCACGGAGGCGTAGAGGCCAACTCGCCAGGTATGTGGTCACATATTACCGCCGAAATGTTAGGTTGGGTTAGGTTAGATTATATTACGTTATTGATGTACATAAAGGTCCCACGGAGACGTAGAGGCCAACTCGCCAGGAATGTTGTCAAATATTACCGCCGAGATGATAGGTTGGGTTAGGTTAGGTTATATTACGTTATTGATATATATAAAGGTCCCACGGACACATAGAGGCCAACTCGTCAGGAATGTTGTCAAATATTGCAGCCGCGAGGTTAGGTTGGGTTAGGTTAGGTTATATTAAGTTATTGATGTATATGAAGATCCCACGGAGACGCAGAGGCCAACTCGCCAGGTATGTGGTCACATATTACCGCCGAGTTGATAGGTTGGGTTAGGTTAGGTTATATTACGTTATTGATGTATATGAAGGTCCCACGGAGACGTAGAGGCCAACATGCCAGGAATGTTGTCAAATATTACAGCCGCGATGTTAGTTTGGGCTAGGTTAGGTTATATTACGTTATTTATGTATATAAAGGCACCACGGAGACGTAGAGGCCAACTCGTCAGGAACATTGTCAAATATTACCGCCGAGATGATAGGTTGGGTTAGGTTAGGTTATATTACGTTATTGATGTATATGAAGGACCCACGTAGACGTAGGGGCCAGCTCGTCAGGAATATTGTCAAATATTACCGCCGAGATGATAGGCCGGATTAGGTTAGGTTATATTACGTTATTGATGTATATAAAGGTCCCACGGGGACGTAGAGGCCAACTCGCCAGGAATGTTGTGAAATATTACCGCCGAGAGGTTAGGTTGGGCTAGGTTACGTTATATTACGTTATTGTTGTATATAAAGGTCCCACGGAGACGTAGATGCCAACCCGCCGGGAATGCTGTCAAATAATAGCGCCGAGAAGTTAGGTTGGGTCAGGTTAGGTTATATTACGTTATTGATGTATATGAAGATCCCACGGAGGCGTAGAGGCCAACTCGCCAGGTATGTGGTCACATATTACCGCCGAAATGTTAGGTTGGGTTAGGTTAGATTATATTACGTTATTGATGTACATAAAGGTCCCACGGAGACGTAGAGGCCAACTCGCCAGGAATGTTGTCAAATATTACCGCCGAGATGATAGGTTGGGTTAGGTTAGGTTATACTACGTTATTGATGTATATAAAGGTCCCACGGAGACATAGAGGCCAACTCGTCAGGAATGTTGTCAAATATTGCAGCCGCGATGTTAGATTGGGTTACGTTAGGTTATATTACGTTATTGACGTATATAAAGGTCCCACGGGGACGTAGAGGCCAACTCGTCAGGAATGTTGTCAAATATTACCGCCGAGAGGTTAGGTTGGGTTAGGTTAGGTTATATTAAGTTATTGATGTATATGAAGATCCCACGGAGACGCAGAGGCCAACTCGCCAGGTATGTGGTCACATATTACCGCCGAGTTGATAGGTTGGGTCAGGTTAGGTTATATTACGTTATTGATGTATATGAAGATCCCACGGAGGCGTAGAGGCCAACTCGCCAGGTATGTGGTCACATATTACCGCCGAAATGTTAGGTTGGGTTAGGTTAGATTATATTACGTTATTGATGTACATAAAGTTCCCACGGAGACGTAGAGGCCAACTCGCCAGGAATGTTGTCAAATATTACCGCCGAGATGATAGGTTGGGTTAGGTTAGGTTATATTACGTTATTGATGTATATGAAGGACCCACGTAGACGTAGGGGCCAGCTCGTCAGGAATATTGTCAAATATTACCGCCGAGATGATAGGTCGGATTAGGTTAGGTTATATTACGTTATTGATGTATATAAAGGTCCCACGGAGACGTAGAGGCCAACAAGCCAGGAATGTTGCCAAATATTACCGCCGAGATGTGAGGTTGGGTTAGGTTAGGTTATATTACGTTATTGATGTATATAAAGGTCCCACGGAGACGGAGAGGCCAACAAGCCAGGAATGTTGCCAAATATTGCCGCCGAAATGTTAGGTTGGGTTAGGTTAGGTTATATTACGTTATTGATGTATATAAAGGTCCCACGGAGACATAGAGGCCAACTCGTCAGGAATGTTGTCAAATATTACCGCCGAGATTATAGGTTGGATTAGGTTAGGTTATATTAAGTTATTGATGTATATGAAGTTCCCACGGAGACGCAGAGGCCAACTCGCCAGGTATGTGGTCAAATATTACCGTCGAGATGATAGGTTGTGTTAGGTTTGGTTATATTTCGTTATTAATGTATATGAAGGTCCCACGGAAACGTAGAGTCCAACTCGCCAGGAATGTTGTCAAATATTACAGCCGCGATGTTAGATTGGGTTACGTTAGGTTATATTACGTTATTGACGTATATAAAGGTCCCACGGAGGCGTAGATGCCAACTCGCCGGGAATGCTGTCAAATAATAGCGCCGAGAAGTTAGGTTGGGTCAGGTTAGGTTATATTACGTTATTGATGTATATGAAGATCCCACGGAGGCGTAGAGGCCAACTCGCCAGGTATGTGGTCACATATTACCGCCGAAATGTTAGGTTGGGTTAGGTTAGATTATATTACGTTATTGATGTACATAATGGTCCCACGGGGACGTAGAGGCCAACTCGCCAGGAATGTTGTGAAATATTACCGCCGAGAGGTTAGGTTGGGTTAGGTTACGTTATATTACGTTATTGTTGTATATAAAGGTCCCACGGAGACGTAGAGGCCAACTCGCCAGGAATGTTGTCAAATATTACCGCCGAGATGATAGGTTGGGTTAGGTTAGGTTATATTACGTTATTGATGTATATAAAGGTCCCAAGGAGACATAGAGGCCAACTCGTCAGGAATGTTGTCAAATATTACAGCCGCGATGTTAGATTGGGTTACGTTAGGTTATATTACGTTATTGACGTATATAAAGGTCCCACGGAGACGTAGAGGCCAACTCGCCAGGAATGCTGTGAAATATTACCGCCGAGAAGTTAGGTTGGGTCAGGTTAGGTTATATTACGTTATTGATGTATATGAAGATCCCACGGAGGCGTAGAGGCCAACTCGCCAGGTATGTGGTCACATATTACCGCCGAAATGTTAGGTTGGGTTAGGTTAGATTATATTACGTTATTGATGTACATAAAGGTCGCACGGAGACGTAGAGGCCAACTCGCCAGGAATGTTGTCAAATATTACCGCCGAGATGATAGGTTGGGTTAGGTTAGGTTATATTACGTTATTGATGTATATAAAGGTCCCACGGAGACATAGAGGCCAACTCGTCAGGAATGTTGTCAAATATTGCAGCCGCGATGTTAGATTGGGTTACGTTAGGTTATATTACGTTATTGACGTATATAAAGGTCCCACGGGGACGTAGAGGCCAACTCGTCAGGAATGTTGTCAAATATTACCGCCGAGAGGTTAGGTTGGGTTAGGTTAGGTTATATTAAGTTATTGATGTATATGAAGATCCCACGGAGACGCAGAGGCCAACTCGCCAGGTATGTGGTCACATATTACCGCCGAGTTGATAGGTTGGGTCAGGTTAGGTTATATTACGTTATTGATGTATATGAAGATCCCACGGAGGCGTAGAGGCCAACTCGCCAGGTATGTGGTCACATATTACCGCCGAAATGTTAGGTTGGGTTAGGTTAGATTATATTACGTTATTGATGTACATAAAGGTCCCACGGATACGTAGAGGCCAACTCGCCAGGAATGTTGTCAAATATTACCGCCGAGATGATAGGTTGGGTTAGGTTAGGTTATATTACGTTATTGATCTATATAAAGGTCCCACGGAGACATAGAGGCCAACTCGTCAGGAATGTTGTCAAATATTACAGCCGCGATGTTAGATTGGGTTACGTTAGGTTATATTACGTTATTGACGTATATAAAGGTCCCACGAGGACGTAGAGGCCAACTCGTCAGGAATGTTGTCAAATATTACCGCCGAGAGGTTAGGTTGGGTTAGGTTAGGTTATATTAAGTTATTGATGTATATGAAGATCCCACGGAGACGCAGAGGCCAACTCGCCAGGTATGTGGTCACATATTACCGCCGAGTTGATAGGTTGGGTTAGGTTAGGTTATATTACGTTATTGATGTATATGAAGGTCCCACGGAGAGGTAGAGGCCAACATGCCAGGAATGTTGTCAAATATTACAGCCGCGATGTTAGTTTGGGCTAGGTTAGGTTATATTACGTTATTTAAGTATATAAAGGCACCACGGAGACGTAGAGGCCAACTCGTCAGGAATATTGTCAAATATTACCGCCGAGATGATAGGTTGGGTTAGGTTAGGTTATATTACGTTATTGATGTATATGAAGGACCCACGTAGACGTAGGGGCCAGCTCGTCAGGAATATTGTCAAATATTACCGCCGAGGTGATAGGTCGGATTAGGTTAGGTTATATTACGTTATTGATGTATATAAAGGTCCCACGGGGACGTAGAGGCCAACTCGCCAGGAATGTTGTGAAATATTACCGCCGAGAGGTTAGGTTGGGTTAGGTTACGTTATATTACGTTATTGTTGTATATAAAGGTCCCACGGAGACGTAGAGGCCAACTCGCCAGGAATGTTGTCAAATATTACCGCCGAGATGATAGGTTGGGTTAGGTTAGGTTATATTACGTTATTGACGTATATAAAGGTCCCACGGGGACGTAGAGGCCAACTCGCCAGGAATGTTGTGAAATATTACCGCCGAGAGGTTAGGTTGGGTTAGGTTACGTTATATTACGTTATTGTTGTATATAAAGGTCCCACAGAGACGTAGAGGCCAACTCGCCAGGAATGTTGTCAAATATTACCGCCGAGATGATAGGTTGGGTTAGGTTAGCTTATATTACGTTATTGATGTATATAAAGGTCCCACGGAGACATAGAGGCCAACTCGTCAGGAATGTTGTCAAATATTACAGCCGCGATGTTAGATTGGGTTACGTTAGGTTATATTACGTTATTGACGTATATAAAGGTCCCACGGAGACGTAGAGGCCAACTCGCCAGGAATGTTGTGAAATATTACCGCCGAGAGGTTAGGTTGGGTCAGGTTAGGTTATATTACGTTATTGATGTATATGAAGATCCCACGGAGGCGTAGAGGCCAACTCGCCAGGTATGTGGTCACATATTACCGCCGAAATGTTAGGTTGGGTTAGGTTAGGTTATATTACGTTCTTGATGTATATAAAGGTCCCACGCAGACGTAGAGGCCAACCCGCCAGGAATGTTGACAAATATTACCGCCGAGATGATAGGTTGGATTATCTTAGGTTATATTACGTTATTGATGTATATAAAGGTCCCACAGAGACGTAGAGGCCAACAAGCCAGGAATGTTGCCAAATATTGCCGCCGAAATGTTAGTTTGGGCTAGGTTAGGTTATATTACGTTATATATGTATATAAAGGCACCACGGAGACGTAGAGGCCAACTCGTCAGGAATATTGTCAAATATTACCGCCGAGATGATAGGTTGGGTTAGGTTAGGTTATATTACGTTATTGATGTATATGAAGGACCCACGTAGACGTAGGGGCCAGCTCGTCAGGAATATTGTCAAATATTACCGCCGAGATGATAGGTCGGATTAGGTTAGGTTATATTACGTTATTGATGTATATAAAGGTCCCACGGAGACGCAGAGGCCAACTCGCCAGGTATGTGGTCACATATTACCGCCGAGTTGATAGGTTGGGTTAGGTTAGGTTATATTACGTTATTGATGTATATGAAGGTCCCACGGAGACGTAGAGGCCAACATGCCAGGAATGTTGTCAAATATTACAGCCGCGATGTTAGTTTGGGATAGGTTAGGTTATATTACGTTATTTATGTATATAAAGGTACCACGGAGGCGTAGAGGCCAACTCGCCAGGTATGTGGTCACATATTACCGCCGAAATGTTAGGTTGGGTTAGGTTAGGTTATATTACGTTCTTGATGTATATAAAGGTCCCACGGAGACGTAGATGCCAACTCGCCAGGAATGTTGTGAAATATTACCGCCGAGAGGTTAGGTTGGGTCAGGTTAGGTTATATTACGTTATTGATGTATATGAAGATCCCACGGAGGCGTAGAGGCCAACTCGCCTGGTATGTGGTCACATATTACCGCCGAAATGTTAGGTTGGGTTAGGTTAGATTATATTACGTTATTGATGTACATAAAGGTCCCACGGAGACGTAGAGGCCAACTCGCCAGGAATGTTGTCAAATATTACCGTCGAGATGATAGGTTGTGTTAGGTTTGGTTATATTTCGTTATTAATGTATATGAAGGTCCCACGGAAACGTAGAGTCCAACTCGCCAGGAATGTTGTCAAATATTACAGCCGCGATGTTAGATTGGGTTACGTTAGGTTATATTACGTTATTGACGTATATAAAGGTCCCACGGAGGCGTAGATGCCAACTCGCCGGGAATGCTGTCAAATAATAGCGCCGAGAAGTTAGGTTGGGTCAGGTTAGGTTATATTACGTTATTGATGTATATGAAGATCCCACGGAGGCGTAGAGGCCATCTCGCCAGGTATGTGGTCACATATTACCGCCGAAATGTTAGGTTGGGTTAGGTTAGATTATATTACGTTATTGATGTACATAAAGGTCCCACGGAGACGTAGAGGCCAACTCGCCAGGAATGTTGTCAAATATTACCGCCGAGATGATAGGTTGGGTTAGGTTAGGTTATATTACGTTATTGATGTATATAAAGGTCCCACGGAGACATAGAGGCCAACTCGTCAGGAATGTTGTCAAATATTGCAGCCGCGATGTTAGATTGGGTTACGTTAGGTTATATTACGTTATTGACGTATATAAAGGTCCCACGGGGACGTAGAGGCCAACTCGTCAGGAATGTTGTCAAATATTACCGCCGAGAGGTTAGGTTGGGTTAGGTTAGGTTATATTAAGTTATTGATGTATATGAAGATCCCACGGAGACGCAGAGGCCAACTCGCCAGGTATGTGGTCACATATTACCGCCGAGTTGATAGGTTGGGTCAGGTTAGGTTATATTACGTTATTGATGTATATGAAGATCCCACGGAGGCGTAGAGGCCAACTCGCCAGGTATGTGGTCACATATTACCGCCGAAATGTTAGGTTGGGTTAGGTTAGATTATATTACGTTATTGATGTACATAAAGGTCCCACGGAGACGTAGAGGCCAACTCGCCAGGAATGTTGTCAAATATTACCGCCGAGATGATAGGTTGGGTTAGGTTAGGTTATATTACGTTATTGATGTATATAAAGGTCCCACGGAGACATAGAGGCCAACTCGTCAGGAATGTTGTCAAATATTACAGCCGCGATGTTAGATTGCGTTACGTTAGGTTATATTACGTTATTGACGTATATAAAGGTCCCACGGGGACGTAGAGGCCAACTCGTCAGGAATGTTGTCAAATATTACCGCCGAGAGGTTAGGTTGGGTTAGGTTAGGTTATATTAAGTTATTGATGTATATGAAGATCCCACGGAGACGCAGAGGCCAACTCGCCAGGTATGTGGTCACATATTACCGCCGAGTTGATAGGTTGGGTTAGGTTAGGTTATATTACGTTATTGATGTATATGAAGGTCCCACGGAGACGTAGAGGCCAACATGCCAGGAATGTTGTCAAATATTACAGCCGCGATGTTAGTTTGGGCTAGGTTAGGTTATATTACGTTATTTATGTATATAAAGGCACCACGGAGACGTAGAGGCCAACTCGTCAGGAATATTGTCAAATATTACCGCCGAGATGATAGGTTGGGTTAGGTTAGGTTATATTACGTTATTGATGTATATGAAGGACCCACGTAGACGTAGGGGCCAGCTCGCCAGGTATGTGGTCACATATTACCGCCGAGTTGATAGGTTGGGTTAGGTTAGGTTATATTACGTTATTGACGTATATAAAGGTCCCACGGGGACGTAGAGGCCAACTCGCCAGGAATGTTGTGAAATATTACCGCCGAGAGGTTAGGTTGGGTTAGGTTACGTTATATTACGTTATTGTTGTATCTAAAGGTCCCACAGAGACGTAGAGGCCAACTCGCCAGGAATGTTGTCAAATATTACCGCCGAGATGATAGGTTGGGTTAGGTTAGCTTATATTACGTTATTGATGTATATAAAGGTCCCACGGAGACATAGAGGCCAACTCGTCAGGAATGTTGTCAAATATTACAGCCGCGATGTTAGATTGGGTTACGTTAGGTTATATTACGTTATTGACGTATATAAAGGTCCCACGGAGACGTAGAGGCCAACTCGCCAGGAATGTTGTGAAATATTACCGCCGAGAGGTTAGGTTGGGTCAGGTTAGGTTATATTACGTTATTGATGTATATGAAGATCCCACGGAGGCGTAGAGGCCAACTCGCCAGGTATGTGGTCACATATTACCGCCGAAATGTTAGGTTGGGTTAGGTTAGGTTATATTACGTTCTTGATGTATATAAAGGTCCCACGCAGACGTAGAGGCCAACCCGCCAGGAATGTTGACAAATATTACCGCCGAGATGATAGGTTGGATTATCTTAGGTTATATTACGTTATTGATGTATATAAAGGTCCCACAGAGACGTAGAGGCCAACAAGCCAGGAATGTTGCCAAATATTGCCGCCGAAATGTTAGATTGGGTCAGGTTAGGTTAGATTACGTTATTGCCGTATATTAAGGTCCCACTGAGACGTAGAGGCCAACATGCCAGGAATGTTGGTCAAATATTACAGCCGCGATGTTAGATTGGGTTAGGTTAGGTTATATTACGTTATTGTTGTATATAAAGGTCCCATGGAGACGTAGAGGCTAACTCGCCAGGAATGTTGTCAAATATTACCTCCGAGATGATAGGTTGGGTTAGGTTAGGTTATATTACGTTATTGATTTATATGAAGGACCCACGTAGACGTAGGGGCCAACTCGTCAGGAATATTGTCAAATATTACCGCCGAGATGATAGGTTGGATTAGGTTAGGTTATATTACGTTATTGAAGTATATAAATGTCCCACGGAGACGTAGAGGCCAACAAGCCAGGAATGTTGCCAAATATTGCCGCCGAATGTTAGGTTGGGTTAGGTTAGGTTATATTACGTTATTGATGTATATGAAGTTCCCACGGAGACGCAGAGGCCAACTCGCCAGGTATGTGGTCAAATATTACCGTCGAGATGATAGGTTGTGTTAGGTTTGGTTATATTTCGTTATTAATGTGTATGAAGGTCCCACGGAAACGTAGAGTCCAACTCGCCAGGAATGTTGTCAAACATTACAGCCGCGATGTTAGATTGGGTTACGTTAGGTTATATTACGTTATTGACGTATATAAAGGTCCCACGGAGGCGTAGATGCCAACTCGCCGGGAATGATGTCAAATAATAGCGCCGAGAGGTTAGGTTAGGTCAGGTTAGGTTATATTACGTTATTGATGTATATGAAGATCCCACGGAGACGTAGAGGCCAACTCGCCAGGTATGTGGTCAAATATTACCGCCGAGATGATAGGTTGGGTTAGGTTTGGTTATATTTCGTTATTAATGTATATGAAGGTCCCACGGAGACGTAGAGTCCAACTCGCCAGGAATGTTGTCAAATATTACAGCCGCGATGTTAGATTGGGTTACGTTAGGTTATATTACGTTATTGACGTATATAAAGGCCCCACGGGGACGTAGAGGCCAACTCGCCAGGAATGTTGTGAAATATTACCGCCGAGAGGTTAGGTTGGGTTAGGTTACGTTATATTACGTTATTGTTGTATATAAAGGTCCCACGGAGACGTAGAGGCCAACTCGCCAGGAATGTTGTCAAATATTACCGCCGAGATGATAGGTTGGGTTAGGTTAGGTTATATTACGTTATTGATGTATATAAAGGTCCCACGGAGACATAGAGGCCAACTCGTCAGGAATGTTGTCAAATATTACAGCCGCGATGTTAGATTGGGTTACGTTAGGTTATATTACGTTATTGACGTATATAAAAGTCCCACGGAGACGTAGAGGCCAACTCGCCAGGAATGTTGTGAAATATTACCGCCGAGATGTTAGGTTGGGTGAGGTTAGGTTATATTACGTTATTGATGTATATGAAGATCCCACGGAGGCGTAGAGGCCAACTCGCCAGGTATGTGGTCACATATTACCGCCGAAATGTTAGGTTGGGTTAGGTTAGGTTATATTACGTTCTTGATGTATATAAAGGTCCCACGCAGACGTAGAGGCCAACCCGCCAGGAATGTTGTCAAATATTACCGCCGAGATGATAGGTTGGATTAGCTTAGGTTATATTACGTTATTGATGTATATAAAGGTCCCACGGAGACGTAGAGGCCAACAAGCCAGGAATGTTGCCAAATATTGCCGCCGAAATGTTAGATTGGGTCCGGTTAGGTTAGATTACGTTATTGTCGTATATAAAGGTCCCACTGAGACGTAGAGGCCAACATGCCAGGAATGTTGGTCAAATATTACAGCCGCGATGTTAGATTGGGTTAGGTTAGGTTATATTACGTTATTGTTGTATATAAAGGTCCCATTGCGACGTAGAGGCTAACTCGCCAGGAATGTTGTCAAATATTACCGCCGAGATGATAGGTTGGGTTAGGATACGTTATATTACGTTATTGATGTACATGAGGGGCCCACGGAGACGTAGAGGCCAACACGCCAGGAATGTTGCCAAATATTACCGCCGAGATGATGGGTTGGGTTAGGTTAGGTTATATTACGTTATTGAAGTATATAAATATCCCACGGAGACGTAGAGGCCAACAAGCCAGGAATGTTGCCAAATATTACCGCCGAAATGTTAGGTTGGGTTATGTTAGGTGATATTACGTTATTGATGTATATAAAGGTCCCACGGAGACATAGAGGCCAACTCGTCAGGAATGTTGTCAAATATTACCGCCGAGATGATAGGTTGGATTAGGTTAGGTTATATTACGTTATTGATGTATATAAAGGTCCCACGGAGACGCAGATGCCAACTCGCCAGGTATGTGTTCAAATATTACCGTCGAGATGATAGGTTGTGTTAGGTTTGGTTATATTTCGTTATTAATGTATATGAAGGTCCCACGGAAACGTAGAGTACAACTCGCCAGGAATGTTGTCAAATATTACAGCCGCGATGTTAGATTGGGTTACGTTAGGTTATATTACGTTATTTATGTATATAAAGGCACCACGGAGACGTAGAGGCCAACTCGTCAGGAATATTGTCAAATATTACCGCCGAGATGATAGGTTGGGTTAGGTTAGGTTATATTACGTTATTGATGTATATGAAGGACCCACGTAGACGTAGGGGCCAGCTCGTCAGGAATATTGTCAAATATTACCGCCGAGATGATAGGTCGGATTAGGTTAGATTATATTACGTTATTGATGTATATAAAGGTCCCACGGAGACGTAGAGGCCAACAAGCCAGGAATGTTGCCAAATATTACCGCCGAGATGTGAGGTTGGGTTAGGTTAGGTTATATTACGTTATTGATGTATATAAAGGTCCCACGGAGACGGAGAGGCCAACAAGCCAGGAATGTTGCCAAATATTGCCGCCGAAATGTTAGTTTGGGTCAGGTTAGGTTAGATTACGTTATTGTCGTATATAAAGGTCCCACTGAGACGTAGAGGCCAACATGCCAGGAATGTTGGTCAAATATTACAGCCGCGATGTTAGATTGGGTTAGGTTAGGTTATATTACGTTATTGTTGTATATAAAGGTCCCATGGCGACGTAGAGGCTAACTCGCCAGGAATGTTGTCAAATATTACCGCCGAGATGATAGGTTGGGTTAGGTTAGGTTATATTACGTTATTGATTTATATGAAGGACCCACGTAGACGTAGGGGCCAACTCGTCAGGAATATTGTCAAATATTACCGTCGAGATGATAGGTTGGATTAGGTTAGGTTATATTACGTTATTGAAGTATATAAATGTCCCACGGAGACGTAGAGGCCAACAAGCCAGGAATGTTGCCAAATATTGCCGCCGAAATGTTAGGTTGGGTTAGGTTAGGTTATATTACGTTATTGATGTATATAAAGGTCCCACGGAGACATAGAGGCCAACTCGTCAGGAATGTTGTCAAATATTACCGCCGAGATTATAGGTTGGATTAGGTTAGGTTATATTAAGTTATTGATGTATATGAAGTTCCCACGGAGACGCAGAGGCCAACTCGCCAGGTATGTGGTCAAATATTACCGTCGAGATGATAGGTTGTGTTAGGTTTGGTTATATTTCGTTATTAATGTATATGAAGGTCCCACGGAAACGTAGAGTCCAACTCGCCAGGAATGTTGTCAAATATTACAGCCGCGATGTTAGATTGGGTTACGTTAGGTTATATTACGTTATTGACGTATATAAAGGTCCCACGGAGGCGTAGATGCCAACTCGCCGGGAATGCTGTCAAATAATAGCGCCGAGAAGTTAGGTTGGGTCAGGTTAGGTTATATTACGTTATTGATGTATATGAAGCTCCCACGGAGGCGTAGAGGCCAACTCGCCAGGTATGTGGTCACATATTACCGCCGAAATGTTAGGTTGGGTTAGGTTAGATTATATTACGTTATTGATGTACATAAAGGTCCCACGGAGACGTAGAGGCCAACTCGCCAGGAATGTTGTCAAATATTACCGCCGAGATGATAGGTTGGGTTAGGTTAGGTTATATTACGTTATTGATGTATATAAAGGTCCCACGGAGACATAGAGGCCAACTCGTCAGGAATGTTGTCAAATATTACAGCCGCGATGTTAGATTGGGTTACGTTAGGTTATATTACGTTATTGACGTATATAAAAGTCCCACGGAGACGTAGAGGCCAACTCGCCAGGAATGTTGTGAAATATTACCGCCGAGATGTTAGGTTGGGTGAGGTTAGGTTATATTACGTTATTGATGTATATGAAGATCCCACGGAGGCGTAGAGGCCAACTCGCCAGGTATGTGGTCACATATTACCGCCGAAATGTTAGGTTGGGTTAGGTTAGGTTATATTACGTTCTTGATGTATATAAAGGTCCCACGCAGACGTAGAGGCCAACCCGCCAGGAATGTTGTCAAATATTACCGCCGAGATGATAGGTTGGATTAGCTTAGGTTATATTACGTTATTGATGTATATAAAGGTCCCACGGAGACGTAGAGGCCAACAAGCCAGGAATGTTGCCAAATATTGCCGCCGAAATGTTAGATTGGGTCCGGTTAGGTTAGATTACGTTATTGTCGTATATAAAGGTCCCACTGAGACGTAGAGGCCAACATGCCAGGAATGTTGGTCAAATATTACAGCCGCGATGTTAGATTGGGTTAGGTTAGGTTATATTACGTTATTGTTGTATATAAAGGTCCCATTGCGACGTAGAGGCTAACTCGCCAGGAATGTTGTCAAATATTACCGCCGAGATGATAGGTTGGGTTAGGATACGTTATATTACGTTATTGATGTACATGAGGGGCCCACGGAGACGTAGAGGCCAACACGCCAGGAATGTTGCCAAATATTACCGCCGAGATGATGGGTTGGGTTAGGTTAGGTTATATTACGTTATTGAAGTATATAAATATCCCACGGAGACGTAGAGGCCAACAAGCCAGGAATGTTGCCAAATATTACCGCCGAAATGTTAGGTTGGGTTATGTTAGGTGATATTACGTTATTGATGTATATAAAGGTCCCACGGAGACATAGAGGCCAACTCGTCAGGAATGTTGTCAAATATTACCGCCGAGATGATAGGTTGGATTAGGTTAGGTTATATTACGTTATTGATGTATATAAAGGTCCCACGGAGACGCAGATGCCAACTCGCCAGGTATGTGTTCAAATATTACCGTCGAGATGATAGGTTGTGTTAGGTTTGGTTATATTTCGTTATTAATGTATATGAAGGTCCCACGGAAACGTAGAGTCCAACTCGCCAGGAATGTTGTCAAATATTACAGCCGCGATGTTAGATTGGGTTACGTTAGGTTATATTACGTTATTTATGTATATAAAGGCACCACGGAGACGTAGAGGCCAACTCGTCAGGAATATTGTCAAATATTACCGCCGAGATGATAGGTTGGGTTAGGTTAGGTTATATTACGTTATTGATGTATATGAAGGACCCACGTAGACGTAGGGGCCAGCTCGTCAGGAATATTGTCAAATATTACCGCCGAGATGATAGGTCGGATTAGGTTAGATTATATTACGTTATTGATGTATATAAAGGTCCCACGGAGACGTAGAGGCCAACAAGCCAGGAATGTTGCCAAATATTACCGCCGAGATGTGAGGTTGGGTTAGGTTAGGTTATATTACGTTATTGATGTATATAAAGGTCCCACGGAGACGGAGAGGCCAACAAGCCAGGAATGTTGCCAAATATTGCCGCCGAAATGTTAGTTTGGGTCAGGTTAGGTTAGATTACGTTATTGTCGTATATAAAGGTCCCACTGAGACGTAGAGGCCAACATGCCAGGAATGTTGGTCAAATATTACAGCCGCGATGTTAGATTGGGTTAGGTTAGGTTATATTACGTTATTGTTGTATATAAAGGTCCCATGGCGACGTAGAGGCTAACTCGCCAGGAATGTTGTCAAATATTACCGCCGAGATGATAGGTTGGGTTAGGTTAGGTTATATTACGTTATTGATTTATATGAAGGACCCACGTAGACGTAGGGGCCAACTCGTCAGGAATATTGTCAAATATTACCGTCGAGATGATAGGTTGGATTAGGTTAGGTTATATTACGTTATTGAAGTATATAAATGTCCCACGGAGACGTAGAGGCCAACAAGCCAGGAATGTTGCCAAATATTGCCGCCGAAATGTTAGGTTGGGTTAGGTTAGGTTATATTACGTTATTGATGTATATAAAGGTCCCACGGAGACATAGAGGCCAACTCGTCAGGAATGTTGTCAAATATTACCGCCGAGATTATAGGTTGGATTAGGTTAGGTTATATTAAGTTATTGATGTATATGAAGTTCCCACGGAGACGCAGAGGCCAACTCGCCAGGTATGTGGTCAAATATTACCGTCGAGATGATAGGTTGTGTTAGGTTTGGTTATATTTCGTTATTAATGTATATGAAGGTCCCACGGAAACGTAGAGTCCAACTCGCCAGGAATGTTGTCAAATATTACAGCCGCGATGTTAGATTGGGTTACGTTAGGTTATATTACGTTATTGACGTATATAAAGGTCCCACGGAGGCGTAGATGCCAACTCGCCGGGAATGCTGTCAAATAATAGCGCCGAGAAGTTAGGTTGGGTCAGGTTAGGTTATATTACGTTATTGATGTATATGAAGCTCCCACGGAGGCGTAGAGGCCAACTCGCCAGGTATGTGGTCACATATTACCGCCGAAATGTTAGGTTGGGTTAGGTTAGATTATATTACGTTATTGATGTACATAAAGGTCCCACGGAGACGTAGAGGCCAACTCGCCAGGAATGTTGTCAAATATTACCGCCGAGATGATAGGTTGGGTTAGGTTAGGTTATATTACGTTATTGATGTATATAAAGGTCCCACGGAGACATAGAGGCCAACTCGTCAGGAATGTTGTCAAATATTACAGCCGCGATGTTAGATTGGGTTACGTTAGGTTATATTACGTTATTGACGTATATAAAGGTCCCACGGCGACGTAGAGGCCAACTCGTCAGGAATGTTGTCAAATATTACCGCCGAGCGGTTAGGTTGGGTTAGGTTAGGTTATATTAAGTTATTGATGTATATGAAGATCCCACGGAGACGCAGAGGCCAACTCGCCAGGTATGTGGTCACATATTACCGCCGAAATGTTAGGTTGGGTTAGGTTAGATTATATTACGTTATTGATGTACATAAAGGTCCCACGGAGACGTAGAGGCCAACTCGCCAGGAATGTTGTCAAATATTACCGCCGAGATGATAGGTTGGGTTAGGTCAGGTTATATTACGTTATTGATGTATATAAAGGTCCCACGGAGACATAGAGGCCAACTCGTCAGGAATGTTGTCAAATATTACAGCCGCGATGTTAGATTGGGGTACGTTAGGTTATATTACGTTATTGACGTATATAAAGGTCCCACGGGGACGTAGAGGCCAACTCGTCAGGAATGTTGTCAAATATTACCGCCGAGAGGTTAGGTTGGGTTAGGTTAGGTTATATTAAGTTATTGATGTATATGAAGATCCCACGGAGACGCAGAGGCCAACTCGCCAGGTATGTGGTCACATATTACCGCCGAGTTGATAGGTTGGGTTAGGTTAGGTTATATTACGTTATTGATGTATATGAAGGTCCCACGGAGACGTAGAGGCCAACATGCCAGGAATGTTGTCAAATATTACAGCCGCGATGTTAGTTTGGGCTAGGTTAGGTTATATTACGTTATTTATGTATATAAAGGCACCACGGAGACGTAGAGGCCAACTCGTCAGGAATATTGTCAAATATTACCGCCGAGATGATAGGTTGGGTTAGGTTAGGTTATATTACGTTATTGATGTATATGAAGGTCCCACGGAGACGTAGAGGCCAACATGCCAGGAATGTTGTCAAATATTACAGCCGCGATGTTAGTTTGTGCTAGGTTAGGTTATATTACGTTATTTATGTATATAAAGGTACCACGGAGAGGTAGAGACCAACTCGTCAGGAATATTGTCAAATATTACCGCCGAGATGATAGGTTGGGTTAGGTTAGGTTATATTACGTTATTGATGTATATGAAGGACCCACGTAGACGTAGGGGCCAGCTCGTCAGGAATATTGTCAAATATTACCGCCGAGATGATAGGTCGGATTAGGTTAGGTTATATTACGTTATTGATGTATATAAAGGTCCCACGGAGACGTAGAGGCCAACAAGCCAGGAATGTTGCCAAATATTACCGCCGAGATGTGAGGTTGGGTTAGGTTAGGTTATATTACGTTATTGATGTATATAAAGGTCCCACGGAGACGGAGAGGCCAACATGCCAGGAATGTTGGTCATATATTACAGCCGCGATGTTAGATTAGGTTAGGTTAGGTTATATTACGTTATTGACGTATATAAAGGTCCCACGGGGACGTAGAGGCCAACTCGCCAGGAATGTTGTGAAATATTACCGCCGAGAGGTTAGGTTGGGTTAGGTTACGTTATATTACGTTATTGTTGTATATAAAGGTCCCACAGAGACGTAGAGGCCAACTCGCCAGGAATGTTGTCAAATATTACCGCCGAGATGATAGGTTGGGTTAGGTTAGCTTATATTACGTTATTGATGTATATAAAGGTCCCACGGAGGCATAGAGGCCAACTCGTCAGGAATGTTGTCAAATATTACAGCCGCGATGTTAGATTGGGTTACGTTAGGTTATATTACGTTATTGACGTATATAAAGGTCCCACGGAGACGTAGAGGCCAACTCGCCAGGAATGTTGTGAAATATTACCGCCGAGAGGTTAGGTTGGGTCAGGTTAGGTTATATTACGTTATTGATGTATATGAAGATCCCACGGAGGCGTAGAGGCCAACTCGCCAGGTATGTGGTCACATATTACCGCCGAAATGTTAGGTTGGGTTAGGTTAGGTTATATTACGTTCTTGATGTATATAAAGGTCCCACGCAGACGTAGAGGCCAACCCGCCAGGAATGTTGACAAATATTACCGCCGAGATGATAGGTTGGATTATCTTAGGTTATATTACGTTATTGATGTATATAAAGGTCCCACAGAGACGTAGAGGCCAACAAGCCAGGAATGTTGCCAAATATTGCCGCCGAAATGTTAGATTGGGTCAGGTTAGGTTAGATTACGTTATTGCCGTATATTAAGGTCCCACTGAGACGTAGAGGCCAACATGCCAGGAATGTTGGTCAAATATTACAGCCGCGATGTTAGATTGGGTTAGGTTAGGTTATATTACGTTATTGTTGTATATAAAGGTCCCATGGAGACGTAGAGGCTAACTCGCCAGGAATGTTGTCAAATATTACCTCCGAGATGATAGGTTGGGTTAGGTTAGGTTATATTACGTTATTGATTTATATGAAGGACCCACGTAGACGTAGGGGCCAACTCGTCAGGAATATTGTCAAATATTACCGCCGAGATGATAGGTTGGATTAGGTTAGGTTATATTACGTTATTGAAGTATATAAATGTCCCACGGAGACGTAGAGGCCAACAAGCCAGGAATGTTGCCAAATATTGCCGCCGAATGTTAGGTTGGGTTAGGTTAGGTTATATTACGTTATTGATGTATATGAAGATCCCACGGAGACGTAGAGGCCAACTCGCCAGGTATGTGGTCAAATATTACAGCCGCGATGTTAGATTGGGTTACGTTAGGTTATATTACGTTATTGACGTATATAAAGGTCCCACGGAGGCGTAGATGCCAACTCGCCGGGAATGCTGTCAAATAATAGCGCCGAGAGGTTAGGTTAGGTCAGGTTAGGTTATATTACGTTATTGATGTATATGAAGATCCCACGGAGACGTAGAGGCCAACTCGCCAGGTATGTGGTCAAATATTACCGCCGAGATGATAGGTTGGGTTAGGTTTGGTTATATTTCGTTATTAATGTATATGAAGGTCCCACGGAGACGTAGAGTCCAACTCGCCAGGAATGTTGTCAAATATTACAGCCGCGATGTTAGATTGGGTTACGTTAGGTTATATTACGTTATTGACGTATATAAAGGCCCCACGGGGACGTAGAGGCCAACTCGTCAGGAATGTTGTCAAATATTACAGCCGCGATGTTAGATTGGGTTACGTTAGGTTATATTACGTTATTGACGTATATAAAGGTCCCACGGGGACGTAGAGGCCAACTCGTCAGGAATGTTGTCAAATATTACCGCCGAGAGGTTAGGTTGGGTTAGGTTAGGTTATATTAAGTTATTGATGTATATGAAGATCCCACGGAGACGCAGAGGCCAACTCGCCAGGTATGTGGTCACATATTACCGCCGAGTTGATAGGTTGGGTTAGGTTAGGTTATATTACGTTATTGATGTATATGAAGATCCCACGGAGACGTAGAGGCCAACATGCCAGGAATGTTGTCAAATATTACAGCCGCGATGTTAGTTTGGGCTAGGTTAGGTTATATTACGTTATTTATGTATATAAAGGCACCACGGAGACGTAGAGGCCAACTCGTCAGGAATATTGTCAAATATTACCGCCGAGATGATAGGTTGGGTTAGGTTAGGTTATATTACGTTATTGATGTATATGAAGGTCCCACGGAGACGTAGAGGCCAACATGCCAGGAATGTTGTCAAATATTACAGCCGCGATGTTAGTTTGTGCTAGGTTAGGTTATATTACGTTATTTATGTATATAAAGGTACCACGGAGAGGTAGAGGCCAACTCGTCAGGAATATTGTCAAATATTACCGCCGAGATGATAGGTTGGGTTAGGTTAGGTTATATTACGTTATTGATGTATATGAAGGACCCACGTAGACGTAGGGGCCAGCTCGTCAGGAATATTGTGAAATATTACCGCCGAGATGATAGGTCGGATTAGGTTAGGTTATATTACGTTATTGATGTATATAAAGGTCCCACGGAGACGTAGAGGCCAACAAGCCAGGAATGTTGCCAAATATTACCGCCGAGATGTGAGGTTGGGTTAGGTTAGGTTATATTACGTTATTGATGTATATAAAGGTCCCACGGAGACGGAGAGGCCAACATGCCAGGAATGTTGGTCATATATTACAGCCGCGATGTTAGATTAGGTTAGGTTAGGTTATATTACGTTATTGACGTATATAAAGGTCCCACGGGGACGTAGAGGCCAACTCGCCAGGAATGTTGTGAAATATTACCGCCGAGAGGTTAGGTTGGGTTAGGTTACGTTATATTACGTTATTGTTGTATATAAAGGTCCCACAGAGACGTAGAGGCCAACTCGCCAGGAATGTTGTCAAATATTACCGCCGAGATGATAGGTTGGGTTAGGTTAGCTTATATTACGTTATTGATGTATATAAAGGTCCCACGGAGGCATAGAGGCCAACTCGTCAGGAATGTTGTCAAATATTACAGCCGCGATGTTAGATTGGGTTACGTTAGGTTATATTACGTTATTGACGTATATAAAGGTCCCACGGAGACGTAGAGGCCAACTCGCCAGGAATGTTGTGAAATATTACCGCCGAGAGGTTAGGTTGGGTCAGGTTAGGTTATATTACGTTATTGATGTATATGAAGATCCCACGGAGGCGTAGAGGCCAACTCGCCAGGTATGTGGTCACATATTACCGCCGAAATGTTAGGTTGGGTTAGGTTAGGTTATATTACGTTCTTGATGTATATAAAGGTCCCACGCAGACGTAGAGGCCAACCCGCCAGGAATGTTGACAAATATTACCGCCGAGATGATAGGTTGGATTATCTTAGGTTATATTACGTTATTGATGAATATAAAGGTCCCACAGAGACGTAGAGGCCAACAAGCCAGGAATGTTGCCAAATATTGCCGCCGAAATGTTAGATTGGGTCAGGTTAGGTTAGATTACGTTATTGCCGTATATTAAGGTCCCACTGAGACGTAGAGGCCAACATGCCAGGAATGTTGGTCAAATATTACAGCCGCGATGTTAGATTGGGTTAGGTTAGGTTATATTACGTTATTGTTGTATATAAAGGTCCCATGGAGACGTAGAGGCTAACTCGCCAGGAATGTTGTCAAATATTACCTCCGAGATGATAGGTTGGGTTAGGTTAGGTTATATTACGTTATTGATTTATATGAAGGACCCACGTAGACGTAGGGGCCAACTCGTCAGGAATATTGTCAAATATTACCGCCGAGATGATAGGTTGGATTAGGTTAGGTTATATTACGTTATTGAAGTATATAAATGTCCCACGGAGACGTAGAGGCCAACAAGCCAGGAATGTTGCCAAATATTGCCGCCGAATGTTAGGTTGGGTTAGGTTAGGTTATATTACGTTATTGATGTATATGAAGATCCCACGGAGACGTAGAGGCCAACTCGCCAGGTATGTGGTCAAATATTACAGCCGCGATGTTAGATTGGGTTACGTTAGGTTATATTACGTTATTGACGTATATAAAGGTCCCACGGAGGCGTAGATGCCAACTCGCCGGGAATGCTGTCAAATAATAGCGCCGAGAGGTTAGGTTAGGTCAGGTTAGGTTATATTACGTTATTGATGTATATGAAGATCCCACGGAGACGTAGAGGCCAACTCGCCAGGTATGTGGTCAAATATTACCGCCGAGATGATAGGTTGGGTTAGGTTTGGTTATATTTCGTTATTAATGTATATGAAGGTCCCACGGAGACGTAGAGTCCAACTCGCCAGGAATGTTGTCAAATATTACAGCCGCGATGTTAGATTGGGTTACGTTAGGTTATATTACGTTATTGACGTATATAAAGGCCCCACGGGGACGTAGAGGCCAACTCGCCAGGAATGTTGTGAAATATTACCGCCGAGAGGTTAGGTTGGGTTAGGTTACGTTATATTACGTTATTGTTGTATATAAAGGTCCCACGGAGACGTAGAGGCCAACTCGCCAGGAATGTTGTCAAATATTACCGCCGAGATGATAGGTTGGGTTAGGTTAGGTTATATTACGTTATTGATGTATATAAAGGTCCCACGGAGACATAGAGGCCAACTCGTCAGGAATGTTGTCAAATATTACAGCCGCGATGTTAGATTGGGTTACGTTAGGTTATATTACGTTACTGACGTATATAAAGGTCCCACGGAGACGTAGAGGCCAACTCGCCAGGAATGTTGTGAAATATTACCGCCGAGATGATAGGTTGGACTAGCTTAGGTTATATTACGTTATTGATGTATATAAAGGTCCCACGGAGACGTAGAGGCCAACAAGCCAGGAATGTTGCCAAATATTGCCGCCGAAATGTTAGATTGGGTCAGGTTAGGTTAGATTACGTTATTGTCGTATATAAAGGTCCCACGGAGACGTAGAGGCCAACATGCCAGGAATGTTGGTCAAATATTACAGCCGCGATGTTAGATTGGGTTAGGTTAGGTTATATTACGTTATTGTTGTATATAAAGGTCCCATGGAGACGTAGAGGCTAACTCGCCAGGAATGTTGTCAAATATTACCTCCGAGATGATAGGTTGGGTTAGGTTAGGTTATATTACGTTATTGATGTATATGAAGGACCCACGTAGACGTAGGGGCCAGCTCGTCAGGAATATTGTCAAATATTACCGCCGAGATGATAGGTCGGATTAGGTTAGGTTATATTACGTTATTGATGTATATAAAGGTCCCACGGAGACGTAGAGGCCAACAAGCCAGGAATGTTGCCAAATATTACCGCCGAGATGTGAGGTTGGGTTAGGTTAGGTTATATTACGTTATTGATGTATATAAAGGTCCCACGGAGACGGAGAGGCCAACATGCCAGGAATGTTGGTCATATATTACAGCCGCGATGTTAGATTAGGTTAGGTTAGGTTATATTACGTTATTGACGTATATAAAGGTCCCACGGGGACGTAGAGGCCAACTCGCCAGGAATGTTGTGAAATATTACCGCCGAGAGGTTAGGTTGGGTTAGGTTACGTTATATTACGTTATTGTTGTATATAAAGGTCCCACAGAGACGTAGAGGCCAACTCGCCAGGAATGTTGTCAAATATTACCGCCGAGATGATAGGTTGGGTTAGGTTAGCTTATATTACGTTATTGATGTATATAAAGGTCCCACGGAGACATAGAGGCCAACTCGTCAGGAATGTTGTCAAATATTACAGCCGCGAGGTTAGATTGGGTTACGTTAGGTTATATTACGTTATTGACGTATATAAATGTCCCACGGAGACGTAGAGGCCAACTCGCCAGGAATGTTGTGAAATATTACCGCCGAGAGGTTAGGTTGGGTCAGGTTAGGTTATATTACGTTATTGATGTATATGAAGATCCCACGGAGGCGTAGAGGCCAACTCGCCAGGTATGTGGTCACATATTACCGCCGAAATGTTAGGTTGGGTTAGGTTAGGTTATATTACGTTCTTGATGTATATAAAGGTCCCACGCAGACGTAGAGGCCAACCCGCCAGGAATGTTGACAAATATTACCGCCGAGATGATAGGTTGGATTATCTTAGGTTATATTACGTTATTGATGTATATAAAGGTCCCACAGAGACGTAGAGGCCAACAAGCCAGGAATGTTGCCAAATATTGCCGCCGAAATGTTAGATTGGGTCAGGTTAGGTTAGATTACGTTATTGCCGTATATTAAGGTCCCACTGAGACGTAGAGGCCAACATGCCAGGAATGTTGGTCAAATATTACAGCCGCGATGTTAGATTGGGTTAGGTTAGGTTATATTACGTTATTGTTGTATATAAAGGTCCCATGGAGACGTAGAGGCTAACTCGCCAGGAATGTTGTCAAATATTACCTCCGAGATGATAGGTTGGGTTAGGTTAGGTTATATTACGTTATTGATTTATATGAAGGACCCACGTAGACGTAGGGGCCAACTCGTCAGGAATATTGTCAAATATTACCGCCGAGATGATAGGTTGGATTAGGTTAGGTTATATTACGTTATTGAAGTATATAAATGTCCCACGGAGACGTAGAGGCCAACAAGCCAGGAATGTTGCCAAATATTGCCGCCGAATGTTAGGTTGGGTTAGGTTAGGTTATATTACGTTATTGATGTATATGAAGTTCCCACGGAGACGCAGAGGCCAACTCGCCAGGTATGTGGTCAAATATTACCGTCGAGATGATAGGTTGTGTTAGGTTTGGTTATATTTCGTTATTAATGTGTATGAAGGTCCCACGGAAACGTAGAGTCCAACTCGCCAGGAATGTTGTCAAATATTACAGCCGCGATGTTAGATTGGGTTACGTTAGGTTATATTACGTTATTGACGTATATAAAGGTCCCACAGAGACGTAGAGGCCAACTCGCCAGGAATGTTGTCAAATATTACAGCCGCGATGTTAGATTGGGTTACGTTAGGTTATATTACGTTATTGACGTATATAAAGGTCCCACGGGGACGTAGAGGCCAACTCGTCAGGAATGTTGTCAAATATTACCGCCGAGAGGTTAGGTTGGGTTAGGTTAGGTTATATTAAGTTATTGATGTATATGAAGATCCCACGGAGACGCAGAGGCCAACTCGCCAGGTATGTGGTCACATATTACCGCCGAGTTGATAGGTTGGGTTAGGTTAGGTTATATTACGTTATTGATGTATATGAAGGTCCCACGGAGACGTAGAGGCCAACATGCCAGGAATGTTGTCAAATATTACAGCCGCGATGTTAGTTTGGGCTAGGTTAGGTTATATTACGTTATTTATGTATATAAAGGCACCACGGAGACGTAGAGGCCAACTCGTCAGGAATATTGTCAAATATTACCGCCGAGATGATAGGTTGGGTTAGGTTAGGTTATATTACGTTATTGATGTATATGAAGGTCCCACGGAGACGTAGAGGCCAACATGCCAGGAATGTTGTCAAATATTACAGCCGCGATGTTAGTTTGTGCTAGGTTAGGTTATATTACGTTATTTATGTATATAAAGGTACCACGGAGAGGTAGAGGCCAACTCGTCAGGAATATTGTCAAATATTACCGCCGAGATGATAGGTTGGGTTAGGTTAGGTTATATTACGTTATTGATGTATATGAAGGACCCACGTAGACGTAGGGGCCAGCTCGTCAGGAATATTGTCAAATATTACCGCCGAGATGATAGGTCGGATTAGGTTAGGTTATATTACGTTATTGATGTATATAAAGGTCCCACGGAGACGTAGAGGCCAACAAGCCAGGAATGTTGCCAAATATTACCGCCGAGATGTGAGGTTGGGTTAGGTTAGGTTATATTACGTTATTGATGTATATAAAGGTCCCACGGAGACGGAGAGGCCAACATGCCAGGAATGTTGGTCATATATTACAGCCGCGATGTTAGATTAGGTTAGGTTAGGTTATATTACGTTATTGACGTATATAAAGGTCCCACGGGGACGTAGAGGCCAACTCGCCAGGAATGTTGTGAAATATTACCGCCGAGAGGTTAGGTTGGGTTAGGTTACGTTATATTACGTTATTGTTGTATATAAAGGTCCCACAGAGACGTAGAGGCCAACTCGCCAGGAATGTTGTCAAATATTACCGCCGAGATGATAGGTTGGGTTAGGTTAGCTTATATTACGTTATTGATGTATATAAAGGTCCCACGGAGGCATAGAGGCCAACTCGTCAGGAATGTTGTCAAATATTACAGCCGCGATGTTAGATTGGGTTACGTTAGGTTATATTACGTTATTGACGTATATAAAGGTCCCACGGAGACGTAGAGGCCAACTCGCCAGGAATGTTGTGAAATATTACCGCCGAGAGGTTAGGTTGGGTCAGGTTAGGTTATATTACGTTATTGATGTATATGAAGATCCCACGGAGGCGTAGAGGCCAACTCGCCAGGTATGTGGTCACATATTACCGCCGAAATGTTAGGTTGGGTTAGGTTAGGTTATATTACGTTCTTGATGTATATAAAGGTCCCACGCAGACGTAGAGGCCAACCCGCCAGGAATGTTGACAAATATTACCGCCGAGATGATAGGTTGGATTATCTTAGGTTATATTACGTTATTGATGTATATAAAGGTCCCACAGAGACGTAGAGGCCAACAAGCCAGGAATGTTGCCAAATATTGCCGCCGAAATGTTAGATTGGGTCAGGTTAGGTTAGATTACGTTATTGCCGTATATTAAGGTCCCACTGAGACGTAGAGGCCAACATGCCAGGAATGTTGGTCAAATATTACAGCCGCGATGTTAGATTGGGTTAGGTTAGGTTATATTACGTTATTGTTGTATATAAAGGTCCCATGGAGACGTAGAGGCTAACTCGCCAGGAATGTTGTCAAATATTACCTCCGAGATGATAGGTTGGGTTAGGTTAGGTTATATTACGTTATTGATTTATATGAAGGACCCACGTAGACGTAGGGGCCAACTCGTCAGGAATATTGTCAAATATTACCGCCGAAATGATAGGTTGGATTAGGTTAGGTTATATTACGTTATTGAAGTATATAAATGTCCCACGGAGACGTAGAGGCCAACAAGCCAGGAATGTTGCCAAATATTGCCGCCGAATGTTAGGTTGGGTTAGGTTAGGTTATATTACGTTATTGATGTATATGAAGATCCCACGGAGACGTAGAGGCCAACTCGCCAGGTATGTGGTCAAATATTACAGCCGCGATGTTAGATTGGGTTACGTTAGGTTATATTACGTTATTGACGTATATAAAGGTCCCACGGAGGCGTAGATGCCAACTCGCCGGGAATGCTGTCAAATAATAGCGCCGAGAGGTTAGGTTAGGTCAGGTTAGGTTATATTACGTTATTGATGTATATGAAGATCCCACGGAGACGTAGAGGCCAACTCGCCAGGTATGTGGTCAAATATTACCGCCGAGATGATAGGTTGGGTTAGGTTTGGTTATATTTCGTTATTAATGTATATGAAGGTCCCACGGAGACGTAGAGTCCAACTCGCCAGGAATGTTGTCAAATATTACAGCCGCGATGTTAGATTGGGTTACGTTAGGTTATATTACGTTATTGACGTATATAAAGGCCCCACGGGGACGTAGAGGCCAACTCGCCAGGAATGTTGTGAAATATTACCGCCGAGAGGTTAGGTTGGGTTAGGTTACGTTATATTACGTTATTGTTGTATATAAAGGTCCCACGGAGACGTAGAGGCCAACTCGCCAGGAATGTTGTCAAATATTACCGCCGAGATGATAGGTTGGGTTAGGTTAGGTTATATTACGTTATTGATGTATATAAAGGTCCCACGGAGACATAGAGGCCAACTCGTCAGGAATGTTGTCAAATATTACAGCCGCGATGTTAGATTGGGTTACGTTAGGTTATATTACGTTACTGACGTATATAAAGGTCCCACGGAGACGTAGAGGCCAACTCGCCAGGAATGTTGTGAAATATTACCGCCGAGATGATAGGTTGGACTAGCTTAGGTTATATTACGTTATTGATGTATATAAAGGTCCCACGGAGACGTAGAGGCCAACAAGCCAGGAATGTTGCCAAATATTGCCGCCGAAATGTTAGATTGGGTCAGGTTAGGTTAGATTACGTTATTGTCGTATATAAAGGTCCCACGGAGACGTAGAGGCCAACATGCCAGGAATGTTGGTCAAATATTACAGCCGCGATGTTAGATTGGGTTAGGTTAGGTTATATTACGTTATTGTTGTATATAAAGGTCCCATGGAGACGTAGAGGCTAACTCGCCAGGAATGTTGTCAAATATTACCTCCGAGATGATAGGTTGGGTTAGGTTAGGTTATATTACGTTATTGATGTATATGAAGGACCCACGTAGACGTAGGGGCCAGCTCGTCAGGAATATTGTCAAATATTACCGCCGAGATGATAGGTCGGATTAGGTTAGGTTATATTACGTTATTGATGTATATAAAGGTCCCACGGAGACGTAGAGGCCAACAAGCCAGGAATGTTGCCAAATATTACCGCCGAGATGTGAGGTTGGGTTAGGTTAGGTTATATTACGTTATTGATGTATATAAAGGTCCCACGGAGACGGAGAGGCCAACATGCCAGGAATGTTGGTCATATATTACAGCCGCGATGTTAGATTAGGTTAGGTTAGGTTATATTACGTTATTGACGTATATAAAGGTCCCACGGGGACGTAGAGGCCAACTCGCCAGGAATGTTGTGAAATATTACCGCCGAGAGGTTAGGTTGGGTTAGGTTACGTTATATTACGTTATTGTTGTATATAAAGGTCCCACAGAGACGTAGAGGCCAACTCGCCAGGAATGTTGTCAAATATTACCGCCGAGATGATAGGTTGGGTTAGGTTAGCTTATATTACGTTATTGATGTATATAAAGGTCCCACGGAGGCATAGAGGCCAACTCGTCAGGAATGTTGTCAAATATTACAGCCGCGATGTTAGATTGGGTTACGTTAGGTTATATTACGTTATTGACGTATATAAAGGTCCCACGGAGACGTAGAGGCCAACTCGCCAGGAATGTTGTGAAATATTACCGCCGAGAGGTTAGGTTGGGTCAGGTTAGGTTATATTACGTTATTGATGTATATGAAGATCCCACGGAGGCGTAGAGGCCAACTCGCCAGGTATGTGGTCACATATTACCGCCGAAATGTTAGGTTGGGTTAGGTTAGGTTATATTACGTTCTTGATGTATATAAAGGTCCCACGCAGACGTAGAGGCCAACCCGCCAGGAATGTTGACAAATATTACCGCCGAGATGATAGGTTGGATTATCTTAGGTTATATTACGTTATTGATGAATATAAAGGTCCCACAGAGACGTAGAGGCCAACAAGCCAGGAATGTTGCCAAATATTGCCGCCGAAATGTTAGATTGGGTCAGGTTAGGTTAGATTACGTTATTGCCGTATATTAAGGTCCCACTGAGACGTAGAGGCCAACATGCCAGGAATGTTGGTCAAATATTACAGCCGCGATGTTAGATTGGGTTAGGTTAGGTTATATTACGTTATTGTTGTATATAAAGGTCCCATGGAGACGTAGAGGCTAACTCGCCAGGAATGTTGTCAAATATTACCTCCGAGATGATAGGTTGGGTTAGGTTAGGTTATATTACGTTATTGATTTATATGAAGGACCCACGTAGACGTAGGGGCCAACTCGTCAGGAATATTGTCAAATATTACCGCCGAGATGATAGGTTGGATTAGGTTAGGTTATATTACGTTATTGAAGTATATAAATGTCCCACGGAGACGTAGAGGCCAACAAGCCAGGAATGTTGCCAAATATTGCCGCCGAATGTTAGGTTGGGTTAGGTTAGGTTATATTACGTTATTGATGTATATGAAGATCCCACGGAGACGTAGAGGCCAACTCGCCAGGTATGTGGTCAAATATTACAGCCGCGATGTTAGATTGGGTTACGTTAGGTTATATTACGTTATTGACGTATATAAAGGTCCCACGGAGGCGTAGATGCCAACTCGCCGGGAATGCTGTCAAATAATAGCGCCGAGAGGTTAGGTTAGGTCAGGTTAGGTTATATTACGTTATTGATGTATATGAAGATCCCACGGAGACGTAGAGGCCAACTCGCCAGGTATGTGGTCAAATATTACCGCCGAGATGATAGGTTGGGTTAGGTTTGGTTATATTTCGTTATTAATGTATATGAAGGTCCCACGGAGACGTAGAGTCCAACTCGCCAGGAATGTTGTCAAATATTACAGCCGCGATGTTAGATTGGGTTACGTTAGGTTATATTACGTTATTGACGTATATAAAGGCCCCACGGGGACGTAGAGGCCAACTCGCCAGGAATGTTGTGAAATATTACCGCCGAGAGGTTAGGTTGGGTTAGGTTACGTTATATTACGTTATTGTTGTATATAAAGGTCCCACGGAGACGTAGAGGCCAACTCGCCAGGAATGTTGTCAAATATTACCGCCGAGATGATAGGTTGGGTTAGGTTAGGTTATATTACGTTATTGATGTATATAAAGGTCCCACGGAGACATAGAGGCCAACTCGTCAGGAATGTTGTCAAATATTACAGCCGCGATGTTAGATTGGGTTACGTTAGGTTATATTACGTTACTGACGTATATAAAGGTCCCACGGAGACGTAGAGGCCAACTCGCCAGGAATGTTGTGAAATATTACCGCCGAGATGATAGGTTGGACTAGCTTAGGTTATATTACGTTATTGATGTATATAAAGGTCCCACGGAGACGTAGAGGCCAACAAGCCAGGAATGTTGCCAAATATTGCCGCCGAAATGTTAGATTGGGTCAGGTTAGGTTAGATTACGTTATTGTCGTATATAAAGGTCCCACGGAGACGTAGAGGCCAACATGCCAGGAATGTTGGTCAAATATTACAGCCGCGATGTTAGATTGGGTTAGGTTAGGTTATATTACGTTATTGTTGTATATAAAGGTCCCATGGAGACGTAGAGGCTAACTCGCCAGGAATGTTGTCAAATATTACCTCCGAGATGATAGGTTGGGTTAGGTTAGGTTATATTACGTTATTGATGTATATGAAGGACCCACGTAGACGTAGGGGCCAGCTCGTCAGGAATATTGTCAAATATTACCGCCGAGATGATAGGTCGGATTAGGTTAGGTTATATTACGTTATTGATGTATATAAAGGTCCCACGGAGACGTAGAGGCCAACAAGCCAGGAATGTTGCCAAATATTACCGCCGAGATGTGAGGTTGGGTTAGGTTAGGTTATATTACGTTATTGATGTATATAAAGGTCCCACGGAGACGGAGAGGCCAACATGCCAGGAATGTTGGTCATATATTACAGCCGCGATGTTAGATTAGGTTAGGTTAGGTTATATTACGTTATTGACGTATATAAAGGTCCCACGGGGACGTAGAGGCCAACTCGCCAGGAATGTTGTGAAATATTACCGCCGAGAGGTTAGGTTGGGTTAGGTTACGTTATATTACGTTATTGTTGTATATAAAGGTCCCACAGAGACGTAGAGGCCAACTCGCCAGGAATGTTGTCAAATATTACCGCCGAGATGATAGGTTGGGTTAGGTTAGCTTATATTACGTTATTGATGTATATAAAGGTCCCACGGAGACATAGAGGCCAACTCGTCAGGAATGTTGTCAAATATTACAGCCGCGAGGTTAGATTGGGTTACGTTAGGTTATATTACGTTATTGACGTATATAAAGGTCCCACGGAGACGTAGAGGCCAACTCGCCAGGAATGTTGTGAAATATTACCGCCGAGAGGTTAGGTTGGGTCAGGTTAGGTTATATTACGTTATTGATGTATATGAAGATCCCACGGAGGCGTAGAGGCCAACTCGCCAGGTATGTGGTCACATATTACCGCCGAAATGTTAGGTTGGGTTAGGTTAGGTTATATTACGTTCTTGATGTATATAAAGGTCCCACGCAGACGTAGAGGCCAACCCGCCAGGAATGTTGACAAATATTACCGCCGAGATGATAGGTTGGATTATCTTAGGTTATATTACGTTATTGATGTATATAAAGGTCCCACAGAGACGTAGAGGCCAACAAGCCAGGAATGTTGCCAAATATTGCCGCCGAAATGTTAGATTGGGTCAGGTTAGGTTAGATTACGTTATTGCCGTATATTAAGGTCCCACTGAGACGTAGAGGCCAACATGCCAGGAATGTTGGTCAAATATTACAGCCGCGATGTTAGATTGGGTTAGGTTAGGTTATATTACGTTATTGTTGTATATAAAGGTCCCATGGAGACGTAGAGGCTAACTCGCCAGGAATGTTGTCAAATATTACCTCCGAGATGATAGGTTGGGTTAGGTTAGGTTATATTACGTTATTGATTTATATGAAGGACCCACGTAGACGTAGGGGCCAACTCGTCAGGAATATTGTCAAATATTACCGCCGAGATGATAGGTTGGATTAGGTTAGGTTATATTACGTTATTGAAGTATATAAATGTCCCACGGAGACGTAGAGGCCAACAAGCCAGGAATGTTGCCAAATATTGCCGCCGAATGTTAGGTTGGGTTAGGTTAGGTTATATTACGTTATTGATGTATATGAAGATCCCACGGAGACGTAGAGGCCAACTCGCCAGGTATGTGGTCAAATATTACAGCCGCGATGTTAGATTGGGTTACGTTAGGTTATATTACGTTATTGACGTATATAAAGGTCCCACGGAGGCGTAGATGCCAACTCGCCGGGAATGCTGTCAAATAATAGCGCCGAGAGGTTAGGTTAGGTCAGGTTAGGTTATATTACGTTATTGATGTATATGAAGATCCCACGGAGACGTAGAGGCCAACTCGCCAGGTATGTGGTCAAATATTACCGCCGAGATGATAGGTTGGGTTAGGTTTGGTTATATTTCGTTATTAATGTATATGAAGGTCCCACGGAGACGTAGAGTCCAACTCGCCAGGAATGTTGTCAAATATTACAGCCGCGATGTTAGATTGGGTTACGTTAGGTTATATTACGTTATTGACGTATATAAAGGCCCCACGGGGACGTAGAGGCCAACTCGCCAGGAATGTTGTGAAATATTACCGCCGAGAGGTTAGGTTGGGTTAGGTTACGTTATATTACGTTATTGTTGTATATAAAGGTCCCACGGAGACGTAGAGGCCAACTCGCCAGGAATGTTGTCAAATATTACCGCCGAGATGATAGGTTGGGTTAGGTTAGGTTATATTACGTTATTGATGTATATAAAGGTCCCACGGAGACATAGAGGCCAACTCGTCAGGAATGTTGTCAAATATTACAGCCGCGATGTTAGATTGGGTTACGTTAGGTTATATTACGTTACTGACGTATATAAAGGTCCCACGGAGACGTAGAGGCCAACTCGCCAGGAATGTTGTGAAATATTACCGCCGAGATGATAGGTTGGACTAGCTTAGGTTATATTACGTTATTGATGTATATAAAGGTCCCACGGAGACGTAGAGGCCAACAAGCCAGGAATGTTGCCAAATATTGCCGCCGAAATGTTAGATTGGGTCAGGTTAGGTTAGATTACGTTATTGTCGTATATAAAGGTCCCACGGAGACGTAGAGGCCAACATGCCAGGAATGTTGGTCAAATATTACAGCCGCGATGTTAGATTGGGTTAGGTTAGGTTATATTACGTTATTGTTGTATATAAAGGTCCCATGGAGACGTAGAGGCTAACTCGCCAGGAATGTTGTCAAATATTACCTCCGAGATGATAGGTTGGGTTAGGTTAGGTTATATTACGTTATTGATGTATATGAAGGACCCACGTAGACGTAGGGGCCAGCTCGTCAGGAATATTGTCAAATATTACCGCCGAGATGATAGGTCGGATTAGGTTAGGTTATATTACGTTATTGATGTATATAAAGGTCCCACGGAGACGTAGAGGCCAACAAGCCAGGAATGTTGCCAAATATTACCGCCGAGATGTGAGGTTGGGTTAGGTTAGGTTATATTACGTTATTGATGTATATAAAGGTCCCACGGAGACGGAGAGGCCAACATGCCAGGAATGTTGGTCATATATTACAGCCGCGATGTTAGATTAGGTTAGGTTAGGTTATATTACGTTATTGACGTATATAAAGGTCCCACGGGGACGTAGAGGCCAACTCGCCAGGAATGTTGTGAAATATTACCGCCGAGAGGTTAGGTTGGGTTAGGTTACGTTATATTACGTTATTGTTGTATATAAAGGTCCCACAGAGACGTAGAGGCCAACTCGCCAGGAATGTTGTCAAATATTACCGCCGAGATGATAGGTTGGGTTAGGTTAGCTTATATTACGTTATTGATGTATATAAAGGTCCCACGGAGACATAGAGGCCAACTCGTCAGGAATGTTGTCAAATATTACAGCCGCGAGGTTAGATTGGGTTACGTTAGGTTATATTACGTTATTGACGTATATAAAGGTCCCACGGAGACGTAGAGGCCAACTCGCCAGGAATGTTGTGAAATATTACCGCCGAGAGGTTAGGTTGGGTCAGGTTAGGTTATATTACGTTATTGATGTATATGAAGATCCCACGGAGGCGTAGAGGCCAACTCGCCAGGTATGTGGTCACATATTACCGCCGAAATGTTAGGTTGGGTTAGGTTAGGTTATATTACGTTCTTGATGTATATAAAGGTCCCACGCAGACGTAGAGGCCAACCCGCCAGGAATGTTGACAAATATTACCGCCGAGATGATAGGTTGGATTATCTTAGGTTATATTACGTTATTGATGTATATAAAGGTCCCACAGAGACGTAGAGGCCAACAAGCCAGGAATGTTGCCAAATATTGCCGCCGAAATGTTAGATTGGGTCAGGTTAGGTTAGATTACGTTATTGCCGTATATTAAGGTCCCACTGAGACGTAGAGGCCAACATGCCAGGAATGTTGGTCAAATATTACAGCCGCGATGTTAGATTGGGTTAGGTTAGGTTATATTACGTTATTGTTGTATATAAAGGTCCCATGGAGACGTAGAGGCTAACTCGCCAGGAATGTTGTCAAATATTACCTCCGAGATGATAGGTTGGGTTAGGTTAGGTTATATTACGTTATTGATTTATATGAAGGACCCACGTAGACGTAGGGGCCAACTCGTCAGGAATATTGTCAAATATTACCGCCGAGATGATAGGTTGGATTAGGTTAGGTTATATTACGTTATTGAAGTATATAAATGTCCCACGGAGACGTAGAGGCCAACAAGCCAGGAATGTTGCCAAATATTGCCGCCGAATGTTAGGTTGGGTTAGGTTAGGTTATATTACGTTATTGATGTATATGAAGTTCCCACGGAGACGCAGAGGCCAACTCGCCAGGTATGTGGTCAAATATTACCGTCGAGATGATAGGTTGTGTTAGGTTTGGTTATATTTCGTTATTAATGTGTATGAAGGTCCCACGGAAACGTAGAGTCCAACTCGCCAGGAATGTTGTCAAATATTACAGCCGCGATGTTAGATTGGGTTACGTTAGGTTATATTACGTTATTGACGTATATAAAGGTCCCACAGAGACGTAGAGGCCAACTCGCCAGGAATGTTGTCAAATATTACAGCCGCGATGTTAGATTGGGTTACGTTAGGTTATATTACGTTATTGACGTATATAAAGGTCCCACGGGGACGTAGAGGCCAACTCGTCAGGAATGTTGTCAAATATTACCGCCGAGAGGTTAGGTTGGGTTAGGTTAGGTTATATTAAGTTATTGATGTATATGAAGATCCCACGGAGACGCAGAGGCCAACTCGCCAGGTATGTGGTCACATATTACCGCCGAGTTGATAGGTTGGGTTAGGTTAGGTTATATTACGTTATTGATGTATATGAAGGTCCCACGGAGACGTAGAGGCCAACATGCCAGGAATGTTGTCAAATATTACAGCCGCGATGTTAGTTTGGGCTAGGTTAGGTTATATTACGTTATTTATGTATATAAAGGCACCACGGAGACGTAGAGGCCAACTCGTCAGGAATATTGTCAAATATTACCGCCGAGATGATAGGTTGGGTTAGGTTAGGTTATATTACGTTATTGATGTATATGAAGGTCCCACGGAGACGTAGAGGCCAACATGCCAGGAATGTTGTCAAATATTACAGCCGCGATGTTAGTTTGTGCTAGGTTAGGTTATATTACGTTATTTATGTATATAAAGGTACCACGGAGAGGTAGAGGCCAACTCGTCAGGAATATTGTCAAATATTACCGCCGAGATGATAGGTTGGGTTAGGTTAGGTTATATTACGTTATTGATGTATATGAAGGACCCACGTAGACGTAGGGGCCAGCTCGTCAGGAATATTGTCAAATATTACCGCCGAGATGATAGGTCGGATTAGGTTAGGTTATATTACGTTATTGATGTATATAAAGGTCCCACGGAGACGTAGAGGCCAACAAGCCAGGAATGTTGCCAAATATTACCGCCGAGATGTGAGGTTGGGTTAGGTTAGGTTATATTACGTTATTGATGTATATAAAGGTCCCACGGAGACGGAGAGGCCAACATGCCAGGAATGTTGGTCATATATTACAGCCGCGATGTTAGATTAGGTTAGGTTAGGTTATATTACGTTATTGACGTATATAAAGGTCCCACGGGGACGTAGAGGCCAACTCGCCAGGAATGTTGTGAAATATTACCGCCGAGAGGTTAGGTTGGGTTAGGTTACGTTATATTACGTTATTGTTGTATATAAAGGTCCCACAGAGACGTAGAGGCCAACTCGCCAGGAATGTTGTCAAATATTACCGCCGAGATGATAGGTTGGGTTAGGTTAGCTTATATTACGTTATTGATGTATATAAAGGTCCCACGGAGGCATAGAGGCCAACTCGTCAGGAATGTTGTCAAATATTACAGCCGCGATGTTAGATTGGGTTACGTTAGGTTATATTACGTTATTGACGTATATAAAGGTCCCACGGAGACGTAGAGGCCAACTCGCCAGGAATGTTGTGAAATATTACCGCCGAGAGGTTAGGTTGGGTCAGGTTAGGTTATATTACGTTATTGATGTATATGAAGATCCCACGGAGGCGTAGAGGCCAACTCGCCAGGTATGTGGTCACATATTACCGCCGAAATGTTAGGTTGGGTTAGGTTAGGTTATATTACGTTCTTGATGTATATAAAGGTCCCACGCAGACGTAGAGGCCAACCCGCCAGGAATGTTGACAAATATTACCGCCGAGATGATAGGTTGGATTATCTTAGGTTATATTACGTTATTGATGTATATAAAGGTCCCACAGAGACGTAGAGGCCAACAAGCCAGGAATGTTGCCAAATATTGCCGCCGAAATGTTAGATTGGGTCAGGTTAGGTTAGATTACGTTATTGCCGTATATTAAGGTCCCACTGAGACGTAGAGGCCAACATGCCAGGAATGTTGGTCAAATATTACAGCCGCGATGTTAGATTGGGTTAGGTTAGGTTATATTACGTTATTGTTGTATATAAAGGTCCCATGGAGACGTAGAGGCTAGCTCGCCAGGAATGTTGTCAAATATTACCTCCGAGATGATAGGTTGGGTTAGGTTAGGTTATATTACGTTATTGATTTATATGAAGGACCCACGTAGACGTAGGGGCCAACTCGTCAGGAATATTGTCAAATATTACCGCCGAGATGATAGGTTGGATTAGGTTAGGTTATATTACGTTATTGAAGTATATAAATGTCCCACGGAGACGTAGAGGCCAACAAGCCAGGAATGTTGCCAAATATTGCCGCCGAATGTTAGGTTGGGTTAGGTTAGGTTATATTACGTTATTGATGTATATGAAGATCCCACGGAGACGTAGAGGCCAACTCGCCAGGTATGTGGTCAAATATTACAGCCGCGATGTTAGATTGGGTTACGTTAGGTTATATTACGTTATTGACGTATATAAAGGTCCCACGGAGGCGTAGATGCCAACTCGCCGGGAATGCTGTCAAATAATAGCGCCGAGAGGTTAGGTTAGGTCAGGTTAGGTTATATTACGTTATTGATGTATATGAAGATCCCACGGAGACGTAGAGGCCAACTCGCCAGGTATGTGGTCAAATATTACCGCCGAGATGATAGGTTGGGTTAGGTTTGGTTATATTTCGTTATTAATGTATATGAAGGTCCCACGGAGACGTAGAGTCCAACTCGCCAGGAATGTTGTCAAATATTACAGCCGCGATGTTAGATTGGGTTACGTTAGGTTATATTACGTTATTGACGTATATAAAGGCCCCACGGGGACGTAGAGGCCAACTCGCCAGGAATGTTGTGAAATATTACCGCCGAGAGGTTAGGTTGGGTTAGGTTACGTTATATTACGTTATTGTTGTATATAAAGGTCCCACGGAGACGTAGAGGCCAACTCGCCAGGAATGTTGTCAAATATTACCGCCGAGATGATAGGTTGGGTTAGGTTAGGTTATATTACGTTATTGATGTATATAAAGGTCCCACGGAGACATAGAGGCCAACTCGTCAGGAATGTTGTCAAATATTACAGCCGCGATGTTAGATTGGGTTACGTTAGGTTATATTACGTTACTGACGTATATAAAGGTCCCACGGAGACGTAGAGGCCAACTCGCCAGGAATGTTGTGAAATATTACCGCCGAGATGATAGGTTGGACTAGCTTAGGTTATATTACGTTATTGATGTATATAAAGGTCCCACGGAGACGTAGAGGCCAACAAGCCAGGAATGTTGCCAAATATTGCCGCCGAAATGTTAGATTGGGTCAGGTTAGGTTAGATTACGTTATTGTCGTATATAAAGGTCCCACGGAGACGTAGAGGCCAACATGCCAGGAATGTTGGTCAAATATTACAGCCGCGATGTTAGATTGGGTTAGGTTAGGTTATATTACGTTATTGTTGTATATAAAGGTCCCATGGAGACGTAGAGGCTAACTCGCCAGGAATGTTGTCAAATATTACCTCCGAGATGATAGGTTGGGTTAGGTTAGGTTATATTACGTTATTGATGTATATGAAGGACCCACGTAGACGTAGGGGCCAGCTCGTCAGGAATATTGTCAAATATTACCGCCGAGATGATAGGTCGGATTAGGTTAGGTTATATTACGTTATTGATGTATATAAAGGTCCCACGGAGACGTAGAGGCCAACAAGCCAGGAATGTTGCCAAATATTACCGCCGAGATGTGAGGTTGGGTTAGGTTAGGTTATATTACGTTATTGATGTATATAAAGGTCCCACGGAGACGGAGAGGCCAACATGCCAGGAATGTTGGTCATATATTACAGCCGCGATGTTAGATTAGGTTAGGTTAGGTTATATTACGTTATTGACGTATATAAAGGTCCCACGGGGACGTAGAGGCCAACTCGCCAGGAATGTTGTGAAATATTACCGCCGAGAGGTTAGGTTGGGTTAGGTTACGTTATATTACGTTATTGTTGTATATAAAGGTCCCACAGAGACGTAGAGGCCAACTCGCCAGGAATGTTGTCAAATATTACCGCCGAGATGATAGGTTGGGTTAGGTTAGCTTATATTACGTTATTGATGTATATAAAGGTCCCACGGAGACATAGAGGCCAACTCGTCAGGAATGTTGTCAAATATTACAGCCGCGAGGTTAGATTGGGTTACGTTAGGTTATATTACGTTATTGACGTATATAAAGGTCCCACGGAGACGTAGAGGCCAACTCGCCAGGAATGTTGTGAAATATTACCGCCGAGAGGTTAGGTTGGGTCAGGTTAGGTTATATTACGTTATTGATGTATATGAAGATCCCACGGAGGCGTAGAGGCCAACTCGCCAGGTATGTGGTCACATATTACCGCCGAAATGTTAGGTTGGGTTAGGTTAGGTTATATTACGTTCTTGATGTATATAAAGGTCCCACGCAGACGTAGAGGCCAACCCGCCAGGAATGTTGACAAATATTACCGCCGAGATGATAGGTTGGATTATCTTAGGTTATATTACGTTATTGATGTATATAAAGGTCCCACAGAGACGTAGAGGCCAACAAGCCAGGAATGTTGCCAAATATTGCCGCCGAAATGTTAGATTGGGTCAGGTTAGGTTAGATTACGTTATTGCCGTATATTAAGGTCCCACTGAGACGTAGAGGCCAACATGCCAGGAATGTTGGTCAAATATTACAGCCGCGATGTTAGATTGGGTTAGGTTAGGTTATATTACGTTATTGTTGTATATAAAGGTCCCATGGAGACGTAGAGGCTAACTCGCCAGGAATGTTGTCAAATATTACCTCCGAGATGATAGGTTGGGTTAGGTTAGGTTATATTACGTTATTGATTTATATGAAGGACCCACGTAGACGTAGGGGCCAACTCGTCAGGAATATTGTCAAATATTACCGCCGAGATGATAGGTTGGATTAGGTTAGGTTATATTACGTTATTGAAGTATATAAATGTCCCACGGAGACGTAGAGGCCAACAAGCCAGGAATGTTGCCAAATATTGCCGCCGAATGTTAGGTTGGGTTAGGTTAGGTTATATTACGTTATTGATGTATATGAAGTTCCCACGGAGACGCAGAGGCCAACTCGCCAGGTATGTGGTCAAATATTACCGTCGAGATGATAGGTTGTGTTAGGTTTGGTTATATTTCGTTATTAATGTGTATGAAGGTCCCACGGAAACGTAGAGTCCAACTCGCCAGGAATGTTGTCAAATATTACAGCCGCGATGTTAGATTGGGTTACGTTAGGTTATATTACGTTATTGACGTATATAAAGGTCCCACGGAGGCGTAGATGCCAACTCGCCGGGAATGCTGTCAAATAATAGCGCCGAGAGGTTAGGTTAGGTCAGGTTAGGTTATATTACGTTATTGATGTATATGAAGATCCCACGGAGACGTAGAGGCCAACTCGCCAGGTATGTGGTCAAATATTACCGCCGAGATGATAGGTTGGGTTAGGTTTGGTTATATTTCGTTATTAATGTATATGAAGGTCCCACGGAGACGTAGAGTCCAACTCGCCAGGAATGTTGTCAAATATTACAGCCGCGATGTTAGATTGGGTTACGTTAGGTTATATTACGTTATTGACGTATATAAAGGTCCCACGGGGACGTAGAGGCCAACTCGTCAGGAATGTTGTCAAATATTACCGCCGAGAGGTTAGGTTGGGTTAGGTTAGGTTATATTAAGTTCTTGATGTATATGAAGATCCCACGGAGACGCAGAGGCCAACTCGCCAGGTATGTGGTCACATATTACCGCCGAGTTGATAGGTTGGGTTAGGTTAGGTTATATTACGTTATTGATGTATATGAAGGTCCCACGGAGACGTAGAGGCCAACATGCCAGGAATGTTGTCAAATATTACAGCCGCGATGTTAGTTTGGGCTAGGTTAGGTTATATTACGTTATTTATGTATATAAAGGTACCACGGAGACGTAGAGGCCAACTCGTCAGGAATATTGTCAAATATTACCGCCGAGATGATAGGTTGGGTTAGGTTAGGTTATATTACGTTATTGATGTATATGAAGGACCCACGTAGACGTAGGGGCCAGCTCGTCAGGAATATTGTCAAATATTACCGCCGAGATGATAGGTCGGGTTAGGTTAGGTTATATTACGTTATTGATGTATATAAAGGTCCCACGGAGGCATAGAGGCCAACTCGTCAGGAATGTTGTCAAATATTACAGCCGCGATGTTAGATTGGGTTACGTTAGGTTATATTACGTTATTGACGTATATAAAGGTCCCACGGAGACGTAGAGGCCAACTCGCCAGGAATGTTGTGAAATATTACCGCCGAGAGGTTAGGTTGGGTCAGGTTAGGTTATATTACGTTATTGATGTATATGAAGATCCCACGGAGGCGTAGAGGCCAACTCGCCAGGTATGTGGTCACATATTACCGCCGAAATGTTAGGTTGGGTTAGGTTAGGTTATATTACGTTCTTGATGTATATAAAGGTCCCACGCAGACGTAGAGGCCAACCCGCCAGGAATGTTGACAAATATTACCGCCGAGATGATAGGTTGGATTATCTTAGGTTATATTACGTTATTGATGTATATAAAGGTCCCACAGAGACGTAGAGGCCAACAAGCCAGGAATGTTGCCAAATATTGCCGCCGAAATGTTAGATTGGGTCAGGTTAGGTTAGATTACGTTATTGCCGTATATTAAGGTCCCACTGAGACGTAGAGGCCAACATGCCAGGAATGTTGGTCAAATATTACAGCCGCGATGTTAGATTGGGTTAGGTTAGGTTATATTACGTTATTGTTGTATATAAAGGTCCCATGGAGACGTAGAGGCTAACTCGCCAGGAATGTTGTCAAATATTACCTCCGAGATGATAGGTTGGGTTAGGTTAGGTTATATTACGTTATTGATTTATATGAAGGACCCACGTAGACGTAGGGGCCAACTCGTCAGGAATATTGTCAAATATTACCGCCGAGATGATAGGTTGGATTAGGTTAGGTTATATTACGTTATTGAAGTATATAAATGTCCCACGGAGACGTAGAGGCCAACAAGCCAGGAATGTTGCCAAATATTGCCGCCGAATGTTAGGTTGGGTTAGGTTAGGTTATATTACGTTATTGATGTATATGAAGATCCCACGGAGACGTAGAGGCCAACTCGCCAGGTCTGTTGTCAAATATTACCGCCGAGATGATAGGTTGGGTTAGGTTAGGTTATATTACGTTATTGATGTATATAAAGGTCCCACGGAGACATAGAGGCCAACTCGTCAGGAATGTTGTCAAATATTACAGCCGCGATGTTAGATTGGGTTACGTTAGGTTATATTACGTTACTGACGTATATAAAGGTCCCACGGAGACGTAGAGGCCAACTCGCCAGGAATGTTGTGAAATATTACCGCCGAGATGATAGGTTGGACTAGCTTAGGTTATATTACGTTATTGATGTATATAAAGGTCCCACGGAGACGTAGAGGCCAACAAGCCAGGAATGTTGCCAAATATTGCCGCCGAAATGTTAGATTGGGTCAGGTTAGGTTAGATTACGTTATTGTCGTATATAAAGGTCCCACGGAGACGTAGAGGCCAACATGCCAGGAATGTTGGTCAAATATTACAGCCGCGATGTTAGATTGGGTTAGGTTAGGTTATATTACGTTATTGTTGTATATAAAGGTCCCATGGAGACGTAGAGGCTAACTCGCCAGGAATGTTGTCAAATATTACCTCCGAGATGATAGGTTGGGTTAGGTTAGGTTATATTACGTTATTGATGTATATGAAGGACCCACGTAGACGTAGGGGCCAGCTCGTCAGGAATATTGTCAAATATTACCGCCGAGATGATAGGTCGGATTAGGTTAGGTTATATTACGTTATTGATGTATATAAAGGTCCCACGGAGACGTAGAGGCCAACAAGCCAGGAATGTTGCCAAATATTACCGCCGAGATGTGAGGTTGGGTTAGGTTAGGTTATATTACGTTATTGATGTATATAAAGGTCCCACGGAGACGGAGAGGCCAACATGCCAGGAATGTTGGTCATATATTACAGCCGCGATGTTAGATTAGGTTAGGTTAGGTTATATTACGTTATTGACGTATATAAAGGTCCCACGGGGACGTAGAGGCCAACTCGCCAGGAATGTTGTGAAATATTACCGCCGAGAGGTTAGGTTGGGTTAGGTTACGTTATATTACGTTATTGTTGTATATAAAGGTCCCACAGAGACGTAGAGGCCAACTCGCCAGGAATGTTGTCAAATATTACCGCCGAGATGATAGGTTGGGTTAGGTTAGCTTATATTACGTTATTGATGTATATAAAGGTCCCACGGAGACATAGAGGCCAACTCGTCAGGAATGTTGTCAAATATTACAGCCGCGAGGTTAGATTGGGTTACGTTAGGTTATATTACGTTATTGACGTATATAAAGGTCCCACGGAGACGTAGAGGCCAACTCGCCAGGAATGTTGTGAAATATTACCGCCGAGAGGTTAGGTTGGGTCAGGTTAGGTTATATTACGTTATTGATGTATATGAAGATCCCACGGAGGCGTAGAGGCCAACTCGCCAGGTATGTGGTCACATATTACCGCCGAAATGTTAGGTTGGGTTAGGTTAGGTTATATTACGTTCTTGATGTATATAAAGGTCCCACGCAGACGTAGAGGCCAACCCGCCAGGAATGTTGACAAATATTACCGCCGAGATGATAGGTTGGATTATCTTAGGTTATATTACGTTATTGATGTATATAAAGGTCCCACAGAGACGTAGAGGCCAACAAGCCAGGAATGTTGCCAAATATTGCCGCCGAAATGTTAGATTGGGTCAGGTTAGGTTAGATTACGTTATTGCCGTATATTAAGGTCCCACTGAGACGTAGAGGCCAACATGCCAGGAATGTTGGTCAAATATTACAGCCGCGATGTTAGATTGGGTTAGGTTAGGTTATATTACGTTATTGTTGTATATAAAGGTCCCATGGAGACGTAGAGGCTAACTCGCCAGGAATGTTGTCAAATATTACCTCCGAGATGATAGGTTGGGTTAGGTTAGGTTATATTACGTTATTGATTTATATGAAGGACCCACGTAGACGTAGGGGCCAACTCGTCAGGAATATTGTCAAATATTACCGCCGAGATGATAGGTTGGATTAGGTTAGGTTATATTACGTTATTGAAGTATATAAATGTCCCACGGAGACGTAGAGGCCAACAAGCCAGGAATGTTGCCAAATATTGCCGCCGAATGTTAGGTTGGGTTAGGTTAGGTTATATTACGTTATTGATGTATATGAAGTTCCCACGGAGACGCAGAGGCCAACTCGCCAGGTATGTGGTCAAATATTACCGTCGAGATGATAGGTTGTGTTAGGTTTGGTTATATTTCGTTATTAATGTGTATGAAGGTCCCACGGAAACGTAGAGTCCAACTCGCCAGGAATGTTGTCAAATATTACAGCCGCGATGTTAGATTGGGTTACGTTAGGTTATATTACGTTATTGACGTATATAAAGGTCCCACGGAGGCGTAGATGCCAACTCGCCGGGAATGCTGTCAAATAATAGCGCCGAGAGGTTAGGTTAGGTCAGGTTAGGTTATATTACGTTATTGATGTATATGAAGATCCCACGGAGACGTAGAGGCCAACTCGCCAGGTATGTGGTCAAATATTACCGCCGAGATGATAGGTTGGGTTAGGTTAGGTTATATTACGTTATTGATTTATATGAAGGACCCACGTAGACGTAGGGGCCAACTCGTCAGGAATATTGTCAAATATTACCGCCGAGATGATAGGTTGGATTAGGTTAGGTTATATTACGTTATTGAAGTATATAAATGTCCCACGGAGACGTAGAGGCCAACAAGCCAGGAATGTTGCCAAATATTGCCGCCGAATGTTAGGTTGGGTTAGGTTAGGTTATATTACGTTATTGATGTATATGAAGATCCCACGGAGACGTAGAGGCCAACTCGCCAGGTATGTGGTCAAATATTACAGCCGCGATGTTAGATTGGGTTACGTTAGGTTATATTACGTTATTGACGTATATAAAGGTCCCACGGAGGCGTAGATGCCAACTCGCCGGGAATGCTGTCAAATAATAGCGCCGAGAGGTTAGGTTAGGTCAGGTTAGGTTATATTACGTTATTGATGTATATGAAGATCCCACGGAGACGTAGAGGCCAACTCGCCAGGTATGTGGTCAAATATTACCGCCGAGATGATAGGTTGGGTTAGGTTTGGTTATATTTCGTTATTAATGTATATGAAGGTCCCACGGAGACGTAGAGTCCAACTCGCCAGGAATGTTGTCAAATATTACAGCCGCGATGTTAGATTGGGTTACGTTAGGTTATATTACGTTATTGACGTATATAAAGGCCCCACGGGGACGTAGAGGCCAACTCGCCAGGAATGTTGTGAAATATTACCGCCGAGAGGTTAGGTTGGGTTAGGTTACGTTATATTACGTTATTGTTGTATATAAAGGTCCCACGGAGACGTAGAGGCCAACTCGCCAGGAATGTTGTCAAATATTACCGCCGAGATGATAGGTTGGGTTAGGTTAGGTTATATTACGTTATTGATGTATATAAAGGTCCCACGGAGACATAGAGGCCAACTCGTCAGGAATGTTGTCAAATATTACAGCCGCGATGTTAGATTGGGTTACGTTAGGTTATATTACGTTATTGACGTATATAAAGGTCCCACGGAGACGTAGAGGCCAACTCGCCAGGAATGTTGTGAAATATTACCGCCGAGATGATAGGTTGGACTAGCTTAGGTTATATTACGTTATTGATGTATATAAAGGTCCCACGGAGACGTAGAGGCCAACAAGCCAGGAATGTTGCCAAATATTGCCGCCGAAATGTTAGATTGGGTCAGGTTAGGTTAGATTACGTTATTGTCGTATATAAAGGTCCCACGGAGACGTAGAGGCCAACATGCCAGGAATGTTGGTCAAATATTACAGCCGCGATGTTAGATTGGGTTAGGTTAGGTTATATTACGTTATTGTTGTATATAAAGGTCCCATGGAGACGTAGAGGCTAACTCGCCAGGAATGTTGTCAAATATTACCTCCGAGATGATAGGTTGGGTTAGGTTAGGTTATATTACGTTATTGATTTATATGAAGGACCCACGTAGACGTAGGGGCCAACTCGTCAGGAATATTGTCAAATATTACCGCCGAGATGATAGGTTGGATTAGGTTAGGTTATATTACGTTATTGACGTATATAAAGGTCCCACGGAGGCGTAGATGCCAACTCGCCGGGAATGCTGTCAAATAATAGCGCCGAGAGGTTAGGTTGGGTTAGGTTACGTTATATTACGTTATTGTTGTATATAAAGGTCCCACAGAGACGTAGAGGCCAACTCGCCAGGAATGTTGTCAAATATTACCGCCGAGATGATAGGTTGGGTTAGGTTAGCTTATATTACGTTATTGATGTATATAAAGGTCCCACGGAGACATAGAGGCCAACTCGTCAGGAATGTTGTCAAATATTACAGCCGCGAGGTTAGATTGGGTTACGTTAGGTTATATTACGTTATTGACGTATATAAAGGTCCCACGGAGACGTAGAGGCCAACTCGCCAGGAATGTTGTGAAATATTACCGCCGAGAGGTTAGGTTGGGTCAGGTTAGGTTATATTACGTTATTGATGTATATGAAGATCCCACGGAGGCGTAGAGGCCAACTCGCCAGGTATGTGGTCACATATTACCGCCGAAATGTTAGGTTGGGTTAGGTTAGGTTATATTACGTTCTTGATGTATATAAAGGTCCCACGCAGACGTAGAGGCCAACCCGCCAGGAATGTTGACAAATATTACCGCCGAGATGATAGGTTGGATTATCTTAGGTTATATTACGTTATTGATGTATATAAAGGTCCCACAGAGACGTAGAGGCCAACAAGCCAGGAATGTTGCCAAATATTGCCGCCGAAATGTTAGATTGGGTCAGGTTAGGTTAGATTACGTTATTGCCGTATATTAAGGTCCCACTGAGACGTAGAGGCCAACATGCCAGGAATGTTGGTCAAATATTACAGCCGCGATGTTAGATTGGGTTAGGTTAGGTTATATTACGTTATTGTTGTATATAAAGGTCCCATGGAGACGTAGAGGCTAACTCGCCAGGAATGTTGTCAAATATTACCTCCGAGATGAAAGGTTGGGTTAGGTTAGGTTATATTACGTTATTGATTTATATGAAGGACCCACGTAGACGTAGGGGCCAACTCGTCAGGAATATTGTCAAATATTACCGCCGAGATGATAGGTTGGATTAGGTTAGGTTATATTACGTTATTGAAGTATATAAATGTCCCACGGAGACGTAGAGGCCAACAAGCCAGGAATGTTGCCAAATATTGCCGCCGAATGTTAGGTTGGGTTAGGTTAGGTTATATTACGTTATTGATGTATATGAAGATCCCACGGAGACGTAGAGGCCAACTCGCCAGGTATGTGGTCAAATATTACAGCCGCGATGTTAGATTGGGTTACGTTAGGTTATATTACGTTATTGACGTATATAAAGGTCCCACGGAGGCGTAGATGCCAACTCGCCGGGAATGCTGTCAAATAATAGCGCCGAGAGGTTAGGTTAGGTCAGGTTAGGTTATATTACGTTATTGATGTATATGAAGGTCCCACGGAGACGTAGAGGCCAACTCGCCAGGTATGTGGTCAAATATTACCGCCGAGATGATAGGTTGGGTTAGGTTTGGTTATATTTCGTTATTAATGTATATGAAGGTCCCACGGAGACGTAGAGTCCAACTCGCCAGGAATGTTGTCAAATATTACAGCCGCGATGTTAGATTGGGTTACGTTAGGTTATATTACGTTATTGACGTATATAAAGGCCCCACGGGGACGTAGAGGCCAACTCGCCAGGAATGTTGTGAAATATTACCGCCGAGAGGTTAGGTTGGGTTAGGTTACGTTATATTACGTTATTGTTGTATATAAAGGTCCCACGGAGACGTAGAGGCCAACTCGCCAGGAATGTTGTCAAATATTACCGCCGAGATGATAGGTTGGGTTAGGTTAGGTTATATTACGTTATTGATGTATATAAAGGTCCCACGGAGACATAGAGGCCAACTCGTCAGGAATGTTGTCAAATATTACAGCCGCGATGTTAGATTGGGTTACGTTAGGTTATATTACGTTATTGACGTATATAAAGGTCCCACGGAGACGTAGAGGCCAACTCGCCAGGAATGTTGTGAAATATTACCGCCGAGAGGTTAGGTTGGGTCAGGTTAGGTTATATTACGTTATTGATGTATATGAAGATCCCACGGAGGCGTAGAGGCCAACTCGCCAGGTATGTGGTCACATATTACCGCCGAAATGTTAGGTTGGGTTAGGTTAGGTTATATTACGTTCTTGATGTATATAAAGGTCGCACGCAGACGCAGAGGCCAACCCGCCAGGAATGTTGTCAAATATTACCGCCGAGATGATAGGTTGGACTAGCTTAGGTTATATTACGTTATTGATGTATATAAAGGTCCCACGGAGACGTAGAGGCCAACAAGCCAGGAATGTTGCCAAATATTGCCGCCGAAATGTTAGATTGGGTCAGGTTAGGTTAGATTACGTTATTGTCGTATATAAAGGTCCCACGGAGACGTAGAGGCCAACATGCCAGGAATGTTGGTCAAATATTACAGCCGCGATGTTAGATTGGGTTAGGTTAGGTTATATTACGTTATTGTTGTATATAAAGGTCCCATGGAGACGTAGAGGCTAACTCGCCAGGAATGTTGTCAAATATTACCTCCGAGATGTTAGATTGGGTTACGTTAGGTTATATTACGTTATTGACGTATATAAAGGTCCCACGGAGGCGTAGATGCCAACTCGCCGGGAATGCTGTCAAATAATAGCGCCGAGAGGTTAGGTTAGGTCAGGTTAGGTTATATTACGTTATTGATGTATATGAAGATCCCACGGAGACGTAGAGGCCAACTCGCCAGGTATGTGGTCAAATATTACCGCCGAGGTGATAGGTTGGGTTAGGTTTGGTTATATTTCGTTATTAATGTATATGAAGGTCCCACGGAGACGTAGAGTCCAACTCGCCAGGAATGTTGTCAAATATTACAGCCGCGATGTTAGATTGGGTTACGTTAGGTTATATTACGTTATTGACGTATATAAAGGTCCCACGGGGACGTAGAGGCCAACTCGCCAGGAATGTTGTGAAATATTACCGCCGAGAGGTTAGGTTGGGTTAGGTTACGTTATATTACGTTATTGTTGTATATAAAGGTCCCACGGAGACGTAGAGGCCAACTCGCCAGGAATGTTGTCAAATATTACCGCCGAGATGATAGGTTGGGTTAGGTTAGGTTATATTACGTTATTGATGTATATAAAGGTCCCACGGAGACATAGAGGCCAACTCGTCAGGAATGTTGTCAAATATTACAGCCGCGATGTTAGATTGGGTTACGTTAGGTTATATTACGTTATTGACGTATATAAAGGTCCCACGGAGACGTAGAGGCCAACTCGCCAGGAATGTTGTGAAATATTACCGCCGAGAGGTTAGGTTGGGTCAGGTTAGGTTATATTACGTTATTGATGTATATGAAGATCCCACGGAGGCGTAGAGGCCAACTCGCCAGGTATGTGGTCACATATTACCGCCGAAATGTTAGGTTGGGTTAGGTTAGGTTATATTACGTTCTTGATGTATATAAAGGTCGCACGCAGACGCAGAGGCCAACCCGCCAGGAATGTTGTCAAATATTACCGCCGAGATGATAGGTTGGACTAGCTTAGGTTATATTACGTTATTGATGTATATAAAGGTCCCACGGAGACGTAGAGGCCAACAAGCCAGGAATGTTGCCAAATATTGCCGCCGAAATGTTAGATTGGGTCAGGTTAGGTTAGATTACGTTATTGTCGTATATAAAGGTCCCACGGAGACGTAGAGGCCAACATGCCAGGAATGTTGGTCAAATATTACAGCCGCGATGTTAGATTGGGTTAGGTTAGGTTATATTACGTTATTGTTGTATATAAAGGTCCCATGGAGACGTAGAGGCTAACTCGCCAGGAATGTTGTCAAATATTACCTCCGAGATGATAGGTTGGGTTAGGTTAGGTTATATTACGTTATTGATTTATATGAAGGACCCACGTAGACGTAGGGGCCAACTCGTCAGGAATATTGTCAAATATTACCGCCGAGATGATAGGTTGGATTAGGTTAGGTTATATTACGTTATTGACGTATATAAAGGTCCCACGGAGGCGTAGATGCCAACTCGCCGGGAATGCTGTCAAATAATAGCGCCGAGAGGTTAGGTTAGGTCAGGTTAGGTTATATTACGTTATTGATGTATATGAAGATCCCACGGAGACGTAGAGGCCAACTCGCCAGGTATGTGGTCAAATATTACCGCCGAGATGATAGGTTGGGTTAGGTTTGGTTATATTTCGTTATTAATGTATATGAAGGTCCCACGGAGACGTAGAGTCCAACTCGCCAGGAATGTTGTCAAATATTACAGCCGTGATGTTAGATTGGTTTACGTTAGGTTATATTACGTTATTGACGTATATAAAGGTCCCACGGGGATGTAGAGGCCAACTCGCCAGGAATGTTGTGAAATATTACAGCCGCGATGTTAGATTGGGTTAGGTTAGGTTATATTACGTTATTGTTGTATATAAAGGTCCCATGGCGACGTAGAGGCTAACTCGCCAGGAATGTTGTCAAATATTACCGCCGAGATGATAGGTTGGGTTAGGTTAGGTTATATTACGTTATTGATTTATATGAAGGACCCACGTAGACGTAGGGGCCAACTCGTCAGGAATATTGTCAAATATTACCGCCGAGATGATAGGTTGGGTTACGTTAGGTTATATTACGTTATTGACGTATATAAAGGTCCCACGGAGACGTAGAGGCCAACTCGCCAGGAATGTTGTGAAATATTACCGCCGAGAGGTTAGGTTGGGTCAGGTTAGGTTATATTACGTTATTGATGTATATGAAGATCCCACGGAGGCGTAGAGGCCAACTCGCCAGGTATGTGGTCACATATTACCGCCGAAATGTTAGGTTGGGTTAGGTTAGGTTATATTACGTTCTTGATGTATATAAAGGTCGCACGCAGACGTAGAGGCCAACCCGCCAGGAATGTTGTCAAATATTACCGCCGAGATGATAGGTTGGATTAGCTTAGGTTATATTACGTTATTGATGTATATAAAGGTCCCACGGAGACGTAGAGGCCAACAAGAGAGGAATGTTGCCAAATATTGCCGCCGAAATGTTAGATTGGGTCAGGTTAGGTTAGATTACGTTATTGTCGTATATAAAGGTCCCACTGAGACGTAGAGGCCAACATGCCAGGAATGTTGGTCAAATATTACAGCCGCGAAGTTAGATTGGGTTAGGTTAGGTTATATTACGTTATTGTTGTATATAAAGGTCCCATGGCGACGTAGAGGCTAACTCGCCAGGAATGTTGTCAAATATTACCGCCGAGATGATAGGTTGGGTTAGGTTAGGTTATATTACGTTATTGATTTATATGAAGGACCCACGTAGACGTAGGGGCCAACTCGTCAGGAATATTGTCAAATATTACCGCCGAGATGATAGGTTGGATTAGGTTAGGTTATATTACGTTATTGAAGTATATAAATGTCCCACGGAGACGTAGAGGCCAACAAGCCAGGAATGTTGCCAAATATTGCCGCCGAATGTTAGGTTGGGTTAGGTTAGGTTATATTACGTTATTGATGTATATGAAGTTCCCACGGAGACGCAGAGGCCAACTCGCCAGGTATGTGGTCAAATATTACCGTCGAGATGATAGGTTGTGTTAGGTTTGGTTATATTTCGTTATTAATGTGTATGAAGGTCCCACGGAAACGTATGAGTCCAACTCGCCAGGAATGTTGTCAAATATTACAGCCGCGATGTTAGATTGGGTTACGTTAGGTTATATTACGTTATTGACGTATATAAAGGTCCCACGGAGGCGTAGATGCCAACTCGCCGGGAATGCTGTCAAATAATAGCGCCGAGAGGTTAGGTTAGGTCAGGTTAGGTTATATTACGTTATTGATGTATATGAAGTTCCCACGGAGACGCAGAGGCCAACTCGCCAGGTATGTGGTCAAATATTACCGCCGAGATGATAGGTTGGATTAGCTTAGGTTATATTACGTTATTGATGTATATAAAGGTCCCACGGAGACGTAGAGGCCAACAAGAGAGGAATGTTGCCAAATATTGCCGCCGAAATGTTAGATTGGGTCAGGTTAGGTTAGATTACGTTATTGTCGTATATAAAGGTCCCACTGAGACGTAGAGGCCAACATGCCAGGAATGTTGGTCAAATATTACAGCCGCGAAGTTAGATTGGGTTAGGTTAGGTTATATTACGTTATTGTTGTATATAAAGGTCCCATGGCGACGTAGAGGCTAACTCGCCAGGAATGTTGTCAAATATTACCGCCGAGATGATAGGTTGGGTTAGGTTAGGTTATATTACGTTATTGATTTATATGAAGGACCCACGTAGACGTAGGGGCCAACTCGTCAGGAATATTGTCAAATATTACCGCCGAGATGATAGGTTGGATTAGGTTAGGTTATATTACGTTATTGAAGTATATAAATGTCCCACGGAGACGTAGAGGCCAACAAGCCAGGAATGTTGCCAAATATTGCCGCCGAATGTTAGGTTGGGTTAGGTTAGGTTATATTACGTTATTGATGTATATGAAGTTCCCACGGAGACGCAGAGGCCAACTCGCCAGGTATGTGGTCAAATATTACCGTCGAGATGATAGGTTGTGTTAGGTTTGGTTATATTTCGTTATTAATGTGTATGAAGGTCCCACGGAAACGTATGAGTCCAACTCGCCAGGAATGTTGTCAAATATTACAGCCGCGATGTTAGATTGGGTTACGTTAGGTTATATTACGTTATTGACGTATATAAAGGTCCCACGGAGGCGTAGATGCCAACTCGCCGGGAATGCTGTCAAATAATAGCGCCGAGAGGTTAGGTTAGGTCAGGTTAGGTTATATTACGTTATTGATGTATATGAAGTTCCCACGGAGACGCAGAGGCCAACTCTCCAGGTATGTGGTCAAATATTACCGTCGAGATGATAGGTTGTGTTAGGTTTGGTTATATTTCGTTATTAATGTGTATGAAGGTCCCACGGAAACGTATGAGTCCAACTCGCCAGGAATGTTGTCAAATATTACAGCCGCGATGTTAGATTGGGTTACGTTAGGTTATATTACGTTATTGACGTATATAAAGGCCCCACGGGGACGTAGAGGCCAACTCGCCAGGAATGTTGTGAAATATTACCGCCGAGAGGTTAGGTTGGGTTAGGTTACGTTATATTACGTTATTGTTGTATATAAAGGTCCCACGGAGACGTAGAGGCCAACTCGCCAGGAATGTTGTCAAATATTACCGCCGAGATGATAGGTTGGGTTAGGTTAGGTTATATTACGTTATTGATGTATATAAAGGTCCCACGGAGACATAGAGGCCAACTCGTCAGGAATGTTGTCAAATATTACAGCCGCGATGTTAGATTGGGTTACGTTAGGTTATATTACGTTATTGACGTATATAAAGGTCCCACGGAGACGTAGAGGCCAACTCGCCAGGAATGTTGTGAAATATTACCGCCGAGAGGTTAGGTTGGGTCAGGTTAGGTTATATTACGTTATTGATGTATATGAAGATCCCACGGAGGCGTAGAGGCCAACTCGCCAGGTATGTGGTCACATATTACCGCCGAAATGTTAGGTTGGGTTAGGTTAGGTTATATTACGTTCTTGATGTATATAAAGGTCGCACGCAGACGCAGAGGCCAACCCGCCAGGAATGTTGTCAAATATTACCGCCGAGATGATAGGTTGGACTAGCTTAGGTTATATTACGTTATTGATGTATATAAAGGTCCCACGGAGACGTAGAGGCCAACAAGCCAGGAATGTTGCCAAATATTGCCGCCGAAATGTTAGATTGGGTCAGGTTAGGTTAGATTACGTTATTGTCGTATATAAAGGTCCCACGGAGACGTAGAGGCCAACATGCCAGGAATGTTGGTCAAATATTACAGCCGCGATGTTAGATTGGGTTAGGTTAGGTTATATTACGTTATTGTTGTATATAAAGGTCCCATGGAGACGTAGAGGCTAACTCGCCAGGAATGTTGTCAAATATTACCTCCGAGATGTTAGATTGGGTTACGTTAGGTTATATTACGTTATTGACGTATATAAAGGTCCCACGGAGGCGTAGATGCCAACTCGCCGGGAATGCTGTCAAATAATAGCGCCGAGAGGTTAGGTTAGGTCAGGTTAGGTTATATTACGTTATTGATGTATATGAAGATCCCACGGAGACGTAGAGGCCAACTCGCCAGGTATGTGGTCAAATATTACCGCCGAGGTGATAGGTTGGGTTAGGTTTGGTTATATTTCGTTATTAATGTATATGAAGGTCCCACGGAGACGTAGAGTCCAACTCGCCAGGAATGTTGTCAAATATTACAGCCGCGATGTTAGATTGGGTTACGTTAGGTTATATTACGTTATTGACGTATATAAAGGTCCCACGGGGACGTAGAGGCCAACTCGCCAGGAATGTTGTGAAATATTACCGCCGAGAGGTTAGGTTGGGTTAGGTTACGTTATATTACGTTATTGTTGTATATAAAGGTCCCACGGAGACGTAGAGGCCAACTCGCCAGGAATGTTGTCAAATATTACCGCCGAGATGATAGGTTGGGTTAGGTTAGGTTATATTACGTTATTGATGTATATAAAGGTCCCACGGAGACATAGAGGCCAACTCGTCAGGAATGTTGTCAAATATTACAGCCGCGATGTTAGATTGGGTTACGTTAGGTTATATTACGTTATTGTTGTATATAAAGGTCCCACGGAGACGTAGAGGCCAACTCGCCAGGAATGTTGTCAAATATTACCGCCGAGATGATAGGTTGGGTTAGGTTAGGTTATATTACGTTATTGATGTATATAAAGGTCCCACGGAGACATAGAGGCCAACTCGTCAGGAATGTTGTCAAATATTACAGCCGCGATGTTAGATTGGGTTACGTTAGGTTATATTACGTTATTGACGTATATAAAGGTCCCACGGAGACGTAGAGGCCAACTCGCCAGGAATGTTGTGAAATATTACCGCCGAGAGGTTAGGTTGGGTCAGGTTAGGTTATATTACGTTATTGATGTATATGAAGATCCCACGGAGGCGTAGAGGCCAACTCGCCAGGTATGTGGTCACATATTACCGCCGAAATGTTAGGTTGGGTTAGGTTAGGTTATATTACGTTCTTGATGTATATAAAGGTCGCACGCAGACGCAGAGGCCAACCCGCCAGGAATGTTGTCAAATATTACCGCCGAGATGATAGGTTGGACTAGCTTAGGTTATATTACGTTATTGATGTATATAAAGGTCCCACGGAGACGTAGAGGCCAACAAGCCAGGAATGTTGCCAAATATTGCCGCCGAAATGTTAGATTGGGTCAGGTTAGGTTAGATTACGTTATTGTCGTATATAAAGGTCCCACGGAGACGTAGAGGCCAACATGCCAGGAATGTTGGTCAAATATTACAGCCGCGATGTTAGATTGGGTTAGGTTAGGTTATATTACGTTATTGTTGTATATAAAGGTCCCATGGAGACGTAGAGGCTAACTCGCCAGGAATGTTGTCAAATATTACCTCCGAGATGATAGGTTGGGTTAGGTTAGGTTATATTACGTTATTGATTTATATGAAGGACCCACGTAGACGTAGGGGCCAACTCGTCAGGAATATTGTCAAATATTACCGCCGAGATGATAGGTTGGATTAGGTTAGGTTATATTACGTTATTGACGTATATAAAGGTCCCACGGAGGCGTAGATGCCAACTCGCCGGGAATGCTGTCAAATAATAGCGCCGAGAGGTTAGGTTAGGTCAGGTTAGGTTATATTACGTTATTGATGTATATGAAGATCCCACGGAGACGTAGAGGCCAACTCGCCAGGTATGTGGTCAAATATTACCGCCGAGATGATAGGTTGGGTTAGGTTTGGTTATATTTCGTTATTAATGTATATGAAGGTCCCACGGAGACGTAGAGTCCAACTCGCCAGGAATGTTGTCAAATATTACAGCCGTGATGTTAGATTGGTTTACGTTAGGTTATATTACGTTATTGACGTATATAAAGGTCCCACGGGGATGTAGAGGCCAACTCGCCAGGAATGTTGTGAAATATTACCGCCGAGAGGTTAGGTTGGGTTAGGTTACGTTATATTACGTTATTGTTGTATATAAAGGTCCCACGGAGACGTAGAGGCCAACTCGCCAGGAATGTTGTCAAATATTACCGCCGAGATGATAGGTTGGGTTAGGTTAGGTTATATTACGTTATTGATGTATATAAAGGTCCCACGGAGACATAGAGGCCAACTCGTCAGGAATGTTGTCAAATATTACAGCCGCGATGTTAGATTGGGTTACGTTAGGTTATATTACGTTATTGACGTATATAAAGGTCCCACGGAGACGTAGAGGCCAACCTGCCAGGAATGTTGTGAAATATTACCGCCGAGATGTTAGGTTGGGTCAGGTTAGGTTATATTACGTTATTGATGTATATGAAGATCCCACGGAGGCGTAGAGGCCAACTCGCCAGGTATGTGGTCACATATTACCGCCGAAATGTTAGGTTGGGTTAGGTTAGGTTATATTACGTTCTTGATGTATATAAAGGTCGCACGCAGACGTAGAGGCCAACCCGCCAGGAATGTTGTCAAATATTACCGCCGAGATGATAGGTTGGATTAGCTTAGGTTATATTACGTTATTGATGTATATAAAGGTCCCACGGAGACGTAGAGGCCAACAAGCCAGGAATGTTGCCAAATATTGCCGCCGAAATGTTAGATTGGGTCAGGTTAGGTTAGATTACGTTATTGTCGTATATAAAGGTCCCACTGAGACGTAGAGGCCAACATGCCAGGAATGTTGGTCAAATATTACAGCCGCGATGTTAGATTGGGTTAGGTTAGGTTATATTACGTTATTGTTGTATATAAAGGTCCCATGGCGACGTAGAGGCTAACTCGCCAGGAATGTTGTCAAATATTACCGCCGAGATGATAGGTTGGGTTAGGTTAGGTTATATTACGTTATTGATTTATATGAAGGACCCACGTAGACGTAGGGGCCAACTCGTCAGGAATATTGTCAAATATTACCGCCGAGATGATAGGTTGGGTTACGTTAGGTTATATTACGTTATTGACGTATATAAAGGTCCCACGGAGACGTAGAGGCCAACTCGCCAGGAATGTTGTGAAATATTACCGCCGAGAGGTTAGGTTGGGTCAGGTTAGGTTATATTACGTTATTGATGTATATGAAGATCCCACGGAGGCGTAGAGGCCAACTCGCCAGGTATGTGGTCACATATTACCGCCGAAATGTTAGGTTGGGTTAGGTTAGGTTATATTACGTTCTTGATGTATATAAAGGTCGCACGCAGACGTAGAGGCCAACCCGCCAGGAATGTTGTCAAATATTACCGCCGAGATGATAGGTTGGATTAGCTTAGGTTATATTACGTTATTGATGTATATAAAGGTCCCACGGAGACGTAGAGGCCAACAAGAGAGGAATGTTGCCAAATATTGCCGCCGAAATGTTAGATTGGGTCAGGTTAGGTTAGATTACGTTATTGTCGTATATAAAGGTCCCACTGAGACGTAGAGGCCAACATGCCAGGAATGTTGGTCAAATATTACAGCCGCGAAGTTAGATTGGGTTAGGTTAGGTTATATTACGTTATTGTTGTATATAAAGGTCCCATGGCGACGTAGAGGCTAACTCGCCAGGAATGTTGTCAAATATTACCGCCGAGATGATAGGTTGGGTTAGGTTAGGTTATATTACGTTATTGATTTATATGAAGGACCCACGTAGACGTAGGGGCCAACTCGTCAGGAATATTGTCAAATATTACCGCCGAGATGATAGGTTGGATTAGGTTAGGTTATATTACGTTATTGAAGTATATAAATGTCCCACGGAGACGTAGAGGCCAACAAGCCAGGAATGTTGCCAAATATTGCCGCCGAATGTTAGGTTGGGTTAGGTTAGGTTATATTACGTTATTGATGTATATGAAGTTCCCACGGAGACGCAGAGGCCAACTCGCCAGGTATGTGGTCAAATATTACCGTCGAGATGATAGGTTGTGTTAGGTTTGGTTATATTTCGTTATTAATGTGTATGAAGGTCCCACGGAAACGTATGAGTCCAACTCGCCAGGAATGTTGTCAAATATTACAGCCGCGATGTTAGATTGGGTTACGTTAGGTTATATTACGTTATTGACGTATATAAAGGTCCCACGGAGGCGTAGATGCCAACTCGCCGGGAATGCTGTCAAATAATAGCGCCGAGAGGTTAGGTTAGGTCAGGTTAGGTTATATTACGTTATTGATGTATATGAAGTTCCCACGGAGACGCAGAGGCCAACTCGCCAGGTATGTGGTCAAATATTACCGCCGAGATGATAGGTTGGATTAGCTTAGGTTATATTACGTTATTGATGTATATAAAGGTCCCACGGAGACGTAGAGGCCAACAAGAGAGGAATGTTGCCAAATATTGCCGCCGAAATGTTAGATTGGGTCAGGTTAGGTTAGATTACGTTATTGTCGTATATAAAGGTCCCACTGAGACGTAGAGGCCAACATGCCAGGAATGTTGGTCAAATATTACAGCCGCGAAGTTAGATTGGGTTAGGTTAGGTTATATTACGTTATTGTTGTATATAAAGGTCCCATGGCGACGTAGAGGCTAACTCGCCAGGAATGTTGTCAAATATTACCGCCGAGATGATAGGTTGGGTTAGGTTAGGTTATATTACGTTATTGATTTATATGAAGGACCCACGTAGACGTAGGGGCCAACTCGTCAGGAATATTGTCAAATATTACCGCCGAGATGATAGGTTGGATTAGGTTAGGTTATATTACGTTATTGAAGTATATAAATGTCCCACGGAGACGTAGAGGCCAACAAGCCAGGAATGTTGCCAAATATTGCCGCCGAATGTTAGGTTGGGTTAGGTTAGGTTATATTACGTTATTGATGTATATGAAGTTCCCACGGAGACGCAGAGGCCAACTCGCCAGGTATGTGGTCAAATATTACCGTCGAGATGATAGGTTGTGTTAGGTTTGGTTATATTTCGTTATTAATGTGTATGAAGGTCCCACGGAAACGTATGAGTCCAACTCGCCAGGAATGTTGTCAAATATTACAGCCGCGATGTTAGATTGGGTTACGTTAGGTTATATTACGTTATTGACGTATATAAAGGTCCCACGGAGGCGTAGATGCCAACTCGCCGGGAATGCTGTCAAATAATAGCGCCGAGAGGTTAGGTTAGGTCAGGTTAGGTTATATTACGTTATTGATGTATATGAAGTTCCCACGGAGACGCAGAGGCCAACTCGCCAGGTATGTGGTCAAATATTACCGTCGAGATGATAGGTTGTGTTAGGTTTGGTTATATTTCGTTATTAATGTGTATGAAGGTCCCACGGAAACGTATGAGTCCAACTCGCCAGGAATGTTGTCAAATATTACAGCCGCGATGTTAGATTGGGTTACGTTAGGTTATATTACGTTATTGACGTATATAAAGGTCCCACGGAGGCGTAGATGCCAACTCGCCGGGAATGCTGTCAAATAATAGCGCCGAGAGGTTAGGTTAGGTCAGGTTAGGTTATATTACGTTATTGATGTATATGAAGATCCCACGGAGACGTAGAGGCCAACTCGCCAGGTATGTGGTCAAATATTACCGCCGAGATGATAGGTTGGGTTAGGTTTGGTTATATTTCGTTATTAATGTATATGAAGGTCCCACGGAGACGTAGAGCCCAACTCGCCAGGAATGTTGTCAAATATTACAGCCGCGATGTTAGATTGGGTTACGTTAGGTTATATTACGTTATTGACGTATATAAAGGTCCCACGGGGACGTAGAGGCCAACTCGCCAGGAATGTTGTGAAATATTACCGCCGAGAGGTTAGGTTGGGTTAGGTTACGTTATATTACGTTATTGTTGTATATAAAGGTCCCACGGAGACGTAGAGGCCAACTCGCCAGGAATGTAGGTCAAATATTACAGCCGCGATGTTAGATTGGGTTAGGTTAGGTTATATTACGTTATTGTTGTATATAAAGGTCCCACGGAGACGTAGAGGCCAACTCGCCGGGAATGTTGTCAAATATTACCGCCGAGATGATAGGTTGGGTTAGGTTAGGTTATATTACGTTATTGATTTATATGAAGGACCCACGTAGACGTAGGGGCCAACTCGTCAGGAATATTGTCAAATATTACCGCCGAGATGATAGGTTGGGTTACGTTAGGTTATATTACGTTATTGACGTATATAAAGGTCCCACGGAGACGTAGAGGCCAACTCGCCAGGAATGTTGTGAAATATTACCGCCGAGAGGTTAGGTTGGGTTAGGTTAGGTTATATTACGTTATTGATGTATATGAAGATCCCACGGAGGCGTAGAGGCCAACTCGCCAGGTATGTGGTCACATATTACCGCCGAAATGTTAGGTTGGGTTAGGTTAGGTTATATTACGTTCTTGATGTATATAAAGGTCGCACGCAGACGTAGAGGCCAACCCGCCAGGAATGTTGTCAAATATTACCGCCGAGATGATAGGTTGGATTAGCTTAGGTTATATTACGTTATTGATGTATATAAAGGTCCCACGGAGACGTAGAGGCCAACAAGCCAGGAATGTTGCCAAATATTGCCGCCGAAATGTTAGATTGGGTCAGGTTAGGTTAGATTACGTTATTGTCGTATATAAAGGTCCCACTGAGACGTAGAGGCCAACATGCCAGGAATGTTGGTCAAATATTACAGCCGCGATGTTAGATTGGGTTAGGTTAGGTTATATTACGTTATTGTTGTATATAAAGGTCCCATGGCGACGTAGAGGCTAACTCGCCAGGAATGTTGTCAAATATTACCGCCGAGATGATAGGTTGGGTTAGGTTAGGTTATATTACGTTATTGATTTATATGAAGGACCCACGTAGACGTAGGGGCCAACTCGTCAGGAATATTGTCAAATATTAACGCCGAGATGATAGGTTGGATTAGGTTAGGTTATATTACGTTATTGAAGTATATAAATGTCCCACGGAAACGTAGAGGCCAACAAGCCAGGAATGTTGCCAAATATTGCCGCCGAAATGTTAGGTTGGCTTAGGTTAGGTTATATTACGTTATTGATGTATATAAAGGTCCCACGGAGACATAGAGGCCAACTCGTCAGGAATGTTGTCAAATATTACCGCCGAGATTATAGGTTGAATTAGGTTAGGTTATATTAAGTTATTGATGTATATGAAGTTCCCACGGAGACGCAGAGGCCAACTCGCCAGGTATGTGGTCAAATATTACCGTCGAGATGATAGGTTGTGTTAGGTTTGGTTATATTTCGTTATTAATGTATATGAAGGTCCCACGGAAACGTAGAGTCCAACTCGCCAGGAATGTTGTCAAATATTACAGCCGCGATGTTAGATTGGGTTACGTTAGGTTATATTACGTTATTGACGTATATAAAGGTCCCACGGGGACGTAGAGGCCAACTCGCCAGGAACGTTGTGAAATATTACAGCCGCGATGTTAGATTGGGCTAGGTTAGGTTATATTACGTTATTGATGTATATAAAGGTACCACGGAGACGTAGATGCCAACTCGTCAGGAATGTTGTCAAATATTACCGCCGAGATGATAGGTTGGGTTAGGTTAGGTTATATTACGTTATTGATGTATATGAAGGACCCACGTAGACGTAGGGGCCAACTCGTCAGGAATATTGTCAAATATTACCGCCGAGATGTGAGGTTGGGTTAGGTTAGGTTATATTACGTTATTGATGTATATAAAGGTCCCACGGAGACGTAGAAGCCAACTCGCCGGGATTGTTGCCAAATATTACCGCCGCGATGTTAGATTGGGTTAGGTTAGGTTAGATTACGTTATTGACGTATATAAAGGTCCCACGGAGACGGAGAGGCCAACATGCCAGGAATGTTAGTCAAATATTACAGCCGCGATCTTAGATTAGGTTAGGTTAGGTTATATTTCGTTATTGATGTATATGAAGGTCCCACGGAGACGTAGAGGCCAACTCGCCAGGAATGTAGGTCAAATATTACAGCCGCGATGTTAGATTGGGTTAGGTTAGGTTATATTACGTTATTGTTGTATATAAAGGTCCCACGGAGACGTAGAGGCCAACTCGCCGGGAATGTTGTCAAATATTACCGCCGAGATGATAGTTTGGGTTAGGTTAGCTTATATTACGTTATTGATGTATATGAAGATCCCACGGAGGCGTAGAGGCCAACTCGCCAGGTATGTGGTCACATATTACCGCCGAAATGTTAGGTTGGGTTAGGTTAGGTTATATTACGTTCTTGATGTATATAAAGGTCGCACGCAGACGTAGAGGCCAACCCGCCAGGAATGTTGTCAAATATTTCCGCCGAGATGATAGGTTGGATTAGCTTAGGTTATATTACGTTATTGATGTATATAAAGGTCCCACGGAGACGTAGAGGCCAACAAGCCAGGAATGTTGCCAAATATTGCCGCCGAAATGTTAGATTGGGTCAGGTTAGGTTAGATTACGTTATTGTCGTATATAAAGGTCCCACTGAGACGTAGAGGCCAACATGCCACGAGTGTTGGTCAAATATTACAGCCGCTATGTTAGATTGGGTTAGGTTAGGTTATATTACGTTATTGTTGTATATAAAGGTCCCATGGCGACGTAGAGGCTAACTCGCCAGGAATGTTGTCAAATATTACCGCCGAGATGATAGGTTGGGTTAGGTTAGGTTATATTACGTTATTGATTTATATGAAGGACCCACGTAGACGTAGGGGCCAACTCGTCAGGAATATTGTCAAATATTACCGCCGAGATGATAGGTTGGATTAGGTTAGGTTATATTACGTTATTGAAGTATATAAATGTCCCACGGAGACGTAGAGGCCAACAAGCCAGGAATGTTGCCAAATATTGCCGCCGAATGTTAGGTTGGGTTAGGTTAGGTTATATTACGTTATTGATGTATATGAAGTTCCCACGGAGACGCAGAGGCCAACTCGCCAGGTATGTGGTCAAATATTACCGTCGAGATGATAGGTTGTGTTAGGTTTGGTTATATTTCGTTATTAATGTGTATGAAGGTCCCACGGAAACGTATGAGTCCAACTCGCCAGGAATGTTGTCAAATATTACAGCCGCGATGTTAGATTGGGTTACGTTAGGTTATATTACGTTATTGACGTATATAAAGGTCCCACGGAGGCGTAGATGCCAACTCGCCGGGAATGCTGTCAAATAATAGCGCCGAGAGGTTAGGTTAGGTCAGGTTAGGTTATATTACGTTATTGATGTATATGAAGATCCCACGGAGACGTAGAGGCCAACTCGCCAGGTATGTGGTCAAATATTACCGCCGAGATGATAGGTTGGGTTAGGTTTGGTTATATTTCGTTATTAATGTATATGAAGGTCCCACGGAGACGTAGAGTCCAACTCGCCAGGAATGTTGTCAAATATTACAGCCGCGATGTTAGATTGGGTTACGTTAGGTTATATTACGTTATTGACGTATATAAAGGTCCCACGGGGACGTAGAGGCCAACTCGCCAGGAATGTTGTGAAATATTACCGCCGAGAGGTTAGGTTGGGTTAGGTTACGTTATATTACGTTATTGTTGTATATAAAGGTCCCACGGAGACGTAGAGGCCAACTCGCCAGGAATGTAGGTCAAATATTACAGCCGCGATGTTAGATTGGGTTAGGTTAGGTTATATTACGTTATTGTTGTATATAAAGGTCCCACGGAGACGTAGAGGCCAACTCGCCGGGAATGTTGTCAAATATTACCGCCGAGATGATAGGTTGGGTTAGGTTAGGTTATATTACGTTATTGATTTATATGAAGGACCCACGTAGACGTAGGGGCCAACTCGTCAGGAATATTGTGAAATATTAACGCCGAGATGATAGGTTGGATTAGGTTAGGTTATATTACGTTATTGAAGTATATAAATGTCCCACGGAGACGTAGAGGCCAACAAGCCAGGAATGTTGCCAAATATTGCCGCCGAAATGTTAGGTTGGCTTAGGTTAGGTTATATTACGTTATTGATGTATATAAAGGTCCCACGGAGACATAGAGGCCAACTCGTCAGGAATGTTGTCAAATATTACCGCCGAGATTATAGGTTGGATTAGGTTAGGTTATATTAAGTTATTGATGTATATGAAGTTCCCACGGAGACGCAGAGGCCAACTCGCCAGGTATGTGGTCAAATATTACCGTCGAGATGATAGGTTGTGTTAGGTTTGGTTATATTTCGTTATTAATGTATATGAAGGTCCCACGGAAACGTAGAGTCCAACTCGCCAGGAATGTTGTCAAATATTACAGCCGCGATGTTAGATTGGGTTACGTTAGGTTATATTACGTTATTGACGTATATAAAGGTCCCACGGGGACGTAGAGGCCAACTCGCCAGGAACGTTGTGAAATATTACAGCCGCGATGTTAGATTGGGCTAGGTTAGGTTATATTACGTTATTGATGTATATAAAGGTACCACGGAGACGTAGATGCCAACTCGTCAGGAATGTTGTCAAATATTACCGCCGAGATGATAGGTTGGGTTAGGTTAGGTTATATTACGTTATTGATGTATATGAAGGACCCACGTAGACGTAGGGGCCAACTCGTCAGGAATATTGTCAAATATTACCGCCGAGATGTGAGGTTGGGTTAGGTTAGGTTATATTACGTTATTGAAGTATATAAAGGTCCCACGGAGACGTAGAAGCCAACTCGCCGGGATTGTTGCCAAATATTACCGCCGCGATGTTAGATTGGGTTAGGTTAGGTTAGATTACGTTATTGACGTATATAAAGGTCCCACGGAGACGGAGAGGCCAACATGCCAGGAATGTTGGTCAAATATTACAGCCGCGATGTTAGATTAGGTTAGGTTAGGTTATATTTCGTTATTGATGTATATGAAGGTCCCACGGAGACGTAGAGGCCAACTCGCCAGGAATGTAGGTCAAATATTACAGCCGCGATGTTAGATTGGGTTAGGTTAGGTTATATTACGTTATTGTTGTATATAAAGGTCACACGGAGACGTAGAGGCCAACTCGCCGGGAATGTTGTCAAATATTACCGCCGAGATGATAGGTTGGGTTAGGTTAGGTTATATTACGTTATTGATGTATATGAAGATCCCACGGAGGCGTAGAGGCCAACTCGCCAGGTATGTGGTCACATATTACCGCCGAAATGTTAGGTTGGGTTAGGTTAGGTTATATTACGTTCTTGATGTATATAAAGGTCGCACGCAGACGTAGAGGCCAACCCGCCAGGAATGTTGTCAAATATTACCGCCGAGATGATAGGTTGGATTAGCTTAGGTTATATTACGTTATTGATGTATATAAAGGTCCCACGGAGACGTAGAGGCCAACAAGCCAGGAATGTTGCCAAATATTGCCGCCGAAATGTTAGATTGGGTCAGGTTAGGTTAGATTACGTTATTGTCGTATATAAAGGTCCCACTGAGACGTAGAGGCCAACATGCCACGAGTGTTGGTCAAATATTACAGCCGCGATGTTTGATTGGGTTAGGTTAGGTTATATTACGTTATTGTTGTATATAAAGGTCCCATGGCGACGTAGAGGCTAACTCGCCAGGAATGTTGTCAAATATTACCGCCGAGATGATAGGTTGGGTTAGGTTAGGTTATATTACGTTATTGATGTATATAAAGGTCCCACGGAGAGGTAGAGGCCAACAAGCCAGGAATGTTGCCAAATATTGCCGCCGAAATGTTAGATTGGGTCAGGTTAGGTTAGATTACGTTATTGTCGTATATAAAGGTCCCACTGAGACGTAGAGGCCAACATGCCAGGAATGTTGGTCAAATATTACAGCCGCGATGTTAGATTGGGTTACGTTAGGTTATATTACGTTATTGACGTATATAAAGGTCCCACGGAGGCGTAGAGTCCAACTCGCCAGGAATGTTGTCAAATATTACAGCCGCGATGTTAGATTGGGTTACGTTAGGTTATATTACGTTATTGACGTATATAAAGGTCCCACGGGGACGTAGAGGCCAACTCGCCAGGAATGTTGTGAAATATTACAGCCGCGATGTTAGATTGGGCTAGGTTAGGTTATATAACGTTATTGATGTATATAAAGGTACCACGGAGACGTAGATGCCAACTCGTCAGGAATATTATCAAATATTACCGCCGAGATGATAGGTTGGGTTAGGTTAGGTTATATTACGTTATTGATGTATATGAAGGACCCACGTAGACGTAGGGGCCAACTCGTCAGGAATATTGTCAAATATTACCGCCGAGATGTGAGGTTGGGTTAGGTTAGGTTATATTACGTTATTGATGTATATAAAGGTCCCACGGAGACGTAGAAGCCAACTCGCCGGGATTGTTGCCAAATATTACCGCCGCGATGTTAGATTGGGTTAGGTTAGGTTAGATTACGTTATTGACGTATATAAAGGTCCCACGGAGACCGAGAGGCCAACATGCCAGGAATGTTGGTCAAATATTACAGCCGCGATGTTAGATTAGGTTAGGTTAGGTTATATTTCGTTATTGATGTATATGAAGGTCCCACGGAGACGTAGAGGCCAACTCGCCAGGAATGTAGGTCAAATATTACAGCCGCGATGTTAGATTGGGTTAGATTAGGTTATATTACGTTATTGTTGTATATAAAGGTCCCACGGAGACGTAGAGTCCAACTCGCCAGGAATGTTGTCAAATATTACCGCCGAGATGATGGGTTGGGTTAGGTTAGGTTATATTACATTATTGATGTATATGAAGGTCCCACGGAGACTTAGATGCCAACTCGTCAGGAATGTTGTCAAATATTACAGCCGCGATGTTAGATTGGGTTACGTTAGGTTATATTACGTTATTGACGTATATAAAGGTCCCACGGAGACGTAGAGGCCAACTCGCCAGGAATGTTGTGAAATATTACCGCCGAGAGGTTAGGTTGGGTCAGGTTAGGATATATTACGTTATTGATGTATATGAAGATCCCACGCAGACGTAGAGGCCAACCCGCCAGGAATGTTGTCAAATATTACCGCCGAGATGATAGGTTGGATTAGCTTAGGTTATATTACGTTATTGATGTATATAAAGGTCCCACGGAGACGTAGAGGCCAACAAGCCAGGAATGTTGCCAAATATTGCCGCCGAAATGTTAGATTGGGTCAGGTTAGGTTAGATTACGTTATTGTCGTATATAAAGGTCCCACTGAGACGTAGAGGCCAACATGCCAGGAATGTTGGTCAAATATTACAGCCGCTATGTTAGATTGGGTTAGGTTAGGTTATATTACGTTATTGTTGTATATAAAGGTCCCATGGCGACGTAGAGGCTAACTCGCCAGGAATGTTGTCAAATATTACCGCCGAGATGATAGGTTGGGTTAGGTTAGGTTATATTACGTTATTAATTTATATGAAGGACCCACGGAGACGTAGAGGCCAACACGCCAGGAATGTTGCCAAATATTACCGCCGAGATGATGGGTTGGGTTAGGTTAGGTTATATTTCGTTATTGATGTATATGAAGGTCCCACGGAGGCGTAGATGCCAACTCGCCGGGAATGCTGTCAAATAATAGCGCCGAGGGGTTAGGTTGGGTCAGGTTAGGTTATATTACGTTATTGATATATATGAAGATCCCACGGAGACGTAGAGGCCAACTCGCCAGGAATATTGTCAAATATTACCGCCGAGATGATAGGTTGGATTAGGTTAGGTTATATTACGTTATTGATGTATATAAAGGTCCCACGGAGACGTAGAGGCCAACTCGCCAGGAATGTTGTCAAATATTACCGCCGAAATGTTAGGTTGGGTTAGGTTAGGTTATATTAAGTTATTGATGTATATGAAGATCCCACGGAGACGCAGAGGCCAACTCGCCAGGTATGTTGTCAAATATTACCGCCGAGATGATAGGTTGGGTTAGGTTAGGTTATATTACGTTATTGATGTATATAAAGGTCCCACGGAGACATAGAGGCCAACTCGTCAGGAATGTTGTCAAATATTACAGCCGCGATGTTAGATTGGGTTACGTTAGGTTATATTACGTTATTGATGTATATAAAGGTCCCACGGAGACGGAGAGGCCAACATGCCAGGAATTTTGGTCATATATTACAGCCGCGATTTTAGATTAGGTTAGGTTAGGTTATATTACGTTATTGACGTATATAAAGGTCCCACGGGGACGTAGAGGCCAACTCGCCAGGAATGTTGTGAAATATTACCGCCGAGAGGTTAGGTTGGGTTAGGTTACGTTATATTACGTTATTGTTGTATATAAAGGTCCCACGGAGACGTAGAGGCCAACTCGCCAGGAATGTTGTCAAATATTACCGCCGAGATGATAGGTTGGGTTAGGTTAGGTTATATTACGTTATTGATGTATATAAAGGTCCCACGGAGACATAGAGGCCAACTCGTCAGGAATGTTGTCAAATATTACAGCCGCGATGTTAGATTGGGTTACGTTAGGTTATATTACGTTATTGACGTATATAAAGGTCCCACGGAGACGTAGAGGCCAACTCGCCAGGAATGTTGTCAAATATTACCGCCGAGAGGTTAGGTTGGGTCAGGTTAGGTTATATTACGTTATTGATGTATATGAAGATCCCACGGAGGCGTAGAGGCCAACTCGCCAGGTATGTGGTCACATATTACCGCCGAAATGTTAGGTTGGGTTAGGTTAGATTATATTACGTTATTGATGTACATAAAGGTCCCACGGAGACGTAGAGGCCAACAAGCCAGGAATGTTGCCAAATAATGCCGCCGAAATGTTAGGTTGGGTTAGGTTATGTTATATTACGTTATTGATGTATATAAAGGTCCCACGGAGACATAGAGGCCAACTCGTCAGGAATGTTGTCAAATATTACCGCCGAGATGATAGGTTGGATTAGGTTAGGTTATATTAAGTTATTGATGTATATGAAGATCCCACGGAGACGCAGAGGCCAACTCGCCAGGTATGTGGTCACATATTACCGCCGAGTTGATAGGTTGGGTTAGGTTAGGTTATATTACGTTATTGATGTATATGAAGGTCCCACGGAGACGTAGAGGCCAACATGCCAGGAATGTTGTCAAATATTACAGCCGCGATGTTAGTTTGGGCTAGGTTAGGTTATATTACGTTATTTATGTATATAAAGGCACCACGGAGACGTAGAGGCCAACTCGTCAGGAATATTGTCAAATATTACCGTCGAGATGATAGGTTGGGTTAGGTTAGGTTATATTACGTTATTGATGTATATGAAGGACCCACGTAGACGTAGGGGCCAGCTCGTCAGGAATATTGTCAAATATTACCGCCGAGATGATAGGTCGGATTAGGTTAGGTTATATTACGTTATTGATGTATATAAAGGTCCCACGGAGACGCAGAGGCCAACTCGCCAGGTATGTGGTCACATATTACCGCCGAGTTGATAGGTTGGGTTAGGTTAGGTTATATTACATTATTGATGTATATGAAGGTCCCACGGAGACGTAGAGGCCAACATGCCAGGAATGTTGTCAAATATTACAGCCGCGATGTTAGTTTGGGCTAGGTTAGGTTATATTACGTCATTTATGTATATAAAGGTACCACGGAGACGTAGAGGCCAACTCGCCAGGAATGTTGTGAAATATTACAGCCGCGATGTTAGATTGGGCTAGGTTAGGTTATATAACGTTATTGATGTATATAAAGGTACCACGGAGACGTAGATGCCAACTCGTCAGGAATATTATCAAATATTACCGCCGAGATGATAGGTTGGGTTAGGTTAGGTTATATTACGTTATTGATGTATATGAAGGACCCACGTAGACGTAGGGGCCAACTCGTCAGGAATATTGTCAAATATTACCGCCGAGATGTGAGGTTGGGTTAGGTTAGGTTATATTACGTTATTGATGTATATAAAGGTCCCACGGAGACGTAGAAGCCAACTCGCCGGGATTGTTGCCAAATATTACCGCCGCGATGTTAGATTGGGTTAGGTTAGGTTAGATTACGTTATTGATGTATATGAAGATCCCACGGAGGCGTAGAGGCCAACTCGCCAGGTATGTGGTCACATATTACCGCCGAAATGTTAGGTTGGGTTAGGTTAGGTTATATTACGTTCTTGATGTATATAAAGGTCGCACGCAGACGTAGAGGCCAACCCGCCAGGAATGTTGTCAAATATTACCGCCGAGATGATAGGTTGGATTAGCTTAGGTTATATTACGTTATTGACGTATATAAAGGTCCCACGGGGACGTAGAGGCCAACTCGCCAGGAATGTTGTGAAATATTACCGCCGAGAGGTTAGGTTGGGTTAGGTTACGTTATATTACGTTATTGTTGTATATAAAGGTCCCACGGAGACGTAGAGGCCAACTCGCCAGGAATGTAGGTCAAATATTACAGCCGCGATGTTAGATTGGGTTAGGATAGGTTATATTACGTTATTGTTGTATATAAAGGTCCCACGGAGACGTAGAGGCCAACTCGCCGGGAATGTTGTCAAATATTACCGCCGAGATGATAGGTTGGGTTAGGTTAGGTTATATTACGTTATTGATTTATATGAAGGACCCACGTAGACGTAGGGGCCAACTCGTCAGGAATATTGTGAAATATTAACGCCGAGATGATAGGTTGGATTAGGTTAGGTTATATTACGTTATTGAAGTATATAAATGTCCCACGGAGACGTAGAGGCCAACAAGCCAGGAATGTTGCCAAATATTGCCGCCGAAATGTTAGGTTGGCTTAGGTTAGGTTATATTACGTTATTGATGTATATAAAGGTCCCACGGAGACATAGAGGCCAACTCGTCAGGAATGTTGTCAAATATTACCGCCGAGATTATAGGTTGGATTAGGTTAGGTTATATTAAGTTATTGATGTATATGAAGTTCCCACGGAGACGCAGAGGCCAACTCGCCAGGTATGTGGTCAAATATTACCGTCGAGATGATAGGTTGTGTTAGGTTTGGTTATATTTCGTTATTAATGTATATGAAGGTCCCACGGAAACGTAGAGTCCAACTCGCCAGGAATGTTGTCAAATATTACAGCCGCGATGTTAGATTGGGTTACGTTAGGTTATATTACGTTATTGACGTATATAAAGGTCCCACGGGGACGTAGAGGCCAACTCGCCAGGAACGTTGTGAAATATTACAGCCGCGATGTTAGATTGGGCTAGGTTAGGTTATATTACGTTATTGATGTATATAAAGGTACCACGGAGACGTAGATGCCAACTCGTCAGGAATGTTGTCAAATATTACCGCCGAGATGATAGGTTGGGTTAGGTTAGGTTATATTACGTTATTGATGTATATGAAGGACCCACGTAGACGTAGGGGCCAACTCGTCAGGAATATTGTCAAATATTACCGCCGAGATGTGAGGTTGGGTTAGGTTAGGTTATATTACGTTATTGAAGTATATAAAGGTCCCACGGAGACGTAGAAGCCAACTCGCCGGGATTGTTGCCAAATATTACCGCCGCGATGTTAGATTGGGTTAGGTTAGGTTAGATTACGTTATTGACGTATATAAAGGTCCCACGGAGACGGAGAGGCCAACATGCCAGGAATGTTGGTCAAATATTACAGCCGCGATGTTAGATTAGGTTAGGTTAGGTTATATTTCGTTATTGATGTATATGAAGGTCCCACGGAGACGTAGAGGCCAACTCGCCAGGAATGTAGGTCAAATATTACAGCCGCGATGTTAGATTGGGTTAGGTTAGGTTATATTACGTTATTGTTGTATATAAAGGTCACACGGAGACGTAGAGGCCAACTCGCCGGGAATGTTGTCAAATATTACCGCCGAGATGATAGGTTGGGTTAGGTTAGGTTATATTACGTTATTGATGTATATGAAGATCCCACGGAGGCGTAGAGGCCAACTCGCCAGGTATGTGGTCACATATTACCGCCGAAATGTTAGGTTGGGTTAGGTTAGGTTATATTACGTTCTTGATGTATATAAAGGTCGCACGCAGACGTAGAGGCCAACCCGCCAGGAATGTTGTCAAATATTACCGCCGAGATGATAGGTTGGATTAGCTTAGGTTATATTACGTTATTGATGTATATAAAGGTCCCACGGAGACGTAGAGGCCAACAAGCCAGGAATGTTGCCAAATATTGCCGCCGAAATGTTAGATTGGGTCAGGTTAGGTTAGATTACGTTATTGTCGTATATAAAGGTCCCACTGAGACGTAGAGGCCAACATGCCACGAGTGTTGGTCAAATATTACAGCCGCGATGTTTGATTGGGTTAGGTTAGGTTATATTACGTTATTGTTGTATATAAAGGTCCCATGGCGACGTAGAGGCTAACTCGCCAGGAATGTTGTCAAATATTACCGCCGAGATGATAGGTTGGGTTAGGTTAGGTTATATTACGTTATTGATGTATATAAAGGTCCCACGGAGAGGTAGAGGCCAACAAGCCAGGAATGTTGCCAAATATTGCCGCCGAAATGTTAGATTGGGTCAGGTTAGGTTAGATTACGTTATTGTCGTATATAAAGGTCCCACTGAGACGTAGAGGCCAACATGCCAGGAATGTTGGTCAAATATTACAGCCGCGATGTTAGATTGGGTTACGTTAGGTTATATTACGTTATTGACGTATATAAAGGTCCCACGGAGGCGTAGAGTCCAACTCGCCAGGAATGTTGTCAAATATTACAGCCGCGATGTTAGATTGGGTTACGTTAGGTTATATTACGTTATTGACGTATATAAAGGTCCCACGGGGACGTAGAGGCCAACTCGCCAGGAATGTTGTGAAATATTACAGCCGCGATGTTAGATTGGGCTAGGTTAGGTTATATAACGTTATTGATGTATATAAAGGTACCACGGAGACGTAGATGCCAACTCGTCAGGAATATTATCAAATATTACCGCCGAGATGATAGGTTGGGTTAGGTTAGGTTATATTACGTTATTGATGTATATGAAGGACCCACGTAGACGTAGGGGCCAACTCGTCAGGAATATTGTCAAATATTACCGCCGAGATGTGAGGTTGGGTTAGGTTAGGTTATATTACGTTATTGATGTATATAAAGGTCCCACGGAGACGTAGAAGCCAACTCGCCGGGATTGTTGCCAAATATTACCGCCGCGATGTTAGATTGGGTTAGGTTAGGTTAGATTACGTTATTGACGTATATAAAGGTCCCACGGAGACCGAGAGGCCAACATGCCAGGAATGTTGGTCAAATATTACAGCCGCGATGTTAGATTAGGTTAGGTTAGGTTATATTTCGTTATTGATGTATATGAAGGTCCCACGGAGACGTAGAGGCCAACTCGCCAGGAATGTAGGTCAAATATTACAGCCGCGATGTTAGATTGGGTTAGATTAGGTTATATTACGTTATTGACGTATATAAAGGTCCCACGGAGACGTAGAGGCCAACTCGCCAGGAATGTTGTGAAATATTACCGCCGAGAGGTTAGGTTGGGTCAGGTTAGGATATATTACGTTATTGATGTATATGAAGATCCCACGCAGACGTAGAGGCCAACCCGCCAGGAATGTTGTCAAATATTACCGCCGAGATGATAGGTTGGATTAGCTTAGGTTATATTCCGTTATTGATGTATATAAAGGTACCACGGAGACGTAGAAGCCAACTCGCCGGCATTGTTGCCAAATATTACCGCCGCGATGTTAGATTGGGTTAGGTTAGGTTAGATTACGTTATTGACGTATATAAAGGTCCCACGGAGACGGAGAGGCCAACATGCCAGGAATATTGGTCAAATATTACAGCCGCGATGTTAGATTAGGTTAGGTTAGGTTATATTTCGTTATTGATGTATATGAAGGTCCCACGGATACGTAGAGGCCAACTCGCCAGGAATGTAGGTCAAATATTACAGCCGCGATGTTAGATTGGGTTAGGTTAGGTTATATTACGTTATTGTTGTATATAAAGGTCCCACGGAGACGTAGAGGCCAACTCGCCAGGAATGTTGTCAAATATTACCGCCGAGATGATAGGTTGGGTTAGGTTAGGTTATATTACGTTATTGATGTATATGAAGGTCCCACGGAGACATAGAGGCCAACTCGTCAGGAATGTTGTCAAATATTACAGCCGCGATGTTAGATTGGGTTACGTTAGGTTACATTACGTTATTGATGTATATAAAGGTCCCACGGAGACGTAGAAGCCAACTCGCCAGGATTGTTGCCAAATATTACCGCCGCGATGTTAGATTGGGTTAGGATAGGTTAGATTACGTTATTGCCGTATATAAAGGTCCCACGGAGACGTAGAGGCCAACATGCCAGGAATGTTGGTCAAATATTACAGCCGCGATGTTAGATTAGGTTAGGTTAGGTTATATTTCGTTATTGATGTATATGAAGGTCCCACGGAGACGTAGAGGCCAACTCGCCAGGGATGTAGGTCAAATATTACAGCCGCGATGTTAGATTGGGTTAGGTTAGGTTATATTACGTTATTGTTGTATATAAAGGTCCCACGGAGACGTAGAGGCCAACTCGCCAGGAATGTTGTCAAATATTACCGCCGAGATGATAAGTTGGGTTAGGTTAGGTTATATTACGTTATTGATTTATATGAAGGACCCACGGAGACATAGAGGCCAACTCGTCAGGAATGTTGTCAAATATTACCGCCGAGATGATAGGTTGGATTAGGTTAGGTTATATTAAGTTATTGATGTATATGAAGGTCCCACGGAGACGTAGAGGCCAACTCGCCAGGGATGTAGGTCAAATATTACAGCCGCGATGTTAGATTGGGTTAGGTTAGGTTATATTACGTTATTGTTGTATATAAAGGTCCCATGGAGACGTAGAGGCCAACTCGCCAGGAATGTTGTCAAATATTACCGCCGAGATGATAGGTTGGGTTAGGTTAGGTTATATTACGTTATTGATGTATATGAAGGACCCACGTAGACGTAGGGGCCAACTCGTCAGGAATATTGTCAAATATTACCGCCGAGATGATAGGTTGGATTAGGTTAGGTTATATTACGTTATTGATGTATATAAAGGTCCCACGGATACGTAGAGGCCAACAAGCCAGGAATGTTGCCAAATATTACCGTCGAGATGTGAGGTTGGGTTAGGTTAGGTTATATTACGTTATTGATGTATATAAAGGTCCCACGGAGACGTAGAAGCCAACTCGCCAGGAATGTTGTCAAATATTACAGCCGCGATGTTAGATTGGGTTAGGTTAGGTTATAATACGTTATTGATGTATATAAAGGTCCCAGGGAGACGTAGAGGCCAACAAACCAAGAATGTTGCCAAATATTACCGCCGAGATGTGAGGTTGGGTTAGGTTAGGTTATATTACGTTCTTGATGTAAATGAAGGTCCCACGGAGACGTAGAGGCCAACTCGCAAGGTATGTGTTCAAATATTACCGCCGAGATGATAGGTTGGGTTAGGTATGGTTATATTTCGTTATTGATGTATATGAAGGTTCCACGGAGACGTAGAGGCCAACTCGCCAGGAATGTTGTGAAATTTTACAGCCGCGATGTTAGATTGGGTTACGTTAGGTTATATTACGTTATTGACGTATATAAAGGTCCCACGGAGACGTAGAGGCCAACTCGCCAGGAATGTTGTGAAATATTACCGCCGAGAGTTTAGGTTGGGTTAGGATACGTTATATTACGTTATTGATGTACATGAGGGGCCCACGGAGACGTAGAGGCCAACACGCCAGGAATGTTGCCAAATATTACCGCCGAGATGATGGGTTGGGTTAGGTTAGGTTATATTTCGTTATTGATGTATATGAAGGTCCCACGGAGACGTAGATGCCAACTCGCCGGGAATGCTGTCAAATAATAGCGCCGAGGGGTTAGGTTGTGTCAGGTTAGGTTATATTACGTTATTAATGTATATGAAGATCCCACGGAGACGTAGAGGCCAACTCGCCAGGTATGTGGTCAAATATTACCGCCGAGATGATAGGTTGGGTTAGGTTTGGTTATATTTCGTTATTGATGTATATGAAGGTCCCACGGAGACGTAGAGTCCAACTCGCCAGGAATGTTGTCAAATATTACAGCCGCGATGTTAGATTGGGTTACGTTAGGTTATATTACGTTATTGACGTATATAAAGGTCCCACGGGGACGTAGAGTCCAACTCGCCAGGAATGTTGTGAAATATTACAGCCGCGATGTTAGATTGGGCTAGGTTAGGTTATATTCCGTTATTGATGTATATAAAGGTACCACGGAGACGTAGAAGCCAACTCGCCGGCATTGTTGCCAAATATTACCGCCGCGATGTTAGATTGGGTTAGGTTAGGTTAGATTACGTTATTGACGTATATAAAGGTCCCACGGAGACGGAGAGGCCAACATGCCAGGAATATTGGTCAAATATTACAGCCGCGATGTTAGATTAGGTTAGGTTAGGTTATATTTCGTTATTGATGTATATGAAGGTCCCACGGATACGTAGAGGCCAACTCGCCAGGAATGTAGGTCAAATATTACAGCCGCGATGTTAGATTGGGTTAGGTTAGGTTATATTACGTTATTGTTGTATATAAAGGTCCCACGGAGACGTAGAGGCCAACTCGCCAGGAATGTTGTCAAATATTACCGCCGAGATGATAGGTTGGGTTAGGTTAGGTTATATTACGTTATTGATGTATATGAAGGTCCCACGGAGACATAGAGGCCAACTCGTCAGGAATGTTGTCAAATATTACAGCCGCGATGTTAGATTGGGTTACGTTAGGTTACATTACGTTATTGATGTATATAAAGGTCCCACGGAGACGTAGAAGCCAACTCGCCAGGATTGTTGCCAAATATTACCGCCGCGATGTTAGATTGGGTTAGGATAGGTTAGATTACGTTATTGCCGTATATAAAGGTCCCACGGAGACGTAGAGGCCAACATGCCAGGAATGTTGGTCAAATATTACAGCCGCGATGTTAGATTGGGTTACGTTAGGTTATATTACGTTATTGACGTATATAAAGGTCCCACGGGGACGTAGAGTCCAACTCGCCAGGAATGTTGTGAAATATTACAGCCGCGATGTTAGATTGGGCTAGGTTAGGTTATATTCCGTTATTGATGTATATAAAGGTACCACGGAGACGTAGAAGCCAACTCGCCGGCATTGTTGCCAAATATTACCGCCGCGATGTTAGATTGGGTTAGGTTAGGTTAGATTACGTTATTGACGTATATAAAGGTCCCACGGAGACGGAGAGGCCAACATGCCAGGAATGTTGGTCAAATATTACAGCCGCGATGTTAGATTAGGTTAGGTTAGGTTATATTTCGTTATTGATGTATATGAAGGTCCCACGGAGACGTAGAGGCCAACTCGCCAGGAATGTAGGTCAAATATTACAGCCACGATGTTAGATTGGGTTAGGTTAGGTTATATTACGTTATTGTTGTATATAAAGGTCCCACGGAGACGTAGAGGCCAACTCGCCAGGAATGTTGTCAAATATTACCGCCGAGATGATAGGTTGGATTAGGTTAGGTTATATTACGTTATTGAAGTATATAAATGTCCCACGGAGACGTAGAGGCCAACAAGCCAGGAATGTTGCCTAATATTGCCGCCGAAATGTTAGGTTGGGTTAGGTTAGGTTATATTACGTTATTTATGTATATAAAGGTCCCACGGAGACATAGAGGCCAACTCGTCAGGAATGTTGTCAAATATTACCGCCGAGATGATAGGTTGGATTAGGTTAGGTTATATTAAGTTATTGATGTATATGAAGATCCCACGGAGACGCAGAGGCCAACTCGCCAGGTGTGTGGTCAAATATTACCGCCGAGATGATAGGTTGTGTTAGGTTTGGTTATATTTCGTTATTAATGTATATGAAGGTCCCACGGAAATGTAGAGTCCAACTCGCCAGGAATGTTGTCAAATATTACAGCCGCGATGTTAGATTGGGTTACGTTAGGTTATATTACGTTATTGACGTATATAAAGGTCCCACGGAGGCGTAGATGCCAACTCGCCGGGAATGCTGTCAAATAATAGCGCCGAGGGGTTAGGTTGGGTCAGGTTAGGTTATATTACGTTATTGATGTATATGAAGATCCCACGGAGACGTAGAGGCCAACTCGCCAGGTATGTGGTCAAATATTACCGCCGAGATGATAGGTTGGGTTAGGTTTGGTTATATTTCGTTATTGATGTATATGAAGGTCCCACGGAGACGTAGAGGCCAACATGACAGGAATGTTGTCAAATATTACAGCCGCGATGTTAGATTGGGCTAGGTTAGGTTATATTACGTTATTGATGTATATAAAGGTCCCACGGAGACGTAGAAGCCAACTCGCCAGGATTGTTGCCAAATATTACCGCCGCGATGTTAGATTGGGTTAGGTTAGGTTAGATTACGTTATTGCCGTATATAAAGGTCCCACGGAGACGTAGAGGCCAACATGCCAGGAATGTTGGTCAAATATTACAGCCGCGATGTTAGATTGGGTTAGGTTAGGTTATATTACGTTATTGTTGTATATGAAGGTCCCACGGAGACGTAGAGGCCAACTCGCCAGGAATGTTGTGAAATTTTACAGCTGCGATGTTAGATTGGGTTACGTTAGGTTATATTACGTTATTGACGTATATAAAGGTCCCACGGAGACGTAGAGGCCAACTCGCCAGGAATGTTGTGAAATATTACCGCCGAGAGGTTAGGTTGGGTTAGGATACGTTATATTACGTTATTGATGTACATGAGGGGCCCACGGAGACGTAGAGGCCAACACGCCAGGAATGTTGCCAAATATTACCGCCGAGATGATGGGTTGGGTTAGGTTAGGTTATATTTCGTTATTGATGTATATGAAGGTCCCACGGAGACGTAGATGCCAACTCGCCGGGAATGCTGTCAAATAATAGCGCCGAGGGGTTAGGTTGTGTCAGGTTAGGTTATATTACGTTATTAATGTATATGAAGATCCCACGGAGACGTAGAGGCCAACTCGCCAGGTATGTGGTCAAATATTACCGCCGAGATGATAGGTTGGGTTAGGTTTGGTTATATTTCGTTATTGATGTATATGAAGGTCCCACGGAGACGTAGAGTCCAACTCGCCAGGAATGTTGTCAAATATTACAGCCGCGATGTTAGATTGGGTTACGTTAGGTTATATTACGTTATTGACGTATATAAAGGTCCCACGGGGACGTAGAGTCCAACTCGCCAGGAATGTTGTGAAATATTACAGCCGCGATGTTAGATTGGGCTAGGTTAGGTTATATTACGTTATTGATGTATATAAAGGTACCACGGAGACGTAGATGCCAACTCGTCAGGAATATTGTCAAATATTACCGCCGAGATGATAGGTTGGGTTAGGTTAGGTTATATTACGTTATTGATGTATATGAAGGACCCACGTAGACGTAGGGGCCAACTCGTCAGGAATATTGTCAAATATTACCGCCGAGATGTGAGGTTGGGTTAGGTTAGGTTATATTACGTTATTGATGTATATGAAGGACCCACGTAGACGTAGGGGCCAACTCGTCAGGAATATTGTCAAATATTACCGCCGAGATGATAGGTTGGATTAGGTTAGGTTACATTACGTTATTGAAGTATATAAATGTCCCACGGAGACGTAGAGGCCAACAAGCCAGGAATGTTGCCTAATATTGCCGCCGAAATGTTAGGTTGGGTTAGGTTAGGTTATATTACGTTATTTATGTATATAAAGGTCCCACGGAGACATAGAGGCCAACTCGTCAGGAATGTTGTCAAATATTACCGCCGAGATGATAGGTTGGATTAGGTTAGGTTATATTAAGTTATTGATGTATATGAAGATCCCACGGAGACGCAGAGGCCAACTCGCCAGGTATGTGGTCAAATATTACCGCCGAGATGATAGGTTGTGTTAGGTTTGGTTATATTTCGTTATTAATGTATATGAAGGTCCCACGGAAACGTAGAGTCCAACTCGCCAGGAATGTTTTCAAATATTACAGCCGCGATGTTAGATTGGGTTACGTTAGGTTATATTACGTTATTGACGTATATAAAGGTCCCACGGAGGCGTAGATGCCAACTCGCCGGGAATGCTGTCAAATAATAGCGCCGAGAGGTTAGGTTGGGTCAGGTTAGGTTATATTACGTTATTGATGTATATGAAGATCCCACGGAGACGTAGAGGCCAACTCGCCAGGTATGTGGTCACATATTACCGCCGAGTTGATAGGTTGGGTTAGGTTAGGTTATATTACGTTATTGATGTATATGAAGGTCCCACGGAGACGTAGAGGCCAACATGCCAGGAATGTTGTCAAATATTACAGCCGCGACGTTAGATTGGGCTAGGTTAGGTTATATTACGTTATTGATATATATAAAGGTACCACGGAGACGTAGAGGCTAACTCGTCAGGAATATTGTCAAATATTACCGCCGAGATGATAGGTTGGGTTAGGTTAGGTTATATTACGTTATTGATGTATATAAAGGTCCCACGGAGACGTAGAAGCCAACTCGCCGGGATTGTTGCCAAATATTACCGCCGCGATGTTAGATTGGGTTAGGTTAGGTTAGATTACGTTATTGACGTATATAAAGGTCCCACGGAGACGGAGAGGCCAACATGCCAGGAATGTTGGTCAAATATTACAGCCGCGATGTTAGATTAGGTTAGGTTAGGTTATATTTCGTTATTGATGTATATGAAGGTCCCACGGAGAGGTAGAGGCCAACTCGCCAGGAATGTTGTCAAATATTACCGCCGAGATGATAGGTTGGATTAGGTTAGGTTCTATTACGTTATTGAAGTATATAAATGTCCCACGGAGACGTAGAGGCCAACAAGCCAGGAATGTTGCCTAATATTGCCGCCGAAATGTTAGGTTGGGTTAGGTTAGGTTATATTACGTTATTTATGTATATAAAGGTCCCACGGAGAAATAGAGGCCAACTCGTCAGGAATGTTGTCAAATATTACCGCCGAGATGATAGGTTGGATTAGGTTAGGTTATATTAAGTTATTGATGTATATGAAGATCCCACGGAGACGCAGAGGCCAACTCGCCAGGTGTGTGGTCAAATATTACCGCCGAGATGATAGGTTGTGTTAGGTTTGGTTATATTTCGTTATTAATGTATATGAAGGTCCCACGGAAATGTAGAGTCCAACTCGCCAGGAATGTTGTCAAATATTACAGCCGCGATGTTAGATTGGGTTACGTTAGGTTATATTACGTTATTGACGTATATAAAGGTCCCACGGAGGCGTAGATGCCAACTCGCCGGGAATGCTGTCAAATAATAGCGCCGAGGGGTTAGGTTGGGTCAGGTTAGGTTATATTACGTTATTGATGTATATGAAGATCCCACGGAGACGTAGAGGCCAACTCGCCAGGTATGTGGTCAAATATTACCGCCGCGATGTTAGATTGGGTTAGGTTAGGTTAGATTACGTTATTGCCGTATATAAAGGTCCCACGGAGACGTAGAGGCCAACATGCCAGGAATGTTGGTCAAATATTACAGCCGCGATGTTAGATTGGGTTAGGTTAGGTTATATTACGTTATTGTTGTATATGAAGGTCCCACGGAGACGTAGAGGCCACCTCGCCAGGAATGTTGTGAAATTTTACAGCTGCGATGTTAGATTGGGTTACGTTAGGTTATATTACGTTATTGACGTATATAAAGGTCCCACGGAGACGTAGAGGCCAACTCGCCAGGAATGTTGTGAAATATTACCGCCGAGAGGTTAGGTTGGGTTAGGATACGTTATATTACGTTATTGATGTACATGAGGGGCCCACGGAGACGTAGAGGCCAACACGCCAGGAATGTTGCCAAATATTACCGCCGAGATGATGGGTTGGGTTAGGTTAGGTTATATTTCGTTATTGATGTATATGAAGGTCCCACGGAGACGTAGATGCCAACACGCCGGGAATGCTGTCAAATAATAGCGCCGAGGGGTTAGGTTGTGTCAGGTTAGGTTATATTACGTTATTAATGTATATGAAGATCCCACGGAGACGTAGAGACCAACTCGCCAGGTATGTGGTCAAATATTACCGCCGAGATGATAGGTTGGGTTAGGTTTGGTTATATTTCGTTATTGATGTATATGAAGGTCCCACGGAGACGTAGAGTCCAACTCGCCAGGAATGTTGTCAAATATTACCGCCGAGATGATAGGTTGGGTTAGGTTAGGTTATATTACGTTATTGATGTATATGAAGGACCCACGTAGACGTAGGGGCCAACTCGTCAGGAATATTGTCAAATATTACCGCCGAGATGTGAGGTTGGGTTAGGTTAGGTTATATTACGTTATTGATGTATATAAAGGTCCCACGGAGACGTAGAAGCCAACTCGCCGGGATTGTTGCCAAATATTACCGCCGCGATGTTAGATTGGGTTAGGTTAGGTTAGATTACGTTATTGACGTATATAAAGGTCCCACGGAGACGGAGAGGCCAACATGCCAGGAATATTGGTCAAATATTACAGCCGCGATGTTAGATTAGGTTAGGTTAGGTTATATTTCGTTATTGATGTATATGAAGGTCCCACGGAGACGTAGAGGCCAACTCGCCAGGAATGTAGGTCAAATATTACAGCCGCGATGTTAGATTGGGTTAGGTTAGGTTATATTACGTTATTGTTGTATATAAAGGTCCCACGGAGACGTAGAGGCCAACTCGCCAGGAATGTTGTCAAATATTACCGCCGAGATGATAGGTTGGGTTAGGTTAGGTTATATTACGTTATTGTTGTATATAAAGGTCCCACGGAGACGTAGAGGCCAACTCGCCAGGAATGTTGTCAAATATTACCGCCGAGATGATAGGTTGGGTTAGGTTAGGTTATATTACGTTATTGATTTATATGAAGGACCCACGTAGACGTAGGGGCCAACTCGTCAGGAATATTGTCAAATATTACCGCCGAGATGATAGGTTGGATTAGGTTAGGTTATATTACGTTATTGAAGTATATAAATGTCCCACGGAGACGTAGAGGCCAACAAGCCAGGAATGTTGCCTAATATTGCCGCCGAAATGTTAGGTTGGGTTAGGTTAGGTTATATTACGTTATTTATGTATATAAAGGTCCCACGGAGACATAGAGGCCAACTCGTCAGGAATGTTGTCAAATATTACCGCCGAGATGATAGGTTGGATTAGGTTAGGTTATATTAAGTTATTGATGTATATGAAGGTCCCACGGAGACGTAGAGGCCAACTCGCCAGGGATGTAGGTCAAATATTACAGCCGCGATGTTAGATTGGGTTAGGTTAGGTTATATTACGTTATTGTTGTATATAAAGGTCCCATGGAGACGTAGAGGCCAACTCGCCAGGAATGTTGTCAAATATTACCGCCGAGATGATAGGTTGGGTTAGGTTAGGTTATATTACGTTATTGATGTATATGAAGGACCCACGTAGACGTAGGGGCCAACTCGTCAGGAATATTGTCAAATATTACCGCCGAGATGATAGGTTGGATTAGGTTAGGTTATATTACGTTATTGATGTATATAAAGGTCCCACGGATACGTAGAGGCCAACAAGCCAGGAATGTTGCCAAATATTACCGTCGAGATGTGAGGTTGGGTTAGGTTAGGTTATATTACGTTATTGATGTATATAAAGGTCCCACGGAGACGTAGAAGCCAACTCGCCAGGAATGTTGTCAAATATTACAGCCGCGATGTTAGATTGGGTTAGGTTAGGTTATAATACGTTATTGATGTATATAAAGGTCCCAGGGAGACGTAGAGGCCAACAAACCAAGAATGTTGCCAAATATTACCGCCGAGATGTGAGGTTGGGTTAGGTTAGGTTATATTACGTTCTTGATGTAAATGAAGGTCCCACGGAGACGTAGAGGCCAACTCGCAAGGTATGTGTTCAAATATTACCGCCGAGATGATAGGTTGGGTTAGGTATGGTTATATTTCGTTATTGATGTATATGAAGGTTCCACGGAGACGTAGAGGCCAACTCGCCAGGAATGTTGTGAAATTTTACAGCCGCGATGTTAGATTGGGTTACGTTAGGTTATATTACGTTATTGACGTATATAAAGGTCCCACGGAGACGTAGAGGCCAACTCGCCAGGAATGTTGTGAAATATTACCGCCGAGAGGTTAGGTTGGGTTAGGATACGTTATATTACGTTATTGATGTACATGAGGGGCCCACGGAGACGTAGAGGCCAACACGCCAGGAATGTTGCCAAATATTACCGCCGAGATGATGGGTTGGGTTAGGTTAGGTTATATTTCGTTATTGATGTATATGAAGGTCCCACGGAGACGTAGATGCCAACTCGCCGGGAATGCTGTCAAATAATAGCGCCGAGGGGTTAGGTTGTGTCAGGTTAGGTTATATTACGTTATTAATGTATATGAAGATCCCACGGAGACGTAGAGGCCAACTCGCCAGGTATGTGGTCAAATATTACCGCCGAGATGATAGGTTGTGTTAGGTTTGGTTATATTTCGTTATTAATGTATATGAAGTTCCCACGGAGACGTAGAGTCCAACTCGCCAGGAATGTTGTCAAATATTACAGCCGCGATGTTAGATTGGGTTACGTTAGGTTATATTACGTTGTTGACGTATATAAAGGTCCCACGGAGGCGTAGATGCCAACTCGCCAGGAATGTTGTGAAATATTACCGCCGAGAGGTTAGGTTGGGTTACGTTAGGTTATATTACGTTATTGATGTATATGAAGGTCCCACGGAGACGTAGAGGCCAACAAGCCAGGAATGTTGCCAAATATTACCGCCGAGATGTGAGGTTGGGTTAGGTTAGGTTATATTACGTTATTGATGTATATAAAGGTCCCACGGAGACGTAGAAGCCAACTCGCCGGGATTGTTGTCAAATATTACAGCCGCGATGTTAGATTGGGTTAGGTTAGGTTATAATACGTTATTGATGTATATAAAGGTCCCAGGGAGACGTAGAGGCCAACAAACCAAGAATGTTGCCAAATATTACCGCCGAGATGTGAGGTTGGGTTAGGTTAGGTTATATTACGTTCTTGATGTATATGAAGGTCCCACGGAGACGTAGAGGCCAACTCGCAAGGTATGTGTTCAAATATTACCGGCGAGATGATAGGTTGGGTTAGGTTAGGTTATATTTCGTTATTGATGTATATGAAGGTCAAACGGAGACGTAGAGGCCAACTCGCCAGGAATGTTGTGAAATTTTACAGCCGCGATGTTAGATTGGGTTACGTTAGGTTATATTACGTTATTGACGTATATAAAGGTCCCACGGAGACGTAGAGGCCAACTCGCCAGGAATGTTGTGAAATATTACCGCCGAGAGGTTAGGTTGGGTTAGGATACGTTATATTACGTTATTGATGTACATGAGGGGCCCACGGAGACGTAGAGGCCAACACGCCAGGAATGTTGCCAAATATTACCGCCGAGATGATGGGTTGGGTTAGGTTAGGTTATATTTCGTTATTGATGTATATGAAGGCCCCACGGAGACGTAGATGCCAACTCGCCGGGAATGCTGTCAAATAATAGCGCCGAGGGGTTAGGTTGGGTCAGGTTAGGTTATATTACGTTATTGATGTATATGAAGATCCCACGGAGACGTAGATGCCAACTCGCCAGGTATGTGGTCAAATATTACCGCCGAGATGATAGGTTGGGTTAGGTTTGGTTATATTTCGTTATTGATGTATATGAAGGTCCCACGGAGCCGTAGAGGCCAACATGCCAGGAATGTAGTCAAATATTACAGCCGCGATGTTAGATTGGGCTAGGTTAGGTTATATTACGTTATTGATGTATATAAAGGTCCCACGGAGACGTAGAAGCCAACTCGCCAGGATTGTTGCCAAATATTACCGCCGCGATGTTAGATTGGGTTAGGTTAGGTTAGATTACGTTATTGCCGTATATAAAGGTCGCACGGAGACGTAGAGGCCAACTCTCCAGGTATGTGGTCAAATATTACCGCCCAGATGATAGGTTGGGTTAGGTTTGGTTATATTTCGTTATTAATGTATATGAAGGTCCACGGAGACGTAGAGTCCAACCCGCCAGGTATGTGGTCAAATATTACCGCCGAGATGATAGGTTGGGTTAGGTTTGGTTATATTTCGTTATTAATGTATATGAAGGTCCCATGGAGACGTAGAGGCCAACTCGCCAGGTATGTGGTCAAATATAACCGTCGAGATGATAGGTTGTGTTAGGTTTGGTTATATTTCGTTATTAATGTATATGAAGGTCCCACGGAGACGTAGAGTCCAACTCGCCAGGAATGTTGTCAAATATTACAGCCGCGATGTTAGATTAGGTTACGTTAGGTTATATTACGTTGTTGACGTATATAAAGGTCCCACGGAGGCGTAGATGCCAACTCGCCAGGAATGTTGTGAAATATTACCGCCGAGAGGTTAGGTTGGGTTAGGATACGTTATATTACGTTATTGATGTACATGAGGGGCCCACGGAGACGTAGAGGCCAACCCGCCGGGATTGTTGCCAAATATTACCGCCGCGATGTTAGATTGGGTTAGGTTAGGTTATATTACGTTATTGACGTATATAAAGGTCCCACGGAGACGGAGAGGCCAACATGCCAGGAATGTTGGTCAAATATTACAGCCGCGATGTTAGATTGGGTTAGGTTAGGTTATATTACGTTATTGTTGTATATAAAGGTCCCACGGAGACGTAGAGGCCTACTCGCCAGGAATGTTGTCAAATATTACCGCCGAGATGATAGGTTGGGTTAGGTTAGGTTATATTACGTTATTGATGTATATGAAGGACCCACGTAGACGTAGGGGCCAACTCGTCAGGAATATTGTCAAATATTACCGCCGAGATGATAGGTTGAATTAGGTTAGGTTATATTAAGTTATTGATGTATATGAAGATCCCACGGAGACGCAGAGGCCAACCCGCCAGGTATGTGGTCAAATATTACCGCCGAGATGATAGGTTGGGTTAGGTTTGGTTATATTTCGTTATTAATGTATATGAAGGTCCCATGGAGACGTAGAGGCCAACTCGCCAGGTATGTGGTCAAATATAACCGTCGAGATGATAGGTTGTGTTAGGTTTGGTTATATTTCGTTATTAATGTATATGAAGGTCCCACGGAGACGTAGAGTCCAACTCGCCAGGAATGTTGTCAAATATTACAGCCGCGATGTTAGATTGGGTTACGTTAGGTTATATTACGTTGTTGATGTATATGAAGATCCCACGGAGACGTAGAGGCCAACTCGCCAGGAATGTTGTCAAATATTACCGCCGAGATGATAGGTTGGGTTAGGTTAGGTTATATTACGTTATTGATTTATATGAAGGACCCACGTAGACGTAGGGGCCAACTCGTCAGGAATATTGTCAAATATTACCGCCGAGATGATAGGTTGGATTAGCTTAGGTTATATTACGTTATTGATGTATATAAAGGTCCCACGGAGACGTAGAAGCCAACAAGCCAGGAATGTTGGTCAAATATTACAGCCGCGATGTTAGATTGGGTTAGGTTAGGTTATATTACGTTATTGTTGTATATAAAGGTCCCACGGAGACGTAGAAGCCAACTCGCCAGGAATGTTGTCAAATATTACCGCCGAGATGATAGGTTGGGTTAGGTTAGGTCATATTACGTTATTGATGTATATAAAGGTCCCACGGAGACATAGAGGCCAACTCGTCAGGAATGTTGTCAAATATTACAGCCGCGATGTTAGATTGGGTTACGTTAGGTTATATTACGTTATTGACGTATATAAAGGTCCCACGGAGACGTAGAGGCCAACTCGCCAGGAATGTTGTGAAATATTACCGCCGAGAGGTTAGGTTGGGTTAGGTTACGTTATATAACGTTATTGATTTATATGAAGGACCCACGTAGACGTAGGGGCCAACTCGTCAGGAATATTGTCAAATATTACCGCCGAGATGATAGGTTGAATTAGGTTAGGTTATATTAAGTTATTGATGTATATGAAGATCCCACGGAGACGCAGAGGCCAACCCGCCAGGTATGTGGTCAAATATTACCGCCGAGATGATAGGTTGGGTTAGGTTTGGTTATATTTCGTTATTAATGTATATGAAGGTCCCATGGAGACGTAGAGGCCAACTCGCCAGGTATGTGGTCAAATATAACCGTCGAGATGATAGGTTGTGTTAGGTTTGGTTATATTTCGTTATTAATGTATATGAAGGTCCCACGGAGACGTAGAGTCCAACTCGCCAGGAATGTTGTCAAATATTACAGCCACGATGTTAGATTAGGTTACGTTAGGTTATATTACGTTGTTGACGTATATAAAGGTCCCACGGAGGCGTAGATGCCAACTCGCCAGGAATGTTGTGAAATATTACCGCCGAGAGGTTAGGTTGGGTTAGGATACGTTATATTACGTTATTGATGTACATGAGGGGCCCACGGAGACGTAGAGGCCAACACGCCAGGTATGTTGTCAAATATTACAGCCGCGATGTTAAATTGGGTTACGTTAGGTTATATTACGTTGTTGACGTATATAAAGGTCCCACGGAGGCGTAGATGCCAACTCGCCAGGAATGTTGTGAAATATTACCGCCGAGAGGTTAGGTTGGGTTAGGTTACGTTATATTACGTTATTGATGTACATGAGAGGCCCACGGAGACGTAGAGGCCAACACGCCAGGAATGTTGCCATATATTACCGCCGAGATGATGGGTTGGGTTAGGTTAGGTTATATTTCGTTATTGATGTATATGAAGGTCCCACGGAGACGTAGATGCCAACTCGCCGGGAATGCTGTCAAATAATAGCGCCGAGGGGTTAGGTTGGGTCAGGTTAGGTTATATTACGTTATTGATGTATATGAAGATCCCACGGAGACGTAGATGCCAACTCGCCAGGTATGTGGTCAAATATTACCGCCGAGATGATAGGTTGGGTTAGGTTTGGTTATATTTCGTTATTGATGTATATGAAGGTACCACGGAGCCGTAGAGGCCAACATGCCAGGAATGTTGTCAAATATTACCGCCGAAATGTTAGGTTGGGTTAGGTTAGGTTATATTAAGTTATTGATGTATATGAAGATCCCACGGAGACGCAGAGGCCAACTCGCCAGGTATGTGGTCAAATATTACAGCCGCGATGTTAGATTGGGTTAGGTTTGGTTATATTACGTTATTGTTGTATATAAAGGTCCCACGGAGACGTAGAGGCCAACTCGCCGGGAATGTTGTCAAATATTACAGCCGCGATGTCAGATTGGGTTACGTTAGGTTATATTACGTTATTGACGTATATAAAGGTCCCACGGAAACGTAGAGGCCAACTCGCCAGGAATGTTGTCAAATATTACCGCCGAAATGTTAGGTTGGGTTAGGTTAGGTTATATTAAGTTATTGATGTATATGAAGATCCCACGGAGACGCAGAGGCCAACTCGCCAGGTATGTGGTCAAATATTACCGCCAAAATGTTAGGTTGGGTTAGGTTAGGTTATATTACGTTCTTGATGTATATAAAGGTCCCACGCAGACGTAGAGGCCAACCCGCCGGGATTGTTGCCAAATATTACCGCCGCGATGTTAGATTGGGTTAGGTTAGGTTATATTACGTTATTGTTGTATATAAAGGTCCCACGGAGACGTAGAGGCCAACTCGCCAGGAATGTTGTCAAATATTACCGCCGAGATGATAGGTTGGGTTAGGTTAGGTTATATTACGTTATTGATGTATATGAAGGACCCACGTAGACGTAGGGGCCAACTCGTCAGGAATATTGTCAAATATTACCGCCGAGATGATAGGTTGAATTAGGTTAGGTTATATTAAGTTATTGATGTATATGAAGATCCCACGGAGACGCAGAGGCCAACCCGCCAGGTATGTGGTCAAATATTACCGCCGAGATGATAGGTTGGGTTAGGTTTGGTTATATTTCGTTATTAATGTATATGAAGGTCCCATGGAGACGTAGAGGCCAACTCGCCAGGTATGTGGTCAAATATAACCGTCGAGATGATAGGTTGTGTTAGGTTTGGTTATATTTCGTTATTAATGTATATGAAGGTCCCACGGAGACGTAGAGTCCAACTCGCCAGGAATGTTGTCAAATATTACAGCCGCGATGTTAGATTGGGTTACGTTAGGTTATATTACGTTGTTGACGTATATAAAGGTCCCACGGAGGCGTAGATGCCAACTCGCCAGGAATGTTGTGAAATATTACCGCCGAGAGGTTAGGTTGGGTTACGTTAGGTTATATTACGTTATTGATGTATATGAAGGTCCCACGGAGACGTAGAGGCCAACAAGCCAGGAATGTTGCCAAATATTACCGCCGAGATGTGAGGTTGGGTTAGGTTAGGTTATATTACGTTATTGATGTATATAAAGGTCCCACGGAGACGTAGAAGCCAACTCGCCGGGATTGTTGTCAAATATTACAGCCGCGATGTTAGATTGGGTTAGGTTAGGTTATAATACGTTATTGATGTATATAAAGGTCCCAGGGAGACGTAGAGGCCAACAAACCAAGAATGTTGCCAAATATTACCGCCGAGATGTGAGGTTGGGTTAGGTTAGGTTATATTACGTTCTTGATGTATATGAAGGTCCCACGGAGACGTAGAGGCCAACTCGCAAGGTATGTGTTCAAATATTACCGCCGAGATGATAGGTTGGGTTAGGTTAGGTTATATTTCGTTATTGATGTATATGAAGGTCATACGGAGACGTAGAGGCCAACTCGCCAGGAATGTTGTGAAATTTTACAGCCGCGATGTTAGATTGGGTTACGTTAGGTTATATTACGTTATTGACGTATATAAAGGTCCCACGGAGACGTAGAGGCCAACTCGCCAGGAATGTTGTGAAATATTACCGCCGAGAGGTTAGGTTGGGTTAGGATACGTTATATTACGTTATTGATGTACATGAGGGGCCCACGGAGACGTAGAGGCCAACACGCCAGGAATGTTGACAAATATTACCGCCGAGATGATGGGTTGGGTTAGGTTAGGTTATATTTCGTTATTGATGTATATGAAGGCCCCACGGAGACGTAGATGCCAACTCGCCGGGAATGCTGTCAAATAATAGCGCCGAGGGGTTAGGTTGGGTCAGGTTAGGTTATATTACGTTATTGCCGTATATAAAGGTCCCACGGAGACGTAGAGGCCAACATGCCAGGAATGTTGGTCAAATATTACAGCCGCGATGTTAGATTGGGTTAGGTTTGGTTATATTACGTTATTGTTGTATATAAAGGTCCCACGGAGACGTAGAGGCCAACTCGCCGGGAATGTTGTCAAATATTACAGCCGCGATGTCAGATTGGGTTACGTTAGGTTATATTACGTTATTGACGTATATAAAGGTCCCACGGAAACGTAGAGGCCAACTCGCCAGGAATGTTGTCAAATATTACCGCCGAAATGTTAGGTTGGGTTAGGTTAGGTTATATTAAGTTATTGATGTATATGAAGATCCCACGGAGACGCAGAGGCCAACTCGCCTGGAATGTTGTCAAATATTACAGCCGCGATGTTAGATTGGGTTAGGTTAGGTTATATTACGTTATTGATGTATATGAAGATCCCACGGAGACGTAGAGGCCAACTCGCCAGGAATGTTGTCAAATATTACCGCCGAGATGATAGGTTGGGTTAGGTTAGGTTATATTACGTTATTGATTTATATGAAGGACCCACGTAGACGTAGGGGCCAACTCGTCAGGAATATTGTCAAATATTACCGCCGAGATGATAGGTTGGATTAGCTTAGGTTATATTACGTTATTGATGTATATAAAAGTCCCACGGAGACGTAGAAGCCAACAAGCCAGGAATGTTGGTCAAATATTACAGCCGCGATGTTAGATTGGGTTAGGTTAGGTTATATTACGTTATTGTTGTATATAAAGGTCCCATGGAGACGTAGAGGCCAACTCGCCAGGTATGTGGTCAAATATAACCGTCGAGATGATAGGTTGTGTTAGGTTTGGTTATATTTCGTTATTAATGTATATGAAGGTCCCACGGAGACGTAGAGTCCAACTCGCCAGGAATGTTGTCAAATATTACAGCCGCGATGTTAGATTGGGTTACGTTAGGTTATATTACGTTGTTGACGTATATAAAGGTCCCACGGAGGCGTAGATGCCAACTCGCCAGGAATGTTGTGAAATATTACCGCCGAGATGTGAGGTTGGGTTAGGTTAGGTTATATTACGTTATTGATGTATATAAAGGTCCCACGGAGACGTAGAGGCCAACAAGCCAGGAATGTTGCCAAATATTACCGCCGAGATGTGAGGTTGGCTTAGGTTAGGTTATATTACGTTCTTGATGTATATGAAGGTCCCACGGAGACGTAGAGTCCAACTCGCCAGGAATGTTGTCAAATATTACAGCCGCGATGTTAGATTGGGTTACGTTAGGTTATATTACGTTATTGACGTATATAAAGGTCCCACGGAGGCGTAGATGCCAACTCGCCAGGAATGTTGTGAAATATTACCTCCGAGAGGTTAGGTTGGGTTAGGTTACGTTATATTACGTTATTGATGTACATGAGGGGCCCACGGAGACGTAGAGGCCAACAAGCCAGGAATGTTGCCAAATATTACCGCCGTGATGATAGGTTGGGTTAGTTTAGGTTATATTTCGTTATTGATGTATATGAAGGTCCCACGGAGACGTAGAGGCCAACAAGCCAGGAATGTTGCCAAATATTACCGCCGAGATGTGAGGTTGGCTTAGGTTAGGTTATATTACGTTCTTGATGTATATGAAGGTCCCACGGAGACGTAGAGGCCAACTCGCAAGGTATGTGTTCAAATATTACCGCCGAGATGATGGGTTGGGTTAGGTTAGGTTATATTTCGTTATTGACGTATATAAAGGTCCCACGGAGACGTAGAGGCCAACTCGCCAGGAATGTTGTGAAATATTACCGCCGAGATGATAGGTTGGGTTAGGTTAGGTTATATTACGTTATTGATGTATATGAAGGGCCCACGTAGACGTAGGGGCCAACTCGTCAGGAATATTGTCAAATATTACCGCCGAGATGATAGGTTGGATTAGGTTAGTTTATATTAAGTTATTGATGTATATGAAGATCCCACGGAGACGCAGAGGCCAACCCGCCAGGTATGTGGTCAAATATTACCGCCGAGATGATAGGTTGGGTTAGGTTTGGTTATATTTCGTTATTGATGTATATAAAGGTCCCACGGAGACGGAGAGGCCAACATGCCAGGAATGTTGGTCAAATATTACAGCCGCGATGTTAGATTGGGTTAGGTTAGGTTATATTACGTTATTGATGTATATGAAGGACCCACGTAGACGTAGGGGCCAACTCGCCAGGAATGTTGTCACATATTACCGCCGAGATGATAGGTTGGGTTAGGTTAGGTTATATTACGTTCTTGATGTATATAAAGGTCCCACGCAGACGTAGAGGCCAACCCGCCAGGAATGTTGTCAAATATTACCGCCGAGATGATAGGTTGGGTTAGGTTAGGTTATATTTCGTTATTGATATATATGAAGGTCCCACGGAGACGTAGAGGCCAACTCGCCGGGATTGTTGCCAAATATTACCGCCGCGATGTTAGATTGGGTTAGGTTAGGTTAGATTACGTTATTGACGTATATAAAGGTCCCACGGACACGGAGAGGCCAACATGCCAGGAATGTTGGTCAAATATTACAGCCGCGATGTTAGATTGGGTAAAGTTAGGTTATATTACGTTATTGTTGTATATGAAGGACCCACGTAGACGTAGGGGCCAACTCGTCAGGAATATTGTCAAATATTACCGCCGAGATGATAGGTTGGATTAGGTTAGGTTATATTAAGTTATTGATGTATATGAAGATCCCACGGAGACGCAGAGGCCAACCCGCCAGGTATGTGGTCAAATATTACCGCCGAGATGATAGGTTGGGTTAGGTTTGGTTATATTTCGTTATTAATGTATATGAAGGTCCCACGGAGATGTAGAGTCCAACTCGCCAGGAATGTTGTCAAATATTACAGCCGCGATGTTAGATTGGGTTACGTTAGGTTATATTACGTTATTGACGTATATAAAGTTCCCACGGAGACGTAGAAGCCAACTCGCCAGGAATGTTGTGAAATATTACCGCCGAGAGGTTAGGTTGGGTTAGGATACGTTATATTACGTTATTGATGTACATGAGGGGCCCACGGAGACGTAGAGGCCAACACGCCAGGAATGTTGCCAAATATTACCGCCGAGATGATGGGTTGGGTTAGGTTAGGTTATATTTCGTTATTGATGTATATGAAGGTCCCACGGAGACGTAGATGCCAACTCGCCGGTAATGCTGTCAAATAATAGCGCCGAGGGGTTAGTTTGGGTCAGGTTAGGTTATATTACGTTATTGATGTATATGAAGATCCCACGGAGACGTAGAGGCCAACTCGCCAGGTATATGGTCAAATATTACCGCCGAGATGATAGGTTGGGCTAGGTTTGGTTATATTTCGTTGTTGATGTATATGAAGGTCCCACAGAGACGTAGAGGCCAACATGCCAGGAATGTTGTCAAATATTACAGCCGCGATGTTAGATTGGGCTAGGTTAGGTTATATTACGTTATTGATGTATATAAAGGACCCACGGAGACGTAGAGGCCAACTCGCCAGGAATGTCGTCAAATATTACCGCCGAGATGATAGGTTGGGTTAGGTTAGGTTATATTACGTTCTTGATGTATATAAAGGTCCCACGCAGACGTAGAGGCCAACCCGCCAGGAATGTTGTCAAATATTACCGGCGAGATGATAGTTTGGGTTAGGTTAGGTTATATTTCGTTATTGATATATATGAAGGTCCCACGGAGACGTAGAGACCAACTCGCCGGGACTGTTGCCAAATATTACCGCCGCGATGTCAGATTGGGTTAGGTTAGGTTAGATTACGTTATTGACGTATATAAAGGTCCCACGGAGACGGAGAGGCCAACATGCCAGGAATGTTGGTCAAATATTACAGCCGCGATGTTAGATTGGGTTAGGTTAGGTTATATTACGTTATTGATGTATATGAAGGACCCACGTAGACGTAGGGGCCAATTCGCCAGGAATGTTGTCACATATTACCGCCGAGATGATAGGTTGGGTTAGGTTAGGTTATATTACGTTCTTGATGTATATAAAGGTCCCACGCAGACGTAGAGGCCAACCCGCCAGGAATGTTGTCAAATATTACCGCCGAGATGATAGGTTGGGTTAGGTTAGGTTATATTTCGTTATTGATATATATGAAGGTCCCACGGAGACGTAGAGGCCAACTCGCCGGGATTGCTGCCAAATATTACCGCCGCGATGTTAGATTGGGTTAGGTTAGGTTAGATTACGTTATTGACGTATATAAAGGTCCCACGGAGACGAAGAGGCCAACATGCCAGGAATGTTGGTCAAATATTACAGCCGCGATGTTAGATTGGGTTAAGTTAGGTTATATTACGTTATTGTTGTATATGAAGGACCCACGTAGACGTAGGGGCCAACTCGTCAGGAATATTGTCAAATATTACCGCCGAGATGATAGGTTGGGTTAGGTTAGGTTATATTACGTTCTTGATGTATATAAAGGTCCCAAAGGACGTAGAGGCCTACCCGCCAGGAATGTGGTCAAATATTAGTGCACAGATGTTAGGTTGGTTTAGGTTAGGTTGCATTTCGTTATTGATGTATATGAAGGTCCCACGGAGACGTAGAGGCCAACTCGCCAGGAATGTTGTCAAATATTACAGCCGCGATGTTAGATTGGGTTAGGTTAAGTTATAATACGTTATTGATGTATATGAAGATCCCACGGAGACGCAGAGGCCAACCCACCAGGTATGTGGTCAAATATTACCGCCGAGATGATAGGTTGGGTTAGGTTTGGTTATATTTCGTTATTAATGTATATGAAGGTCCCACGGAGATGTAGAGTTCAACTCGCCAGGAATGTTGTCAAATGTTACAGCCGCGATGTTTGATTGGGTTACGTTAGGTTATATTACGTTATTGACGTATATAAAGGTCCCACGGAGACGTAGAGGCCAACTCGCCAGGAATGTTGTGAAATATTACCGCCGAGATGATGGGTTGGGTTAGGTTAGGTTATATTTCGTTATTGATGTATATGAAGGACCCACGTAGACGTAGGGGCCAACTCGCCAGGAATGTTGTCACATATTACCGCCGAGATGATAGGTTGGGTTAGGTTAGGTTATATTACGTTCTTGATGTATATAAAGGTCCCACGCAGACGTAGAGGCCAAACCGCCAGGAATGTTGTCAAATATTACCGCCGAGATGATAGGTTGGGTTAGGTTAGGTTATATTTCGTTATTGACATATATGAAGGTCCCACGGAGACGTAGAGGCCAACTCGCCGGGATTGCTGCCAAATATTACCGCCGAGATGATGGGTTGGGTTAGGTTAGGTTATATTTCGTTATTGATGTATATGAATGTCCCACGGAGACGTAGATGCCAACTCGCCGGGAATGCTGTCAAATAATAGCGCCGAGAGGTTAGATTGTGTCAGGTTAGGTTATATTACGTTATTGATGTATATGAAGATCCCACGGAGACGTAGAGGCCAACTCGCCAGGTATGTGGTCAAATATTACCGCCGAGATGACAGGTTGGGTTAGGTTTGGTTATATTTCGTTATTGATGTATATGAAGGTCCCACGGAGACGTAGAGGCCAACATGCCAGGAATGTTGTCAAATATTACAGCCGCGATGTTAGATTGGGCTAGGTTAGGTTATATTACGTTATTGATGTATATAAAGGTCCCACGGAGACGTAGAGGCCAACTCGCCAGGAATGTGGTCAAATATTACCGCCGAGATGATAGGTTGGGTTAGGTTAGGTTATATTACGTTATTGATGTATATAAAGGTCCCAAAGGACGTAGAGGCCTACTCGCCAGGAATGTGGTCAAATATTAGTGCCGAGATGTTAGGTTGGTTTAGGTTAGGTTGCATTTCGTTATTGATGTATATGAAGGTCCCACGGAGACGTAGAGGCCAACTCGCCGGGATTGCTGCCAAATATTACCGCCGCGATGTTAGATTGGGTTAGGTTAGGTTAGATTACGTTATTGACGTATATAAAGGTCCCACGGAGACGGAGAGGCCAACATGCCAGGAATGTTGGTCAAATATTACAGCCGCGATGTTAGATTGGGTTACGTTAGGTTATATTACGTTATTGACGTATATAAAGGTCCCACGGAGACGTAGAGGCCAACTCGTCAGGAATGTTGTGAAATATTACCGCCGAGAGGTTATGTTGGGTTAGGATACGTTATATTACGTTATTGATGTACATGAGGGGCCCACGGAGACGTAGAGGCCAACACGCCAGGAATGTTGCCAAATATTACCGCCGAGATGATGGGTTGGGTTAGGTTAGGTTATATTTCGTTATTGATGTATATGAAGGTCCCACGGAGACGTAGATGCCAACTCGCCGGGAATGCTGTCAAATAATAGCGCCGAGGGGTTAGGTTGTGTCAGGTTAGGTTATATTAAGTTATTGATGTATATGAAGATCCCACGGAGACGCAGAGGCCAACCCGCCAGGTATGTGGTCAAATATTACCGCCGAGATGATAGGTTGGGTTAGGTTTGGTTATATTTCGTTATTAATGTATATGAAGGTCCCACGGAGATGTAGAGTCCAACTCGCCAGGAATGTTGTCAAATATTACAGCCGCGATGTTAGATTGGGTTACGTTAGATTATATTACGTTATTGACGTATGTAAAGGTCCCACGGAGACGTAGAGGCCAACTCGCCAGGAATGTTGTGAAATATTACCGCCGAGAGGTTAGGTTGGGTTAGGATACGTTATATTACGTTATTGATGTACATGAGGGGCCCACGGAGACGTAGAGGCCAACACGCCAGGAATGTTGCCAAATATTACCGCCGAGATGATGGGTTGGGTTAGGTTAGGTTATATTACGTTCTTGATGTATATAAAGGTCCCACGCAGACGTAGAGGCCAACCCGCCAGGAATGTTGTCAAATATTACCGCCGAGATGATAGGTTGGGTTAGGTTAGGTTATATTTCGTTATAGATATATATGAAGGTCCCACGGAGACGTAGAGGCCAACTCGCCGGGATTGCTGCCAAATATTACCGCCGCGATGTTAGATTGGGTTAGGTTAGGTTAGATTACGTTATTGACGTATATAAAGGTCCCACGGAGACGAAGAGGCCAACATGCCAGGAATGTTGGTCAAATATTACAGCCGCGATGTTAGATTGGTTTAAGTTAGGTTATATTACGTTATTGTTGTATATGAAGGACCCACGTAGACGTAGGGGCCAACTCGTCAGGAATATTGTCAAATATTACCGCCGAGATGATGGGTTGGGTTAGGTTAGGTTATATTTCGTTCTTGATGTATATGAAGGACCCACGTAGACGTAGGGGCCAACTCGCCAGGAATGTTGTCACATATTACCGCCGAGATGATAGGTTGGGTTAGGTCAGGTTATATTACGTTATTGATGTATATGAAGATCCCACGGAGACGTAGAGGCCAACTCGCCAGGTATGTGGTCAAATATTACCGCCGAGATGATAGGTTGGGTTAGGTTAGGTTATATTACGTTATTGATGTATATAAAGGTCCCAAAGGACGTAGAGGCCTACTCGCCAGGAATGTGGTCAAATATTAGTGCCGAGATGTTAGGTTGCTTTAGGTTAGGTTGCATTTCGTTATTGATGTATATGAAGGTCCCACGGAGACGTAGCGGCCAACTCGCCAGGAATGTTGTCAAATATTACAGCCGCGATGTTAGATTGGGTTAGGTTAGGTTATAATACGTTATTGATGTATATAAAGGTCCCACGGAGACGTAGAGGCCAACAAGCCAAGAATGTTGCCAAATATTACCGCCGACTTGTTAGGTTGGGTTAGGCTAGGTTATATTACGTTCTTGATGCATATAAAGGTCCCACGCAGACGTAGAGGCCAAATCGCCAGGTATGTGGTCAAATATTACCGCCGAGAGGTTAGGTTGTGTTAGGTTACGTTATATTACGTTATTGATGTACATGAGGGGCCCACGGAGACGTAGAGGCCAACAAGCCAGGAATCTTGCCAAATATTACCGCCGAGATGATAGGTTGGGTTAGGTTAGGTTATATTTCGTTATTGATGTATATGAAGGTCCCACGGAGACGTAGAGGCCAACTCGCCAGGTATGTGGTCAAATATTACCGCCGAGATGATAGGTTGGGTTAGGTTAGGTTATATTACGTTATTGATGTATATAAAGGTCCCAAAGGACGTAGAGGCCTACTCGCCAGGAATGTGGTCAAATATTAGTGCCGAGATGTTAGGTTGCTTTAGGTTAGGTTGCATTTCGTTATTGATGTATATGAAGGTCCCACGGAGACGTAGCGGCCAACTCGCCAGGAATGTTGTCAAATATTACAGCCGCGATGTTAGATTGGGTTAGGTTAGGTTATAATACGTTATTGATGTATATAAAGGTCCCACGGAGACGTAGAGGCCAACAAGCCAAGAATGTTGCCAAATATTACCGCCGACTTGTTAGGTTGGGTTAGGCTAGGTTATATTACGTTCTTGATGCATATAAAGGTCCCACGCAGACGTAGAGGCCAAATCGCCAGGTATGTGGTCAAATATTACCGCCGAGAGGTTAGGTTGTGTTAGGTTACGTTATATTACGTTATTGATGTACATAAGGGGCCCACGGAGACGTAGAGGCCAACAAGCCAGGAATCTTGCCAAATATTACCGCCGAGATGATAGGTTGGGTTAGGTTAGGTTATATTTCGTTATTGATGTATATGAAGGTCCCACGGAGACGTAGAGGCCAACTCGCCAGGTATGTTGTCAAATATTACCGCCGAGATGATAGGTTGGGTTAGGTTTGGTTATATTTCGTTATTGATCTATATGAAGGTCCCACGGAGACGTAGAGGCCAACATGCCAGGAATGTTGTCAAATATTACAGCCGCGATGTTAGATTGGGCTAGGTTAGGTTATATTAGGTTATTGATGTATATAAAGGTCCCACGATGACGTAGAGGCCAACTCGCCAGGAATGTCGTCAAATATTACCGCCGAGATGATAGGTTGGATTAGGTTAGGTTATATTACGTTATTGATGTATATGAAGGTCCCACGGAGACGTAGAGGCCAACAAGCCAGGAATGTTGCCAAATATTACCGCCGAGATGTGAGGTTGGGTTAGGTTAGGTTATATTACGTTATTGATGTATATAATGGTCCCACGGAGACGTAGAGGCCAACAAACCAAGAATGTTGCCAAATATTACCGCCGACTTGTTAGGTTGGGTTAGGTTAGGTTATATTACGTTCTTGATGTATATAAAGGTCCCAAAGGACGTAGAGGCCTACCCCCCAGGAATGTGGTCAAATATTAGTGCCCAGATGTTAGGTTGGTTTAGGTTAGGTTGCATTTCGTTATTGATGTATATGAAGGTCCCACGGAGACGTAGAGGCCAACTCGCCAGGAATGTTGTCAAATATTACAGCCGCGATGTTAGATTGGGTTAGGTTAGGTTATAATACGTTATTGATGTATATGAAGATCCCACGGAGACGCAGAGGCCAACACGCCAGGAATGTGGTCAAATATTACCGCCGAGATGACAGGTTGGGTTAGGTTTGGTTATATTTCGTTATTGATGTATATGAAGGTCCCACGGAGATGTAGAGTTCAACATGCCAGGAATGTTGCCAAATATAACCGCCGAGATGATGGGTTGGGTTAGGTTAGGTTATATTTCGTTATTGATGTATATGAAGGTCCCACGGAGACGTAGAGACCAACTCGCCGGGATTGTTGCCAAATATTACCGCCGCGATGTTAGATTGGGTTAGGTTAGGTTATATTACGTTATTGATGTATATGAAGGACCCACGTAGACGTAGGGGCCAACTCGCCAGGAATGTTGTCACATATTACCGCCGAGATGATAGGTTGTGTTAGGTTAGGTTATATTACGTTCTTGATGTACATAAAGGTCCCACGCAGACGTAGAGGCCAACCCGCCAGGAATGTTGTCAAATATTACCGCCGAGATGATAGGTTGGGTTAGGTTAGGTTATATTTCGTTATTGATATATATGAAGGTCCCACGGAGACGTAGAGGCCAACTCGCCGGGATTGCTGCCAAATATTACCGCCGAGATGATGGGTTGGGTTAGGTTAGGTTATATTTCGTTATTGATGTATATGAAGATCCCACGGAGACGTAGAGGCCAACTCGCCAGGTATGTGGTCAAATATTACCGCCGAGATGAGAGGTTGGGTTAGGTTTGGTTATATTTCGTTATTGATGTATATGAAGGTCCCACGGAGACGTAGAGGCCAACATGCCAGGAATGTTGTCAAATATTACAGCCGCGATGTTAGATTGGGCTAGGTTAGGTTATATTACGTTATTGATGTATATAAAGGTCCCACGGAGACGTAGAGGCCAACTCGCCAGGAATGTGGTCAAATATTACCGCCGAGATGATAGGTTGGGTTAGGTTAGGTTATATTACGTTATTGATGTATATAAAGGTCCCAAAGGACGTAGAAGCCTACTCGCCAGGAATGTGGTCAAATATTAGTGCCGAGATGTTAGGTTGGTTTAGGTTAGGTTGCATTTCGTTATTGATGTATATGAAGGTCCCACGGAGACGTAGCGGCCAACTCGCCAGGAATGTTGTCAAATATTACAGCCGCGATGTTAGATTGGGTTAGGTTAGGTTATAATACGTTATTGATGTATATAAAGGTCCCACGGAGACGTAGAGGCCAACAAGCCAAGAATGTTGCCAAATATTACCGCCGACTTGTTAGGTTGGGTTAGGTTAGGTTATATTACGTTCTTGATGTATATAAAGGTCCCACGCAGACGTAGGGGCCAAATCGCCAGGTATGTGGTCAAATATTACCGCCGAGAGGTTAGGTTGGGTTAGGTTACGTTATATTACGTTATTGATGTACATGAGGGGCCCACGGAGACGTAGAGGCCTACTCGCCAGGAATGTGGTCAAATATTAGTGCCGAGATGTTAGGTTGGTTTAGGTTAGGTTGCATTTCGTTATTGATGTATATGAAGGTCCCACGGAGACGTAGCGGCCAACTCGCCAGGAATGTTGTCAAATATTACAGCCGCGATGTTAGATTGGGTTAGGTTAGGTTATAATACGTTATTGATGTATATAAAGGTCCCACGGAGACGTAGAGGCCAACAAGCCAAGAATGTTGCCAAATATTACCGCCGACTTGTTAGGTTGGGTTAGGTTAGGTTATATTACGTTCTTGATGTATATAAAGGTCCCACGCAGACGTAGAGGCCAAATCGCCAGGTATGTGGTCAAATATTACCGCCGAGAGGTTAGGTTGGGTTAGGTTACGTTATATTACGTTATTGATGTACATGAGGGGCCCACGGAGACGTAGAGGCCAACAAGCCAGGAATCTTGCCAAATATTACCGCCGAGATGATGGGTTGGGTTAGGTTAGGTTATATTTCGTTATTGATGTATATGAAGATCCCACGGAGACGTAGAGGCCAACTCGCCAGGTATGTGGTCAAATATTACCGCCGAGATGAGAGGTTGGGTTAGGTTTGGTTATATTTCGTTATTGATGTATATGAAGGTCCCACGGAGACGTAGAGGCCAACATGCCAGGAATGTTGTCAAATATTACAGCCGCGATGTTAGATTGGGCTAGGTTAGGTTATATTACGTTATTGATGTATATAAAGGTCCCACGGAGACGTAGAGGCCAACTCGCCAGGAATGTGGTCAAATATTACCGCCGAGATGATAGGTTGGGTTAGGTTAGGTTATATTACGTTATTGATGTATATAAAGGTCCCAAAGGACGTAGAAGCCTACTCGCCAGGAATGTGGTCAAATATTAGTGCCGAGATGTTAGGTTGGTTTAGGTTAGGTTGCATTTCGTTATTGATGTATATGAAGGTCCCACGGAGACGTAGCGGCCAACTCGCCAGGAATGTTGTCAAATATTACAGCCGCGATGTTAGATTGGGTTAGGTTAGGTTATAATACGTTATTGATGTATATAAAGGTCCCACGGAGACGTAGAGGCCAACAAGCCAAGAATGTTGCCAAATATTACCGCCGACTTGTTAGGTTGGGTTAGGTTAGGTTATATTACGTTCTTGATGTATATAAAGGTCCCACGCAGACGTAGGGGCCAAATCGCCAGGTATGTGGTCAAATATTACCGCCGAGAGGTTAGGTTGGGTTAGGTTACGTTATATTACGTTATTGATGTACATGAGGGGCCCACGGAGACGTAGAGGCCTACTCGCCAGGAATGTGGTCAAATATTAGTGCCGAGATGTTAGGTTGGTTTAGGTTAGGTTGCATTTCGTTATTGATGTATATGAAGGTCCCACGGAGACGTAGCGGCCAACTCGCCAGGAATGTTGTCAAATATTACAGCCGCGATGTTAGATTGGGTTAGGTTAGGTTATAATACGTTATTGATGTATATAAAGGTCCCACGGAGACGTAGAGGCCAACAAGCCAAGAATGTTGCCAAATATTACCGCCGACTTGTTAGGTTGGGTTAGGTTAGGTTATATTACGTTCTTGATGTATATAAAGGTCCCACGCAGACGTAGAGGCCAAATCGCCAGGTATGTGGTCAAATATTACCGCCGAGAGGTTAGGTTGGGTTAGGTTACGTTATATTACGTTATTGATGTACATGAGGGGCCCACGGAGACGTAGAGGCCAACAAGCCAGGAATCTTGCCAAATATTACCGCCGAGATGATAGGTTGGGTTAGGTTAGGTTATATTTCGTTATTGATGTATATGAAGGTCCCACGGAGACGTAGAGGCCAACTCGCCAGGTATGTTGTCAAATATTACCGCCGAGATGATAGGTTGGGTTAGGTTTGTTTATATTTCGTTATTGATCTATATGAAGGTCCCACGGAGACGTAGAGGCCAACATGCCAGGAATGTTGTCAAATATTACAGCCGCGATGTTAGATTGGGCTAGGTTAGGTTATATTACGTTATTGATGTATATAAAGGTCCCACGGAGACGTAGAGGCCAACTCGACAGGAATGTCGTCAAATATTACCGCCGAGATGATAGGTTGGATTAGGTTAGGTTATATTACGTTATTGATGTATATGAAGGACCCACGTAGACGTAGGGGCCAACTCGTCAGGAATATTGTCAAATATTACCGCCGAGATGATAGGTTGGATTAGGTTAGGTTATAATACGTTATTGATGTATATGAAGGTCCCACGGAGACGTAGAGGCCAACAAGCCAAGAATGTTGCCAAATATTACCGCCGACTTGTTAGGTTGGGTTAGGTTAGGTTATATTACGTTCTTGATGTATATAAAGGTCCCACGCAGACGTAGAGGCCAACCCGCCAGGAATGTTGTCAAATATTACCGGCGAGATGACAGGTTGGGTTAGGTTTGGTTATATTTCGTTATTGATGTATATGAAGGTCCCACGGAGACGTAGCGGCCAACTCGCCAGGAATGTTGTCACATATTACCGCCGAGATGATAGGTTGGGTTAGGTTAGGTTATATTACGTTCTTGATGTATATAAAGGTCCCACGCAGACGTAGAGGCCAACCCGCCAGGAATGTTTTCAAATATTACCGCCGAGATGATAGGTTGGGTTAGGTTAGGTTATATTTCGTTATTGATATATATGAAGGTCCCACGGAGACGTAGAGGCCAACTCGCCGGGATTGCTGTCAAATATTACCGCCGAGATGATGGGTTGGGTTAGGTTAGGTTATATTTCGTTATTGATGTATATGAAGATCCCACGGAGACGTAGAGGCCAACTCGCCAGGTATGTGGTCAAATATTACCGCCGAGATGAGAGGTTGGGTTAGGTTTGGTTATATTTCGTTATTGATGTATATGAAGGTCCCACGGAGACGTAGAGGCCAACAAGCCAGGAATGTTGCCAAATATTACCGCCGAGATGTGAGGTTGGGTTAGGTTAGGTTATATTACGTTATTGATGTATATAATGGTCCCACGGAGACGTAGAGGCCAACAAACCAAGAATGTTGCCAAATATTACCGCCGACTTGTTAGGTTGGGTTAGGATAGGTTATATTACGTTCTTGATGTATATAAAGGTCCCAAAGGACGTAGAGGCCTACCCGCCAGGAATGTGGTCAAATATTAGTGCCCAGATGTTAGGTTGGTTTAGGTTAGGTTGCATTTCGTTATTGATGTATATGAAGGTCCCACGGAGACGTAGAGGCCAACTCGCCAGGAATGTTGTCAAATATTACAGCCGCGATGTTAGATTGGGTTAGGTTAGGTTATAATACGTTATTGATGTATATGAAGATCCCACGGAGACGCAGAGGCCATCCCACCAGGTTTGTGGTCAAATATTACCGCCGAGATGATAGGTTGGGTTAGGTTTGGTTATATTTCGTTATTAATGTATATGAAGGTCCCACGGAGATGTAGAGTTCAACTCACCAGGAATGTTGTCAAATATTACAGCCGCGATGTTAGATTGGGTTACGTTAGGTTATATTACGTTATTGACGTATATAAAGGTCCCACGGAGACGTAGAGGCCAACTCGCCAGGAATGTTGTGAAATATTACCGCTGAGAGGTTAGGTTGGGTTAGGATACGTTATATTACGTTATTGATGTACATGAGGGGCCCACGGAGACGTAGAGGCCAACACGCCAGGAATGTGGTCAAATATTACCGCCGAGATGACAGGTTGGGTTAGGTTTGGTTATATTTCGTTATTGATGTATATGAAGGTCCCACGGAGACGTAGAGGCCAACATGCCAGGAATGTTGCCAAATATAACCGCCGAGATGATGGGTTGGGTTAGGTTAGGTTATATTTCGTTATTGATGTGTATGAAGGTCCCACGGAGACGTAGAGACCAACTCGCCGGGATTGTTGCCAAATATTACCGCCGCGATGTTAGATTGGGTTAGGTTAGGTTATATTACGTTATTGATGTATATGAAGGACCCACGTAGACGTAGGGGCCAACTCGCCAGGAATGTTGTCACATATTACCGCCGAGATGATAGGTTGGGTTAGGTTAGGTTATATTACGTTCTTGATGTATATAAAGGTCCCACGCAGACGTAGAGGCCAACCCGCCAGGAATGTTTTCAAATATTACCGCCGAGATGATAGGTTGGGTTAGGTTAGGTTATATTTCGTTATTGATATATATGAAGGTCCCACGGAGACGTAGAGGCCAACTCGACGGGATTGCTGCCAAATATTACCGCCGAGATGATGGGTTGGGTTAGGTTAGGTTATATTTCGTTATTGTTGTATATGAAGATCCCACGGAGACGTAGAGGCCAACTCGCCAGGTATGTGGTCAAATATTACCGCCGAGATGAGAGGTTGGGTTAGGTTTGGTTATATTTCGTTATTGATGTATATGAAGGTCCCACGGAGACGTAGAGGCCAACAAGCCAGGAATGTTGCCAAATATTACCGCCGAGATGTGAGGTTGGGTTAGGTTAGGTTATATTACGTTATTGATGTATATAATGGTCCCACGGAGACGTAGAGGCCAACAAACCAAGAATGTTGCCAAATATTACCGCCGACTTGTTAGGTTGGGTTAGGATAGGTTATATTACGTTCTTGATGTATATAAATGTCCCAAAGGACGTAGAGGCCTACCCGCCAGGAATGTGGTCAAATATTAGTGCCCAGATGTTAGGTTGGTTTAGGTTAGGTTGCATTTCGTTATTGATGTATATGAAGGTCCCACGGAGACGTAGAGGCCAACTCGCCAGGAATGTTGTCAAATATTACAGCCGCGATGTTAGATTGGGTTAGGTTAGGTTATAGTACGTTATTGATGTATATGAAGATCCCACGGAGACGCAGAGGCCAACCCACCAGGTTTGTGGTCAAATATTACCGCCGAGATGATAGGTTGGGTTAGGTTTGGTTATATTTCGTTATTAATGTATATGAAGGTCCCACGGAGATGTAGAGTTCAACTGACCAGGAATGTTGTCAAATATTACAGCCGCGATGTTAGATTGGGTTACGTTAGGTTATATTACGTTATTTACGTATATAAAGGTCCCACGGAGACGTAGAGGCCAACTCGCCAGGAATGTTGTGAAATATTACCGCTTAGAGGTTAGGTTGGGTTAGGATACGTTATATTACGTTATTGATGTACATGAGGGGCCCACGGAGACGTAGAGGCCAACACGCCAGGAATGTGGTCAAATATTACCGCCGAGATGTGAGGTTGGGTTAGGTTAGGTTATATTACGTTATTGATGTATATAATGGTCCCACGGAGACGTAGAGGCCAACAAACCAAGAATGTTGCCAAATATTACCGCCGACTTGTTAGGTTGGGTTAGGATAGGTTATATTACGTTCTTGATGTATATAAAGGTCCCAAAGGACGTAGAGGCCTACCCGCCAGGAATGTGGTCAAATATTAGTGCCCAGATGTTAGGTTGGTTTAGATTAGGTTGCATTTCGTTATTGATGTATATGAAGGTCCCACGGAGACGTAGAGGCCAACTCGCCAGGAATGTTGTCAAATATTACAGCCGCGATGTTAGATTGGGTTAGGTTAGGTTATAATACGTTATTGATGTATATGAAGATCCCACGGAGACGCAGAGGCCAACCCACCAGGTTTGTGGTCAAATATTACCGCCGAGATGATAGGTTGGGTTAGGTTTGGTTATATTTCGTTATTAATGTATATGAAGGTCCCACGGAGATGTAGAGTTCAACTCACCAGGAATGTTGTCAAATATTACAGCCGCGATGTTAGATTGGGTTACGTTAGGTTATATTACGTTATTTACGTATATAAAGGTCCCACGGAGACGTAGAGGCCAACTCGCCAGGAATGTTGTGAAATATTACCGCTGAGAGGTTAGGTTGGGTTAGGATACGTTATATTACGTTATTGATGTACATGAGGGGCCCACGGAGACGTAGAGGCCAACACGCCAGGAATGTGGTCAAATATTACCGCCGAGATGACAGGTTGGGTTAGGTTTGGTTATATTTCGTTATTGATGTATATGAATGTCCCACGGAGACGTAGAGGCCAACATGCCAGGAATGTTGCCAAATATAACCGCCGAGATGATGGGTTGGGTTAGGTTAGGTTATATTTCGTTATTGATGTATATGAAGGTCCCACGGAGACGTAGAGACCAACTCGCCGGGATTGTTGCCAAATATTACCGCCGCGATGTTAGATTGGGTTAGGTTAGGTTATATTACGTTATTGACGTATATAAAGGTCCCACGGAGACGTAGAGGCCAACTCGCCAGGAATGTTGTGAAATATTACCGCTGAGAGGTTAGGTTGGGTTAGGATACGTTATATTACGTTATTGATGTACATGAGGGGCCCACGGAGACGTAGAGGCCAACACGCCAGGAATGTGGTCAAATATTACCGCCGAGATGACAGGTTGGGTTAGGTTTGGTTATATTTCGTTATTGATGTATATGAAGGTCCCACGGAGACGTAGAGGCCAACATGCCAGGAATGTTGCCAAATATAACCGCCGAGATGATGGGTTGGGTTAGGTTAGGTTATATTTCGTTATTGATGTGTATGAAGGTCCCACGGAGACGTAGAGACCAACTCGCCGGGATTGTTGCCAAATATTACCGCCGCGATGTTAGATTGGGTTAGGTTAGGTTATATTACGTTATTGATGTATATGAAGGACCCACGTAGACGTAGGGGCCAACTCGCCAGGAATGTTGTCACATATTACCGCCGAGATGATAGGTTGGGTTAGGTTAGGTTATATTACGTTCTTGATGTATATAAAGGTCCCACGCAGACGTAGAGGCCAACCCGCCAGGAATGTTTTCAAATATTACCGCCGAGATGATAGGTTGGGTTAGGTTAGGTTATATTTCGTTATTGATATATATGAAGGTCCCACGGAGACGTAGAGGCCAACTCGACGGGATTGCTGCCAAATATTACCGCCGAGATGATGGGTTGGGTTAGGTTAGGTTATATTTCGTTATTGATGTATATGAAGATCCCACGGAGACGTAGAGGCCAACTCGCCAGGTATGTGGTCAAATATTACCGCCGAGATGAGAGGTTGGGTTAGGTTTGGTTATATTTCGTTATTGATGTATATGAAGGTCCCACGGAGACGTAGAGGCCAACAAGCCAGGAATGTTGCCAAATATTACCGCCGAGATGTGAGGTTGGGTTAGGTTAGGTTATATTACGTTATTGATGTATATAATGGTCCCACGGAGACGTAGAGGCCAACAAACCAAGAATGTTGCCAAATATTACCGCCGACTTGTTAGGTTGGGTTAGGATAGGTTATATTACGTTCTTGATGTATATAAATGTCCCAAAGGACGTAGAGGCCTACCCGCCAGGAATGTGGTCAAATATTAGTGCCCAGATGTTAGGTTGGTTTAGGTTAGGTTGCATTTCGTTATTGATGTATATGAAGGTCCCACGGAGACGTAGAGGCCAACTCGCCAGGAATGTTGTCAAATATTACAGCCGCGATGTTAGATTGGGTTAGGTTAGGTTATAGTACGTTATTGATGTATATGAAGATCCCACGGAGACGCAGAGGCCAACCCACCAGGTTTGTGGTCAAATATTACCGCCGAGATGATAGGTTGGGTTAGGTTTGGTTATATTTCGTTATTAATGTATATGAAGGTCCCACGGAGATGTAGAGTTCAACTCACCAGGAATGTTGTCAAATATTACAGCCGCGATGTTAGATTGGGTTACGTTAGGTTATATTACGTTATTTACGTATATAAAGGTCCCACGGAGACGTAGAGGCCAACTCGCCAGGAATGTTGTGAAATATTACCGCTTAGAGGTTAGGTTGGGTTAGGATACGTTATATTACGTTATTGATGTACATGAGGGGCCCACGGAGACGTAGAGGCCAACACGCCAGGAATGTGGTCAAATATTACCGCCGAGATGACAGGTTGGGTTAGGTTTGGTTATATTTCGTTATTGATGTATATGAAGGTCCCACGGAGACGTAGAGTCCAACATGCCAGGAATGTTGCCAAATATAACCGCCGAGATGATGGGTTGGGTTAGGTTAGGTTATATTTCGTTATTGATGTATATGAAGGTCCCACGGAGACGTAGAGACCAACTCGCCGGGATTGTTGCCAAATATTACCGCCGCGATGTTAGATTGGGTTAGGTTAGGTTATATTACGTTATTGATGTATATGAAGGACCCACGTAGACGTAGGGGCCAACTCGCCAGGAATGTTGTCACATATTACCGCCGAGATGATAGGTTGGGTTAGGGTAGGTTATATTACGTTCTTGATGTATATAAAGGTCCCACGCAGACGTAGAGGCCAACCCGCCAGGAATGTTGTCAAATATTACCGCCGAGATGATAGGTTGGGTTAGGTTAGGTTATATTTCGTTATTGATATATATGAAGGTCCCACGGAGACGTAGAGGCCAACTCGCCGGGATTGCTGCCAAATATTACCGCCGAGATGATGGGTTGGGTTAGGTTAGGTTATATTTCGTTATTGATGTATATGAAGATCCCACGGAGACGTAGAGGCCAACTCGCCAGGTATGTGGTCAAATATTACCGCCGAGATGAGAGGTTGGGTTAGGTTTGGTTATATTTCGTTATTGATGTATATGAAGGTCCCACGGAGACGTAGAGGCCAACATGCCAGGAATGTTGTCAAATATTACAGCCGCGATGTTAGATTGGGCTAGGTTAGGTTATATTACGTTATTGATGTATATAAAGGTCCCACGGAGACGTAGAGGCCAACTCGCCAGGAATGTGGTCAAATATTACCGCCGAGATGATAGGTTGGGTTAGGTTAGGTTATATTACGTTATTGATGTATATAAAGGTCCCAAAGGACGTAGAGGCCTACTCGCCAGGAATGTGGTCAAATATTAGTGCCGAGATGTTAGGTTGGTTTAGGTTAGGTTGCATTTCGTTATTGATGTATATGAAGGTCCCACGGAGACGTAGCGGCCAACTCGCCAGGAATGTTGTCAAATATTACAGCCGCGATGTTAGATTGGGTTAGGTTAGGTTATATTACGTTATTGATGTATATAAAGGTCCCACGGAGACGTAGAGGCCAACAAGCCAAGAATGTTGCCAAATATTACCGCCGACTTGTTAGGTTGGGTTAGGTTAGGTTATATTTCGTTATTGATGTATATGAAGGTCCCACGGAGACGTAGAGGCCAACTCGCCAGGTATGTTGTCAAATATTACCGCCGAGATGATAGGTTGGGTTAGGTTTGTTTATATTTCGTTATTGATCAACATGAAGGTCCCACGGAGACGTAGAGGCCAACATGCCAGGAATGTTTTCAAATATTACCGCCGAGATGATAGGTTGGGTTAGGTTAGGTTATATTTCGTTATTGATATATATGAAGGTCCCACGGAGACGTAGAGGCCAACTCGCCGGGATTGCTGCCAAATATTACCGCCGAGATGATGGGTTGGGTTAGGTTAGGTTATATTTCGTTATTGATGTATATGAAGATCCCACGGAGACGTAGAGGCCAACTCGCCAGGTATGTGGTCAAATATTACCGCCGAGATGAGAGGTTGGGTTAGGTTTGGTTATATTTCGTTATTGATGTATATGAAGGTCCCACGGAGACGTAGAGGCCAACAAGCCAGGAATGTTGCCAAATATTACCGCCGAGATGTGAGGTTGGGTTAGGTTAGGTTATATTACGTTATTGATGTATATAATGGTCCCACGGAGACGTAGAGGCCAACAAACCAAGAATGTTGCCAAATATTACCGCCGACTTGTTAGGTTGGGTTAGGATAGGTTATATTACGTTCTTGATGTATATAAAGGTCCCAAAGGACGTAGAGGCCTACCCGCCAGGAATGTGGTCAAATATTAGTGCCCAGATGTTAGGTTGGTTTAGGTTAGGTTGCATTTCGTTATTGATGTATATGAAGGTCCCACGGAGACGTAGAGGCCAACTCGCCAGGAATGTTGTCAAATATTACAGCCGCGATGTTAGATTGGGTTAGGTTAGGTTATAGTACGTTATTGATGTATATGAAGATCCCACGGAGACGCAGAGGCCAACCCACCAGGTTTGTGGTCAAATATTACCGCCGAGATGATAGGTTGGGTTAGGTTTGGTTATATTTCGTTATTAATGTATATGAAGGTCCCACGGAGATGTAGAGTTCAACTCACCAGGAATGTTGTCAAATATTACAGCCGCGATGTTAGATTGGGTTACGTTAGGTTATATTACGTTATTTACGTATATAAAGGTCCCACGGAGACGTAGAGGCCAACTCGCCAGGAATGTTGTGAAATATTACCGCTGAGAGGTTAGGTTGGGTTAGGATACGTTATATTACGTTATTGATGTACATGAGGGGCCCACGGAGACGTAGAGGCCAACACGCCAGGAATGTGGTCAAATATTACCGCCGAGATGACAGGTTGGGTTAGGTTAGGTTATATTACGTTATTGATGTATATGAAGGACCCACGTAGACGTAGGGGCCAACTCGCCAGGAATGTTGTCACATATTACCGCCGAGATGATAGGTTGGGTTAGGTTAGGTTATATTACGTTCTTGATGTATATAAAGGTCCCACGCAGACGCAGAGGCCAACCCACCAGGTTTGTGGTCAAATATTACCGCCGAGATGATAGGTTGGGTTAGGTTTGGTTATATTTCGTTATTAATGTATATGAAGGTCCCACGGAGATGTAGAGTTCAACTCACCAGGAATGTTGTCAAATATTACAGCCGCGATGTTAGATTGGGTTACGTTAGGTTATATTACGTTATTTACGTATATAAAGGTCCCACGGAGACGTAGAGGCCAACTCGCCAGGAATGTTGTGAAATATTACCGCTGAGAGGTTAGGTTGGGTTAGGATACGTTATATTACGTTATTGATGTACATGAGGGGCCCACGGAGACGTAGAGGCCAACACGCCAGGAATGTGGTCAAATATTACCGCCGAGATGACAGGTTGGGTTAGGTTAGGTTATATTACGTTATTGATGTATATGAAGGACCCACGTAGACGTAGGGGCCAACTCGCCAGGAATGTTGTCACATATTACCGCCGAGATGATAGGTTGGGTTAGGTTAGGTTATATTACGTTCTTGATGTATATAAAGGTCCCACGCAGACGTAGAGGCCAACCCGCCAGGAATGTTGTCAAATATTACCGCCGAGATGATAGGTTGGGTTAGGTTAGGTTATATTTCGTTATTGATATATATGAAGGTCCCACGGAGACGTAGAGGCCAACTCGCCGGGATTGCTGCCAAATATTACCGCCGAGATGATGGGTTGGGTTAGGTTAGGTTATATTTCGTTATTGATGTATATGAAGATCCCACGGAGACGTAGAGGCCAACTCGCCAGGTATGTGGTCAAATATTACCGCCGAGATGAGAGGTTGGGCTAGGTTAGGTTATATTACGTTATTGATGTATATAAAGGTCCCACGGAGACGTAGAGGCCAACTCGCCAGGAATGTTGTGAAATATTACCGCTGAGAGGTTAGGTTGGGTTAGGATACGTTATATTACGTTATTGATGTACATGAGGGGCCCACGGAGACGTAGAGGCCAACACGCCAGGAATGTGGTCAAATGTTACCGCCGAGATGACAGGTTGGGTTAGGTTTGGTTATATTTCGTTATTGATGTATATGAAGGTCCCACGGAGACGTAGAGTCCAACATGCCAGGAATGTTGCCAAATATAACCGCCGAGATGATGGGTTGGGTTAGGTTAGGTTATATTTCGTTATTGATGTATATGAAGGTCCCACGGAGACGTAGAGACCAACTCGCCGGGATTGTTGCCAAATATTACCGCCGCGATGTTAGATTGGGTTAGGTTAGGTTATATTACGTTATTGATGTATATGAAGGACCCACGTAGACGTAGGGGCCAACTCGCCAGGAATGTTGTCACATATTACCGCCGAGATGATAGGTTGGGTTAGGTTAGGTTATATTACGTTCTTGATGTATATAAAGGTCCCACGCAGACGTAGAGGCCAACCCGCCAGGAATGTTGTCAAATATTACCGCCGAGATGATAGGTTGGGTTAGGTTAGGTTATATTTCGTTATTGATATATATGAAGGTCCCACGGAGACGTAGAGGCCAACTCGCCGGGATTGCTGCCAAATATTACCGCCGAGATGATGGGTTGGGTTAGGTTAGGTTATATTTCGTTATTGATGTATATGAAGATCCCACGGAGACGTAGAGGCCAACTCGCCAGGTATGTGGTCAAATATTACCGCCGAGATGAGAGGTTGGGTTAGGTTTGGTTATATTTCGTTATTGATGTATATGAAGGTCCCACGGAGACGTAGAGGCCAACATGCCAGGAATGTTGTCAAATATTACAGCCGCGATGTTAGATTGGGCTAGGTTAGGTTATATTACGTTATTGATGTATATAAAGGTCCCACGGAGACGTAGAGGCCAACTCGCCGGGATTGCTGCCAAATATTACCGCCGAGATGATGGGTTGGGTTAGGTTAGGTTATATTACGTTATTGATGTATATAAAGGTCCCACGGAGACGTAGAGGCCAACAAGCCAAGAATGTTGCCAAATATTACCGCCGACTTGTTAGGTTGGGTTAGGTTAGGTTATATTTCGTTATTGATGTATATGAAGGTCCCACGGAGACGTAGAGGCCAACTCGCCAGGTATGTTGTCAAATATTACCGCCGAGATGATAGGTTGGGTTAGGTTTGTTTATATTTCGTTATTGATCTATATGAAGGTCCCACGGAGACGTAGAGGCCAACAAGCCAGGAATGTTGCCAAATATTACCGCCGAGATGTGAGGTTGGGTTAGGTTAGGTTATATTACGTTATTGATGTATATAATGGTCCCACGGAGACGTAGAGGCCAACAAACCAAGAATGTTGCCAAATATTACCGCCGACTTGTTAGGTTGGGTTAGGATAGGTTATATTACGTTCTTGATGTATATAAAGGTCCCAAAGGACGTAGAGGCCTACCCGCCAGGAATGTGGTCAAATATTAGTGCCCAGATGTTAGGTTGGTTTAGGTTAGGTTGCATTTCGTTATTGATGTATATGAAGGTCCCACGGAGACGTAGAGGCCAACTCGCCAGGAATGTTGTCAAATATTACAGCCGCGATGTTAGATTGGGTTAGGTTAGGTTATAGTACGTTATTGATGTATATGAAGATCCCACGGAGACGCAGAGGCCAACCCACCAGGTTTGTGGTCAAATATTACCGCCGAGATGATAGGTTGGGTTAGGTTTGGTTATATTTCGTTATTAATGTATATGAAGGTCCCACGGAGATGTAGAGTTCAACTCACCAGGAATGTTGTCAAATATTACAGCCGCGATGTTAGATTGGGTTACGTTAGGTTATATTACGTTATTTACGTATATAAAGGTCCCACGGAGACGTAGAGGCCAACTCGCCAGGAATGTTGTGAAATATTACCGCTGAGAGGTTAGGTTGGGTTAGGATACGTTATATTACGTTATTGATGTACATGAGGGGCCCACGGAGACGTAGAGGCCAACACGCCAGGAATGTGGTCAAATATTACCGCCGAGATGACAGGTTGGGTTAGGTTTGGTTATATTTCGTTATTGATGTATATGAAGGTCCCACGGAGACGTAGAGTCCAACATGCCAGGAATGTTGCCAAATATAACCGCCGAGATGATGGGTTGGGTTAGGTTAGGTTATATTTCGTTATTGATGTATATGAAGGTCCCACGGAGACGTAGAGACCAACTCGCCGGGATTGTTGCCAAATATTACCGCCGCGATGTTAGATTGGGTTAGGTTAGGTTATATTACGTTATTGATGTATATGAAGGACCCACGTAGACGTAGGGGCCAACTCGCCAGGAATGTTGTCACATATTACCGCCGAGATGATAGGTTGGGTTAGGTTAGGTTATATTACGTTCTTGATGTATATAAAGGTCCCACGCAGACGTAGAGGCCAACCCGCCAGGAATGTTGTCAAATATTACCGCCGAGATGATAGGTTGGGTTAGGTTAGGTTATATTTCGTTATTGATATATATGAAGGTCCCACGGAGACGTAGAGGCCAACTCGCCGGGATTGCTGCCAAATATTACCGCCGAGATGATGGGTTGGGTTAGGTTAGGTTATATTTCGTTATTGATGTATATGAAGATCCCACGGAGACGTAGAGGCCAACTCGCCAGGTATGTGGTCAAATATTACCGCCGAGATGAGAGGTTGGGTTAGGTTTGGTTATATTTCGTTATTGATGTATATGAAGGTCCCACGGAGACGTAGAGGCCAACATGCCAGGAATGTTGTCAAATATTACAGCCGCGATGTTAGATTGGGCTAGGTTAGGTTATATTACGTTATTGATGTATATAAAGGTCCCACGGAGACGTAGAGGCCAACTCGCCGGGATTGTTGCCAAATATTACCGCCGCGATGTTAGATTGGGTTAGGTTAGGTTATATTACGTTATTGATGTATATGAAGGACCCACGTAGACGTAGGGGCCAACTCGCCAGGAATGTTGTCACATATTACCGCCGAGATGATAGGTTGGGTTAGGTTAGGTTATATTACGTTCTTGATGTATATAAAGGTCCCACGCAGACGTAGAGGCCAACCCGCCAGGAATGTTGTCAAATATTACCGCCGAGATGATAGGTTGGGTTAGGTTAGGTTATATTTCGTTATTGATATATATGAAGGTCCCACGGAGACGTAGAGGCCAACTCGCCGGGATTGCTGCCAAATATTACCGCCGAGATGATGGGTTGGGTTAGGTTAGGTTATATTTCGTTATTGATGTATATGAAGATCCCACGGAGACGTAGAGGCCAACTCGCCAGGTATGTGGTCAAATATTACCGCCGAGATGAGAGGTTGGGTTAGGTTTGGTTATATTTCGTTATTGATGTATATGAAGGTCCCACGGAGACGTAGAGGCCAACATGCCAGGAATGTTGTCAAATATTACAGCCGCGATGTTAGATTGGGCTAGGTTAGGTTATATTACGTTATTGATGTATATAAAGGTCCCACGGAGACGTAGAGGCCAACTCGCCAGGAATGTGTTCAAATATTACCGCCGAGATGATAGGTTGGGTTAGGTTAGGTTATATTACGTTATTGATGTATATAAAGGTCCCAAAGGACGTAGAGGCCTACTCGCCAGGAATGTGGTCAAATATTAGTGCCGAGATGTTAGGTTGGTTTAGGTTAGGTTGCATTTCGTTATTGATGTATATGAAGGTCCCACGGAGACGTAGCGGCCAACTCGCCAGGAATGTTGTCAAATATTACAGCCGCGATGTTAGATTGGGTTAGGTTAGGTTATATTACGTTATTGATGTATATAAAGGTCCCACGGAGACGTAGAGGCCAACAAGCCAAGAATGTTGCCAAATATTACCGCCGACTTGTTAGGTTGGGTTAGGTTAGGTTATATTTCGTTATTGATGTATATGAAGGTCCCACGGAGACGTAGAGGCCAACTCGCCAGGTATGTTGTCAAATATTACCGCCGAGATGATAGGTTGGGTTAGGTTTGTTTATATTTCGTTATTGATCCATATGAAGGTCCCACGGAGACGTAGAGGCCAACATGCCAGGAATGTTGTCAAATATTACAGCCGCGATGTTAGATTGGGCTAGGTTAGGTTATATTACGTTATTGATGTATATAAAGGTCCCACGGAGACGTAGAGGCCAACTCGCCAGGAATGTGGTCAAATATTACCGCCGAGATGATAGGTTGGGTTAGGTTAGGTTATATTACGTTATTGATGTATATAAAGGTCCCAAAGGACGTAGAGGCCTACTCGCCAGGAATGTGGTCAAATATTAGTGCCGAGATGTTAGGTTGGTTTAGGTTAGGTTGCATTTCGTTATTGATGTATATGAAGGTCCCACGGAGACGTAGCGGCCAACTCGCCAGGAATGTTGTCAAATATTATAGCCGCGATGTTAGATTGGGTTAGGTTAGGTTATATTACGTTATTGATGTATATAAAGGTCCCACGGAGACGTAGAGGCCAACAAGCCAAGAATGTTGCCAAATATTACCGCCGACTTGTTAGGTTGGGTTAGGTTAGGTTATATTTCGTTATTGATGTATATGAAGGACCCACGGAGACGTAGAGGCCAACTCGCCAGGTATGTTGTCAAATATTACCGCCGAGATGATAGGTTGGGTTAGGTTTGTTTATATTTCGTTATTGATCTATATGAAGGTCCCACGGAGACGTAGAGGCCAACATGCCAGGAATGTTTTCAAATATTACCGCCGAGATGATAGGTTGGGTTAGGTTAGGTTATATTTCGTTATTGATATATATGAAGGTCCCACGGATACGTAGAGGCCAACTCGCCGGGATTGCTGCCAAATATTACCGCCGAGATGATGGGTTGGGTTAGGTTAGGTTATATTTCGTTATTGATGTATATGAAGATCCCACGGAGACGTAGAGGCCAACTCGCCAGGTATGTGGTCAAATATTACCGCCGAGATGAGAGGTTGGGTTAGGTTTGGTTATATTTCGTTATTGATGTATATGAAGGTCCCACGGAGACGTAGAGGCCAACAAGCCAGGAATGTTGCCAAATATTACCGCCGAGATGTGAGGTTGGGTTAGGTTAGGTTATATTACGTTATTGATGTATATAATGGTCCCACGGAGACGTAGAGGCCAACAAACCAAGAATGTTGCCAAATATTACCGCCGACTTGTTAGGTTGGGTTAGGATAGGTTATATTACGTTCTTGATGTATATAAAGGTCCCAAAGGACGTAGAGGCCTACCCGCCAGGAATGTGGTCAAATATTAGTGCCCAGATGTTAGGTTGGTTTAGGTTAGGTTGCATTTCGTTATTGATGTATATGAAGGTCCCACGGAGACGTAGAGGCCAACTCGCCAGGAATGTTGTCAAATATTACAGCCGCGATGTTAGATTGGGTTAGGTTAGGTTAAAGTACGTTATTGATGTATATGAAGATCCCACGGAGACGCAGAGGCCAACCCACCAGGTTTGTGGTCAAATATTACCGCCGAGATGATAGGTTGGGTTAGGTTTGGTTATATTTCGTTATTAATGTATATGAAGGTCCCACGGAGATGTAGAGTTCAACTCACCAGGAATGTTGTCAAATATTACAGCCGCGATGTTAGATTGGGTTACGTTAGGTTATATTACGTTATTTACGTATATAAAGGTCCCACGGAGACGTAGAGGCCAACTCGCCAGGAATGTTGTGAAATATTACCGCTGAGAGGTTAGGTTGGGTTAGGATACGTTATATTACGTTATTGATGTACATGAGGGGCCCACGGAGACGTAGAGGCCAACACGCCAGGAATGTGGTCAAATGTTACCGCCGAGATGACAGGTTGGGTTAGGTTTGGTTATATTTCGTTATTGATGTATATGAAGGTCCCACGGAGACGTAGAGTCCAACATGCCAGGAATGTTGCCAAATATAACCGCCGAGATGATGGGTTGGGTTAGGTTAGGTTATATTTCGTTATTGATGTATATGAAGGTCCCACGGAGACGTAGAGACCAACTCGCCGGGATTGTTGCCAAATATTACCGCCGCGATGTTAGATTGGGTTAGGTTAGGTTATATTACGTTATTGATGTATATGAAGGACCCACGTAGACGTAGGGGCCAACTCGCCAGGAATGTTGTCACATATTACCGCCGAGATGATAGGTTGGGTTAGGTTAGGTTATATTACGTTCTTGATGTATATAAAGGTCCCACGCAGACGTAGAGGCCAACCCGCCAGGAATGTTGTCAAATATTACCGCCGAGATGATAGGTTGGGTTAGGTTAGGTTATATTTCGTTATTGATATATATGAAGGTCCCACGGAGACGTAGAGGCCAACTCGCCGGGATTGCTGCCAAATATTACCGCCGAGATGATGGGTTGGGTTAGGTTAGGTTATATTTCGTTATTGATGTATATGAAGATCCCACGGAGACGTAGAGGCCAACTCGCCAGGTATGTGGTCAAATATTACCGCCGAGATGAGAGGTTGGGTTAGGTTTGGTTATATTTCGTTATTGATGTATATGAAGGTCCCACGGAGACGTAGAGGCCAACATGCCAGGAATGTTGTCAAATATTACAGCCGCGATGTTAGATTGGGCTAGGTTAGGTTATATTACGTTATTGATGTATATAAAGGTCCCACGGAGACGTAGAGGCCAACTCGCCGGGATTGTTGCCAAATATTACCGCCGCGATGTTAGATTGGGTTAGGTTAGGTTATATTACGTTATTGATGTATATGAAGGACCCACGTAGACGTAGGGGCCAACTCGCCAGGAATGTTGTCACATATTACCGCCGAGATGATAGGTTGGGTTAGGTTAGGTTATATTACGTTCTTGATGTATATAAAGGTCCCACGCAGACGTAGAGGCCAACCCGCCAGGAATGTTGTCAAATATTACCGCCGAGATGATAGGTTGGGTTAGGTTAGGTTATATTTCGTTATTGATATATATGAAGGTCCCACGGAGACGTAGAGGCCAACTCGCCGGGATTGCTGCCAAATATTACCGCCGAGATGATGGGTTGGGTTAGGTTAGGTTATATTTCGTTATTGATGTATATGAAGATCCCACGGAGACGTAGAGGCCAACTCGCCAGGTATGTGGTCAAATATTACCGCCGAGATGAGAGGTTGGGTTAGGTTTGGTTATATTTCGTTATTGATGTATATGAAGGTCCCACGGAGACGTAGAGGCCAACATGCCAGGAATGTTGTCAAATATTACAGCCGCGATGTTAGATTGGGCTAGGTTAGGTTATATTACGTTATTGATGTATATAAAGGTCCCACGGAGACGTAGAGGCCAACTCGCCGGGATTGTTGCCAAATATTACCGCCGCGATGTTAGATTGGGTTAGGTTAGGTTATATTACGTTATTGATGTATATGAAGGACCCACGTAGACGTAGGGGCCAACTCGCCAGGAATGTTGTCACATATTACCGCCGAGATGATAGGTTGGGTTAGGTTAGGTTATATTACGTTCTTGATGTATATAAAGGTCCCACGCAGACGTAGAGGCCAACCCGCCAGGAATGTTGTCAAATATTACCGCCGAGATGATAGGTTGGGTTAGGTTAGGTTATATTTCGTTATTGATATATATGAAGGTCCCACGGAGACGTAGAGGCCAACTCGCCGGGATTGCTGCCAAATATTACCGCCGAGATGATGGGTTGGGTTAGGTTAGGTTATATTTCGTTATTGATGTATATGAAGATCCCACGGAGACGTAGAGGCCAACTCGCCAGGTATGTGGTCAAATATTACCGCCGAGATGAGAGGTTGGGTTAGGTTTGGTTATATTTCGTTATTGATGTATATGAAGGTCCCACGGAGACGTAGAGGCCAACATGCCAGGAATGTTGTCAAATATTACAGCCGCGATGTTAGATTGGGCTAGGTTAGGTTATATTACGTTATTGATGTATATAAAGGTCCCACGGAGACGTAGAGGCCAACTCGCCAGGAATGTGTTCAAATATTACCGCCGAGATGATAGGTTGGGTTAGGTTAGGTTATATTACGTTATTGATGTATATAAAGGTCCCAAAGGACGTAGAGGCCTACTCGCCAGGAATGTGGTCAAATATTAGTGCCGAGATGTTAGGTTGGTTTAGGTTAGGTTGCATTTCGTTATTGATGTATATGAAGGTCCCACGGAGACGTAGCGGCCAACTCGCCAGGAATGTTGTCAAATATTACAGCCGCGATGTTAGATTGGGTTAGGTTAGGTTATATTACGTTATTGATGTATATAAAGGTCCCACGGAGACGTAGAGGCCAACAAGCCAAGAATGTTGCCAAATATTACCGCCGACTTGTTAGGTTGGGTTAGGTTAGGTTATATTTCGTTATTGATGTATATGAAGGTCCCACGGAGACGTAGAGGCCAACTCGCCAGGTATGTTGTCAAATATTACCGCCGAGATGATAGGTTGGGTTAGGTTTGTTTATATTTCGTTATTGATCTATATGAAGGTCCCACGGAGACGTAGAGGCCAACATGCCAGGAATGTTGTCAAATATTACAGCCGCGATGTTAGATTGGGCTAGGTTAGGTTATATTACGTTATTGATGTATATAAAGGTCCCACGGAGACGTAGAGGCCAACTCGCCAGGAATGTGGTCAAATATTACCGCCGAGATGATAGGTTGGGTTAGGTTAGGTTATATTACGTTATTGATGTATATAAAGGTCCCAAAGGACGTAGAGGCCTACTCGCCAGGAATGTGGTCAAATATTAGTGCCGAGATGTTAGGTTGGTTTAGGTTAGGTTGCATTTCGTTATTGATGTATATGAAGGTCCCACGGAGACGTAGCGGCCAACTCGCCAGGAATGTTGTCAAATATTATAGCCGCGATGTTAGATTGGGTTAGGTTAGGTTATATTACGTTATTGATGTATATAAAGGTCCCACGGAGACGTAGAGGCCAACAAGCCAAGAATGTTGCCAAATATTACCGCCGACTTGTTAGGTTGGGTTAGGTTAGGTTATATTTCGTTATTGATCTATATGAAGGACCCACGGAGACGTAGAGGCCAACTCGCCAGGTATGTTGTCAAATATTACCGCCGAGATGATAGGTTGGGTTAGGTTTGTTTATATTTCGTTATTGATCTATATGAAGGTCCCACGGAGACGTAGAGGCCAACATGCCAGGAATGTTTTCAAATATTACCGCCGAGATGATAGGTTGGGTTAGGTTAGGTTATATTTCGTTATTGATATATATGAAGGTCCCACGGATACGTAGAGGCCAACTCGCCGGGATTGCTGCCAAATATTACCGCCGAGATGATGGGTTGGGTTAGGTTAGGTTATATTTCGTTATTGATGTATATGAAGATCCCACGGAGACGTAGAGGCCAACTCGCCAGGTATGTGGTCAAATATTACCGCCGAGATGAGAGGTTGGGTTAGGTTTGGTTATATTTCGTTATTGATGTATATGAAGGTCCCACGGAGACGTAGAGGCCAACAAGCCAGGAATGTTGCCAAATATTACCGCCGAGATGTGAGGTTGGGTTAGGTTAGGTTATATTACGTTATTGATGTATATAATGGTCCCACGGAGACGTAGAGGCCAACAAACCAAGAATGTTGCCAAATATTACCGCCGACTTGTTAGGTTGGGTTAGGATAGGTTATATTACGTTCTTGATGTATATAAAGGTCCCAAAGGACGTAGAGGCCTACCCGCCAGGAATGTGGTCAAATATTAGTGCCCAGATGTTAGGTTGGTTTAGGTTAGGTTGCATTTCGTTATTGATGTATATGAAGGTCCCACGGAGACGTAGAGGCCAACTCGCCAGGAATGTTGTCAAATATTACAGCCGCGATGTTAGATTGGGTTAGGTTAGGTTAAAGTACGTTATTGATGTATATGAAGATCCCACGGAGACGCAGAGGCCAACCCACCAGGTTTGTGGTCAAATATTACCGCCGAGATGATAGGTTGGGTTAGGTTTGGTTATATTTCGTTATTAATGTATATGAAGGTCCCACGGAGATGTAGAGTTCAACTCACCAGGAATGTTGTCAAATATTACAGCCGCGATGTTAGATTGGGTTACGTTAGGTTATATTACGTTATTTACGTATATAAAGGTCCCACGGAGACGTAGAGGCCAACTCGCCAGGAATGTTGTGAAATATTACCGCTGAGAGGTTAGGTTGGGTTAGGATACGTTATATTACGTTATTGATGTACATGAGGGGCCCACGGAGACGTAGAGGCCAACACGCCAGGAATGTGGTCAAATGTTACCGCCGAGATGACAGGTTGGGTTAGGTTTGGTTATATTTCGTTATTGATGTATATGAAGGTCCCACGGAGACGTAGAGTCCAACATGCCAGGAATGTTGCCAAATATAACCGCCGAGATGATGGGTTGGGTTAGGTTAGGTTATATTTCGTTATTGATGTATATGAAGGTCCCACGGAGACGTAGAGACCAACTCGCCGGGATTGTTGCCAAATATTACCGCCGCGATGTTAGATTGGGTTAGGTTAGGTTATATTACGTTATTGATGTATATGAAGGACCCACGTAGACGTAGGGGCCAACTCGCCAGGAATGTTGTCACATATTACCGCCGAGATGATAGGTTGGGTTAGGTTAGGTTATATTACGTTCTTGATGTATATAAAGGTCCCACGCAGACGTAGAGGCCAACCCGCCAGGAATGTTGTCAAATATTACCGCCGAGATGATAGGTTGGGTTAGGTTAGGTTATATTTCGTTATTGATATATATGAAGGTCCCACGGAGACGTAGAGGCCAACTCGCCGGGATTGCTGCCAAATATTACCGCCGAGATGATGGGTTGGGTTAGGTTAGGTTATATTTCGTTATTGATGTATATGAAGGTCCCACGGAGACGTAGAGGCCAACTCGCCAGGTATGTTGTCAAATATTACCGCCGAGATGATAGGTTGGGTTAGGTTTGTTTATATTTCGTTATTGATCTATATGAAGGTCCCACGGAGACGTAGAGGCCAACAAGCCAGGAATGTTGCCAAATATTACCGCCCAATGTGAGGTTGGGTTAGGTTAGGTTATATTACGTTATTGATGTATATAATGGTCCCACGGAGACGTAGAGGCCAACAAACCAAGAATGTTGCCAAATATTACCGCCGACTTGTTAGGTTGGGTTAGGATAGGTTATATTACGTTCTTGATGTATATAAAGGTCCAAAAGGACGTAGAGGCCTACCCGCCAGGAATGTGGTCAAATATTAGTGCCCAGATGTTAGGTTGGTTTAGGTTAGGTTGCATTTCGTTATTGATGTATATGAAGGTCCCACGGAGACGTAGAGGCCAACTCGCCAGGAATGTTGTCAAATATTACAGCCGCGATGTTAGATTGGGTTAGGTTAGGTTATAGTACGTTATTGATGTATATGAAGATCCCACGGAGACGCAGAGGCCAACCCACCAGGTTTGTGGTCAAATATTACCGCCGAGATGATAGGTTGGGTTAGGTTTGGTTATATTTCGTTATTAATGTATATGAAGGTCCCACGGAGATGTAGAGTTCAACTCACCAGGAATGTTGTCAAATATTACAGCCGCGATGTTAGATTGGGTTACGTTAGGTTATATTACGTTATTTACGTATATAAAGGTCCCACGGAGACGTAGAGGCCAACTCGCCAGGAATGTTGTGAAATATTACCGCTGAGAGGTTAGGTTGGGTTAGGATACGTTATATTACGTTATTGATGTACATGAGGGGCCCACGGAGACGTAGAGGCCAACACGCCAGGAATGTGGTCAAATATTACCGCCGAGATGACAGGTTGGGTTAGGTTTGGTTATATTTCGTTATTGATGTATATGAAGGTCCCACGGAGACGTAGAGTCCAACATGCCAGGAATGTTGCCAAATATAACCGCCGAGATGATGGGTTGGGTTAGGTTAGGTTATATTTCGTTATTGATGTATATGAAGATCCCACGGAGACGTAGAGGCCAACTCGCCAGGTATGTGGTCAAATATTACCGCCGAGATGAGAGGTTGGGTTAGGTTTGGTTATATTTCGTTATTGATGTATATGAAGGTCCCACGGAGACGTAGAGGCCAACATGCCAGGAATGTTGTCAAATATTACAGCCGCGATGTTAGATTGGGCTAGGTTAGGTTATATTACGTTATTGATGTATATAAAGGTCCCACGGAGACGTAGAGGCCAACTCGCCGGGATTGTTGCCAAATATTACCGCCGCGATGTTAGATTGGGTTAGGTTAGGTTATATTACGTTATTGATGTATATGAAGGACCCACGTAGACGTAGGGGCCAACTCGCCAGGAATGTTGTCACATATTACCGCCGAGATGATAGGTTGGGTTAGGTTAGGTTATATTACGTTCTTGATGTATATAAAGGTCCCACGCAGACGTAGAGGCCAACCCGCCAGGAATGTTGTCAAATATTACCGCCGAGATGATAGGTTGGGTTAGGTTAGGTTATATTTCGTTATTGATATATATGAAGGTCCCACGGAGACGTAGAGGCCAACTCGCCGGGATTGCTGCCAAATATTACCGCCGAGATGATGGGTTGGGTTAGGTTAGGTTATATTTCGTTATTGATGTATATGAAGATCCCACGGAGACGTAGAGGCCAACTCGCCAGGTATGTGGTCAAATATTACCGCCGAGATGAGAGGTTGGGTTAGGTTTGGTTATATTTCGTTATTGATGTATATGAAGGTCCCACGGAGACGTAGAGGCCAACATGCCAGGAATGTTGTCAAATATTACAGCCGCGATGTTAGATTGGGCTAGGTTAGGTTATATTACGTTATTGATGTATATAAAGGTCCCACGGAGACGTAGAGGCCAACTCGCCAGGAATGTGGTCAAATATTACCGCCGAGATGATAGGTTGGGTTAGGTTAGGTTATATTACGTTATTGATGTATATAAAGGTCCCAAAGGACGTAGAGGCCTACTCGCCAGGAATGTGGTCAAATATTAGTGCCGAGATGTTAGGTTGGTTTAGGTTAGGTTGCATTTCGTTATTGATGTATATGAAGGTCCCACGGAGACGTAGCGGCCAACTCGCCAGGAATGTTGTCAAATATTACAGCCGCGATGTTAGATTGGGTTAGGTTAGGTTATATTACGTTATTGATGTATATAAAGGTCCCACGGAGACGTAGAGGCCAACAAGCCAAGAATGTTGCCAAATATTACCGCCGACTTGTTAGGTTGGGTTAGGTTAGGTTATATTTCGTTATTGATGTATATGAAGGTCCCACGGAGACGTAGAGGCCAACTCGCCAGGTATGTTGTCAAATATTACCGCCGAGATGATAGGTTGGGTTAGGTTTGTTTATATTTCGTTATTGATCTATATGAAGGTCCCACGGAGACGTAGTTGCCAACATGCCAGGAATGTTGTCAAATATTACAGCCGCGATGTTAGATTGGGCTAGGTTAGGTTATATTACGTTATTGATGTATATAAAGGTCCCACGGAGACGTAGAGGCCAACTCGCCAGGAATGTCGTCAAATATTACCGCCGAGATGATAGGTTGGATTAGGTTAGGTTATATTACGTTATTGATGTATATGAAGGACCCACGTAGACGTAGGGGCCAACTCGTCAGGAATATTGTCAAATATTACCGCCGAGATGATAGGTTGGATTAGGTTAGGTTATAATACGTTATTGATGTATATGAAGGTCCCACGGAGACGTAGAGGCCAACAAGCCAAGAATGTTGCCAAATATTACCGCCGACTTGTTAGGTTGGGTTAGGTTAGGTTATATTACGTTCTTGATGTATATAAAGGTCCCACGCAGACGCAGAGGCCAACCCGCCAGGAATGTTGTCAAATATTACCGGCGAGATGACAGGTTGGGTTAGGTTTGGTTATATTTTGTTATTGATGTATATGAAGGTCCCACGGAGACGTAGAGGCCAACTCGCCGGGATTGCTGCCAAATATTACCGCCGAGATGATGGGTTGGGTTAGGTTAGGTTATATTTCGTTATTGATGTATATGAATGTCCCACGGAGACGTAGAGGCCAACTCGCCAGGAATGTGGTCAAATATTACCGCCGAGATGATAGGTTGGGTTAGGTTAGGTTATATTACGTTATTGATGTATATAAAGGTCCCAAAGGACGTAGAGGCCTACTCGCCAGGAATGTGGTCAAATATTAGTGCCGAGATGTTAGGTTGGTTTAGGTTAGGTTGCATTTCGTTATTGATGTATATGAAGGTCCCACGGAGACGTAGCGGCCAACTCGCCAGGAATGTTGTCAAATATTACAGCCGCGATGTTAGATTGGGTTAGGTTAGGTTATAATACGTTATTGATGTATATAAAGGTCCCACGGAGACGTAGAGGCCAACAAGCCAAGAATGTTGCCAAATATTACCGCCGACTTGTTAGGTTGGGTTAGGTTAGGTTATATTACGTTCTTGATGTATATAAAAGTCCCACGCAGACGTAGAGGCCAAATCGCCAGGTATGTGGTCAAATATTACCGCCGAGAGGTTAGGTTGGGTTAGGTTACGTTATATTACGTTATTGATGTACATGAGGGGCCCACGGAGACGTAGAGGCCAACAAGCCAGTAATCTTGCCAAATATTACCGCCGAGATGATAGGTTGGGTTAGGTTAGGTTATATTTCGTTATTGATGTATATGAAGGTCCCACGGAGACGTAGAGGCCAACTCGCCAGGTATGTTGTCAAATATTACAGCCGCGATGTTAGATTGGGCTAGGTTAGGTTATATTACGTTATTGATGTATATAAAGGTCCCACGGAGACGTAGAGGCCAACTCGCCAGGAATGTCGTCAAATATTACCGCCGAGATGATAGGTTGGATTAGGTTAGGTTATATTACGTTATTGATGTATATGAAGGACCCACGTAGACGTAGGGGCCAACTCGTCAGGAATATTGTCAAATATTACCGCCGAGATGATAGGTTGGATTAGGTTAGGTTATAATACGTTATTGATGTATATGAAGGTCCCACGGAGACGTAGAGGCCAACAAGCCAAGAATGTTGCCAAATATTACCGCCGACTTGTTAGGTTGGGTTAGGTTAGGTTATATTACGTTCTTGATGTATATAAAGGTCCCACGCAGACGTAGAGGCCAACCCGCCAGGAATGTTGTCAAATATTACCGGCGAGATGACAGGTTGGGTTAGGTTTGGTTATATTTCGTTATTGATGTATATGAAGGTCCCACGGAGACGTAGCGGCCAACTCGCCAGGAATGTTGTCAAATATTACAGCCGCGATGTTAGATTGGGCTAGGTTAGGTTATATTACGTTATTGATGTATATAAAGGTCCCACGGAGACGTAGAGGCCAACTCGCCAGGAATGTGGCCAAATATTACCGCCGAGATGATAGGTTGGGTTAGGTTAGGTTATATTACGTTATTGATGTATATAAAGGTCCCAAAGGACGTAGAGGCCTACTCGCTAGGAATGTGGTCAAATATTAGTGCCGAGATGTTAGGTTGGTTTAGGTTAGGTTGCATTTCGTTATTGATGTATATGAAGGTCCCACGGAGACGTAGCGGCCAACTCGCCAGGAATGTTGTCAAATATTACAGCCGCGATGTTAGATTGGGTTGGGTTAGGTCATAATACGTTATTGATGTATATAAAGGTCCCACGGAGACGTAGAGGCCAACAAGCCAGGAATGTTGCCAAATATTACCGCCGACTTGTTAGGTTGGGTTAGGTTAGGTTATATTACGTTCTTGATGTATATAAAGGTCCCACGGAGACGTAGAGGCCAACTCGCCAGGAATGTCGTCAAATATTACCGCCGAGATGATAGGTTGGATTAGGTTAGGTTATATTACGTTATTGATGTATATGAAGGACCCACGTAGACGTAGGGGCCAACTCGTCAGGAATATTGTCAAATATTACCCCCGAGATGATAGGTTGGATTAGGTTAGGTTATAATACGTTATTGATGTATATGAAGGTCCCACGGAGACGTAGAGGCCAACAAGCCAAGAATGTTGCCAAATATTACCGCCGACTTGTTAGGTTGGGTTAGGTTAGGTTATATTACGTTCTTGATGTATATAAAGGTCCCACGCAGACGCAGAGGCCAACCCGCCAGGAATGTTGTCAAATATTACCGGCGAGATGACAGGTTGGGTTAGGTTTGGTTATATTTCGTTATTGATGTATATGAAGGTCCCACGGAGACGTAGAGGCCAACTCGCCGGGATTGCTGCCAAATATTACCGCCGAGATGATGGGTTGGGTTAGGTTAGGTTATATTTCGTTATTGATGTATATGAATATCCCACGGAGACGTAGAGGCCAACTCGCCAGGAATGTGGTCAAATATTACCGCCGAGATGATAGGTTGGGTTAGGTTAGGTTATATTACGTTATTGATGTATATAAAGGTCCCAAAGGACGTAGAGGCCTACTCGTCAGGAATGTGGTCAAATATTAGTGCCGAGATGTTAGGTTGGTTTAGGTTAGGTTGCATTTCGTTATTGATGTATATGAAGGTCCCACGGAGACGTAGCGGCCAACTCGCCAGGAATGTTGTCAAATATTACAGCCGCGATGTTAGATTGGGTTAGGTTAGGTTATAATACGTTATTGATGTATATAAAGGTCCCACGGAGACGTAGAGGCCAACAAGCCAAGAATGTTGCCAAATATTACCGCCGACTTGTTAGGTTGGGTTAGGTTAGGTTATATTACGTTCTTGATGTATATAAAGGTCCCACGCAGACGTAGAGGCCAAATCGCCAGGTATGTGGTCAAATATTACCGCCGAGAGGTTAGGTTGGGTTAGGTTACGTTATATTACGTTATTGATGTACATGAGGGGCCCACGGAGACGTAGAGGCCAACAAGCCAGGAATCTTGCCAAATATTACCGCCGAGATGATGGGTTGGGTTAGGTTAGGTTATATTTCGTTATTGATGTATATGAAGGTCCCACGGAGACGTAGAGACCAACTCGCCGGGATTGTTGCCAAATATTACCGCCGCGATGTTAGATTGGGTTAGGTTAGGTTATATTACGTTATTGATGTATATGAAGGACCCACGTAGACGTAGGGGCCAACTCGCCAGGAATGTTGTCACATATTACCGCCGAGATGATAGGTTGGGTTAGGTTAGGTTATATTACGTTCTTGATGTATATAAAGGTCCCACGCAGACGTAGAGGCCAACCCGCCAGGAATGTTGTCAAATATTACCGCCGAGATGATGGGTTGGGTTAGGTTAGGTTATATTTCGTTATTGATGTATATGAATGTCCCACGGAGACGTAGATGCCAACTCGCCGGGAATGCTGTCAAATAATAGCGCCGAGATGTTAGGTTGGGTCAGGTTAGGTTATATTACGTTATTGATGTATATGAAGATCCCACGGAGACGTAGAGGCCAACTCGCCAGGTATGTGGTCAAATATTACCGCCGAGATGACAGGTTGGGTTAGGTTTGGTTATATTTCGTTATTGATGTATATGAAGGTCCCACGGAGACGTAGAGGCCAACATGCCAGGAATATTGTCAAATATTACAGCCGCGATGTTAGATTGGGCTAGGTTAGGTTATATTACGTTATTGATGTATATAAATGTCCCACGGAGACGTAGAGGCCAACTCGCCAGGAATGTGGTCAAATATTACCGCCGAGATGATAGGTTGGGTTAGGTTAGGTTATATTACGTTGTTGATGTATATAAAGGTCCCAAAGGACGTAGAGGCCTACTCGCCAGGAATGTGGTCAAATATTAGTGCCGAGATGTTAGGTTGGTTTAGGTTAGGTTGCATTTCGTTATTGATGTATATGAAGGTCCCACGGAGACGTAGCGGCCAACTCGCCAGGAATGTTGTCAAATATTACAGCCGCGATGTTAGATTGGGTTAGGTTAGGTTATAATACGTTATTGATGTATATAAAGGTCCCACGGAGACGTAGAGGCCAACAAGCCAAGAATGTTGCCAAATATTACCGCCGACTTGTTAGGTTGGGTTAGGTTAGGTTATATTACGTTCTTGATGTATATAAAGGTCCCACGCAGACGTAGAGTCCAAATCGCCAGGTATGTGGTCAAATATTACCGCCGAGAGGTTAGGTTGGGTTAGGTTACGTTATATTACGTTATTGATGTACATGAGGGGCCCACGGAGACGTAGAGGCCAACAAGCCAGGAATCTTGCCAAATATTACCGCCGAGATGATAGGTTGGGTTAGGTTAGGTTATATTTCGTTATTGATGTATATGAAGGTCCCACGGAGACGTAGAGGCCAACTCGCCAGGTATGTTGTCAAATATTACCGCCGAGATGATAGGTTGGGTTAGGTTTGGTTATATTTCGTTATTGATCTATATGAAGGTCCCACGGAGACGTAGAGGCCAACATGCCAGGAATGTTGTCAAATATTACAGCCGCGATGTTAGATTGGGCTAGGTTAGGTTATATTACGTTATTGATGTATATAAAGGTCCCACGGAGACGTAGAGGCCAACTCGCCAGGAATGTCGTCAAATATTACCGCCGAGATGATAGGTTGGATTAGGTTAGGTTATATTACGTTATTGATGTATATGAAGGACCCACGTAGACGTAGGGGCCAACTCGTCAGGAATATTGTCAAATATTACCGCCGAGATGATAGGTTGGATTAGGTTAGGTTATAATACGTTATTGATGTATATGAAGGTCCCACGGAGACGTAGAGGCCAACAAGCCAAGAATGTTGCCAAATATTACCGCCGACTTGTTAGGTTGGGTTAGGTTAGGTTATATTACGTTCTTGATGTATATAAAGGTCCCACGCAGACGTAGAGGCCAACCCGCCAGGAATGTTGTCAAATATTACCGGCGAGATGACAGGTTGGGTTAGGTTTGGTTATATTTCGTTATTGATGTATATGAAGGTCCCACGGAGACGTAGCGGCCAACTCGCCAGGAATGTTGTCAAATATTACAGCCGCGATGTTAGATTGGGCTAGGTTAGGTTATATTACGTTATTGATGTATATAAAGGTCCCACGGAGACGTAGAGGCCAACTCGCCAGGAATGTGGTCAAATATTACCGCCGAGATGATAGGTTGGGTTAGGTTAGGTTATATTACGTTATTGATGTATATAAAGATCCCAAAGGACGTAGAGGCCTACTCGCCAGGAATGTGGTCAAATATTAGTGCCGAGATGTTAGGTTGGTTTAGGTTAGGTTGCATTTCGTTATTGATGTATATGAAGGTCCCACGGAGACGTAGCGGCCAACTCGCCAGGAATGTTGTCAAATATTACAGCCGCGATGTTAGATTGGGTTAGGTTAGGTTATAGTACGTTATTGATGTATATAAAGGTCCCACGGAGACGTAGAGGCCAACAAGCCAAGAATGTTGCCAAATATTACCGCCGACTTGTTAGGTTGGGTTAGGTTAGGTTATATTACGTTCTTGATGTATATAAAGGTCCCACGCAGACGTAGAGGCCAAATCGCCAGGTATGTGGTCAAATATTACCGCCGAGAGGTTAGGTTGGGTTAGGTTACGTTATATTACGTTATTGATGTCCATGAGGGGCCCACGGAGACGTAGAGGCCAACAAGCCAGGAATCTTGCCAAATATTACCGCCGAGATGATGGGTTGGGTTAGGTTAGGTTATATTTCGTTATTGATGTATATGAAGGTCCCACGGAGACGTAGAGACCAACTCGCCGGGATTGTTGCCAAATATTACCGCCGCGATGTTAGATTGGGTTAGGTTAGGTTATATTACGTTATTGATGTATATGAAGGACCCACGTAGACGTAGGGGCCAACTCGCCAGGAATGTTGTCACATATTACCGCCGAGATGATAGGTTGGGTTAGGTTAGGTTATATTTAGTTATTGATGTATATGAAGGTCCCACGGAGACGTAGAGGCCAACTCGCCAGGTATGTTGTCAAATATTACCGCCGAGATGATAGGTTGGGTTAGGTTTGGTTATATTTCGTTATTGATCTATATGAAGGTCCCACGGAGACGTAGAGGCCAACATGCCAGGAATGTTGTCAAATATTACAGCCGCGATGTTAGATTGGGCTAGGTTAGGTTATATTACGTTATTGATGTATATAAATGTCCCACGGAGACGTAGAGGCCAACTCGCCAGGAATGTCGTCAAATATTACCGCCGAGATGATAGGTTGGATTAGGTTAGGTTATATTACGTTATTGATGTATATAAAGGACCCACGTAGACGTAGGGGCCAACTCGTCAGGAATATTGTCAAATATTACCGCCGAGATGATAGGTTGGATTAGGTAAGGTTATAATACGTTATTGATGTATATGAAGGTCCCACGGAGACGTAGAGGCCAACAAGCCAAGAATGTTGCCAAATATTACCGCCGACTTGTTAGGTTGGGTTAGGTTAGGTTATATTACGTTCTTGATGTATATAAAGGTCCCACGCAGACGCAGAGGCCAACCCGCCAGGAATGTGGTCAAATATTAGTGCCGAGATGTTAGGTTGGTTTAGGTTAGGTTGCATTTCGTTATTGATGTATATGAAGGTCCCACGGAGACGTAGCGGCCAACTCGCCAGGAATGTCGTCAAATATTACCGCCGAGATGATAGGTTGGATTAGGTTAGGTTATATTACGTTATTGATGTATATGAAGGACCCACGTAGACGTAGGGGCCAACTCGTCAGAAATATTGTCAAATATTACCGCCGAGATGATAGGTTGGATTAGGTTAGGTTATAATACGTTATTGATGTATATGAAGGTCCCACGGAGACGTAGAGGCCAACTCGCCGGGATTGCTGCCAAATATTACCGCCGAGATGATGGGTTGGGTTAGGTTAGGTTATGTTTCGTTATTGATGTATATGAATGTCCCACGGAGACGTAGATGCCAACTAGCCGGGAATGCTGTCAAATAATAGCGCCGAGATGTAAGGTTGGGTCAGGTTAGGTTATATTACGTTATTGATGTATATGAAGATCCCACGGAGACGTAGAGGCCAACTCGCCAGGTATGTGGTCAAATATTACCGCCGAGATGACAGGTTGGGTTAGGTTTGGTTATATTTCGTTATTGATGTATATGAAGGTCCCACGGAGACGTAGAGGCCAACATGCCAGGAATGCTGTCAAATATTACAGCCGCGATGTTAGATTGGGCTAGGTTAGGTTATATTACGTTATTGATGTATATAAAGGTCCCACGGAGACGTAGAGGCCAACTCGCCAGGAATGTGGTCAAATATTACCGCCGAGATGATAGGTTGGGTTAGGTTAGGTTATATTACGTTATTGATGTATATAAAGGTCCCAAAGGACGTAGAGGCCTACTCGCCAGGAATGTGGTCAAATATTAGTGCCGAGATGTTAGGTTGGTTTAGGTTAGGTTGCATTTCGTTATTGATGTATATGAAGGTCCCACGGAGACGTAGCGGCCAACTCGCCAGGAATGTTGTCAAATATTACAGCCGCGATGTTAGATTGGGTTAGGTTAGGTTATAATACGTTATTGATGTACATAAAGGTCCCACGGAGACGTAGAGGCCAACAAGCCAAGAATGTTGCCAAATATTACCGCCGACTTGTTAGGTTGGGTTAGGTTAGGTTATATTACGTTCTTGATGTATATAAAGGTCCCACGCAGACGTAGAGGCCAAATCGCCAGGTATGTGGTCAAATATTACCGCCGAGAGGTTAGGTTGGGTTAGGTTACGTTATATTACGTTATTGATGTATATGAAGGTCCCACGGAGACGTAGAGACCAACTCGCCGGGATTGTGGCCAAATATTACCGCCGCGATGTTAGATTGGGTTAGGTTAGGTTATATTACGTTATTGATGTATATGAAGGACCCACGTAGACGTAGGGGCCAACTCGCCAGGAATGTTGTCACATATTACCGCCGAGATGATAGGTTGGGTTAGGTTAGGTTATATTACGTTCTTGATGTATATAAAGGTCCCACGCAGACGTAGAGGCCAACCCGCCAGGAATGTTGTCAAATATTACCGCCGAGATGATAGGTTGGGTTAGGTTAGGTTATATTTCGTTATTGATATATATGAAGGTCCCACGGAGACGTAGAGGCCAACTCGCCGGGATTGCTGCCAAATATTACCGCCGAGATGATGGGTTGGGTTAGGTTAGGTTATATTTCGTTATTGATGTATATGAATGTCCCACGGAGACGTAGATGCCAACTCGCCGGGAATGCTGTCAAATAATAGCGCCGAGATGACAGGTTGGGTTAGGTTTGGTTATATGTCGTTATTGATGTATATGAAGGTCCCACGGAGACGTAGAGGCCAACATGCCAGGAATGTTGTCAAATATTACAGCCGCGATGTTAGATTGGGCTAGGTTAGGTTATATTACGTTATTGATGTATATAAAGGTCCCACGGAGACGTAGAGGCCAACTCGCCAGGAATGTGGTCAAATATTACCGCCGAGATGATAGGTTGGGTTAGGTTAGGTTATATTACGTTATTGATGTATATAAAGGTCCCAAAGGACGTAGAGGCCTACTCGCCAGGAATGTGGTCAAATATTAGTGCCGAGATGTTAGGTTGGTTTAGGTTAGGTTGCATTTCGTTATTGATGTATATGAAGGTCCCACGGAGACGTAGCGGCCAACTCGCCAGGAATGTTGTCAAATATTACAGCCGCGATGTTAGATTGGGTTAGGTTAGGTTATAATACGTTATTGATGTATATAAAGGTCCCACGGAGACGTAGAGGCCAACAAGCCAAGAATGTTGCCAAATATTACCGCCGAATTGTTAGGTTGTGTTAGGTTAGGTTATATTACGTTCTTGATGTATATAAAGGTCCCACGCAGACGTAGAGGCCAAATCGCCAGGTATGTGGTCAAATATTACCGCCGAGAGGTTAGGTTGGGTTAGGTTACGTTATATTACGTTATTGATGTACATGAGGGGCCCACGGAGACGTAGAGGCCAACAAGCCAGGAATCTTGCCAAATATTACCGCCGAGATGATAGGTTGGGTTAGGTTAGGTTATATTTCGTTATTGATGTATATGAAGGTCCCACGGAGACGTAGAGGCCAACTCGGCAGGTATGTTGTCAAATATTACCGCCGAGATGATAGGTCGGGTTAGGTTTGGTTATATTTCGTTATTGATCTATATGAAGGTCCCACGGAGACGTAGAGGCCAACATGCCAGGAATGTTGTCAAATATTACAGCCGCGATGTTAGATTGGGCTAGGTTAGGTTATATTACGTTATTGATGTATATAAAGGTCCCACGGAGACGTAGAGGCCAACTCGCCAGGAATGTCGTCAAATATTACCGCCGAGATGATAGGTTGGATTAGGTTAGGTTATATTACGTTATTGATGTATATGAAGGACCCACGTAGACGTAGGGGCCAACTCGTCAGGAATATTGTCAAATATTACCGCCGAGATGATAGGTTGGATTAGGTTAGGTTATAATACGTTATTGATGTATATGAAGGTCCCACGGAGACGTAGAGGCCAACAAGCCAAGAATGTTGCCAAATATTACCGCCGACTTGTTAGGTTGGGTTAGGTTAGGTTATATTACGTTCTTGATGTATATAAAGGTCCCACGCAGACGTAGAGGCCAACCCGCCAGGAATGTTGTCAAATATTACCGGCGAGATGACAGGTTGGGTTAGGTTTGGTTATATTTCGTTATTGATGTATATGAAGGTCCCACGGAGACGTAGCGGCCAACTCGCCAGGAATGTGGTCAAATATTACCGCCGAGATGATAGGTTGGATTAGGTTAGGTTATATTACGTTATTGATGTATATGAAGGACCCACGTAGACGTAGGGGCCAACTCGTCAGGAATATTGTCAAATATTACCGCCGAGATGATAGGTTGGATTAGGTTAGGTTATAATACGTTATTGATGTATATGAAGGTCCCACGGAGACCTAGAGGCCAACAAGACAAGAATGTTGCCAAATATTACCGCCGACTTGTTAGGTTGGGTTAGGTTAGGTTATATTAAGTTCTTGATGTATATAAAGGTCCCACGCAGACGTAGAGGCCAACCCGCCAGGAATGTTGTCAAATATTACCGGCGAGATGACAGGTTGGGTTAGGTTTGGTTATATTTCGTTATTGATGTATATGAAGGTCCCACGGAGACGTAGCGGCCAACTCGCCAGGAATGTTGTCAAATATTACAGCCGCGATGTTAGATTGGGCTAGGTTAGGTTATATTACGTTATTGATGTATATAAAGGTCCCACGGAGACGTAGAGGCCAACTCGCCAGGAATGTGGTCAAATATTACCGCCGAGATGATAGGTTGGGTTAGGTTAGGTTATATTACGTTATTGATGTATATAAAGGTCCCAAAGGACGTAGAGGCCTACTCGCCAGGAATGTGGTCAAATATTAGTGCCGAAATGTTAGGTTGGTTTAGGTTAGGTTGCATTTCGTTATTGATGTATATGAAGGTCCCACGGAGACGTAGCGGCCAACTCGCCAGGAATGTTGTCAAATATTACTGCTGCGATGTTAGATTGGGTTAGGTTAGGTTATAATACGTTATTGATGTATATAAAGGTCCCACGGAGACGTAGAGGCCAACAAGCCAAGAATGTTGCCAAATATTACCGCCGACTTGTTAGGTTGGGTTAGGTTAGTTTATATTACGTTCTTGATGTATATAAAGGTCCCACGCAGACGTAGAGGCCAAATCGCCAGGTATGTGGTCAAATATTACCGCCGAGAGGTTAGGTTGGGTTAGGTTACGTTATATTACGTTATTGATGTACATGAGGGGCCCACGGAGACGTAGAGGCCAACAAGCCAGGAATCTTGCCAAATATTACCGCCGAGATGATAGGTTGGGTTAGGTTAGGTTATATTTCGTTATTGATGTATATGAAGGTCCCACGGAGACGTAGAGGCCAACTCGGCAGGTATGTTGTCAAATATTACCGCCGAGATGATAGGTCGGGTTAGGTTTGGTTATATTTCGTTATTGATCTATATGATGGTCCCAAGGAGACGTAGAGGCCAACTTGCCAGGAATGTTGTCAAATATTACAGCCGCGATGTTAGATTGGGCTAGGTTAGGTTATATTACGTTATTGATGTATATAAAGGTCCCACGGAGACGTAGAGGCCAACTCGCCAGGAATGTCGTCAAATATTACCGCCGAGATGATAGGTTGGATTAGGTTAGGTTATATTACGTTATTGATGTATATGAAGGACCCACGTAGACGTAGGGGCCAACTCGTCAGAAATATTGTCAAATATTACCGCCGAGATGATAGGTTGGATTAGGTTAGGTTATAATACGTTATTGATGTATATGAAGGTCCCACGGAGACGTAGAGGCCAACTCGCCGGGATTGCTGCCAAATATTACCGCCGAGATGATGGGTTGGGTTAGGTTAGGTTATGTTTCGTTATTGATGTATATGAATGTCCCACGGAGACGTAGATGCCAACTAGCCGGGAATGCTGTCAAATAATAGCGCCGAGATGTAAGGTTGGGTCAGGTTAGGTTATATTACGTTATTGATGTATATGAAGATCCCACGGAGACGTAGAGGCCAACTCGCCAGGTATGTGGTCAAATATTACCGCCGAGATGACAGGTTGGGTTAGGTTTGGTTATATTTCGTTATTGATGTATATGAAGGTCCCACGGAGACGTAGAGGCCAACATGCCAGGAATGCTGTCAAATATTACAGCCGCGATGTTAGATTGGGCTAGGTTAGGTTATATTACGTTATTGATGTATATAAAGGTCCCACGGAGACGTAGAGGCCAACTCGCCAGGAATGTGGTCAAATATTACCGCCGAGATGATAGGTTGGGTTAGGTTAGGTTATATTACGTTATTGATGTATATAAAGGTCCCAAAGGACGTAGAGGCCTACTCGCCAGGAATGTGGTCAAATATTAGTGCCGAGATGTTAGGTTGGTTTAGGTTAGGTTGCATTTCGTTATTGATGTATATGAAGGTCCCACGGAGACGTAGCGGCCAACTCGCCAGGAATGTTGTCAAATATTACAGCCGCGATGTTAGATTGGGTTAGGTTAGGTTATAATACGTTATTGATGTACATAAAGGTCCCACGGAGACGTAGAGGCCAACAAGCCAAGAATGTTGTCAAATATTACAGCCGCGATGTTAGATTGGGCTAGGTTAGGTTATATTACGTTATTGATGTATATAAAGGTCCCACGGAGACGTAGAGGCCAACTCGCCAGGAATGTCGTCAAATATTACCGCCGAGATGATAGGTTGGATTAGGTTAGGTTATATTACGTTATTGATGTATATGAAGGACCCACGTAGACGTAGGGGCCAACTCGTCAGGAATATTGTCAAATATTACCGCCGAGATGATAGGTTGGATTAGGTTAGGTTATAATACGTTATTGATGTATATGAAGGTCCCACGGAGACGTAGAGGCCAACAAGCCAAGAATGTTGCCAAATATTACCGCCGACTTGTTAGGTTGGGTTAGGTTAGGTTATATTACGTTCTTGATGTATATAAAGGTCCCACGCAGACGTAGAGGCCAACCCGCCAGGAATGTTGTCAAATATTACCGGCGAGATGACAGGTTGGGTTAGGTTTGGTTATATTTCGTTATTGATGTATATGAAGGTCCCACGGAGACGTAGCGGCCAACTCGCCAGGAATGTTGTCAAATATTACAGCCGCGATGTTAGATTGGGCTAGGTTAGGTTATATTACGTTATTGATGTATATAAAGGTCCCACGGAGACGTAGAGGCCAACTCGCCAGGAATGTGGTCAAATATTACCGCCGAGATGATAGGTTGGGTTAGGTTAGGTTATATTACGTTATTGATGTATATAAAGGTCCCAAAGGACGTAGAGGCCTACTCGCCAGGAATGTGGTCAAATATTAGTGCCGAGATGTTAGGTTGGTTTAGGTTAGGTTACATTTCGTTATTGATGTATATGAAGGTCCCACGGAGACGTAGCGGCCAACTCGCCAGGAATGTTGTCAAATATTACAGCCGCGATGTTAGATTGGGTTAGGTTAGGTTATAATACGTTATTGATGTATATAAAGGTCCCACGGAGACGTAGAGGCCAACAAGCCAAGAATGTTGCCAAATATTACCGCCGACTTGTTAGGTTGTGTTAGGTAAGGTTATATTACGTTCTTGATGTATATAAAGGTCCCACGCAGACGTAGAGGCCAAATCGCCAGGTATGTGGTCAAATATTACCGCCGAGAGGTTAGGTTGGGTTAGGTTACGTTATATTACGTTATTGATGTACATGAGGGGCCCACGGAGACGTAGAGGCCAACAAGCCAGGAATCTTGCCAAATATTACCGCCGAGATGATAGGTTGGGTTAGGTTAGGTTATATTTCGTTATTGATGTATATGAAGGTCCCACGGAGACGTAGAGGCCAACTCGGCAGGTATGTTGTCAAATATTACCGCCGAGATGATAGGTCGGGTTAGGTTTGGTTATATTTCGTTATTGATCTATATGAAGGTCCCACGGAGACGTAGAGGCCAACATGCCAGGAATGTTGTCAAATATTACAGCCGCGATGTTAGATTGGGCTAGGTTAGGTTATATTACGTTATTGATGTATATAAAGGTCCCACGGAGACGTAGAGGCCAACTCGCCAGGAATGTCGTCAAATATTACCGCCGAGATGATAGGTTGGATTAGGTTAGGTTATATTACGTTATTGATGTATATGAAGGACCCACGTAGACGTAGGGGCCAACTCGTCAGGAATATTGTCAAATATTACCGCCGAGATGATAGGTTGGATTAGGTTAGGTTATAATACGTTATTGATGTATATGAAGGTCCCACGGAGACGTAGAGGCCAACAAGCCAAGAATGTTGCCAAATATTACCGCCGACTTGTTAGGTTGGGTTAGGTTAGGTTATATTACGTTCTTGATGTATATAAAGGTCCCACGCAGACGTAGAGGCCAACCCGCCAGGAATGTTGTCAAATATTACCGGCGAGATGACAGGTTGGGTTAGGTTTGGTTATATTTCGTTATTGATGTATATGAAGGTCCCACGGAGACGTAGCGGCCAACTCGCCAGGAATGTTGTCAAATATTACAGCCGCGATGTTAGATTGGGCTAGGTTAGGTTATATTACGTTATTGATGTATATAAAGGTCCCACGGAGACGTAGAAGCCAACTCGCCAGGAATGTGGTCAAATATTACCGCCGAGATGATAGGTTGGGTTAGGTTAGGTTATATTACGTTATTGATGTATATAAAGGTCCCAAAGGACGTAGAGGCCTACTCGCCAGGAATGTGGTCAAATATTAGTGCCGAGATGTTAGGTTGGTTTAGGTTAGGTTGCATTTCGTTATTGATGTATATGAAGGTCCCACGGAGACGTAGCGGCCAACTCGCCAGGAATGTTGTCAAATATTACAGCCGCGATGTTAGATTGGGTTAGGTTAGGTTATAATACGTTATTGATGTATATAAAGGTCCCACGAAGACGTAGAGGCCAACAAGCCAAGAATGTTGCCAAATATTACCGCCGACTTGTTAGGTTGGGTTAGGTTAGGTTATATTACGTTCTTGATGTATATAAAGGTCCCACGCAGACGTAGAGGCCAAATCGCCAGGTATGTGGTCAAATATTACCGCCGAGAGGTTAGGTTGGGTTAGGTTACGTTATATTACGTTATTGATGTACATGAGGGGCCCACGGAGACGTAGAGGCCAACAAGCCAGGAATCTTGCCAAATATTACCGCCGAGATGATAGGTTGGGTTAGGTTAGGTTATATTTCGTTATTGATGTATATGAAGGTCCCACGGAGACGTAGAGGCCAACTCGCCAGGTATGTTGTCAAATATTACCGCCGAGATGATAGGTTGGGTTAGGTTTGGTTATATTTCGTTATTGATCTATATGAAGGTCCCACGGAGACGTAGAGGCCAACATGCCAGGAATGTTGTCAAATATTACAGCCGCGATGTTAGATTGGGCTAGGTTAGGTTATATTACGTTATTGATGTATATAAAGGTCCCACGGAGACGTAGAGGCCAACTCGCCAGGAATGTCGTCAAATATTACCGCCGAGATGATAGGTTGGATTAGGTTAGGTTATATTACGTTATTGATGTATATGAAGGACCCACGTAGACGTAGGGGCCAACTCGTCAGGAATATTGTCAAATATTACCGCCGAGATGATAGGTTGGATTAGGTTAGGTTATAATACGTTATTGATGTATATGAAGGTCCCACGGAGACGTAGAGGCCAACAAGCCAAGAATGTTGCCAAATATTACCGCCGACTTGTTAGGTTGGGTTAGGTTAGGTTATATTACGTTCTTGATGTATATAAAGGTCCCACGCAGACGTAGATGCCAACCCGCCAGGAATGTTGTCAAATATTACCGGCGAGATGACAGGTTGGGTTAGGTTTGGTTATATTTCGTTATTGATGTATATGAAGGTCCCACGGAGACGTAGCGGCCAACTCGCCAGGAATGTTGTCAAATATTACAGCCGCGTTGTTAGATTGGGTTAGGTTAGGTTATAATACGTTATTGATGTATATAAATGTCCCACGGAGACGTAGAGGCCAACAAGCCAAGTATGTTGCCAAATATTACCGCCGACTTGTTAGGTTGGGTTAGGTTAGGTTATATTACGTTCTTGATGTATATAAAGGTCCCACGCAGACGTAGAGGCCAAATCGCCAGGTATGTGGTCAAATATTACCGCCGAGAGGTTAGGTTGGGTTAGGTTACGTTATATTACGTTATTGATGTACATGAGGGGCCCACGGAGACGTAGCGGCCAACTCGCCAGGAATGTTGTCAAATATTACAGCCGCGATGTTAGATTGGGCTAGGTTAGGTTATATTACGTTATTGATGTATATAAAGGTCCCACGGAGACGTAGAGGCCAACTCGCCAGGAATGTGGTCAAATATTACCGCCGAGATGATAGGTTGGGTTAGGTTAGGTTATATTACGTTATTGATGTATATAAAGGTCCCAAAGGACGTAGAGGCCTACTCGCCAGGAATGTGGTCAAATATTAGTGCCGAGATGTTAGGTTGGTTTAGGTTAGGTTGCATTTCGTTATTGATGTATATGAAGGTCCCACGGAGACGTAGCGGCCAACTCGCCAGGCATGTTGTCAAATATTACAGCCGCGATGTAGGATTGGGTTAGGTTAGGTTATAATACGTTATTGATGTATATAAAGGTCCCACGGAGACGTAGAGGCCAACAAGCCAAGAATGTTGCCAAATATTACCGCCGAGATGATAGGTTGGGTTAGGTTTGGTTATATTTCGTTATTGATCTATATGAAGGTCCCACGGAGACGTAGAGGCCAACATGCCAGGAATGTTGTCAAATATTACAGCCGCGATGTTAGATTGGGCTAGGTTAGGTTATATTACGTTATTGATGTATATAAAGGTCCCACGGAGACGTAGAGGCCAACTCGCCAGGAATGTCGTCAAATATTACCGCCGAGATGATAGGTTGGATTAGGTTAGGTTATATTACGTTATTGATGTATATGAAGGACCCACGTAGACGTAGGGGCCAACTCGTCAGGAATATTGTCAAATATTACCGCCGAGATGATAGGTTGGATTAGGTTAGGTTATAATACGTTATTGATGTATATGAAGGTCCCACGGAGACGTAGAGGCCAACAAGCCAAGAATGTTGCCAAATATTACCGCCGACTTGTTAGGTTGGGTTAGGTTAGGTTATATTACGTTCTTGATGTATATAAAGGTCCCACGCAGACGTAGAGGCCAACCCGCCAGGAATGTTGTCAAATATTACCGGCGAGATGACAGGTTGGGTTAGGTTTGGTTATATTTCGTTATTGATCTATATGAAGGTCCCACGGAGACGTAGCGGCCAACTCGCCAGGAATGTTGTCAAATATTACAGCCGCGTTGTTAGATTGGGTTAGGTTAGGTTATAATACGTTATTGATGTATATAAATGTCCCACGGAGACGTAGAGGCCAACAAGCCAAGTATGTTGCCAAATATTACCGCCGACTTGTTAGGTTGGGTTAGGTTAGGTTATATTACGTTCTTGATGTATATAAAGGTCCCACGCAGACGTAGAGGCCAAATCGCCAGGTATGTGGTCAAATATTACCGCCGAGAGGTTAGGTTGGGTTAGGTTACGTTATATTACGTTATTGATGTACATGAGGGGCCCACGGAGACGTAGAGGCCAACAAGCCAGGAATCTTGCCAAATATTACCGCCGAGATGATGGGTTGGGTTAGGTTAGGTTATATTTCGTTATTGATATATATGAAGGTCCCACGGAGACGTAGAGACCAACTCGCCGGGATTGTTGCCAAATATTACCGCCGCGATGTTAGATTGGGTTAGGTTAGGTTATATTACGTTATTGATGTATATGAAGGACCCACGTAGACGTAGGGGCCAACTCGCCAGGAATGTTGTCACATATTACCGCCGAGATGATAGGTTGGGTTAGGTTAGGTTATATTACGTTCTTGATGTATATAAAGGTCCCACGCAGACGTAGAGGCCAACCCGCCAGGAATGTTGTCAAATATTACCGCCGAGATGATAGGTTGGGTTAGGTTAGGTTATATTTCGTTATTGATATATATGAAGGTCCCACGGAGACGTAGAGGCCAACTCGCCGGGATTGCTGCCAAATATTACCGCCGAGATGATGGGTTGGGTTAGGTTAGGTTATATTTCGTTATTGATCTATATGAAGGTCCCACGGAGACGTAGAGGCCAACATGCCAGGAATGTTGTCAAATATTACAGCCGCGATGTTAGATTGGGCTAGGTTAGGTTATATTACGTTATTGATGTATATAAAGGTCCCACGGAGACGTAGAGGCCAACTCGCCAGGAATGTCGTCAAATATTACCGCCGAGATGATAGGTTGGATTAGGTTAGGTTATATTACGTTATTGATGTATATGAAGGACCCACGTAGACGTAGGGGCCAACTCGTCAGGAATATTGTCAAATATTACCGCCGAGATGATAGGTTGGATTAGGTTAGGTTATAATACGTTATTGATGTATATGAAGGTCCCACGGAGACGTAGAGGCCAACAATCCAAGAATGTTGCCAAATATTACCGCCGACTTGTTAGGTTGGGTTACGTTAGGTTATATTACGTTCTTGATGTATATAAAGGTCCCACGCAGACGTAGAGGCCAACCCGCCAGGAATGTTGTCAAATATTACCGGCGAGATGACAGGTTGGGTTAGGTTTGGTTATATTTCGTTATTGATGTATATGAAGGTCCCACGGAGACGTAGCGGCCAACTAGCCAGGAATGTTGTCAAATATTACAGCCGCGTTGTTAGATTGGGTTAGGTTAGGTTATAATACGTTATTGATGTATATAAAGGTCCCACGGAGACGTAGAGGCCAACAAGCCAAGTATGTTGCCAAATATTACCGCCGACTTGTTAGGTTGGGTTAGGTTCGGTTATATTACGTTCTTGATGTATATAAAGGTCCCACGCAGACGTAGAGGCCAAATCGCCAGGTATGTGGTCAAATATTACCGCCGAGAGGTTAGGTTGGGTTAGGTTACGTTATATTACGTTATTGATGTACATGAGGGGCCCACGGAGACGTAGAGGCCAACAAGCCAGGAATCTTGCCAAATATTACCGCCGAGATGATGGGTTGGGTTAGGTTAGGTTATATTTCGTTATTGATATATATGAAGGTCCCACGGAGACGTAGAGACCAACTCGCCGGGATTGTTGCCAAATATTACCGCCGCGATGTTAGATTGGGTTAGGTTAGGTTATATTACGTTATTGATGTATATGAAGGACCCACGTAGACGTAGGGGCCAACTCGCCAGGAATGTTGTCACATATTACCGCCGAGATGATAGGTTGGGTTAGGTTAGGTTATATTACGTTCTTGATGTATATAAAGGTCCCACGCAGACGTAGAGGCCAACCCGCCAGAAATGTTGTCAAATATTACCGCCGAGATGATAGGTTGGGTTAGGTTAGGTTATATTTCGTTATTGATATATATGAAGGTCCCACGGAGACGTAGAGGCCAACTCGCCGGGATTGCTGCCAAATATTACCGCCGAGATGATGGGTTGGGTTAGGTTAGGTTATATTTCGTTATTGATGTATATGAATGTCCCACGGAGACGTAGATGCCAACTCGCCGGGAATGCTGTCAAATAATAGCGCCGAGATGTTAGGTTGGGTCAGGTTAGGTTATATTACGTTATTGATGTATATGAAGATCCCACGGAGACGTCGAGGCCAACTCGCCAGGTATGTGGTCAAATATTACCGCCGAGATGACAGGTTGGGTTAGGTTTGGTTATATTTCGTTATTGATGTATATGAAGGTCCCACGGAGACGTAGCGGCCAACTCGCCAGGAATGTTGTCAAATATTACAGCCGCGATGTTAGATTGGGCTAGGTTAGGTTATATTACGTTATTGATGTATATAAAGGTCCCACGGAGACGTAGAGGCCAACTCGCCAGGAATGTGGTCAAATATTACCGCCGAGATGATAGGTTGGGTTAGGTTAGGTTATATTACGTTATTGATGTATATAAAGGTCCCAAAGGACGTAGAGGCCTACTCGCCAGGAATGTGGTCAAATATTAGTGCCGAGATGTTAGGTTGGTTTAGGTTAGGTTGCATTTCGTTATTGATGTATATGAAGGTCCCACGGAGACGTAGCGGCCAACTCGCCAGGCATGTTGTCAAATATTACAGCCGCGATGTAGGATTGGGTTAGGTTAGGTTATAATACGTTATTGATGTATATAAAGGTCCCACGGAGACGTAGAGGCCAACAAGCCAAGAATGTTGCCAAATATTACCGCCGACTTGTTAGGTTGGGTTAGGTTAGGTTATATTACGTTCTTGATGTATATAAAGGTCCCACGCAGACGTAGAGGCCAAATCGCCAGGAATGTGGTCAAATATTACCGCCGAGAGGTTAGGTTGGGTTAGGTTACGTTATATTACGTTATTGATGTACATGAGGGGCCCACGGAGACGTAGAGGCCAACAAGCCAGGAATCTTGCCAAATATTACCGCCGAGATGATAGGTTGGGTTAGGTTAGGTTATATTTCGTTATTGATGTATATGAAGGTCCCACGGAGACGTAGAGGCCAACTCGCCAGGTATGTTGTCAAATATTACCGCCGAGATGATAGGTTGGGTTAGGTTTGGTTATATTTCGTTATTGATCTATATGAAGGTCCCACGGAGACGTAGAGGCCAACATGCCAGGAATGTTGTCAAATATTACAGCCGCGATGTTAGATTGGGCTAGGTTAGGTTATATTACGTTATTGATGTATATAAAGGTCCCACGGAGACGTAGAGGCCAACTCGCCAGGAATGTCGTCAAATATTACCGCCGAGATGATAGGTTGGATTAGGTTAGGTTATATTACGTTATTGATGTATATGAAGGACCCACGTAGACGTAGGGGCCAACTCGTCAGGAATATTGTCAAATATTACCGCCGAGATGATAGGTTGGATTAGGTTAGGTTATAATACGTTAGTGATGTATATGAAGGTCCCACGGAGACGTAGAGGCCAACAAGCCAAGAATGTTGCCAAATATTACCGCCGACTTGTTAGGTTGGGTTAGGTTAGGTTATATTACGTTCTTGATGTATATAAAGGTCCCACGCAGACGTAGAGGCCAACCCGCCAGGAATGTTGTCAAATATTACCGGCGAGATGACAGGTTGGGTTAGGTTTGGTTATATTTCGTTATTGATGTATATGAAGGTCCCACGGAGACGTAGCGGCCAACTCGCCACGAATGTTGTCAAATATTACAGCCGCGATGTTAGATTGGGCTAGGTTAGGTTATATTACGTTATTGATGTATATAAAGGTCCCACGGAGACGTAGAGGCCAACTCGCCAGGAATGTGGTCAAATATTACCGCCGAGATGATAGGTTGGGTTAGGTTAGGTTATATTACGTTATTGATGTATATAAAGGTCCCAAAGGACGTAGAGGCCTACTCGCCAGGAATGTGGTCAAATATTAGTGCCGAGATGTTAGGTTGGTTTAGGTTAGGTTGCATTTCGTTATTGATGTATATGAAGGTCCCACGGAGACGTAGCGGCCAACTCGCCAGGAATGTTGTCAGATATTACAGCCGCGATGTTAGATTGGGTTAGGTTAGGTTATAATACGTTATTGATGTATATAAAGGTCCCACGGAGACGTAGAGGCCAACAAGCCAAGAATGTTGCCAAATATTACCGCCGACTTGTTAGGTTGGGTTAGGTTAGGTTATATTACGTTCTTGATGTATATAAAGGTCCCACGCAGACGTAGAGGCCAAATCGCCAGGTATGTGGTCAAATATTACCGCCGAGATGATAGGTTGGGTTAGGTTAGGTTATATTTCGTTATTGATGTATATGAAGGTCCCACGGAGACGTAGAGGCAAACATGCCAGGAATGTTGTCAAATATTACAGCCGCGATGTTAGATTGGGCTAGGTTAGGTTATATTACGTTATTGATGTATATAAAGGTCCCACGGAGACGTAGAGGCCAACTCGCCAGGTATGTCGTCAAATATTACCGCCGAGATGATAGGTTGGATTAGGTTAGGTTATATTACGTTATTGATGTATATGAAGGACCCACGTAGACGTAGGGGCCAACTCGTCAGGAATATTGTCAAATATTACCGCCGAGATGATAGGTTGGATTAGGTTAGGTTATAATACGTTATTGATGTATATGAAGGTCCCACGGAGACGTAGCGGCCAACTCGCCAGGAATGTTGTCAAATATTACAGCCGCGATGTTAGATTGGGCTAGGTTAGGTTATATTACGTTATTGATGTATATAAAAGTCCCACGGAGACGTAGAGGCCAACTCGCCAGGAATGTGGTCAAATATTACCGCCGAGATGATAGGTTGGGTTAGGTTAGGTTATATTACGTTATTGATGTATATAAAGGTCCCAAAGGACGTAGAGGCCTACTCGCCAGGAATGTGGTCAAATATTAGTGCCGAGATGTTAGGTTGGTTTAGGTTAGGTTGCATTTCGTTATTGATGTATATGAAGGTCCCACGGAGACGTAGCGTCCAACTCGCCAGGAATGTTGTCAAATATTACAGCCGCGATGTTAGATTGGGTTAGGTTAGGTTATAATACGTTATTGATGTATATAAAGGTCCCACGGAGACGTAGAGGCCAACAAGCCAAGAATGTTGCCAAATATTACCGCCGACTTGTTAGGTTGGGTTAGGTTAGGTTATATTACGTTCTTGATGTATATAAAGATCCCACGCAGACGTAGAGGCCAAATCGCCAGGTATGTGGTCAAATATTACCGCCGAGAGGTTAGGTTGGGTTAGGTTAGGTTATATTACGTTATTGATGTATATAAAGGTCCCACGGAGACGTAGAGGCCAACTCGCCAGGAATGTCGTCAAATATTACCGCCGAGATGATAGGTTGGATTAGGTTAGGTTATATTACGTTATTGATGTATATGAAGGACCCACGTAGACGTAGGGGCCAACTCGTCAGGAATATTGTCAAATATTACCGCCGAGATGATAGGTTGGATTAGGTTAGGTTATAATACGTTATTGATGTATATGAAGGTCCCACGGAGAAGTAGAGGCCAACATGCCAGGAATGTTGTCAAATATTAAAGCCGCGATGTTAGATTGGGCTAGGTTAGGTTATATTACGTTATTGATGTATATAAAGGTCCCACGGAGACGTAGAGGCCAACTCGCCAGGAATGTGGTCAAATATTACCGCCGAGATGATAGGTTGGGTTAGGTTAGGTTATATTACGTTATTGATGTATATAAAGGTCCCAAAGGACGTAGAGGCCTACTCGCCAGGAATGTGGTCAAATATTAGTGCCGAGATGTTAGGTTGGTTTAGGTTAGGTTGCATTTCGTTATTGATGTATATGAAGGTCCCACGGAGACGTAGCGGCCAACTCGCCAGGAATGTTGTCAAATATTACAGCCGCGATGTTAGATTGGGTTAGGTTAAGTTATAATACGTTATTGATGTATATAAAGGTCCCACGGAGACGTAGAGGCCAACAAGCCAAGAATGTTGCCAAATATTACCGCCGACTTGTTAGGTTGGGTTAGGTTAGGTTATATTACGTTCTTGATGTATATAAAGGTCCCACGCAGACGTAGAGGCCAAATCGCCAGGTATGTGGTCAAATATTACCGCCGAGAGGTTAGGTTGGGTTAGGTTACGTTATATTACGTTATTGATGTACATGAGGGGCCCACGGAGACGTAGAGGCCAACAAGCCAGGAATCTTGCCAAATATTACCGCCGAGGTGATAGGTTGGGTTAGGTTAGGTTATATTTCGTTATTGATGTATATGAAGGTCCCACGGAGACGTAGAGGCCAACTCGCCAGGGATGTTGTCAAATATTACAGCCGAGATGATAGGTCGGGTTAGGTTTGGTTATATTTCGTTATTGATCTATATGAAGGTCCCACGGAGACGTAGAGGCCAACATGCCAGGAATGTTGTCAAATATTACAGCCGCGATGTTAGATTGGGCTAGGTTAGGTTATATTACGTTATTGATGTATATAAAGGTCCCACGGAGACGTAGAGGCCAACTCGCCAGGAATGTCGTCAAATATTACCGCCGAGATGATAGGTTGGATTAGGTTATGTTATATTACGTTATTGATGTATATGAAGGACCCACGTAGACGTAGGGGCCAACTCGTCAGGAATATTGTCAAATATTACCGCCGAGATGATAGGTTGGATTAGGTTAGGTTATAATACGTTATTGATGTATATGAAGGTCCCACGGAGACGTAGAGGCCAACAAGCCAAGAATGTTGCCAAATATTACCGCCGACTTGTTAGGTTGGGTTAGGTTAGGTTATATTACGTTCTTGATGTATATAAAGGTCCCACGCAGACGTAGAGGCCAACCCGCCAGGAATGTTGTCAAATATTACCGGCGAGATGACAGGTTGGGTTAGGTTTGGTTATATTTCGTTATTGATGTATATGAAGGTCCCACGGAGACGTAGCGGCCAACTCGCCAGGAATGTTGTCAAATATTACAGCCGCGATGTTAGATTGGGCTAGGTTAGGTTATATTACGTTCTTGATGTATATAAAGGTCCCACGCAGACGTAGAGGCCAAATCGCCAGGTATGTGGTCAAATATTACCGCCGAGAGGTTAGGTTGGGTTAGGTTACGTTATATTACGTTATTGATGTACATGAGGGGCCCACGGAGACGTAGAGGCCAACAAGCCAGGAATCTTGCCAAATATTACCGCCGAGATGATAGGTTGGGTTAGGTTAGGTTATATTTCGTTATTGATGTATATGAAGGTCCCACGGAGACGTAGAGGCCAACTCGCCAGGGATGTTGTCAAATATTACAGCCGAGATGATAGGTCGGGTTAGGTTTGGTTATATTTCGTTATTGATCTATATGAAGGTCCCACGGAGACGTAGAGGCCAACATGCCAGGAATGTTGTCAAATATTACAGCCGCGATGTTAGATTGGGCTAGGTTAGGTTATATTACGTTATTGATGTATATAAAGGTCCCACGGAGACGTAGAGGCCAACTCGCCAGGAATGTCGTCAAATATTACCGCCGAGATGATAGGTTGGATTAGGTTAGGTTATATTACGTTATTGATGTATATGAAGGACCCACGTAGACGTAGGGGCCAACTCGTCAGGAATATTGTCAAATATTACCGCCGAGATGATAGGTTGGATTAGGTTAGGTTATAATACGTTATTGATGTATATGAAGGTCCCACGGAGACGTAGAGGCCAACAAGCCAAGAATGTTGCCAAATATTACCGCCGACTTGTTAGGTTGGGTTAGGTTAGGTTATATTACGTTCTTGATGTATATAAAGGTCCCACGCAGACGTAGAGGCCAACCCGCCAGGAATGTTGTCAAATATTACCGGCGAGATGACAGGTTGGGTTAGGTTTGGTTATATTTCGTTATTGATGTATATGAAGGTCCCACGGAGACGTAGCGGCCAACTCGCCAGGAATGTTGTCAAATATTACAGCCGCGATGTTAGATTGGGCTAGGTTAGGTTATATTACGTTATTGATGTATATAAAGGTCCCACGGAGACGTAGAGGCCAACTCGCCAGGAATGTGGTCAAATATTACCGCCGAGATGATAGGTTGGGTTAGGTTAGGTTATATTACGTTATTGATGTATATAAAGGTCCCAAAGGACGTAGAGGCCTACTCGCCAGGAATGTGGTCAAATATTAGTGCCGAGATGTTAGGTTGGTTTAGGTTAGGTTGCATTTCGTTATTGATGTATATGAAGGTCCCACGGAGACGTAGCGTCCAACTCGCCAGGAATGTTGTCAAATATTACAGCCGCGATGTTAGATTGGGTTAGGTTAGGTTATAATACGTTATTGATGTATATAAAGGTCCCACGGAGACGTAGAGGCCAACAAGCCAAGAATGTTGCCAAATATTACCGCCGACTTGTTAGGTTGGGTTAGGTTAGGTTATATTACGTTCTTGATGTATATAAAGATCCCACGCAGACGTAGAGGCCAAATCGCCAGGTATGTGGTCAAATATTACCGCCGAGAGGTTAGGTTGGGTTAGGTTACGTTATATTACGTTATTGATGTACATGAGGGGCCCACGGAGACGTAGAGGCCAACAAGCCAGGAATCTTGCCAAATATTACCGCCGAGATGATAGGTTGGGTTAGGTTAGGTTATATTTCGTTATTGATGTATATGAAGGTCCCACGGAGACGTAGAGGCCAACTCGCCAGGTATGTTGTCAAATATTACCGCCGAGATGATAGGTTGGGTTAGGTTTGGTTATATTTCGTTATTGATCTATATGAAGGTCCCACGGAGATTAGAGGCCAACATGCCAGGAATGTTGTCAAATATTACAGCCGCGATGTTAGATTGGGCTAGGTTAGGTTATATTACGTTATTGATGTATATAAAGGTCCCACGGAGACGTAGAGGCCAACTCGCCAGGAATGTCGTCAAATATTACCGCCGAGATGATAGGTTGGATTAGGTTAGGTTATATTACGTTATTGATGTATATGAAGGACCCACGTAGACGTAGGGGCCAACTCGTCAGGAATATTGTCAAATATTACCGCCGAGATGATAGGTTGCATTAGGTTAGGTTATAATACGTTATTGATGTATATGAAGGTCCCACGGAGACGTAGAGGCCAACAAGCCAAGAATGTTGCCAAATATTACAGCCGCGATGTTAGATTGGGTTAGGTTAGGTTATATTTCGTTATTGATATATATGAAGGTCCCACGGAGACGTAGAGTCCAACTCGCCAGGAATGTTGTCAAATATTACAGCCGCGATGTTAGATTGGGTTACGTTAGGTTATATTACGTTATTGACGTATATAAAGGTCCCACGGAGACGTAGAGGCCAACTCGCCAGGAATGTTGTGAAATATTACCGCCGAGAGGTTATGTTGGGTTAGGATACGTTATATTACGTTATTGATGTACATGAGGGTCCCACGGAGACGTAGAGGCCAACACGCCAGGAATGTTGCCAAATATTACCGCCGAGATGATGGGTTGGGTTAGGTTAGGTTATATTTCGTTATTGATGTATATGAAGGTCCCACGGAGCCGTAGATGCCAACTCGCCGGGAATGCTGTCAAATAATAGCGCCGAGGGGTTAGGTTGGGTCAGGTTAGGTTATATTACGTTATTGATGTATATGAAGATCCCACGGAGACGTAGAGGCCAACTCGCCAGGTATGTGTTCAAATATTACCGCCGAGATGATAGGTTGGGTTAGGTTTGGTTATATTTCATTATTGATGTATATGAAGGTCCCACGGAGACGTAGAGGCCAACATGCCAGGAATGTTGTCAAATATTACAGCCGCGATGTTAGATTGGGCTAGGTTTGGTTATATTACGTTATTGATGTATATAAACGTCCCACGGAGACGTAGAGGCCAACTCGTCAGGAATGTTGTCAAATATTACCGGCGAGATGACAGGTTGGGTTAGGTTTGGTTATATTTCGTTATTGATGTATATGAAGGTCCCACGGAGACGTAGAGGCCAACTCGCCAGGAATGTCGTCAAATATTACCGCCGAGATGATAGGTTGGATTAGGTTAGGTTATATTACGTTATTGATGTATATGAAGGACCCACGTAGACGTAGGGGCCAACTCGTCAGGAATATTGTCAAATATTACCGCCGAGATGATAGGTTGGATTAGGTTAGGTTATAATACGTTATTGATGTATATGAAGGTCCCACGGAGAAGTAGAGGCCAACATGCCAGGAATGTTGTCAAATATTACAGCCGCGATGTTAGATTGGGCTAGGTTAGGTTATATTACGTTATTGATGTATATAAAGGTCCCACGGAGACGTAGAGGCCAACTCGCCAGGAATGTGGTCAAATATTACCGCCGAGATGATAGGTTGGGTTAGGTTAGGTTATATTACGTTATTGATGTATATAAAGGTCCCAAAGGACGTAGAGGCCTACTCGCCAGGAATGTGGTCAAATATTAGTGCCGAGATGTTAGGTTGGTTTAGGTTAGGTTGCATTTCGTTATTGATGTATATGAAGGTCCCACGGAGACGTAGCGGCCAACTCGCCAGGAATGTTGTCAAATATTACAGCCGCGATGTTAGATTGGGTTAGGTTAAGTTATAATACGTTATTGATGTATATAAAGGTCCCACGGAGACGTAGAGGCCAACAAGCCAAGAATGTTGCCAAATATTACCGCCGACTTGTTAGGTTGGGTTAGGTTAGGTTATATTACGTTCTTGATGTATATAAAGGTCCCACGCAGACGTAGAGGCCAAATCGCCAGGTATGTGGTCAAATATTACCGCCGAGAGGTTAGGTTGGGTTAGGTTACGTTATATTACGTTATTGATGTACATGAGGGGCCCACGGAGACGTAGAGGCCAACAAGCCAGGAATTTTGCCAAATATTACCGCCGAGATGATAGGTTGGGTTAGGTTAGGTTATATTTCGTTATTGATGTATATGAAGGTCCCACGGAGACGTAGAGGCCAACTCGCCAGGGATGTTGTCAAATATTACAGCCGAGATGATAGGTCGGGTTAGGTTTGGTTATATTTCGTTATTGATCTATATGAAGGTCCCACGGAGACGTAGAGGCCAACATGCCAGGAATGTTGTCAAATATTACAGCCGCGATGTTAGATTGGGCTAGGTTAGGTTATATTACGTTATTGATGTATATAAAGGTCCCACGGAGGCGTAGAGGCCAACTCGCCAGGAATGTCGTCAAATATTACCGCCGAGATGATAGGTTGGATTAGGTTAGGTTATATTACGTTATTGATGTATATGAAGGACCCACGTAGACGTAGGGGCCAACTCGTCAGGAATATTGTCAAATATTACCGCCGAGATGATAGGTTGGATTAGGTTAGGTTATAATACGTTATTGATGTATATGAAGGTCCCACGGAGACGTAGAGGCCAACAAGCCAAGAATGTTGCCAAATATTACCGCCGACTTGTTAGGTTGGGTTAGGTTAGGTTATATTACGTTCTTGATGTATATAAAGGTCCCACGCAGACGTAGAGGCCAACCCGCCAGGAATGTTGTCAAATATTACCGGCGAGATGACAGGTTGGGTTAGGTTTGGTTATATTTCGTTATTGATGTATATGAAGGTCCCACGGGGACGTAGCGGCCAACTCGCCAGGAATGTTGTCAAATATTACAGCCGCGATGTTAGATTGGGCTAGGTTAGGTTATATTACGTTATTGATGTATATAAAGGTCCCACGGAGACGTAGAGGCCAACTCGCCAGGAATGTGGTCAAATATTACCGCCGAGATGATAGGTTGGGTTAGGTTAGGTTATATTACGTTATTGATGTATATAAAGGTCCCAAAGGACGTAGAGGCCTACTCGCCAGGAATGTGGTCAAATATTAGTGCCGAGATGTTAGGTTGGTTTAGGTTAGGTTGCATTTCGTTATTGATGTATATGAAGGTCCCACGGAGACGTAGCGTCCAACTCGCCAGGAATGTTGTCAAATATTACAGCCGCGATGTTAGATTGGGTTAGGTTAGGTTATAATACGTTATTGATGTATATAAAGGTCCCACGGAGACGTAGAGGCCAACAAGCCAAGAATGTTGCCAAATATTACCGCCGACTTGTTAGGTTGGGTTAGGTTAGGTTATATTACGTTCTTGATGTATATAAAGATCCCACGCAGACGTAGAGGCCAAATCGCCAGGTATGTGGTCAAATATTACCGCCGAGAGGTTAGGTTGGGTTAGGTTACGTTATATTACGTTATTGATGTACATGAGGGGCCCACGGAGACGTAGAGGCCAACAAGCCAGGAATCTTGCCAAATATTACCGCCGAGATGATAGGTTGGGTTAGGTTAGGTTATATTTCGTTATTGATGTATATGAAGGTCCCACGGAGACGTAGAGGCCAACTCGCCAGGTATGTTGTCAAATATTACCGCCGAGATGATAGGTTGGGTTAGGTTTGGTTATATTTCGTTATTGATCTATATGAAGGTCCCACGGAGATTAGAGGCCAACATGCCAGGAATGTTGTCAAATATTACAGCCGCGATGTTAGATTGGGCTAGGTTAGGTTATATTACGTTATTGATGTATATAAAGGTCCCACGGAGACGTAGAGGCCAACTCGCCAGGAATGTCGTCAAATATTACCGCCGAGATGATAGGTTGGATTAGGTTAGGTTATATTACGTTATTGATGTATATGAAGGACCCACGTAGACGTAGGGGCCAACTCGTCAGGAATATTGTCAAATATTACCGCCGAGATGATAGGTTGCATTAGGTTAGGTTATAATACGTTATTGATGTATATGAAGGTCCCACGGAGACGTAGAGGCCAACAAGCCAAGAATGTTGCCAAATATTACAGCCGCGATGTTAGATTGGGTTAGGTTAGGTTATATTTCGTTATTGATATATATGAAGGTCCCACGGAGACGTAGAGTCCAACTCGCCAGGAATGTTGTCAAATATTACAGCCGCGATGTTAGATTGGGTTACGTTAGGTTATATTACGTTATTGACGTATATAAAGGTCCCACGGAGACGTAGAGGCCAACTCGCCAGGAATGTTGTGAAATATTACCGCCGAGAGGTTATGTTGGGTTAGGATACGTTATATTACGTTATTGATGTACATGAGGGTCCCACGGAGACGTAGAGGCCAACACGCCAGGAATGTTGCCAAATATTACCGCCGAGATGATGGGTTGGGTTAGGTTAGGTTATATTTCGTTATTGATGTATATGAAGGTCCCACGGAGCCGTAGATGCCAACTCGCCGGGAATGCTGTCAAATAATAGCGCCGAGGGGTTAGGTTGGGTCAGGTTAGGTTATATTACGTTATTGATGTATATGAAGATCCCACGGAGACGTAGAGGCCAACTCGCCAGGAATATTGTCAAATATTACCGCCGAGATGATAGGTTGGATTAGGTTAGGTTATAATACGTTATTGATGTCTATGAAGGTCCCACGCAGAAGTAGAGGCCAACATGCCAGGAATGTTGTCAAATATTACAGCCGCGATGTTAGATTGGGCTAGGTTAGGTTATATTACGTTATTGATGTATATAAAGGTCCCACGGAGACGTAGAGGCCAACTCGCCAGGAATGTGGTCAAATATTACCGCCGAGATGATAGGTTGGGTTAGGTTAGGTTATATTACGTTATTGATGTATATAAAGGTCCCAAAGGACGTAGAGGCCTACTCGCCAGGAATGTGGTCAAATATTAGTGCCGAGATGTTAGGTTGGTTTAGGTTAGGTTGCATTTCGTTATTGATGTATATGAAGGTCCCACGGAGACGTAGCGGCCAACTCGCCAGGAATGTTGTCAAATATTACAGCCGCGATGTTAGATTGGGTTAGGTTAAGTTATAATACGTTATTGATGTATATAAAGGTCCCACGGAGACGTAGAGGCCAACAAGCCAAGAATGTTGCCAAATATTACCGCCGACTTGTTAGGTTGGGTTAGGTTAGGTTATATTACGTTCTTGATGTATATAAAGGTCCCACGCAGACGTAGAGGCCAACCCGCCAGGAATGTTGTCAAATATTACCGGCGAGATGACAGGTTGGGTTAGGTTTGGTTATATTTCGTTATTGATGTATATGAAGGTCCCACGGGGACGTAGCGGCCAACTCGCCAGGAATGTTGTCAAATATTACAGCCGCGATGTTAGATTGGGCTAGGTTAGGTTATATTACGTTATTGATGTATATAAAGGTCCCACGGAGACGTAGAGGCCAACTCGCCAGGAATGTGGTCAAATATTACCGCCGAGATGATAGGTTGGGTTAGGTTAGGTTATATTACGTTATTGATGTATATAAAGGTCCCAAAGGACGTAGAGGCCTACTCGCCAGGAATGTGGTCAAATATTAGTGCCGAGATGTTAGGTTGGTTTAGGTTAGGTTGCATTTCGTTATTGATGTATATGAAGGTCCCACGGAGACGTAGCGTCCAACTCGCCAGGAATGTTGTCAAATATTACAGCCGCGATGTTAGATTGGGTTAGGTTAGGTTATAATACGTTATTGATGTATATAAAGGTCCCACGGAGACGTAGAGGCCAACAAGCCAAGAATGTTGCCAAATATTACCGCCGACTTGTTAGGTTGGGTTAGGTTAGGTTATATTACGTTCTTGATGTATATAAAGATCCCACGCAGACGTAGAGGCCAAATCGCCAGGTATGTGGTCAAATATTACCGCCGAGAGGTTAGGTTGGGTTAGGTTACGTTATATTACGTTATTGATGTACATGAGGGGCCCACGGAGACGTAGAGGCCAACAAGCCAGGAATCTTGCCAAATATTACCGCCGAGATGATAGGTTGGGTTAGGTTAGGTTATATTTCGTTATTGATGTATATGAAGGTCCCACGGAGACGTAGAGGCCAACTCGCCAGGTATGTTGTCAAATATTACCGCCGAGATGATAGGTTGGGTTAGGTTTGGTTATATTTCGTTATTGATCTATATGAAGGTCCCACGGAGATTAGAGGCCAACATGCCAGGAATGTTGTCAAATATTACAGCCGCGATGTTAGATTGGGCTAGGTTAGGTTATATTACGTTATTGATGTATATAAAGGTCCCACGGAGACGTAGAGGCCAACTCGCCAGGAATGTCGTCAAATATTACCGCCGAGATGATAGGTTGGATTAGGTTAGGTTATATTACGTTATTGATGTATATGAAGGACCCACGTAGACGTAGGGGCCAACTCGTCAGGAATATTGTCAAATATTACCGCCGAGATGATAGGTTGCATTAGGTTAGGTTATAATACGTTATTGATGTATATGAAGGTCCCACGGAGACGTAGAGGCCAACAAGCCAAGAATGTTGCCAAATATTACAGCCGCGATGTTAGATTGGGTTAGGTTAGGTTATATTTCGTTATTGATATATATGAAGGTCCCACGGAGACGTAGAGTCCAACTCGCCAGGAATGTTGTCAAATATTACAGCCGCGATGTTAGATTGGGTTACGTTAGGTTATATTACGTTATTGACGTATATAAAGGTCCCACGGAGACGTAGAGGCCAACTCGCCAGGAATGTTGTGAAATATTACCGCCGAGAGGTTATGTTGGGTTAGGATACGTTATATTACGTTATTGATGTACATGAGGGTCCCACGGAGACGTAGAGGCCAACACGCCAGGAATGTTGCCAAATATTACCGCCGAGATGATGGGTTGGGTTAGGTTAGGTTATATTTCGTTATTGATGTATATGAAGGTCCCACGGAGCCGTAGATGCCAACTCGCCGGGAATGCTGTCAAATAATAGCGCCGAGGGGTTAGGTTGGGTCAGGTTAGGTTATATTACGTTATTGATGTATATGAAGATCCCACGGAGACGTAGAGGCCAACTCGCCAGGAATATTGTCAAATATTACCGCCGAGATGATAGGTTGGATTAGGTTAGGTTATAATACGTTATTGATGTCTATGAAGGTCCCACGCAGAAGTAGAGGCCAACATGCCAGGAATGTTGTCAAATATTACAGCCGCGATGTTAGATTGGGCTAGGTTAGGTTATATTACGTTATTGATGTATATAAAGGTCCCACGGAGACGTAGAGGCCAACTCGCCAGGAATGTGGTCAAATATTACCGCCGAGATGATAGGTTGGGTTAGGTTAGGTTATATTACGTTATTGATGTATATAAAGGTCCCAAAGGACGTAGAGGCCTACTCGCCAGGAATGTGGTCAAATATTAGTGCCGAGATGTTAGGTTGGTTTAGGTTAGGTTGCATTTCGTTATTGATGTATATGAAGGTCCCACGGAGACGTAGCGGCCAACTCGCCAGGAATGTTGTCAAATATTACAGCCGCGATGTTAGATTGGGTTAGGTTAAGTTATAATACGTTATTGATGTATATAAAGGTCCCACGGAGACGTAGAGGCCAACAAGCCAAGAATGTTGCCAAATATTACCGCCGACTTGTTAGGTTGGGTTAGGTTAGGTTATATTACGTTCTTGATGTATATAAAGGTCCCACGCAGACGTAGAGGCCAAATCGCCAGGTATGTGGTCAAATATTACCGCCGAGAGGTTAGGTTGGGTTAGGTTACGTTATATTACGTTATTGATGTACATGAGGGGCCCACGGAGACGTAGAGGCCAACAAGCCAGGAATCTTGCCAAATATTACCGCCGAGATGATAGGTTGGGTTAGGTTAGGTTATATTTCGTTATTGATGTATATGAAGGTCCCACGGAGACGTAGAGGCCAACTCGCCAGGGATGTTGTCAAATATTACAGCCGAGATGATAGGTCGGGTTAGGTTTGGTTATATTTCGTTATTGATCTATATGAAGGTCCCACGGAGACGTAGAGGCCAACTCGCCAGGAATGTGGTCAAATATTACCGCCGAGATGATAGGTTGGGTTAGGTTAGGTTATATTACGTTATTGATGTATATAAAGGTCCCAAAGGACGTAGAGGCCTACTCGCCAGGAATGTGGTCAAATATTAGTGCCGAGATGTTAGGTTGGTTTAGGTTAGGTTGCATTTCGTTATTGATGTATATGAAGGTCCCACGGAGACGTAGCGTCCAACTCGCCAGGAATGTTGTCAAATATTACAGCCGCGATGTTAGATTGGGTTAGGTTAGGTTATAATACGTTATTGATGTATATAAAGGTCCCACGGAGACGTAGAGGCCAACAAGCCAAGAATGTTGCCAAATATTACCGCCGACTTGTTAGGTTGGGTTAGGTTAGGTTATATTACGTTCTTGATGTATATAAAGATCCCACGCAGATGTAGAGGCCAAATCGCCAGGTATGTGGTCAAATATTACCGCCGAGAGGTTAGGTTGGGTTAGGTTAGGTTATATTACGTTATTGATGTATATAAAGGTCCCACGGAGACGTAGAGGCCAACTCGCCAGGAATGTCGTCAAATATTACCGCCGAGATGATAGGTTGGATTAGGTTAGGTTATATTACGTTATTGATGTATATGAAGGACCCACGTAGACGTAGGGGCCAACTCGTCAGGAATATTGTCAAATATTACCGCCGAGATGATAGGTTGGATTAGGTTAGGTTATAATACGTTATTGATGTATATGAAGGTCCCACGGAGAAGTAGAGGCCAACATGCCAGGAATGTTGTCAAATATTACAGCCGCGATGTTAGATTGGGCTAGGTTAGGTTATATTACGTTATTGATGTATATAAAGGTCCCACGGAGACGTAGAGGCCAACTCGCCAGGAATGTGGTCAAATATTACCGCCGAGATGATAGGTTGGGTTAGGTTAGGTTATATTACGTTATTGATGTATATAAAGGTCCCAAAGGACGTAGAGGCCTACTCGCCAGGAATGTGGTCAAATATTAGTGCCGAGATGTTAGGTTGGTTTAGGTTAGGTTGCATTTCGTTATTGATGTATATGAAGGTCCCACGGAGACGTAGCGGCCAACTCGCCAGGAATGTTGTCAAATATTACAGCCGCGATGTTAGATTGGGTTAGGTTAAGTTATAATACGTTATTGATGTATATAAAGGTCCCACGGAGACGTAGAGGCCAACAAGCCAAGAATGTTGCCAAATATTACCGCCGACTTGTTAGGTTGGGTTAGGTTAGGTTATATTACGTTCTTGATGTATATAAAGGTCCCACGCAGACGTAGAGGCCAAATCGCCAGGTATGTGGTCAAATATTACCGCCGAGAGGTTAGGTTGGGTTAGGTTACGTTATATTACGTTATTGATGTACATGAGGGGCCCACGGAGACGTAGAGGCCAACAAGCCAGGAATCTTGCCAAATATTACCGCCGAGATGATAGGTTGGGTTAGGTTAGGTTATATTTCGTTATTGATGTATATGAAGGTCCCACGGAGACGTAGAGGCCAACTCGCCAGGGATGTTGTCAAATATTACAGCCGAGATGATAGGTCGGGTTAGGTTTGGTTATATTTCGTTATTGATCTATATGAAGGTCCCACGGAGACGTAGAGGCCAACATGCCAGGAATGTTGTCAAATATTACAGCCGCGATGTTAGATTGGGCTAGGTTAGGTTATATTACGTTATTGATGTATATAAAGGTCCCACGGAGGCGTAGAGGCCAACTCGCCAGGAATGTCGTCAAATATTACCGCCGAGATGATAGGTTGGATTAGGTTAGGTTATATTACGTTATTGATGTATATGAAGGACCCACGTAGACGTAGGGGCCAACTCGTCAGGAATATTGTCAAATATTACCGCCGAGATGATAGGTTGGATTAGGTTAGGTTATAATACGTTATTGATGTATATGAAGGTCCCACGGAGACGTAGAGGCCAACAAGCCAAGAATGTTGCCAAATATTACCGCCGACTTGTTAGGTTGGGTTAGGTTAGGTTATATTACGTTCTTGATGTATATAAAGGTCCCACGCAGACGTAGAGGCCAACCCGCCAGGAATGTTGTCAAATATTACCGGCGAGATGACAGGTTGGGTTAGGTTTGGTTATATTTCGTTATTGATGTATATGAAGGTCCCACGGAGACGTAGCGGCCAACTCGCCAGGAATGTTGTCAAATATTACAGCCGCGATGTTAGATTGGGCTAGGTTAGGTTATATTACGTTATTGATGTATATAAAGGTCCCACGGAGACGTAGAGGCCAACTCGCCAGGAATGTCGTCAAATATTACCGCCGAGATGATAGGTTGGATTAGGTTAGGTTATATTACGTTATTGATGTATATGAAGGACCCACGTAGACGTAGGGGCCAACTCGTCAGGAATATTGTCAAATATTACCGCCGAGATGATAGGTTGGATTAGGTTAGGTTATAATACGTTATTGATGTATATGAAGGTCCCACGGAGAAGTAGAGGCCAACATGCCAGGAATGTTGTCAAATATTACAGCCGCGATGTTAGATTGGGCTAGGTTAGGTTATATTACGTTATTGATGTATATAAAGGTCCCACGGAGACGTAGAGGCCAACTCGCCAGGAATGTGGTCAAATATTACCGCCGAGATGATAGGTTGGGTTAGGTTAGGTTATATTACGTTATTGATGTATATAAAGGTCCCAAAGGACGTAGAGGCCTACTCGCCAGGAATGTGGTCAAATATTAGTGCCGAGATGTTAGGTTGGTTTAGGTTAGGTTGCATTTCGTTATTGATGTATATGAAGGTCCCACGGAGACGTAGCGGCCAACTCGCCAGGAATGTTGTCAAATATTACAGCCGCGATGTTAGATTGGGTTAGGTTAAGTTATAATACGTTATTGATGTATATAAAGGTCCCACGGAGACGTAGAGGCCAACAAGCCAAGAATGTTGCCAAATATTACCGCCGACTTGTTAGGTTGGGTTAGGTTAGGTTATATTACGTTCTTGATGTATATAAAGGTCCCACGCAGACGTAGAGGCCAAATCGCCAGGTATGTGGTCAAATATTACCGCCGAGAGGTTAGGTTGGGTTAGGTTACGTTATATTACGTTATTGATGTACATGAGGGGCCCACGGAGACGTAGAGGCCAACAAGCCAGGAATCTTGCCAAATATTACCGCCGAGATGATAGGTTGGGTTAGGTTAGGTTATATTTCGTTATTGATGTATATGAAGGTCCCACGGAGACGTAGAGGCCAACTCGCCAGGGATGTTGTCAAATATTACAGCCGAGATGATAGGTCGGGTTAGGTTTGGTTATATTTCGTTATTGATCTATATGAAGGTCCCACGGAGACGTAGAGGCCAACATGCCAGGAATGTTGTCAAATATTACAGCCGCGATGTTAGATTGGGCTAGGTTAGGTTATATTACGTTATTGATGTATATAAAGGTCCCACGGAGACGTAGAGGCCAACTCGCCAGGAATGTCGTCAAATATTACCGCCGAGATGATAGGTTGGATTAGGTTAGGTTATATTACGTTATTGATGTATATGAAGGACCCACGTAGACGTAGGGGCCAACTCGTCAGGAATATTGTCAAATATTACCGCCGAGATGATAGGTTGGATTAGGTTAGGTTATAATACGTTATTGATGTATATGAAGGTCCCACGGAGACGTAGAGGCCAACAAGCCAAGAATGTTGCCAAATATTACCGCCGACTTGTTAGGTTGGGTTAGGTTAGGTTATATTACGTTCTTGATGTATATAAAGGTCCCACGCAGACGTAGAGGCCAACCCGCCAGGAATGTTGTCAAATATTACCGGCGAGATGACAGGTTGGGTTAGGTTTGGTTATATTTCGTTATTGATGTATATGAAGGTCCCACGGAGACGTAGCGGCCAACTCGCCAGGAATGTTGTCAAATATTACAGCCGCGATGTTAGATTGGGCTAGGTTAGGTTATATTACGTTATTGATGTATATAAAGGTCCCACGGAGACGTAGAGGCCAACTCGCCAGGAATGTGGTCAAATATTACCGCCGAGATGATAGGTTGGGTTAGGTTAGGTTATATTACGTTATTGATGTATATAAAGGTCCCAAAGGACGTAGAGGCCTACTCGCCAGGAATGTGGTCAAATATTAGTGCCGAGATATTAGGTTGGTTTAGGTTAGGTTGCATTTCGTTATTGATGTATATGAAGGTCCCACGGAGACGTAGCGTCCAACTCGCCAGGAATGTTGTCAAATATTACAGCCGCGATGTTAGATTGGGTTAGGTTAGGTTATAATACGTTATTGATGTATATAAAGGTCCCACGGAGACGTAGAGGCCAACAAGCCAAGAATGTTGCCAAATATTACCGCCGACTTGTTAGGTTGGGTTAGGTTAGGTTATATTACGTTCTTGATGTATATAAAGATCCCACGCAGACGTAGAGGCCAAATCGCCAGGTATGTGGTCAAATATTACCGCCGAGAGGTTAGGTTGGGTTAGGTTAGGTTATATTACCTTATTGATGTATATAAAGGTCCCACGGAGACGTAGAGGCCAACTCGCCAGGAATGTCGTCAAATATTACCGCCGAGATGATAGGTTGGATTAGGTTAGGTTATATTACGTTATTGATGTATATGAAGGACCCACGTAGACGTAGGGGCCAACTCGTCAGGAATATTGTCAAATATTACCGCCGAGATGATAGGTTGGATTAGGTTAGGTTATAATACGTTATTGATGTATATGAAGGTCCCACGGAGAAGTAGAGGCCAACATGCCAGGAATGTTGTCAAATATTACAGCCGCGATGTTAGATTGGGCTAGGTTAGGTTATATTACGTTATTGATGTATATAAAGGTCCCACGGAGACGTAGAGGCCAACTCGCCAGGAATGTGGTCAAATATTACCGCCGAGATGATAGGTTGGGTTAGGTTAGGTTATATTACGTTATTGATGTATATAAAGGTCCCAAAGGACGTAGAGGCCTACTCGCCAGGAATGTGGTCAAATATTAGTGCCGAGATGTTAGGTTGGTTTAGGTTAGGTTGCATTTCGTTATTGATGTATATGAAGGTCCCACGGAGACGTAGCGGCCAACTCGCCAGGAATGTTGTCAAATATTACAGCCGCGATGTTAGATTGGGTTAGGTTAAGTTATAATACGTTATTGATGTATATAAAGGTCCCACGGAGACGTAGAGGCCAACAAGCCAAGAATGTTGCCAAATATTACCGCCGACTTGTTAGGTTGGGTTAGGTTAGGTTATATTACGTTCTTGATGTATATAAAGGTCCCACGCAGACGTAGAGGCCAAATCGCCAGGTATGTGGTCAAATATTACCGCCGAGAGGTTAGGTTGGGTTAGGTTACGTTATATTACGTTATTGATGTACATGAGGGGCCCACGGAGACGTAGAGGCCAACAAGCCAGGAATCTTGCCAAATATTACCGCCGAGATGATAGGTTGGGTTAGGTTAGGTTATATTTCGTTATTGATGTATATGAAGGTCCCACGGAGACGTAGAGGCCAACTCGCCAGGGATGTTGTCAAATATTACAGCCGAGATGATAGGTCGGGTTAGGTTTGGTTATATTTCGTTATTGATCTATATGAAGGTCCCACGGAGACGTAGAGGCCAACATGCCAGGAATGTTGTCAAATATTACAGCCGCGATGTTAGATTGGGCTAGGTTAGGTTATATTACGTTATTGATGTATATAAAGGTCCCACGGAGACGTAGAGGCCAACTCGCCAGGAATGTCGTCAAATATTACCGCCGAGATGATAGGTTGGATTAGGTTAGGTTATATTACGTTATTGATGTATATGAAGGTCCCACGGAGAAGTAGAGGCCAACATGCCAGGAATGTTGTCAAATATTACAGCCGCGATGTTAGATTGGGCTAGGTTAGGTTATATTACGTTATTGATGTATATAAAGGTCCCACGGAGACGTAGAGGCCAACTCGCCAGGAATGTGGTCAAATATTACCGCCGAGATGATAGGTTGGGTTAGGTTAGGTTATATTACGTTATTGATGTATATAAAGGTCCCAAAGGACGTAGAGGCCTACTCGCCAGGAATGTGGTCAAATATTAGTGCCGAGATGTTAGGTTGGTTTAGGTTAGGTTGCATTTCGTTATTGATGTATATGAAGGTCCCACGGAGACGTAGCGGCCAACTCGCCAGGAATGTTGTCAAATATTACAGCCGCGATGTTAGATTGGGTTAGGTTAAGTTATAATACGTTATTGATGTATATAAAGGTCCCACGGAGACGTAGAGGCCAACAAGCCAAGAATGTTGCCAAATATTACCGCCGACTTGTTAGGTTGGGTTAGGTTAGGTTATATTACGTTCTTGATGTATATAAAGGTCCCACGCAGACGTAGAGGCCAAATCGCCAGGTATGTGGTCAAATATTACCGCCGAGAGGTTAGGTTGGGTTAGGTTACGTTATATTACGTTATTGATGTACATGAGGGGCCCACGGAGACGTAGAGGCCAACAAGCCAGGAATCTTGCCAAATATTACCGCCGAGATGATAGGTTGGGTTAGGTTAGGTTATATTTCGTTATTGATGTATATGAAGGTCCCACGGAGACGTAGAGGCCAACTCGCCAGGGATGTTGTCAAATATTACAGCCGAGATGATAGGTCGGGTTAGGTTTGGTTATATTTCGTTATTGATCTATATGAAGGTCCCACGGAGACGTAGAGGCCAACATGCCAGGAATGTTGTCAAATATTACAGCCGCGATGTTAGATTGGGCTAGGTTAGGTTATATTACGTTATTGATGTATATAAAGGTCCCACGGAGACGTAGAGGCCAACTCGCCAGGAATGTCGTCAAATATTACCGCCGAGATGATAGGTTGGATTAGGTTAGGTTATATTACGTTATTGATGTATATGAAGGACCCACGTAGACGTAGGGGCCAACTCGTCAGGAATATTGTCAAATATTACCGCCGAGATGATAGGTTGGATTAGGTTAGGTTATAATACGTTATTGATGTATATGAAGGTCCCACGGAGACGTAGAGGCCAACAAGCCAAGAATGATGCCAAATATTACCGCCGACTTGTTAGGTTGGGTTAGGTTAGGTTATATTACGTTCTTGATGTATATAAAGGTCCCACGCAGACGTAGAGGCCAACCCGCCAGGAATGTTGTCAAATATTACCGGCGAGATGACAGGTTGGGTTAGGTTTGGTTATATTTCGTTATTGATGTATATGAAGGTCCCACGGAGACGTAGAGGCCAACATGCCAGGAATGTTGTCAAATATTACAGCCGCGATGTTAGATTGGGCTAGGTTAGGTTATATTACGTTATTGATGTATATAAAGGTCCCACGGAGACGTAGAGGCCAACTCGCCAGGAATGTCGTCAAATATTACCGCCGAGATGATAGGTTGGATTAGGTTAGGTTATATTACGTTATTGATGTATATAAAGGTCCCAAAGGACGTAGAGGCCTACTCGCCAGGAATGTGGTCAAATATTAGTGCCGAGATGTTAGGTTGGTTTAGGTTAGGTTGCATTTCGTTATTGATGTATATGAAGGTCCCACGGAGACGTAGCGTCCAACTCGCCAGGAATGTTGTCAAATATTACAGCCGCGATGTTAGATTGGGTTAGGTTAGGTTATAATACGTTATTGATGTATATAAAGGTCCCACGGAGACGTAGAGGCCAACAAGCCAAGAATGTTGCCAAATATTACCGCCGACTTGTTAGGTTGGGTTAGGTTAGGTTATATTACGTTCTTGATGTATATAAAGATCCCACGCAGACGTAGAGGCCAAATCGCCAGGTATGTGGTCAAATATTACCGCCGAGAGGTTAGGTTGGGTTAGGTTACGTTATATTACGTTATTGATGTACATGAGGGGCCCACGGAGACGTAGAGGCCAACAAGCCAGGAATCTTGCCAAATATTACCGCCGAGATGATAGGTTGGGTTAGGTTAGGTTATATTTCGTTATTGATGTATATGAAGGTCCCACGGAGACGTAGAGGCCAACTCGCCAGGTATGTTGTCAAATATTACCGCCGAGATGATAGGTTGGGTTAGGTTTGGTTATATTTCGTTATTGATCTATATGAAGGTCCCACGGAGATTAGAGGCCAACATGCCAGGAATGTTGTCAAATATTACAGCCGCGATGTTAGATTGGGCTAGGTTAGGTTATATTACGTTATTGATGTATATAAAGGTCCCACGGAGACGTAGAGGCCAACTCGCCAGGAATGTCGTCAAATATTACCGCCGAGATGATAGGTTGGATTAGGTTAGGTTATATTACGTTATTGATGTATATGAAGGACCCACGTAGACGTAGGGGCCAACTCGTCAGGAATATTGTCAAATATTACCGCCGAGATGATAGGTTGCATTAGGTTAGGTTATAATACGTTATTGATGTATATGAAGGTCCCACGGAGACGTAGAGGCCAACAAGCCAAGAATGTTGCCAAATATTACAGCCGCGATGTTAGATTGGGTTAGGTTAGGTTATATTTCGTTATTGATATATATGAAGGTCCCACGGAGACGTAGAGTCCAACTCGCCAGGAATGTTGTCAAATATTACAGCCGCGATGTTAGATTGGGTTACGTTAGGTTATATTACGTTATTGACGTATATAAAGGTCCCACGGAGACGTAGAGGCCAACTCGCCAGGAATGTTGTGAAATATTACCGCCGAGAGGTTATGTTGGGTTAGGATACGTTATATTACGTTATTGATGTACATGAGGGTCCCACGGAGACGTAGAGGCCAACACGCCAGGAATGTTGCCAAATATTACCGCCGAGATGATGGGTTGGGTTAGGTTAGGTTATATTTCGTTATTGATGTATATGAAGGTCCCACGGAGCCGTAGATGCCAACTCGCCGGGAATGCTGTCAAATAATAGCGCCGAGGGGTTAGGTTGGGTCAGGTTAGGTTATATTACGTTATTGATGTATATGAAGATCCCACGGAGACGTAGAGGCCAACTCGCCAGGTATGTGTTCAAATATTACCGCCGAGATGATAGGTTGGGTTAGGTTAGGTTATATTTCGTTATTGATGTATATGAAGGTCCCACGGAGACGTAGAGGCCAACTCGCCAGGTATGTTGTCAAATATTACAGCCGAGATGATAGGTCGGGTTAGGTTTGGTTATATTTCGTTATTGATCTATATGAAGGTCCCACGGAGACGTAGAGGCCAACATGCCAGGAATGTTGTCAAATATTACAGCCGCGATGTTAGATTGGGCTAGGTTAGGTTATATTACGTTATTGATGTATATAAAGGTCCCACGGAGACGTAGAGGCCAACTCGCCAGGAATGTCGTCAAATATTACCGCCGACATGATAGGTTGGATTAGGTTAGGTTATATTACGTTATTGATGTATATGAAGGACCCACGTAGACGTAGGGGCCAACTCGTCAGGAATATTGTCAAATATTACCGCCGAGATGATAGGTTGGATTAGGTTAGGTTATAATACGTTATTGATGTATATGAAGGTCCCACGGAGACGTAGAGGCCAACAAGCCAAGAATGTTGCCAAATATTACCGCCGACTTGTTAGGTTGGATTAGGTTAGGTTATATTACGTTCTTGATGTATATAAAGGTCCCACGCAGACGTAGAGGCCAACCCGCCAGGAATGTTGTCAAATATTACCGGCGAGATGACAGGTTGGGTTAGGTTTGGTTATATTTCGTTATTGATGTATATGAAGGTCCCACGGAGACGTAGCGGCCAACTCGCCAGGAATGTTGTCAAATATTACAGCCGCGATGTTAGATTGGGCTAGGTTAGGTTATATTACGTTATTGATGTATATAAAGGTCCCACGGAGACGTAGAGGCCAACTCGCCAGGAATGTCGTCAAATATTACCGCCGAGATGATAGGTTGGATTAGGTTAGGTTATATTACGTTATTGATGTATATGAAGGACCCACGTAGACGTAGGGGCCAACTCGTCAGGAATATTGTCAAATATTACCGCCGAGATGATAGGTTGCATTAGGTTAGGTTATAATACGTTATTGATGTATATGAAGGTCCCACGGAGACGCAGAGGCCAACAAGCCAAGAATGTTGCCAAATATTACAGCCGCGATGTTAGATTGGGTTAGGTTAGGTTATATTTCGTTATTGATATATATGAAGGTCCCACGGAGACGTAGAGTCCAACTCGCCAGGAATGTTGTCAAATATTACAGCCGCGATGTTAGATTGGGTTACGTTAGGTTATATTACGTTATTGACGTATATAAAGGTCCCACGGAGACGTAGAGGCCAACTCGCCAGGAATGTTGTGAAATATTACCGCCGAGAGGTTATGTTGGGTTAGGATACGTTATATTACGTTATTGATGTACATGAGGGTCCCACGGAGACGTAGAGGCCAACACGCCAGGAATGTTGCCAAATATTACCGCCGAGATGATGGGTTGGGTTAGGTTAGGTTATATTTCGTTATTGATGTATATGAAGGTCCCACGGAGCCGTAGATGCCAACTCGCCGGGAATGCTGTCAAATAATAGCGCCGAGGGGTTAGGTTGGGTCAGGTTAGGTTATATTACGTTATTGATGTATATGAAGATCCCACGGAGACGTAGAGGCCAACTCGCCAGGTATGTGTTCAAATATTACCGCCGAGATGATAGGTTGGGTTAGGTTAGGTTATATTTCGTTATTGATGTATATGAAGGTCCCACGGAGACGTAGAGGCCAACTCGCCAGGTATGTTGTCAAATATTACAGCCGAGATGATAGGTCGGGTTAGGTTTGGTTATATTTCGTTATTGATCTATATGAAGGTCCCACGGAGACGTAGAGGCCAACATGCCAGGAATGTTGTCAAATATTACAGCCGCGATGTTAGATTGGGCTAGGTTAGGTTATATTACGTTATTGATGTATATAAAGGTCCCACGGAGACGTAGAGGCCAACTCGCCAGGAATGTCGTCAAATATTACCGCCGACATGATAGGTTGGATTAGGTTAGGTTATATTACGTTATTGATGTATATGAAGGACCCACGTAGACGTAGGGGCCAACTCGTCAGGAATATTGTCAAATATTACCGCCGAGATGATAGGTTGGATTAGGTTAGGTTATAATACGTTATTGATGTATATGAAGGTCCCACGGAGACGTAGAGGCCAACAAGCCAAGAATGTTGCCAAATATTACCGCCGACTTGTTAGGTTGGATTAGGTTAGGTTATATTACGTTCTTGATGTATATAAAGGTCCCACGCAGACGTAGAGGCCAACCCGCCAGGAATGTTGTCAAATATTACCGGCGAGATGACAGGTTGGGTTAGGTTTGGTTATATTTCGTTATTGATGTATATGAAGGTCCCACGGAGACGTAGCGGCCAACTCGCCAGGAATGTTGTCAAATATTACAGCCGCGATGTTAGATTGGGCTAGGTTAGGTTATATTACGTTACTGATGTATATAAAGGTCCCACGGAGACGTAGAGGCCAACTCGCCAGGAATGTGGTCAAATATTACCGCCGAGATGATAGGTTGGGTTAGGTTAGGTTATATTACGTTATTGATGTATATAAAGGTCCCAAAGGACGTAGAGGCCTACTCGCCAGGAATGTGGTCAAATATTAGTGCCGAGATGTTAGGTTGGTTTAGGTTAGGTTGCACTTCGTTATTGATGTATATGAAGGTCCCACGGAGACGTAGCGGCCAACTCGCCAGGAATGTTGTCAAATATTACAGCCGCGATGTTAGATTGGGTTAGGTTAGGTTATAATACGTTATTGATGTATATAAAGGTCCCACGGAGACGTAGAGGCCAACAAGCCAAGAATGTTGCCAAATATTACCGCCGACTTGTTAGGTTGGGTTAGGTTAGGTTATATTACGTTCTTGATGTATATAAAGATCCCACGCAGACGTAGAGGCCAAATCGCCAGGTATGTGGTCAAATATTACCGCCGAGAGGTTAGGTTGGGTTAGGTTACGTTATATTACGTTATTGATGTACATGAGGGGCCCACGGAGACGTAGAGGCCAACAAGCCAGGAATCTTGCCAAATATTACCGCCGAGATGATAGGTTGGGTTAGGTTAGGTTATATTTCGTTATTGATGTATATGAAGGTCCCACGGAGACGTAGAGGCCAACTCGCCAGGTATGTTGTCAAATATTACCGCCGAGATGATAGGTTGGGTTAGGTTTGGTTATATTTCGTTATTGATCTATATGAAGGTCCCACGGAGATTAGAGGCCAACATGCCAGGAATGTTGTCAAATATTACAGCCGCGATGTTAGATTGGGCTAGGTTAGGTTATATTACGTTATTGATGTATATAAAGGTCCCACGGAGACGTAGAGGCCAACTCGCCAGGAATGTCGTCAAATATTACCGCCGAGATGATAGGTTGGATTAGGTTAGGTTATATTACGTTATTGATGTATATGAAGGACCCACGTAGACGTAGGGGCCAACTCGTCAGGAATATTGTCAAATATTACCGCCGAGATGATAGGTTGCATTAGGTTAGGTTATAATACGTTATTGATGTATATGAAGGTCCCACGGAGACGTAGAGGCCAACAAGCCAAGAATGTTGCCAAATATTACAGCCGCGATGTTAGATTGGGTTAGGTTAGGTTATATTTCGTTATTGATATATATGAAGGTCCCACGGAGACGTAGAGTCCAACTCGCCAGGAATGTTGTCAAATATTACAGCCGCGATGTTAGATTGGGTTACGTTAGGTTATATTACGTTATTGACGTATATAAAGGTCCCACGGAGACGTAGAGGCCAACTCGCCAGGAATGTTGTGAAATATTACCGCCGAGAGGTTATGTTGGGTTAGGATACGTTATATTACGTTATTGATGTACATGAGGGTCCCACGGAGACGTAGAGTCCAACACGCCAGGAATGTTGCCAAATATTACCGCCGAGATGATGGGTTGGGTTAGGTTAGGTTATATTTCGTTATTGATGTATATGAAGGTCCCACGCAGCCGTAGATGCCAACTCGCCGGGAATGCTGTCAAATAATAGCGCCGAGGGGTTAGGTTGGGTCAGGTTAGGTTATATTACGTTATTGATGTATATGAAGATCCCACGGAGACGTAGAGGCCAACTCGCCAGGTATGTGTTCAAATATTACCGCCGAGATGATAGGTTGGGTTAGGTTTGGTTATATTTCATTATTGATGTATATGAAGGTCCCACGGAGACGTAGAGGCCAACATGCCAGGAATGTTGTCAAATATTACAGCCGCGATGTTAGATTGGGCTAGGTTTGGTTATATTACGTTATTGATGTATATAAACGTCCCACGGAGACGTAGAGGCCAACTCGTCAGGAATGTTGTCAAATATTACCGGCGAGATGACAGGTTGGGTTAGGTTTGGTTATATTTCGTTATTGATGTATATGAAGGTCCCACGGAGACGTAGCGGCCAACTCGCCAGGAATGTTGTCAAATATTACAGCCGCGATGTTAGATTGGGCTAGGTTAGGTTATATTACGTTATTGATGTATATAAAGGTCCCACGGAGACGTAGAGGCCAACTCGCCAGGAATGTGGTCAAATATTACCGCCGAGATGATAGGTTGGGTTAGGTTAGGTTATATTACGTTATTGATGTATATAAAGGTCCCAAAGGACGTAGAGGCCTACTCGCCAGGAATGTGGTCAAATATTAGTGCCGAGATGTTAGGTTGGTTTAGGTTAGGTTGCATTTCGTTATTGATGTATATGAAGGTCCCACGGAGACGTAGCGGCCAACTCGCCAGGAATGTTGTCAAATATTACAGCCGCGATGTTAGATTGGGCTAGGTTAGGTTATATTACGTTATTGATGTATATAAAGGTCCCACGGAGACGTAGAGGCCAACTCGCCAGGAATGTGGTCAAATATTACCGCCGAGATGATAGGTTGGGTTAGGTTAGGTTATATTACGTTATTGATGTATATAAAGGTCCCAAAGGACGTAGAGGCCTACTCGCCAGGAATGTGGTCAAATATTAGTGCCGAGATGTTAGGTTGGTTTAGGTTAGGTTGCATTTCGTTATTGATGTATATGAAGGTCCCACGGAGACGTAGCGGCCAACTCGCCAGGAATGTTGTCAGATATTACAGCCGCGATGTTAGATTGGGTTAGGTTAGGTTATAATACGTTATTGATGTATATAAAGGTCCCACGGAGACGTAGAGGCCAACAAGCCAAGAATGTTGCCAAATATTACCGCCGACTTGTTAGGTTGGGTTAGGTTAGGTTATATTACGTTCTTGATGTATATAAAGGTCCCACGCAGACGTAGAGGCCAAATCGCCAGGTATGTGGTCAAATATTACCGCCGAGATGATAGGTTGGGTTAGGTTAGGTTATATTTCGTTATTGATGTATATGAAGGTCCCACGGAGACGTAGAGGCAAACATGCCAGGAATGTTGTCAAATATTACAGCCGCGATGTTAGATTGGGCTAGGTTAGGTTATATTACGTTATTGATGTATATAAAGGTCCCACGGAGACGTAGAGGCCAACTCGCCAGGAATGTCGTCAAATATTACCGCCGAGATGATAGGTTGGATTAGGTTAGGTTATATTACGTTATTGATGTATATGAAGGACCCACGTAGACGTAGGGGCCAACTCGTCAGGAATATTGTCAAATATTACCGCCGAGATGATAGGTTGCATTAGGTTAGGTTATAATACGTTATTGATGTATATGAAGGTCCCACGGAGACGTAGAGGCCAACAAGCCAAGAATGTTGCCAAATATTACAGCCGCGATGTTAGATTGGGTTAGGTTAGGTTATATTTCGTTATTGATATATATGAAGGTCCCACGGAGACGTAGAGTCCAACTCGCCAGGAATGTTGTCAAATATTACAGCCGCGATGTTAGATTGGGTTACGTTAGGTTATATTACGTTATTGACGTATATAAAGGTCCCACGGAGACGTAGAGGCCAACTCGCCAGGAATGTTGTGAAATATTACCGCCGAGAGGTTATGTTGGGTTAGGATACGTTATATTACGTTATTGATGTACATGAGGGTCCCACGGAGACGTAGAGGCCAACACGCCAGGAATGTTGCCAAATATTACCGCCGAGATGATGGGTTGGGTTAGGTTAGGTTATATTTCGTTATTGATGTATATGAAGGTCCCACGGAGCCGTAGATGCCAACTCGCCGGGAATGCTGTCAAATAATAGCGCCGAGGGGTTAGGTTGGGTCAGGTTAGGTTATATTACGTTATTGATGTATATGAAGATCCCACGGAGACGTAGAGGCCAACTCGCCAGGTATGTGTTCAAATATTACCGCCGAGATGATAGGTTGGGTTAGGTTTGGTTATATTTCATTATTGATGTATATGAAGGTCCCACGGAGACGTAGAGGCCAACATGCCAGGAATGTTGTCAAATATTACAGCCGCGATGTTAGATTGGGCTAGGTTTGGTTATATTACGTTATTGATGTATATAAACGTCCCACGGAGACGTAGAGGCCAACTCGTCAGGAATGTTGTCAAATATTACCGGCGAGATGACAGGTTGGGTTAGGTTTGGTTATATTTCGTTATTGATGTATATGAAGGTCCCACGGAGACGTAGCGGCCAACTCGCCAGGAATGTTGTCAAATATTACAGCCGCGATGTTAGATTGGGCTAGGTTAGGTTATATTACGTTATTGATGTATATAAAGGTCCCACGGAGACGTAGAGGCCAACTCGCCAGGAATGTGGTCAAATATTACCGCCGAGATGATAGGTTGGGTTAGGTTAGGTTATATTACGTTATTGATGTATATAAAGGTCCCAAAGGACGTAGAGGCCTACTCGCCAGGAATGTGGTCAAATATTAGTGCCGAGATGTTAGGTTGGTTTAGGTTAGGTTGCATTTCGTTATTGATGTATATGAAGGTCCCACGGAGACGTAGCGGCCAACTCGCCAGGAATGTTGTCAAATATTACAGCCGCGATGTTAGATTGGGCTAGGTTAGGTTATATTACGTTATTGATGTATATAAAGGTCCCACGGAGACGTAGAGGCCAACTCGCCAGGAATGTGGTCAAATATTACCGCCGAGATGATAGGTTGGGTTAGGTTAGGTTATATTACGTTATTGATGTATATAAAGGTCCCAAAGGACGTAGAGGCCTACTCGCCAGGAATGTGGTCAAATATTAGTGCCGAGATGTTAGGTTGGTTTAGGTTAGGTTGCATTTCGTTATTGATGTATATGAAGGTCCCACGGAGACGTAGCGGCCAACTCGCCAGGAATGTTGTCAGATATTACAGCCGCGATGTTAGATTGGGTTAGGTTAGGTTATAATACGTTATTGATGTATATAAAGGTCCCACGGAGACGTAGAGGCCAACAAGCCAAGAATGTTGCCAAATATTACCGCCGACTTGTTAGGTTGGGTTAGGTTAGGTTATATTACGTTCTTGATGTATATAAAGGTCCCACGCAGACGTAGAGGCCAAATCGCCAGGTATGTGGTCAAATATTACCGCCGAGATGATAGGTTGGGTTAGGTTAGGTTATATTTCGTTATTGATGTATATGAAGGTCCCACGGAGACGTAGAGGCAAACATGCCAGGAATGTTGTCAAATATTACAGCCGCGATGTTAGATTGGGCTAGGTTAGGTTATATTACGTTATTGATGTATATAAAGGTCCCACGGAGACGTAGAGGCCAACTCGCCAGGAATGTCGTCAAATATTACCGCCGAGATGATAGGTTGGATTAGGTTAGGTTATATTACGTTATTGATGTATATGAAGGACCCACGTAGACGTAGGGGCCAACTCGTCAGGAATATTGTCAAATATTACCGCCGAGATGATAGGTTGGATTAGGTTAGGTTATAATACGTTATTGATGTATATGAAGGTCCCACGGAGAAGTAGAGGCCAACATGCCAGGAATGTTGTCAAATATTACAGCCGCGATGTTAGATTGGGCTAGGTTAGGTTATATTACGTTATTGATGTATATAAAGGTCCCACGGAGACGTAGAGGCCAACTCGCCAGGAATGTGGTCAAATATTACCGCCGAGATGATAGGTTGGGTTAGGTTAGGTTATATTACGTTATTGATGTATATAAAGGTCCCAAAGGACGTAGAGGCCTACTCGCCAGGAATGTGGTCAAATATTAGTGCCGAGATGTTAGGTTGGTTTAGGTTAGGTTGCATTTCGTTATTGATGTATATGAAGGTCCCACGGAGACGTAGCGGCCAACTCGCCAGGAATGTTGTCAAATATTACAGCCGCGATGTTAGATTGGGTTAGGTTAAGTTATAATACGTTATTGATGTATATAAAGGTCCCACGGAGACGTAGAGGCCAACAAGCCAAGAATGTTGCCAAATATTACCGCCGACTTGTTAGGTTGGGTTAGGTTAGGTTATATTACGTTCTTGATGTATATAAAGGTCCCACGCAGACGTAGAGGCCAAATCGCCAGGTATGTGGTCAAATATTACCGCCGAGAAGTTAGGTTGGGTTAGGTTACGTTATATTACGTTATTGATGTACATGAGGGGCCCACGGAGACGTAGAGGCCAACAAGCCAGGAATCTTGCCAAATATTACCGCCGAGATGATAGGTTGGGTTAGGTTAGGTTATATTTCGTTATTGATGTATATGAAGGTCCCACGGAGACGTAGAGGCCAACTCGCCAGGTATGTTGTCAAATATTACAGCCGAGATGATAGGTCGGGTTAGGTTTGGTTATATTTCGTTATTGATCTATATGAAGGTCCCACGGAGACGTAGAGGCCAACATGCCAGGAATGTTGTCAAATATTACAGCCGCGATGTTAGATTGGGCTAGGTTAGGTTATATTACGTTATTGATGTATATAAAGGTCCCACGGAGACGTAGAGGCCAACTCGCCAGGAATGTCGTCAAATATTACCGCCGAGATGATAGGTTGGATTAGGTTAGGTTATATTACGTTATTGATGTATATGAAGGACCCACGTAGACGTAGGGGCCAACTCGTCAGGAATATTGTCAAATATTACCGCCGAGATGATAGGTTGGATTAGGTTAGGTTATAATACGTTATTGATGTATATGAAGGTCCCACGGAGACGTAGAGGCCAACAAGCCAAGAATGTTGCCAAATATTACCGCCGACTTGTTAGGTTGGGTTAGGTTAGGTTATATTACGTTCTTGATGTATATAAAGGTCCCACGCAGACGTAGAGGCCAACCCGCCAGGAATGTTGTCAAATATTACCGGCGAGATGACAGGTTGGGTTAGGTTTGGTTATATTTCGTTATTGATGTATATGAAGGTCCCACGGAGACGTAGCGGCCAACTCGCCAGGAATGTTGTCAAATATTACAGCCGCGATGTTAGATTGGGCTAGGTTAGGTTATATTACGTTATTGATGTATATAAAGGTCCCACGGAGACGTAGAGGCCAACTCGCCAGGAATGTGGTCAAATATTACCGCCGAGGTGATAGGTTGGGTTAGGTTAGGTTATATTACGTTATTGATGTATATAAAGGTCCCAAAGGACGTAGAGGCCTACTCGCCAGGAATGTGGTCAAATATTAGTGCCGAGATGTTAGGTTGGTTTAGGTTAGGTTGCATTTCGTTATTGATGTATATGAAGGTCCCACGGAGACGTAGCGGCCAACTCGCCAGGAATGTTGTCAAATATTACAGCCGCGATGTTAGATTGGGTTAGGTTAGGTTATAATACGTTATTGATGTATATAAAGGTCCCACGGAGACGTAGAGGCCAACAAGCCAAGAATGTTGCCAAATATTACCGCCGACTTGTTAGGTTGGGTTAGGTTAGGTTATATTACGTTCTTGATGTATATAAAGATCCCACGCAGACGTAGAAGCCAAATCGCCAGGTATGTGGTCAAATATTACCGCCGAGAGGTTAGGTTGGGTTAGGTTACGTTATATTACGTTATTGATGTACATGAGGGGCCCACGGAGACGTAGAGGCCAACAAGCCAGGAATCTTGCCAAATATTACCGCCGAGATGATAGGTTGGGTTAGGTTAGGTTATATTTCGTTATTGATGTATATGAAGGTCCCACGGAGACGTAGAGGCCAACTCGCCAGGTATGTTGTCAAATATTACCGCCGAGATGATAGGTTGGGTTAGGTTTGGTTATATTTCGTTATTGATCTATATGAAGGTCCCACGGAGATTAGAGGCCAACATGCCAGGAATGTTGTCAAATATTACAGCCGCTATGTTAGATTGGGCTAGGTTAGGTTATATTACGTTATTGATGTATATAAAGGTCCCACGGAGACGTAGAGGCCAACTCGCCAGGAATGTCGTCAAATATTACCGCCGAGATGATAGGTTGGATTAGGTTAGGTTATATTACGTTATTGATGTATATGAAGGACCCACGTAGACGTAGGGGCCAACTCGTCAGGAATATTGTCAAATATTACCGCCGAGATGATAGGTTGGATTAGGTTAGGTTATAATACGTTATTGATGTATATGAAGGTCCCACGGAGAAGTAGAGGCCAACATGCCAGGAATGTTGTCAAATATTACAGCCGCGATGTTAGATTGGGCTAGGTTAGGTTATATTACGTTATTGATGTATATAAAGGTCCCACGGAGACGTAGAGGCCAACTCGCCAGGAATGTGGTCAAATATTACCGCCGAGATGATAGGTTGGGTTAGGTTAGGTTATATTACGTTATTGATGTATATAAAGGTCCCAAAGGACGTAGAGGCCTACTCGCCAGGAATGTGGTCAAATATTAGTGCCGAGATGTTAGGTTGGTTTAGGTTAGGTTGCATTTCGTTATTGATGTATATGAAGGTCCCACGGAGACGTAGCGGCCAACTCGCCAGGAATGTTGTCAAATATTACAGCCGCGATGTTAGATTGGGTTAGGTTAAGTTATAATACGTTATTGATGTATATAAAGGTCCCACGGAGACGTAGAGGCCAACAAGCCAAGAATGTTGCCAAATATTACCGCCGACTTGTTAGGTTGGGTTAGGTTAGGTTATATTGCGTTCTTGATGTATATAAAGGTCCCACGCAGACGTAGAGGCCAAATCGCCAGGTATGTGGTCAAATATTACCGCCGAGAGGTTAGGTTGGGTTAGGTTACGTTATATTACGTTATTGATGTACATGAGGGGCCCACGGAGACGTAGAGGCCAACAAGCCAGGAATCTTGCCAAATATTACCGCCGAGATGATAGGTTGGGTTAGGTTAGGTTATATTTCGTTATTGATGTATATGAAGGTCCCACGGAGACGTAGAGGCCAACTCGCCAGGTATGTTGTCAAATATTACAGCCGAGATGATAGGTCGGGTTAGGTTTGGTTATATTTCGTTATTGATCTATATGAAGGTCCCACGGAGACGTAGAGGCCAACATGCCAGGAATGTTGTCAAATATTACAGCCGCGATGTTAGATTGGGCTAGGTTAGGTTATATTACGTTATTGATGTATATAAAGGTCCCACGGAGACGTAGAGGCCAACTCGCCAGGAATGTCGTCAAATATTACCGCCGAGATGATAGGTTGGATTAGGTTAGGTTATATTACGTTATTGATGTATATGAAGGACCCACGTAGACGTAGGGGCCAACTCGTCAGGAATATTGTCAAATATTACCGCCGAGATGATAGGTTGGATTAGGTTAGGTTATAATACGTTATTGATGTATATGAAGGTCCCACGGAGACGTAGAGGCCAACAAGCCAAGAATGTTGCCAAATATTACCGCCGAATTGTTAGGTTGGGTTAGGTTAGGTTATATTACGTTCTTGATGTATATAAAGGTCCCACGCAGACGTAGAGGCCAACCCGCCAGGAATGTTGTCAAATATTACCGGCGAGATGACAGGTTGGGTTAGGTTTGGTTATATTTCGTTATTGATGTATATGAAGGTCCCACGGAGACGTAGCGGCCAACTCGCCAGGAATGTTGTCAAATATTACAGCCGCGATGTTAGATTGGGCTAGGTTAGGTTATATTACGTTATTGATGTATATAAAGGTCCCACGGAGACGTAGAGGCCAACTCGCCAGGAATGTGGTCAAATATTACCGCCGAGGTGATAGGTTGGGTTAGGTTAGGTTATATTACGTTATTGATGTATATAAAGGTCCCAAAGGACGTAGAGGCCTACTCGCCAGGAATGTGGTCAAATATTAGTGCCGAGATGTTAGGTTGGTTTAGGTTAGGTTGCATTTCGTTATTGATGTATATGAAGGTCCCACGGAGACGTAGCGGCCAACTTGCCAGGAATGTTGTCAAATATTACAGCCGCGATGTTAGATTGGGTTAGGTTAGGTTATAATACGTTATTGATGTATATAAAGGTCCCACGGAGACGTAGAGGCCAACAAGCCAAGAATGTTGCCAAATATTACCGCCGACTTGTTAGGTTGGGTTAGGTTAGGTTATATTACGTTCTTGATGTATATAAAGATCCCACGCAGACGTAGAGGCCAAATCGCCAGGTATGTGGTCAAATATTACCGCCGAGAGGTTAGGTTGGGTTAGGTTACGTTATATTACGTTATTGATGTACATGAGGGGCCCACGGAGACGTAGAGGCCAACAAGCCAGGAATCTTGCCAAATATTACCGCCGAGATGATAGGTTGGGTTAGGTTAGGTTATATTTCGTTATTGATGTATATGAAGGTCCCACGGAGACGTAGAGGCCAACTCGCCAGGTATGTTGTCAAATATTACCGCCGAGATGATAGGTTGGGTTAGGTTTGGTTATATTTCGTTATTGATCTATATGAAGGTCCCACGGAGATTAGAGGCCAACATGCCAGGAATGTTGTCAAATATTACAGCCGCGATGTTAGATTGGGCTAGGTTAGGTTATATTACGTTATTGATGTATATAAAGGTCCCACGGAGACGTAGAGGCCAACTCGCCAGGAATGTCGTCAAATATTACCGCCGAGATGATAGGTTGGATTAGGTTAGGTTATATTACGTTATTGATGTATATGAAGGACCCACGTAGACGTAGGGGCCAACTCGTCAGGAATATTGTCAAATATTACCGCCGAGATGATAGGTTGCATTAGGTTAGGTTATAATACGTTATTGATGTATATGAAGGTCCCACGGAGACGTAGAGGCCAACAAGCCAAGAATGTTGCCAAATATTACAGCCGCGATGTTAGATTGGGTTAGGTTAGGTTATATTTCGTTATTGATATATATGAAGGTCCCACGGAGACGTAGAGTCCAACTCGCCAGGAATGTTGTCAAATATTACAGCCGCGATGTTAGATTGGGTTACGTTAGGTTATATTACGTTATTGACGTATATAAAGGTCCCACGGAGACGTAGAGGCCAACTCGCCAGGAATGTTGTGAAATATTACCGCCGAGAGGTTATGTTGGGTTAGGATACGTTATATTACGTTATTGATGTACATGAGGGTCCCACGGAGACGTAGAGGCCAACACGCCAGGAATGTTGCCAAATATTACCGCCGAGATGATGGGTTGGGTTAGGTTAGGTTATATTTCGTTATTGATGTATATGAAGGTCCCACGGAGCCGTAGATGCCAACTCGCCGGGAATGCTGTCAAATAATAGCGCCGAGGGGTTAGGTTGGGTCAGGTTAGGTTATATTACGTTATTGATGTATATGAAGATCCCACGGAGACGTAGAGGCCAACTCGCCAGGTATGTGTTCAAATATTACCGCCGAGATGATAGGTTGGGTTAGGTTTGGTTATATTTCATTATTGATGTATATGAAGGTCCCACGGAGACGTAGAGGCCAACATGCCAGGAATGTTGTCAAATATTACAGCCGCGATGTTAGATTGGGCTAGGTTTGGTTATATTACGTTATTGATGTATATAAACGTCCCACGGAGACGTAGAGGCCAACTCGTCAGGAATGTTGTCAAATATTACCGGCGAGATGACAGGTTGGGTTAGGTTTGGTTATATTTCGTTATTGATGTATATGAAGGTCCCACGGAGACGTAGCGGCCAACTCGCCAGGAATGTTGTCAAATATTACAGCCGCGATGTTAGATTGGGCTAGGTTAGGTTATATTACGTTATTGATGTATATAAAGGTCCCACGGAGACGTAGAGGCCAACACGCCAGGAATGGAGTCAAATATTACCGCCGAGATGATAGGTTGGGATAGGTTAGGTTATATTACGTTATTGATGTATATAAAGGTCCCAAAGGACGTAGAGGCCTACTCGCCAGGAATGTGGTCAAATATTAGTGCCGAGATGTTAGGTTGGTTTAGGTTAGGTTGCATTTCGTTATTGATGTATATGAAGGTCCCACGGAGACGTAGCGGCCAACTCGCCAGGAATGTTGTCAAATATTACAGCCGCGATGTTAGATTGGGTTAGGTTAGGTTATAATACGTTATTGATGTATATAAAGGTCCCACGGAGACGTAGAGGCCAACAAGCCAAGAATGTTGCCAAATATTACCGCCGACTTGTTAGGTTGGGTTAGGTTAGGTTATATTACGTTCTTGATGTATATAAAGGTCCCACGCAGACGTAGAGGCCAAATCGCCAGGTATGTGGTCAAATATTACCGCCGAGAGGTTAGGTTGGGTTAGGTTACGTTATATTACGTTATTGATGTACATGAGGGGCCCACGGAGACGTAGAGGCCAACAAGCCAGGAATCTTGCCAAATATTACCGCCGAGATGATAGGTTGGGTTAGGTTAGGTTATATTTCGTTATTGATGTATATGAAGGTCCCACGGAGACGTAGAGGCCAACTCGCCAGGTATGTTGTCAAATATTACCGCCGAGATGATAGGTTGGGTTAGGTTTGGTTATATTTCGTTATTGATCTATATGAAGGTCCCACGGAGACGTAGAGGCCAACATGCCAGGAATGTTGTCAAATATTACAGCCGCGATGTTAGATTGGGCTAGGTTAGGTTATATTACGTTATTGATGTATATAAAGGTCCCGCGGAGACGTAGAGGCCAAATCGCCAGGTATGTGGTCAAATATTACCGCCGAGATGATAGGTTGGGTTAGGTTAGGTTATATTTCGTTATTGATGTATATGAAGGTCCCACGGAGACGTAGAGGCAAACATGCCAGGAATGTTGTCAAATATTACAGCCGCGATGTTAGATTGGGCTAGGTTAGGTTATATTACGTTATTGATGTATATAAAGGTCCCACGGAGACGTAGAGGCCAACTCGCCAGGAATGTCGTCAAATATTACCGCCGAGATGATAGGTTGGATTAGGTTAGGTTATATTACGTTATTGATGTATATGAAGGACCCACGTAGACGTAGGGGCCAACTCGTCAGGAATATTGTCAAATATTACCGCCGAGATGATAGGTTGGATTAGGTTAGGTTATAATACGTTATTGATGTATATGAAGGTCCCACGGAGACGTAGAGGCCAACAAGCCAAGAATGTTGCCAAATATTACCGCCGACTTGTTAGGTTGGGTTAGGTTAGGTTATATTACGTTCTTGATGTATATAAAGGTCCCACGGAGACGTAGAGGCCAACTCGCCAGGAATGTGGTCAAATATTACCGCCGAGATGATAGGTTGGGTTAGGTTAGGTTATATTACGTTATTGATGTATATAAAGGTCCCAAAGGACGTAGAGGCCTACTCGCCAGGAATGTGGTCAAATATTAGTGCCGAGATGTTAGGTTGGTTTAGGTTAGGTTGCATTTCGTTATTGATGTATATGAAGGTCCCACGGAGACGTAGCGGCCAACTCGCCAGGAATGTTGTCAGATATTACAGCCGCGATGTTAGATTGGGTTAGGTTAGGTTATAATACGTTATTGATGTATATAAAGGTCCCACGGAGACGTAGAGGCCAACAAGCCAAGAATGTTGCCAAATATTACCGCCGACTTGTTAGGTTGGGTTAGGTTAGGTTATATTACGTTCTTGATGTATATAAAGGTCCCACGCAGACGTAGAGGCCAAATCGCCAGGTATGTGGTCAAATATTACCGCCGAGATGATAGGTTGGGTTAGGTTAGGTTATATTTCGTTATTGATGTATATGAAGGTCCCACGGAGACGTAGAGGCAAACATGCCAGGAATGTTGTCAAATATTACAGCCGCGATGTTAGATTGGGCTAGGTTAGGTTATATTACGTTATTGATGTATATAAAGGTCCCACGGAGACGTAGAGGCCAACTCGCCAGGAATGTCGTCAAATATTACCGCCGAGATGATAGGTTGGATTAGGTTAGGTTATATTACGTTATTGATGTATATGAAGGACCCACGTAGACGTAGGGGCCAACTCGTCAGGAATATTGTCAAATATTACCGCCGAGATGATAGGTTGGATTAGGTTAGGTTATAATACGTTATTGATGTATATGAAGGTCCCACGGAGAAGTAGAGGCCAACATGCCAGGAATGTTGTCAAATATTACAGCCGCGATGTTAGATTGGGCTAGGTTAGGTTATATTACGTTATTGATGTATATAAAGGTCCCACGGAGACGTAGAGGCCAACTCGCCAGGAATGTGGTCAAATATTACCGCCGAGATGATAGGTTGGGTTAGGTTAGGTTATATTACGTTATTGATGTATATAAAGGTCCCAAAGGACCGTTACGTTATATTACGTTATTGATGTACATGAGGGGCCCACGGAGACGTAGAGGCCAACAAGCAAGGAATCTTGCCAAATATTACCGCCGAGATGATAGGTTGGGTTAGGTTAGGTTATATTTCGTTATTGATGTATATGAAGGTCCCACGGAGACGTAGAGGCCAACTCGCCAGGTATGTTGTCAAATATTACCGCCGAGATGATAGGTTGGGTTAGGTTTGGTTATATTTCGTTATTGATCTATATGAAGGTCCAACGGAGATTAGAGGCCAACATGCCAGGAATGTTGTCAAATATTACAGCCGCGATGTTAGATTGGGCTAGGTTAGGTTATATTACGTTATTGATGTATATAAAGGTCCCACGGAGACGTAGAGGCCAACTCGCCAGGAATGTCGTCAAATATTACCGCCGAGATGATAGGTTGGATTAGGTTAGGTTATATTACGTTATTGATGTATATGAAGGACCCACGTAGACGTAGGGGCCAACTCGTCAGGAATATTGTCAAATATTACCGCCGAGATGATAGGTTGCATTAGGTTAGGTTATAATACGTTATTGATGTATATGAAGGTCCCACGGAGACGTAGAGGCCAACAAGCCAAGAATGTTGCCAAATATTACAGCCGCGATGTTAGATTGGGTTAGGTTAGGTTATATTTCGTTATTGATATATATGAAGGTCCCACGGAGACGTAGAGTCCAACTCGCCAGGAATGTTGTCAAATATTACAGCCGCGATGTTAGATTGGGTTACGTTAGGTTATATTACGTTATTGACGTATATAAAGGTCCCACGGAGACGTAGAGGCCAACTCGCCAGGAATGTTGTGAAATATTACCGCCGAGAGGTTATGTTGGGTTAGGTTACGTTATATTTCGTTATTGATGTATATGAAGGTCCCACGGAGCCGTAGATGCCAACTCGCCGGGAATGCTGTCAAATAATAGCGCCGAGGGGTTAGGTTGGGTCAGGTTAGGTTATATTACGTTATTGATGTATATGAAGATCCCACGGAGACGTAGAGGCCAACTCGCCAGGTATGTGTTCAAATATTACCGCCGAGATGATAGGTTGGGTTAGGTTTGGTTATATTTCATTATTGATGTATATGAAGGTCCCACGGAGACGTAGAGGCCAACATGCCAGGAATGTTGTCAAATATTACAGCCGCGATGTTAGATTGGGCTAGGTTTGGTTATATTACGTTATTGATGTATATAAACGTCCCACGGAGACGTAGAGGCCAACTCGTCAGGAATGTTGTCAAATATTACCGGCGGGATGACAGGTTGGGTTAGGTTTGGTTATATTTCGTTATTGATGTATATGAAGGTCCCACGGAGACGTAGCGGCCAACTCGCCAGGAATGTTGTCAAATATTACAGCCGCGATGTTAGATTGGGCTAGGTTAGGTTATATTACGTTATTGATGTATATAAAGGTCCCACGGAGACGTAGAGGCCAACTCGCCAGGAATGTGGTCAAATATTACCGCCGAGATGATAGGTTGGGTTAGGTTAGGTTATATTACGTTATTGATGTATATAAAGGTCCCAAAGTACGTAGAGGCCTACTCGCCAGGAATGTGGTCAAATATTAGTGCCGAGATGTTAGGTTGGTTTAGGTTAGGTTGCATTTCGTTATTGATGTATATGAAGGTCCCACGGAGACGTAGCGGCCAACTCGCCAGGAATGTTGTCAAATATTACAGCCGCGATGTTAGATTGGGTTAGGTTAGGTTATAATACGTTATTGATGTATATAAAGGTCCCACGGAGACGTAGAGGCCAACAAGCCAAGAATGTTGCCAAATATTACCGCCGACTTGTTAGGTTGGGTTAGGTTAGGTTATATTACGTTCTTGATGTATATAAAGGTCCCACGCAGACGTAGAGGCCAAATCGCCAGGTATGTGGTCAAATATTACCGCCGAGAGGTTAGGTTGGGTTAGGTTACGTTATATTACGTTATTGATGTACATGAGGGGCCCACGGAGACGTAGAGGCCAACAAGCCAGGAATCTTGCCAAATATTACCGCCGAGATGATAGGTTGGGTTAGGTTAGGTTATATTTCGTTATTGATGTATATGAAGGTCCCACGGAGACGTAGAGGCCAACTCGCCAGGTATGTTGTCAAATATTACCGCCGAGATGATAGGTTGGGTTAGGTTTGGTTATATTTCGTTATTGATCTATATGAAGGTCCCACGGAGACGTAGAGGCCAACATGCCAGGAATGTTGTCAAATATTACAGCCGCGATGTTAGATTGGGCTAGGTTAGGTTATATTACGTTATTGATGTATATAAAGGTCCCGCGGAGACGTAGAGGCCAACTCGCCAGGAATGTCGTCAAATATTACCGCCGAGATGATAGGTTGGATTAGGTTAGGTTATATTACGTTATTGATGTATATGAAGGACCCACGTAGACGTAGGGGCCAACTCGTCAGGAATATTGTCAAATATTACCGCCGAGATGATAGGTTGGATTAGGTTAGGTTATAATACGTTATTGATGTATATGAAGGTCCCACGGAGACGTAGAGGCCAACAAGCCAAGAATGTTGCCAAATATTACCGCCGACTTGTTAGGTTGGGTTAGGTTAGGTTATATTACGTTCTTGATGTATATAAAGGTCCCACGCAGACGTAGAGGCCAACCCGCCAGGAATGTTGTCAAATATTACCGGCGAGATGATAGGTTGGGTTAGGTTAGGTTATATTACGTTCTTGGTGTATATAAAGGTCCCAAAGGACGTAGAGGCCTACCCGCCAGGAATGTGGTCAAATATTAGTGCCCAGATGTTAGGTTGGTTTAGGTTAGGTTGCATTTCGTTATTGATGTATATGAAGGTCCCACGGAGACGTAGCGGCCAACTCGCCAGGAATGTTGTCAAATATTACAGCCGCGATGTTAGATTGGGTTAGGTTAGGTTATAATACGTTATTGATGTATATAAAGGTCCCACGGAGACGTAGAGGCCAACAAGCCAAGAATGTTGCCAAATATTACCGCCGACTTGTTAGGTTGGGTTAGGTTAGGTTATATTACGTTCTTGATGTATATAAAGGTCCCACGCAGACGTAGAGGCCAAATCGCCAGGTATGTGGTCAAATATTACCGCCGAGAGGTTAGGTTGGGTTAGGTTACGTTATATTACGTTATTGTTGTACATGAGGGGCCCACGGAGACGCAGAGGCCAACAAGCCAGGAATCTTGCCAAATATTACCGCCGAGATGATAGTTTGGGTTAGGTTAGGTTATATTTCGTTATTGATGTATATGAAGGTCCCACGGAGACGTAGAGGCCAACTCGCCAGGTATGTTGTCAAATATTACCGCCGAGATGATAGTTTGGGTTAGGTTTGGTTATATTTCGTTATTGATGTATATGAAGGTCCCACGGAGACGTAGAGGCAAACATGCCAGGAATATTGTCAAATATTACAGCCGCGATGTTAGATTGGGCTAGGTTAGGTTATATTACGTTATTGATGTATATAAAGGTCCCACGGAGACGTAGAGGCCAACTCGCCAGGAATGTCGTCAAATATTACCGCCGAGATGATAGGTTGGATTAGGTTAGGTTATATTACGTTATTGATGTATATGAAGGACCCACGTAGACGTAGGGGCCAACTCGTCAGGAATATTGTCAAATATTACCGCCGAGATGATAGGTTGGATTAGGTTAGGTTATAATACGTTATTGATGTATATGAAGGTCCCACGGAGACGTAGAGGCCAACAAGCCAAGAATGTTGCCAAATATTACCGCCGACTTGTTAGGTTGGGTTAGGTTAGGTTATATTACGTTCTTGATGTATATCAAGGTCCCACGCAGACGTAGAGGCCAACTCCCCAGGTATCTGGTCAAATATTACCGCCGAGATGATAGGTTGGGTTAGGTTAGGTTATATTACGTTCTTGATGTATATAAAGGTCCCACGCAGACGTAGAGGCCAACCCGCCAGGAATGTTGTCAAATATTACCGGCGAGATGACAGGTTGGGTTAGGTTTGGTTATATTTCGTTATTGATGTATATGAAGGTCCCACGGAGACGTAGCGGCCAACTCGCCAGGAATGTTGTCAAATATTACAGCCGCGATGTTAGATTGGGCTAGGTTAGGTTGCATTTCGTTATTGATGTATACGAAGGTCCCACGGAGACGTAGCGGCCAACTCGCCAGGAATGTTGTCAAATATTACAGCCGCGATGTTAGATTGGGTTAGGTTAGGTTATAATACGTTATTGATGTATATAAAGGTCCCACGGAGACGTAGAGGCCAACAAGCCAAGAATGTTGCCAAATATTACCGCCGACTTGTTAGGTTGGGTTAGGTTAGGTTATATTACGTTCTTGATGTATATAAAGGTCCCACGCAGACGTAGAGGCCAAATCGCCAGGTATGTGGTCAAATATTACCGCCGAGAGGTTAGGTTGGGTTAGGTTACGTTATATTACGTTATTGTTGTACATGAGGGGCCCACGGAGACGTAGAGGCCAACAAGCCAGGAATCTTGCCAAATATTACCGCCGAGATGATAGGTTGGGTTAGGTTAGGTTATATTTCGTTATTGATGTATATGAAGGTCCCACGGAGACGTAGAGGCCAACTCGCCAGGTATGTTGTCAAATATTACCGCCGAGATGATAGGTTGGGTTAGGTTTGGTTATATTTCGTTATTGATGTATATGAAGGTCCTACGGAGACGTAGAGGCCAACATGCCAGGAATGTTGTCAAATATTACAGCCGCGATGTTAGATTGGGCTAACTTAGGTTATATTACGTTATTGATGTATATAAAGGTCCCACGGAGACGTAGAGGCCAACTCGCCAGGAATGTCGTCAAATATTACCGCCGAGATGATAGGTTGGATTAGGTTAGGTTATATTACGTTATTGATGTATATGAAGGACCCACGTAGACGTAGGGGCCAACTCGTCAGGAATATTGTCAAATATTACCGCCGAGATGATAGGTTGGATTAGGTTAGGTTATAATACGTTATTGATGTATATGAAGGTCCCACGGAGACGTAGAGGCCAACAAGCCAAGAATGTTGCCAAATATTACCGCCGACTTGTTAGGTTGGGTTAGGTTAGGTTATATTACGTTCTTGATGTATATAAAGGTCCCACGCAGACGTAGAGGCCAACTCCCCAGGTATCTGGTCAAATATTACCGCCGAGATGATAGGTTGGGTTAGGTTAGGTTATATTACGTTCTTGATGTATATAAAGGTCCCACGCAGACGTAGAGGCCAACCCGCCAGGAATGTTGTCAAATATTACCGGCGAGATGACAGGTTGGGTTAGGTTTGGTTATATTTCGTTATTGATGTATATGAAGGTCCCACGGAGACGTAGCGGACAACCCGCCAGGAATGTTGTCAAATATTACCGGCGAGATGATAGGTTGGGTTAGGTTAGGTTATATTACGTTCTTGGTGTATATAAAGGTCCCAAAGGACGTAGAGGCCTACCCGCCAGGAATGTGGTCAAATATTAGTGCCCAGATGTTAGGTTGGTTTAGGTTAGGTTGCATTTCGTTATTGATGTATATGAAGGTCCCACGGAGACGTAGCGGCCAACTCGCCAGGAATGTTGTCAAATATTACAGCCGCGATGTTAGATTGGGTTAGGTTAGGTTATAATACGTTATTGATGTATATAAAGGTCCCACGGAGACGTAGAGGCCATCTCGCCAGGAATGTCGTCAAATATTACCGCCGAGATGATAGGTTGGATTAGGTTAGGTTATATTATGTTATTGATGTATATGAAGGACCCACGTAGACGTAGGGGCCAACTCGTCAGGAATATTGTCAAATATTACCGCCGAGATGATAGGTTGGATTAGGTTAGGTTATAATACGTTATTGATGTATATGAAGGTCCCACGGAGACGTAGCGGCCAACTCGCCAGGAATGTTGTCAAATATTACAGCCGCGATGTTAGATTGGGCTAGGTTAGGTTATATTACATTATTGATGTATATAAAGGTCCCACGGAGACGTAGAGGCCAACTCGCCAGGAATGTGGTCAAATATTACCGCCGAGATGATAGGTTGGGTTAGGTTAGGTTATATTACGTTATTGATGTATATAAAGGTCCCAAAGGACGTAGAGGCCTACTCGCCAGGAATGTGGTCAAATATTAGTGCCGAGATGTTAGGTTGGTTTAGGTTAGGTTGCATTTCGTTATTGATGTATATGAAGGTCCCACGGAGACGTAGCGGCCAACTCGCCAGGAATGTTGTCAAATGTTACAGCCGCGATGATAGATTGGGTTAGGTTAGGTTATAATACGTTATTGATGTATATAAAGGTCCCACGGAGACGTAGAGGCCAACAAGCCAAGAATGTTGCCAAATATTACCGCCGACTTGTTAGGTTGGGTTAGGTTAGGTTATATTACGTTCTTGATGTATATAAAGGTCCCACGCAGACGTAGAGGCCAATTCGCCAGGTATGTGGTCAAATATTACCGCCGAGAGGTTAGGTTGGGTTAGGTTACGTTATATTACGTTATTGATGTACATGAGGGGCCCACGGAGACGTAGAGGCCAACAAGCCAGGAATCTTGCCAAATATTACCGCCGAGATGATAGGTTGGGTTAGGTTAGGTTATATTTCGTTATTGATGTATATGAAGGTCCCACGGAGACGTAGAGGCCAACTCGCCAGGTATGTTGTCAAATATTACCGCCGAGATGATAGGTTGGGTTAGGTTTGATTATATTTCGTTATTGATCTATATGAAGGTCCCACGGAGACGTAGAGGCCAACATGCCAGGAATGTTGTCAAATATTACCGCCGACTTGTTAGGTTGGGTTAGGTTACGTTATATTACGTTCTTGATGTATATAAAGGTCCCACGCAGACGTAGAGGCCAACCCGCCAGGAATGTTGTCAAATATTACCGGCGAGATGATAGGTTGGGTTAGGTTAGGTTATATTTCGTTATTGATATATATGAAGGTCCCACGGAGACGTAGAGTCCAACTCGCCGGGAATGTTGTCAAATATTACAGCCGCGATGTTAGATTGGGTTACGTTAGGTTATATTACGTTATTGACGTATATAAAGGTCCCACGGAGACGTAGAGGCCAACTCGCCAGGAATGTTGTGAAATATTACCGCCGAGAGGTTATGTTGGGTTAGGATACGTTATATTACGTTATTGATGTACATGAGGGGCCCACGGAGACGTAGAGTCCAACACGCCAGGAATGTTGCCAAATATTACCGCCGAGATGATGGGTTGGGTTAGGTTAGGTTATATTTCGTTATTGATGTATATGAAGGTCCCACGGAGACGTAGATGCCAACAAGCCAAGAATGTTGCCAAATATTACCGCCGACTTGTTAGGTTGGGCTAGGTTAGGTTATATTACGTTATTGATGTATATAAAGGTCCCACGGAGACGTAGAGGCCAACTCGCCAGGAATGTCGTCAAATATTACCGCCGAGATGATAGGTTGGATTAGGTTAGGTTATATTACGTTATTGATGTATATGAAGGACCCACGTAGACGTAGGGGCCAACTCGTCAGGAATATTGTCAAATATTACCGCCGAGATGATAGGTTGGATTAGGTTAGGTTATAATACGTTATTGATGTATATGAAGGTCCCACGGAGACGTAGAGGCCAACAAGCCAAGAATGTTGCCAAATATTACCGCCGACTTGTTAGGTTGGGTTAGGTTAGGTTATATTACGTTCTTGATGTATATAAAGGTCCCACGCAGACGTAGAGGCCAACTCCCCAGGTATCTGGTCAAATATTACCGCCGAGATGATAGGTTGGGTTAGGTTAGGTTATATTACGTTCTTGATGTATATAAAGGTCCCACGCAGACGTAGAGGCCAACCCGCCAGGAATGTTGTCAAATATTACCGGCGAGATGACAGGTTGGGTTAGGTTTGGTTATATTTCGTTATTGATGTATATGAAGGTCCCACGGAGACGTAGAGGCAAACATGCCAGGAATATTGTCAAATATTACAGCCGCGATGTTAGATTGGGCTAGGTTAGGTTATATTACGTTATTGATGTATATAAAGGTCCCACGGAGACGTAGAGGCCAACTCGCCAGGAATGTCGTCAAATATTACCGCCGAGATGATAGGTTGGATTAGGTTAGGTTATATTACGTTATTGATGTATATGAAGGACCCACGTAGACGTAGGGGCCAACTCGTCAGGAATATTGTCAAATATTACCGCCGAGATGATAGGTTGGATTAGGTTAGGTTATAATACGTTATTGATGTATATGAAGGTCCCACGGAGACGTAGAGGCCAACAAGCCAAGAATGTTGCCAAATATTACCGCCGACTTGTTAGGTTTGGTTAGGTTAGGTTATATTACGTTCTTGATGTATATCAAGGTCCCACGCAGACGTAGAGGCCAACTCCCCAGGTATCTGGTCAAATATTACCGCCGAGATGATAGGTTGGGTTAGGTTAGGTTATATTACGTTCTTGATGTATATAAAGGTCCCACGCAGACGTAGAGGCCAACCCGCCAGGAATGTTGTCAAATATTACCGGCGAGATGACAGGTTGGGTTAGGTTTGGTTATATTTCGTTATTGATGTATATGAAGGTCCCACGGAGACGTAGCGGCCAACTCGCCAGGAATGTTGTCAAATATTACAGCCGCGATGTTAGATTGGGCTAGGTTAGGTTGCATTTCGTTATTGATGTATACGAAGGTCCCACGGAGACGTAGCGGCCAACTCGCCAGGAATGTTGTCAAATATTACAGCCGCGATGTTAGATTGGGTTAGGTTAGGTTATAATACGTTATTGATGTATATAAAGGTCCCACGGAGACGTAGAGGCCAACAAGCCAAGAATGTTGCCAAATATTACCGCCGACTTGTTAGGTTGGGTTAGGTTAGGTTATATTACGTTCTTGATGTATATAAAGGTCCCACGCAGACGTAGAGGCCAAATCGCCAGGTATGTGGTCAAATATTACCGCCGAGAGGTTAGGTTGGGTTAGGTTACGTTATATTACGTTATTGTTGTACATGAGGGGCCCACGGAGACGTAGAGGCCAACAAGCCAGGAATCTTGCCAAATATTACCGCCGAGATGATAGGTTGGGTTAGGTTAGGTTATATTTCGTTATTGATGTATATGAAGGTCCCACGGAGACGTAGAGGCCAACTCGCCAGGTATGTTGTCAAATATTACCGCCGAGATGATAGGTTGGGTTAGGTTTGGTTATATTTCGTTATTGATGTATATGAAGGTCCTACGGAGACGTAGAGGCCAACATGCCAGGAATGTTGTCAAATATTACAGCCGCGATGTTAGATTGGGCTAACTTAGGTTATATTACGTTATTGATGTATATAAAGGTCCCACGGAGACGTAGAGGCCAACTCGCCAGGAATGTCGTCAAATATTACCGCCGAGATGATAGGTTGGATTAGGTTAGGTTATATTACGTTATTGATGTATATGAAGGACCCACGTAGACGTAGGGGCCAACTCGTCAGGAATATTGTCAAATATTACCGCCGAGATGATAGGTTGGATTAGGTTAGGTTATAATACGTTATTGATGTATATGAAGGTCCCACGGAGACGTAGAGGCCAACAAGCCAAGAATGTTGCCAAATATTACCGCCGACTTGTTAGGTTGGGTTAGGTTAGGTTATATTACGTTCTTGATGTATATAAAGGTCCCACGCAGACGTAGAGGCCAACTCCCCAGGTATCTGGTCAAATATTACCGCCGAGATGATAGGTTGGGTTAGGTTAGGTTATATTACGTTCTTGATGTATATAAAGGTCCCACGCAGACGTAGAGGCCAACCCGCCAGGAATGTTGTCAAATATTACCGGCGAGATGACAGGTTGGGTTAGGTTTGGTTATATTTCGTTATTGATGTATATGAAGGTCCCACGGAGACGTAGCGGACAACCCGCCAGGAATGTTGTCAAATATTACCGGCGAGATGATAGGTTGGGTTAGGTTAGGTTATATTACGTTCTTGGTGTATATAAAGGTCCCAAAGGACGTAGAGGCCTACCCGCCAGGAATGTGGTCAAATATTAGTGCCCAGATGTTAGGTTGGTTTAGGTTAGGTTGCATTTCGTTATTGATGTATATGAAGGTCCCACGGAGACGTAGCGGCCAACTCGCCAGGAATGTTGTCAAATATTACAGCCGCGATGTTAGATTGGGTTAGGTTAGGTTATAATACGTTATTGATGTATATAAAGGTCCCACGGAGACGTAGAGGCCAACAAGCCAAGAATGTTGCCAAATATTACCGCCGACTTGTTAGGTTGGGTTAGGTTAGGTTATATTACGTTCTTGATGTATATAAAGGTCCCACGCAGACGTAGAGGCCAAATCGCCATGTATGTGGTCAAATATTACCGCCGAGAGGTTAGGTTGGGTTAGGTTACGTTATATTACGTTATTGTTGTACATGAGGGGCCCACGGAGACGTAGAGGCCAACAAGCCAGGAATCTTGCCAAATATTACCGCCGAGATGATAGGTTGGGTTAGGTTAGGTTATATTTCGTTATTGATGTATATGAAGGTCCCACGGAGACGTAGAGGCCAACTCGCCAGGTATGTTGTCAAATATTACCGCCGAGATGATAGGTTGGGTTAGGTTTGGTTATATTTCGTTATTGATGTATATGAAGGTCCCACGGAGACGTAGAGGCCAACATGCCAGGAATGTTGTCAAATATTACAGCCGCGATGTTAGATTGGGCTAGGTTAGGTTATATTACGTTATTGATGTATATAAAGGTCCCACGGAGACGTAGAGGCCAACTCGCCAGGAATGTCGTCAAATATTACCGCCGAGATGATAGGTTGGATTAGGTTAGGTTATATTATGTTATTGATGTATATGAAGGACCCACGTAGACGTAGGGGCCAACTCGTCAGGAATATTGTCAAATATTACCGCCGAGATGATAGGTTGGATTAGGTTAGGTTATAATACGTTATTGATGTATATGAAGGTCCCACGGAGACGTAGCGGCCAACTCGCCAGGAATGTTGTCAAATATTACAGCCGCGATGTTAGATTGGGCTAGGTTAGGTTATATTACATTATTGATGTATATAAAGGTCCCACGGAGACGTAGAGGCCAACTCGCCAGGAATGTGGTCAAATATTACCGCCGAGATGATAGGTTGGGTTAGGTTAGGTTATATTACGTTATTGATGTATATAAAGGTCCCAAAGGACGTAGAGGCCTACTCGCCAGGAATGTGGTCAAATATTAGTGCCGAGATGTTAGGTTGGTTTAGGTTAGGTTGCATTTCGTTATTGATGTATATGAAGGTCCCACGGAGACGTAGCGGCCAACTCGCCAGGAATGTTGTCAAATGTTACAGCCGCGATGATAGATTGGGTTAGGTTAGGTTATAATACGTTATTGATGTATATAAAGGTCCCACGGAGACGTAGAGGCCAACAAGCCAAGAATGTTGCCAAATATTACCGCCGACTTGTTAGGTTGGGTTAGGTTAGGTTATATTACGTTCTTGATGTATATAAAGGTCCCACGCAGACGTAGAGGCCAATTCGCCAGGTATGTGGTCAAATATTACCGCCGAGAGGTTAGGTTGGGTTAGGTTACGTTATATTACGTTATTGATGTACATGAGGGGCCCACGGAGACGTAGAGGCCAACAAGCCAGGAATCTTGCCAAATATTACCGCCGAGATGATAGGTTGGGTTAGGTTAGGTTATATTTCGTTATTGATGTATATGAAGGTCCCACGGAGACGTAGAGGCCAACTCGCCAGGTATGTTGTCAAATATTACCGCCGAGATGATAGGTTGGGTTAGGTTTGATTATATTTCGTTATTGATCTATATGAAGGTCCCACGGAGACGTAGAGGCCAACATGCCAGGAATGTTGTCAAATATTACCGCCGACTTGTTAGGTTGGGTTAGGTTACGTTATATTACGTTCTTGATGTATATAAAGGTCCCACGCAGACGTAGAGGCCAACCCGCCAGGAATGTTGTCAAATATTACCGGCGAGATGATAGGTTGGGTTAGGTTAGGTTATATTTCGTTATTGATATATATGAAGGTCCCACGGAGACGTAGAGTCCAACTCGCCGGGAATGTTGTCAAATATTACAGCCGCGATGTTAGATTGGGTTACGTTAGGTTATATTACGTTATTGACGTATATAAAGGTCCCACGGAGACGTAGAGGCCAACTCGCCAGGAATGTTGTGAAATATTACCGCCGAGAGGTTATGTTGGGTTAGGATACGTTATATTACGTTATTGATGTACATGAGGGGCCCACGGAGACGTAGAGTCCAACACGCCAGGAATGTTGCCAAATATTACCGCCGAGATGATGGGTTGGGTTAGGTTAGGTTATATTTCGTTATTGATGTATATGAAGGTCCCACGGAGACGTAGATGCCAACAAGCCAAGAATGTTGCCAAATATTACCGCCGACTTGTTAGGTTGGGCTAGGTTAGGTTATATTACGTTATTGATGTATATAAAGGTCCCACGGAGACGTAGAGGCCAACTCGCCAGGAATGTCGTCAAATATTACCGCCGAGATGATAGGTTGGATTAGGTTAGGTTATATTACGTTATTGATGTATATGAAGGACCCACGTAGACGTAGGGGCCAACTCGTCAGGAATATTGTCAAATATTACCGCCGAGATGATAGGTTGGATTAGGTTAGGTTATAATACGTTATTGATGTATATGAAGGTCCCACGGAGACGTAGAGGCCAACAAGCCAAGAATGTTGCCAAATATTACCGCCGACTTGTTAGGTTGGGTTAGGTTAGGTTATATTACGTTCTTGATGTATATAAAGGTCCCACGCAGACGTAGAGGCCAACTCCCCAGGTATCTGGTCAAATATTACCGCCGAGATGATAGGTTGGGTTAGGTTAGGTTATATTACGTTCTTGATGTATATAAAGGTCCCACGCAGACGTAGAGGCCAACCCGCCAGGAATGTTGTCAAATATTACCGGCGAGATGACAGGTTGGGTTAGGTTTGGTTATATTTCGTTATTGATGTATATGAAGGTCCCACGGAGACGTAGCGGCCAACTCGCCAGGAATGTTGTCAAATATTACAGCCGCGATGTTATATTGGGCTAGGTTAGGTTGCATTTCGTTATTGATGTATACGAAGGTCCCACGGAGACGTAGCGGCCAACTCGCCAGGAATGTTGTCAAATATTACAGCCGCGATGTTAGATTGGGTTAGGTTAGGTTATAATACGTTATTGATGTATATAAAGGTCCCACGGAGACGTAGAGGCCAACAAGCCAAGAATGTTGCCAAATATTACCGCCGACTTGTTAGGTTGGGTTAGGTTAGGTTATATTACGTTCTTGATGTATATAAAGGTCCCACGCAGACGTAGAGGCCAAATCGCCAGGTATGTGGTCAAATATTACCGCCGAGAGGTTAGGTTGGGTTAGGTTACGTTATATTACGTTATTGTTGTATATGAGGGGCCCACGGAGACGTAGAGGCAAACAAGCCAGGAATCTTGCCAAATATTACCGCCGAGATGATAGGTTGGGTTAGGTTAGGTTATATTTCGTTATTGATGTATATGAAGGTCCCACGGAGACGTAGAGGCCAACTCGCCAGGTATGTTGTCAAATATTACCGCCGAGATGATAGGTTGGGTTAGGTTTGGTTATATTTCGTTATTGATGTATATGAAGGTCCCACGGAGACGTAGAGGCCAACATGCCAGGAATGTTGTCAAATATTACAGCCGCGATGTTAGATTGGGCTAACTTAGGTTATATTACGTTATTGATGTATATAAAGGTCCCACGGAGACGTAGAGGCCAACTCGCCAGGAATGTCGTCAAATATTACCGCCGAGATGATAGGTTGGATTAGGTTAGGTTATATTACGTTATTGATGTATATGAAGGACCCACGTAGACGTAGGGGCCAACTCGTCAGGAATATTGTCAAATATTACCGCCGAGATGATAGGTTGGATTAGGTTAGGTTATAATACGTTATTGATGTATATGAAGGTGCCACGGAGACGTAGAGGCCAACAAGCCAAGAATGTTGCCAAATATTACCGCCGACTTGTTAGGTTGGGTTAGGTTAGGTTATATTACGTTCTTGATGTATATAAAGGTCCCACGCAGACGTAGAGGCCAACTCCCCAGGTATCTGGTCAAATATTACCGCCGAGATGATAGGTTGGGTTAGGTTAGGTTATATTACGTTCTTGATGTATATAAAGGTCCCACGCAGACGTAGAGGCCAACCCGCCAGGAATGTTGTCAAATATTACCGGCGAGATGACAGGTTGGGTTAGGTTTGGTTATATTTCGTTATTGATGTATATGAAGGTCCCACGGAGACGTAGCGGACAACCCGCCAGGAATGTTGTCAAATATTACCGGCGAGATGATAGGTTGGGTTAGGTTAGATTATATTACGTTCTTGGTGTATATAAAGGTCCCAAAGGACGTAGAGGCCTACCCGCCAGGAATGTGGTCAAATATTAGTGCCCAGATGTTAGGTTGGTTTAGGTTAGGTTGCATTTCGTTATTGATGTATATGAAGGTCCCACGGAGACGTAGCGGCCAACTCGCCAGGAATGTTGTCAAATATTACAGCCGCGATGTTAGATTGGGTTAGGTTAGGTTATAATACGTTATTGATGTATATAAAGGTCCCACGGAGACGTAGAGGCCAACAAGCCAAGAATGTTGCCAAATATTACCGCCGACTTGTTAGGTTGGGTTAGGTTAGGTTATATTACGTTCTTGATGTATATAAAGGTCCCACGCAGACGTAGAGGCCAAATCGCCAGGTATGTGGTCAAATATTACCGCCGAGAGGTTAGGTTGGGTTAGGTTACGTTATATTACGTTATTGTTGTATATGAGGGGCCCACGGAGACGTAGAGGCAAACAAGCCAGGAATCTTGCCAAATATTACCGCCGAGATGATAGGTTGGGTTAGGTTAGGTTATATTTCGTTATTGATGTATATGAAGGTCCCACGGAGACGTAGAGGCCAACTCGCCAGGTATGTTGTCAAATATTACCGCCGAGATGATAGGTTGGGTTAGGTTTGGTTATATTTCGTTATTGATGTATATGAAGGTCCCACGGAGACGTAGAGGCCAACATGCCAGGAATGTTGTCAAATATTACAGCCGCGATGTTAGATTGGGCTAACTTAGGTTATATTACGTTATTGATGTATATAAAGGTCCCACGGAGACGTAGAGGCCAACTCGCCAGGAATGTCGTCAAATATTACCGCCGAGATGATAGGTTGGATTAGGTTAGGTTATATTACGTTATTGATGTATATGAAGGACCCACGTAGACGTAGGGGCCAACTCGTCAGGAATATTGTCAAATATTACCGCCGAGATGATAGGTTGGATTAGGTTAGGTTATAATACGTTATTGATGTATATGAAGGTGCCACGGAGACGTAGAGGCCAACAAGCCAAGAATGTTGCCAAATATTACCGCCGACTTGTTAGGTTGGGTTAGGTTAGGTTATATTACGTTCTTGATGTATATAAAGGTCCCACGCAGACGTAGAGGCCAACTCCCCAGGTATCTGGTCAAATATTACCGCCGAGATGATAGGTTGGGTTAGGTTAGGTTATATTACGTTCTTGATGTATATAAAGGTCCCACGCAGACGTAGAGGCCAACCCGCCAGGAATGTTGTCAAATATTACCGGCGAGATGACAGGTTGGGTTAGGTTTGGTTATATTTCGTTATTGATGTATATGAAGGTCCCACGGAGACGTAGCGGACAACCCGCCAGGAATGTTGTCAAATATTACCGGCGAGATGATAGGTTGGGTTAGGTTAGATTATATTACGTTCTTGGTGTATATAAAGGTCCCAAAGGACGTAGAGGCCTACCCGCCAGGAATGTGGTCAAATATTAGTGCCCAGATGTTAGGTTGGTTTAGGTTAGGTTGCATTTCGTTATTGATGTATATGAAGGTCCCACGGAGACGTAGCGGCCAACTCGCCAGGAATGTTGTCAAATATTACAGCCGCGATGTTAGATTGGGTTAGGTTAGGTTATAATACGTTATTGATGTATATAAAGGTCCCACGGAGACGTAGAGGCCAACAAGCCAAGAATGTTGCCAAATATTACCGCCGACTTGTTAGGTTGGGTTAGGTTAGGTTATATTACGTTCTTGATGTATATAAAGGTCCCACGCAGACGTAGAGGCCAAATCGCCAGGTATGTGGTCAAATATTACCGCCGAGAGGTTAGGTTGGGTTAGGTTACGTTATATTACGTTATTGTTGTACATGAGGGGACCACGGAGACGTAGAGGCCAACAAGCCAGGAATCTTGCCAAATATTACCGCCGAGATGATAGGTTGGGTTAGGTTAGGTTATATTTCGTTATTGATGTATATGAAGGTCCCACGGAGACGTAGAGGCCAACTCGCCAGGTATGTTGTCAAATATTACCGCCGAGATGATAGGTTGGGTTAGGTTTGGTTATATTTCGTTATTGATGTATATGAAGGTCCCACGGAGACGTAGAGGCCAACATGCCAGGAATGTTGTCAAATATTACAGCCGCGATGTTAGATTGGGCTAGGTTAGGTTATATTACGTTATTGATGTATATAAAGGTCCCACGGAGACGTAGAGGCCAACTCGCCAGGAATGTCGTCAAATATTACCGCCGAGATGATAGGTTGGATTAGGTTAGGTTATATTATGTTATTGATGTATATGAAGGACCCACGTAGACGTAGGGGCCAACTCGTCAGGAATATTGTCAAATATTACCGCCGAGATGATAGGTTGGATTAGGTTAGGTTATAATACGTTATTGATGTATATGAAGGTCCCACGGAGACGTAGAGGCCAACAAGCCAAGAATGTTGCCAAATATTACCGCCGACTTGTTAGGTTGGGTTAGGTTAGGTTATATTACGTTCTTGATGTATATAAAGGTCCCACGCAGACGTAGAGGCCAACTCCCCAGGTATCTGGTCAAATATTACCGCCGAGATGATAGGTTGGGTTAGGTTAGGTTATATTACGTTCTTGATGTATATAAAGGTCCCACGCAGACGTAGAGGCCAACCCGCCAGGAATGTTGTCAAATATTACCGCCGAGAGGTTAGGTTGGGTTAGGTTACGTTATATTACGTTACTGATGTACATGAGGGGCCCACGGAGACGTAGAGGCCAACAAGACAGGAATCTTGCCAAATATTACCGCCGAGATGATAGGTTGGGTTAGGTTAGGTTATATTTCGTTATTGATGTATATGAAGGTCCCACGGAGACGTAGAGGCCAACTCGCCAGGTATGTTGTCAAATATTACCGCCGAGATGATAGGTTGGGTTAGGTTTGATTATATTTCGTTATTGATCTATATGAAGGTCCCACGGAGACGTAGAGGCCAACATGCCAGGAATGTTGTCAAATATTACCGCCGACTTGTTAGGTTGGGTTAGGTTACGTTATATTACGTTCTTGATGTATATAAAGGTCCCACGCAGACGTAGAGGCCAACCCGCCAGGAATGTTGTCAAATATTACCGGCGAGATGATAGGTTGGGTTAGGTTAGGTTATATTTCGTTATTGATATATATGAAGGTCCCACGGAGACGTAGAGTCCAACTCGCCGGGAATGTTGTCAAATATTACAGCCGCGATGTTAGATTGGGTTACGTTAGGTTATATTACGTTATTGACGTATATAAAGGTCCCACGGAGACGTAGAGGCCAACTCGCCAGGAATGTTGTGAAATATTACCGCCGAGAGGTTATGTTGGGTTAGGATACGTTATATTACGTTATTGATGTACATGAGGGGCCACGGAGACGTAGAGTCCAACACGCCAGGAATGTTGCCAAATATTACCGCCGAGATGATGGGTTGGGTTAGGTTAGGTTATATTTCGTTATTGATGTATATGAAGGTCCCACGGAGACGTAGATGCCAACTCGCCGGGAATGCTGTCAAATAATAGCGCCGAGGGGTTAGGTTGGGTCAGGTTAGGTTATATTACGTTATTGATGTATATGAAGATCCCACGGAGACGTAGAGGCCAACTCGCCAGGTATGTGTTCAAATATTACCGCCGAGATGATAGGTTGGGTTAGGTTTGGTTATATTTCATTATTGATGTATATGAAGGTCCCACGGAGACGTAGAGGCCAACATGCCAGGAATGTTGTCAAATATTACAGCCGCGATGTTAGATTGGGCTAGGTTTGGTTATATTACGTTATTGATGTATATAAACGTCCCACGGAGACGTAGAGGCCAACTCGTCAGGAATGTTGTCAAATATTACCGGCGAGATGACAGGTTGGGTTAGGTTTGGTTATATTTCGTTATTGATGTATATGAAGGACCCACGGAGACGTAGCGGCCAACTCGCCAGGAATGTTGTCAAATATTACAGCTGCGATGTTAGATTGGGCTAGGTTAGGTTATATTACGTTATTGATGTATATAAAGGTCCCACGGAGACGTAGAGGCCAACTCGCCAGGAATGTGGTCAAATATTACCGCCGAGATGATAGGTTGGGTTAGGTTAGGTTATATTACGTTATTGATGTATATAAAGGTCCCAAAGGACGTAGAGGCCTACTCGCCAGGAATGTGGTCAAATATTAGTGCCGAGATGTTAGGTTGGTTTAGGTTACGTTGCATTTCGTTATTGATGTATATGAAGGTCCCACGGTGACGTAGCGGCCAACTCGCCAGGAATGTTGTCAAATATTACAGCCGCGATGTTAGATTGGGTTAGGTTAGGTTATAATACGTTATTGATGTATATAAAGGTCCCACGGAGACGTAGAGGCCAACAAGCCAAGAATGTTACCAAATATTACCGCCGACTTGTTAGGTTGGGTTAGGTTAGGTTATATTACGTTCTTGATGTATATAAAGGTCCCACGCAGACGTAGAGGCCAACTCCCCAGGTATCTGGTCAAATATTACCGCCGAGATGATAGGTTGGGTTAGGTTAGGTTATATTACGTTCTTGATGTATATAAAGGTCCCACGCAGACGTAGAGGCCAACCCGCCAGGAATGTTGTCAAATATTACCGGCGAGATGACAGGTTGGGTTAGGTTTGGTTATATTTCGTTATTGATGTATATGAAGGTCCCACGGAGACGTAGCGGACAACCCGCCAGGAATGTTGTCAAATATTACCGGCGAGATGATAGGTTGGGTTAGGTTAGATTATATTACGTTCTTGGTGTATATAAAGGTCCCAAAGGACGTAGAGGCCTACCCGCCAGGAATGTGGTCAAATATTAGTGCCCAGATGTTAGGTTGGTTTAGGTTAGGTTGCATTTCGTTATTGATGTATATGAAGGTCCCACGGAGACGTAGCGGCCAACTCGCCAGGAATGTTGTCAAATATTACAGCCGCGATGTTAGATTGGGTTAGGTTAGGTTATAATACGTTATTGATGTATATAAAGGTCCCACGGAGACGTAGAGGCCAACAAGCCAAGAATGTTGCCAAATATTACCGCCGACTTGTTAGGTTGGGTTAGGTTAGGTTATATTACGTTCTTGATGTATATAAAGGTCCCACGCAGACGTAGAGGCCAAATCGCCAGGTATGTGGTCAAATATTACCGCCGAGAGGTTAGGTTGGGTTAGGTTACGTTATATTACGTTATTGTTGTATATGAGGGGCCCACGGAGACGTAGAGGCAAACAAGCCAGGAATCTTGCCAAATATTACCGCCGAGATGATAGGTTGGGTTAGGTTAGGTTATATTTCGTTATTGATGTATATGAAGGTCCCACGGAGACGTAGAGGCCAACTCGCCAGGTATGTTGTCAAATATTACCGCCGAGATGATAGGTTGGGTTAGGTTTGGTTATATTTCGTTATTGATGTATATGAAGGTCCCACGGAGACGTAGAGGCCAACATGCCAGGAATGTTGTCAAATATTACAGCCGCGATGTTAGATTGGGCTAACTTAGGTTATATTACGTTATTGATGTATATAAAGGTCCCACGGAGACGTAGAGGCCAACTCGCCAGGAATGTCGTCAAATATTACCGCCGAGATGATAGGTTGGATTAGGTTAGGTTATATTACGTTATTGATGTATATGAAGGACCCACGTAGACGTAGGGGCCAACTCGTCAGGAATATTGTCAAATATTACCGCCGAGATGATAGGTTGGATTAGGTTAGGTTATAATACGTTATTGATGTATATGAAGGTGCCACGGAGACGTAGAGGCCAACAAGCCAAGAATGTTGCCAAATATTACCGCCGACTTGTTAGGTTGGGTTAGGTTAGGTTATATTACGTTCTTGATGTATATAAAGGTCCCACGCAGACGTAGAGGCCAACTCCCCAGGTATCTGGTCAAATATTACCGCCGAGATGATAGGTTGGGTTAGGTTAGGTTATATTACGTTCTTGATGTATATAAAGGTCCCACGCAGACGTAGAGGCCAACCCGCCAGGAATGTTGTCAAATATTACCGGCGAGATGACAGGTTGGGTTAGGTTTGGTTATATTTCGTTATTGATGTATATGAAGGTCCCACGGAGACGTAGCGGACAACCCGCCAGGAATGTTGTCAAATATTACCGGCGAGATGATAGGTTGGGTTAGGTTAGATTATATTACGTTCTTGGTGTATATAAAGGTCCCAAAGGACGTAGAGGCCTACCCGCCAGGAATGTGGTCAAATATTAGTGCCCAGATGTTAGGTTGGTTTAGGTTAGGTTGCATTTCGTTATTGATGTATATGAAGGTCCCACGGAGACGTAGCGGCCAACTCGCCAGGAATGTTGTCAAATATTACAGCCGCGATGTTAGATTGGGTTAGGTTAGGTTATAATACGTTATTGATGTATATAAAGGTCCCACGGAGACGTAGAGGCCAACAAGCCAAGAATGTTGCCAAATATTACCGCCGACTTGTTAGGTTGGGTTAGGTTAGGTTATATTACGTTCTTGATGTATATAAAGGTCCCACGCAGACGTAGAGGCCAAATCGCCAGGTATGTGGTCAAATATTACCGCCGAGAGGTTAGGTTGGGTTAGGTTACGTTATATTACGTTATTGTTGTACATGAGGGGACCACGGAGACGTAGAGGCCAACAAGCCAGGAATCTTGCCAAATATTACCGCCGAGATGATAGGTTGGGTTAGGTTAGGTTATATTTCGTTATTGATGTATATGAAGGTCCCACGGAGACGTAGAGGCCAACTCGCCAGGTATGTTGTCAAATATTACCGCCGAGATGATAGGTTGGGTTAGGTTTGGTTATATTTCGTTATTGATGTATATGAAGGTCCCACGGAGACGTAGAGGCCAACATGCCAGGAATGTTGTCAAATATTACAGCCGCGATGTTAGATTGGGCTAGGTTAGGTTATATTACGTTATTGATGTATATAAAGGTCCCACGGAGACGTAGAGGCCAACTCGCCAGGAATGTCGTCAAATATTACCGCCGAGATGATAGGTTGGATTAGGTTAGGTTATATTATGTTATTGATGTATATGAAGGACCCACGTAGACGTAGGGGCCAACTCGTCAGGAATATTGTCAAATATTACCGCCGAGATGATAGGTTGGATTAGGTTAGGTTATAATACGTTATTGATGTATATGAAGGTCCCACGGAGACGTAGAGGCCAACAAGCCAAGAATGTTGCCAAATATTACCGCCGACTTGTTAGGTTGGGTTAGGTTAGGTTATATTACGTTCTTGATGTATATAAAGGTCCCACGCAGACGTAGAGGCCAACTCCCCAGGTATCTGGTCAAATATTACCGCCGAGATGATAGGTTGGGTTAGGTTAGGTTATATTACGTTCTTGATGTATATAAAGGTCCCACGCAGACGTAGAGGCCAACCCGCCAGGAATGTTGTCAAATATTACCGGCGAGATGACAGGTTGGGTTAGGTTTGGTTATATTTCGTTATTGATGTATATGAAGGTCCCACGGAGACGTAGCGGCCAACTCGCCAGGAATGTTGTCAAATATTACCGCCGAGATGATAGGTTGGGTTAGGTTAGGTTATATTACGTTATTGATGTATATAAAGGTCCCAAAGGACGTAGAGGCCTACTCGCCAGGAATGTGGTCAAATATTAGTGCCGAGATGTTAGGTTGGTTTAGGTTAGGTTGCATTTCGTTATTGATGTATATGAAGGTCCCACGGAGACGTAGCGGCCAACTCGCCAGGAATGTTGTCAAATGTTACAGCCGCGATGTTAGATTGGGTTAGGTTAGGTTATAATACGTTATTGATGTATATAAAGGTCCCACGGAGACGTAGAGGCCAACAAGCCAAGAATGTTGCCAAATATTACCGCCGACTTGTTAGGTTGGGTTAGGTTAGGTTATATTACGTTCTTGATGTATATAAAGGTCCCACGCAGACGTAGAGGCCAATTCGCCAGGTATGTGGTCAAATATTACCGCCGAGAGGTTAGGTTGGGTTAGGTTACGTTATATTACGTTACTGATGTACATGAGGGGCCCACGGAGACGTAGAGGCCAACAAGACAGGAATCTTGCCAAATATTACCGCCGAGATGATAGGTTGGGTTAGGTTAGGTTATATTTCGTTATTGATGTATATGAAGGTCCCACGGAGACGTAGAGGCCAACTCGCCAGGTATGTTGTCAAATATTACCGCCGAGATGATAGGTTGGGTTAGGTTTGATTATATTTCGTTATTGATCTATATGAAGGTCCCACGGAGACGTAGAGGCCAACATGCCAGGAATGTTGTCAAATATTACCGCCGACTTGTTAGGTTGGGTTAGGTTACGTTATATTACGTTCTTGATGTATATAAAGGTCCCACGCAGACGTAGAGGCCAACCCGCCAGGAATGTTGTCAAATATTACCGGCGAGATGATAGGTTGGGTTAGGTTAGGTTATATTTCGTTATTGATATATATGAAGGTCCCACGGAGACGTAGAGTCCAACTCGCCGGGAATGTTGTCAAATATTACAGCCGCGATGTTAGATTGGGTTACGTTAGGTTATATTACGTTATTGACGTATATAAAGGTCCCACGGAGACGTAGAGGCCAACTCGCCAGGAATGTTGTGAAATATTACCGCCGAGAGGTTATGTTGGGTTAGGATACGTTATATTACGTTATTGATGTACATGAGGGGCCACGGAGACGTAGAGTCCAACACGCCAGGAATGTTGCCAAATATTACCGCCGAGATGATGGGTTGGGTTAGGTTAGGTTATATTTCGTTATTGATGTATATGAAGGTCCCACGGAGACGTAGATGCCAACTCGCCGGGAATGCTGTCAAATAATAGCGCCGAGGGGTTAGGTTGGGTCAGGTTAGGTTATATTACGTTATTGATGTATATGAAGATCCCACGGAGACGTAGAGGCCAACTCGCCAGGTATGTGTTCAAATATTACCGCCGAGATGATAGGTTGGGTTAGGTTTGGTTATATTTCATTATTGATGTATATGAAGGTCCCACGGAGACGTAGAGGCCAACATGCCAGGAATGTTGTCAAATATTACAGCCGCGATGTTAGATTGGGCTAGGTTTGGTTATATTACGTTATTGATGTATATAAACGTCCCACGGAGACGTAGAGGCCAACTCGTCAGGAATGTTGTCAAATATTACCGGCGAGATGACAGGTTGGGTTAGGTTTGGTTATATTTCGTTATTGATGTATATGAAGGACCCACGGAGACGTAGCGGCCAACTCGCCAGGAATGTTGTCAAATATTACAGCTGCGATGTTAGATTGGGCTAGGTTAGGTTATATTACGTTATTGATGTATATAAAGGTCCCACGGAGACGTAGAGGCCAACTCGCCAGGAATGTGGTCAAATATTACCGCCGAGATGATAGGTTGGGTTAGGTTAGGTTATATTACGTTATTGATGTATATAAAGGTCCCAAAGGACGTAGAGGCCTACTCGCCAGGAATGTGGTCAAATATTAGTGCCGAGATGTTAGGTTGGTTTAGGTTACGTTGCATTTCGTTATTGATGTATATGAAGGTCCCACGGTGACGTAGCGGCCAACTCGCCAGGAATGTTGTCAAATATTACAGCCGCGATGTTAGATTGGGTTAGGTTAGGTTATAATACGTTATTGATGTATATAAAGGTCCCACGGAGACGTAGAGGCCAACAAGCCAAGAATGTTACCAAATATTACCGCCGACTTGTTAGGTTGGGTTAGGTTAGGTTATATTACGTTCTTGATGTATATAAAGGTCCCACGCAGACGTAGAGGCCAAATCGCCAGGTATGTGGTCAAATATTACCGCCGAGACGTTAGGTTGGGTTAGGTTACGTTATATTACGTTATTGATGTACATGAGGGGCCCACGGAGACGTAGAGGCCAACAAGCCAGGAATCTTGCCAAATATTACCGCCGAGATGATAGGTTGGGTTAGGTTAGGTTATATTACATTATTGATGTATATAAAGGTCCCACGGAGACGTAGAGGCCAACTCGCCAGGAATGTGGTCAAATATTACCGCCGAGATGATAGGTTGGGTTAGGTTAGGTTATATTACGTTCTTGATGTATATAAAGGTCCCACGCAGACGTAGAGGCCAACCCGCCAGGAATGTGGTCAAATATTAGTGCCGAGATGTTAGGTTGGTTTAGGTTAGGTTGCATTTCGTTATTGATGTATACGAAGGTCCCACGGAGACGTAGCGGCCAACTCGCCAGGAATGTTGTCAAATATTACAGCCGCGATGTTAGATTGGGTTAGGTTAGGTTATAATACGTTATTGATGTATATAAAGGTCCCACGGAGACGTAGAGGCCAACAAGCCAGGAATCTTGCCAAATATTACCGCCGAGATGATAGGTTGGGTTAGGTTAGGTTATATTTCGTTATTGATGTATATAAAGGTCCCACGCAGACGTAGAGGCCAACTCCCCAGGTATCTGGTCAAATATTACCGCCGAGATGATAGGTTGGGTTAGGTTAGGTTATATTACGTTCTTGATGTATATAAAGGTCCCACGCAGACGTAGAGGCCAACCCGCCAGGAATGTTGTCAAATATTACCGGCGAGATGACAGGTTGGGTTAGGTTTGGTTATATTTCGTTATTGATGTATATGAAGGTCCCACGGAGACGTAGCGGACAACCCGCCAGGAATGTTGTCAAATATTACCGGCGAGATGATAGGTTGGGTTAGGTTAGATTATATTACGTTCTTGGTGTATATAAAGGTCCCAAAGGACGTAGAGGCCTACCCGCCAGGAATGTGGTCAAATATTAGTGCCCAGATGTTAGGTTGGTTTAGGTTAGGTTGCATTTCGTTATTGATGTATATGAAGGTCCCACGGAGACGTAGCGGCCAACTCGCCAGGAATGTTGTCAAATATTACAGCCGCGATGTTAGATTGGGTTAGGTTAGGTTATAATACGTTATTGATGTATATAAAGGTCCCACGGAGACGTAGAGGCCAACAAGCCAAGAATGTTGCCAAATATTACCGCCGACTTGTTAGGTTGGGTTAGGTTAGGTTATATTACGTTCTTGATGTATATAAAGGTCCCACGCAGACGTAGAGGCCAAATCGCCAGGTATGTGGTCAAATATTACCGCCGAGAGGTTAGGTTGGGTTAGGTTACGTTATATTACGTTATTGTTGTACATGAGGGGACCACGGAGACGTAGAGGCCAACAAGCCAGGAATCTTGCCAAATATTACCGCCGAGATGATAGGTTGGGTTAGGTTAGGTTATATTTCGTTATTGATGTATATGAAGGTCCCACGGAGACGTAGAGGCCAACTCGCCAGGTATGTTGTCAAATATTACCGCCGAGATGATAGGTTGGGTTAGGTTTGGTTATATTTCGTTATTGATGTATATGAAGGTCCCACGGAGACGTAGAGGCCAACATGCCAGGAATGTTGTCAAATATTACAGCCGCGATGTTAGATTGGGCTAGGTTAGGTTATATTACGTTATTGATGTATATAAAGGTCCCACGGAGACGTAGAGGCCAACTCGCCAGGAATGTCGTCAAATATTACCGCCGAGATGATAGGTTGGATTAGGTTAGGTTATATTATGTTATTGATGTATATGAAGGACCCACGTAGACGTAGGGGCCAACTCGTCAGGAATATTGTCAAATATTACCGCCGAGATGATAGGTTGGATTAGGTTAGGTTATAATACGTTATTGATGTATATGAAGGTCCCACGGAGACGTAGAGGCCAACAAGCCAAGAATGTTGCCAAATATTACCGCCGACTTGTTAGGTTGGGTTAGGTTAGGTTATATTACGTTCTTGATGTATATAAAGGTCCCACGCAGACGTAGAGGCCAACTCCCCAGGTATCTGGTCAAATATTACCGCCGAGATGATAGGTTGGGTTAGGTTAGGTTATATTACGTTCTTGATGTATATAAAGGTCCCACGCAGACGTAGAGGCCAACCCGCCAGGAATGTTGTCAAATATTACCGGCGAGATGACAGGTTGGGTTAGGTTTGGTTATATTTCGTTATTGATGTATATGAAGGTCCCACGGAGACGTAGCGGCCAACTCGCCAGGAATGTTGTCAAATATTACCGCCGAGATGATAGGTTGGGTTAGGTTAGGTTATATTACGTTATTGATGTATATAAAGGTCCCAAAGGACGTAGAGGCCTACTCGCCAGGAATGTGGTCAAATATTAGTGCCGAGATGTTAGGTTGGTTTAGGTTAGGTTGCATTTCGTTATTGATGTATATGAAGGTCCCACGGAGACGTAGCGGCCAACTCGCCAGGAATGTTGTCAAATGTTACAGCCGCGATGTTAGATTGGGTTAGGTTAGGTTATAATACGTTATTGATGTATATAAAGGTCCCACGGAGACGTAGAGGCCAACAAGCCAAGAATGTTGCCAAATATTACCGCCGACTTGTTAGGTTGGGTTAGGTTAGGTTATATTACGTTCTTGATGTATATAAAGGTCCCACGCAGACGTAGAGGCCAATTCGCCAGGTATGTGGTCAAATATTACCGCCGAGAGGTTAGGTTGGGTTAGGTTACGTTATATTACGTTACTGATGTACATGAGGGGCCCACGGAGACGTAGAGGCCAACAAGCCAGGAATCTTGCCAAATATTACCGCCGAGATGATAGGTTGGGTTAGGTTAGGTTATATTTCGTTATTGATGTATATGAAGGTCCCACGGAGACGTAGAGGCCAACTCGCCAGGTATGTTGTCAAATATTACCGCCGAGATGATAGGTTGGGTTAGGTTTGATTATATTTCGTTATTGATCTATATGAAGGTCCCACGGAGACGTAGAGGCCAACATGCCAGGAATGTTGTCAAATATTACCGCCGACTTGTTAGGTTGGGTTAGGTTACGTTATATTACGTTCTTGATGTATATAAAGGTCCCACGCAGACGTAGAGGCCAACCCGCCAGGAATGTTGTCAAATATTACCGGCGAGATGATAGGTTGGGTTAGGTTAGGTTATATTTCGTTATTGATATATATGAAGGTCCCACGGAGACGTAGAGTCCAACTCGCCGGGAATGTTGTCAAATATTACAGCCGCGATGTTAGATTGGGTTACGTTAGGTTATATTACGTTATTGACGTATATAAAGGTCCCACGGAGACGTAGAGGCCAACTCGCCAGGAATGTTGTGAAATATTACCGCCGAGAGGTTATGTTGGGTTAGGATACGTTATATTACGTTATTGATGTACATGAGGGGCCACGGAGACGTAGAGTCCAACACGCCAGGAATGTTGCCAAATATTACCGCCGAGATGATGGGTTGGGTTAGGTTAGGTTATATTTCGTTATTGATGTATATGAAGGTCCCACGGAGACGTAGATGCCAACTCGCCGGGAATGCTGTCAAATAATAGCGCCGAGGGGTTAGGTTGGGTCAGGTTAGGTTATATTACGTTATTGATGTATATGAAGATCCCACGGAGACGTAGAGGCCAACTCGCCAGGTATGTGTTCAAATATTACCGCCGAGATGATAGGTTGGGTTAGGTTTGGTTATATTTCATTATTGATGTATATGAAGGTCCCACGGAGACGTAGAGGCCAACATGCCAGGAATGTTGTCAAATATTACAGCCGCGATGTTAGATTGGGCTAGGTTTGGTTATATTACGTTATTGATGTATATAAACGTCCCACGGAGACGTAGAGGCCAACTCGTCAGGAATGTTGTCAAATATTACCGGCGAGATGACAGGTTGGGTTAGGTTTGGTTATATTTCGTTATTGATGTATATGAAGGACCCACGGAGACGTAGCGGCCAACTCGCCAGGAATGTTGTCAAATATTACAGCTGCGATGTTAGATTGGGCTAGGTTAGGTTATATTACGTTATTGATGTATATAAAGGTCCCACGGAGACGTAGAGGCCAACTCGCCAGGAATGTGGTCAAATATTACCGCCGAGATGATAGGTTGGGTTAGGTTAGGTTATATTACGTTATTGATGTATATAAAGGTCCCAAAGGACGTAGAGGCCTACTCGCCAGGAATGTGGTCAAATATTAGTGCCGAGATGTTAGGTTGGTTTAGGTTACGTTGCATTTCGTTATTGATGTATATGAAGGTCCCACGGTGACGTAGCGGCCAACTCGCCAGGAATGTTGTCAAATATTACAGCCGCGATGTTAGATTGGGTTAGGTTAGGTTATAATACGTTATTGATGTATATAAAGGTCCCACGGAGACGTAGAGGCCAACAAGCCAAGAATGTTACCAAATATTACCGCCGACTTGTTAGGTTGGGTTAGGTTAGGTTATATTACGTTCTTGATGTATATAAAGGTCCCACGCAGACGTAGAGGCCAAATCGCCAGGTATGTGGTCAAATATTACCGCCGAGACGTTAGGTTGGGTTAGGTTACGTTATATTACGTTATTGATGTACATGAGGGGCCCACGGAGACGTAGAGGCCAACAAGCCAGGAATCTTGCCAAATATTACCGCCGAGATGATAGGTTGGGTTAGGTTAGGTTATATTACATTATTGATGTATATAAAGGTCCCACGGAGACGTAGAGGCCAACTCGCCAGGAATGTGGTCAAATATTACCGCCGAGATGATAGGTTGGGTTAGGTTAGGTTATATTACGTTCTTGATGTATATAAAGGTCCCACGCAGACGTAGAGGCCAACCCGCCAGGAATGTGGTCAAATATTAGTGCCGAGATGTTAGGTTGGTTTAGGTTAGGTTGCATTTCGTTATTGATGTATACGAAGGTCCCACGGAGACGTAGCGGCCAACTCGCCAGGAATGTTGTCAAATATTACAGCCGCGATGTTAGATTGGGTTAGGTTAGGTTATAATACGTTATTGATGTATATAAAGGTCCCACGGAGACGTAGAGGCCAACAAGCCAGGAATCTTGCCAAATATTACCGCCGAGATGATAGGTTGGGTTAGGTTAGGTTATATTTCGTTATTGATGTATATAAAGGTCCCACGCAGACGTAGAGGCCAACTCCCCAGGTATCTGGTCAAATATTACCGCCGAGATGATAGGTTGGGTTAGGTTAGGTTATATTACGTTCTTGATGTATATAAAGGTCCCACGCAGACGTAGAGGCCAACCCGCCAGGAATGTTGTCAAATATTACCGGCGAGATGACAGGTTGGGTTAGGTTTGGTTATATTTCGTTATTGATGTATATGAAGGTCCCACGGAGACGTAGCGGCCAACTCGCCAGGAATGTTGTCAAATATTACAGCCGCGATGTTAGATTGGGCTAGGTTAGGTTATATTACATTATTGATGTATATAAATGTCCCACGGAGACGTAGATGCCAACTCGGCAGGAATGTGGTCAAATATTACCGCCGAGATGATAGGTTGGGTTAGGTTAGGTTATATTACGTTATTGATGTATATAAAGGTCCCAAAGGACGTAGAGGCCTACTCGCCAGGAATGTGGTCAAATATTAGTGCCGAGATGTTAGGTTGGTTTAGGTTAGGTTGCATTTCGTTATTGATGTATACGAAGGTCCCACGGAGACGTAGCGGCCAACTCGCCAGGAATGTTGTCAAATATTACAGCCGCGATGTTAGATTGGGTTAGGTTAGGTTATAATACGTTATTGATGTATATAAAGGTCCCACGGAGACGTAGAGGCCAACAAGCCAAGAATGTTGCCAAATATTACCGCCGACTTGTTAGGTTGGGTTAGGTTAGGTTATATTACGTTCTTGATGTATATAAAAGTCCCACGCAGACGTAGAGGCCAAATCTCCAGGTATGTGGTCAAATATTACCGCCGAGAGGTTAGGTTGGGTTAGGTTACGTTATATTACGTTATTGATGTACATGAGGGGCCCACGGAGACGTAGAGGCCAACAAGCCAGGAATCTTGCCAAATATTACCGCCGAGATGATAGGTTGGGTTAGGTTAGGTTATATTTCGTTATTGATGTATATGAAGGTCCCACGGAGACGTAGAGGCCAACTCGCCAGGTATGTTGTCAAATATTACCGCCGAGATGATAGGTTGGGTTAGGTTTGGTTATATTTCGTTATTGATCTATATGAAGGTCCCACGGAGACGTAGAGGCCAACATGCCAGGAATGTTGTCAAATATTACCGCCGACTTGTTAGGTTGGGTTAGGTTACGTTATATTACGTTCTTGATGTATATAAAGGTCCCACGCAGACGTAGAGGCCAACCCGCCAGGAATGTTGTCAAATATTACCGGCGAGATGATAGGTTGGGTTAGGTTAGGTTATATTTCGTTATTGATATATATGAAGGTCCCACGGAGACGTAGAGTACAACTCGCCAGGAATGTTGTCAAATATTACAGCCGCGATGTTAGATTGGGTTACGTTAGGTTATATTACGTTATTGACGTATATAAAGGTCCCACGGAGACGTAGAGGCCAACTCGCCAGGAATGTTGTGAAATATTACCGCCGAGAGGTTATGTTGGGTTAGGATACGTTATATTACGTTATTGATGTACATGAGGGGCCCACGGAGACGTAGAGTCCAACACGCCAGGAATGTTGCCAAATATTACCGCCGAGATGATGGGTTGGGTTAGGTTAGGTTATATTTCGTTATTGATGTATATGAAGGTCCCACGGAGACGTAGATGCCAACTCGCCGGGAATGCTGTCAAATAATAGCGCCGAGGGGTTAGGTTGGGTCAGGTTAGGTTATATTACGTTATTGATGTATATGAAGATCCCACGGAGACGTAGAGGCCAACTCGCCAGGTGTGTGTTCAAATATTACCGCCGAGATGATAGGTTGGGTTAGGTTTGGTTATATTTCATTATTGATGTATATGAAGGTCCCACGGAGACGTAGAGGCCAACATGCCAGGAATGTTGTCAAATATTACAGCCGCGATGTTAGATTGGGCTAGGTTTGGTTATATTACGTTATTGATGTATATAAACGTCCCACGGAGACGTAGAGGCCAACTCGTCAGGAATGTTGTCAAATATTACCGGCGAGATGACAGGTTGGGTTAGGTTTGGTTATATTTCGTTATTGATGTATATGAAGGACCCACGGAGACGTAGCGGCCAACTCGCCAGGAATGTTGTCAAATATTACAGCTGCGATGTTAGATTGGGCTAGGTTAGGTTATATTACGTTATTGATGTATATAAAGGTCCCACGGAGACGTAGAGGCCAACTCGCCAGGAATGTGGTCAAATATTACCGCCGAGATGATAGGTTGGGTTAGGTTAGGTTATATTACGTTATTGATGTATATAAAGGTCCCAAAGTACGTAGAGGCCTACTCGCCAGGAATGTGGTCAAATATTAGTGCCGAGATGTTAGGTTGGTTTAGGTTACGTTGCATTTCGTTATTGATGTATATGAAGGTCCCACGGTGACGTAGCGGCCAACTCGCCAGGAATGTTGTCAAATATTACAGCCGCGATGTTAGATTGGGTTAGGTTAGGTTATAATACGTTATTGATGTATATAAAGGTCCCACGGAGACGTAGAGGCCAACAAGCCAAGAATGTTACCAAATATTACCGCCGACTTGTTAGGTTGGGTTAGGTTAGGTTATATTACGTTCTTGATGTATATAAAGGTCCCACGCAGACGTAGAGGCCAAATCGCCAGGTATGTGGTCAAATATTACCGCCGAGACGTTAGGTTGGGTTAGGTTACGTTATATTACGTTATTGATGTACATGAGGGGCCCACGGAGACGTAGAGGCCAACAAGCCAGGAATCTTGCCAAATATTACCGCCGAGATGATAGGTTGGGTTAGGTTAGGTTATATTACATTATTGATGTATATAAAGGTCCCACGGAGACGTAGAGGCCAACTCGCCAGGAATGTGGTCAAATATTACCGCCGAGATGATAGGTTGGGTTAGGTTAGGTTATATTACGTTCTTGATGTATATAAAGGTCCCACGCAGACGTAGAGGCCAACCCGCCAGGAATGTGGTCAAATATTAGTGCCGAGATGTTAGGTTGGTTTAGGTTAGGTTGCATTTCGTTATTGATGTATACGAAGGTCCCACGGAGACGTAGCGGCCAACTCGCCAGGAATGTTGTCAAATATTACAGCCGCGATGTTAGATTGGGTTAGGTTAGGTTATAATACGTTATTGATGTATATAAAGGTCCCACGGAGACGTAGAGGCCAACAAGCCAGGAATCTTGCCAAATATTACCGCCGAGATGATAGGTTGGGTTAGGTTAGGTTATATTTCGTTATTGATGTATATAAAGGTCCCACGCAGACGTAGAGGCCAACTCCCCAGGTATCTGGTCAAATATTACCGCCGAGATGATAGGTTGGGTTAGGTTAGGTTATATTACGTTCTTGATGTATATAAAGGTCCCACGCAGACGTAGAGGCCAACCCGCCAGGAATGTTGTCAAATATTACCGGCGAGATGACAGGTTGGGTTAGGTTTGGTTATATTTCGTTATTGATGTATATGAAGGTCCCACGGAGACGTAGCGGCCAACTCGCCAGGAATGTTGTCAAATATTACAGCCGCGATGTTAGATTGGGCTAGGTTAGGTTATATTACATTATTGATGTATATAAAGGTCCCACGGAGACGTAGAGGCCAACTCGCCAGGAATGTGGTCAAATATTACCGCCGAGATGATAGGTTGGGTTAGGTTAGGTTATATTACGTTATTGATGTATATAAAGGTCCCAAAGGACGTAGAGGCCTACTCGCCAGGAATGTGGTCAAATATTAGTGCCGAGATGTTAGGTTGGTTTAGGTTAGGTTGCATTTCGTTATTGATGTATACGAAGGTCCCACGGAGACGTAGCGGCCAACTCGCCAGGAATGTTGTCAAATATTACAGCCGCGATGTTAGATTGGGTTAGGTTAGGTTATAATACGTTATTGATGTATATAAAGGTCCCACGGAGACGTAGAGGCCAACAAGCCAAGAATGTTGCCAAATATTACCGCCGACTTGTTAGGTTGGGTTAGGTTAGGTTATATTACGTTCTTGATGTATATAAAGGTCCCACGGAGACATAGAGGCCAAATCGCCAGGTATGTGGTCAAATATTACCGCCGAGAGGTTAGGTTGGGATAGGTTACGTTATATTACGTTATTGATGTACATGAGGGGCCCACGGAGACGTAGAGGCCAACAAGCCAGGAATGTTGCCAAATACTACCGCCGAGATGATAGGTTGGGTTAGGTTAGGTTATATTTCGTTATTGATGTATATGAAGGTCCCACGGAGACGTAGAGGCCAACAAGCCAGGAATGTTGCCAAATATTACCGCCGAGATGTGAGGTTGGGTTAGGTTAGGTTATATTACGTTATTGATGTATATAATGGTCCCACGGAGACGTAGAAGCCAACTCGCCAGGAATGTTGTCAAATATTACAGCCGCGATGTTAGATTCGTTTAGGTTAGGTTATAATACGTTATTGATGTATATAAAGGTCCCACGGAGACGTAGAAGCCAACTCGACAGGAATGTTGTCAAATATTACAGCCGCGATGTTAGATTCGGTTAGGTTAGGTTATAATACGTTATTGATGTATATAAAGGTCCCACGGAGACGTAGAGGCCAACAAACCAAGAATGTTGCCAAATATTACCGCCGACTTGTTAGGTTGGGTTAGGTTAGGTTATATTACGTTCTTGATGTATATAAAGGTCCCAAAGGACGTAGAGGCCTACTCGCCAGGAATGTGGTCAAATATTAGTGCCGAGATGTTAGGTTGGTTTAGGTTAGGTTGCATTTCGTTATTGATGTATATGAAGGTCCCACGGAGACGTAGAGGCCAACTCGCCAGGAATGTTGTCAAATATTACAGCCGCGATGTTAGATTGGGTTAGGTTAGGTTATAATACGTTATTGATGTATATAAAGGTCCCACGGAGACGTAGAGGCCTACTCGCCAGGAATGTGGTCAAATATTAGTGCCGAGATGTTAGGTTGGTTTAGGTTAGGTTGCATTTCGTTATTGATGTATATGAAGGTCCCACGGAGACGTAGCGGCCAACTCGCCAGGAATGTTGTCAAATATTACAGCCGCGATGTTAGATTGGGTTAGGTTAGGTTATAATACGTTATTGATGTATATAAAGGTCCCACGGAGACGTAGAGGCCAACAAGCCAAGAATATTGCCAAATATTACCGCCGACTTGTTAGGTTGGGTTAGGTTAGGTTATATTAAGTTCTTGATGTATATAAAGGTTCCACGCAGACGTAGAGGCCAAATCGCCAGGTATGTGGTCAAATATTACCGCCGAGAGGTTAGGTTGGGTTAGGTTACGTTATATTACGTTATTGATGTACATGAGGGGCCCACGGAGACGTAGAGGCCAACAAGCCAGGAATCTTGCCAAATATTACCGCCGAGATGATAGGTTGGGTTAGGTTAGGTTATATTTCGTTATTGATGCATATGAAGGTCCCACGGAGACGTAGAGGCCAACTCGCCAGGTATGTTGTCAAATATTACCGCCGAGATGATAGGTTGGGTTAGGTTTGGTTATATTTCGTTATTGATGTATATGAAGGTCCCACGGAGACGTAGAGGCCAACATGCCAGGAATGTTGTCAAATATTACAGCCGCGATGTTAGATTGGGCTAGGTTAGGTTATATTACGTTATTGATGTATATAAAGGTCCCACGGAGACGTAGAGGCCAACTCGCCAGGAATGTCGTCAAATATTACCGCCGAGATGATAGGTTGGATTAGGTTAGGTTATATTACGTTATTGATGTATATGAAGGACCCACGTAGACGTAGGGGCCAACCCGTAAGGAAAATTGTCAAATATTACCGCCGAGATGATAGGTTGGATTAGGTTAGGTTATAATACGTTATTGATGTATATGAAGGTCCCACGGAGACGTAGAGGCCAGCAAGCCAAGAATGTTGCCAAATATTACCGCCGACTTGTTAGGTTGGGTTAGGTTATGTTATATTACGTTCTTGATGTATATAAAGGTCCCACGCAGACGTAGAGGCCAACTCGCCAGGTATGTGGTCAAATATTACCGCCGAGATGATAGGTTGGGTTAGGTTAGGTTATATTACGTTACTGATGTATATGAAGGATCCACGTAGACGTAGGGGCCAACTCGTCAGGAATATTGTCAAATATTACCGCCGAGATGATAGGTTGGATTAGGTTAGGTTATATTACGTTATTGATGTATATAAAGGTCCAACGGAGATGTAGAGGCCAGTAAGCCAGGAATGTTGCCAAATATTACCGCCGAAATGTTAGGTTGGGTTAGGTTAGGTTATATTTCGTTATTGATGTATATGAAGGTCCCACGGAGACGTAGATGCCAACTCGCCGGGAATGCTGTCAAATAATAGCGCCGAGAGGTTAGGTTGTTTCAGGTTAGGTTATATTATGTTATTGATGTATATGAAGATCCCACGGAGACGTAGAGGCCAACTCGCCAGGTATGTGGTCAAATATTACCGCCGAGATGATAGGTTGGGTTAGGTTTGGTTATATTTCGTTATTGATGTATATGAAGGTCCCACGGAGACGTAGAGGCCAACATGCCAGGAATGTTGTCAAATATTACAGCCGCGATGTTAGATTGGACTAGGTTAGGTTATATTACGTTATTGATGTATATAAAGGTCCCACGGAGACGTAGAGGCCAACTCGCCAGGAATGTCGTCAAATATTACCGCCGAGATGATAGGTTGGGTTAGGTTAGGTTATATTATGTTATTGATGTATATGAAGGACACACGTAGACGTAGGGGCCAACTCGTCAGGAATATTGTCAAATATTACCGCCGAGATGATAGGTTGGGTTAGGTTAGGTTATATTTCGTTATTGATGTATATGAAGGTCCCACGGAGACGTAGATGCCAACTCGCCGGGAATGCTGTCAAATAATAGCGCGGAGAGGTTAGGTTGGGTTAGGTTATGTTATATTACGTTATTGTTGTATATAAAGGTCCCACGCAGACGTAGAGGCCAACCCGCCAGGAATGTTGTCAAATATTACCGCCGAGATGATAGGTTGGGTTAGGTTAGGTTATATTTCGTTATTGATGTATATGAAGGTCCCAAGGAGACGTAGAGGCCAACAAGCCAGGAATGTTGCCAAATATTACCGCCGAGATGTGAGGTTGGGTTAGGTTAGGTTATATTACGTTATTGATGTATATAATGGTCCCACGTAGACGTAGAAGCCAACTCGCCAGGAATGTTGTCAAATATTACATCCGCGATGTTAGATTCGTTTAGGTTAGGTTATAATACGTTATTGATGTATATAAATGTCCCACGGAGACGTAGAAGCCAACTCGCCAGGAATGTTGTCAAATATTACAGCCGCGATGTTAGATTCGGTTAGGTTAGGTTATAATACGTTATTGATGTATATAAAGGTCCCACGGAGACGTAGAGGCCAACAAACCAGGAATCTTGCCAAATGTTACCGCCGAGATGATAGGTTGGGTTAGGTTAGGTTATATTTCGTTATTGATGTATATAAAGGTCCCACGCAGACGTAGAGGACAACTCCCCAGGTATCTGGTCAAATATTACCGCCGAGATGATAGGTTGGGTTAGGTTAGGTTATATTACGTTCTTGATGTATATAAAGGTCCCACGCAGACGTAGAGGCCAACCCGCCAGGAATGTTGTCAAATATTACCGGCGAGATGACAGGTTGGGTTAGGTTTGGTTATATTTCGTTATTGATGTATATCAAGGTCCCACGGAGACGTAGCGGCCAACTCGCCAGGAATGTTGTCAAATATTACAGCCGCGATGTTAGATTGGGCTAGGTTAGGTTATATTACATTATTGATGTATATAAAGGTCCCACGGAGACGTAGAGGCCAACTCGCCAGGAATGTGGTCAAATATTACCGCCGAGATGATAGGTTGGGTTAGGTTAGGTTATATTACGTTATTGATGTATATAAAGGTCCCAAAGGACGTAGAGGCCTACTCGCCAGGAATGTGGTCAAATATTAGTGCCGAGATGTTAGGTTGGTTTAGGTTAGGTTGCATTTCGTTATTGATGTATACGAAGGTCCCACGGAGACGTAGCGGCCAACTCGCCAGGAATGTTGTCAAATATTACAGCCGCGATGTTAGATTGGGTTAGGTTAGGTTATAATACGTTATTGATGTATATAAAGGTCCCACGGAGACGTAGAGGCCAACAAGCCAAGAATGTTGCCAAATATTACCGCCGACTTGTTAGGTTGGGTTAGGTTAGGTTATATTACGTTCTTGATGTATATAAAGGTCCCACGGAGACATAGAGGCCAAATCGCCAGGTATGTGGTCAAATATTACCGCCGAGAGGTTAGGTTGGGATAGGTTACGTTATATTACGTTATTGATGTACATGAGGGGCCCACGGAGACGTAGAGGCCAACAAGCCAGGAATGTTGCCAAATACTACCGCCGAGATGATAGGTTGGGTTAGGTTAGGTTATATTTCGTTATTGATGTATATGAAGGTCCCACGGAGACGTAGAGGCCAACAAGCCAGGAATGTTGCCAAATATTACCGCCGAGATGTGAGGTTGGGTTAGGTTAGGTTATATTACGTTATTGATGTATATAATGGTCCCACGGAGACGTAGAAGCCAACTCGCCAGGAATGTTGTCAAATATTACAGCCGCGATGTTAGATTCGTTTAGGTTAGGTTATAATACGTTATTGATGTATATAAAGGTCCCACGGAGACGTAGAAGCCAACTCGACAGGAATGTTGTCAAATATTACAGCCGCGATGTTAGATTCGGTTAGGTTAGGTTATAATACGTTATTGATGTATATAAAGGTCCCACGGAGACGTAGAGGCCAACAAACCAAGAATGTTGCCAAATATTACCGCCGACTTGTTAGGTTGGGTTAGGTTAGGTTATATTACGTTCTTGATGTATATAAAGGTCCCAAAGGACGTAGAGGCCTACTCGCCAGGAATGTGGTCAAATATTAGTGCCGAGATGTTAGGTTGGTTTAGGTTAGGTTGCATTTCGTTATTGATGTATATGAAGGTCCCACGGAGACGTAGAGGCCAACTCGCCAGGAATGTTGTCAAATATTACAGCCGCGATGTTAGATTGGGTTAGGTTAGGTTATAATACGTTATTGATGTATATAAAGGTCCCACGGAGACGTAGAGGCCTACTCGCCAGGAATGTGGTCAAATATTAGTGCCGAGATGTTAGGTTGGTTTAGGTTAGGTTGCATTTCGTTATTGATGTATATGAAGGTCCCACGGAGACGTAGCGGCCAACTCGCCAGGAATGTTGTCAAATATTACAGCCGCGATGTTAGATTGGGTTAGGTTAGGTTATAATACGTTATTGATGTATATAAAGGTCCCACGGAGACGTAGAGGCCAACAAGCCAAGAATATTGCCAAATATTACCGCCGACTTGTTAGGTTGGGTTAGGTTAGGTTATATTAAGTTCTTGATGTATATAAAGGTTCCACGCAGACGTAGAGGCCAAATCGCCAGGTATGTGGTCAAATATTACCGCCGAGAGGTTAGGTTGGGTTAGGTTACGTTATATTACGTTATTGATGTACATGAGGGGCCCACGGAGACGTAGAGGCCAACAAGCCAGGAATCTTGCCAAATATTACCGCCGAGATGATAGGTTGGGTTAGGTTAGGTTATATTTCGTTATTGATGCATATGAAGGTCCCACGGAGACGTAGAGGCCAACTCGCCAGGTATGTTGTCAAATATTACCGCCGAGATGATAGGTTGGGTTAGGTTTGGTTATATTTCGTTATTGATGTATATGAAGGTCCCACGGAGACGTAGAGGCCAACATGCCAGGAATGTTGTCAAATATTACAGCCGCGATGTTAGATTGGGCTAGGTTAGGTTATATTACGTTATTGATGTATATAAAGGTCCCACGGAGACGTAGAGGCCAACTCGCCAGGAATGTCGTCAAATATTACCGCCGAGATGATAGGTTGGATTAGGTTAGGTTATATTACGTTATTGATGTATATGAAGGACCCACGTAGACGTAGGGGCCAACCCGTAAGGAAAATTGTCAAATATTACCGCCGAGATGATAGGTTGGATTAGGTTAGGTTATAATACGTTATTGATGTATATGAAGGTCCCACGGAGACGTAGAGGCCAGCAAGCCAAGAATGTTGCCAAATATTACCGCCGACTTGTTAGGTTGGGTTAGGTTAGGTTATATTACGTTCTTGATGTATATAAAGGTCCCACGCAGACGTAGAGGCCAACTCGCCAGGTATGTGGTCAAATATTACCGCCGAGATGATAGGTTGGGTTAGGTTAGGTTATATTACGTTACTGATGTATATGAAGGATCCACGTAGACGTAGGGGCCAACTCGTCAGGAATATTGTCAAATATTACCGCCGAGATGATAGGTTGGATTAGGTTAGGTTATATTACGTTATTGATGTATATAAAGGTCCAACGGAGATGTAGAGGCCAGTAAGCCAGGAATGTTGCCAAATATTACCGCCGAAATGTTAGGTTGGGTTAGGTTAGGTTATATTTCGTTATTGATGTATATGAAGGTCCCACGGAGACGTAGATGCCAACTCGCCGGGAATGCTGTCAAATAATAGCGCCGAGAGGTTAGGTTGTTTCAGGTTAGGTTATATTATGTTATTGATGTATATGAAGATCCCACGGAGACGTAGAGGCCAACTCGCCAGGTATGTGGTCAAATATTACCGCCGAGATGATAGGTTGGGTTAGGTTTGGTTATATTTCGTTATTGATGTATATGAAGGTCCCACGGAGACGTAGAGGCCAACATGCCAGGAATGTTGTCAAATATTACAGCCGCGATGTTAGATTGGACTAGGTTAGGTTATATTACGTTATTGATGTATATAAAGGTCCCACGGAGACGTAGAGGCCAACTCGCCAGGAATGTCGTCAAATATTACCGCCGAGATGATAGGTTGGGTTAGGTTAGGTTATATTATGTTATTGATGTATATGAAGGACACACGTAGACGTAGGGGCCAACTCGTCAGGAATATTGTCAAATATTACCGCCGAGATGATAGGTTGGGTTAGGTTAGGTTATATTTCGTTATTGATGTATATGAAGGTCCCACGGAGACGTAGATGCCAACTCGCCGGGAATGCTGTCAAATAATAGCGCGGAGAGGTTAGGTTGGGTTAGGTTATGTTATATTACGTTATTGTTGTATATAAAGGTCCCACGCAGACGTAGAGGCCAACCCGCCAGGAATGTTGTCAAATATTACCGCCGAGATGATAGGTTGGGTTAGGTTAGGTTATATTTCGTTATTGATGTATATGAAGGTCCCAAGGAGACGTAGAGGCCAACAAGCCAGGAATGTTGCCAAATATTACCGCCGAGATGTGAGGTTGGGTTAGGTTAGGTTATATTACGTTATTGATGTATATAATGGTCCCACGTAGACGTAGAAGCCAACTCGCCAGGAATGTTGTCAAATATTACATCCGCGATGTTAGATTCGTTTAGGTTAGGTTATAATACGTTATTGATGTATATAAATGTCCCACGGAGACGTAGAAGCCAACTCGCCAGGAATGTTGTCAAATATTACAGCCGAGATGTTAGATTCGGTTAGGTTAGGTTATAATACGTTATTGATGTATATAAAGGTCCCACGGAGACGTAGAGGCCAACAAACCAGGAATCTTGCCAAATGTTACCGCCGAGATGATAGGTTGGGTTAGGTTAGGTTATATTTCGTTATTGATGTATATAAAGGTCCCACGCAGACGTAGAGGACAACTCCCCAGGTATCTGGTCAAATATTACCGCCGAGATGATAGGTTGGGTTAGGTTAGGTTATATTACGTTCTTGATGTATATAAAGGTCCCACGCAGACGTAGAGGCCAACCCGCCAGGAATGTTGTCAAATATTACCGGCGAGATGACAGGTTGGGTTAGGTTTGGTTATATTTCGTTATTGATGTATATCAAGGTCCCACGGAGACGTAGCGGCCAACTCGCCAGGAATGTTGTCAAATATTACAGCCGCGATGTTAGATTGGGCTAGGTTAGGTTATATTACATTATTGATGTATATAAAGGTCCCACGGAGACGTAGAGGCCAACTCGCCAGGAATGTGGTCAAATATTACCGCCGAGATGATAGGTTGGGTTAGGTTAGGTTATATTACGTTATTGATGTATATAAAGGTCCCAAAGGACGTAGAGGCCTACTCGCCAGGAATGTGGTCAAATATTAGTGCCGAGATGTTAGGTTGGTTTAGGTTAGGTTGCATTTCGTTATTGATGTATACGAAGGTCCCACGGAGACGTAGCGGCCAACTCGCCAGGAATGTTGTCAAATATTACAGCCGCGATGTTAGATTGGGTTAGGTTAGGTTATAATACGTTATTGATGTATATAAAGGTCCCACGGAGACGTAGAGGCCAACAAGCCAAGAATGTTGCCAAATATTACCGCCGACTTGTTAGGTTGGGTTAGGTTAGGTTATATTACGTTCTTGATGTATATAAAGGTCCCACGGAGACATAGAGGCCAAATCGCCAGGTATGTGGTCAAATATTACCGCCGAGAGGTTAGGTTGGGATAGGTTACGTTATATTACGTTATTGATGTACATGAGGGGCCCACGGAGACGTAGAGGCCAACAAGCCAGGAATGTTGCCAAATACTACCGCCGAGATGATAGGTTGGGTTAGGTTAGGTTATATTTCGTTATTGATGTATATGAAGGTCCCACGGAGACGTAGAGGCCAACAAGCCAGGAATGTTGCCAAATATTACCGCCGAGATGTGAGGTTGGGTTAGGTTAGGTTATATTACGTTATTGATGTATATAATGGTCCCACGGAGACGTAGAAGCCAACTCGCCAGGAATGTTGTTAAATATTACAGCCGCGATGTTAGATTCGTTTAGGTTAGGTTATAATACGTTATTGATGTATATAAAGGTCCCACGGAGACGTAGAAGCCAACTCGCCAGGAATGTTGTCAAATATTACAGCCGCGATGTTAGATTCGGTTAGGTTAGGTTATAATACGTTATTGATGTATATAAAGGTCCCACGGAGACGTAGAGGCCAACAAACCAAGAATGTTGCCAAATATTACCGCCGACTTGTTAGGTTGGGTTAGGTTAGGTTATATTACGTTCTTGATGTATATAAAGGTCCCAAAGGACGTAGAGGCCTACTCGCCAGGAATGTGGTCAAATATTAGTGCCGAGATGTTAGGTTGGTTTAGGTTAGGTTGCATTTCGTTATTGATGTATATGAAGGTCCCACGGAGACGTAGAGGCCAACTCGCCAGGAATGTTGTCAAATATTACAGCCGCGATGTTAGATTGGGTTAGGTTAGGTTATAATACGTTATTGATGTATATAAAGGTCCCACGGAGACGTAGAGGCCTACTCGCCAGGAATGTGGTCAAATATTAGTGCCGAGATGTTAGGTTGGTTTAGGTTAGGTTGCATTTCGTTATTGATGTATATGAAGGTCCCACGGAGACGTAGCGGCCAACTCGCCAGGAATGTTGTCAAATATTACAGCCGCGATGTTAGATTGGGTTAGGTTAGGTTATAATACGTTATTGATGTATATAAAGGTCCCACGGAGACGTAGAGGCCAACAAGCCAAGAATATTGCCAAATATTACCGCCGACTTGTTAGGTTGGGTTAGGTTAGGTTATATTAAGTTCTTGATGTATATAAAGGTTCCACGCAGACGTAGAGGCCAAATCGCCAGGTATGTGGTCAAATATTACCGCCGAGAGGTTAGGTTGGGTTAGGTTACGTTATATTACGTTATTGATGTACATGAGGGGCCCACGGAGACGTAGAGGCCAACAAGCCAGGAATCTTGCCAAATATTACCGCCGAGATGATAGGTTGGGTTAGGTTAGGTTATATTTCGTTATTGATGCATATGAAGGTCCCACGGAGACGTAGAGGCCAACTCGCCAGGAATGTCGTCAAATATTACCGCCGAGATGATAGGTTGGGTTAGGTTAGGTTATATTACGTTCTTGATGTATATAAAGGACCCACGCAGACGTAGAGGCCAACCCGCCAGGAATGTTGTCAAATATTACCGCCGAGATGATAGGTTGGGTTAGATTATGTTATATTTCGTTATTGATATATATGAAGGTCCCACGGAGACGTAGAGGCCAACTCGCCAGGAATGTTGTCAAATATTACAGCCGCAATGTTAGATTGGGTTAGGTTAGGTTATATTACGTTATTGTTGTATATAAAGGTCCCACGGAGACGTAGAGGCCAACTCGCCAGGAATGTTGTCAAATATTACCGCCGAGATGATATGTTGGGTTAGGTTAGGTTATATTACGTTATTCATGTATATGAAGGTCCCACGGAGACGTAGAAGCCAACATGCCAGGAATGTTGTCAAATATTACAGCCGCGATGTTAGATTGGGCTAGGTTTGGTTATATTACGTTATTGATGTATATAAAGGTCCCACGGAGACGTAGAGGCCAACTCGTCAGGAATGTTGTCAAATATTACCGGCGAGATGACAGGTTGGGTTAGGTTTGGTTATATTTCGTTATTGATGTACATGAAGGTCCCACGGAGACGCAGCGGCCAACTCGCCAGGAATGTTGTCAAATATTACCGCCGAAATGTTAGGTTGGGTTAGGTTAGGTTATATTTCGTTATTGATGTATATGAAGGTCGCACGGAGACGTAGATGCTAACTCGCCGGGAATGCTGTCAAATAATAGCGCCGAGAGGTTAGGTTGTTTCAGGTTAGGTTATATTACGTTATTGATGTATATGAAGATCCCACGGAGACGTAGAGGCCAACTCGCCAGGTATGTGGTCAAATATTACCGCCGAGATGATAGGTTGGGTTAGGTTAGGTTATATTATGTTATTGATGTATATGAAGGACACACGTAGACGTAGGGGCCAACTCGTCAGGAATATTGTCAAATATTACCGCCGAGATGATAGGTTGCATTAGGTTAGGTTATATTACGTTATTGATGTATATAAAGGTCCCACGGAGACGGAGAGGCCAACATGCCAGGAATGTTGGTCAAATATGACAGCCGCGATGTTAGATTGGGTTAGGTTATGTTATATTACGTTATTGTTGTATATAAAGGTCCCATGCAGACGTAGAGGCCAACCCGCCAGGAATGTTGTCAAATATTACCGCCGAGATGATAGGTTGGGTTAGGTTAGGTTATATTTCGTTATTGATGTATATGAAGGTCCCACGGAGACGTAGATGCCAACTCGCCGGGAATGCTGTCAAATAATAGCGCCGAGAGGTTAGGTTGGGTTAGGTTATGTTATATTACGTTATTGTTGTATATAAAGGTCCCACGCAGACGTAGAGGCCAACCCGCCAGGAATGTTGTCAAATATTACCGCCGAGATGATAGGTTGGGTTAGGTTAGGTTATATTTCGTTATTGATGTATATGAAGGTCCCACGGAGACGTAGAGGCCAACTCGCCAGGAATGTAGGTCAAATATTACAGCCGCGATGTTAGATTGGATTAGGTTAGGTTATATTAAGTTATTGTTGTATATAAAGGTCCCACGGAGACGTAGAGGCCAACTCGCCAGGAATGTCGTCAAATATTACCGCCGAGATGATAGGTTGGGTTAGGTTAGGTTATATTACGTTCTTGATGTATATAAAGGTCCCACGCAGACGTAGAGGCCAACCCGCCAGGAATGTTGTCAAATATTACCGCCGAGATTATAGGTTGGGTTAGGTTATGTTATATTTCGTTATTGATATATATGAAGGTCCCACGGAGACGTAGAGGCCAACTCGCCAGGAATGTTGTCAAATATTACAGCCGCGATGTTAGATTGGGCTAGGTTAGGTTATAATACGTTATTGATGTATATGAAGGTCCCACGGAGACGTAGAGGCCAACAAGCCAAGAATGTTGTCAAATATTACCGCCGAGATGATAGGTTGGGTTAGGTTAGGTTATATTACGTTATTGATGTATATGACGGATCCACGTAGACGTAGGGGCCAACTCGTCAGGAATATTGTCAAATATTACCGCCGAGATGATAGGTTGGATTAGGTTAGGTTAAATTACGTTATTGATGTATATAAAGGTCCCACGGAGATGTAGAGGCCAATAAGCCAGGAATGTTGCCAAATATTACCGCCGAAATGTTAGGTTGGGTTAGGTTAGGTTATATTTCGTTATTGATGTATATGAAGGTCGCACGGAGACGTAGATGCCAACTCGCCGGGAATGCTGTCAAATAATAGCGCCGAGAGGTTAGGTTGTTTCAGGTTAGGTTATATTACGTTATTGATGTATATGAAGATCCCACGGAGACGTAGAGGCCAACTCGCCAGGTATGTGGTCAAATATTACCGCCGAGATGATAGGTTGGGTTAGGTTAGGTTATATTATGTTATTGATGTATATGAAGGACACACGTAGACGTAGGGGCCAACTCGTCAGGAATATTGTCAAATATTACCGCCGAGATGATAGGTTGCATTAGGTTAGGTTATATTACGTTATTGATGTATATAAAGGTCCCACGGAGACGGAGAGGCCAACATGCCAGGAATGTTGGTCAAATATGACAGCCGCGATGTTAGATTGGGTTAGGTTATGTTATATTACGTTATTGTTGTATATAAAGGTCCCATGCAGACGTAGAGGCCAACCCGCCAGGAATGTTGTCAAATATTACCGCCGAGATGATAGGTTGGGTTAGGTTAGGTTATATTTCGTTATTGATGTATATGAAGGTCCCACGGAGACGTAGATGCCAACTCGCCGGGAATGCTGTCAAATAATAGCGCCGAGAGGTTAGGTTGGGTTAGGTTATGTTATATTACGTTATTGTTGTATATAAAGGTCCCACGCAGACGTAGAGGCCAACCCGCCAGGAATGTTGTCAAATATCACCGCCGAGATGATAGGTTGGGTTAGGTTAGGTTATATTTCGTTATTGATGTATATGAAGGTCCCACGGAGACGTAGAGGCCAACTCGCCAGGAATGTAGGTCAAATATTACAGCCGCGATGTTAGATTGGATTAGGTTAGGTTATATTAAGTTATTGTTGTATATAAAGGTCCCACGGAGACGTAGAGGCCAACTCGCCAGGAATGTCGTCAAATATTACCGCCGAGATGATAGGTTGGGTTAGGTTAGGTTATATTACGTTCTTGATGTATATAAAGGTCCCACGCAGACGTAGAGGCCAACCCGCCAGGAATGTTGTCAAATATTACCGCCGAGATTATAGGTTGGGTTAGGTTATGTTATATTTCGTTATTGATATATATGAAGGTCCCACGGAGACGTAGAGGCCAACTCGCCAGGAATGTTGTCAAATATTACAGCCGCGATGTTAGATTGGGCTAGGTTAGGTTATAATACGTTATTGATGTATATGAAGGTCCCACGGAGACGTAGAGGCCAACAAGCCAAGAATGTTGCCAAATATTACCGCCAACTTGTTAGGTTGGGTTAGGTTAGGTTATATTACGTTCTTGATGTATATAAAGGTCCCACGCAGACGTAGAGGCCAACTCGCCAGGTATGTGGTCAAATATTACCGCCGAGATGATAGGTTGGGTTAGGTTAGGTTATATTTCGTTATTGATGTATATGAAGGTCCCACGGAGACATAGAGGCCAACTCGCCAGGAATGTTGTCAAATATTACCGCCGAGATGATAGGTTGGGTTAGGTTAGGTTATATTACGTTATTGATGTATATGACGGATCCACGTAGACGTAGGGGCCAACTCGTCAGGAATATTGTCAAATATTACCGCCGAGATGATAGGTTGGATTAGGTTAGGTTAAATTACGTTATTGATGTATATAAAGGTCCCACGGAGATGTAGAGGCCAATAAGCCAGGAATGTTGCCAAATATTACCGCCGAAATGTTAGGTTGGGTTAGGTTAGGTTATATTTCGTTATTGATGTATATGAAGGTCGCACGGAGACGTAGATGCCAACTCGCCGGGAATGCTGTCAAATAATAGCGCCGAGAGGTTAGGTTGTTTCAGGTTAGGTTATATTACGTTATTGATGTATATGAAGATCCCACGGAGACGTAGAGGCCAACTCGCCAGGTATGTGGTCAAATATTACCGCCGAGATGATAGGTTGGGTTAGGTTAGGTTATATTATGTTATTGATGTATATGAAGGACACACGTAGACGTAGGGGCCAACTCGTCAGGAATATTGTCAAATATTACCGCCGAGATGATAGGTTGCATTAGGTTAGGTTATATTACGTTATTGATGTATATAAAGGTCCCACGGAGACGGAGAGGCCAACATGCCAGGAATGTTGGTCAAATATGACAGCCGCGATGTTAGATTGGGTTAGGTTATGTTATATTACGTTATTGTTGTATATAAAGGTCCCATGCAGACGTAGAGGCCAACCCGCCAGGAATGTTGTCAAATATTACCGCCGAGATGATAGGTTGGGTTAGGTTAGGTTATATTTCGTTATTGATGTATATGAAGGTCCCACGGAGACGTAGATGCCAACTCGCCGGGAATGCTGTCAAATAATAGCGCCGAGAGGTTAGGTTGGGTTAGGTTATGTTATATTACGTTATTGTTGTATATAAAGGTCCCACGCAGACGTAGAGGCCAACCCGCCAGGAATGTTGTCAAATATTACCGCCGAGATGATAGGTTGGGTTAGGTTAGGTTATATTTCGTTATTGATGTATATGAAGGTCCCACGGAGACGTAGAGGCCAACTCGCCAGGAATGTAGGTCAAATATTACAGCCGCGATGTTAGATTGGATTAGGTTAGGTTATATTAAGTTATTGTTGTATATAAAGGTCCCACTGAGACGTAGAGGCCAACTCGCCAGGAATGTCGTCAAATATTACCGCCGAGATGATAGGTTGGGTTAGGTTAGGTTATATTACGTTCTTGATGTATATAAAGGTCCCACGCAGACGTAGAGGCCAAACCGCCAGGAATGTTGTCAAATATTACCGCCGAGATGATAGGTTGGGTTAGGTTATGTTATATTTCGTTATTGATATATATGAAGGTCCCACGGAGACGTAGAGGCCAACTCGCCAGGAATGTTGTCAAATATTACAGCCGCAATGTTAGATTGGGTTAGGTTAGGTTATATTACGTTATTGTTGTATATAAAGGTCCCACGGAGACGTAGAGGCCAACTCGCCAGGAATGTTGTCAAATATTACCGCCGAGATGATATGTTGGGTTAGGTTAGGTTATATTACGTTATTCATGTATATGAAGGTCCCACGGAGACGTAGAAGCCAACATGCCAGGAATGTTGTCAAATATTACAGCCGCGATGTTAGATTGGGCTAGGTTTGGTTATATTACGTTATTGATGTATATAAAGGTCCCACGGAGACGTAGAGGCCAACTCGTCAGGAATGTTGTCAAATATTACCGGCGAGATGACAGGTTGGGTTAGGTTTGGTTATATTTCGTTATTGATGTATATGAAGGTCCCACGGAGACGCAGCGGCCAACTCGCCAGGAATGTTGTCAAATATTACCGCCGAAATGTTAGGTTGGGTTAGGTTAGGTTATATTTCGTTATTGATGTATATGAAGGTCGCACGGAGACGTAGATGCCAACTCGCCGGGAATGCTGTCAAATAATAGCGCCGAGAGGTTAGGTTGTTTCAGGTTAGGTTATATTACGTTATTGATGTATATGAAGATCCCACGGAGACGTAGAGGCCAACTCGCCAGGTATGTGGTCAAATATTACCGCCGAGATGATAGGTTGGGTTAGGTTAGGTTATATTATGTTATTGATGTATATGAAGGACACACGTAGACGTAGGGGCCAACTCGTCAGGAATATTGTCAAATATTACCGCCGAGATGATAGGTTGCATTAGGTTAGGTTATATTACGTTATTGATGTATATAAAGGTCCCACGGAGACGGAGAGGCCAACATGCCAGGAATGTTGGTCAAATATGACAGCCGCGATGTTAGATTGGGTTAGGTTATGTTATATTACGTTATTGTTGTATATAAAGGTCCCATGCAGACGTAGAGGCCAACCCGCCAGGAATGTTGTCAAATATTACCGCCGAGATGATAGGTTGGGTTAGGTTAGGTTATATTTCGTTATTGATGTATATGAAGGTCCCACGGAGACGTAGATGCCAACTCGCCGGGAATGCTGTCAAATAATAGCGCCGAGAGGTTAGGTTGGGTTAGGTTATGTTATATTACGTTATTGTTGTATATAAAGGTCCCACGCAGACGTAGAGGCCAACCCGCCAGGAATGTTGTCAAATATTACCGCCGAGATGATAGGTTGGGTTAGGTTAGGTTATATTTCGTTATTGATGTATATGAAGGTCCCACGGAGACGTAGAGGCCAACTCGCCAGGAATGTAGGTCAAATATTACAGCCGCGATGTTAGATTGGATTAGGTTAGGTTATATTAAGTTATTGTTGTATATAAAGGTCCCACGGAGACGTAGAGGCCAACTCGCCAGGAATGTCGTCAAATATTACCGCCGAGATGATAGGTTGGGTTAGGTTAGGTTATATTACGTTCTTGATGTATATAAAGGTCCCACGCAGACGTAGAGGCCAACCCGCCAGGAATGTTGTCAAATATTACCGCCGAGATGATAGGTTGGGTTAGGTTATGTTATATTTCGTTATTGATATATATGAAGGTCCCACGGAGACGTAGAGGCCAACTCGCCAGGAATGTTGTCAAATATTACAGCCGCGATGTTAGATTGGGCTAGGTTTGGTTATATTACGTTATTGATGTATATAAAGGTCCCACGGATACGTAGAGGCCAACTCGTCAGGAATGTTGTCAAATATTACCGGCGAGATGACAGGTTGGGTTAGGTTTGGTTATATTTCGTTATTGATGTATATGAAGGTCCCACGGAGACGTAGCGGCCAACTCGCCAGGAATGTGGTCAAATATTAGTGCCAAGATGTTAGGTTGGTTTAGGTTAGGTTGCATTTCGTTATTGATGTATATGAAGGTCCCACGGAGACGTAGCGGCCAACTCGCCAGGAATGTTGTCAAATATTACAGCCGCGATGTTAGATTGGGTTAGGTTAGGTTATAATACGTTATTGATGTATATAAAGGTCCCACGGAGACGTAGAGGCCAACAAGCCAAGAATGTTGCCAAATATTACCGCCGACTTGTTAGGTTGGGTTAGGTTAGGTTATATTACGTTCTTGATGTATATAAAGGTCCCACGCAGACGTAGAGGCCAAATCGCCAGGTATGTGGTCAAATATTACCGCCGAGAGGTTAGGTTGGGTTAGGTTACGTTATATTACGTTATTGATGTACATGAGGGGCCCACGGAGACGTAGAGGCCAACAAGCCAGGAATCTTGCCAAATATTACCGCCGAGATGATAGGTTGGGTTAGGTTAGGTTATATTTCGTTATTGATGTATATGAAGGTCCCACGGAGACGTAGAGGCCAACTCGACAGGTATGTTGTCAAATGTTACCGCCGAGATGATAGGTTGGGTTAGGTTTGGTTATATTTCGTTATTGATCTATATGAAGGTCCCACGGAGACGTAGAGGCCAACATGCCAGGAATGTTGTCAAATATTACAGCCGCGATGTTAGATTGGGCTAGGTTAGGTTATATTACGTTATTGATGTATATAAAGGTCCCGCGGAGACGTAGAGGCCAACTCGCCAGGAATGTCGTCAAATATTACCGCCGAGATGATAGGTTGGATTAGGTTAGGTTATATTACGTTACTGATGTATATGAAGGACCCACGTAGACGTAGGGGCAAACTCGTCAGGAATATTGTCAAATATTACCGCCGAGATGATAGGTTGGATTAGGTTAGGTTATAATACGTTATTGATGTATATGAAGGTCCCACGGAGACGTAGAGGCCAACAAGCCAAGAATGTTGCCAAATATTACCGCCGACTTGTTAGGTTGGGTTAGGTTAGGTTATATTACGTTCTTGATGTATATAAAGGTCCCACGCAGACGTAGAGGCCAAATCGCCAGGTATGTGGTCAAATATTACCGCCGAGAGGTTAGGTTGGGTTAGGTTACGTTATATTACGTTATTGATGTACATGAGGGGCCCACGGAGACGTAGAGGCCAACAAGCCAGGAATCTTGCCAAATATTACCGCCGAGATGATAGGTTGGGTTAGGTTAGGTTATATTTCGTTATTGATGTATATGAAGGTCCCACGGAGACGTAGAGGCCAACATGCCAGGAATGTTGTCAAATATTACAGCCGCGATGTTAGATTGGGCTAGGTTAGGTTATATTACGTTATTGATGTATATAAAGGTCCCACGGAGACGTAGAGGCCAACTCGCCAGGAATGTCGTCAAATATTACCGCCGAGATGATATGTTGGGTTAGGTTAGGTTATATTACGTTATTCATGTATATGAAGGTCCCACGGAGACGTAGAGGCCAACAAGCCAAGAATGTTGCCAAATATTACCGCCGACTTGTTAGGTTGGGTTAGGTTAGGTTATATTACGTTCTTGATGTATATAAAGGTCCCACGCAGACGTAGAGGCCAACTCGCCTGGAATGTTGTGAAATATTACCGCCGAGAGGTTAGGTTGGGTTAGGTTACGTTATATTACGTTATTGATGTACATGAGGGGCCCACGGAGACGTAGAGGCCAACAAGCCAGGAATGTTGCCAAACATTACCGCCGAGATGATAGGTTGGGTTAGGTTAGGTTATATTTCGTTATTGATGTATATGAAGGTCCCACGGAGACGTAGAGGCAAACTCGCCAGGTATGTGGTCAAATATTACCGCCGAGATGATAGGTTGTGTTAGGTTTGGATATATTTCGTTATTGATGTATATGAAGGTCCCACGGAGACGTAGAGGCCAACATGCCAGGAATGTTGTCAAATATTACAGCCGCGATGTTAGATTGGGCTAGGTTAGGTTATATTACGTAATTGATGTATATAAAGGTCCCACGGAGGCGTAGAGGCCAACTCGCCAGGAATGTCGTCAAATATTACCGCCGAGATGATAGGTTGGATTAGGTTAGGTTATATAACGTTATTGATGTATATGAAGGACCCACGTAGACGTAGGGGCCAACTCGTCAGGAATATTGTCAAATATTACCGCCGAGATGATAGGTTGGATTAGGTTAGGTTATAATACGTTATTGATGTATATGAAGGTCCCACGGAGACGTAGAGGCCAACAAGCCAAGAATGTTGCCAAATATTACCGCCGACTTGTTAGGTTGGGTTAGGTTAGGTTATATTACGTTCTTGATGTATATAAAGGTCCCAAAGGACGTAGAGGCCTACTCGCCAGGAATGTGGTCAAATATTAGTGCCGAGATGTTAGGTTGGTTTAGGTTAGGTTGCATTTCGTTATTGATGTATATGAAGGTCCCACGGAGACGTAGAGGCCAACTCGCCAGGAATGTTGTCAAATATTACAGCCGCGATGTTAGATTGGGTTAGGTTAGGTTATAATACGTTATTGATGTATATAAAGGTCCCACGGTGACGTAGAGGCCTACTCGCCAGGAATGTGGTCAAATATTAGTGCCGAGATGTTAAGTTGGTTTAGGTTAGGTTGCATTTCGTTATTGATGTATATGAAGGTCCCACGGAGACGTAGCGGCCAACTCGCCAGGAATGTTGTCAAATATTACAGCCGCGATGTTAGATTGGGTTAGGTTAGGTTATAATACGTTATTGATGTATATAAAGGTCCCACGGAGACGTAGAGGCCAACAAGCCAAGAATGTTGCCAAATATTACCGCCGACTTGTTAGGTTGGGTTAGGTTAGGTTATATTACGTTCTTGATGTATATAAAGGTCCCACGCAGACGTAGAGGCCAAATCGCCAGGTATGTGGTCAAATATTACCGCCGAGAGGTTAGGTTGGGTTAGGTTACGTTATATTACGTTATTGATGTACATGAGGGGCCCACGGAGACGTAGAGGCCAACAAGCCAGGAATCTTGCCAAATATTACCGCCGAGATGATAGGTTGGGTTAGGTTAGGTTATATTTCGTTATTGATGTATATGAAGGTCCCACGGAGACGTAGAGGCCAACTCGCCAGGTATGTTGTCAAATATTACCGCCGAGATGATAGGTTGGGTTAGGTTTGGTTATATTTCGTTATTGATGTATATGAAGGTCCCACGGAGACGTAGAGGCCAACATGCCAGGAATGTTGTCAAATATTACAGCCGCGATGTTAGATTGGGCTAGGTTAGGTTATATTACGTTATTGATGTATATAAAGGTCCCACGGAGACGTAGAGGCCAACTCGCCAGGAATGTCGTCAAATATTACCGCCGAGATGATAGGTTGGGTTAGGTTAGGTTATATTACGTTATTGATGTATATGAAGGACCCACGGAGACGTAGAGGCCAACAAGCCAAGAATGTTGCCAAATATTACAGCCGCGATGTTAGATTGGGCTAGGTTAGGTTATATTACGTAATTGATGTATATAAAGGTCCCACGGAGACGTAGAGGCCAACTCGCCAGGAATGTCGTCAAATATTACCGCCGAGATGATAGGTTGGATTAGGTTAGGTTATATTACGTTATTGATGTATATGAGGGACCCACGTAGACGTAGGGGCCAACTCGTCAGGAATATTGTCAAATATTACCGCCGAGATGATAGGTTGGATTAGGTTAGGTTATAATACGTTATTGATGTATATGAAGGTCCCACGGAGACGTAGAGGCCAACAAGCCAAGAATGTTGCCAAATATTACCGCCGACTTGTTAGGTTGGGTTAGGTTAGGTTATATTACGTTCTTGATGTATATAAAGGTCCCACGCAGACGTAGAGGCCAACTCGCCAGGTATGTGGTCAAATATTACCGCCGAGATGATAGGTTGGGTTAGGTTAGGTTATATTTCGTTATTGATGTATATGAAGGTCCTACGGAGACATAGAGGCCAACTCGCCAGGAATGTTGTCAAATATTACCGCCGAGATGATAGGTTGGGTTAGGTTAGGTTATATTATGTTATTGATGTATATGAAGGACCCACGTAGACGTAGGGGCCAACTCGCCAGGAATGTTGTCAAATATTACAGCCGCGATGTTAGATTGGGTTACGTTAGGTTATATTACGTTATTGACGTATATAAAGGTCTCACGGAGACGTTGAGGCCAACTCGCCAGGAATGTTGTGAAATATTACCGCCGAGAGGTTAGGTTGGGTTAGATTACGTTATATTACGTTATTGATGTACATGAGGGGCCCACGGAGACGTAGAGGCCAACAAGCCAGGAATGTTGCCAAATATTGCCGCCGAGATGATAGGTTGGGTTAGGTTAGGTTATATTTCGTTATTGATGTATATGAAGGTCCCACGGAGACGTAGATGCCAACTCGCCGGGAATGCTGTCAAATAATAGCGCCGAGAGGTTAGGTTGGGTCAGGTTAGGTTATATTACGTTATTGATGTATATGATGATCCCACGGAGACGTAGAGGCCAACTCGCCAGGTATGTGGTCAAATATTACCGCCGAGATGATAGGTTGGGTTAGGTTTGGTTATATTTCGTTATTGATGTATATGAAGGTCCCACGGCGACGTAGTGGCCAACATGCCAGGAATGTTGGTCAAATATTACAGCCGCGATGTTAGATTGGGTTAGGTTATGTTATATTACGTTATTGTTGTATATAAAGGTCCCACGCAGACGTAGAGGCCAACCCGCCAGGAATGTTGTCAAATATTACCGCCGAGATGATAGGTTGGGTTAGGTTAGGTTATATTTCGTTATTGATGTATATGAAGGTCCCACCGAGACGTAGAGGCCAACTCGCCAGGAATGTAGGTCAAATATTACAGCCGCGATGTTAGATTGGGTTAGGTTAGGTTATATTACGTTATTGTTGTATATAAAGGTCCCACGGAGACGTAGAGGCCAACTCGCCAGGAATGTTGTCAAATATTACAGCCGCGATGTTAGATTGGGTTAGGTTAGGTTATATTACGTTATTGTTGTATATAACGGTCCCACGGAGACGTAGAGGCCAACTCGCCAGGAATGTTGTCAAATATTACCGCCGAGATGATATGTTGGGTTAGGTTAGGTTATATTACGTTATTCATGTATATGTAGGTCCCACGGAGACGTAGAGGCCAACAAGCCAAGAATGTTGCCAAATATTACCGCCGACATGTTAGGTTGGGTTAGGTTAGGTTATATTACGTTCTTGATGTATATAAAGGTCCCACGCAGACGTAGAGGCCAACTCGCCAGGAATGTTGTGAAATATTACCGCCGCGATGTTAGATTGGGTTAGGTTAGGTTATATTACGTTATTGTTGTATATAAAGGTCCCACGGAGACGTAGAGGCCAACTCGCCAGGAATGTTGTCAAATATTACCGCCGAGATGATAGGTTGGGTTAGGTTAGGTTATATTTCGTTATTGATGCATATGAAGGTCCCACGGAGACGTAGAGGCCAACTCGCCAGGTATGTTGTCAAATATTACCGCCGAGATGATAGGTTGGGTTAGGTTTGGTTATATTTCGTTATTGATGTATATGAAGGTCCCACGGAGACGTAGAGGCCAACATGCCAGGAATGTTGTCAAATATTACAGCCGCGATGTTAGATTGGGCTAGGTTAGGTTATATTACGTTACTGATGTATATAAAGGTCCCACGGAGACGTAGAGGCCAACTCGCCAGGAATGTCGTCAAATATTACCGCCGAGATGATAGGTTGGATTAGGTTAGGTTATATTACGTTATAGATGTATATGAAGGACCCACGGAGACGTAGAGGCCAACAAGCCAAGAATGTTGCCAAATATTACCGCCGACTTGTTAGGTTGGGTTAGGTTAGGTTATATTACGTTCTTGATGTATATAAAGGTCCCACGCAGACGTAGAGGCCAACTCGCCAGGAATGTTGTGAAATATTACCGCCGAGAGGTTAGGTTGGATTAGGTTACGTTATATTACGTTATTGATGTACATGAGGGGCCCACGGAGACGTAGAGGCCAACAAGCCAGGAATGTTGTCAAATATTACCGGCGAGATGACAGGTTGGGTTAGGTTTGGTTATATTTCGTTATTGATGTATATGAAGGTCCCACGGAGACGTAGCGGCCAACTCGCCAGGAATGTGGTCAAATATTAGTGCCAAGATGTTAGGTTGGTTTAGGTTAGGTTGCATTTCGTTATTGATGTATATGAAGGTCCCACGGAGACGTAGCGGCCAACTCGCCAGGAATGTTGTCAAATATTACAGCCGCGATGTTAGATTGGGTTAGGTTAGGTTATAATACGTTATTGATGTATATAAAGGTCCCACGGAGACGTAGAGGCCAACAAGCCAAGAATGTTGCCAAATATTACCGCCGACTTGTTAGGTTGGGTTAGGTTAGGTTATATTACGTTCTTGATGTATATAAAGGTCCCACGCAGACGTAGAGGCCAAATCGCCAGGTATGTGGTCAAATATTACCGCCGAGAGGTTAGGTTGGGTTAGGTTACGTTATATTACGTTATTGATGTACATGAGGGGCCCACGGAGACGTAGAGGCCAACAAGCCAGGAATCTTGCCAAATATTACCGCCGAGATGATAGGTTGGGTTAGGTTAGGTTATATTTCGTTATTGATGTATATGAAGGTCCCACGGAGACGTAGAGGCCAACTCGACAGGTATGTTGTCAAATGTTACCGCCGAGATGATAGGTTGGGTTAGGTTTGGTTATATTTCGTTATTGATCTATATGAAGGTCCCACGGAGACGTAGAGGCCAACATGCCAGGAATGTTGTCAAATATTACAGCCGCGATGTTAGATTGGGCTAGGTTAGGTTATATTACGTTATTGATGTATATAAAGGTCCCGCGGAGACGTAGAGGCCAACTCGCCAGGAATGTCGTCAAATATTACCGCCGAGATGATAGGTTGGATTAGGTTAGGTTATATTACGTTACTGATGTATATGAAGGACCCACGTAGACGTAGGGGCAAACTCGTCAGGAATATTGTCAAATATTACCGCCGAGATGATAGGTTGGATTAGGTTAGGTTATAATACGTTATTGATGTATATGAAGGTCCCACGGAGACGTAGAGGCCAACAAGCCAAGAATGTTGCCAAATATTACCGCCGACTTGTTAGGTTGGGTTAGGTTAGGTTATATTACGTTCTTGATGTATATAAAGGTCCCACGCAGACGTAGAGGCCAAATCGCCAGGTATGTGGTCAAATATTACCGCCGAGAGGTTAGGTTGGGTTAGGTTACGTTATATTACGTTATTGATGTACATGAGGGGCCCACGGAGACGTAGAGGCCAACAAGCCAGGAATCTTGCCAAATATTACCGCCGAGATGATAGGTTGGGTTAGGTTAGGTTATATTTCGTTATTGATGTATATGAAGGTCCCACGGAGACGTAGAGGCCAACTCGCCAGGTATGTTGTCAAATATTACCGCCGAGATGATAGGTTGGGTTAGGTTTGGTTATATTTCGTTATTGATGTATATGAAGGTCCCACGGAGACGTAGAGGCCAACATGCCAGGAATGTTGTCAAATATTACAGCCGCGATGTTAGATTGGGCTAGGTTAGGTTATATTACGTTATTGATGTATATAAAGGTCCCACGGAGACGTAGAGGCCAACTCGCCAGGAATGTCGTCAAATATTACCGCCGAGATGATATGTTGGGTTAGGTTAGGTTATATTACGTTATTCATGTATATGAAGGTCCCACGGAGACGTAGAGGCCAACAAGCCAAGAATGTTGCCAAATATTACCGCCGACTTGTTAGGTTGGGTTAGGTTAGGTTATATTACGTTCTTGATGTATATAAAGGTCCCACGCAGACGTAGAGGCCAACTCGCCTGGAATGTTGTGAAATATTACCGCCGAGAGGTTAGGTTGGGTTAGGTTACGTTATATTACGTTATTGATGTACATGAGGGGCCCACGGAGACGTAGAGGCCAACAAGCCAGGAATGTTGCCAAACATTACCGCCGAGATGATAGGTTGGGTTAGGTTAGGTTATATTTCGTTATTGATGTATATGAAGGTCCCACGGAGACGTAGAGGCAAACTCGCCAGGTATGTGGTCAAATATTACCGCCGAGATGATAGGTTGTGTTAGGTTTGGATATATTTCGTTATTGATGTATATGAAGGTCCCACGGAGACGTAGAGGCCAACATGCCAGGAATGTTGTCAAATATTACAGCCGCGATGTTAGATTGGGCTAGGTTAGGTTATATTACGTAATTGATGTATATAAAGGTCCCACGGAGGCGTAGAGGCCAACTCGCCAGGAATGTCGTCAAATATTACCGCCGAGATGATAGGTTGGATTAGGTTAGGTTATATAACGTTATTGATGTATATGAAGGACCCACGTAGACGTAGGGGCCAACTCGTCAGGAATATTGTCAAATATTACCGCCGAGATGATAGGTTGGATTAGGTTAGGTTATAATACGTTATTGATGTATATGAAGGTCCCACGGAGACGTAGAGGCCAACAAGCCAAGAATGTTGCCAAATATTACCGCCGACTTGTTAGGTTGGGTTAGGTTAGGTTATATTACGTTCTTGATGTATATAAAGGTCCCAAAGGACGTAGAGGCCTACTCGCCAGGAATGTGGTCAAATATTAGTGCCGAGATGTTAGGTTGGTTTAGGTTAGGTTGCATTTCGTTATTGATGTATATGAAGGTCCCACGGAGACGTAGAGGCCAACTCGCCAGGAATGTTGTCAAATATTACAGCCGCGATGTTAGATTGGGTTAGGTTAGGTTATAATACGTTATTGATGTATATAAAGGTCCCACGGTGACGTAGAGGCCTACTCGCCAGGAATGTGGTCAAATATTAGTGCCGAGATGTTAAGTTGGTTTAGGTTAGGTTGCATTTCGTTATTGATGTATATGAAGGTCCCACGGAGACGTAGCGGCCAACTCGCCAGGAATGTTGTCAAATATTACAGCCGCGATGTTAGATTGGGTTAGGTTAGGTTATAATACGTTATTGATGTATATAAAGGTCCCACGGAGACGTAGAGGCCAACAAGCCAAGAATGTTGCCAAATATTACCGCCGACTTGTTAGGTTGGGTTAGGTTAGGTTATATTACGTTCTTGATGTATATAAAGGTCCCACGCAGACGTAGAGGCCAAATCGCCAGGTATGTGGTCAAATATTACCGCCGAGAGGTTAGGTTGGGTTAGGTTACGTTATATTACGTTATTGATGTACATGAGGGGCCCACGGAGACGTAGAGGCCAACAAGCCAGGAATCTTGCCAAATATTACCGCCGAGATGATAGGTTGGGTTAGGTTAGGTTATATTTCGTTATTGATGTATATGAAGGTCCCACGGAGACGTAGAGGCCAACTCGCCAGGTATGTTGTCAAATATTACCGCCGAGATGATAGGTTGGGTTAGGTTTGGTTATATTTCGTTATTGATGTATATGAAGGTCCCACGGAGACGTAGAGGCCAACATGCCAGGAATGTTGTCAAATATTACAGCCGCGATGTTAGATTGGGCTAGGTTAGGTTATATTACGTTATTGATGTATATAAAGGTCCCACGGAGACGTAGAGGCCAACTCGCCAGGAATGTCGTCAAATATTACCGCCGAGATGATAGGTTGGGTTAGGTTAGGTTATATTACGTTATTGATGTATATGAAGGACCCACGGAGACGTAGAGGCCAACAAGCCAAGAATGTTGCCAAATATTACAGCCGCGATGTTAGATTGGGCTAGGTTAGGTTATATTACGTAATTGATGTATATAAAGGTCCCACGGAGACGTAGAGGCCAACTCGCCAGGAATGTCGTCAAATATTACCGCCGAGATGATAGGTTGGATTAGGTTAGGTTATATTACGTTATTGATGTATATGAGGGACCCACGTAGACGTAGGGGCCAACTGGTCAGGAATATTGTCAAATATTACCGCCGAGATGATAGGTTGGATTAGGTTAGGTTATAATACGTTATTGATGTATATGAAGGTCCCACGGAGACGTAGAGGCCAACAAGCCAAGAATGTTGCCAAATATTACCGCCGACTTGTTAGGTTGGGTTAGGTTAGGTTATATTACGTTCTTGATGTATATAAAGGTCCCACGCAGACGTAGAGGCCAACTCGCCAGGTATGTGGTCAAATATTACCGCCGAGATGATAGGTTGGGTTAGGTTAGGTTATATTTCGTTATTGATGTATATGAAGGTCCTACGGAGACATAGAGGCCAACTCGCCAGGAATGTTGTCAAATATTACCGCCGAGATGATAGGTTGGGTTAGGTTAGGTTATATTATGTTATTGATGTATATGAAGGACCCACGTAGACGTAGGGGCCAACTCGCCAGGAATGTTGTCAAATATTACAGCCGCGATGTTAGATTGGGTTACGTTAGGTTATATTACGTTATTGACGTATATAAAGGTCTCACGGAGACGTTGAGGCCAACTCGCCAGGAATGTTGTGAAATATTACCGCCGAGAGGTTAGGTTGGGTTAGATTACGTTATATTACGTTATTGATGTACATGAGGGGCCCACGGAGACGAAGAGGCCAACAAGCCAGGAATGTTGCCAAATATTGCCGCCGAGATGATAGGTTGGGTTAGGTTAGGTTATATTTCGTTATTGATGTATATGAAGGTCCCACGGAGACGTAGATGCCAACTCGCCGGGAATGCTGTCAAATAATAGCGCCGAGAGGTTAGGTTGGGTCAGGTTAGGTTATATTACGTTATTGATGTATATGATGATCCCACGGAGACGTAGAGGCCAACTCGCCAGGTATGTGGTCAAATATTACCGCCGAGATGATAGGTTGGGTTAGGTTTGGTTATATTTCGTTATTGATGTATATGAAGGTCCCACGGCGACGTAGTGGCCAACATGCCAGGAATGTTGGTCAAATATTACAGCCGCGATGTTAGATTGGGTTAGGTTATGTTATATTACGTTATTGTTGTATATAAAGGTCCCACGCAGACGTAGAGGCCAACCCGCCAGGAATGTTGTCAAATATTACCGCCGAGATGATAGGTTGGGTTAGGTTAGGTTATATTTCGTTATTGATGTATATGAAGGTCCCACCGAGACGTAGAGGCCAACTCGCCAGGAATGTAGGTCAAATATTACAGCCGCGATGTTAGATTGGGTTAGGTTAGGTTATATTACGTTATTGTTGTATATAAAGGTCCCACGGAGACGTAGAGGCCAACTCGCCAGGAATGTTGTCAAATATTACAGCCGCGATGTTAGATTGGGTTAGGTTAGGTTATATTACGTTATTGTTGTATATAACGGTCCCACGGAGACGTAGAGGCCAACTCGCCAGGAATGTTGTCAAATATTACCGCCGAGATGATATGTTGGGTTAGGTTAGGTTATATTACGTTATTCATGTATATGTAGGTCCCACGGAGACGTAGAGGCCAACAAGCCAAGAATGTTGCCAAATATTACCGCCGACATGTTAGGTTGGGTTAGGTTAGGTTATATTACGTTCTTGATGTATATAAAGGTCCCACGCAGACGTAGAGGCCAACTCGCCAGGAATGTTGTGAAATATTACCGCCGCGATGTTAGATTGGGTTAGGTTAGGTTATATTACGTTATTGTTGTATATAAAGGTCCCACGGAGACGTAGAGGCCAACTCGCCAGGAATGTTGTCAAATATTACAGCCGCGATGTTAGATTGGGCTAGGTTAGGTTATATTACGTTACTGATGTATATAAAGGTCCCACGGAGACGTAGAGGCCAACTCGCCAGGAATGTCGTCAAATATTACCGCCGAGATGATAGGTTGGATTAGGTTAGGTTATATTACGTTATAGATGTATATGAAGATCCCACGGAGACGTAGAGGCCAACTCGCCAGGAATGTTGTCAAATATTACCGCCGAGATGATATGTTGGGTTAGGTTAGGTTATATTACGTTATTCATGTATATGAAGGTCCCACGGAGACGTAGAGGCCAACAAGCCAAGAATGTTGCCAAATATTACCGCCGACATGTTAGGTTGGGTTAGGTTAGGTTATATTACGTTCTTGATGTATATAAAGGTCCCACGCAGACGTAGAGGCCAACTCGCCAGGAATGTTGTGAAATATTACCGCCGCGATGTTAGATTGGGTTAGGTTAGGTTATATTACGTTATTGTTGTATATAAAGGTCCCACGGAGACGTAGAGGCCAACTCGCCAGGAATGTTGTCAAATATTACAGCCGCGATGTTAGATTGGGTTAGGTTAGGTTATATTACGTTATTGTTGTATATAAAGGTCCCACGGAGGCGTAGAGGCCAACTCGCCAGGAATGTTGTCAAATATTACCGCCGAGATGGTATGTTGGGTTAGGTTAGGTTATATTACGTTATTCATGTATATGAAGGTCCCACAGAGACGTAGAGGCAAACAAGCCAAGAATGTTGCCAAATATTACCGCCGACTTGTTAGGTTGGGTTAGGTTAGGTTATATTACGTTCTTGATGTATATAAAGATCCCACGCAGACGTAGAGGCCAACTCGCCAGGAATGTTGTGAAATATTACCGCCGAGAGGTTAGGTTGGGTTAGGTTACGTTATATTACGTTATAGATGTACATGAGGGGCCCACGGAGACGTAGAGGCCAACAAGCCAGGAATGTTGCCAAATATTACCGCCGAGATGATAGGTTGGGTTAGGTTAGGTTATATTTCGTTATTGATGTATATGAAGGTCCCACGGAGACGTAGATGCCAACTCGCCGGGAATGCTGTCAAATAATAGCGCCGAGAGGTTAGGTTGGGTCAGGTTAGGTTATATTACGTTATTGATGTATATGATGATCCCACGGAGACGTAGAGGCCAACTCGCCAGGTATGTGGTCAAATATTACCGCCGAGATGATAGGTTGGGTTAGGTTTGGTTATATTTCGTTATTGATGTATATGAAGGTCCCACGGCGACGTAGTGGCCAACATGCCAGGAATGTTGGTCAAATATTACAGCCGCGATGTTAGATTGGGTTAGGTTATGTTATATTACGTTATTGTTGTATATAAAGGTCCCACGCAGACGTAGAGGCCAACCCGCCAGGAATGTTGTCAAATATTACCGCCGAGATGATAGGTTGGGTTAGGTTAGGTTATATTACGTTATTGATGTATATGAGGGTCCCACGTAGACGTAGGGGCCAACTCGTCAGGAATATTGTCAAATATTACCGCCGAGATGATAGGTTGGATTAGGTTAGGTTATAATACGTTATTGATGTATATGAAGGTCCCACGGAGACGTAGAGGCCAACAAGCCAAGAATGTTGCCAAATATTACCGCCGACTTGTTAGGTTGGGTTAGGTTAGGTTATATTACGTTCTTGATGTATATAAAGGTCCCACGCAGACGTAGAGGCCAACTCGCCAGGTATGTGGTCAAATATTACCGCCGAGATGATAGGTTGGGTTAGGTTAGGTTATATTTCGTTATTGATGTATATGAAGGTCCTACGGAGACATAGAGGCCAACTCGCCAGGAATGTTGTCAAATATTACCGCCGAGATGATAGGTTGAGTTAGGTTAGGTTATATTACGTTATTGATGTATATGACGGATCCACGGAGACGTTGAGGCCAACTCGCCAGGAATGTTGTGAAATATTACCGCCGAGAGGTTAGGTTGGGTTAGATTACGTTATATTACGTTATTGATGTACATGAGGGGCCCACGGAGACGTAGAGGCCAACAAGCCAGGAATGTTGCCAAATATTACCGCCGAGATGATAGGTTGGGTTAGGTTAGGTTATATTTCGTTATTGATGTATATGAAGGTCCCACGGAGACGTAGATGCCAACTCGCCGGGAATGCTGTCAAATAATAGCGCCGAGAGGTTAGGTTGGGTCAGGTTAGGTTATATTACGTTAATGATGTATATGATGATCCCACGGAGACGTAGAGGCCAACTCGCCAGGTATGTGGTCAAATATTACCGCCGAGATGATAGGTTGGGTTAGGTTTGGTTATATTTCGTTATTGATGTATATGAAGGTCCCACGGCGACGTAGTGGCCAACATGCCAGGAATGTTGGTCAAATATTACAGCCGCGATGTTAGATTGGGTTAGGTTATGTTATATTACGTTATTGTTGTATATAAAGGTCCCACGCAGACGTAGAGGCCAACCCGCCAGGAATGTTGTCAAATATTACCGCCGAGATGATAGGTTGGGTTAGGTTAGGTTATATTTCGTTATTGATGTATATGAAGGTCCCACGGAGACGTAGAGGCCAACTCGCCAGGAATGTAGGTCAAATATTACAGCCGCGATGTTAGATTGGGTTAGGTTAGGTTATATTACGTTATTGTTGTATATAAAGGTCCCACGGAGACGTAGAGGCCAACTCGCCAGGAATGTTGTCAAATATTACAGCCGCGATGTTAGATTGGGTTAGGTTAGGTTATATTACGTTATTGTTGTATATAAAGGTCCCACGGAGACGTAGAGGCCAACAAGCCAAGAATGTTGCCAAATATTACCGCCGACATGTTAGGTTGGGTTAGGTTAGGTTATATTACGTTCTTGATGTATATAAAGGTCCCACGCAGACGTAGAGGCCAACTCGCCAGGAATGTTGTGAAATATTACCGCCGCGATGTTAGATTGGGTTAGGTTAGGTTATATTACGTTATTGTTGTATATAAAGGTCCCACGGAGACGTAGAGGCCAACTCGCCAGGAATGTTGTCAAATATTACAGCCGCGATGTTAGATTGGGTTAGGTTATGTTATATTACGTTATTGTTGTATATAAAGGTCCCACGGAGACGTAGAGGCCAACCCGCCAGGAATGTTGTCAAATATTACCGCCGAGATGATAGGTTGGGTTAGGTTAGGTTATATTATGTTATTGATGTATATGAAGGACACACGTAGACGTAGAGGCCAACTCGTCAGGAATATTGTCAAATATTACCGTCGAGATGATAGGTTGCATTAGGTTAGGTTATATTACGTTATTGATGTATATAAAGGTCCCACGGAGACGGAGAGGCCAACATGCCAGGAATGTTGTCAAATATTACCGGCGAGATGATAGGTTGGGTTAGGTTAGGTTATATTACGTTCTTGATGTATATAAAGGTCCCAAAGGACGTAGAGGCCTACCCGCCAGGAATGTGGTCAAATATTAGTGCCCAGATGTTAGGTTGGTTTAGGTTAGGTTGCATTTCGTTATTGATGTATATGAAGGTCCCACGGAGACGTAGCGGCCAACTCGCCAGGAATGTTGTCAAATATTACAGCCGCGATGTTAGATTGGGTTAGGTGAGGTTATAATACGTTATTGATGTATATAAAGGTCCCACGGAGACGTAGAGGCCAACAAGCCAAGAATGTTGCCAAATATTACCGCCGACTTGTTAGGTTGGGTTAGGTTAGGTTATATTACGTTCTTGATGTATATAAAGGTCCCACGCAGACGTAGAGGCCAAATCGCCAGGTATGTGGTCAAATATTACCGCCGAGAGGTTAGGTTGGGTTAGGTTACGTTATATTACGTTATTGATGTACATGAGGGGCCCACGGAGACGTAGAGGCCAACAAGCCAGGAATGTTGCCAAATATTACCGCCGACTTGTTAGGTTGGGTTAGGTTAGGTTATATTACGTTCTTGATGTATATAAAGGTCCCACGCAGACGTAGAGGCCAAATCGCCAGGTATGTGGTCAAATATTACCGCCGAGAGGTTAGGTTGGGTTAGGTTACGTTATATTACGTTATTGATGTACATGAGGGGCCCACGGAGACGTAGAGGCCAACAAGCCAGGAATCTTGCCAAATATTACCGCCGAGATGATAGGTTGGGTTAGGTTAGGTTATATTTCGTTATTGATGTATATGAAGGTCCCACGGAGACGTAGAGGCCAACTCGCCAGGTATGTTGTCAAATATTACCGCCGAGATGATAGGTTGGGTTAGGTTTGGTTATATTTCGTTATTGATGTATATGAAGGTCCCACGGAGACGTAGAGGCCAACATGCCAGGAATGTTGTCAAATATTACAGCCGCGATGTTAGATGGGGCTAGGTTAGGTTATATTACGTTATTGATGTATATAAAGGTCCCACGGAGACGTAGAGGCCAACTCGTCAGGAATATTGTCAAATATTACCGCCGAGATGATAGGTTGGATTAGGTTAGGTTATAATACGTTATTGATGTATATGAAGGTCCCACGGAGACGTAGAGGCCAACAAGCCAAGAATGTTGCCAAATATTACCGCCGACTTGTTAGGTTGGGTTAGGTTAGGTTATATTACGTTCTTGATGTATATAAAGGTCCCACGCAGACGTAGAGGCCAACTCGCCAGGTATCTGGTCAAATATTACCGCCGAGATGATAGGTTGGGTTAGGTTAGGTTATATTTCGTTATTGATGTATATGAAGGTCCCACGGAGACATAGAGGCCAACTCGCCAGGAATGTTGTCAAATATTACCGCCGAGAGGTTAGGTTGGGTTAGGTTACGTTATATTACGTTATTGATGTACATGAGGGGCCCACGGAGACGTAGAGGCCAACAAGCCAGGAATGTTGCCAAATACTACCGCCGAGATGATAGGTTGGGTTAGGTTAGGTTATATTTCGTTATTGATGTATATGAAGGTCCCACGGAGACGTAGAGGCCAACAAGCCAGGAATGTTGCCAAATATTACCGCCGAGATGTGAGGTTGGGTTAGGTTAGGTTATATTACGTTATTGATGTATATAATGGTCCCACGGAGACGTAGAAGCCAACTCGCCAGGAATGTTGTCAAATATTACAGCCGCGATGTTAGATTCGTTTAGGTTAGGTTATAATACGTTATTGATGTATATAAAGGTCCCACGGAGACGTAGAAGCCAACTCGCCAGGAATGTTGTCAAATATTACAGCCGCGATGTTAGATTCGGTTAGGTTAGGTTATAATACGTTATTGATGTATATAAAGGTCCCACGGAGACGTAGAGGCCAACAAACCAAGAATGTTGCCAAATATTACCGCCGACTTGTTAGGTTGGGTTAGGTTAGGTTATATTACGTTCTTGATGTATATAAAGGTCCCAAAGGACGTAGAGGCCTACTCGCCAGGAATGTGGTCAAATATTAGTGCCGAGATGTCAGGTTGGTTTAGGTTAGGTTGCATTTCGTTATTGAGGTATATGAAGGTCCCACGGAGACGTAGAGGCCAACTCGCCAGGAATGTTGTCAAATATTACAGCCGCGATGTTAGATTGGGTTAGGTTAGGTTATAATACGTTATTGATGTATATAAAGGTCCCACGGAGACGTAGAGGCCAACTCGCCAGGTATGTTGTCAAATATTACCGCCGAGATGATAGGTTGGGTTAGGTTTGGTTATATTTCGTTATTGATGTATATGAAGGTCCCACGGAGACGTAGAGGCCAACATGCCAGGAATGTTGTCAAATATTACAGCCGCGATGTTAGATTGGGCTAGATTAGGTTATATTACGTTATTGATGTATATAAAGGTCCCACGGAGACGTAGAGGCCAACTCGCCAGGAATGTCGTCAAATATTACCGCCGAGATGATAGGTTGGATTAGGTTAGGTTATATTACGTTATTGATGTATATGAAGGACCCACGTAGACGTAGGGGCCAACCCGTCAGCAAAATTGTCAAATATTACCTCCGAGATGATAGGTTGGATTAGGTTAGGTTATAATACGTTATTGATGTATATGAAGGTCCCACGGAGACGTAGAGGCCAGCAAGCCAAGAATGTTGCCAAATATTACCGCCGACTTGTTAGGTTGAGTTAGGTTAGGTTATATTACGTTCTTGATGTATATAAAGGTCCCACGCAGACGTAGAGGCCAACTCGCCAGGTATGTGGTCAAATATTACCGCCGAGATGATAGGTTGGGTTAGGTTAGGTTATATTACGTTATTGATGTATATGAAGGATCCACGTAGACGTAGGGGCCAACTCGTCAGGAATATTGTCAAATATTACCGCCGAGATGATAGGTTGGATTAGGTTAGGTTATATTACGTTATTGATGTATATAAAGGTCCCACGGAGATGTAGAGGCCAATAAGCGAGGAATGTTGCCAAATATTACCGCCGAAATGTTAAGTTGGGTTAGGTTAGGTTATATTTCGTTATTGATGTATATGAAGGTCCCACGGAGACGTAGATGCCAACTCGCCGGGAATGCTGTCAAATAATAGCGCCGAGAGGTTAGGTTGTTTCAGGTTAGGTTATATTACGTTATTGATGTATATGAAGATCCCACGGAGACGTAGAGGCCAACTCGCCAGGTGTGTGGTCAAATATTACCGCCGAGATGATAGGTTGGGTTAGGTTTGGTTATATTTCGTTATTGATGTATATGAAGGTCCCACGGAGACGTAGAGGCCAACATGCCAGGAATGTTGTCAAATATGACAGCCGCGATGTTAGATTGTGTTGGGTTATGTTATATTACGTTATTGTTGTATATAAAGGTCCCACGCAGACGTAGAGGCCAACCCGCCAGGAATGTTGTCAAATATTACCGCCGAGATGATAGGTTGGGTTAGGTTAGGTTATATTTCGTTATTGATGTATATGAAGGTCCCACGGAGACGTAGAGGCCAACAAGCCAGGAATGTTGCCAAATATTACCGCCGAGATGTGAGGTTGGGTTAGGTTATGTTATATTACGTTATTGTTGTATATAAAGGTCCCACGCAGACGTAGAGGCCAACCCGCCAGGAATGTTGTCAAATATTACCGCCGAGATGATAGGTTGGGTTAGGTTAGGTTATATTTCGTTATTGATGTATATGAAGGTCCCACGGAGAGGTAGAGGCCAACTCGCCAGGAATGTAGGTCAAATATTACAGCCGCGATGTTAGATTGGATTAGGTTAGGTTATATTAAGTTATTGTTGTATATAAAGGTCCCACGGAGACGTAGAGGCCAACTCGCCAGGAATGTCGTCAAATATTACCGCCGAGATGATAGGTTGGGTTAGGTTAGGTTATATTACGTTCTTGATGTTTATAAAGGTCCCACGCAGACGTAGAGGCCAACCCGCCAGGAATGTTGTCAAATATTACCGCCGAGATGATAGGTTGGGTTAGGTTATGTTATATTTCGTTATTGATATATATGAAGGTCCCACGGAGACGTAGAGGCCAACTCGCCAGGTATGTGGTCAAATATTACCGCCGAGATGATAGGTTGTGTTAGGTTTGGTTATATTTCGTTATTGATGTATATGAAGGTCCCACGGAGACGTAGAGGCCAACATGCCAGGAATGTTGTCAAATATTACAGCCGCGATGTTAGATTGGGCTAGGTTAGGTTATATTACGTAATTGATGTATATAAAGGTCCCACGGAGACGTAGAGGCCAACTCGCCAGGAATGTCGTCAAATATTACCGCCGAGATGATAGGTTGGATTAGGTTAGGTTATATTACGTTATTGATGTATATGAAGGACCCACGTAGACGTAGGGGCCAACTCGTCAGGAATATTGTCAAATATTACCGCCGAGATGATAGGTTGGATTAGGTTAGGTTATAATACGTTATTGATGTATATGAAGGTCCCACGGAGACGTAGAGGCCAACAAGCCAAGAATGTTGCCAAATATTACCGCCGACTTGTTAGGTTGGGTTAGGTTAGGTTATATTACGTTCTTGATGTATATAACGGTCCCACGCAGACGTAGAGGCCAAATCGCCAGGTATGTGGTCAAATATTACCGCCGAGAGGTTAGGTTGGGTTAGGTTACGTTATATTACGTTATTGATGTACATGAGGGGCCCACGGAGACGTAGAGGCCAACAAGCCAGGAATCTTGCCAAATATTACCGCCGAGATGATAGGTTGGGTTAGGTTAGGTTATATTTCGTTATTGATGTATATGAAGGTCCCACGGAGACGTAGAGGCCAACTCGCCAGGTATGTTGTCAAATATTACCGCCGAGATGATAGGTTGGGTTAGGTTTGGTTATATTTCGTTATTGATGTATATGAAGGTCCCACGGAGACGTAGAGGCCAACATGCCAGGAATGTTGTCAAATATTACAGCCGCGATGTTAGATTGGGCTAGGTTAGGTTATATTACGTTATTGATGTATATAAAGGTCCCACGGAGACGTAGAGGCCAACTCGCCAGGAATGTCTTCAAATATTACCGCCGAGATGATAGGTTGGATTAGGTTAGGTTATATTACGTTATTGATGTATATGAAGGACCCACGTAGACGTAGGGGCCAACTCGTCAGGAATATTGTCAAATATTACCGCCGAGATGATAGGTTGGATTAGGTTAGGTTATAATACGTTATTGATGTATATGAAGGTCCCACGGAGACGTAGAGGCCAACAAGCCAAGAATGTTGCCAAATATTACCGCCGACTTGTTAGGTTGGGTTAGGTTAGGTTATATTACGTTCTTGATGTATATAACGGTCCCACGCAGACGTAGAGGCCAAATCGCCAGGTATGTGGTCAAATATTACCGCCGAGAGGTTAGGTTGGGTTAGGTTACGTTATATTACGCTATTGATGTACATGAGGGGCCCACGGAGACGTAGAGGCCAACAAGCCAGGAATCTTGCCAAATATTACCGCCGAGATGATAGGTTGGGTTAGGTTAGGTTATATTTCGTTAGTGATGTATATGAAGGTCCCACGGAGACGTAGAGGCCAACTCGCCAGGTATGTTGTCAAATATTACAGCCGCGATGTTAGATTGGGCTAGGTTAGGTTATATTTCGTTATTGATGTATATGAAGGTCCCACGGAGACGTAGAGGCCAACATGCCAGGAATGTTGTCAAATATGACAGCCGCGATGTTAGATTGTGTTGGGTTATGTTATATTACGTTATTGTTGTATATAAAGGTCCCACGCAGACGTAGAGGCCAACCCGCCAGGAATGTTGTCAAATATTACCGCCGAGATGATAGGTTGGGTTAGGTTAGGTTATATTTCGTTATTGATGTATATGAAGGTCCCACGGAGACGTAGAGGCCAACAAGCCAGGAATGTTGCCAAATATTACCGCCGAGATGTGAGGTTGGGTTAGGTTATGTTATATTACGTTATTGTTGTATATAAAGGTCCCACGCAGACGTAGAGGCCAACCCGCCAGGAATGTTGTCAAATATTACCGCCGAGATGATAGGTTGGGTTAGGTTAGGTTATATTTCGTTATTGATGTATATGAAGGTCCCACGGAGAGGTAGAGGCCAACTCGCCAGGAATGTAGGTCAAATATTACAGCCGCGATGTTAGATTGGATTAGGTTAGGTTATATTAAGTTATTGTTGTATATAAAGGTCCCACGGAGACGTAGAGGCCAACTCGCCAGGAATGTCGTCAAATATTACCGCCGAGATGATAGGTTGGGTTAGGTTAGGTTATATTACGTTCTTGATGTTTATAAAGGTCCCACGCAGACGTAGAGGCCAACCCGCCAGGAATGTTGTCAAATATTACCGCCGAGATGATAGGTTGGGTTAGGTTATGTTATATTTCGTTATTGATATATATGAAGGTCCCACGGAGACGTAGAGGCCAACTCGCCAGGTATGTGGTCAAATATTACCGCCGAGATGATAGGTTGTGTTAGGTTTGGTTATATTTCGTTATTGATGTATATGAAGGTCCCACGGAGACGTAGAGGCCAACATGCCAGGAATGTTGTCAAATATTACAGCCGCGATGTTAGATTGGGCTAGGTTAGGTTATATTACGTAATTGATGTATATAAAGGTCCCACGGAGACGTAGAGGCCAACTCGCCAGGAATGTCGTCAAATATTACCGCCGAGATGATAGGTTGGATTAGGTTAGGTTATATTACGTTATTGATGTATATGAAGGACCCACGTAGACGTAGGGGCCAACTCGTCAGGAATATTGTCAAATATTAACGCCGAGATGATAGGTTGGATTAGGTTAGGTTATAATACGTTATTGATGTATATGAAGGTCCCACGGAGACGTAGAGGCCAACAAGCCAAGAATGTTGCCAAATATTACCGCCGACTTGTTAGGTTGGGTTAGGTTAGGTTATATTACGTTCTTGATGTATATAACGGTCCCACGCAGACGTAGAGGCCCAATCGCCAGGTATGTGGTCAAATATTACCGCCGAGAGGTTAGGTTGGGTTAGGTTACGTTATATTACGTTATTGATGTACATGAGGGGCCCACGGAGACGTAGAGGCCAACAAGCCAGGAATCTTGCCAAATATTACCGCCGAGATGATAGGTTGGGTTAGGTTAGGTTATATTTCGTTATTGATGTATATGAAGGTCCCACGGAGACGTAGAGGCCAACATGCCAGGAATGTTGTCAAATATTACAGCCGCGATGTTAGATTGGGCTAGGTTAGGTTATATTACGTTATTGATGTATATAAAGGTCCCACGGAGACGTAGAGGCCAACTCGCCAGGAATGTCTTCAAATATTACCGCCGAGATGATAGGTTGGATTAGGTTAGGTTATATTACGTTATTGATGTATATGAAGGACCCACGTAGACGTAGGGGCCAACTCGTCAGGAATATTGTCAAATATTACCGCCGAGATGATAGGTTGGATTAGGTTAGGTTATAATACGTTATTGATGTATATGAAGGTCCCACGGAGACGTAGAGGCCAACAAGCCAAGAATGTTGCCAAATATTACCGCCGACTTGTTAGGTTGGGTTAGGTTAGGTTATATTACGTTCTTGATGTATATAACGGTCCCACGCAGACGTAGAGGCCAAATCGCCAGGTATGTGGTCAAATATTACCGCCGAGAGGTTAGGTTGGGTTAGGTTACGTTATATTACGTTATTGATGTACATGAGGGGCCCACGGAGACGTAGAGGCCAACAAGCCAGGAATCTTGCCAAATATTACCGCCGAGATGATAGGTTGGGTTAGGTTAGGTTATATTTCGTTATTGATGTATATGAAGGTCCCACGGAGACGTAGAGGCCAACTCGCCAGGTATGTTGTCAAATATTACCGCCGAGATGATAGGTTGGGTTAGGTTTGGTTATATTTCGTTATTGATGTATATGAAGGTCCCACGGAGACGTAGAGGCCAACTCGCCAGGAATGTCGTCAAATATTACCGCCGAGATGATAGGTTGGATTAGGTTAGGTTATATTACGTTATTTATGTATATGAAGGACCCACGTAGACGTAGGGGCCAACCCGTCAGGAAAATTGTCAAATATTACCGCCGAGATGATAGGTTGGATTAGGTTAGGTTATAATACGTTATTGATGTATATGAAGGTCCCACGGAGACGTAGAGGCCAGCAAGCCAAGAATGTTGCCAAATATTACCGCCGACTTGTTAGGTTGGGTTAGGTTAGGTTATATTACGTTCTTGATGTATATAAAGGTCCCACGCAGACGTAGAGGCCAACTCGCCAGGTATGTGGTCAAATATTACCGCCGAGATGATAGGTTGGGTTAGGTTAGGTTATATTACGTTATTGATGTATATGAAGGATCCACGTAGACGTAGAGGCCAACTCGTCAGGAATATTGTCAAATATTACCGCCGAGATGATAGGTTGGATTAGGTTAGGTTATATTAAGTAATTGATGTATATGAAGATCCCACGGAGACGCAGAGGCCAACTCGCCAGGAATATTGTGAACTATTACCGCCGAGAGGTTAGGTTGTGTTATATTACGTTATTGATGTACATGAGGGGCCCACGGAGACGTAGAGGCCAACAAGCCAGGAATATTGCCAAATATTACCGCCGAGATAATAGGTAGGGTTAGGTTAGGTTATATTTCGTTATTGATGTATATGAAGGTCCCACGGAGACGTAGATGCCAACTCGCCGGGAATGCTGTCAAATAATAGCGCCGAGAGGTTAGATTGGGTTACGTTAGGTTATATTACGTTATTGATGTATATAAAGGTCCCACGGAGACGTAGAGGCCAACTCGCCAGGAATGTTGTCAAATATTACCGCCGCGATGATAGGTTGGGTTAGGTTAGGTTATATTACGTTATTGAGGTTTATGAAGGACCCACGTAGACGTAGTGGCCAACTCGCCAGGAATATTGTCAAATATTACCGCCGAGATGATAGGTTGGGTTAGGTTAGGTTATATTTCGTTATTGATGTATATGAAGGTCCCACGAAGACGTAGATGCCAAAAAGCCAGGAATGTTTCCAAACATTACCGCCGAAATGTTAGATTGGGTTAGGTTAGGTTATGTTACGTTATTGATGTATATAAAGGTCCCACGGAGACGTAGAGGCCAACTCGTCAGGAATATTGTCAAATATTACCGCCGAGATGATACGTTGGATTAGGTTAGGTTATATTAAGTTATTGATGTATATGAAGATCCCACGGAGACGCAGAGGCCAACAAGCCAGGAATGTTGCCAAATATTACTGCCGAGATGTGAGGTTGGGTTAGGTTATGTTATATTACGTTATTGATGTATATAAAGGTCCCACGGAGACGTAGAAGCCAACTCGCCAGGATTGTTGCCAAATATTACCGCCGAGATGTTAGATTGTGTTAGGTTAGGTTAGATTACGTTATTGACGTATATAAAGGTTCCACGGAGACGGAGAGGCCAACATGCCAGGAATGTTGGTCAAATATTACAGCCGCGATGTTAGATTGGGTTAGGTTAGGTTAGATTACGTTATTGACGTATATAAAGGTCCCACGGAGACGGAGAGGCCAACAAGCCAGGAATATTGCCAAATATTACCGCCGAGATAATAGGTTGGGTTAGGTTAGGTTATATTTCGTTATTGATATATATGAAGGTCCCACGAAGACGTAGATGGCAACTCGCCGGGAATGCTGTCAAATAATAGCGCCGAGAGGTTAGGTTGGGTCAGGTTAGGTTATATTACGTTATTGATGTATATAAAGGTCCCACGGAGACGTAGAAGCCAACTCGCCAGGAATGTTGACAAATATTACCTCGGCGATGTTAGATTGGGTTAGGTTAGGTTAGATTACGTTATTGACGTATATAAAGGTCCCACGGAGACGTAGAGGCCAACAAGCCAGGAATGTTGCCAAATATTACCGCCGAGATGATAGGTTGTGTTAGGTTTGGTTATATTTCGTTATTGATGTATATGAAGGTCCCATGGAGACGTAGAGTCCAACTCGCCAGGAATGTTGTCAAATATTACAGCCGCGATGTTAGATTGGGTTACGTTAGGTTATATTACGTTATTGATGTATATAAAGGTCCCACGGAGACGCAGAGGCCAACTCGCCAGGTATGTGGTCAAATATTACCGCCGAGATGATAGGTTGTGTTAGGTTTGGTTATATTTCGTTATTGCTGTATATGAAGGTCCCACGGAGACGTAGAGTCCAACTCGCCAGGAATGTTGTCAAATATTACAGCCGCGATGTTAGATTGGGTTACGTTAGGTTATATTACGTTATTGATGTATATAAAGGTCCCACGGAGACGTAGAGGCCAACTCGCCAGGAATGGCGTCAAATATTACCGCCGAGATGATAGGTTGGGTTAGGTTAGGTTATATTACGTTATTGATGTATATGAAGGACCCACGTAGACGTAGGGGCCAACTCGTCAGGAATATTGTCAAATATTACCGCCGAGATGATAGGTTGGATTAGGTTAGGTTATATTACGTTATTGATGTATATAAAAGTCCCACGGAGACGCAGAGGCCAACTCGCCAGGTATGTGGTCAAATATTACCGCCGAGATGATAGGTTGTGTTAGGTTTGGTTATATTTCATTATTGCTGTATGTGAAGGTCCCACGGAGACGTAGAGGCCAACTCGCCAGGAATGTAGGTCAAATATTACAGCCGCGATGTTAGATTGGGTTAGGTTAGGTTATGTTACGTTATTGTTGTATATAAAGGTCCCACGGAGACGTAGAGGCCAACTCGCCAGGAATGTCGTCAAATATTACCGCCGAGATGATAGGTTGGGTTAGGTTAGGTTATATTACGTTATTGATGTATATGAAGAACCCACGTAGACGTAGGGGCCAACTCGTCAGGAATATTGTCAAATATTACCGCCGAGATGATAGGTTGGATTAGGTTAGGTTATATTACGTTATTGATGTATATAAAGGTCCCACGGAGACGTAGAGGCCAACAAGCCAGGAATGTTGCCAAATATTACCGCCGAAATGTTAGGTTGGGTTAGGTTAGGTTATATTACGTTATTGATGTATATAAAGGTCCCACGGAGACGTAGAGGCCAACTCGCCAGGAATGTTGTCAAATATTACCGACGAAATGTTAGGTTGGGTTAGGTTAGGTTATATTACGTTCTTGATGTATATAAAGGTCCCACGCAGACGTAGAGGCCAACCCGCCAGGAATGTTGTCAAATATTACCGCCGAGATGATAGGTTGGGTTAGGTTAGGTTATATTACGTTATTGATGTATATAAAGGTCACACGGAGACGTAGAGGCCAACAAGCCAGGAATGTTGCCAAATATTACCGCCGAGATGTGAGGTTGGGTTAGGTTAGGTTATATTACGTTATTGATGTATATAAAGGTCCCACGGAGACGTAGAAGCCAACTCGCCAGGATTGTTGCCAAATATTACCGCCGAGATGTTAGATTGTGTTAGGTTAGGTTAGATTACGTTATTGACGTATATAAAGGTTCCACGGAGACGGAGAGGCCAACATGCCAGGAATGTTGGTCAAATATTACAGCCGCGATGTTAGATTGGGTTAGGTTAGGTTAGATTACGTTATTGACGTATATAAAGGTCCCACGGAGACGGAGAGGCCAACATGCCAGGAATGTTGGTCAAATATTACAGCCGCGATGTTAGATTGGGGTAGGTTATGTTACATTACGTTATTGTTGTATATAAAGGTCCCACGGAGACGTAGAGGCCAACTCGCCAGGAATGTTGTCAAATATTACCGCCGAGATGATAGGTTGGGTTAGGTTAGGTTATATTACGTTCTTGATGTATATAAAGGTCCCACGCAGACGTAGAGGCCAACTCGCCAGGAATGTTGCCAAATATTACCGCCGAGATGATAGGTTGGATTAGGTTAGGTTATGTTAAGTTATTGATGTATATGAAGATCCCACGGAGACGCAGAGGCCAACTCGCCAGGAATATTGTGAAATATTACCGCCGAGAGGTTAGGTTGTGTTATATTACGTTATTGATGTACATGAGGGGCCCACGGAGACGTAGAGGCCAACAAGCCAGGAATATTGCCAAATATTACCGCCGAGATAATAGGTTGGGTTAGGTTAGGTTATATTTCGTTATTGATGTATATGAAGGTCCCACGTAGACGTAGATGCCAACTCGCCGGGAATGCTGTCAAATAATAGCGCCGAGAGGTTAGGTTGGGTCAGGTTAGGTTATATTACGTTATTGATGTATATAAAGGTCCCACGGAGACGTAGAAGCCAACTCGCCAGGAATGTTGACAAATATTACCTCCGCGATGTTAGATTGGGTTACGTTAGGTTAGATTACGTTATTGACGTATATAAAGGTCCCACGGAGACGTAGAGGCCAACAAGCCAGGAATGTTGCCAAATATTACCGCCGAGATGATAGGTTGTGTTAGGTTTGGTTATATTTCGTTATTGATGTATATGAAGGTCCCATGGAGACGTAGAGTCCAACTCGCCAGGAATGTTGTCAAATATTACAGCCGCGATGTTAGATTGGGTTACGTTAGGTTATATTACGTTATTGATGTATATAAAGGTCCCACGGAGACGTAGAGGCCAACTCGCCAGGAATGTTGTCAAATATTACCGCCGAGATGATAGGTTGGGTTAGGTTAGGTTATATTACGTTATTGAGGTTTATGAAGGACCCACGTAGACGTAGGGGCCAACTCGACAGGAATATTGCCAAATATTACCGCCGAGATGATAGGTTGGGTTAGGTTAGGTTATATTTCGTTATTGATGTATATGAAGGTCCCACGGAGACGTAGATGCCAAAAAGCCAGGAATGTTTCCAAACATTACCGCCGAAATGTTAGATTGGGTCAGGTTAGGTTATATTACGTTATTGATGTATATAAAGGTCCCACGGAGACGTAGAAGCCAACTCGCCAGGAATGTTGACAAATATTTCCGCCGAGATGATAGGTTGGATTAGGTTAGGTTATATTACGTTATTGATGTACTTAAAGGTCCCACGGAGACGTAGAGGCCAACAAGCCAGGAATGTTGCCAAATATTACCGCCGAAATGTTAGGTTGGGTTAGGTTAGGTTATATTACGTTATTGAGGTTTATGAAGGACCCACGTAGACGTAGGGGCCAACTCGCCAGGAATATTGTCAAATATTGCCGCCGAGATGATAAGTTGGGTTAGGTTAGATTATATTACGTTATTGATGTATATAAAGGTCCCACGGAGACGTAGATGCCAAAAAGCAAGGAATGTTTCCAAACATTACCGCCGAAATGTTAGATTGGGTTAGGTTAGGTTATATTACGTTATTGTTGTATATAAAGGTCCCACGGAGACGTAGAGGCCAACTCGCCAGGAATGTTGTCAAATATTACCGACGAAATGTTAGGTTGGGTTAGGTTAGGTTATATTACGTTATTGAGGTTTATGAAGGACCCACGTAGACGTAGTGGCCAACTCGCCAGGAATATTGTCAAATATTACCGCCGAGATGATAGGTTGGGTTAGGTTAGGTTATATTTCGTTATTGATGTATATGAAGGTCCCACGAAGACGTAGATGCCAAAAAGCCAGGAATGTTTCCAAACATTACCGCCGAAATGTTAGATTGGGTTAGGTTAGGTTATGTTACGTTATTGATGTATATAAAGGTCCCACGGAGACGTAGAGGCCAACTCGTCAGGAATATTGTCAAATATTACCGCCGAGATGATACGTTGGATTAGGTTAGGTTATATTAAGTTATTGATGTATATGAAGATCCCACGGAGACGCAGAGGCCAACAAGCCAGGAATGTTGCCAAATATTACTGCCGAGATGTGAGGTTGGGTTAGGTTATGTTATATTACGTTATTGATGTATATAAAGGTCCCACGGAGACGTAGAAGCCAACTCGCCAGGATTGTTGCCAAATATTACCGCCGAGATGTTAGATTGTGTTAGGTTAGGTTAGATTACGTTATTGACGTATATAAAGGTTCCACGGAGACGGAGAGGCCAACATGCCAGGAATGTTGGTCAAATATTACAGCCGCGATGTTAGATTGGGTTAGGTTAGGTTAGATTACGTTATTGACGTATATAAAGGTCCCACGGAGACGGAGAGGCCAACAAGCCAGGAATATTGCCAAATATTACCGCCGAGATAATAGGTTGGGTTAGGTTAGGTTATATTTCGTTATTGATATATATGAAGGTCCCACGAAGACGTAGATGGCAACTCGCCGGGAATGCTGTCAAATAATAGCGCCGAGAGGTTAGGTTGGGTCAGGTTAGGTTATATTACGTTATTGATGTATATAAAGGTCCCACGGAGACGTAGAAGCCAACTCGCCAGGAATGTTGACAAATATTACCTCGGCGATGTTAGATTGGGTTAGGTTAGGTTAGATTACGTTATTGACGTATATAAAGGTCCCACGGAGACGTAGAGGCCAACAAGCCAGGAATGTTGCCAAATATTACCGCCGAGATGATAGGTTGTGTTAGGTTTGGTTATATTTCGTTATTGATGTATATGAAGGTCCCATGGAGACGTAGAGTCCAACTCGCCAGGAATGTTGTCAAATATTACAGCCGCGATGTTAGATTGGGTTACGTTAGGTTATATTACGTTATTGATGTATATAAAGGTCCCACGGAGACGCAGAGGCCAACTCGCCAGGTATGTGGTCAAATATTACCGCCGAGATGATAGGTTGTGTTAGGTTTGGTTATATTTCGTTATTGCTGTATATGAAGGTCCCACGGAGACGTAGAGTCCAACTCGCCAGGAATGTTGTCAAATATTACAGCCGCGATGTTAGATTGGGTTACGTTAGGTTATATTACGTTATTGATGTATATAAAGGTCCCACGGAGACGTAGAGGCCAACTCGCCAGGAATGGCGTCAAATATTACCGCCGAGATGATAGGTTGGGTTAGGTTAGGTTATATTACGTTATTGATGTATATGAAGGACCCACGTAGACGTAGGGGCCAACTCGTCAGGAATATTGTCAAATATTACCGCCGAGATGATAGGTTGGATTAGGTTAGGTTATATTACGTTATTGATGTATATAAAAGTCCCACGGAGACGCAGAGGCCAACTCGCCAGGTATGTGGTCAAATATTACCGCCGAGATGATAGGTTGTGTTAGGTTTGGTTATATTTCATTATTGCTGTATGTGAAGGTCCCACGGAGACGTAGAGGCCAACTCGCCAGGAATGTAGGTCAAATATTACAGCCGCGATGTTAGATTGGGTTAGGTTAGGTTATGTTACGTTATTGTTGTATATAAAGGTCCCACGGAGACGTAGAGGCCAACTCGCCAGGAATGTCGTCAAATATTACCGCCGAGATGATAGGTTGGGTTAGGTTAGGTTATATTACGTTATTGATGTATATGAAGAACCCACGTAGACGTAGGGGCCAACTCGTCAGGAATATTGTCAAATATTACCGCCGAGATGATAGGTTGGATTAGGTTAGGTTATATTACGTTATTGATGTATATAAAGGTCCCACGGAGACGTAGAGGCCAACAAGCCAGGAATGTTGCCAAATATTACCGCCGAAATGTTAGGTTGGGTTAGGTTAGGTTATATTACGTTATTGATGTATATAAAGGTCCCACGGAGACGTAGAGGCCAACTCGCCAGGAATGTTGTCAAATATTACCGACGAAATGTTAGGTTGGGTTAGGTTAGGTTATATTACGTTCTTGATGTATATAAAGGTCCCACGCAGACGTAGAGGCCAACCCGCCAGGAATGTTGTCAAATATTACCGCCGAGATGATAGGTTGGGTTAGGTTAGGTTATATTACGTTATTGATGTATATAAAGGTCACACGGAGACGTAGAGGCCAACAAGCCAGGAATGTTGCCAAATATTACCGCCGAGATGTGAGGTTGGGTTAGGTTAGGTTATATTACGTTATTGATGTATATAAAGGTCCCACGGAGACGTAGAAGCCAACTCGCCAGGATTGTTGCCAAATATTACCGCCGAGATGTTAGATTGTGTTAGGTTAGGTTAGATTACGTTATTGACGTATATAAAGGTTCCACGGAGACGGAGAGGCCAACATGCCAGGAATGTTGGTCAAATATTACAGCCGCGATGTTAGATTGGGTTAGGTTAGGTTAGATTACGTTATTGACGTATATAAAGGTCCCACGGAGACGGAGAGGCCAACATGCCAGGAATGTTGGTCAAATATTACAGCCGCGATGTTAGATTGGGGTAGGTTATGTTACATTACGTTATTGTTGTATATAAAGGTCCCACGGAGACGTAGAGGCCAACTCGCCAGGAATGTTGTCAAATATTACCGCCGAGATGATAGGTTGGGTTAGGTTAGGTTATATTACGTTCTTGATGTATATAAAGGTCCCACGCAGACGTAGAGGCCAACTCGCCAGGAATGTTGCCAAATATTACCGCCGAGATGATAGGTTGGATTAGGTTAGGTTATATTAAGTTATTGATGTATATGAAGATCCCACGGAGACGCAGAGGCCAACTCGCCAGGAATATTGTGAAATATTACCGCCGAGAGGTTAGGTTGTGTTATATTACGTTATTGATGTACATGAGGGGCCCACGGAGACGTAGAGGCCAACAAGCCAGGAATATTGCCAAATATTACCGCCGAGATAATAGGTTGGGTTAGGTTAGGTTATATTTCGTTATTGATGTATATGAAGGTCCCACGTAGACGTAGATGCCAACTCGCCGGGAATGCTGTCAAATAATAGCGCCGAGAGGTTAGGTTGGGTCAGGTTAGGTTATATTACGTTATTGATGTATATAAAGGTCCCACGGAGACGTAGAAGCCAACTCGCCAGGAATGTTGACAAATATTACCTCCGCGATGTTAGATTGGGTTACGTTAGGTTAGATTACGTTATTGACGTATATAAAGGTCCCACGGAGACGTAGAGGCCAACAAGCCAGGAATGTTGCCAAATATTACCGCCGAGATGATAGGTTGTGTTAGGTTTGGTTATATTTCGTTATTGATGTATATGAAGGTCCCATGGAGACGTAGAGTCCAACTCGCCAGGAATGTTGTCAAATATTACAGCCGCGATGTTAGATTGGGTTACGTTAGGTTATATTACGTTATTGATGTATATAAAGGTCCCACGGAGACGTAGAGGCCAACTCGCCAGGAATGTTGTCAAATATTACCGCCGAGATGATAGGTTGGGTTAGGTTAGGTTATATTACGTTATTGAGGTTTATGAAGGACCCACGTAGACGTAGGGGCCAACTCGCCAGGAATATTGCCAAATATTACCGCCGAGATGATAGGTTGGGTTAGGTTAGGTTATATTTCGTTATTGATGTATATGAAGGTCCCACGGAGACGTAGATGCCAAAAAGCCAGGAATGTTTCCAAACATTACCGCCGAAATGTTAGATTGGGTTAGGTTAGGTTATGTTACGTTATTGATGTATATAAAGGTCCCACGGAGACGTAGAGGCCAACTCGTCAGGAATATTGGCAAATATTACCGCCGAGATGATAGGTTGGATTAGGTTAGGTTATATTAAGTTATTGATGTATATGAAGATCCCACGGAGACGCAGAGGCCAACTCGCCAGGAATATTGTGAACTATTACCGCCGAGAGGTTAGGTTGTGTTATATTACGTTATTGATGTACATGAGGGGCCCACGGAGACGTAGAGGCCAACAAGCCAGGAATATTGCCAAATATTACCGCCGAGATAATAGGTTGGGTTAGGTTAGGTTATATTTCGTTATTGATGTATATGAAGGTCCCACGGAGACGTAGATGCCAACTCGCCGGGAATGCTGTCAAATAATAGCGCCGAGAGGTTAGGTTGGGTCAGGTTAGGTTATATTTCGTTATTGACGTATATAAAGGTCCCACGGAGACGTAGAAGCCAACTCGCCAGGAATGTTGACAAATATTACCTCCGAGATGATAGGTTGGGTTAGGTTAGGTTATATTACGTTATTGAGGTTTATGAAGGACCCACGTAGACGTAGTGGCCAACTCGCCAGGAATATTGTCAAATATTACCGCCGAGATGATAGGTTGCGTTAGGTTAGGTTATATTTCGTTATTGATGTATATGAAGGTCCCACGGAGACGTAGATGCCAAAAAGCCAGGAATGTTTCCAAACATTACCGCCGAAATGTTAGATTGGGTTAGGTTAGGTTATGTTACGTTATTGATGTATATAAAGGTCCCACGGAGACGTAGAGGCCAACTCGTCAGGAATATTGTCAAATATTACCGCCGAGATGATACGTTGGATTAGGTTAGGTTATATTAAGTTATTGATGTATATGAAGATCCCACGGAGACGCAGAGGCCAACTCGCCAGGAATATTGTGAACTATTACCGCCGAGAGGTTAGGTTGTGTTATATTACGTTATTGATGTACATGAGGGGCCCACGGAGACGTAGGGGCCAACTCGTCAGGAATATTGTCAAATATTACCGCCGAGATGATAGGTTGGATTAGGTTAGGTTATATTACGTTATTGATGTATATAAAGGTCCCACGGAGACGTAGAGGCCAACTCGCCAGGAATGTTGTCAAATATTACCGACGAAATGTTAGGTTGGGTTAGGTTAGGTTATATTACGTTCCTGATGTATATAAAGGTCCCACGCAGACGTAGAGGCCAACCCGCCAGGAATGTTGTCAAATATTACCGCCGAGATGATAGGTTGGGTTAGGTTAGGTTATATTACGTTATTGATGTATATAAAGGTCACACGGAGACGTAGAGGCCAACAAGCCAGGAATGTTGCCAAATATTACTGCCGAGAAGTGAGGTTGGGTTAGGTTATGTTATATTACGTTATTGATGTATATAAAGGTCCCACGGAGACGTAGAAGCCAACTCGCCAGGAATGTTGACAAATATTACCTCCGCGATGTTAGATTGGGTTAGGTTAGGTTAGATTACGTTATTGACGTATATAAAGGTCCCACGGAGACGTAGAGGCCAACAAGCCAGGAATGTTGCCAAATATTACCGCCGAGATGATAGGTTGTGTTAGGTTTGGTTATATTTCGTTATTGATGTATATGAAGGTCCCATGGAGACGTAGAGTCCAACTAGCCAGGAATGTTGTCAAATATTACAGCCGCGATGTTAGATTGGGTTACGTTAGGTTATATTACGTTATTGATGTATATAAAGGTCCCACGGAGACGCAGAGGCCAACTCGCCAGGTATGTGGTCAAATATTACCGCCGAGATGATAGGTTGTGTTAGGTTTGGTTATATTTCGTTATTGCTGTATATGAAGGTCCCACGGAGACGTAGAGTCCAACTCGCCAGGAATGTTGTCAAATATTACAGCCGCGATGTTAGATTGGGTTACGTTAGGTTATATTACGTTATTGATGTATATAAAGGTCCCACGGAGACGTAGAGGCCAACTCGCCAGGAATGTCGTCAAATATTACCGCCGAGATAATAGGTTGGGTTAGGTTAGGTTATATTTCGTTATTGATGTATATGAAGGTCCCACGTAGACGTAGATGCCAACTCGCCGGGAATGCTGTCAAATAATAGCGCCGAGAGGTTAGGTTGGGTCAGGTTAGGTTATATTACGTTATTGATGTATATAAAGGTCCCACGGAGACGTAGAAGCCAACTCGCCAGGAATGTTGACAAATATTACCTCCGCGATGTTAGATTGGGTTACGTTAGGTTAGATTACGTTATTGATGTATATAAAGGTCCCACGGAGACGTAGAGGCCAACTCGCCAGGAATGTTGTCAAATATTACCGCCGAGATGATAGGTTGGGTTAGGTTAGGTTATATTACGTTATTGAGGTTTATGAAGGACCCACGTAGACGTAGGGGCCAACTCGCCAGGAATATTGTCAAATATTACCGCCGAGATGATAGGTTGGGTTAGGTTAGGTTATATTTCGTTATTGATGTATATGAAGGTCCCACGGAGACGTAGATGCCAAAAAGCCAGGAATGTTTCCAAACATTACCGCCGAAATGTTAGATTGGGTTAGGTTAGGTTATGTTACGTTATTGATGTATATAAAGGTCCCACGGAGACGTAGAGGCCAACTCGTCAGGAATATTGTCAAATATTACCGCCGAGATGATAGGTTGGATTAGGTTAGGTTATATTAAGTTATTGATGTATATGAAGATCCCACGGAGACGCAGAGGCCAACTCGCCAGGAATATTGTGAACTATTACCGCCGAGAGGTTAGGTTGTGTTATATTACGTTATTGATGTACATGAGGGGCCCACGGAGACGTAGAGGCCAACAAGCCAGGAATATTGCCAAATATTACCGCCGAGATAATAGGTTGGGTTAGGTTAGGTTATATTTCGTTATTGATGTATATGAAGGTCCCACGGAGACGTAGATGCCAACTCGCCGGGAATGCTGTCAAATAATAGCGCCGAGAGGTTAGGTTGGGTCAGGTTAGGTTATATTACGTTATTGATGTATATAAAGGTCCCACGGAGACGTAGAAGCCAACTCGCCAGGAATGTTGACAAATATTACCTCCGCGATGTTAGATTGGGTTACGTTAGGTTATATTACGTTATTGATGTATATAAAGGTCACACGGAGACGGAGAGGCCAACATGCCAGGAATGTTGGTCAAATATTACAGCCGCGATGTTAGATTGGGGTAGGTTATGTTACATTACGTTATTGTTGTATATAAAGGTCCCACGGAGACGTAGAGGCCAACTCGCCAGGAATGTTGTCAAATATTACCGCCGAGATGATAGGTTGGGTTAGGTTAGGTTATATTACGTTCTTGATGTATATAAAGGTCCCACGCAGACGTAGAGGCCAACTCGCAAGGAATGTTGCCAAATATTACCGCCGAGATGATAGGTTGGATTAGGTTAGGTTATATTAAGTTATTGATGTATATGAAGATCCCACGGAGACGCAGAGGCCAACTCGCCAGGAATATTGTGAAATATTACCGCCGAGAGGTTAGGTTGTGTTATATTACGTTATTCATGTACATGAGGGGCCCACGGAGACGTAGAGGCCAACAAGCCAGGAATATTGCCAAATATTACCGCCGAGATAATAGGTTGGGTTAGGTTTGGTTATATTTCGTTATTGATGTATATGAAGGTCCCATGGAGACGTAGAGTCCAACTCGCCAGGAATGTTGTCAAATATTACAGCCGCGATGTTAGATTGGGTTACGTTAGGTTATATTACGTTATTGATGTATATAAAGGTCCCACGGAGACGCAGAGGCCAACTCGCCAGGTATGTGGTCAAATATTACCGCCGAGATGATAGGTTGTGTTAGGTTTGGTTATATTTCGTTATTGCTGTATATGAAGGTCCCACGGAGACGTAGAGTCCAACTCGCCAGGAATGTTGTCAAATATTACAGCCGCGATGTTAGATTGGGTTACGTTAGGTTATATTACGTTATTGATGTATATAAAGGTCCCACGGAGACGTAGAGGCCAACTCGCCAGGAATGTTGACAAATATTACCTCCGCGATGTTAGATTGGGTTACGTTAGGTTAGATTACGTTATTGATGTATATAAAGGTCCCACGGAGACGTAGAGGCCAACTCGCCAGGAATGTTGTCAAATATTACCGCCGAGATGATAGGTTGGGTTAGGTTAGGTTATATTACGTTATTGAGGTTTATGAAGGACCCACGTAGACGTAGGGGCCAACTCGCCAGGAATATTGTCAAATATTACCGCCGAGATGATAGGTTGGGTTAGGTTAGGTTATATTTCGTTATTGATGTATATGAAGGTCCCACGGAGACGTAGATGCCAAAAAGCCAGGAATGTTTCCAAACATTACCGCCGAATTGTTAGATTGGGTTAGGTTAGGTTATGTTACGTTATTGATGTATATAAAGGTCCCACGGAGACGTAGAGGCCAACTCGTCAGGAATATTGTCAAATATTACCGCCGAGATGATAGGTTGGATTAGGTTAGGTTATATTAAGTTATTGATGTATATGAAGATCCCACGGAGACGCAGAGGCCAACTCGCCAGGAATATTGTGAACTATTACCGCCGAGAGGTTAGGTTGTGTTATATTACGTTATTGATGTACATGAGGGGCCCACGGAGACGTAGAGGCCAACAAGCCAGGAATATTGCCAAATATTACCGCCGAGATAATAGGTTGGGTTAGGTTAGGTTATATTTCGTTATTGATGTATATGAAGGTCCCACGGAGACGTAGATGCCAACTCGCCGGGAATGCTGTCAAATAATAGCGCCGAGAGGTTAGGTTGGGTCAGGTTAGGTTATATTACGTTATTGATGTATATAAAGGTCCCACGGAGACGTAGAAGCCAACTCGCCAGGAATGTTGACAAATATTACCTCCGCGATGTTAGATTGGGTTACGTTAGGTTATATTACGTTATTGATGTATATAAAGGTCCCACGGAGACGTAGAGGCCAACTCGCCAGGAATGTTGTCAAATATTACCGCCGAGATGATAGGTTGGGTTAGGTTAGGTTATATTACGTTATTGAGGTTTATGAAGGACCCACGTAGACGTAGTGGCCAACTCGCCAGGAATATTGTCAAATATTACCGCCGAGATGATAGGTTGGGTTAGGTTAGGTTATATTTCGTTATTGATGTATATGAAGGTCCCACGGAGACGTAGATGCCAAAAAGCCAGGAATGTTTCCAAACATTACCGCCGAAATGTTAGATTGGGTTAGGTTAGGTTATGTTACGTTATTGATGTATATAAAGGTCCCACGGAGACGTAGAGGCCAACTCGTCAGGAATATTGTCAAATATTACCGCCGAGATGATACGTTGGATTAAGTTAGGTTATATTAAGTTATTGATGTATATGAAGATCCCACGGAGACGCAGAGGCCAACTCGCCAGGAATATTGTGAACTATTACCGCCGAGAGGTTAGGTTGTGTTATATTACGTTATTGATGTACATGAGGGGCCCACGGAGACGTAGGGGCCAACTCGTCAGGAATATTGTCAAATATTACCGCCGAGATGATAGGTTGGATTAGGTTAGGTTATATTACGTTATTGATGTATATAAAGGTCCCACGGAGACGTAGAGGCCAAATCGCCAGGAATGTTGTCAAATATTACCGACGAAATGTTAGGTTGGGTTAGGTTAGGTTATATTACGTTCTTGATGTATATAAAGGTCACACGGAGACGTAGAGGCCAACAAGCCAGGAATGTTGCCAAATATTACTGCCGAGATGTGAGGTTGGGTTAGGTTATGTTATATTACGTTATTGATGTATATAAAGGTCCCACGGAGACGTAGAAGCCAACTCGCCAGGATTGTTGCCAAATATTACCGCCGAGATGTTAGATTGTGTTAGGTTAGGTTAGATTACGTTATTGACGTATATAAAGGTTCCACGGAGACGGAGAGGCCAACATGCCAGGAATGTTGGTCAAATATTACAGCCGCGATGTTAGATTGGGTTAGGTTAGGTTAGATTACGTTATTGACGTATATAAAGGTCCCACGGAGACGGAGAGGCCAACATGCCAGGAATGTTGGTCAAATATTACAGCCGCGATGTTAGATTGGGGTAGGTTATGTTACATTACGTTATTGTTGTATATAAAGGTCCCACGGAGACGTAGAGGCCAACTCGCCAGGAATGTTGTCAAATATTACCGCCGAGATGATAGGTTGGGTTAGGTTAGGTTATATTACGTTCTTGATGTATATAAAGGTCCCACGCAGACGTAGAGGCCAACTCGCAAGGAATGTTGCCAAATATTACCGCCGAGATGATAGGTTGGATTAGGTTAGGTTATATTAAGTTATTGATGTATATGAAGATCCCACGGAGACGCAGAGGCCAACTCGCCAGGAATATTGTGAAATATTACCGCCGAGAGGTTAGGTTGTGTTATATTACGTTATTCATGTACATGAGGGGCCCACGGAGACGTAGAGGCCAACAAGCCAGGAATATTGCCAAATATTACCGCCGAGATAATAGGTTGGGTTAGGTTTGGTTATATTTCGTTATTGATGTATATGAAGGTCCCATGGAGACGTAGAGTCCAACTCGCCAGGAATGTTGTCAAATATTACAGCCGCGATGTTAGATTGGGTTACGTTAGGTTATATTACGTTATTGATGTATATAAAGGTCCCACGGAGACGCAGAGGCCAACTCGCCAGGTATGTGGTCAAATATTACCGCCGAGATGATAGGTTGTGTTAGGTTTGGTTATATTTCGTTATTGCTGTATATGAAGGTCCCACGGAGACGTAGAGTCCAACTCGCCAGGAATGTTGTCAAATATTACAGCCGCGATGTTAGATTGGGTTACGTTAGGTTATATTACGTTATTGATGTATATAAAGGTCCCACGGAGACGTAGAGGCCAACTCGCCAGGAATGTCGTCAAATATTACCGCCGAGATAATAGGTTGGGTTAGGTTAGGTTATATTTCGTTATTCATGTATATGAAGGTCCCACGTAGACGTAGATGCCAACTCGCCGGGAATGCTGTCAAATAATAGCGCCGAGAGGTTAGGTTGGGTCAGGTTAGGTTATATTACGTTATTGATGTATATAAAGGTCCCACGGAGACGTAGAAGCCAACTCGCCAGGAATGTTGACAAATATTACCTCCGCGATGTTAGATTGGGTTACGTTAGGTTAGATTACGTTATTGATGTATATAAAGGTCCCACGGAGACGTAGAGGCCAACTCGCCAGGAATGTTGTCAAATATTACCGCCGAGATGATAGGTTGGGTTAGGTTAGGTTATATTACGTTATTGAGGTTTATGAAGGACCCACGTAGACGTAGGGGCCAACTCGCCAGGAATATTGTCAAATATTACCGCCGAGATGATAGGTTGGGTTAGGTTAGGTTATATTTCGTTATTGATGTATATGAAGGTCCCACGGAGACGTAGATGCCAAAAAGCCAGGAATGTTTCCAAACATTACCGCCGAATTGTTAGATTGGGTTAGGTTAGGTTATGTTACGTTATTGATGTATATAAAGGTCCCACGGAGACGTAGAGGCCAACTCGTCAGGAATATTGTCAAATATTACCGCCGAGATGATAGGTTGGATTAGGTTAGGTTATATTAAGTTATTGATGTATATGAAGATCCCACGGAGACGCAGAGGCCAACTCGCCAGGAATATTGTGAACTATTACCGCCGAGAGGTTAGGTTGTGTTATATTACGTTATTGATGTACATGAGGGGCCCACGGAGACGTAGAGGCCAACAAGCCAGGAATATTGCCAAATATTACCGCCGAGATAATAGGTTGGGTTAGGTTAGGTTATATTTCGTTATTGATGTATATGAAGGTCCCACGGAGACGTAGATGCCAACTCGCCGGGAATGCTGTCAAATAATAGCGCCGAGAGGTTAGGTTGGGTCAGGTTAGGTTATATTACGTTATTGATGTATATAAAGGTCCCACGGAGACGTAGAAGCCAACTCGCCAGGAATGTTGACAAATATTACCTCCGCGATGTTAGATTGGGTTACGTTAGGTTATATTACGTTATTGATGTATATAAAGGTCCCACGGAGACGTAGAGGCCAACTCGCCAGGAATGTTGTCAAATATTACCGCCGAGATGATAGGTTGGGTTAGGTTAGGTTATATTACGTTATTGAGGTTTATGAAGGACCCACGTAGACGTAGTGGCCAACTCGCCAGGAATATTGTCAAATATTACCGCCGAGATGATAGGTTGGGTTAGGTTAGGTTATATTTCGTTATTGATGTATATGAAGGTCCCACGGAGACGTAGATGCCAAAAAGCCAGGAATGTTTCCAAACATTACCGCCGAAATGTTAGATTGGGTTAGGTTAGGTTATGTTACGTTATTGATGTATATAAAGGTCCCACGGAGACGTAGAGGCCAACTCGTCAGGAATATTGTCAAATATTACCGCCGAGATGATACGTTGGATTAGGTTAGGTTATATTAAGTTATTGATGTATATGAAGATCCCACGGAGACGCAGAGGCCAACTCGCCAGGAATATTGTGAACTATTACCGCCGAGAGGTTAGGTTGTGTTATATTACGTTATTGATGTACATGAGGGGCCCACGGAGACGTAGGGGCCAACTCGTCAGGAATATTGTCAAATATTACCGCCGAGATGATAGGTTGGATTAGGTTAGGTTATATTACGTTATTGATGTATATAAAGGTCCCACGGAGACGTAGAGGCCAAATCGCCAGGAATGTTGTCAAATATTACCGACGAAATGTTAGGTTGGGTTAGGTTAGGTTATATTACGTTCTTGATGTATATAAAGGTCACACGGAGACGTAGAGGCCAACAAGCCAGGAATGTTGCCAAATATTACGGCCGAGATGTGAGGTTGGGTTAGGTTATGTTATATTACGTTATTGATGTATATAAAGGTCCCACGGAGACGTAGAAGCCAACTCGCCAGGATTGTTGCCAAATATTACCGCCGAGATGTTAGATTGTGTTAGGTTAGGTTAGATTACGTTATTGACGTATATAAAGGTTCCACGGAGACGGAGAGGCCAACATGCCAGGAATGTTGGTCAAATATTACAGCCGCGATGTTAGATTGGGTTAGGTTAGGTTAGATTACGTTATTGACGTATATAAAGGTCCCACGGAGACGGAGAGGCCAACATGCCAGGAATGTTGGTCAAATATTACAGCCGCGATGTTAGATTGGGGTAGGTTATGTTACATTACGTTATTGTTGTATATAAAGGTCCCACGGAGACGTAGAGGCCAACTCGCCAGGAATGTTGTCAAATATTACCGCCGAGATGATAGGTTGGGTTAGGTTAGGTTATATTACGTTCTTGATGTATATAAAGGTCCCACGCAGACGTAGAGGCCAACTCGCAAGGAATGTTGCCAAATATTACCGCCGAGATGATAGGTTGGATTAGGTTAGGTTATATTAAGTTATTGATGTATATGAAGATCCCACGGAGACGCAGAAGCCAACTCGCCAGGAATATTGTGAAATATTACCGCCGAGAGGTTAGGTTGTGTTATATTACGTTATTCATGTACATGAGGGGCCCACGGAGACGTAGAGGCCAACAAGCCAGGAATATTGCCAAATATTACCGCCGAGATAATAGGTTGGGTTAGGTTAGGTTATATTTCGTTATTGATGTATATGAAGGTCCCACGTAGACGTAGATGGCAACTCGCCGGGAATGCTGTCAAATAATAGCGCCGAGAGGTTAGGTTGGGTCAGGTTAGGTTATATTACGTTATTGATGTATATAAAGGTCCCACGGAGACGTAGAAGCCAACTCGCCAGGAATGTTGACAAATATTACCTCCGCGATGTTAGATTGGGTTAGGTTAGGTTAGATTACGTTATTGACGTATATAAAGGTCCCACGGAGACGTAGAGGCCAACAAGCCAGGAATGTTGCCAAATATTACCGCCGAGATGATAGGTTGTGTTAGGTTTGGTTATATTTCGTTATTGATGTATATGAAGGTCCCATGGAGACGTAGAGTCCAACTCGCCAGGAATGTTGTCAAATATTACAGCCGCGATGTTAGATTGGGTTACGTTAGGTTATATTACGTTATTGATGTATATAAAGGTCCCACGGAGACGCAGAGGCCAACTCGCCAGGTATGTGGTCAAATATTACCGCCGAGATGATAGGTTGTGTTAGGTTTGGTTATATTTCGTTATTGCTGTATATGAAGGTCCCACGGAGACGTAGAGTCCAACTCGCCAGGAATGTTGTCAAATATTACAGCCGCGATGTTAGATTGGGTTACGTTAGGTTAGATTACGTTATTGATGTATATAAAGGTCCCACGGAGACGTAGAGGCCAACTCGCCAGGAATGTCGTCAAATATTACCGCCGAGATGATAGGTTGGGTTAGGTTAGGTTATATTACGTTATTGATGTATATGAAGGACCCACGTAGACGTAGGGGCCAACTCGTCAGGAATATTGTCAAATATTACCGCCGAGATGATAGGTTGGATTAGGTTAGGTTATATTACGTTATTGATGTATATAAAAGTCCCACGGAGACGCAGAGGCCAACTCGTCAGGTATGTGGTCAAATATTACCGCCGAGATGATAGGTTGTGTTAGGTTTGGTTATATTTCATTATTGCTGTATATGAAGGTCACACGGAGACGTAGAGGCCAACTCGCCAGGAATGTAGGTCAAATATTACAGCCGCGATGTTAGATTGGGTTAGGTTAGGTTATGTTACGTTATTGTTGTATATAAAGGTCCCACGGAGACGTAGAGGCCAACTCGCCAGGAATGTCGTCAAATATTACCGCCGAGATGATAGGTTGGGTTAGGTTAGGTTATATTACGTTATTGATGTATATGAAGGACCCACGTAGACGTAGGGGCCAACTCGTCAGGAATATTGTCAAATATTACCGCCGAGATGATAGGTTGGATTAGGTTAGGTTATATTACGTTATTGATGTATATAAAGGTCCCACGGAGACGTAGAGGCCAACAAGCCAGGAATGTTGCCAAATATTACCGCCGAAATGTTAGGTTGGGTTAGGTTAGGTTATATTACGTTATTGATGTATATAAAGGTCCCACGGAGACGTAGAAGCCAACTCGCCAGGATTGTTGCCAAATATTACCGCCGAGATGTTAGATTGTGTTAGGTTAGGTTAGATTACGTTATTGACGTATATAAAGGTTCCACGGAGACGGAGAGGCCAACATGCCAGGAATGTTGGTCAAATATTACAGCCGCGGTGTTAGATTGGGGTAGGTTATGTTACATTACGTTATTGTTGTATATAAAGGTCCCACGGAGACGTAGAGGCCAACTCGCCAGGAATGTTGTCAAATATTACCGCCGAGATGATAGGTTGGGTTAGGTTAGGTTATATTACGTTCTTGATGTATATAAAGGTCCCACGCAGACGTAGAGGCCAACTCGCCAGGAATGTTGCCAAATATTACCGCCGAGATGATAGGTTGGATTAGGTTAGGTTATATTAAGTTATTGATGTATATGAAGATCCCACGGAGACGCAGAGGCCAACTCGCCAGGAATATTGTGAACTATTACCGCCGAGAGGTTAGGTTGTGTTATATTACGTTATTGATGTACATGAGGGGCCCACGGAGACGTAGAGGCCAACAAGCCAGGAATATTGCCAAATATTACCGCCGAGATAATAGGTTGGGTTAGGTTAGGTTATATTTCGTTATTGATGTATATGAAGGTCCCACGGAGACGTAGATGCCAACTCGCCGGGAATGCTGTCAAATAATAGCGCCGAGAGGTTAGGTTGGGTCAGGTTAGGTTATATTACGTTATTGATGTATATAAAGGTCCCACGGAGACGTAGAAGCCAACTCGCCAGGAATGTTGACAAATATTACCTCCGCGATGTTAGATTGGGTTACGTTAGGTTATATTACGTTATTGATGTATATAAAGGTCCCACGGAGACGTAGAGGCCAACTCGCCAGGAATGTTGTCAAATATTACCGCCGAGATGATAGGTTGGGTTAGGTTAGGTTATATTACGTTATTGAGGTTTATGAAGGACCCACGTAGACGTAGTGGCCAACTCGCCAGGAATATTGTCAAATATTACCGCCGAGATGATAGGTTGGGTTAGGTTAGGTTATATTTCGTTATTGATGTATATGAAGGTCCCACGGAGACGTAGATGCCAAAAAGCCAGGAATGTTTCCAAACATTACCGCCGAAATGTTAGATTGGGTTAGGTTAGGTTATGTTACGTTATTGATGTATATAAAGGTCCCACGGAGACGTAGAGGCCAACTCGTCAGGAATATTGTCAAATATTACCGCCGAGATGATACGTTGGATTAGGTTAGGTTATATTAAGTTATTGATGTATATGAAGATCCCACGGAGACGCAGAGGCCAACTCGCCAGGAATATTGTGAACTATTACCGCCGAGAGGTTAGGTTGTGTTATATTACGTTATTGATGTACATGAGGGGCCCACGGAGACGTAGGGGCCAACTCGTCAGGAATATTGTCAAATATTACCGCCGAGATGATAGGTTGGATTAGGTTAGGTTATATTACGTTATTGATGTATATAAAGGTCCCACGGAGACGTAGAGGCCAAATCGCCAGGAATGTTGTCAAATATTACCGACGAAATGTTAGGTTGGGTTAGGTTAGGTTATATTACGTTCTTGATGTATATAAAGGTCACACGGAGACGTAGAGGCCAACAAGCCAGGAATGTTGCCAAATATTACTGCCGAGATGTGAGGTTGGGTTAGGTTATGTTATATTACGTTATTGATGTATATAAAGGTCCCACGGAGACGTAGAAGCCAACTCGCCAGGATTGTTGCCAAATATTACCGCCGAGATGTTAGATTGTGTTAGGTTAGGTTAGATTACGTTATTGACGTATATAAAGGTTCCACGGAGACGGAGAGGCCAACATGCCAGGAATGTTGGTCAAATATTACAGCCGCGATGTTAGATTGGGTTAGGTTAGGTTAGATTACGTTATTGACGTATATAAAGGTCCCACGGAGACGGAGAGGCCAACATGCCAGGAATGTTGGTCAAATATTACAGCCGCGATGTTAGATTGGGGTAGGTTATGTTACATTACGTTATTGTTGTATATAAAGGTCCCACGGAGACGTAGAGGCCAACTCGCCAGGAATGTTGTCAAATATTACCGCCGAGATGATAGGTTGGGTTAGGTTAGGTTATATTACGTTCTTGATGTATATAAAGGTCCCACGCAGACGTAGAGGCCAACTCGCAAGGAATGTTGCCAAATATTACCGCCGAGATGATAGGTTGGATTAGGTTAGGTTATATTAAGTTATTGATGTATATGAAGATCCCACGGAGACGCAGAGGCCAACTCGCCAGGAATATTGTGAAATATTACCGCCGAGAGGTTAGGTTGTGTTATATTACGTTATTCATGTACATGAGGGGCCCACGGAGACGTAGAGGCCAACAAGCCAGGAATATTGCCAAATATTACCGCCGAGATAATAGGTTGGGTTAGGTTAGGTTATATTTCGTTATTGATGTATATGAAGGTCCCACGTAGACGTAGATGGCAACTCGCCGGGAATGCTGTCAAATAATAGCGCCGAGAGGTTAGGTTGGGTCAGGTTAGGTTATATTACGTTATTGATGTATATAAAGGTCCCACGGAGACGTAGAAGCCAACTCGCCAGGAATGTTGACAAATATTACCTCCGCGATGTTAGATTGGGTTAGGTTAGGTTAGATTACGTTATTGACGTATATAAAGGTCCCACGGAGACGTAGAGGCCAACAAGCCAGGAATGTTGCCAAATATTACCGCCGAGATGATAGGTTGTGTTAGGTTTGGTTATATTTCGTTATTGATGTATATGAAGGTCCCATGGAGACGTAGAGTCCAACTCGCCAGGAATGTTGTCAAATATTACAGCCGCGATGTTAGATTGGGTTACGTTAGGTTATATTACGTTATTGATGTATATAAAGGTCCCACGGAGACGCAGAGGCCAACTCGCCAGGTATGTGGTCAAATATTACCGCCGAGATGATAGGTTGTGTTAGGTTTGGTTATATTTCGTTATTGCTGTATATGAAGGTCCCACGGAGACGTAGAGTCCAACTCGCCAGGAATGTTGTCAAATATTACAGCCGCGATGTTAGATTGGGTTACGTTAGGTTATATTACGTTATTGATGTATATAAAGGTCCCACGGAGACGTAGAGGCCAACAAGCCAGGAATGTTGCCAAATATTACCGCCGAAATGTTAGGTTGGGTTAGGTTAGGTTATATTACGTTATTGATGTATATAAAGGTCCCACGGAGACGTAGAAGCCAACTCGCCAGGATTGTTGCCAAATATTACCGCCGAGATGTTAGATTGTGTTAGGTTAGGTTAGATTACGTTATTGACGTATATAAAGGTTCCACGGAGACGGAGAGGCCAACATGCCAGGAATGTTGGTCAAATATTACAGCCGCGGTGTTAGATTGGGGTAGGTTATGTTACATTACGTTATTGTTGTATATAAAGGTCCCACGGAGACGTAGAGGCCAACTCGCCAGGAATGTTGTCAAATATTACCGCCGAGATGATAGGTTGGGTTAGGTTAGGTTATATTACGTTCTTGATGTATATAAAGGTCCCACGCAGACGTAGAGGCCAACTCGCCAGGAATGTTGCCAAATATTACCGCCGAGATGATAGGTTGGATTAGGTTAGGTTATATTAAGTTATTGATGTATATGAAGATCCCACGGAGACGCAGAGGCCAACTCGCCAGGAATATTGTGAACTATTACCGCCGAGAGGTTAGGTTGTGTTATATTACGTTATTGATGTACATGTGGGGCCCACGGAGACGTAGAGGCCAACAAGCCAGGAATATTGCCAAATATTACCGCCGAGATAATAGGTTGGGTTAGGTTAGGTTATATTTCGTTATTGATGTATATGAAGGTCCCACGGAGACGTAGATGCCAACTCGCCGGGAATGCTGTCAAATAATAGCGCCGAGAGGTTAGGTTGGGTCAGGTTAGGTTATATTACGTTATTGATGTATATAAAGGTCCCACGGAGACGTAGAAGCCAACTCGCCAGGAATGTTGACAAATATTACCTCCGCGATGTTAGATTGGGTTAGGTTAGGTTAGATTACGTTATTGACGTATATAAAGGTCCCACGGAGACGTAGAGGCCAACAAGCCAGGAATGTTGCCAAATATTACCGCCGAGATGATAGGTTGTGTTAGGTTTGGTTATATTTCGTTATTGATGTATATGAAGGTCCCATGGAGACGTAGAGTCCAACTCGCCAGGAATGTTGTCAAATATTACAGCCGCGATGTTAGATTGGGTTACGTTAGGTTATATTACGTTATTGATGTATATAAAGGTCCCACGGAGACGTAGAGGCCAACTCGCCAGGAATGTTGTCAAATATTACAGCCGCGATGTTAGATTGGGTTAGGTTAGGTTATGTTACGTTATTGTTGTATATAAAGGTCCCACGGAGACGTAGAGGCCAACTCGCCAGGAATGTCGTCAAATATTACCGCCGAGATGATAGGTTGGGTTAGGTTAGGTTATATTACGTTATTGATGTACATGAAGGACCCACGTAGACGTAGGGGCCAACTCGTCAGGAATATTGTCAAATATTACCGCCGAGATGATAGGTTGGATTAGGTTAGGTTATATTACGTTATTGATGTATATAAAGGTCCCACGGAGACGTAGAGGCCAACTCGCCAGGAATGTTGTCAAATATTACCGACGAAATGTTAGGTTGGGTTAGGTTAGGTTATATTACGTTATTGATGTATATAAAGGTCCCACGGAGACGTAGAGGCCAACTCGCCAGGAATGTTGTCAAATATTACCGACGAAATGTTAGGTTGGGTTAGGTTAGGTTATATTACGTTCTTGATGTATATAAAGGTCCCACGCAGACGTAGAGGCCAACCCGCCAGGAATGTTGTCAAATATTACCGCCGAGTTGATATGTTGGGTTAGGTTAGGTTATATTACGTTATTCATGTATATGAAGGTCCACGGAGACGTAGAGGCCAACAAGCCAAGAGTGTTGCCAAATATTACCGCCGACTTGTTAGGTTGGGTTAGGTTAGGTTAAATTACGTTGTTGTTATATATAAAGGTCCCACGGAGACGTAGAGGCCAACTCGCCAGGAATGTTGTCAAATATTACCGCCGAGATGATAGGTTGGGTTAGGTTAGGTTATATTACGTTATTGATGTATATGAAGGACCCACGTAGACGTAGGGGCCAACTCGTCAGGAATATTGTCAAATATTACCGCCGAGATGATAGGTTGAATTAGGTTAGTTTATATTACGTTATTGATGTATATAAAGGTCCCACGGAGACGTAGATGCCAAAAAGCAAGGAATGTTTCCAAACATTACCGCCGAAATGTTAGATTGGGTTAGGTTAGGTTATGTTACGTTATTGATGTATATAAAGGTCCCACGGAGACGTAGATGCCAACTCGCCGGGAATGCTGTCAAATAATAGCGCCGAGAGGTTAGCTTGGGTCAGGTTAGGTTATATTACGTTATTGATGTATATAAAGGTCCCACGGAGACGTAGAAGCCAACTCGCCAGGAATGTTGACAAATATTACCTCCGCGATGTTAGATTGGGTTAGGTTAGGTTAGATTACGTTATTGACGTATATAAAGGTCCCACGGAGACGTAGAGGCCAACAAGCCAGGAATGTTGGTCAAATATTACAGCCGCGATGTTAGATTGGGTTAGGTTAGGTTAGATTACGTTATTGACGTATATAAAGGTCCCACGGAGACGGAGAGGCCAACATGCCAGGAATGTTGGTCAAATATTACAGCCGCGATGTTAGATTGGGGTAGGTTATGTTACATTACGTTATTGTTGTATATAAAGGTCCCACGGAGACGTAGAGGCCAACTCGCCAGGAATGTTGTCAAATATTACCGCCGAGATGATAGGTTGGGTTAGGTTAGGTTATATTACATTCTTGATGTATATAAAGGTCCCACGCAGACGTAGAGGCCAACTCGCCAGGAATGTCGTCAAATATTTCCGCCGAGATGATAGGTTGGATTAGGTTAGGTTATATTACGTTATTGATGTACATAAAGGTCCCACGGAGACGTAGAGGCCAACAAGCCAGGAATGTTGCCAAATATTACCGCCGAAATGTTAGGTTGGGTTAGGTTAGGTTATATTACGTTATTGAGGTTTATGAAGGACCCACGTAGACGTAGGGGCCAACTCGCCAGGAATATTGTCAAATATTACCGCCGAGATGATAAGTTGGGTTAGGTTAGGTTATATTACGTTATTGATGTATATAAAGGTCCCATGGAGACGTAGAGGCCAACAAGCCAGGAATGTTGCCAAATATTACCGCCGAGATGATAGGTTGGGTTAGGTTAGGTTATATTTCGTTATTGATGTATATGAAGGTCCCACGGAGACGTAGAGGCCAACTCGCCAGGAATGTTGTCAAATATTACCGCCGAGATGATAGGTTGGGTTAGGTTAGGTTATATTACGTTCTTGATGTATATAAAGGTCCCACGCAGACGTAGAGGCCAACCCGCCAGGAATGTTGTCAAATATTACCGCCGAGTTGATATGTTGGGTTAGGTTAGGTTATATTACGTTATTCATGTATATGAAGGTCCACGGAGACGTAGAGGCCAACAAGCCAAGAGTGTTGCCAAATTTTACCGCCGACTTGTTAGGTTGGGTTAGGTTAGGTTAAATTACGTTATTGATGTATATGAAGGACCCACGTAGACGTAGATGCCAACTCGCCGGGAATGCTGTCAAATAATAGCGCCGAGAGGTTAGGTTGGGTCAGGTTAGGTTATATTACGTTATTGATGTATATAAAGGTCCCACGGAGACGTAGAAGCCAACTCGCCAGGAATGTTGACAAATATTTCCGCCGAGATGATAGGTTGGATTAGGTTAGGTTATATTACGTTATTGATGTACATAAAGGTCCCACGGAGACGTAGAGGCCAACAAGCCAGGAATGTTGCCAAATATTACCGCCGAAATGTTAGGTTGGGTTAGGTTAGGTTATATTACGTTATTGAGGTTTATGAAGGACCCACGTAGACGTAGGGGCCAACTCGCCAGGAATATTGTCAAATATTACCGCCGAGATGATAAGTTGGGTTAGGTTAGATTATATTACGTTATTGATGTATATAAAGGTCCCACGGAGACGTAGATGCCAAAAAGCAAGGAATGTTTCCAAACATTACCGCCGAAATGTTAGATTGGGTTAGGTTAGGTTATATTACGTTATTGTTGTATATAAAGGTCCCACGGAGACGTAGAGGCCAACTCGCCAGGAATGTTGTCAAATATTACCGACGAAATGTTAGGTTGGGTTAGGTTAGGTTATATTACGTTCTTGATGTATATAAAGGTCCCACGCAGACGTAGAGGCCAACCCGCCAGGAATGTTGTCAAATGTTACCGCCGAGATGATAGGTTGGTTTAGGTTAGGTTATATTACGTTATTGATGTATATAAAGGTCACACGGAGACGTAGAGGCCAACAAGCCAGGAATGTTGCCAAATATTACCGCCGAGATGTGAGGTTGGGTTAGGTTATGTTATATTACGTTATTGATGTATATGAAGGACCCACGTAGACGTAGGAGCCAACTCGTCAGGAATATAGTCAAATATTACCGCCGAGATGATAGGTTGGATTAGGTTAGGTTATATTACGTTATTGATGTACATAAAGGTCCCACGGAGACGTAGAGGTCAACAAGCCAGGAATGTTGCCAAATATTACCGCCGAAATGTTAGGTTGGGTTAGGTTAGGTTATATTACGTTATTGAGGTTTATGAAGGACCCACGTAGACGTAGGGGCCAACTCGCCAGGAATATTGTCAAATATTACCGCCGAGATGATAAGTTGGGTTAGGTTAGGTTATATTACGTTATTGATGTATATAAAGGTCCCATGGAGACGTAGAGGCCAACAAGCCAGGAATGTTGCCAAATATTACCGCCGAGATGATAGGTTGGGTTAGGTTAGGTTATATTTCGTTATTGATGTATATGAAGGTCCCACGGAGACGTAGAGGCCAACTCGCCAGGAATGTTGTCAAATATTCCCGCCGAGATGATAGGTTGGGTTAGGTTAGGTTATATTACGTTCTTGATGTATATAAAGGTCCCACGCAGACGTGGAGGCCAACTCGCCAGGAATGTTGTCAAATATTACCGCCGAGCTGATATGTTGGGTTAGGTTAGGTTATATTACGTTATTCATGTATATGAAGGTCCACGGAGACGTAGAGGCCAACAAGCCAAGAGTGTTGCCAAATATTACCGCCGACTTGTTAGGTTGGGTTAGGTTAGGTTATATTACGTTATTGTTGTATATAAAGGTCCCACGGAGACGTAGAGGCCAACTCGCCAGGAATGTCGTCAAATATTACCGCCGAGATGATAGGTTGGGTTAGGTTAGGTTATATTACGTTATTGATGTATATGAAGGACCCACGTAGACGTAGGGGCCAACTCGTCAGGAATATTGTCAAATATTACCGCCGAGATGATAGGTTGGATTAGGTTAGTTTATATTACGTTATTGATGTATATAAAGGTCCCACGGAGACGTAGATGCCAAAAAGCAAGGAATGTTTCCAAACATTACCGCCGAAATGTTAGATTGGGTTAGGTTAGGTTATGTTACGTTATTGATGTATATAAAGGTCCCACGGAGACGTAGAGGCCAACTCGTCAGGAATATTGTCAAATATTACCGCCGAGATGATAGGTTGGATTAGGTTAGGTTATATTAAGTTGTTGATGTATATAAAGATCCCACGGAGACGCAGAGGCCAACTCGCCAGGAATATTGTGAAATATTACCGCCGAGAGGTTAGGTTGTGTTATATTACGTTATTGATGTACATGAGGGGCCCACGGAGACGTAGATGCCAACAAGCCAGGAATATTGCCAAATATTACCGCCGAGATAATAGGTTGGGTTAGGTTAGGTTATATTTCGTTATTGATGTATATGAAGGTCCCACGGAGACGTAGATGCCAACTCGCCGGGAATGCTGTCAAATAATAGCGCCGAGAGGTTAGGTTGGGTCAGGTTAGGTTATATTACGTTATTGATGTATATAAAGGTCCCACGGAGACGTAGAAGCCAACTCGCCAGGAATGTTGACAAATATTTCCGCCGAGATGATAGGTTGGATTAGGTTAGGTTATATTACGTTATTGATGTACATAAAGGTCCCACGGAGACGTAGAGGCCAACAAGCCAGGAATGTTGCCAAATATTACCGCCGAAATGTTAGGTTGGGTTAGGTTAGGTTATATTACGTTATTGAGGTTTATGAAGGACCCACGTAGACGTAGGGGCCAACTCGCCAGGAATATTGTCAAATATTACCGCCGAGATGATAAGTTGGGTTAGGTTAGTTTATATTACGTTATTGATGTATATAAAGGTCCCACGGAGACGTAGATGCCAAAAAGCAAGGAATGTTTCCAAACATTACCGCCGAAATGTTAGATTGGGTTAGGTTAGGTTATATTACGTTATTGTTGTATATAAAGGTCCCACGGAGACGTAGAGGCCAACTCGCCAGGAATGTTGTCAAATATTACCGACGAAATGTTAGGTTGGGTTAGGTTAGGTTATATTACGTTCTTGATGTATATAAAGGTCCCACGCAGACGTAGAGGCCAACCCGCCAGGAATGTTGTCAAATATTACCGCCGAGATGATAGGTTGGGTTAGGTTAGGTTATATTACGTTATTGATGTATATAAAGGTCACACGGAGACGTAGAGGCCAACAAGCCAGGAATGTTGCCAAATATTACCGCCGAGATGTGAGGTTGGGTTAGGTTATGTTATATTACGTTATTGATGTATATGAAGGACCCACGTAGACGTAGGAGCCAACTCGTCAGGAATATAGTCAAATATTACCGCCGAGATGATAGGTTGGATTAGGTTAGGTTATATTACGTTATTGATGTACATAAAGGTCCCACGGAGACGTAGAGGCCAACAAGCCAGGAATGTTGCCAAATATTACCGCCGAAATGTTAGGTTGGGTTAGGTTAGGTTATATTACGTTATTGAGGTTTATGAAGGACCCACGTAGACGTAGGGGCCAACTCGCCAGGAATATTGTCAAATATTACCGCCGAGATGATAAGTTGGGTTAGGTTAGGTTATATTACGTTATTGATGTATATAAAGGTCCCATGGAGACGTAGAGGCCAACAAGCCAGGAATGTTGCCAAATATTACCGCCGAGATGATAGGTTGGGTTAGGTTAGGTTATATTTCGTTATTGATGTATATGAAGGTCCCACGGAGACGTAGAGGCCAACTCGCCAGGAATGTTGTCAAATATTCCCGCCGAGATGATAGATTGGGTTAGGTTAGGTTATGTTACGTTATTGTTGTATATAAAGGTCCCACGGAGACGTAGAGGCCAACTCGCCAGGAATGTCGTCAAATATTACCGCCGAGATGATAGGTTGGGTTAGGTTAGGTTATATTACGTTATTGATGTACATGAAGGACCCACGTAGACGTAGGGGCCAACTCGTCAGGAATATTGTCAAATATTACCGCCGAGATGATAGGTTGGATTAGGTTAGGTTATATTACGTTATTGATGTATATAAAGGTCCCACGGAGACGTAGAGGCCAACAACCCAGGAATGTTGCCAAATATTACCGCCGACTTGTTAGGTTGGGTTAGGTTAGGTTATATTACGTTATTGATGTATATGAAGGTCCCACGGAGACGTAGAGGCCAACATGCCAGGAATGGTGTCAAATATTACAGCCGCGATGTTAGATTGGGTTAGGTTAAGTTATATTACGTTCTTGATGTATATAAAGGTCCCACGCAGACGTAGAGGCCAACCCGCCACGAATGTTGTCAAATATTACCGCCGAGATGATAGGTTGGGTTAGGTTAGGTTATATTTCGTTATTGATGTATATGAAGGTCCCACGGAGACGTAGAGGCCAACTCGCCAGGAATGTTGTCAAATATTACCGCCGAGATGATAGGTTGGGTTAGGTTAGGTTATATTACGTTCTTGATGTATATAAAGGTCCCACGGAGACGTAGAGGCCAACTCGCCAGGAATGTTGTCAGATATTACAGCCGCGATGTTAGATTGGGTTAGGTTAGGTTATATTACGTTATTGTTGTATATAAATGTCCCACGGAGACGTAGAGGCCAACTCGCCAGGAATGTTGTCAAATATTACCGCCGAGATGATAGGTTGGGTTAGGTTAGGTTATATTACGTTATTGATGTATATGAAGGACCCACGTAGACGTAGGGGCCAACTCGTCAGGAATATTGTGAAATGTTACCGCCGAGATGATAGGTTGGGTTAGGTTAGGTTATGTTACGTTATTGATGTATATAAAGGTCCCACGGAGACGTAGAGGCCAACAAGCCAGGAATGTTGCCAAATATTACCGCCGAGATGATAGGTTGGGTTAGGTTAGGTTATATTTCGTTATTGATGTATATGAAGGTCCCACGGAGACGCAGAGTCCAACTCGTCTGGAATATTGTCAAATATTACCGCCGAGATGATAGGTTGGATTAGGTTAGGTTATATTAAGTTATTGATGTATATGAAGGTCCCACGGAGACGTAGAGTCCAACTCGCCAGGAATGTTGTCAAATATTACAGCCGCGATTGCAGATTGGGTTACGTTAGGTTATATTACGTTATTGATGTATATAAAGGTCCCACGGAGACGTAGAGGCCAACTCGCCAGGAATGTTGTCATATATTACCGCCGAGATGATAGGTTGGGTTAGGTTAGGTTATATTTCGTTATTGATGTATATGAAGGTCCCACGGAGACGTAGAGGCCCACTCGCCAGGAATGTTGTCAAATATTACAGCCGCGATGTTAGATTGGGTTACGTTAGGTTATATTACGTTATTGATGTATATAAAGGTCCCACGGAGACGTAGAGGCCAACTCGCCAGGAATGTTGTCAAATATTACCGCCGAGATGATATGTTGGGTTAGGTTAGGTTATATTACGTTATTGAGGTTTATGAAGGACCCACGTAGACGTAGGGGCCAACTCGCCAGGAATATTGTCAAATATTACCGCCGAGAAGATAGGTTGGGTTAGGTTAGGTTATATTTCGTTATTGATGTATATGAAGGTCCCACGGAGACGCAGAGGCCAACTCGCCAGGTATGTGGTCAAATATTACCGCCGAGATGATAGGTTGTGTTAGGTTTGGTTATATTTCGTTATTGCTGTATATGAAGGTCCCACGGAGACGTAGAGGCCAACATGCCAGGAATGGTGTCAAATATTACAGCCGCGATGTTAGATTGGGTTAGGTTAAGTTATATTACGTTCTTGATGTATATAAAGGTCCCACGCAGACGTAGAGGCCAACCCGCCACGAATGTTGTCAAATATTACCGCCGAGATGATAGGTTGGGTTAGGTTAGGTTATATTTCGTTATTGATGTATATGAAGGTCCCACGGAGACGTAGATGCCAACTCGCCACGAATGTTGTCAAACATTACCGCCGAGATGATAGGTTGGGTTAGGTTAGGTTATATTTCGTTATTGATGTATATGAAGGTCCCACGGAGACGTAGAGGCCAACTCGCCAGGAATGTAGGTCAAATATTACAGCCGCGATGTTAGATTGGGTTAGGTTAGGTTATATTACGTTATTGTTGTATATAAAGGTCCCACGGAGACGTAGAGGCCAACTCGCCAGGAATGTCGTCAAATATTACCGGCGAGATGATAGGTTGGGTTAGGTTAGGTTATATTACGTTATTGATGTATATGAAGGACCCACGTAGACGTAGGGGCCAACTCGTCAGGAATATTGTCAAATATTACCGCCGAGATGATAGGTTGGATTAGGTTAGGTTATATTACGTTATTGATGTATATAAAGGTCCCACGGAGACGTAGAGGCCAACAAGCCAGGAATGTTGCCAAATATTACCGCCGAAATGTTAGGTTGGGTTAGGTTAGGTTATATTACGTTATTGAGGTTTATGAAGGGCCCACGTAGACGTAGGGGCCAACTCGCCAGGAATATTGTCAAATGTTACCGCCGAGATGATAAGTTGGGTTAGGTTAGGTTATATTACGTTATTGATGTATATAAAGGTCCCATGGAGGCGTAGAGGCCAACAAGCCAGGAATGTTGCCAAATATTACCGCCGAGATGATAGGTTGGGTTAGGTTAGGTTATATTTCGTTATTGATGTATATGAAGGTCCCACGGAGACGCAGAGGCCAAGTCGCCAGGTATGTGGTCAAATATTACCGCCGAGATGATATGTTGTGTTAGGTTTGGTTATATTTCGTTATTGTATGTATATGAAGGTCCCACGGAGACGTAGAGGCCAGCTCGCCAGGAATGTTGTCAAATATTAACGCCGAGATGATACGTTGGTTTAGGTTAGGTTATATTTCGTTATTGATCTATATGAAGGTCCCACGGAGACGTAGAGGCCAACATGCCAGGAATGGTGTCAAATATTACAGCCGCGATGTTAGATTGGGTTAGGTTAAGTTATATTACGTTCTTGATGTATATAAAGGTCCCACGCAGACGTAGAGGCCAACCCGCCACGAATGTTGTCAAATATTACCGCCGAGATGATAGGTTGGGTTAGGTTAGGTTATATTTCGTTATTGATGTATATGAAGGTTCCACGGAGACGCAGAGGCCAACTCGCCAGGAATGTAGGTCAAATATTACCGCCGAGATGATAGGTTGGGTTAGGTTAGGTTATATTACGTTATTGATGTATATGAAGGTCCACGGAGACGTAGAGCCAACATGCCAGGAATGTTGTCAAATATTACAGCCGCGATGTTAGATTGGGCTAGGTTAGGTTATATTACGTTATTGATGTATATAAAGGTCCCACGGAGACGTAGAGGCCAACTCGTCAGGAATATTGTCAAATATTACCGCCGAGATGATAGGTTGGATTAGGTTAGGTTATATTAAGTTATTGATGTATATGAAGGTCCCACGGAGACGTAGAGTCCAACTCGCCAGGAATGTTGTCAAATATTACAGCCGCGATTGCAGATTGGGTTGCGTTAGGTTATATTACGTTATTGATGTATATAAAGGTCCTACGGAGACGTAGAGGCCAACATGCCAGGAATGTTGTCAAATATTACAGCCGCGATGTTAGATTGGGTTAGGTTAGGTTATATTACGTTATTGATGTATATAAAGATCCCACGGAGACGTAGATGCCTACTCGCCAGGAATGTGGTCAAATATTAGTGCCGAGATGTTAGGTTGGTTTAGGTTAGGTTGTATTACGTCATAGACGTATACAGTGTTCCCACGGAGAAGTAGGGCCCGACAATCAAGGAATGTGGTTAAATGGTACCCCGAGAGGTTAGGTTGGGTTAGGTTACGTTATATTAGGTTATTGATGTACATGAGGGTCCCAAGGAGACGTAGAGGCCAACAAGCCATGAATGTTGCCAAATATTACCGCCGAGATGTTAGGTTGGGTTAGGTTAGGTTATATTACGTTCTTGATGCATATAAAGGTCCCACGCAGACGTAGAGGCCAACCCGCCAGGAATGTTGTCAAATATTACCGCCGAGATGATAGGTTGGGTTAGGTTAGGTTATATTACGTTATTGATGTATATAAAGGTCCCACGGAAACGTAGAGGCCAACTCGCCAGGAATGTTGTCAAATATTACCGCCGAGATGTTAGGTTGGGTTAGGTTAGGTTATATTACGTTCTTGATGCATATAAAGGTCCAACGCAGACGTAGAGGCCAACTCGCCAGGAATGTTGTCAAATATTACCGCCGAGATGATAGGTTGGGATAGGTTTGGTTATATTTCGTTATTGATGTATATGATGGTCCCACGGAGACGTAGAGGCCAACATGCCAGGAATGTTGTCAAATATTACAGCCGCGATGATAGATTGGGTTAGGTTATGTTATCTTACGTTATTGATGTATATAAAGGTCACACGGAGACGTAGAGGTCAACTTGCCTGGAATGTTATCAAATATTACCGCCGAGATGTTAGATTGGGTTAGGTTAGGTTATATTACGTTATTGATGTATATAAAGATCCCACGGAGATGTAGATGCCTACTCGCGAGGAATGTGGTCAAATATTAGTGCCGAGATGTTAGGTTGGTTTAGGTTAGGTTGTATTACGTTATTGATGTACATGAGGGTCCCAAGGAGACGTAGAGACCAACAAGCCATGAATGTTGCCAAATATTACCGCCGAGATGTTAGGTTGGGTTAGGTTAGGTTATATTACGTTCTTGATGTACATAAAGGTTCCACGCAGACGTAGAGGCCAACCCGCCAGGAATGTTGTCAAATATTAACGCCGAGATGATCGGTTGGGCTAGGCTTGCTTATATTACGTTATTGATGTATATGAAGGACCCACGTAGACGTAGGGGCCATCTCGTCAGGAATATTGTCAAATATTACCGCCGAGATGATAGGTTGGATTAGGTTAGGTTATATTACGTTATTGATGTATATAAAGGTCCCACGGAGGCGTAGAGGCCAACTCGCCAGGTATGTGGTCAAATATTACCGCCGAGATGATAGGTTGGGATAGGTTTGGTTATATTTCGTTATTGATGTATATGATGGTCCCACGGAGACGTAGAGGCCAACATGCCAGGAATGTTGTCAAATATTAACGCCGAGATGATCGGTTGGGCTAGGCTTGCTTATATTACGTTATTGATGTATATGAAGGACCCACGTAGACGTAGGGGCCAACTCGTCAGGAATATTGTCAAATATTACCGCCGAGATGATAGGTTGGGTTAGGTTAGGTTATGTTACGTTATTGATGTATATAAAGGTCCCACGGAGACGTAGAGGCCAACTCGTCAGGAATATTGTCAAATATTACCGCCGAGATGATAGGTTGGATTCGGTTAGGTTATATTAAGTTATTGATGTATATGAAGGTCCCACGGAGACGTAGAGTCCAACTCGCCAGGAATGTTGTCAAATATTACAGCCGCGATTGCAGATTGGGTTACGTTAGGTTATATTACGTTATTGATGTATATAAAGGTCCTACGGAGACGTAGAGGCCAACATGCCAGGAATGTTGTCAAATATTACAGCCGCGATGTTAGATTGGGTTAGGTTAGGTTATATTACGTTATTGATGTATATAAAGATCCCACGGATACGTAGATGCCTACTCGCCAGGAATGTGGTCAAATATTAGTGCCGAGATGTTAGGTTGGTTTAGGTTAGGTTGTATTACGTCATAGACGTATACAGTGTTCCCACGGAGAAGTAGGGCCCGACAATCAAGGAATGTGGTTAAATGGTACCCCGAGAGGTTAGGTTGGGTTAGGTTACGTTATATTAGGTTATTGATGTACATGAGGGTCCCAAGGAGACGTAGAGGCCAACAAGCCATGAATGTTGCCAAATATTACCGCCGAGATGTTAGGTTGGGTTAGGTTAGGTTATATTACGTTCTTGATGTATATAAAGGACCCACGCAGACGTAGAGGCCAACCCGCCAGTAATGTTGACAAATATTACCGCCGAGATGATAGGTTGGGTTAGGTTAGGTTATATTACGTTATTGAGGTTTATGAAGGACCCACGTAGACGTAGGGGCCAACTCGCCAGGAATATTGTCAAATATTACCGCCGAGATGATAGGTTGGGTTAGGTTAAGTTATATTACGTTATTGATGTATATAAAGGTCCCACGGAAACGTAGAGGCCAACATGCCAGGGATGTTGTCAAATATTACAGCCGCGATGTTAGATTGGGTTAGGTTAGGTTATATTACGTTATTGATGTATATAAAGGTCACACGGAGACTTAGAGGTCAACTTGCCTGGAATGTTATCAAATATTACCGCCGAGATGTTAGGTTGGGTTAGGTTAGGTTATATTACGTTCTTGATGCATATACAGGTCCCACGCAGACGTAGAGGCCAACAAGACAGGAGTGTTGCCAAATATTACCGCCGAGATGATAGGTTGGGTTAGATTAGGTTATAATACGTTATTAATGCATATAAAGGTCCCACGCCGACGTAGAGGCCAACCCGCCAGGAATGTTGTCAAATATTACCGCCGAGATGATAGGTTGGGTTAGGTTAGGTTATATTACGTTATTGATGTATATAAAGGTCCCACGGAGACGTAGAGGCCAACTCGTCAGCAATATTGTCAAATATAACCGCCGAGATGATAGGTTGGGTTAGGTTTGGTTATATTTCGTTATTGATGTATATGAAGGTTCCACGGAGACGTAGAGTCCAAATCGCCAGGAATGTTGTCAAATATTACAGCCGCGATGTTAGATTGGGTTAGGTTAGGTTATATTACGTTATTGATGTATATAAAGATCCCACGGAGACGTAGATGCCTACTCGCCAGGAATGTGGTCAAATATTAGTGCCGAGATGTTAGGTTGGTTTAGGTTAGGTTGTATTACGTCATAGACGTATACAGTGTTCCCACGGAGAAGTAGGGCCCGACAATCAAGGAATGTGGTTAAATGGTACCCCGAGAGGTTAGGTTGGGTTAGGTTACGTTATATTAGGTTATTGATGTACATGAGGGTCCCAAGGAGACGTAGAGGCCAACAAGCCATGAATGTTGCCAAATATTACCGCCGAGATGATAGGTTGGGTTAGGTTAGGTTATATTACGTTCTTGATGTATATAAAGGACCCACGCAGACGTAGAGGCCAACCCGCCAGGAATGTTGTCAAATATTACCGCCGAGATGATAGGTTGGGTTAGGTTAGGTTATATTACGTTATTGAGGTTTATGAAGGACCCACGTAGACGTAGGGGCCAACTCGCCAGGGATATTGTCAAATATTACCGCCGAGATGATAGGTTGGGTTAGGTTCGGTTATATTACGTTATTGATGTATATAAAGGTCCCATGGAGACGTAGAGGCCAACAAGCCAGGAATGTTGCCAAATATTACCGCCGAGATGATAGGTTGGGTTAGGTTAGGTTATATTACGTTATTGATGTATATAAAGGTCCCACGGAAACGTAGAGGCCAACATGCCAGGGATGTTGTCAAATATTACAGCCGCGATGTTAGATTGGGTTAGGTTAGGTTATATTACCTTATTGATGTATATGAAGGTCCTACGGAGACGTAGAGGCCAACATGCCAGGAATGTTGTCAAATATTACAGCCGCGATGTTAGATTGGGTTAGGTTATGTTATCTTACGTTATTGATGTATATAAAGGTCACACGGAGACGTAGAGGTCAACTTGCCTGGAATGTTATCAAATATTACCGCCGAGATGTTAGGTTGGGTTAGGTTAGGTTATATTACGTTCTTGATGCATATAAAGGTCCCACGCAGACGTAGAGGCCAACAAGCCAGGAGTGTTGCCAAATATTACCGCCGAGATGATAGGTTGGGTTAGGTTAGGTTATATTACGTTCTTGATGTATATAAAGGTTCCACGCAGACGTAGAGGCCAACCCGCCAGGAATGTTGTCAAATATTAACGCCGAGATGATCGGTTGGGCTAGGCTTGCTTATATTACGTTATTGATGTATATGAAGGACCCACGTAGACGTAGGGGCCATCTCGTCAGGAATATTGTCAAATATTACCGCCGAGATGATAGGTTGGATTAGGTTAGGTTATATTACGTTATTGATGTATATAAAGGTCCCACGGAGGCGTAGAGGCCATCTCGTCAGAAATATTGTCAAATATTACCGCCGAGATGATAGGTTGGATTAGGTTAGGTTATATTACGTTATTGATGTATATAAAGGTCCCACGGAGGCGTAGAGGCCAACTCGCCAGGTATGTGGTCAAATATTACCGCCGAGATGATAGGTTGGGATAGGTTCGGTTATATTTCGTTATTGATGTATATGATGGTCCCACGGAGACGTAGAGGCCAACATGCCAGGAATGTTGTCAAATATTACAGCCGCGATGATAGATTGGGTTAGGTTAGGTTATTTTACGTTTTGATGTATATAAAGGTCCAACGGAGGCGTAGAGGTCAACTCGCCAGGAATGTTGTCAAATATTACCGCCGAGATGTTAGGTTGGGTTAGGTTAGGTTATATTACGTTATTGATGCATATAAAGGTCCAACGCAGACGTAGAGGCCAACTCGCCAGGAATGTTGTCAAATATTACCGCCGAGATGATAGGTTGGGTTAGGTTAGGTTATATTACGTTATTGATGTATATAAAGGTCCCACGGAAACGTAGAGGCCAACATGCCAGGGATGTTGTCAAATATTACAGCCGCGATGTTAGATTGGGTTAGGTTAGGTTATATTACGTTATTGATGTATATAAAGGTCACACGGAGACTTAGAGGTCAACTTGCCTGGAATGTTATCAAATATTACCGCCGAGATGTTAGGTTGGGTTAGGTTAGGTTATATTACGTTCTTGATGCATATACAGGTCCCACGCAGACGTAGAGGCCAACAAGACAGGAGTGTTGCCAAATATTACCGCCGAGATGATAGGTTGGGTTAGATTAGGTTATAATACGTTATTAATGCATATAAAGGTCCCACGCCGACGTAGAGGCCAACCCGCCAGGAATGTTGTCAAATATTACCGCCGAGATGATAGGTTGGGTTAGGTTAGGTTATAGTACGTTATTGATGTATATAAAGGTCCCACGGAGACGTAGAGGCCAACAAGCCAGGAATGTTGCCAAATATTACCGCCGAGATGATAGGTTGGGTTAGGTTAGGTTATATTTCGTTATTGATGTATATGAAGGTCCCACGGAGACGTAGAGGCCCACTCGCCAGGAATGTAAGTCAAATATTACAGCCGCGATGTTAGATTGGGTTAGGTTAGGTTATATTACGTTATTGATGTATATAAAGGTCCCACGGAGACGCAGAGGCCAACTCGCCAGGTATGTGGTCAAATATTACCGCCGAGATGATAGGTTGTGTTAGGTTTGGTTATATTTCGTTATTGCTGTATGTGAAGGTCCCACGGAGACGTAGAGTCCAACTCGCCAGGAATGTTGTCAAATATTACAGCCGCGATGTTAGATTGGGTTACGTTAGGTTATATTACGTTATTGATGTATATAAAGGTCCCACGGAGACGCAGAGGCCAACTCGCCAGGTATGTGGTCAAATATTACCGCCGAAATGATAGGTTGTGTTAGGTTTGTTCATATTTCGTTATTGCTGTATATGAAGGTCCCACGGAGGCGTAGATGCCAACTCGCCAGGAATGTTGTCAAATAATAGCGCCGAGAGGTTAGGTTGGGTCAGGTTAGGTTATATTACGTTATTGATGTATATGAAGGTCCCACGGAGACGTAGATACCAACTCGCCACGAATGTTGGCAAACATTACCGCCGAGATGATAGGTTGGGTTAGGTTAGGTTATATTTCGTTATTGATGTATATGAAGGTCCCACGGAGACGTAGAGGCCAACTCGCCAGGAATGTAGGTCAAATATTACAGCCGCGATGTTAGATTGGGTTAGGTTAGGTTATATTACGTTATTGTTGTATATAAAGGTCCCACGGAGACGTAGAGGCCAACTCGCCAGGAATGTCGTCAAATATTACCGCCGAGATGATAGGTTGGGTTAGGTTAGGTTATATTACGTTATTGATGTATATGAAGGACCCACGTAGACGTAGGGGCCAACTCGTCAGGAATATTGTCAAATATTACCGCCGAGATGATAGGTTGGATTAGGTTAGGTTATATTACGTTATTGATGTATATAAAGGTCCCACGGAGACGTAGAGGCCAACAAGCCAGGAATGTTGCCAAATATTACCGCCGAAATGTTAGGTTGGGTTAGGTTAGGTTATATTACGTTATTGAGGTTTATGAAGGGCCCACGTAGACGTAGGGGCCACCTCGCCAGGAATATTGTCAAATATTACCGCCGAGATGATAAGTTGGGTTAGGTTAGGTTATATTACGTTATTGATGTATATAAAGGTCCCATGGAGACGTAGAGGCCAACAAGCCAGGAATGTTGCCAAATATTACCGCCGAGATGATAGGTTGGGTTAGGTTAGGTTATATTTCGTTATTGATGTATATGAAGGTCCCACGGAGACGCAGAGGCCAACTCGCCAGGTATGTGGTCAAATATTACCGCCGAGATGATATGTTGTGTTAGGTTTGGTTATATTTCGTTATTGTATGTATATGAAGGTCCCACGGAGACGTAGAGGCCAGCTCGCCAGGAATGTTGTCAAATATTAACGCCGAGATGATACGTTGGTTTAGGTTAGGTTATATTTCGTTATTGATTTATATGAAGGTCCCACGGAGACGTAGAGGCCAACTCGCCAGGAATGTTGTCAAATATTACCGACGAAATGTTAGGTTGGGTTAGGTTAGGTTATATTACGTTCTTGATGTATATAAAGGTCCCACGCAGACGTAGAGGCCAACCCGCCAGGAATGTTGTCAAATATTACCGCCGAGATGATAGGTTGGGTTAGGTTAGGTTATATTTCGTTATTGATATATATGAAGGTCCCACGGAGACGTAGAGGCCAACTCGCCAGGAATGTTGTCAAATATTACAGCCGCGATGTTAGATTGGGTTAGGTTAGGTTATATTACGTTATTGTTGTATATAAATGTCCCACGGAGACGTAGAGGCCAACTCGCCAGGAATGTTGTCAAATATTACCGCCGAGATGATAGGTTGGGTTAGGTTAGGTTATATTACGTTATTGATGTATATGAAGGACCCACGTAGACGTAGGGGCCAACTCGTCAGGAATATTGTCAAATATTACCGCCGAGATGATAGGTTGGGTTAGGTTAGGTTATGTTACGTTATTGATGTATATAAAGGTCCCACGGAGACGTAGAGGCCAACTCGTCAGGAATATTGTCAAATATTACCGCCGAGATGATAGGTTGGATTAGGTTAGGTTATATTAAGTTATTGATGTATATGAAGGTCCCACGGAGACGTAGAGTCCAACTCGCCAGGAATGTTGTCAAATATTACAGCCGCGATTGCAGATTGGGTTACGTTAGGTTATATTACGTTATTGATGTATATAAAGGTCCTACGGAGACGTAGAGGCCAACATGCCAGGAATGTTGTCAAATATTACAGCCGCGATGTTAGATTGGGTTAGGTTAGGTTATATTACGTTATTGATGTATATAAAGATCCCACGGAGACGTAGATGCCTACTCGCCAGGAATGTGGTCAAATATTAGTGCCGAGATGTTAGGTTGGTTTAGGTTAGGTTGTATTACGTCATAGACGTATACAGTGTTCCCACGGAGAAGTAGGGCCCGACAATCAAGGAATGTGGTTAAATGGTACCCCGAGAGGTTAGGTTGGGTTAGGTTACGTTATATTAGGTTATTGATGTACATGAGGGTCCCAAGGAGACGTAGAGGCCAACAAGCCATGAATGTTGCCAAATATTACCGCCGAGATGTTAGGTTGGGTTAGGTTAGGTTATATTACGTTCTTGATGTATATAAAGGACCCACGCAGACGTAGAGGCCAACCCGCCAGGAATGTTGTCAAATATTACCGCCGAGATGATAGGTTGGGTTAGGTTAGGTTATATTACGTTATTGAGGTTTATGAAGGACCCACGTAGACGTAGGGGCCAACTCGCCAGGGATATTGTCAAATATTACCGCCGAGATGATAGGTTGGGTTAGGTTAAGTTATATTACGTTATTGATGTATATAAAGGTCCCAAGGAAACGTAGAGGCCAACAAGCCAGGAATGTTGCCAAATATTACCGCCGAGATGATAGGTTGTGTTAGGTTAGGTTATATTACGTTATTGAGGTTTATGAAGGACCCACGTAGACGTAGGGGCCAACTCGCCTGGAATGTTGTCAAATATTACCGCCGAGATGTTAGGTTGGGTTAGGTTAGGTTATATTACGTTATTGATGCATATAAAGGTCCAACGCAGACGTAGAGGCCAACTGGCCAGGAATGTTGTCAAATATTACCGCCGAGATGATAGGTTGGGTTAGGTTAGGTTATATTACGTTATTGATGTATATAAAGGTCCCACGGAAACGTAGAGGCCAACATGCCAGGGATGTTGTCAAATATTACAGCCGCGATGTTAGATTGGGTTAGGTTAGGTTATATTACCTTATTGACGTATATGAAGGTCCTACGGAGACGTAGAGGCCAACATGCCAGGAATGTTGTCAAATATTACAGCCGCGATGTTAGATTGGATTAGGTTAGGTTATATTACGTTATTGATGTATATAAAGGTCACACGGAGACGTAGAGGTCAACTTGCCTGGAATGTTATCAAATATTACCGCCGAGATGTTAGGTTGGGTTAGGTTAGGTTATATTACGTTCTTGATGCATATAAAGGTCCCACGCAGACGTAGAGGCCAACAAGCCAGGAGTGTTGCCAAATATTACCGCCGAGATGATAGGTTGGGTTAGGTTAGGTTATAATACGTTATTAATGCATATAAAGGTCCCACGCCGACGTAGAGGCCAACCCGCCAGGAATGTTGTCAAATATTACCGCCGAGATGATAGGTTGGGTTAGGTTACGTTATATTACGTTATTGATGTATATAAAGGTCCCACGGAGACGTAGAGGCCAACTCGTCAGCAATATTGTCAAATATAACCGCCGAGATGATAGGTTGGGTTAGGTTTGGTTATATTTCGTTATTGATGTATATGAAGGTCCCACGGAGACGTAGAGTCCAACTCGCCAGGAATGTTGTCAGATATTACAGCCGCGATGTTAGATTGGGTTAGGTTAGGTTATATTACGTTATTGATGTATATAAAGATCCCACGGAGATGTAGATGCCTACTCGCGAGGAATGTGGTCAAATATTAGTGCCGAGATGTTAGGTTGGTTTAGGTTAGGTTGTATTACGTTATTGATGTACATGAGGGTCCCAAGGAGACGTAGAGACCAACAAGCCATGAATGTTGCCAAATATTACCGCCGAGATGTTAGGTTGGGTTAGGTTAGGTTATATTACGTTCTTGATGTACATAAAGGTTCCACGCAGACGTAGAGGCCAACCCGCCAGGAATGTTGTCAAATATTAACGCCGAGATGATCGGTTGGGCTAGGCTTGCTTATATTACGTTATTGATGTATATGAAGGACCCACGTAGACGTAGGGGCCATCTCGTCAGGAATATTGTCAAATATTACCGCCGAGATGATAGGTTGGATTAGGTTAGGTTATATTACGTTATTGATGTATATAAAGGTCCCACGGAGGCGTAGAGGCCAACTCGCCAGGTATGTGGTCAAATATTACCGCCGAGATGATAGGTTGGGATAGGTTTGGTTATATTTCGTTATTGATGTATATGATGGTCCCACGGAGACGTAGAGGCCAACATGCCAGGAATGTTGTCAAATATTACAGCTGCGATGATAGATTGGGTTAGGTTAGGTTATTTTACGTTTTGATGTATATAAAGGTCCCACGGAGGCGTAGAGGCCAACTCGCCAGGAATGTTGTCAAATATTACCGCCGAGATGATAGGTTGGGTTAGGTTAGGTTATATTACGTTATTGATGTATATAAAGGTCCCACGGAGACGTAGAGGCCAACTCGTCAGCAATATTGTCAAATATAACCGCCGAGATGATAGGTTGGGTTAGGTTTGGTTATATTGCGTTATTGATGTATATGAAGGTCCCACGGAGACGTAGAGTCCAACTCGCCAGGAATGTTGTCAGATATTACAGCCGCGATGTTAGATTGGGTTAGGTTAGGTTATATTACGTTATTGATGTATATAAAGATCCCACGGAGATGTAGATGCCTACTCGCCAGGAATGTGGTCAAATATTAGTGCCGAGATGTTAGGTTGGTTTAGGTTAGGTTGTATAACGTCATAGACGTACACAGTGTTCCCACGGAGAAGTAGGGCCCGACAATCAAGGAATGCGGTTAAATGGTACCCCGAGAGGTTAGGTTGGGTTAGGTTACGTTATATTACGTTATTGATGTACATGAGGGTCCCAAGGAGACGTAGAGACCAACAAGCCATGAATGTTGCCAAATATTACCGCCGAGATGTTAGGTTGGGTTAGGTTAGGTTATATTACGTTCTTGATGTACATAAAGGTTCCACGCAGACGTAGAGGCCAACCCGCCAGGAATGTTGTCAAATATTAACGCCGAGATGATCGGTTGGGCTAGGCTTGCTTATATTACGTTATTGATGTATATGAAGGACCCACGTAGACGTAGGGGCCATCTCGTCAGGAATATTGTCAAATATTACCGCCGAGATGATAGGTTGGATTAGGTTAGGTTATATTACGTTATTGATGTATATAAAGGTCCCACGGAGGCGTAGAGGCCAACTCGCCAGGTATGTGGTCAAATATTACCGCCGAGATGATAGGTTGGGATAGGTTAGGTTATTTTACGTTTTGATGTATATAAAGGTCCCACGGAGGCGTAGAGGCCAACTCGCCAGGAATGTTGTCAAATATTACCGCCGAGATGTTAGGTTGGGTTAGGTTAGGTTATATTACGTTATTGATGCATATAAAGGTCCAACGCAGACGTAGAGGCCAACTCGCCAGGAATGTTGTCAAATATTACCGCCGAGATGATAGGTTGGGTTAGGTTAGGTTATATTACGTTATTGATGTATATAAAGGTCCCACGGAAACGTAGAGGCCAACATGCCAGGGATGTTGTCAAATATTACAGCCGCGATGTTAGATTGGGTTAGGTTAGGTTATATTACCTTATTGATGTATATGAAGGTCCTACGGAGACGTAGAGGCCAACATGCCAGGAATGTTGTCAAATATTACAGCCGCGATGTTAGATTGGGTTAGGTTAGGTTATATTACGTTATTGATGTATATAAAGGTCACACGGAGACGTAGAGGTCAACTTGCCTGGAATGTTATCAAATATTACCGCCGAGATGTCAGGTTGGGTTAGGTTAGGTTATATTACGTTCTTGATGTATATAAAGGTTCCACGCAGACGTAGAGGCCAACCCGCCAGGAATGTTGTCAAATATTAACGCCGAGATGATCGGTTGGGCTGGGCTTGCTTATATTACGTTATTGATGTATATGAAGGACCCACGTAGACGTAGAGTCCAAATCGCCAGGAATGTTGTCAGATATTACAGCCGCGATGTTAGATTGGGTTAGGTTATGTTATATTACGTTATTGATGTATATAAAGATCCCACGGAGATGTAGATGCCTACTCGCCAGGAATGTGGTCAGATATTACAGCCGCGATGTTAGATTGGGTTAGGTAATGTTATATTACGTTATTGATGTATATAAAGATCCCACGGAGATGTAGATGCCTACTCGCCAGGAATGTGGTCAAATATTAGTGCCGAGATGTTAGGTTGGTTTAGGTTAGGTTGTATTACGTCATAGACGTACACAGTGTTCCCACGGAGAAGTAGGGCCCGACAATCAAAGAATGCGGTTAAATGGTACCCCGAGAGGTTAGGTTGGGTTAGGTTACGTTATATTACGTTATTGATGTACATGAGGGTCCCAAGGAGACGTAGAGGCCAACAAGCCATGAATGTTGCCAAATATTACCGCCGAGATGTTAGGTTGGGTTAGGTTAGGTTATATTACGTTCTTGATGTATATAAAGGTTCCACGCAGACGTAGAGGCCAACCCGCCAGGAATGTTGTCAAATATTAACGCCGAGATGATCGGTTGGGCTAGGCTTGCTTATATTACGTTATTGATGTATATGAAGGACCCACGTAGACGTAGGGGCCATCTCGTCAGGAATATTGTCAAATATTACCGCCGAGATGATAGGTTGGATTAGGTTAGGTTATATTACGTTATTGATGTATATAAAGGTCCCACGGAGGCGTAGAGGCCAACTCGCCAGGTATGTGGTCAAATATTACCGCCGAGATGTTAGGTTGGGTTAGGTTAGGTTATATTACGTTCTTGATGCATATACAGGTCCCACGCAGACGTAGAGGCCGACAAGACAGGAGTGTTGCCAAATTTTACCGCCGAGATGATAGGTTGGGTTAGATTAGGTTATAATACGTTATTAATGCATATAAAGGTCCCACGCCGACGTAGAGGCCAACCCGCCAGGAATGTTGTCAAATATTACCGCCGAGATGATAGGTTGGGATAGGTTTGGTTATATTTCGTTATTGATGTATATGATGGTCCCACGGAGACGTAGAGGCCAACATGCCAGGAATGTTGTCAAATATTACAGCCGCGATGATAGATTGGGTTAGGTTAGGTTATTTTACGTTTTGATGTATATAAAGGTCCCACGGAGGCGTAGAGGCCAACTCGCCAGGAATGTTGTCAAATATTACCGCCGAGATGTTAGGTTGGGTTAGGTTAGGTTATATTACGTTATTGATGCATATAAAGGTCCAACGCAGACGTAGAGGCCAACTCGCCAGGAATGTTGTCAAATATTACCGCCGAGATGATAGGTTGGGTTAGGTTAGGTTATATTACGTTATTGATGTATATAAAGGTCCCACGGAAACGTAGAGGCCAACATGCCAGGGATGTTGTCAAATATTACAGCCGCGATGTTAGATTGGGTTAGGTTAGGTTATATTACCTTATTGATGTATATGAAGGTCCTACGGAGACGTAGAGGCCAACATGCCAGGAATGTTGTCAAATATTACAGCCGCGATGTTAGATTGGGTTAGGTTAGGTTATATTACGTTATTGATGTATATAAAGGTCACACGGAGACGTAGAGGTCAACTTGCCTGGAATGTTATCAAATATTACCGCCGAGATGTTAGGTTGGGTTAGGTTAGGTTATATTACGTTCTTGATGCATATAAAGGTCCCACGCAGACGTAGAGGCCAACAAGCCAGGAGTGTTGCCAAATATTACCGCCGAGATGATAGGTTGGGTTAGGTTAGGTTATAATACGTTATTAATGCATATAAAGGTCCCACGCCGACGTAGAGGCCAACCCGCCAGGAATGTTGTCAAATATTACCGCCGAGATGATAGGTTGGGTTAGGTTAGGTTATATTACGTTATTGATGTATATAAAGGACCCACGGAGACGTAGAGGCCAACTCGTCAGCAATATTGTCAAATATAACCGCCGAGATGATAGGTTGGGTTAGGTTTGGTTATATTTCGTTATTGATGTATATGAAGGTCCCACGGAGACGTAGAGTCCAACTCGCCAGGAATGTTGTCAGATATTACAGCCGCGATGTTAGATTGGGTTAGGTTAGGTTATATTACGTTATTGATGTATATAAAGATCCCACGGAGATGTAGATGCCTACTCGCCAGGAATGTGGTCAAATATTAGTGCCGAGATGTTAGGTTGGTTTAGGTTAGGTTGTATTACGTCATAGACGTACACAGTGTTCCCACGGAAAAGTAGGGCCCGACAATCAAGGAATGCGGTTAAATGGTACCCCGAGAAGTTAGGTTGGGTTAGGTTACGTTATATTACGTTATTGATGTACATGAGGGTCCCAAGGAGACGTAGAGGCCAACAAGCCATGAATGTTGCCAAATATTACCGCCGAGATGTTAGGTTGGGTTAGGTTAGGTTATATTACGTTCTTGATGTATATAAAGGTTCCACGCAGACGTAGAGGCCAACCCGCCAGGAATGTTGTCAAATATAAGCGCCGAGATGATCGGTTGGGATAGGTTTGGTTATATTTCGTTATTGATGTATATGATGGTCCCACGGAGACGTAGAGGCCAACATGCCAGGAATGTTGTCAAATATTACAGCCGCGATGATAGATTGGGTTAGGTTAGGTTATTTTACGTTTTGATGTATATAAAGGTCCCACGGAGGCGTAGAGGCCAACTCGCCAGGAATGTTGTCAAATATAACCGCCGAGATGATAGGTTGGGTTAGGTTTGGTTATATTTCGTTATTGATGTATATGAAGGTCCCACGGAGACGTAGAGTCCAAATCGCCAGGAATGTTGTCAGATATTACAGCCGTGATGTTAGATTGGGTTAGGTTATGTTATATTACGTTATTGATGTATATAAAGATCCCACGGAGATGTAGATGCCTACTCGCCAGGAATGTGGTCAAATATTAGTGCCGAGATGTTAGGTTGGTTTAGGTTAGGTTGTATAACGTCATAGACGTACACAGTGTTCCCACGGAGAAGTAGGGCCCGACAATCAAGGAATGCGGTTAAATGGTACCCCGAGAGGTTAGGTTGGGTTAGGTTACGTTATATTACGTTATTGATGTACATGAGGGGCCCAAGGAGACGTAGAGACCAACAAGCCATGAATGTTGCCAAATATTACCGCCGAGATGTTAGGTTGGGTTAGGTTAGGTTATATTACGTTCTTGATGTACATAAAGGTTCCACGCAGACGTAGAGGCCAACCCGCCAGGAATGTTGTCAAATATTAACGCCGAGATGATCGGTTGGGCTAGGCTTGCTTATATTACGTTATTGATGTATATGAAGGACCCACGTAGACGTAGGGGCCATCTCGTCAGGAATATTGTCAAATATTACCGCCGAGATGATAGGTTGGATTAGGTTAGGTTATATTACGTTATTGATGTATATGAAGGTCCTACGGAGACGTAGAGGCCAACATGCCAGGAATGTTGTCAAATATTACAGCCGCGATGTTAGATTGGGTTAGGTTAGGTTATATTACGTTATTGATGTATATAAAGGTCACACGGAGACGTAGAGGTCAACTTGCCTGGAATGTTATCAAATATTACCGCCGAGATGTCAGGTTGGGTTAGGTTAGGTTATATTACGTTCTTGATGTATATAAAGGTTCCACGCAGACGTAGAGGCCAACCCGCCAGGAATGTTGTCAAATATTAACGCCGAGATGATCGGTTGGGCTAGGCTTGCTTATATTACGTTATTGATGTATATGAAGGACCCACGTAGACGTAGAGTCCAAATCGCCAGGAATGTTGTCAGATATTACAGCCGCGATGTTAGATTGGGTTAGGTTATGTTATATTACGTTATTGATGTATATAAAGATCCCACGGAGATGTAGATGCCTACTCGCCAGGAATGTGGTCAGATATTACAGCCGCGATGTTAGATTGGGTTAGGTAATGTTATATTACGTTATTGATGTATATAAAGATCCCACGGAGATGTAGATGCCTACTCGCCAGGAATGTGGTCAAATATTAGTGCCGAGATGTTAGGTTGGTTTAGGTTAGGTTGTATTACGTCATAGACGTACACAGTGTTCCCACGGAGAAGTAGGGCCCGACAATCAAAGAATGCGGTTAAATGGTACCCCGAGAGGTTAGGTTGGGTTAGGTTACGTTATATTACGTTATTGATGTACATGAGGGTCCCAAGGAGACGTAGAGGCCAACAAGCCATGAATGTTGCCAAATATTACCGCCGAGATGTTAGGTTGGGTTAGGTTAGGTTATATTACGTTCTTGATGTATATAAAGGTTCCACGCAGACGTAGAGGCCAACCCGCCAGGAATGTTGTCAAATATTAACGCCGAGATGATCGGTTGGGCTAGGCTTGCTTATATTACGTTATTGATGTATATGAAGGACCCACGTAGACGTAGGGGCCATCTCGTCAGGAATATTGTCAAATATTACCGCCGAGATGATAGGTTGGATTAGGTTAGGTTATATTACGTTATTGATGTATATAAAGGTCCCACGGAGGCGTAGAGGCCAACTCGCCAGGTATGTGGTCAAATATTACCGCCGAGATGTTAGGTTGGGTTAGGTTAGGTTATATTACGTTCTTGATGCATATACAGGTCCCACGCAGACGTAGAGGCCGACAAGACAGGAGTGTTGCCAAATATTACCGCCGAGATGATAGGTTGGGTTAGATTAGGTTATAATACGTTATTAATGCATATAAAGGTCCCACGCCGACGTAGAGGCCAACCCGCCAGGAATGTTGTCAAATATTACCGCCGAGATGATAGGTTGGGTTAGGTTAGGTTATATTACGTTATTGATGTATATAAAGGTCCCACGGAGACGTAGAGGCCAACTCGTCAGCAATATTGTCAAATATAACCGCCGAGATGATAGGTTGGGTTAGGTTTGGTTATATTTCGTTATTGATGTATATGAAGGTTCCACGGAGACGTAGAGTCCAAATCGCCAGGAATGTTGTCAAATATTACAGCCGCGATGTTAGTTTGGGTTAGGTTAGGTTATATTACGTTATTGATGTATATAAAGATCCCACGGATACGTAGATGCCTACTCGCCAGGAATGTGGTCAAATATTAGTGCCGAGATGTTAGGTTGGTTTAGGTTAGGTTGTATTACGTCATAGACGTATACAGTGTTCCCACGGAGAAGTAGGGCCCGACAATCAAGGAATGTGGTTAAATGGTACCCCGAGAGGTTAGGTTGGGTTAGGTTACGTTATATTAGGTTATTGATGTACATGAGGGTCCCAAGGAGACGTAGAGGCCAACAAGCCATGAATGTTGCCAAATATTACCGCCGAGATGTTAGGTTGGGTTAGGTTAGGTTATATTACGCTCTTGATGTATATAAAGGACCCACGCAGACGTAGAGGCCAACCCGCCAGGAATGTTGTCAAATATTACCGCCGAGATGATAGGTTGGGTTAGGTTAGGTTATATTACGTTATTGAGGTTTATGAAGGACCCACGTAGACGTAGGGGCCAACTCGCCTGGAATGTTGTCAAATATTACCGCCGAGATGTTAGGTTGGGTTAGGTTAGGTTATATTACGTTATTGATGCATATAAAGGTCCAACGCAGACGTAGAGGCCAACTGGCCAGGAATGTTGTCCAATATTACCGCCGAGATGATAGGTTGGGTTAGGTTAGGTTATATTACGTTATTGATGTATATAAAGGTCCCACGGAAACGTAGAGGCCAACATGCCAGGGATGTTGTCAAATATTACAGCCGCGATGTTAGATTGGGTTAGGTTAGGTTATATTACCTTATTGACGTATATGAAGGTCCTACGGAGACGTAGAGGCCAACATGCCAGGAATGTTGTCAAATATTACAGCCGCGATGTTAGATTGGATTAGGTTAGGTTATATTACGTTATTGATGTATATAAAGGTCACACGGAGACGTAGAGGTCAACTTGCCTGGAATGTTATCAAATATTACCGCCGAGATATTAGGTTGGGTTAGGTTAGGTTATATTACGTTCTTGATGCATATAAAGGTCCCACGCAGACGTAGAGGCCAACAAGCCAGGAGTGTTGCCAAATATTACCGCCGAGATGATAGGTTGGGTTAGGTTAGGTTATAATACGTTATTAATGCATATAAAGGTCCCACGCCGACGTAGAGGCCAACCCGCCAGGAATGTTGTCAAATATTACCGCCGAGATGATAGGTTGGGTTAGGTTAGGTTATATTACGTTATTGATGTATATAAAGGTCCCACGGAGACGTAGAGGCCAACTCGTCAGCAATATTGTCAAATATAACCGCCGAGATGATAGGTTGGGTTAGGTTTGGTTATATTTCGTTATTGATGTATATGAAGGTCCCACGGAGACGTAGAGTCCAAATCGCCAGGAATGTTGTCAGATATTACAGCCGCGATGTTAGATTGGGTTAGGTTAGGTTATATTACGTTATTGATGTATATAAAGATCCCACGGAGATGTAGATGCCTACTCGCCAGGAATGTGGTCAAATATTAGTGCCGAGATGTTAGGTTGGTTTAGGTTAGGTTGTATTACGTCATAGACGTACACAGTGTTCCCACGGAGAAGTAGGGCCCGACAATCAAGGAATGCGTTTAAATGGTACCCCGAGAGGTTAGGTTGGGTTAGGTTACGTTATATTACGTTATTGATGTACATGAGGGTCCCAAGGAGACGTAGAGGCCAACAAGCCATGAATGTTGCCAAATATTACCGCCGAGATGTTAGGTTGGGTTAGGTTAGGTTATATTACGTTCTTGATATATATAAAGGTTCCACGCAGACGTAGAGGCCAACCCGCCAGGAATGTTGTCAACTATTAACGCCGAGATGATCGGTTGGGCTAGGCTTGCTTATATTACGTTATTGATGTATATGAAGGACCCACGTAGACGTAGGGGCCATCTCGTCAGGAATATTGTCAAATATTACCGCCGAGATGATAGGTTGGATTAGGTTAGGTTATATTACGTTATTGATGTATATAAAGGTCCCACGGAGGCGTAGAGGCCAACTCGCCAGGTATGTGGTCAAATATTACCGCCGAGATGATAGGTTGGGATAGGTTTGGTTATATTTCGTTATTGATGTATATGATGGTCACACGGAGACGTAGAGGCCAACATGCCAGGAATGTTGTCAAATATTACAGCCGCGATGATAGATTGGGTTAGGTTAGGTTATTTCACGTTTTGATGTATATAAAGGTCCCACTGAGGCGTAGAGGCCAACTCGCCAGGAATGTTGTCAAATATTACCGCCGAGATGTTAGGTTGGGTTAGGTTAGGTTATATTACGTTATTGATGTATATAAAGGTCACACGGAGACGTAGAGGTCAACTTGCCTGGAATGTTATCTAATATTACCGCCGAGATGTTAGGTTGGGTTAGGTTAGGTTATATTACGTTCTTGATGCATATAAAGGTCCCACGCAGACGTAGAGGCCAACAAGCCAGGAGTGTTGCCAAATATTACCGCCGAGATGATAGGTTGGGTTAGGTTAGGTTATAATACGTTATTAATGCATATAAAGGTCCCACGCCGACGTAGAGGCCAACCCGCCAGGAATGTTGTCAAATATTACCGCCGAGATGATAGGTTGGGTTAGGTTAGGTTATATTACGTTATTGATGTATATAAAGGTCCCACGGAGACGTAGAGGCCAACTCGTCAGCAATATTGTCAAATATAACCGCCGAGATGATAGGTTGGGTTAGGTTTGGTTATATTTCGTTATTGATGTATATGAAGGTCCCACGGAGACGTAGAGTCCAACTCGCCAGGAATGTTGTCAGATATTACAGCCGCGATGTTAGATTGGGTTAGGTTAGGTTATATTACGTTATTGATGTATATAAAGATCCCACGGAGATGTAGATGCCTACTCGCCAGGAATGTGGTCAAATATTAGTGCCGAGATGTTAGGTTGGTTTAGGTTAGGTTGTATTACGTCATAGACGTACACAGTGTTCCCACGGAAAAGTAGGGCCCGACAATCAAGGAATGCGGTTAAATGGTACCCCGAGAAGTTAGGTTGGGTTAGGTTACGTTATATTACGTTATTGATGTACATGAGGGTCCCAAGGAGACGTAGAGGCCAACAAGCCATGAATGTTGCCAAATATTACCGCCGAGATGTTAGGTTGGGTTAGGTTAGGTTATATTACGTTCTTGATGTATATAAAGTTTCCACGCAGACGTAGAGGCCAACCCGCCAGGAATGTTGTCAAATATAAGCGCCGAGATGATCGGTTGGGATAGGTTTGGTTATATTTCGTTATTGATGTATATGATGGTCCCACGGAGACGTAGAGGCCAACATGCCAGGAATGTTGTCAAATATTACAGCCGCGATGATAGATTGGGTTAGGTTAGGTTATTTTACGTTTTGATGTATATAAAGGTCCCACGGAGGCGTAGAGGCCAACTCGCCAGGAATGTTGTCAAATATAACCGCCGAGATGATAGGTTGGGTTAGGTTTGGTTATATTTCGTTATTGATGTATATGAAGGTCCCACGGAGACGTAGAGTCCAAATCGCCAGGAATGTTGTCAGATATTACAGCCGTGATGTTAGATTGGGTTAGGTTATGTTATATTACGTTATTGATGTATATAAAGATCCCACGGAGATGTAGATGCCTACTCGCCAGGAATGTGGTCAAATATTAGTGCCGAGATGTTAGGTTGGTTTAGGTTAGGTTGTATAACGTCATAGACGTACACAGTGTTCCCACGGAGAAGTAGGGCCCGACAATCAAGGAATGCGGTTAAATGGTACCCCGAGAGGTTAGGTTGGGTTAGGTTACGTTATATTACGTTATTGATGTACATGAGGGTCCCAAGGAGACGTACAGACCAACAAGCCATGAATGTTGCCAAATAATACCGCCGAGATGTTAGGTTGGGTTAGGTTAGGTTATATTACGTTCTTGATGTACATAAAGGTTCCACGCAGACGTAGAGGCCAACCCGCCAGGAATGTTGTCAAATATTAACGCCGAGATGATCGGTTGGGCTAGGCTTGCTTATATTACGTTATTGATGTATATGAAGGACCCACGTAGACGTAGGGGCCATCTCGTCAGGAATATTGTCAAATATTACCGCCGAGATGATAGGTTGGATTAGGTTAGGTTATATTACGTTATTGATGTATATAAAGGTCCCACGGAGGCGTAGAGGCCAACTCGCCAGGTATGTGGTCAAATATTACCGCCGAGATGATAGGTTGGGATAGGTTAGGTTATTTTACGTTTTGATGTATATAAAGGTCCCACGGAGGCGTAGAGGCCAACTCGCCAGGAATGTTGTCAAATATTACCGCCGAGATGTTAGGTTGGGTTAGGTTAGGTTATATTACGTTATTGATGCATATAAAGGTCCAACGCAGACGTAGAGGCCAACTCGCCAGGAATGTTGTCAAATATTACCGCCGAGATGATAGGTTGGGTTAGGTTAGGTTATATTACGTTATTGATGTATATAAAGGTCCCACGGAAACGTAGAGGTCAACATGCCAGGGATGTTGTCAAATATTACAGCCGCGATGTTAGATTGGGTTAGGTTAGGTTATATTACCTTATTGATGTATATGAAGGTCCTACGGAGACGTAGAGGCCAACATGCCAGGAATGTTGTCAAATATTACAGCCGCGATGTTAGATTGGGTTAGGTTAGGTTATATTACGCTATTGATGTATATAAAGGTCACACGGAGACGTAGAGGTCAACTTGCCTGGAATGTTATCAAATATTACCGCCGAGATGTCAGGTTGGGTTAGGTGAGGTTATATTACGTTCTTGATGTATATAAAGGTTCCACGCAGACGTAGAGGCCAACCCGCCAGGAATGTTGTCAAATATTAACGCCGAGATGATCGGTTGGGCTAGGCTTGCTTATATTACGTTATTGATGTATATGAAGGACCCACGTAGACGTAGAGTCCAAATCGCCAGGAATGTTGTCAGATATTACAGCCGCGATGTTAGATTGGGTTAGGTTATGTTATATTACGTTATTGATGTATATAAAGATCCCACGGAGATGTAGATGCCTACTCGCCAGGAATGTGGTCAGATATTACAGCCGCGATGTTAGATTGGGTTAGGTAATGTTATATTACGTTATTGATGTATATAAAGATCCCACGGAGATGTAGATGCCTACTCGCCAGGAATGTGGTCAAATATTAGTGCCGAGATGTTAGGTTGGTTTAGGTTAGGTTGTATTACGTCATAGACGTACACAGTGTTCCCACGGAGAAGTAGGGCCCGACAATCAAAGAATGCGGTTAAATGGTACCCCGAGAGGTTAGGTTGGGTTAGGTTACGTTATATTACGTTATTGATGTACATGAGGGTCCCAAGGAGACGTAGAGGCCAACAAGCCATGAATGTTGCCAAATATTACCGCCGAGATGTTAGGTTGGGTTAGGTTAGGTTATATTACGTTCTTGATGTATATAAAGGTTCCACGCAGACGTAGAGGCCAACCCGCCAGGAATGTTGTCAAATATTAACGCCGAGATGATCGGTTGGGCTAGGCTTGCTTATATTACGTTATTGATGTATATGAAGGACCCACGTAGACGTAGGGGCCATCTCGTCAGGAATATTGTCAAATATTATCGCCGAGATGATAGGTTGGATTAGGTTAGGTTATATTACGTTATTGATGTATATAAAGGTCCCACGGAGGCGTAGAGGCCAACTCGCCAGGTATGTGGTCAAATATTACCGCCGAGATGTTAGTTTGGGTTAGGTTAGGTTATATTACGTTATTGATGTATATAAAGATCCCACGGATACGTAGATGCCTACTCGCCAGGAATGTGGTCAAATATTAGTGCCGAGATGTTAGGTTGGTTTAGGTTAGGTTGTATTACGTCATAGACGTATACAGTGTTCCCACGGAGAAGTAGGGCCCGACAATCAAGGAATGTGGTTAAATGGTACCCCGAGAGGTTAGGTTGGGTTAGGTTACGTTATGTTAGGTTATTGATGTACATGAGGGTCCCAAGGAGACGTAGAGGCCAACAAGCCATGAATGTTGCCAAATATTACCGCCGAGATGTTAGGTTGGGTTAGGTTAGGTTATATTACGCTCTTGATGTATATAAAGGACCCACGCAGACGTAGAGGCCAACCCGCCAGGAATGTTGTCAAATATTACCGCCGAGATGATAGGTTGGGTTAGGTTAGGTTATATTACGTTATTGAGGTTTATGAAGGACCCACGTAGACGTAGGGGCCAACTCGCCTGGAATGTTGTCAAATATTACCGCCGAGATGTTAGGTTGGGTTAGGTTAGGTTATATTACGTTATTGATGCATATAAAGGTCCAACGCAGACGTAGAGGCCAACTGGCCAGGAATGTTGTCCAATATTACCGCCGAGATGATAGGTTGGGTTAGGTTAGGTTATATTACGTTATTGATGTATATAAAGGTCCCACGGAAACGTAGAGGCCAACATGCCAGGGATGTTGTCAAATATTACAGCCGCGATGTTAGATTGGGTTAGGTTAGGTTATATTACCTTATTGACGTATATGAAGGTCCTACGGAGACGTAGAGGCCAACATGCCAGGAATGTTGTCAAATATTACAGCCGCGATGTTAGATTGGATTAGGTTAGGTTATATTACGTTATTGATGTATATAAAGGTCCCACGGAGACGTAGAGGCCAACTCGTCAGCAATATTGTCAAATATAACCGCCGAGATGATAGGTTGGGTTAGGTTTGGTTATATTTCGTTATTGATGTATATGAAGGTCCCACGGAGACGTAGAGTCCAAATCGCCAGGAATGTTGTCAGATATTACAGCCGCGATGTTAGATTGGGTTAGGTTAGGTTATATTACGTTATTGATGTATATAAAGATCCCACGGAGATGTAGATGCCTACTCGCCAGGAATGTGGTCAAATATTAGTGCCGAGATGTTAGGTTGGTTTAGGTTAGGTTGTATTACGTCATAGACGTACACAGTGTTCCCACGGAGAAGTAGGGCCCGACAATCAAGGAATGCGTTTAAATGGTACCCCGAGAGGTTAGGTTGGGTTAGGTTACGTTATATTACGTTATTGATGTACATGAGGGTCCCAAGGAGACGTAGAGGCCAACAAGCCATGAATGTTGCCAAATATTACCGCCGAGATGTTAGGTTGGGTTAGGTTAGGTTATATTACGTTCTTGATATATATAAAGGTTCCACGCAGACGTAGAGGCCAACCCGCCAGGAATGTTGTCAACTATTAACGCCGAGATGATCGGTTGGGCTAGGCTTGCTTATATTACGTTATTGATGTATATGAAGGACCCACGTAGACGTAGGGGCCATCTCGTCAGGAATATTGTCAAATATTACCGCCGAGATGATAGGTTGGATTAGGTTAGGTTATATTACGTTATTGATGTATATAAAGGTCCCACGGAGGCGTAGAGGCCAACTCGCCAGGTATGTGGTCAAATATTACCGCCGAGATGATAGGTTGGGATAGGTTTGGTTATATTTCGTTATTGATGTATATGATGGTCACACGGAGACGTAGAGGCCAACATGCCAGGAATGTTGTCAAATATTACAGCCGCGATGATAGATTGGGTTAGGTTAGGTTATTTCACGTTTTGATGTATATAAAGGTCCCACTGAGGCGTAGAGGCCAACTCGCCAGGAATGTTGTCAAATATTACCGCCGAGATGTTAGGTTGGGTTAGGTTAGGTTATATTACGTTATTGATGTATATAAAGGTCACACGGAGACGTAGAGGTCAACTTGCCTGGAATGTTATCAAATATTACCGCCGAGATGTTAGGTTGGGTTAGGTTAGGTTATATTACGTTCTTGATGCATATAAAGGTCCCACGCAGACGTAGAGGCCAACAAGCCAGGAGTGTTGCCAAATATTACCGCCGAGATGATAGGTTGGGTTAGGTTAGGTTATAATACGTTATTAATGCATATAAAGGTCCCACGCCGACGTAGAGGCCAACCCGCCAGGAATGTTGTCAAATATTACCGCCGAGATGATAGGTTGGGTTAGGTTAGGTTATATTACGTTATTGATGTATATAAAGATCCCACGGAGGCGTAGAGGCCAACTCGTCAGCAATATTGTCAAATATAACCGCCGAGATGATAGGTTGGGTTAGGTTTGGTTATATTTCGTTATTGATGTATATGAAGGTCCCACGGAGACGTAGAGTCCAAATCGCCAGGAATGTTGTCAGATATTACAGCCGCGATGTTAGATTGGGTTAGGTTAGGTTATATTACGTTATTGATGTATATAAAGATCCCACGGAGATGTAGATGCCTACTCGCCAGGAATGTGGTCAAATATTAGTGCCGAGATGTTAGGTTGGTTTAGGTTAGGTTGTATTACGTCATAGACGTACACAGTGTTCCCACGGAGAAGTAGGGCCCGACAATCAAGGAATGCGGTTAAATGGTACCCCGAGAGGTTAGGTTGGGTTAGGTTACGTTATATTACGTTATTGATGTACATGAGGGTCCCAAGGAGACGTAGAGGCCAACAAACCATGAATGTTGCCAAATATTACCGCCGAGATGTTAGGTTGGGTTAGGTTAGGTTATATTACGTTCTTGATGTATATAAAGGTCCCACGCAGACGTAGAGGCCAACCCGCCAGGAATGTTGTCAACCATTAACGCCGAGATGATCGGTTGGGCTAGGCTTGCTTATATTACGTTATTGATGTATATGAAGGACCCACGTAGACGTAGGGGCCATCTCGTCAGGAATATTGTCAAATATTACCGCCGAGATGATAGGTTGGATTAGGTTAGGTTATATTACGTTATTGATGTATATAAAGGTCCCACGGAGGCGTAGAGGCCAACTCGCCAGGTATGTGGTCAAATATTACCGCCGAGATGATAGGTTGGGATAGGTTTGGTTATATTTCGTTATTGATGTATATGATGGTCCCACGGAGACGTAGAGGCCAACATGCCAGGAATGTTGTCAAATATTACAGCCGCGATGATAGATTGGGTTTGGTTAGGTTATATTACGTTTTGATGTATATAAAGGTCCCACTGAGGCGTAGAGGCCAACTCGCCAGGAATGTTGTCAAATATTACCGCCGAGATGTTAGGTTGGGTTAGGTTAGGTTATATTACGTTCTTGATGCATATACAGGTCCCACGCAGACGTAGAGGCCAACAAGACAGGAGTGTTGCCAAATATTACCGCCGAGATGATAGGTTGGGTTAGATTAGGTTATAATACGTTATTAATGCATATAAAGGTCCCACGCCGACGTAGAGGCCAACCCGCCAGGAATGTTGTCAAATAATACCGCCGAGATGTTAGGTTGGTTTAGGTTAGGTTGTATTACGTCATAGACGTACACAGTGTTCCCACGGAGAAGTAGGGCCCGACAATCAAGGAATGCGGTTAAATGGTACCCCGAGAGGTTAGGTTGGGTTAGGTTACGTTATATTACGTTATTGATGTACATGAGGGTCCCAAGGAGACGTAGAGGCCAACAAGCCATGAATGTTGCCAAATATTACCGCCGAGATGTTAGGTTGGGTTAGGTTAGGTTATATTACGTTCTTGATGTATATAAAGGTTCCACGCAGACGTAGAGGCCAACCCGCCAGGAATGTTGTCAAATATTAACGCCGAGATGATCTGTTGGGCTAGGCTTGCTTATATTACGTTATTGATGTATATGAAGGACCCACGTAGACGTAGGGGCCATCTCGTCAGGAATATTGTCAAATATAACCGCCGAGATGATAGGTAGGGTTAGGTTTGGTTATATTTCGTTATTGATGTATATGAAGGTCCCACGGAGACGTAGAGTCCAAATCGCCAGGAATGTTGTCAGATATTACAGCCGCGATGTTAGATTGGGTTAGGTTAGGTTATATTACGTTATTGATGTATATAAAGATCCCACGGAGATGTACATGCCTACTCGCCAGGAATGTGGTCAAATATTAGTGCCGAGATGTTAGGTTGGTTTAGGTTAGGTTGTATTACGTCATAGACGTACACAGTGTTCGCACGGAGAAGTAGGGCCCGACAATCAAGGAATGCGTTTAAATGGTACCCCGAGAGGTTAGGTTGGGTTAGGTTACGTTATATTACGTTATTGATGTACATGAGGGTCCCAAGTAGACGTAGAGGCCAACAAGCCATGAATGTTGCCAAATATTACCGCCGAGATGTTAGGTTGGGTTAGGTTAGGTTATATTACGTTCTTGATGTACATAAAGGTTCCACGCAGACGTAGAGGCCAACCCGCCAGGAATGTTGTCAACTATTAACGCCGAGATGATCGGTTGGGCTAGGCTTGCTTATATTACGTTATTGATGTATATGAAGGACCCACGTAGACGTAGGGGCCATCTCGTCAGGAATATTGTCAAATATTACCGCCGAGATGATAGGTTGGATTAGGTTAGGTTATATTACGTTATTGATGTATATAAAGGTCCCACGGAGGCGTAGAGGCCAACTCGCCAGGTATGTGGTCAAATATTACCGCCGAGATGATAGGTTGGGATAGGTTTGGTTATATTTCGTTATTGATGTATATGATGGTCCCACGGAGACGTAGAGGCCAACATGCCAGGAATGTTGTCAAATATTACAGCCGCGATGTTAGATTGGGTTAGGTTAGGTTATATTACGTTATTGATGTATATAAAGGTCACACGGAGACTTAGAGGTCAACTTGCCTGGAATGTTATCAAATATTACCGCCGAGATGTTAGGTTGGGTTAGGTTAGGTTATATTACGTTCTCGATGCATATACAGGTCCCACGCAGACGTAGAGGCCAACAAGACAGGAGTGTTGCCAAATATTACCGCCGAGATGATAGGTTGGGTTAGATTAGGTTATAATACGTTATTAATGCATATAAAGGTCCCACGCCGACGTAGAGGCCAACCCGCCAGGAATGTTGTCAAATATTACCGCCGAGATGATAGGTTGGGTTAGGTTAGGTTATATTACGTTATTGATGTATGTAAAGGACCCACGGAGACGTAGATGCCAACTCGCCAGGAATGTTGTCAAATAATAGCGACGAGAGGTTAGGTTGGGTCAGGTTAGGTTATATTACGTTATTGATGTATATGAAGATCCCACGGAGACGTAGAGGCCAACTCGCCAGGTATGTGGTCAAATATTACCGCCGAGATGATAGATTGGGCTAGGTTTGGTTATATTTCGTTACTGATGTATATAAAGGTCCCACGGAGACGTAGAGGCCAACTCGCCTGGAATGTTATCAAATATTACCGCCGAGATGTTAGGTTGGGTTAGGTTAGGTTATATTACGTTCTTGATGCATATAAAGGTCCCACGCAGACGTAGAGGCCAACCCGCCAGGAATGTTGTCAAATATTACCGCCGAGATGATAGGTTGGGTTAGGTTAGGTTATATTACGTTATTGATGTATATAAAGGTCCCACGGAGACGTAGAGGCCAACTCGTCAGCAATATTGTCAAATATAACCGCCGAGATGATAGGTTGGGTTAGGTTTGGTTATATTTCGTTATTGATGTATATGAAGGTCCCACGGAGACGTAGAGTCCAAATCGCCAGGAATGTTGTCAAATATTACAGCCGCGATGTTAGATTGGGTTAGGTTAGGTTATATTACGTTATTGATGTATATAAAGATCCCACGGAGACGTAGATGCCTACTCGCCAGGAATGTGGTCAAATATTAGTGCCGAGATGTTAGGTTGGTTTAGGTTAGGTTGCATTACGTCATAGACGTATACAGTGTTCCCACGGAGAAGTAGGGACCGACAATCAAGGAATGTGGTTAAATGGTACCCCGAGAGGTTAGGTTGGGTTAGGTTACGTTATATTTGGTTATTGATGTACATGAGGGTCCCAAGGAGACGTAGAGGCCAACAAGCCATGAATGTTGCCAAATATTACCGCCGAGATGTTAGGTTGGGTTAGGTTAGGTTATATTACGTTCTTGATGTATATAAAGGACCCACGCAGACGTAGAGGCCAACCCGCCAGGAATGTTGTCAAATATTACCGCCGAGATGATAGGTTGGGCTAGGTTAGGTTATATTACGTTATTGATGTATATAAAGGTCCCACGGAGGCGTAGAGGCCAACTCGCCAGGTATGTGGTCAAATATTACCGCCGAGATGATAGGTTGGGTTAGGTTTGGTTATATTACGTTCTTGATGCATATACAGGTACCACGCAGACGTAGAGGCCAACAAGACAGGAGTGTTGCCAAATATTACCGCCGAGATGATAGGTTGGGTTAGATTAGGTTATAATACGTTATTAATGCATATAAAGGTCCCACGCCGACGTAGAGGCCAACTCGCCAGGTATGTGGTCAAATATTACCGCCGAGATGATAGGTTGGGATAGGTTTGGTTATATTTCGTTATTGATGTATATGATGGTCCCACGGAGACGTAGAGGCCACCATGCCAGGAATGTTGTCAAATATTACAGCCGCGATGATAGATTGGGTTAGGTTAGGTTATATTACGTTTTGATGTATATAAAGGTCCCACGGAGGCGTAGAGGCCAACTCGCCAGGAATGTTGTCAAATATTACCGCCGAGATGTTAGGTTGGGTTAGGTTAGGTTATATTACGTTATTGATGCATATAAAGGTCCAACGCAGACGTAGAGGCCAACTCGCCAGGAATGTTGTCAAATATTACCGCCGAGATGATAGGTTGGGTTAGGTTAGGTTATATTACGTTATTGATGTATATAAAGGTCCCACGGAAACGTAGAGGCCAACATGCCAGGGATGTTGTCAAATATTACAGCCGCGATGTTAGATTGGGTTAGGTTAGGTTATATTACCTTATTGATGTATATGAAGGTCCTACGGAGACGTAGAGGCCAACATGCCAGGAATGTTGTCAGATATTACAGCCGCGATGTTAGATTGGGTTAGGTTAGGTTATATTACGTTATTGATGTATATAAAGATCCCACGGAGATGTAGATGCCTACTCGCCAGGAATGTGGTCAAATATTAGTGCCGAGATGTTAGGTTGGTTTAGGTTAGGTTGTATTACGTCATAGACGTACACAGTGTTCCCACGGAGAAGTAGGGCCCGACAATCAAGGAATGCGTTTAAATGGTACCCCGAGAGGTTAGGTTGGGTTAGGTTACGTTATATTACGTTATTGATGTACATGAGGGTCCCAAGGAGACGTAGAGGCCAACAAGCCATGAATGTTGCCAAATATTACCGCCGAGATGTTAGGTTGGGTTAGGTTAGGTTATATTACGTTCTTGATATATATAAAGGTTCCACGCAGACGTAGAGGCCAACCCGCCAGGAATGTTGTCAACTATTAACGCCGAGATGATCGGTTGGGCTAGGCTTGCTTATATTACGTTATTGATGTATATGAAGGACCCACGTAGACGTAGGGGCCATCTCGTCAGGAATATTGTCAAATATTACCGCCGAGATGATAGGTTGGATTAGGTTAGGTTATATTACGTTATTGATGTATATAAAGGTCCCACGGAGGCGTAGAGGCCAACTCGCCAGGTATGTGGTCAAATATTACCGCCGAGATGATAGGTTGGGATAGGTTTGGTTATATTTCGTTATTGATGTATATGATGGTCACACGGAGACGTAGAGGCCAACATGCCAGGAATGTTGTCAAATATTACAGCCGCGATGATAGATTGGGTTAGGTTAGGTTATTTCACGTTTTGATGTATATAAAGGTCCCACTGAGGCGTAGAGGCCAACTCGCCAGGAATGTTGTCAAATATTACCGCCGAGATGTTAGGTTGGGTTAGGTTAGGTTATATTACGTTATTGATGTATATAAAGGTCACACGGAGACGTAGAGGTCAACTTGCCTGGAATGTTATCAAATATTACCGCCGAGATGTTAGGTTGGGTTAGGTTAGGTTATATTACGTTCTTGATGCATATAAAGGTCCCACGCAGACGTAGAGGCCAACAAGCCAGGAGTGTTGCCAAATATTACCGCCGAGATGATAGGTTGGGTTAGGTTAGGTTATAATACGTTATTAATGCATATAAAGGTCCCACGCCGACGTAGAGGCCAACCCGCCAGGAATGTTGTCAAATATTACCGCCGAGATGATAGGTTGGGTTAGGTTAGGTTATATTACGTTATTGATGTATATAAAGATCCCACGGAGGCGTAGAGGCCAACTCGTCAGCAATATTGTCAAATATAACCGCCGAGATGATAGGTTGGGTTAGGTTTGGTTATATTTCGTTATTGATGTATATGAAGGTCCCACGGAGACGTAGAGTCCAAATCGCCAGGAATGTTGTCAGATATTACAGCCGCGATGTTAGATTGGGTTAGGTTAGGTTATATTACGTTATTGATGTATATAAAGATCCCACGGAGATGTAGATGCCTACTCGCCAGGAATGTGGTCAAATATTAGTGCCGAGATGTTAGGTTGGTTTAGGTTAGGTTGTATTACGTCATAGACGTACACAGTGTTCCCACGGAGAAGTAGGGCCCGACAATCAAGGAATGCGGTTAAATGGTACCCCGAGAGGTTAGGTTGGGTTAGGTTACGTTATATTACGTTATTGATGTACATGAGGGTCCCAAGGAGACGTAGAGGCCAACAAGCCATGAATGTTGCCAAATATTACCGCCGAGATGTTAGGTTGGGTTAGGTTAGGTTATATTACGTTCTTGATGTATATAAAGGTCCCACGCAGACGTAGAGGCCAACCCGCCAGGAATGTTGTCAACCATTAACGCCGAGATGATAGGTTGGATTAGGTTAGGTTATATTACGTTATTGATGTATATAAAGGTCCCACGGAGGCGTAGAGGCCAACTCGCCAGGTATGTGGTCAAATATTACCGCCGAGATGATAGGTTGGGATAGGTTTGGTTATATTTCGTTATTGATGTATATGATGGTCCCACGGAGACGTAGAGGCCAACATGCCAGGAATGTTGTCAAATATTACAGCCGCGATGTTAGATTGGGTTAGGTTAGGTTATATTACGTTATTGATGTATATAAAGGTCACACGGAGACTTAGAGGTCAACTTGCCTGGAATGTTATCAAATATTACCGCCGAGATGTTAGGTTGGGTTAGGTTAGGTTATATTACGTTCTCGATGCATATACAGGTCCCACGCAGACGTAGAGGCCAACAAGACAGGAGTGTTGCCAAATATTACCGCCGAGATGATAGGTTGGGTTAGATTAGGTTATAATACGTTATTAATGCATATAAAGGTCCCACGCCGACGTAGAGGCCAACCCGCCAGGAATGTTGTCAAATATTACCGCCGAGATGATAGGTTGGGTTAGGTTAGGTTATATTACGTTATTGATGTATGTAAAGGTCCCATGGAGACGTAGATGCCAACTCGCCAGGAATGTTGTCAAATAATAGCGACGAGAGGTTAGGTTGGGTCAGGTTAGGTTATATTACGTTATTGATGTATATGAAGATCCCACGGAGACGTAGAGGCCAACTCGCCAGGTATGTGGTCAAATATTACCGCCGAGATGATAGATTGGGCTAGGTTTGGTTATATTTCGTTACTGATGTATATAAAGGTCCCACGGAGACGTAGAGGCCAACTCGCCTGGAATGTTATCAAATATTACCGCCGAGATGTTAGGTTGGGTTAGGTTAGGTTATATTACGTTCTTGATGCATATAAAGGTCCCACGCAGACGTAGAGGCCAACCCGCCAGGAATGTTGTCAAATATTACCGCCGAGATGATAGGTTGGGTTAGGTTAGGTTATATTACGTTATTGATGTATATAAAGGTCCCACGGAGACGTAGAGGCCAACTCGCCAGGTATGTGGTCAAATATTACCGCCGAGATGATAGGTTGGGTTAGGTTTGGTTATATTACGTTCTTGATGCATATACAGGTACCACGCAGACGTAGAGGCCAACAAGACAGGAGTGTTGCCAAATATTACCGCCGAGATGATAGGTTGGGTTAGATTAGGTTATAATACGTTATTAATGCATATAAAGGTCCCACGCCGACGTAGATGCCAACTCGCCAGGTATGTGGTCAAATATTACCGCCGAGATGATAGGTTGGGATAGGTTTGGTTATATTTCGTTATTGATGTATATGATGGTCCCACGGAGACGTAGAGGCCACCATGCCAGGAATGTTGTCAAATATTACAGCCGCGATGATAGATTGGGTTAGGTTAGGTTATATTACGTTTTGATGTATATAAAGGTCCCACGGAGGCGTAGAGGCCAACTCGCCAGGAATGTTGTCAAATATTACCGCCGAGATGTTAGGTTGGGTTAGGTTAGGTTATATTACGTTATTGATGCATATAAAGGTCCAACGCAGACGTAGAGGCCAACTCGCCAGGAATGTTGTCAAATATTACCGCCGAGATGATAGGTTGGGTTAGGTTAGGTTATATTACGTTATTGATGTATATAAAGGTCCCACGGAAACGTAGAGGCCAACATGCCAGGGATGTTGTCAAATATTACAGCCGCGATGTTAGATTGGGTTAGGTTAGGTTATATTACCTTATTGATGTATATGAAGGTCCTACGGAGACGTAGAGGCCAACATGCCAGGAATGTTGTCAAATATTACAGACGCGATGTTAGATTGGGTTAGGTTAGGTTATATTACGTTATTGATGTATATAAAGGTCACACGGAGACTTAGAGGTCAACTTGCCTGGAATGTTATCAAATATTACCGCCGAGATGTTAGGTTGGGTTAGGTTAGGTTATATTACGTTATTGATGCATATAAAGGTCCAACACAGACGTAGAGGCCAACCCGCCAGGAATGTTGTCAAATATTAACGACGAGATGATCGGTTGGGCTAGGCTTGCTTATATTACGTTATTGATGTATATGAAGGACCCACGTAGACGTAGGGGCCATCTCGTCAGGAATATTGTCAAATATTACCGCCGGGATGATAGGTTGGGTTAGGTTTGGTTATATTTCGTTATTGATGTATATGAAGGTCCCACGGAGACGTAGAGTCCAAATCGCCAGGAATGTTGTCAGATATTACAGCCGCGATGTTAGATTGGGTTAGGTTAGGTTATATTACGTTATTGATGTATATAAAGATCCCACGGAGATGTACATGCCTACTCGCCAGGAATGTGGTCAAATATTAGTGCCGATATGTTAGGTTGGTTTAGGTTAGGTTGTATTACGTCATAGACGTACACAGTGTTCCCACGGAGAAGTAGGGCCCGACAATCAAGGAATAAGTTTAAATGGTACCCCGAGAGGTTAGGTTGGGTTAGGTTACGTTATATTACGTTATTGATGTACATGAGGGTCCCAAGTAGACGTAGAGGCCAACAAGCCATGAATGTTGCCAAATATTACCGCCGAGATGTTAGCTTGGGTTAGGTTAGGTTATATTACGTTCTTGATGTATATAAAGGTTCCACGCAGGCGTAGAGGCCAACCCGCCAGGAATGTTGTCAACTATTAACGCCGAGATGATCGGTTGGGCTAGGCTTGCTTATATTACGTTATTGATGTATATGAAGGACCCACGTAGACGTAGGGGCCATCTCGTCAGGAATATTGTCAAATATTACCGCCGAGATGATAGGTTGGATTAGGTTAGGTTATATTACGTTATTGATGTATATAAAGGTCCCACGGAGGCGTAGAGGCCAACTCGCCAGGTATGTGGTCAAATATTACGGCCGAGATAATAGGTTGGGATAGGTTTGGTTATATTTCGTTATTGATGTATATGATGGTCCCACGGAGACGTAGAGGCCAACATGCCAGGAATGTTGTCAAATATTACAGCCGCGATGATAGATTGGGTTAGGTTAGGTTATATTACGTTTTGATGTATATAAAGGTCCCACGGAGGCGTAGAGGCCAACTCGCCAGGAATGTTGTCAAATATTACCGCCGAGATGTTAGGTTGGGTTAGGTTAGGTTATATTACGTTATTGATGCATATAAAGGTCCAACGCAGACGTAGAGGCCAACTCGCCAGGAATGTTGTCAAATATTACCGCCGAGATGATAGGTTGGGTTAGGTTAGGTTATATTACGTTATTGATGTATATAAAGGTCCCACGGAAACGTAGAGGCCAACATGCCAGGGATGTTGTCAAATATTACAGCCGCGATGTTGGATTGGGTTAGGTTAGGTTATATTACCTTATTGATGTATATGAAGGTCCTACGGAGACGTAGAGGCCAACATGCCAGGAATGTTGTCAAATATTACAGCCGCGATGTTAGATTGGGTTAGGTTAGGTTATATTACGTTATTGATGTATATAAAGGTCACACGGAGACTTAGAGGTCAACTTGCCTGGAATGTTATCAAATATTACCGCCGAGATGTTAGGTTGGGTTAGGTTAGGTTATATTACGTTCTCGATGCATATACAGGTCCCACGCAGACGTAGAGGCCAACAAGACAGGAGTGTTGCCAAATATTACCGCCGAGATGATAGGTTGGGTTAGATTAGGTTATAATACGTTATTAATGCATATAAAGGTCCCACGCCGACGTAGAGGCCAACACGCCAGGAATGTTGTCAAATATTACCGCCGAGATGATAGGTTGGGTTAGGTTAGGTTATATTACGTTATTGATGTATGTAAAGGTCCCACGGAGACGTAGATGCCAACTCGCCAGGAATGTTGTCAAATAATAGCGAGGAGAGGTTAGGTTGGGTCAGGTTAGGTTATATTACGTTATTGATGTATATCAAGATCCCACGGAGACGTAGAGGCCAACTCGCCAGGTATGTGGTCAAATATTACCGCCGAGATGATAGATTGGGTTAGGTTTGGTTATATTTCGTTACTGATGTATATGAAGGTCCTACGGAGACGTAGAGGCCAACATGCCAGGAATGTTGTCAAATATTACAGCCGCGATGTTAGATTGGGTTAGGTTAGGTTATATTACGTTATTGATGTATATAAAGGTCCCACGGAGACGTAGAGGCCAACTCGCCTGGAATGTTATCAAATATTACCGCCGAGATGTTAGGTTGGGTTAGGTTAGGTTATATTACGTTCTTGATGCATATAAAGGTCCCACGCAGACGTAGAGGCCAACCCGCCAGGAATGTTGTCAAATATTACCGCCGAGATGATAGGTTGGGTTAGGTTAGGTTATATTACGTTATTGATGTATATAAAGGTCCCACGGAGACGTAGAGGCCAACTCGTCAGCAATATTGTCAAATATAACCGCCGAGATGATAGGTTGGGTTAGGTTTGGTTATATTTCGTTATTGATGTATATGAAGGTCCCACGGAGACGTAGAGTCCAAATCGCCAGGAATGTTGTCAAATATTACAGCCGCGATGTTAGATTGGGTTAGGTTAGGTTATATTACGTTCTTGATGTATATAAAGGACCCACGCAGACGTAGAGGCCAACCCGCCAGGAATGTTGTCAAATATTACCGCCGAGATGATAGGTTGGGCTAGGTTAGGTTATATTACGTTATTGATGTATATAAAGGTCCCACGGAGGCGTAGAGGCCAACTTGCCTGGAATGTTATCAAATATTACCGCCGAGATGTTAGGTTGGGTTAGGTTAGGTTATATTACGTTCTCGATGCATATACAGGTCCCACGCAGACGTAGAGGCCAACAAGACAGGAGTGTTGCCAAATATTACCGCCGAGATGATAGGTTGGGTTAGATTAGGTTATAATACGTTATTAATGCATATAAAGGTCCCACGCCGACGTAGAGGCCAACCCGCCAGGAATGTTGTCAAATATTACCGCCGAGATGATAGGTTGGGTTAGGTTAGGTTATATTACGTTTTGATGTATATAAAGGTCCCACGGAGGCGTAGAGGCCAACTCGCCAGGAATGTTGTCAAATATTACCGCCGAGATGTTAGGTTGGGTTAGGTTAGGTTATATTACGTTATTGATGCATATAAAGGTCCAACGCAGACGTAGAGGCCAACTCGCCAGGAATGTTGTCAAATATTACCGCCGAGATGATAGGTTGGGTTAGGTTAGGTTATATTACGTTATTGATGTATATAAAGGTCCCACGGAAACGTAGAGGCCAACATGCCAGGGATGTTGTCAAATATTACAGCCGCGATGTTAGATTGGGTTAGGTTAGGTTATATTACCTTATTGATGTATATGAAGGTCCTACGGAGACGTAGAGGCCAACATGCCAGGAATGTTGTCAAATATTACAGACGCGATGTTAGATTGGGTTAGGTTAGGTTATATTACGTTATTGATGTATATAAAGGTCACACGGAGACTTAGAGGTCAACTTGCCTGGAATGTTATCAAATATTACCGCCGAGATGTTAGGTTGGGTTAGGTTAGGTTATATTACGTTATTGATGCATATAAAGGTCCAACACAGACGTAGAGGCCAACCCGCCAGGAATGTTGTCAAATATTAACGACGAGATGATCGGTTGGGCTAGGCTTGCTTATATTACGTTATTGATGTATATGAAGGACCCACGTAGACGTAGGGGCCATCTCGTCAGGAATATTGTCAAATATTACCGCCGGGATGATAGGTTGGGTTAGGTTTGGTTATATTTCGTTATTGATGTATATGAAGGTCCCACGGAGACGTAGAGTCCAAATCGCCAGGAATGTTGTCAGATATTACAGCCGCGATGTTAGATTGGGTTAGGTTAGGTTATATTACGTTATTGATGTATATAAAGATCCCACGGAGATGTACATGCCTACTCGCCAGGAATGTGGTCAAATATTAGTGCCGATATGTTAGGTTGGTTTAGGTTAGGTTGTATTACGTCATAGACGTACACAGTGTTCCCACGGAGAAGTAGGGCCCGACAATCAAGGAATAAGTTTAAATGGTACCCCGAGAGGTTAGGTTGGGTTAGGTTACGTTATATTACGTTATTGATGTACATGAGGGTCCCAAGTAGACGTAGAGGCCAACAAGCCATGAATGTTGCCAAATATTACCGCCGAGATGTTAGCTTGGGTTAGGTTAGGTTATATTACGTTCTTGATGTATATAAAGGTTCCACGCAGGCGTAGAGGCCAACCCGCCAGGAATGTTGTCAACTATTAACGCCGAGATGATCGGTTGGGCTAGGCTTGCTTATATTACGTTATTGATGTATATGAAGGACCCACGTAGACGTAGGGGCCATCTCGTCAGGAATATTGTCAAATATTACCGCCGAGATGATAGGTTGGATTAGGTTAGGTTATATTACGTTATTGATGTATATAAAGGTCCCACGGAGGCGTAGAGGCCAACTCGCCAGGTATGTGGTCAAATATTACGGCCGAGATAATAGGTTGGGATAGGTTTGGTTATATTTCGTTATTGATGTATATGATGGTCCCACGGAGACGTAGAGGCCAACATGCCAGGAATGTTGTCAAATATTACAGCCGCGATGATAGATTGGGTTAGGTTAGGTTATATTACGTTTTGATGTATATAAAGGTCCCACGGAGGCGTAGAGGCCAACTCGCCAGGAATGTTGTCAAATATTACCGCCGAGATGTTAGGTTGGGTTAGGTTAGGTTATATTACGTTATTGATGCATATAAAGGTCCAACGCAGACGTAGAGGCCAACTCGCCAGGAATGTTGTCAAATATTACCGCCGAGATGATAGGTTGGGTTAGGTTAGGTTATATTACGTTATTGATGTATATAAAGGTCCCACGGAAACGTAGAGGCCAACATGCCAGGGATGTTGTCAAATATTACAGCCGCGATGTTGGATTGGGTTAGGTTAGGTTATATTACCTTATTGATGTATATGAAGGTCCTACGGAGACGTAGAGGCCAACATGCCAGGAATGTTGTCAAATATTACAGCCGCGATGTTAGATTGGGTTAGGTTAGGTTATATTACGTTATTGATGTATATAAAGGTCACACGGAGACTTAGAGGTCAACTTGCCTGGAATGTTATCAAATATTACCGCCGAGATGTTAGGTTGGGTTAGGTTAGGTTATATTACGTTCTCGATGCATATACAGGTCCCACGCAGACGTAGAGGCCAACAAGACAGGAGTGTTGCCAAATATTACCGCCGAGATGATAGGTTGGGTTAGATTAGGTTATAATACGTTATTAATGCATATAAAGGTCCCACGCCGACGTAGAGGCCAACACGCCAGGAATGTTGTCAAATATTACCGCCGAGATGATAGGTTGGGTTAGGTTAGGTTATATTACGTTATTGATGTATGTAAAGGTCCCACGGAGACGTAGATGCCAACTCGCCAGGAATGTTGTCAAATAATAGCGAGGAGAGGTTAGGTTGGGTCAGGTTAGGTTATATTACGTTATTGATGTATATCAAGATCCCACGGAGACGTAGAGGCCAACTCGCCAGGTATGTGGTCAAATATTACCGCCGAGATGATAGATTGGGTTAGGTTTGGTTATATTTCGTTACTGATGTATATGAAGGTCCTACGGAGACGTAGAGGCCAACATGCCAGGAATGTTGTCAAATATTACAGCCGCGATGTTAGATTGGGTTAGGTTAGGTTATATTACGTTATTGATGTATATAAAGGTCCCACGGAGACGTAGAGGCCAACTCGCCTGGAATGTTATCAAATATTACCGCCGAGATGTTAGGTTGGGTTAGGTTAGGTTATATTACGTTCTTGATGCATATAAAGGTCCCACGCAGACGTAGAGGCCAACCCGCCAGGAATGTTGTCAAATATTACCGCCGAGATGATAGGTTGGGTTAGGTTAGGTTATATTACGTTATTGATGTATATAAAGGTCCCACGGAGACGTAGAGGCCAACTCGTCAGCAATATTGTCAAATATAACCGCCGAGATGATAGGTTGGGTTAGGTTTGGTTATATTTCGTTATTGATGTATATGAAGGTCCCACGGAGACGTAGAGTCCAAATCGCCAGGAATGTTGTCAAATATTACAGCCGCGATGTTAGATTGGGTTAGGTTAGGTTATATTACGTTCTTGATGTATATAAAGGACCCACGCAGACGTAGAGGCCAACCCGCCAGGAATGTTGTCAAATATTACCGCCGAGATGATAGGTTGGGCTAGGTTAGGTTATATTACGTTATTGATGTATATAAAGGTCCCACGGAGGCGTAGAGGCCAACTTGCCTGGAATGTTATCAAATATTACCGCCGAGATGTTAGGTTGGGTTAGGTTAGGTTATATTACGTTCTCGATGCATATACAGGTCCCACGCAGACGTAGAGGCCAACAAGACAGGAGTGTTGCCAAATATTACCGCCGAGATGATAGGTTGGGTTAGATTAGGTTATAATACGTTATTAATGCATATAAAGGTCCCACGCCGACGTAGAGGCCAACCCGCCAGGAATGTTGTCAAATATTACCGCCGAGATGATAGGTTGGGTTAGGTTAGGTTATATTACGTTATTGATGTATATAAAGGTCCCACGGAGACGTAGATGCCAACTCGCCAGGAATGTTGTCAAATAATAGCGACGAGAGGTTAGGTTGGGTCAGGTTAGGTTATATTACGTTATTGATGTATATAAAGGTCCCACGGAAACGTAGAGGCCAACATGCCAGGGATGTTGTCAAATATTACACCCGCGATGTTAGATTGGGTTAGGTTAGGTTATATTACCTTATTGATGTATATGAAGGTCCTACGGAGACGTAGAGGCCAACATGCCAGGAATGTTGTCAAATATTACAGCCGCGATGTTAGATTGGGTTAGGTTAGGTTATATTACGTTATTGATGTATATAAAGGTCACACGGAGACTTAGAGGTCAACTTGCCTGGAATGTTATCAAATATTACCGCCGAGATGTTAGGTTGGGTTAGGTTAGGTTATATTACGTTATTGATGCATATAAAGGTCCAACGCAGACGTAGAGGCCAACCCGCCAGGAATGTTGTCAAATATTAACGACGAGATGATCGGTTGGGCTAGGCTTGCTTATATTACGTTATTGATGTATATGAAGGACCCACGTAGACGTAGGGGCCATCTCGTCAGGAATATTGTCAAATATTACCGCCGAGATGATAGGTTGGATTAGGTTAGGTTATATTACGTTATTGATGTATATAAAGGTCCCACGGAGGCGTAGAGGCCAACTCGCCAGGTATGTGGTCAAATATTACCGCCGAGATGATAGGTTGGGATAGGTTTGGTTATATTTCGTTATTGATGTATATGATGGTCCCACGGAGACGTAGAGGCCACCATGCCAGGAATGTTGTCAAATATTACAGCCGCGATGATAGATTGGGTTAGGTTAGGTTATATTACGTTTTGATGTATATAAAGGTCCCACGGAGGCGTAGAGGCCAACTCGCCAGGAATGTTGTCAAATATTACCGCCGAGATGTTAGGTTGGGTTAGGTTAGGTTATATTATGTTATTGATGCATATAAAGGTCCAACGCAGACGTAGAGGCCAACTCGCCAGGAATGTTGTCAAATATTACCGCCGAGATGATAGGTTGGGTTAGGTTAGGTTATATTACGTTATTGATGTATATAAAGGTCCCACGGAAACGTAGAGGCCAACATGCCAGGGATGTTGTCAAATATTACAGCCGCGATGTTGGATTGGGTTAGGTTAGGTTATATTACCTTATTGATGTATATGAAGGTCCTACGAAGACGTAGAGGCCAACATGCCAGGAATGTTGTCAAATATTACAGCCGCGATGTTAGATTGGGTTAGGTTAGGTTATATTACGTTATTGATGTATATAAAGGTCACACGGAGACTTAGAGGTCAACTTGCCTGGAATGTTATCAAATATTACCGCCGAGATGTTAGGTTGGGTTAGGTTAGGTTATATTACGTTATTGATGTATATAAAGGTCACACGGAGACTTAGAGGTCAACTTGCCTGGAATGTTATCAAATATTACCGCCGAGATGTTAGGTTGGGTTAGGTTAGGTTATATTACGTTCTCGATGTATGTAAAGGTCCCACGGAGACGTAGATGCCAACTCGCCAGGAATGTTGTCAAATAATAGCGAGGAGAGGTTAGGTTGGGTCAGGTTAGGTTATATTACGTTATTGATGTATATCAAGATCCCACGGAGACGTAGAGGCCAACTCGCCAGGTATGTGGTCAAATATTACCGCCGAGATGATAGATTGGGTTAGGTTTGGTTATATTTCGTTACTGATGTATATGAAGGTCCTACGGAGACGTAGAGGCCAACATGCCAGGAATGTTGTCAAATATTACAGCCGCGATGTTAGATTGGGTTAGGTTAGGTTATATTACGTTATTGATGTATATAAAGGTCCCACGGAGACGTAGAGGCCAACTCGCCTGGAATGTTATCAAATATTACCGCCGAGATGTTAGGTTGGGTTAGGTTAGGTTATATTACGTTCTTGATGCATATAAAGGTCCCACGCAGACGTAGAGGCCAACCCGCCAGGAATGTTGTCAAATATTACCGCCGAGATGATAGGTTGGGTTAGGTTAGGTTATATTACGTTATTGATGTATATAAAGGTCCCACGGAGACGTAGAGGCCAACTCGTCAGCAATATTGTCAAATATAACCGCCGAGATGATAGGTTGGGTTAGGTTTGGTTATATTTCGTTATTGATGTATATGAAGGTCCCACGGAGACGTAGAGTCCAAATCGCCAGGAATGTTGTCAAATATTACAGCCGCGATGTTAGATTGGGTTAGGTTAGGTTATATTACGTTATTGATGTATATAAAGATCCCACGGAGACGTAGATGCCTACTCGCCAGGAATGTGGTCAAATATTAGTGCCGAGATGTTAGGTTGGTTTAGGTTAGGTTGTATTACGTCATAGACGTATACAGTGTTCCCACGGAGAAGTAGGGACCGACAATCAAGGAATGTGGTTAAATGGTACCCCGAGAGGTTAGGTTGGGTTAGGTTACGTTATATTAGGTTATTGATGTACATGAGGGTCCCAAGGAGACGTAGAGGCCAACAAGCCATGAATGTTGCCAAATATTACCGCCGAGATGTTAGGTTGGGTTAGGTTAGGTTATATTACGTTCTTGATGTATATAAAGGACCCACGCAGACGTAGAGGCCAACCCGCCAGGAATGTTGTCAAATATTACCGCCGAGATGATAGGTTGGGCTAGGTTAGGTTATATTACGTTATTGATGTATATAAAGGTCCCACGGAGGCGTAGAGGCCAACTCGCCAGGTATGTGGTCAAATATTACCGCCGAGATGATAGGTTGGGTTAGGTTTGGTTATATTACGTTCTTGATGCATATACAGGTACCACGCAGACGTAGAGGCCAACAAGACAGGAGTGTTGCCAAATATTACCGCCGAGATGATAGGTTGGGTTAGATTAGGTTATAATACGTTATTAATGCATATAAAGGTCCCACGCCGACGTAGAGGCCAACCCGCCAGGAATGTTGTCAAATATTACCGCCGAGATGATAGGTTGGGTTAGGTTAGGTTATATTACGTTATTGATGTATATAAAGGTCCCACGGAGACGTAGAGGCCAACATGCCAGGGATGTTGTCAAATATTACACCCGCGATGTTAGATTGGGTTAGGTTAGGTTATATTACCTTATTGATGTATATGAAGGTCCTACGGAGACGTAGAGGCCAACATGCCAGGAATGTTGTCAAATATTACAGCCGCGATGTTAGATTGGGTTAGGTTAGGTTATATTACGTTATTGATGTATATAAAGGTCACACGGAGACTTAGAGGTCAACTTGCCTGGAATGTTATCAAATATTACCGCCGAGATGTTAGGTTGGGTTAGGTTAGGTTATATTACGTTATTGATGTATATAAAGATCCCACGGAGACGTAGATGCCTACTCGCCAGGAATGTGGTCAAATATTAGTGCCGAGATGTTAGGTTGGTTTAGGTTAGGTTGTATTACGTCATAGACGTATACAGTGTTCCCACGGAGAAGTAGGGACCGACAATCAAGGAATGTGGTTAAATGGTACCCCGAGAGGTTAGGTTGGGTTAGGTTACGTTATATTAGGTTATTGATGTACATGAGGGTCCCAAGGAGACGTAGAGGCCAACAAGCCATGAATGTTGCCAAATATTACCGCCGAGATGTTAGGTTGGGTTAGGTTAGGTTATATTACGTTCTTGATGTATATAAAGGACCCACGCAGACGTAGAGGCCAACCCGCCAGGAATGTTGTCAAATATTACCGCCGAGATGATAGGTTGGGCTAGGTTAGGTTATATTACGTTATTGATGTATATAAAGGTCCCACGGAGGCGTAGAGGCCAACTCGCCAGGTATGTGGTCAAATATTACCGCCGAGATGATAGGTTGGGTTAGGTTTGGTTATGTTACGTTCTTGATGCATATACAGGTACCACGCAGACGTAGAGGCCAACAAGACAGGAGTGTTGCCAAATATTACCGCCGAGATGATAGGTTGGGTTAGATTAGGTTATAATACGTTATTAATGCATATAAATGTCCCACGCCGACGTAGAGGCCAACCCGCCAGGAATGTTGTCAAATATTACCGCCGAGATGATAGGTTGGGTTAGGTTAGGTTATATTACGTTATTGATGTATATAAAGGTCCCACGGAGACGTAGATGCCAACTCGCCAGGAATGTTGTCAAATAATAGCGACGAGAGGTTAGGTTGGGTCAGGTTAGGTTATATTACGTTATTGATGTATATAAAGGTCCCACGGAAACGTAGAGGCCAACATGCCAGGGATGTTGTCAAATATTACACCCGCGATGTTAGATTGGGTTAGGTTAGGTTATATTACCTTATTGATGTATATGAAGGTCCTACGGAGACGTAGAGGCCAACATGCCAGGAATGTTGTCAAATATTACAGCCGCGATGTTAGATTGGGTTAGGTTAGGTTATATTACGTTATTGATGTATATAAAGGTCACACGGAGACTTAGAGGTCAACTTGCCTGGAATGTTATCAAATATTACCGCCGAGATGTTAGGTTGGGTTAGGTTAGGTTATATTACGTTAGTGATGCATATAAAGGTCCAACGCAGACGTAGAGGCCAACCCGCCAAGAATGTTGTCAAATATTAACGACGAGATGATCGGTTGGGCTAGGCTTGCTTATATTACGTTATTGATGTATATGAAGGACCCACGTAGACGTAGGGGCCATCTCGTCAGGAATATTGTCAAATATTACCGCCGAGATGATAGGTTGGATTAGGTTAGGTTATATTACGTTATTGATGTATATAAAGGTCCCACGGAGGCGTAGAGGCCAACTCGCCAGGTATGTGGTCAAATATTACCGCCGAGATGATAGGTTGGGATAGGTTTGGTTATATTTCGTTATTGATGTATATGATGGTCCCACGGAGACGTAGAGGCCACCATGCCAGGAATGTTGTCAAATATTACAGCCGCGATGATAGATTGGGTTAGGTTAGGTTATATTACGTTTTGATGTATATAAAGGTCCCACGGAGGCGTAGAGGCCAACTCGCCAGGAATGTTGTCAAATATTACCGCCGAGATGTTAGGTTGGGTTAGGTTAGGTTATATTATGTTATTGATGCATATAAAGGTCCAACGCAGACGTAGAGGCCAACTCGCCAGGAATGTTGTCAAATATTACCGCCGAGATGATAGGTTGGGTTAGGTTAGGTTATATTACGTTATTGATGTATATAAAGGTCCCACGGAAACGTAGAGGCCAACATGCCAGGGATGTTGTCAAATATTACAGCCGCGATGTTGGATTGGGTTAGGTTAGGTTATATTACCTTATTGATGTATATGAAGGTCCTACGGAGACGTAGAGGCCAACATGCCAGGAATGTTGTCAAATATTACAGCCGCGATGTTAGATTGGGTTAGGTTAGGTTATATTACGTTATTGATGTATATAAAGGTCACACGGAGACTTAGAGGTCAACTTGCCTGGAATGTTATCAAATATTACCGCCGAGATGTTAGGTTGGGTTAGGTTAGGTTATATTACGTTCTCGATGTATGTAAAGGTCCCACGGAGACGTAGATGCCAACTCGCCAGGAATGTTGTCAAATAATAGCGAGGAGAGGTTAGGTTGGGTCAGGTTAGGTTATATTACGTTATTGATGTATATCAAGATCCCACGGAGACGTAGAGGCCAACTCGCCAGGTATGTGGTCAAATATTACCGCCGAGATGATAGATTGGGTTAGGTTTGGTTATATTTCGTTACTGATGTATATGAAGGTCCTACGGAGACGTAGAGGCCAACATGCCAGGAATGTTGTCAAATATTACAGCCGCGATGTTAGATTGGGTTAGGTTAGGTTATATTACGTTATTGATGTATATAAAGGTCCCACGGAGACGTAGAGGCCAACTCGCCTGGAATGTTATCAAATATTACCGCCGAGATGTTAGGTTGGGTTAGGTTAGGTTATATTACGTTCTTGATGCATATATAGGTCCCACGCAGACGTAGAGGCCAACCCGCCAGGAATGTTGTCAAATATTACCGCCGAGATGATAGGTTGGGTTAGGTTAGGTTATATTACGTTATTGATGTATATAAAGGTCCCACGGAGACGTAGAGGCCAACTCGTCAGCAATATTGTCAAATATAACCGCCGAGATGATAGGTTGGGTTAGGTTTGGTTATATTTCGTTATTGATGTATATGAAGGTCCCACGGAGACGTAGAGTCCAAATCGCCAGGAATGTTGTCAAATATTACAGCCGCGATGTTAGATTGGGTTAGGTTAGGTTATATTACGTTATTGATGTATATAAAGATCCCACGGAGACGTAGATGCCTACTCGCCAGGAATGTGGTCAAATATTAGTGCCGAGATGTTAGGTTGGTTTAGGTTAGGTTGTATTACGTCATAGACGTATACAGTGTTCCCACGGAGAAGTAGGGACCGACAATCAAGGAATGTGGTTAAATGGTACCCCGAGAGGTTAGGTTGGGTTAGGTTACGTTATATTAGGTTATTGATGTACATGAGGGTCCCAAGGAGACGTAGAGGCCAACAAGCCATGAATGTTGCCAAATATTACCGCCGAGATGTTAGGTTGGGTTAGGTTAGGTTATATTACGTTCTTGATGTATATAAAGGACCCACGCAGACGTAGAGGCCAACCCGCCAGGAATGTTGTCAAATATTACCGCCGAGATGATAGGTTGGGCTAGGTTAGGTTATATTACGTTATTGATGTATATAAAGGTCCCACGGAGGCGTAGAGGCCAACTCGCCAGGTATGTGGTCAAATATTACCGCCGAGATGATAGGTTGGGTTAGGTTTGGTTATGTTACGTTCTTGATGCATATACAGGTACCACGCAGACGTAGAGGCCAACAAGACAGGAGTGTTGCCAAATATTACCGCCGAGATGATAGATTGGGTTAGATTAGGTTATAATACGTTATTAATGCATATAAATGTCCCACGCCGACGTAGAGGCCAACCCGCCAGGAATGTTGTCAAATATTACCGCCGAGATGATAGGTTGGGTTAGGTTAGGTTATATTACGTTATTGATGTATATAAAGGTCCCACGGAGAGGTAGATGCCAACTCGCCAGGAATGTTGTCAAATAATAGCGACGAGAGGTTAGGTTGGGTCAGGTTAGGTTATATTACGTTATTGATGTATATAAAGGTCCCACGGAAACGTAGAGGCCAACATGCCAGGGATGTTGTCAAATATTACACCCGCGATGTTAGATTGGGTTAGGTTAGGTTATATTACCTTATTGATGTATATGAAGGTCCTACGGAGACGTAGAGGCCAACATGCCAGGAATGTTGTCAAATATTACAGCCGCGATGTTAGATTGGGTTAGGTTAGGTTATATTACGTTATTGATGTATATAAAGGTCACACGGAGACTTAGAGGTCAACTTGCCTGGAATGTTATCAAATATTACCGCCGAGATGTTAGGTTGGGTTAGGTTAGGTTATATTACGTTATTGATGCATATAAAGGTCCAACGCAGACGTAGAGGCCAACCCGCCAGGAATGTTGTCAAATATTAACGACGAGATGATCGGTTGGGCTAGGCTTGCTTATATTACGTTATTGATGTATATGAAGGACCCACGTAGACGTAGGGGCCATCTCGTCAGGAATATTGTCAAATATTACCGCCGAGATGATAGGTTGGATTAGGTTAGGTTATATTACGTTATTGATGTATATAAAGGTCCCACGGCGGCGTAGAGGCCAACTCGCCAGGTATGTGGTCAAATATTACCGCCGAGATGATAGGTTGGGATAGGTTTGGTTATATTTCGTTATTGATGTATATGATGGTCCCACGGAGACGTAGAGGCCAACCCGCCAGGAATGTTGTCAAATATTACCGCCGAGATGATAGGTTGGGTTAGGTTAGGTTATATTACGTTATTGATGTATATAAAGGTCCCACGGAGACGTAGATGCCAACTCGCCAGGAATGTTGTCAAATAATAGCGACGAGAGGTTAGGTTGGGTCAGGTTAGGTTATATTACGTTATTGATGTATATAAAGGTCCCACGGAAACGTAGAGGCCAACATGCCAGGGATGTTGTCAAATATTACCGCCGAGATGATAGGTTGGGTTAGATTAGGTTATAATACGTTATTAATGCATATAAAGGTCCCACGCCGACGTAGAGGCCAACCCGCCAGGAATGTTGTCAAATATTACCGCCGAGATGATAGGTTGGGTTAGGTTAGGTTATATTACGTTATTGATGTATATAAAGGTCACACGGAGACTTAGAGGTCAACTTGCCTGGAATGTTATCAAATATTACCGCCGAGATGTTAGGTTGGGTTAGGTTAGGTTATATTACGTTATTGATGTATATAAAGATCCCACGGAGACGTAGATGCCTACTCGCCAGGAATGTGGTCAAATATTAGTGCCGAGATGTTAGGTTGGTTTAGGTTAGGTTGTATTACGTCATAGACGTATACAGTGTTCCCACGGAGAAGTAGGGACCGACAATCAAGGAATGTGGTTAAATGGTACCCCGAGAGGTTAGGTTGGGTTAGGTTACGTTATATTAGGTTATTGATGTACATGAGGGTCCCAAGGAGACGTAGAGGCCAACAAGCCATGAATGTTGCCAAATATTACCGCCGAGATGTTAGGTTGGGTTAGGTTAGGTTATATTACGTTCTTGATGTATATAAAGGACCCACGCAGACGTAGAGGCCAACCCGCCAGGAATGTTGTCAAATATTACCGCCGAGATGATAGGTTGGGCTAGGTTAGGTTATATTACGTTATTGATGTATATAAACGTCCCACGGAGGCGTAGAGGCCAACTCGCCAGGTATGTGGTCAAATATTACCGCCGAGATGATAGGTTGGGTTAGGTTTGGTTATGTTACGTTCTTGATGCATATACAGGTACCACGCAGACGTAGAGGCCAACAAGACAGGAGTGTTGCCAAATATTACCGCCGAGATGATAGGTTGGGTTAGATTAGGTTATAATACGTTATTAATGCATATAAATGTCCCACGCCGACGTAGAGGCCAACCCGCCAGGAATGTTGTCAAATATTACCGCCGAGATGATAGGTTGGGTTAGGTTAGGTTATATTACGTTATTGATGTATATAAAGGTCCCACGGAGACGTAGATGCCAACTCGCCAGGAATGTTGTCAAATAATAGCGACGAGAGGTTAGGTTGGGTCAGGTTAGGTTATATTACGTTATTGATGTATATAAAGGTCCCACGGAAACGTAGAGGCCAACATGCCAGGGATGTTGTCAAATATTACACCCGCGATGTTAGATTGGGTTAGGTTAGGTTATATTACCTTATTGATGTATATGAAGGTCCTACGGAGACGTAGAGGCCAACATGCCAGGAATGTTGTCAAATATTACAGCCGCGATGTTAGATTGGGTTAGGTTAGGTTATATTACGTTATTGATGTATATAAAGGTCACACGGAGACTTAGAGGTCAACTTGCCTGGAATGTTATCAAATATTACCGCCGAGATGTTAGGTTGGGTTAGGTTAGGTTATATTACGTTATTGATGCATATAAAGGTCCAACGCAGACGTAGAGGCCAACCCGCCAGGAATGTTGTCAAATATTAACGACGAGATGATCGGTTGGGCTAGGCTTGCTTATATTACGTTATTGATGTATATGAAGGACCCACGTAGACGTAGGGGCCATCTCGTCAGGAATATTGTCAAATATTACCGCCGAGATGATAGGTTGGATTAGGTTAGGTTATATTACGTTATTGATGTATATAAAGGTCCCACGGAGGCGTAGAGGCCAACTCGCCAGGTATGTGGTCAAATATTACCGCCGAGATGATAGGTTGGGATAGGTTTGGTTATATTTCGTTATTGATGTATATGATGGTCCCACGGAGACGTAGAGGCCACCATGCCAGGAATGTTGTCAAATATTACAGCCGCGATGATAGATTGGGTTAGGTTAGGTTATATTACGTTTTGATGTATATAAAGGTCCCACGGAGGCGTAGAGGCCAACTCGCCAGGAATGTTGTCAAATATTACCGCCGAGATGTTAGGTTGGGTTAGGTTAGGTTATATTATGTTATTGATGCATATAAAGGTCCAACGCAGACGTAGAGGCCAACTCGCCAGGAATGTTGTCAAATATTACCGCCGAGATGATAGGTTGGGTTAGGTTAGGTTATATTACGTTATTGATGTATATAAAGGTCCCACGGAAACGTAGAGGCCAACATGCCAGGGATGTTGTCAAATATTACAGCCGCGATGTTGGATTGGGTTAGGTTAGGTTATATTACCTTATTGATGTATATGAAGGTCCTACGGAGACGTAGAGGCCAACATGCCAGGAATGTTGTCAAATATTACAGCCGCGATGTTAGATTGGGTTAGGTTAGGTTATATTACGTTATTGATGTATATAAAGGTCACACGGAGACTTAGAGGTCAACTTGCCTGGAATGTTATCAAATATTACCGCCGAGATGTTAGGTTGGGTTAGGTTAGGTTATATTACGTTCTCGATGTATGTAAAGGTCCCACGGAGACGTAGATGCCAACTCGCCAGGAATGTTGTCAAATAATAGCGAGGAGAGGTTAGGTTGGGTCAGGTTAGGTTATATTACGTTATTGATGTATATCAAGATCCCACGGAGACGTAGAGGCCAACTCGCCAGGTATGTGGTCAAATATTACCGCCGAGATGATAGATTGGGTTAGGTTTGGTTATATTTCGTTACTGATGTATATGAAGGTCCTACGGAGACGTAGAGGCCAACATGCCAGGAATGTTGTCAAATATTACAGCCGCGATGTTAGATTGGGTTAGGTTAGGTTATATTACGTTATTGATGTATATAAAGGTCCCACGGAGACGTAGAGGCCAACTCGCCTGGAATGTTATCAAATATTACCGCCGAGATGTTAGGTTGGGTTAGGTTAGGTTATATTACGTTCTTGATGCATATAAAGGTCCCACGCAGACGTAGAGGCCAACCCGCCAGGAATGTTGTCAAATATTACCGCCGAGATGATAGGTTGGGTTAGGTTAGGTTATATTACGTTATTGATGTATATAAAGGTCCCACGGAGACGTAGAGGCCAACTCGTCAGCAATATTGTCAAATATAACCGCCGAGATGATAGGTTGGGTTAGGTTTGGTTATATTTCGTTATTGATGTATATGAAGGTCCCACGGAGACGTAGAGTCCAAATCGCCAGGAATGTTGTCAAATATTACAGCCGCGATGTTAGATTGGGTTAGGTTAGGTTATATTACGTTATTGATGTATATAAAGATCCCACGGAGACGTAGATGCCTACTCGCCAGGAATGTGGTCAAATATTAGTGCCGAGATGTTAGGTTGGTTTAGGTTAGGTTGTATTACGTCATAGACGTATACAGTGTTCCCACGGAGAAGTAGGGACCGACAATCAAGGAATGTGGTTAAATGGTACCCCGAGAGGTTAGGTTGGGTTAGGTTACGTTATATTAGGTTATTGATGTACATGAGGGTCCCAAGGAGACGTAGAGGCCAACAAGCCATGAATGTTGCCAAATATTACCGCCGAGATGTTAGGTTGGGTTAGGTTAGGTTATATTACGTTCTTGATGTATATAAAGGACCCACGCAGACGTAGAGGCCAACCCGCCAGGAATGTTGTCAAATATTACCGCCGAGATGATAGGTTGGGCTAGGTTAGGTTATATTACGTTATTGATGTATATAAAGGTCCCACGGAGGCGTAGAGGCCAACTCGCCAGGTATGTGGTCAAATATTACCGCCGAGATGATAGGTTGGGTTAGGTTTGGTTATGTTACGTTCTTGATGCATATACAGGTACCACGCAGACGTAGAGGCCAACAAGACAGGAGTGTTGCCAAATATTACCGCCGAGATGATAGATTGGGTTAGATTAGGTTATAATACGTTATTAATGCATATAAATGTCCCACGCCGACGTAGAGGCCAACCCGCCAGGAATGTTGTCAAATATTACCGCCGAGATGATAGGTTGGGTTAGGTTAGGTTATATTACGTTATTGATGTATATAAAGGTCCCACGGAGAGGTAGATGCCAACTCGCCAGGAATGTTGTCAAATAATAGCGACGAGAGGTTAGGTTGGGTCAGGTTAGGTTATATTACGTTATTGATGTATATAAAGGTCCCACGGAAACGTAGAGGCCAACATGCCAGGGATGTTGTCAAATATTACACCCGCGATGTTAGATTGGGTTAGGTTAGGTTATATTACCTTATTGATGTATATGAAGGTCCTACGGAGACGTAGAGGCCAACATGCCAGGAATGTTGTCAAATATTACAGCCGCGATGTTAGATTGGGTTAGGTTAGGTTATATTACGTTATTGATGTATATAAAGGTCACACGGAGACTTAGAGGTCAACTTGCCTGGAATGTTATCAAATATTACCGCCGAGATGTTAGGTTGGGTTAGGTTAGGTTATATTACGTTATTGATGCATATAAAGGTCCAACGCAGACGTAGAGGCCAACCCGCCAGGAATGTTGTCAAATATTAACGACGAGATGATCGGTTGGGCTAGGCTTGCTTATATTACGTTATTGATGTATATGAAGGACCCACGTAGACGTAGGGGCCATCTCGTCAGGAATATTGTCAAATATTACCGCCGAGATGATAGGTTGGATTAGGTTAGGTTATATTACGTTATTGATGTATATAAAGGTCCCACGGAGGCGTAGAGGCCAACTCGCCAGGTATGTGGTCAAATATTACCGCCGAGATGATAGGTTGGGATAGGTTTGGTTATATTTCGTTATTGATGTATATGATGGTCCCACGGAGACGTAGAGGCCACCATGCCAGGAATGTTGTCAAATATTACAGCCGCGATGATAGATTGGGTTAGGTTAGGTTATATTACGTTTTGATGTATATAAAGGTCCCACGGAGGCGTAGAGGCCAACTCGCCAGGAATGTTGTCAAATATTACCGCCGAGATGTTAGGTTGGGTTAGGTTAGGTTATATTATGTTATTGATGCATATAAAGGTCCAACGCAGACGTAGAGGCCAACTCGCCAGGAATGTTGTCAAATATTACCGCCGAGATGATAGGTTGGGTTAGGTTAGGTTATATTACGTTATTGATGTATATAAAGGTCCCACGGAAACGTAGAGGCCAACATGCCAGGGATGTTGTCAAATATTACAGCCGCGATGTTGGATTGGGTTAGGTTAGGTTATATTACCTTATTGATGTATATGAAGGTCCTACGGAGACGTAGAGGCCAACATGCCAGGAATGTTGTCAAATATTACAGCCGCGATGTTAGATTGGGTTAGGTTAGGTTATATTACGTTATTGATGTATATAAAGGTCACACGGAGACTTAGAGGTCAACTTGCCTGGAATGTTATCAAATATTACCGCCGAGATGTTAGGTTGGGTTAGGTTAGGTTATATTACGTTCTCGATGTATGTAAAGGTCCCACGGAGACGTAGATGCCAACTCGCCAGGAATGTTGTCAAATAATAACGAGGAGAGGTTAGGTTGGGTCAGGTTAGGTTATATTACGTTATTGATGTATATCAAGATCCCACGGAGACGTAGAGGCCAACTCGCCAGGTATGTGGTCAAATATTACCGCCGAGATGATAGATTGGGTTAGGTTTGGTTATATTTCGTTACTGATGTATATGAAGGTCCTACGGAGACGTAGAGGCCAACATGCCAGGAATGTTGTCAAATATTACAGCCGCGATGTTAGATTGGGTTAGGTTAGGTTATATTACGTTATTGATGTATATAAAGGTCCCACGGAGACGTAGAGGCCAACTCGCCTGGAATGTTATCAAATATTACCGCCGAGATGTTAGGTTGGGTTAGGTTAGGTTATATTACGTTCTTGATGCATATAAAGGTCCCACGCAGACGTAGAGGCCAACCCGCCAGGAATGTTGTCAAATATTACCGCCGAGATGATAGGTTGGGTTAGGTTAGGTTATATTACGTTATTGATGTATATAAAGGTCCCACGGAGACGTAGAGGCCAACTCGTCAGCAATATTGTCAAATATAACCGCCGAGATGATAGGTTGGGTTAGGTTTGGTTATATTTCGTTATTGATGTATATGAAGGTCCCACGGAGACGTAGAGTCCAAATCGCCAGGAATGTTGTCAAATATTACAGCCGCGATGTTAGATTGGGTTAGGTTAGGTTATATTACGTTATTGATGTATATAAAGATCCCACGGAGACGTAGATGCCAACTCGCCAGGAATGTTGTCAAATAATAGCGACGAGAGGTTAGGTTGGGTCAGGTTAGGTTATATTACGTTATTGATGTATATAAAGGTCCCACGGAAACGTAGAGGCCAACATGCCAGGGATGTTGTCAAATATTACACCCGCGATGTTAGATTGGGTTAGGTTAGGTTATATTACCTTATTGATGTATATGAAGGTCCTACGGAGACGTAGAGGCCAACATGCCAGGAATGTTGTCAAATATTACAGCCGCGATGTTAGATTGGGTTAGGTTAGGTTATATTACGTTATTGATGTATATAAAGGTCACACGGAGACTTAGAGGTCAACTTGCCTGGAATGTTATCAAATATTACCGCCGAGATGTTAGGTTGGGTTAGGTTAGGTTATATTACGTTATTGATGTATATAAAGATCCCACGGAGACGTAGATGCCTACTCGCCAGGAATGTGGTCAAATATTAGTGCCGAGATGTTAGGTTGGTTTAGGTTAGGTTGTATTACGTCATAGACGTATACAGTGTTCCCACGGAGAAGTAGGGACCGACAATCAAGGAATGTGGTTAAACGGTACCCCGAGAGGTTAGGTTGGGTTAGGTTACGTTATATTAGGTTATTGATGTACAAGAGGGTCCCAAGGAGACGTAGAGGCCAACAAGCCATGAATGTTGCCAAATATTACCGCCGAGATGTTAGGTTGGGTTAGGTTAGGTTATATTACGTTCTTGATGTATATAAAGGACCCACGCAGACGTAGAGGCCAACCCGCCAGGAATGTTGTCAAATATTACCGCCGAGATGATAGGTTGGGCTAGGTTAGGTTATATTACGTTATTGATGTATATAAAGGTCCCACGGAGGCGTAGAGGCCAACTCGCCAGGTATGTGGTCAAATATTACCGCCGAGATGATAGGTTGGGTTAGGTTTGGTTATATTACGTTCTTGATGCATATACAGGTACCACGCAGACGTAGAGGCCAACAAGACAGGAGTGTTGCCAAATATTACCGCCGAGATGATAGGTTGGGTTAGATTAGGTTATAATACGTTATTAATGCATATAAAGGTCCCACGCCGACGTAGAGGCCAACCCGCCAGGAATGTTGTCAAATATTACCGCCGAGATGATAGGTTGGGTTAGGTTAGGTTATATTACGTTATTGATGTATATAAAGGTCCCACGGAGACGTAGATGCCAACTCGCCAGGAATGTTGTCAAATAATAGCGACGAGAGGTTAGGTTGGGTCAGGTTAGGTTATATTACGTTATTGATGTATATAAAGGTCCCACGGAAACGTAGAGGCCAACATGCCAGGGATGTTGTCAAATATTACACCCGCGATGTTAGATTGGGTTAGGTTAGGTTATATTACCTTATTGATGTATATGAAGGTCCTACGGAGACGTAGAGGCCAACATGCCAGGAATGTTGTCAAATATTACAGCCGCGATGTTAGATTGGGTTAGGTTAGGTTATATTACGTTATTGATGTATATAAAGGTCACACGGAGACTTAGAGGTCAACTTGCCTGGAATGTTATCAAATATTACCGCCGAGATGTTAGGTTGGGTTAGGTTAGGTTATATTACGTTATTGATGCATATAAAGGTCCAACGCAGACGTAGAGGCCAACCCGCCAGGAATGTTGTCAAATATTAACGACGAGATGATCGGTTGGGCTAGGCTTGCTTATATTACGTTATTGATGTATATGAAGGACCCACGTAGACGTAGGGGCCATCTCGTCAGGAATATTGTCAAATATTACCGCCGAGATGATAGGTTGGATTAGGTTAGGTTATATTACGTTATTGATGTATATAAAGGTCCCACGGAGGCGTAGAGGCCAACTCGCCAGGTATGTGGTCAAATATTACCGCCGAGATGATAGGTTGGGATAGGTTTGGTTATATTTCGTTATTGATGTATATGATGGTCCCACGGAGACGTAGAGGCCACCATGCCAGGAATGTTGTCAAATATTACAGCCGCGATGATAGATTGGGTTAGGTTAGGTTATATTACGTTTTGATGTATATAAAGGTCCCACGGAGGCGTAGAGGCCAACTCGCCAGGAATGTTGTCAAATATTACCGCCGAGATGTTAGGTTGGGTTAGGTTAGGTTATATTATGTTATTGATGCATATAAAGGTCCAACGCAGACGTAGAGGCCAACTCGCCAGGAATGTTGTCAGATATTACCGCCGAGATGATAGGTTGGGTTAGGTTAGGTTATATTACGTTATTGATGTATATAAAGGTCCCACGGAAACGTAGAGGCCAACATGCCAGGAATGTTGTCAAATATTACAGCCGCGATGTTGGATTGGGTTAGGTTAGGTTATATTACCTTATTGATGTATATGAAGGTCCTACGGAGACGTAGAGGCCAACATGCCAGGAATGTTGTCAAATATTACAGCCGCGATGTTAGATTGGGTTAGGTTAGGTTATATTACGTTATTGATGTATATAAAGGTCACACGGAGACTTAGAGGTCAACTTGCCTGGAATGTTATCAAATATTACCGCCGAGATGTTAGGTTGGGTTAGGTTAGGTAATATTACGTTCTCGTTGCATATACAGGTCCCACGCAGACGTAGAGGCCAACAAGACAGGAGTGTTGCCAAATATTACCGCCGAGATGATAGGTTGGGTTAGATTAGGTTATAATACGTTATTAATGCATATAAAGGTCCCACGCCGACGTAGAGGCCAACCCGCCAGGAATGTTGTCAAATATTACCGCCGAGATGATAGGTTGGGTTAGGTTAGGTTATATTACGTTATTGATGTATGTAAAGGTCCCACGGAGACGTAGATGCCAACTCGCCAGGAATGTTGTCAAATAATAGCGAGGAGAGGTTAGGTTGGGTCAGGTTAGGTTATATTACGTTATTGATGTATATCAAGATCCCACGGAGACGTAGAGGCCAACTCGCCAGGTATGTGGTCAAATATTACCGCCGAGATGATAGATTGGGTTAGGTTTGGTTATATTTCGTTACTGATGTATATGAAGGTCCTACGGAGACGTAGAGGCCAACATGCCAGGAATGTTGTCAAATATTACAGCCGCGATGTTAGATTGGGTTAGGTTAGGTTATATTACGTTATTGATGTATATAAAGGTCCCACGGAGACGTAGAGGCCAACTCGCCTGGAATGTTATCAAATATTACCGCCGAGATGTTAGGTTGGGTTAGGTTAGGTTATATTACGTTCTTGATGCATATAAAGGTCCCACGCAGACGTAGAGGCCAACCCGCCAGGAATGTTGTCAAATATTACCGCCGAGATGATAGGTTGGGTTAGGTTAGGTTATATTACGTTATTGATGTATATAAAGGTCCCACGGAGACGTAGAGGCCAACTCGTCAGCAATATTGTCAAATATAACCGCCGAGATGATAGGTTGGGTTAGGTTTGGTTATATTTCGTTATTGATGTATATGAAGGTCCCACGGAGACGTAGAGTCCAAATCGCCAGGAATGTTGTCAAATATTACAGCCGCGATGTTAGATTGGGTTAGGTTAGGTTATATTACGTTATTGATGTATATAAAGATCCCACGGAGACGTAGATGCCTACTCGCCAGGAATGTGGTCAAATATTAGTGCCGAGATGTTAGGTTGGTTTAGGTTAGGTTGTATTACGTCATAGACGTATACAGTGTTCCCACGGAGAAGTAGGGACCGACAATCAAGGAATGTGGTTAAATGGTACCCCGAGAGGTTAGGTTGGGTTAGGTTACGTTATATTAGGTTATTGATGTACATGAGGGTCCCAAGGAGACGTAGAGGCCAACAAGCCATGAATGTTGCCAAATATTACCGCCGAGATGTTAGGTTGGGTTAGGTTAGGTTATATTACGTTCTTGATGTATATAAAGGACCCACGCAGACGTAGAGGCCAACCCGCCAGGAATGTTGTCAAATATTACCGCCGAGATGATAGGTTGGGCTAGGTTAGGTTATATTACGTTATTGATGTATATAAAGGTCCCACGGAGGCGTAGAGGCCAACTCGCCAGGTATGTGGTCAAATATTACCGCCGAGATGATAGGTTGGGTTAGGTTTGGTTATATTACGTTCTTGATGCATATACAGGTACCACGCAGACGTAGAGGCCAACAAGACAGGAGTGTTGCCAAATATTACCGCCGAGATGATAGGTTGGGTTAGATTAGGTTATAATACGTTATTAATGCATATAAAGGTCCCACGCCGACGTAGAGGCCAACCCGCCAGGAATGTTGTCAAATATTACCGCCGAGATGATAGGTTGGGTTAGGTTAGGTTATATTACGTTATTGATGTATATAAAGGTCCCACGGAGACGTAGATGCCAACTCGCCAGGAATGCTGTCAAATAATAGCGACGAGAGGTTAGGTTGGGTCAGGTTAGCTTATATTACGTTATTGATGTATATAAAGGTCCCACGGAAACGTAGAGGCCAACATGCCAGGGATGTTGTCAAATATTACACCCGCGATGTTAGATTGGGTTAGGTTAGGTTATATTACCTTATTGATGTATATGAAGGTCCAACGGAGACGTAGAGGCCAACATGCCAGGAATGTTGTCAAATATTACAGCCGCGATGTTAGATTGGGTTAGGTTAGGTTATATTACGTTATTGATGTATATAAAGGTCACACGGAGACTTAGAGGTCAACTTGCCTGGAATGTTATCAAATATTACCGCCGAGATGTTAGGTTGGGTTAGGTTAGGTTATATTACGTTAGTGATGCATATAAAGGTCCAACGCAGACGTAGAGGCCAACCCGCCAGGAATGTTGTCAAATATTAACGACGAGATGATCGGTTGGGCTAGGCTTGCTTATATTACGTTATTGATGTATATGAAGGACCCACGTAGACGTAGAGGCCAACTCGTCAGCAATATTGTCAAATATAACCGCCGAGATGATAGGTTGGGTTAGGTTTGGTTATATTTCGTTATTGATGTATATGAAGGTCCCGCGGAGACGTAGAGTCCAAATCGCCAGGAATGTTGTCAAATATTACAGCCGCGATGTTAGATTGGGTTAGGTTAGGTTATATTACGTTATTGATGTATATAAAGATCCCACGGAGACGTAGATGCCTACTCGCCAGGAATGTGGTCAAATATTAGTGCCGAGATGTTAGGTTGGTTTAGGTTAGGTTGTATTACGTCATAGACGTATACAGTGTTCCCACGGAGAAGTAGGGACCGACAATCAAGGAATGTGGTTAAATGGTACCCCGAGAGGTTAGGTTGGGTTAGGTTACGTTATATTAGGTTATTGATGTACATGAGGGTCCCAAGGAGACGTAGAGGCCAACAAGCCATGAATGTTGCCAAATATTACCGCCGAGATGTTAGGTTGGGTTAGGTTAGGTTATATTACGTTCTTGATGTATATAAAGGACCCACGCAGACGTAGAGGCCAACCCGCCAGGAATGTTGTCAAATATTACCGCCGAGATGATAGGTTGGGCTAGGTTAGGTTATATTACGTTATTGATGTATATAAAGGTCCCACGGAGGCGTAGAGGCCAACTCGCCAGGTATGTGGTCAAATATTACCGCCGAGATGATAGGTTGGGTTAGGTTTGGTTATATTACGTTCTTGATGCATATACAGGTACCACGCAGACGTAGAGGCCAACAAGACAGGAGTGTTGCCAAATATTACCGCCGAGATGATAGGTTGGGTTAGATTAGGTTATAATACGTTATTAATGCATATAAAGGTCCCACGCCGACGTAGAGGCCAACCCGCCAGGAATGTTGTCAAATATTACCGCCGAGATGATAGGTTGGGTTAGGTTAGGTTATATTACGTTATTGATGTATATAAAGGTCCCACGGAGACGTAGATGCCAACTCGCCAGGAATGTTGTCAAATAATAGCGACGAGAGGTTAGGTTGGGTCAGGTTAGGTTATATTACGTTATTGATGTATATAAAGGTCCCACGGAAACGTAGAGGCCAACATGCCAGGGATGTTGTCAAATATTACACCCGCGATGTTAGATTGGGTTAGGTTAGGTTATATTACCTTATTGATGTATATGAAGGTCCTACGGAGACGTAGAGGCCAACATGCCAGGAATGTTGTCAAATATTACAGCCGCGATGTTAGATTGGGTTAGGTTAGGTTATATTACGTTATTGATGTATATAAAGGTCACACGGAGACTTAGAGGTCAACTTGCCTGGAATGTTATCAAATATTACCGCCGAGATGTTAGGTTGGGTTAGGTTAGGTTATATTACGTTATTGATGCATATAAAGGTCCAACGCAGACGTAGAGGCCAACCCGCCAGGAATGTTGTCAAATATTAACGACGAGATGATCGGTTGGGCTAGGCTTGCTTATATTACGTTATTGATGTATATGAAGGACCCACGTAGACGTAGGGGCCATCTCGTCAGGAATATTGTCAAATATTACCGCCGAGATGATAGGTTGGATTAGGTTAGGTTATATTACGTTATTGATGTATATAAAGGTCCCACGGAGGCGTAGAGGCCAACTCGCCAGGTATGTGGTCAAATATTACCGCCGAGATGATAGGTTGGGATAGGTTTTGTTATATTTCGTTATTGATGTATATGATGGTCCCACGGAGACGTAGAGGCCACCATGCCAGGAATGTTGTCAAATATTACAGCCGCGATGATAGATTGGGTTAGGTTAGGTTATATTACGTTTTGATGTATATAAAGGTCCCACGGAGGCGTAGAGGCCAACTCGCCAGGAATGTTGTCAAATATTACCGCCGAGATGTTAGGTTGGGTTAGGTTAGGTTATACTACGTTATTGATGCATATAAAGGTCCAACGCAGACGTAGAGGCCAACTCGCCAGGTATGTGGTCAAATGTTACCGCCGAGATGATAGGTTGGGATAGGTTTGGTTATATTTCGTTATTGATGCATATGATGGTCCCACGGAGACGTAGAGGCCAACATGCCAGGAATGTTGTCAAATATTACCGCCGAGATGATAGGTTGGGTTAGGTTAGGTTATATTACGTTATTGATGTATATAAAGGTCCCACGGAGACGTAGAGGCCAACTCGTCAGCAATATTGTCAAATATAACCGCCGAGATGATAGGTTGGGTTAGGTTTGGTTATATTACGTTCTTGATGCATATACAGGTACCACGCAGACGTAGAGTCCAAATCGCCAGGAATGTTGTCAAATATTACAGCCGCGATGTTAGATTGGGTTAGGTTAGGTTATATTACGTTATTGATGTATATAAAGGTCCCACGGAGGCGTAGAGGCCAACTCGCCAGGTATGTGGTCAAATATTACCGCCGAGATGATAGGTTGGGATAGGTTTGGTTATATTTCGTTATTGATGCATATGATGGTCCCACGGAGACGTAGAGGCCAACCCGCCAGGAATGTTGTCAAATATTACCGCCGATATGATAGGTTGGGCTAGGTTAGGTTATATTACGTTATTGATGTATATAAAGGTCCCACGGAGGCGTAGAGGCCAACTCGCCAGGTATGTGGTCAAATATTACCGCCGAGATGATAGGTTGGGATAGGTTTGGTTATATTTCGTTATTGATGCATATGATGGTCCCACGGAGACGTAGAGGCCAACATGCCAGGAATGTTGTCAAATATTACCGCCGAGATGATAGGTTGGGTTAGGTTAGGTTATATTACGTTATTGATGTATATAAAGGTCCCACGGAGACGTAGATGCCAACTCGCCAGGAATGTTGTCAAATAATAGCGACGAGAGGTTAGGTTGGGTCAGGTTAGGTTATATTACGTTATTGATGTATATAAAGGTCCCACGGAAACGTAGAGGCCAACATGCCAGGGATGTTGTCAAATATTACACCCGCGATGTTAGATTGGGTTAGGTTAGGTTATATTACCTTATTGATGTATATGAAGGTCCTACGGAGACTTAGAGGTCAACTTGCCTGGAATGTTATCAAATATTACCGTCGAGATGTTAGGTTGGGTTAGGTTAGGTTATATTACGTTATTGATGCATATAAAGGTCCAACGCAGACGTAGAGGCCAACCCGCCAGGAATGTTGTCAAATATTAACGACGAGATGATCGGTTGGGCTAGGCTTGCTTATATTACGTTATTGATGTATATGAAGGACCCACGTAGACGTAGGGGCCATCTCGTCAGGAATATTGTCAAATATTACCGCCGAGATGATAGGTTGGATTAGGTTAGGATATATTACGTTATTGATGTATATAAAGGTCCCACGGAGGCGTAGAGGCCAACTCGCCAGGTATGTGGTCAAATATTACCGCCGAGATGATAGGTTGGGATAGGTTTGGTTATATTTCGTTATTGATGTATATGATGGTCCCACGGAGACGTAGAGGCCACCATGCCAGGAATGTTGTCAAATATTACAGCCGCGATGATAGATTGGGTTAGGTTAGGTTATATTACGTTTTGATGTATATAAAGGTCCCACGGAGGCGTAGAGGCCAACTCGCCAGGAATGTTGTCAAATATTACCGCCGAGATGTTAGGTTGGGTTAGGTTAGGTTATATTACGTTATTGATGCATATAAAGGTCCAACGCAGACGTAGAGGCCAACTCGCCAGGAATGTTGTCAAATATTACCGCCGAGATGATAGGTTGGGTTAGGTTAGGTTATATTACGTTATTGTTGTATATAAAGGTCCCACGGAAACGTAGAGGCCAACATGCCAGGTATGTTGTCAAATATTACAGCCGCGATGTTAGATTGGGTTAGGTTAGGTTATATTACCTTATTGATGTATATGAAGGTCCTACGGAGACGTAGAGGCCAACATGCCAGGAATGTTGTCAAATATTACAGCCGCGATGTTAGATTGGGTTAGGTTAGGTTATATTACGTTATTGATATATATAAAGGTCACACGGAGACTTAGAGGTCAACTTGCCTGGAATCTTATCAAATATTACCGCCGAGATGTTAGGTTGGGTTAGGTTAGGTTATATTACGTTCTCGATGCATATACAGGTCCCACGCAGACGTAGAGGCCAACAAGACAGGAGTGTTGCCAAATATTACCGCCGAGATGATAGGTTGGGTTAGATTAGGATATAATACGTTATTAATGCATATAAAGGTCCCACGCCGACGTAGAGGCCAACATGCCAGGAATGTTGTCAAATATTACAGCCGCGATGTTAGATTGGGTTAGGTTAGGTTATATTACGTTATTGATGTATATAAAGGTCCCACGGAGACGTAGAGGCGAACTCGCCTGGAATGTCATCAAATATTACCGCCGAGATGTTAGGTTGGGTTAGGATAGGTTATATTACGTTCTTGATGCATATAAAGGTCCCACGCAGACGTAGAGGCCAACCCGCCAGTAATGTTGTCAAATATTAGTGCCGAGATGTTAGGTTGGTTTAGGTTAGGTTGTATTACGTCATAGACGTATACAGTGTTCCCACGGAGAAGTAGGGCCCGACAATCAAGGAATGTGGTTAAATGGTACCCCGAGAGGTTAGGTTGGGTTAGGTTACGTTATATTAGGTTATTGATGTACATGAGGGTCCCAAGGAGACGTAGAGGCCAACAAGCCATGAATGTTGCCAAATATTACCGCCGAGATGCTAGGTTGGGTTAGGTTAGGTTATATTACGTTCTTGATGTATATAAAGGACCCACGTAGACGCAGGGGCCAACCCGCCAGGAATGTTGTCAAATATTACCGCCCAGATGATAGGTTGGGTTAGGTTAAGTTATATTACGTTATTGATGTATATAAGGGACCCAAGGAAACGTAGAGGCCAACAAGCCAGGAATGTTGCCAAATATTACCGCCGAGATGATAGGTTGGGTTAGGTTACGTTATATCTCGTTATTGATGTATATGAAGGTCCCACGGAGACGTAGATGCCAACTCGCCAGGAATGTTGTCAAATAATAGCGCCGAGAGGTTAGGTTGTGTCAGGTTAGGTTATATTACGTTATTGATGTATATGAAGATCCCACGGAGACTAAGAGGCCAACTCGCCAGGTATGTGGTCAAATATTACCGCCGAGATGATAGGTTGGGATAGGTTTGGTTATATTTCGTTATTGATGTATATGATGGTCCCACGGAGACGTAGAGGCCAACATGCCAGGAATGTTGTCAAATATTACAGCCGCGATGATAGATTGGGTTAGGTTAGGTTATTTTCCGTTTTGATGTATATAAAGGTCCCACTGAGGCGTAGAGGCCAACTCGCCAGGAATGTTGTCAAATATTACCGCCGAGATGTTAGGTTGGGTTAGGTTAGGTTATATTACGTTCTTGATGCATATACAGGTCCAACGCAGACGTAGAGGCCAACAAGACAGGAGTGTTGCCAAATATTACCGCCGAGATGATAGGTTGGGTTAGGTTAGGTTATATTACGTTATTGATGTATATAAAGGTCCCACGGAAACGTAGAGGCCAACATGCCAGGGATGTTGTCAAATATTACAGCCGCGATGTTAGATTGGGTTAGGTTAGGTTATATTACCTTATTGATGTATATGAAGGTCCTACGGAGACGTAGAGGCCAACATGCCAGGAATGTTGTCAAATATTACAGCCGCGATGTTAGATTGGGTTAGGTTAGGTTATATTACGTTATTGATGTATATAAAGGTCACACGGAGACTTAGAGGTCAACTTGCCTGGAATGTTATCAAATATTACCGGCCGAGATGTTAGGTTGGGTTAGGTTAGGTTATATTACCTTCTCGATGCATATACAGGTCCCACGCAGACGTAGAGGCCAACAAGACAGGAGTGTTGCCAAATATTACCGCCGAGATGATAGGTTGGGTTAGATTAGGTTATAATACGTGATTAATGCATATAAAGGTCCCACGCCGACGTAGAGGCCAAACCGCCAGGAATGTTGTCAAATATTACCGCCGAGATGATAGGTTGGGTTAGGTTAGGTTATATTACGTTATTGATGTATGTAAAGGTCCCACGGAGACGTAGATGCCAACTCGCCAGGAATGTTGTCAAATAATAGCGACGAGAGGTTAGGTTGGGTCAGGTTAGGTTATATTACGTTATTGATGTATATGAAGATCCCACGGAGACGTAGAGGCCAACTCGCCAGGTATGTGGTCAAATATTACCGCCGAGATGATAGGTTGGGTTAGGTTAGGTTATATTACGTTATTGATGTATATAAAGGTCCCACGGACACGTAGATGCCAACTCGCCAGGAATGTTGTCAAATAATAGCGACGAGAGGTTAGGTTGGGTCAGGTTAGGTTATATTACGTTATTGATGTATATAAAGGTCCCACGGAAACGTAGAGGCCAACATGCCAGGGATGTTGTCAAATATTACACCCGCGATGTTAGATTGGGTTAGGTTAGGTTATATTACCTTATTGATGTATATGAAGGTCCTATGGAGACTTAGAGGTCAACTTGCCTGGAATGTTATCAAATATTACCGTCGAGATGTTAGGTTGGGTTAGGTTAGGTTATATTACGTTATTGATGCATATAAAGGTCCAACGCAGACGTAGAGGCCAACGCGCCAGGAATGTTGTCAAATATTAACGACGAGATGATCGGTTGGGCTAGGCTTGCTTATATTACGTTATTGATGTATATGAAGGACCCACGTAGACGTAGGGGCCATCTCGTCAGGAATATTGTCAAATATTACCGCCGAGATGATAGGTTGGATTAGGTTAGGATATATTACGTTATTGATGTATATAAAGGTCCCACGGAGGCGTAGAGGCCAACTCGCCAGGTATGTGGTCAAATATTACCGCCGAGATGATAGGTTGGGATAGGTTTGGTTATATTTCGTTATTGATGTATATGATGGTCCCACGGAGACGTAGAGGCCACCATGCCAGGAATGTTGTCAAATATTACAGCCGCGATGATAGATTGGGTTAGGTTAGGTTATATTACGTTTTGATGTATATAAAGGTCCCACGGAGGCGTAGAGGCCAACTCGCCAGGAATGTTGTCAAATATTACCGCCGAGATGTTAGGTTGGGTTAGGTTAGGTTATATTACGTTATTGATGCATATAAAGGTCCAACGCAGACGTAGAGGCCAACTCGCCAGGAATGTTGTCAAATATTACCGCCGAGATGATAGGTTGGGTTAGGTTAGGTTATATTACGTTATTGTTGTATATAAAGGTCCCACGGAAACGTAGAGGCCAACATGCCAGGTATGTTGTCAAATATTACAGCCGCGATGTTAGATTGGGTTAGGTTAGGTTATATTACCTTATTGATGTATATGAAGGTCCTACGGAGACGTAGAGGCCAACATGCCAGGAATGTTGTCAAATATTACAGCCGCGATGTTAGATTGGGTTAGGTTAGGTTATATTACGTTATTGATATATATAAAGGTCACACGGAGACTTAGAGGTCAACTTGCCTGGAATCTTATCAAATATTACCGCCGAGATGTTAGGTTGGGTTAGGTTAGGTTATATTACGTTCTCGATGCATATACAGGTCCCACGCAGACGTAGAGGCCAACAAGACAGGAGTGTTGCCAAATATTACCGCCGAGATGATAGGTTGGGTTAGATTAGGATATAATACGTTATTAATGCATATAAAGGTCCCACGCCGACGTAGAGGCCAACATGCCAGGAATGTTGTCAAATATTACAGCCGCGATGTTAGATTGGGTTAGGTTAGGTTATATTACGTTATTGATGTATATAAAGGTCCCACGGAGACGTAGAGGCGAACTCGCCTGGAATGTCATCAAATAATACCGCCGAGATGTTAGGTTGGGTTAGGTTAGGTTATATTACGTTCTTGATGCATATAAAGGTCCCACGCAGACGTAGAGGCCAACCCGCCAGGAATGTTGTCAAATATTTCCGCCGAGATGATAGGTTGGGTTAGGTTAGGTTATATTACGTTATTGATGTATATAAAGGTCCCACGGAGACGTAGAGGCCAACTCGTCAGCAATATTGTCAAATATAACCGCCGAGATGATAGGTTGGGTTAGGTTTGGTTATATTTCGTTATTGATGTATATGAAGGTCCCACGGAGACGTAGAGTCCAAATCGCCAGGAATGTTGTCAAATATTACAGCCGCGATGTTAGATTGGGTTAGGTTAGGTTATATTACGTTATTGATGTATATAAAGATCCCACGGAGACGTAGATGCCTACTCGCCAGGAATGTGGTCAAATATTAGTGCCGAGATGTTAGGTTGGTTTAGGTTAGGTTGTATTACGTCATAGACGTATACAGTGTTCCCACGGAGAAGTAGGGCCCGACAATCAAGGAATGTGGTTAAATGGTACCCCGAGAGGTTAGGTTGGGTTAGGTTACGTTATATTAGGTTATTGATGTACATGAGGGTCCCAAGGAGACGTAGAGGCCAACAAGCCATGAATGTTGCCAAATATTACCGCCGAGATGCTAGGTTGGGTTAGGTTAGGTTATATTACGTTCTTGATGTATATAAAGGACCCACGTAGACGCAGGGGCCAACCCGCCAGGAATGTTGTCAAATATTACCGCCGAGATGATAGGTTGGGTTAGGTTAAGTTATATTACGTTATTGATGTATATAAGGGACCCAAGGAAACGTAGAGGCCAACAAGCCAGGAATGTTGCCAAATATTACCGCCGAGATGATAGGTTGGGTTAGGTTACGTTATATCTCGTTATAGATGTATATGAAGGTCCCACGGAGACGTAGATGCCAACTCGCCAGGAATGTTGTCAAATAATAGCGCCGAGAGGTTAGGTTGTGTCAGGTTAGGTTATATTACGTTATTGATGTATATGAAGATCCCACGGAGACTAAGAGGCCAACTCGCCAGGTATGTGGTCAAATATTACCGCCGAGATGATAGGTTGGGATAGGTTTGGTTATATTTCGTTATTGATGTATATGATGGTCCCACGGAGACGTAGAGGCCAACATGCCAGGAATGTTGTCAAATATTACAGCCGCGATGATAGATTGGGTTAGGTTAGGTTATTTTCCGTTTTGATGTATATAAAGGTCCCACTGAGGCGTAGAGGCCAACTCGCCAGGAATGTTGTCAAATATTACCGCCGAGATGTTAGGTTGGGTTAGGTTAGGTTATATTACGTTCTTGATGCATATACAGGTCCAACGCAGACGTAGAGGCCAACAAGACAGGAGTGTTGCCAAATATTACCGCCGAGATGATAGGTTGGGTTAGGTTAGGTTATATTACGTTATTGATGTATATAAAGGTCCCACGGAAACGTAGAGGCCAACATGCCAGGGATGTTGTCAAATATTACAGCCGCGATGTTAGATTGGGTTAGGTTAGGTTATATTACCTTATTGATGTATATGAAGGTCCTACGGAGACGTAGAGGCCAACATGCCAGGAATGTTGTCAAATATTACAGCCGCGATGTTAGATTGGGTTAGGTTAGGTTATATTACGTTATTGATGTATATAAAGGTCACACGGAGACTTAGAGGTCAACTTGCCTGGAATGTTATCAAATATTACCGGCCGAGATGTTAGGTTGGGTTAGGTTAGGTTATATTACCTTCTCGATGCATATACAGGTCCCACGCAGACGTAGAGGCCAACAAGACAGGAGTGTTGCCAAATATTACCGCCGAGATGATAGGTTGGGTTAGATTAGGTTATAATACGTGATTAATGCATATAAAGGTCCCACGCCGACGTAGAGGCCAACCCGCCAGGAATGTTGTCAAATATTACCGCCGAGATGATAGGTTGGGTTAGGTTAGGTTATATTACGTTATTGATGTATGTAAAGGTCCCACGGAGACGTAGATGCCAACTCGCCAGGAATGTTGTCAAATAATAGCGACGAGAGGTTAGGTTGGGTCAGGTTAGGTTATATTACGTTATTGATGTATATGAAGATCCCACGGAGACGTAGAGGCCAACTCGCCAGGTATGTGGTCAAATATTACCGCCGAGATGATAGATTGGGTCAGGTTAGGTTATATTACGTTATTGATGTATATAAAGGTCCCACGGAAACGTAGAGGCCAACATGACAGGGATGTTGTCAAATATTACACCCGCGATGTTAGATTGGGTTAGGTTAGGTTATATTACCTTATTGATGTATATGAAGGTCCTACGGAGACGTAGAGACCAACATGCCAGGAATGTTGTCAAATATTACAGCCGCGATGTTAGATTGGGTGAGGTTAGGTTATATTACGTTATTGATGTATATAAAGGTCACACGGAGACTTAGAGGTCAACTTGCCTGGAATGTTATCAAATATTACCGCCGAGATGATAGGTTGGGTTAGGTTAGGTTATATTACGTTATTGATGTATATAAAGATCCCACGGAGACGTAGATGCCTACTCGCCAGGAATGTGGTCAAATATTAGTGCCGAGATGTTAGGTTGGTTTAGGTTAGGTTGTATTACGTCATAGACGTATACAGTGTTCCCACGGAGAAGTAGGGCCCGACAATCAAGGAATGTGGTTAAATGGTACCCCGAGAGGTTAGGTTGGGTTAGGTTACGTTATATTAGGTTATTGATGTACATGAGGGTCCCAAGGAGACGTAGAGGCCAACAAGCCATGAATGTTGCCAAATATTACCGCCGAGATGTTAGGTTGGGTTAGGTTAGGTTATATTACGTTCTTGATGTATATAAAGAACCCACGCAGACGTAGAGGCCAACCCGCCAGGAATGTTGTCAAATATTACCGCCGAGATGATAGGTTGGGCTAGGTTAGGTTATATTACGTTATTGATGTATATAAAGGTCCCACGGAGGCGTAGAGGCCAACTCGCCAGGTATGTGGTCAAATATTACCGCCGAGATGATAGGTTGGGATAGGTTTGGTTATATTTCGTTATTGATGCATATGATGGTCCCACGGAGACGTAGAGGCCAACATGCCAGGAATGTTGTCAAATATTACCGCCGAGATGATAGGTTGGGTTAGGTTAGGTTATATTACGTTATTGATGTATATAAAGGTCCCACGGAGACGTAGAGGCCAACTCGTCAGCAATATTGTCAAATATAACCGCCGAGATGATAGGTTGGGTTAGGTTTGGTTATATTACGTTCTTGATGCATATACAGGTCCCACGCAGACGTAGAGGCCAACAAGACAGGAGTGTTGCCAAATATTACCGCCGAGATGATAGGTTGGGTTAGATTAGGTTATAATACGTTATTAATGCATATAAAGGTCCCACGCCGACGTAGAGGCCAACCCGCCAGGAATGTTGTCAAATATTACCGCCGAGATGATAGGTTGGGTTAGGTTAGGTTATATTACGTTATTGATGTATATAAAGGTCCCACGGAGACGTAGATGCCAACTCGCCAGGAATGTTGTCAAATAATAGCGACGAGAGGTTAGGTTGGGTCAGGTTAGGTTATATTACGTTATTGATGTATATAAAGGTCCCACGGAAACGTAGAGGCCAACATGCCAGGGATGTTGTCAAATATTACACCCGCGATGTTAGATTGGGTTAGGTTAGGTTATATTACCTTATTGATGTATATGAAGGTCCTACGGAGACGTAGAGGCCAACATGCCAGGAATGTTGTCAAATATTACAGCCGCGATGTTAGATTGGCTTAGGTTAGGTTATATTACGTTATTGATGTATATAAAGGTCACACGGAGACTTAGAGGTCAACTTGCCTGGAATGTTATCAAATATTACCGCCGAGATGTTAGGTTGGGTTAGGTTAGGTTATATTACGTTATTGATGCATATAAAGGTCCAACGCAGACGTAGAGGCCAACCCGCCAGGAATGTTGTCAAATATTAACGACGAGATGGTCCGTTGGGCTAGGCTTGCTTATATTACGTTATTGATGTATATGAAGGACCCACGTAGACGTAGGGGCCATCTCGTCAGGAATATTGTCAAATATTACCGCCGAGATGATAGGTTGGATTAGGTTAGGTTATATTACGTTATTGATGTATATATAGGTCCCACGGAGGCGTAGAGGCCAACTCGCCATGTATGTGGTCAAATATTACCGCCGAGATTATAGGTTGGGATAGGTTTGGTTATATTTCGTTATTGATGTATATGATGGTCCCACGGAGACGTAGAGGCCACCATGCCAGGAATGTTGTCAAATATTACAGCCGCGATGATAGATTGGGTTAGGTTAGGTTATATTACGTTTTGATGTATACAAAGGTCCCACGGAGGCGTAGAGGCCAACTCGCCAGGAATGTTGTCAAATATTACCGCCGAGATGTTAGGTTGGGTTAGGTTAGGTTATATTACGTTATTGATGCATATAAAGGTCCAACGCAGACGTAGAGGCCAACTCGCCAGGAATGTTGTCAAATATTACCGCCGAGATGATAGGTTGGGTTAGGTTAGGTTATATTACGTTATTGATGTATATAAAGGTCCCACGGAAACGTAGAGGCCAACATGCCAGGGATGTTGTCAAATATTACAGCCGCGATGTTAGATTGGGTTAGGTTAGGTTATATTACCTTATTGATGTATATGAAGGTCCTACGGAGACGTAGAGGCCAACATGCCAGGAATGTTGTCAAATATTACAGCCGCGATGTTAGATTGGGTTAGGTTAGGTTATATTACGTTATTGATGTATATAAAGGTCACACGGAGACTTAGAGGTCAACTTGCCTGGAATGTTATCAAATATTACCGCCGAGATGTTAGGTTGGGTTAGGTTAGGTTATATTACGTTCTCGATGCATATACAGGTCCCACGCAGACGTAGAGGCCAACAAGACAGGAGTGTTGCCAAATATTACCGCCGAGATGATAGGTTGGGTTAGATTAGGTTATAATACGTTATTAATTCATATAAAGGTCCCACGCCGACGTAGAGGCCAACATGCCAGGAATGTTGTCAAATATTACAGCCGCGATGTTAGATTGGGTTAGGTTAGGTTATATTACGTTATTGATGTATATAAAGGTCCCACAGAGACGTAGAGGCCAACTCGCCTGGAATGTCATCAAATATTACCGCCGAGATGTTAGGTTGGGTTAGGTTAGGTTATATTACGTTCTTGATGCATATAAAGGTCCCACGCAGACGTAGAGGCCAACCCGCCAGGAATGTTGTCAAATATTTCCGCCGAGATGATAGGTTGGGTTAGGTTAAGTTATATTACGTTAGTGATGTATATAAGGGACCCAAGGGAACGTAGAGGCCAACAAGCCAGGAATGTTGCCAAATATTACCGCCGAGATGATAGGTTGGGTTAGGTTACGTTATATCTCGTTATTGATGTATATGAAGGTCCCACGGAGACGTAGATGCCAACTCGCCAGGAATGTTGTCAAATAATAGCGCCGAGAGGTTAGGTTGTGTCAGGTTAGGTTATATTACGTTATTGATGTATATGAAGATCCCACGGAGACTAAGAGGCCAACTCGCCAGGTATGTGGTCAAATATTACCGCCGAGATGATAGGTTGGGTTAGGTTTGGTTATATTACGTTCTTGATGCATATAAAGGTCCCACGCAGACGTAGAGGCCAACCCGCCAGGAATGTTGTCAAATATTACCGCCGAGATGATAGGTTGGGTTAGGTTAGGTTATATTACGTTATTGATGTATATAAAGGTCCCACGGAAACGTAGAGGCCATCATGCCAGGGATGTTGTCAAATATTACAGCCGCGATGTTAGATTGGGTTAGGTTAGGTTATATTACCTTATTGATGTATATGAAGGTCCTACGGAGACGTAGAGGCCAACATGCCAGGAATGTTGTCAAATATTACAGCCGCGATGTTAGATTGGGTTAGGTTAGGTTATATTACGTTATTGATGTATATAAAGGTCACACGGATACGTAGAGGTCAACTCGCCTGGAATGTTATCAAATATTACCGCCGAGATGTTAGGTTGGGTTGGGTTAGGTTATATTACGTTATTGATGTATATAAAGGTCCCACGCAGACGTAGAGGCCAACCCGCCAGGAATGTTGTCAAATATTACCGCCGAGATGATAGCTTTGGCTAGGTTAGGTTATATTACGTTATTGATGTATATAAAGGTCCCACGGAAACGTAGAGGCCAACTCGCCAGGAATGTTGTCAAATATTACCGCCGAGATGTTAGGTTGGGTTAGGTTAGGTTATATTACGTTCTTGATGCATATAAAGGTCCAACGCAGACGTAGAGGCCAACTCGCCAGGAATGTTGTCAAATATTACCGCCGAGATGATAGGTTGGGTTAGGTTAGGTTATATTACGTTATTGAGGTTTATGAAGGACCCACGTAGACGTAGGGGCCAACTCGCCAGGTATATTGTCAAATATTACCGCCGAGATGATAGGTTGGGTTAGGTTAAGTTATAATACGTTATTGAGGTTTATGAAGGACCCACGTAGACGCAGGGGCCAACTCGCCTGGAATGTTGTCAAATATTACCGCCGAGATGTTAGGTTGGGTTAGGTTAGGTTATATTAAGTTATTGATGTATATGAAGATCCCACGTAAACGCAGAGGCCAACTCGCCAGGTATGTGGTCAAATATTGCTGCCGAGCTGATAGGTTGGGTTAGGTTTGGTTATATTACGTTATTGATGTATATAAAGGTCCCACGGAAACGTAGAGACCAACATGCCAGGAATGTTGCCAAATATTACCGCCGAGATGATAGGTTGGGTTAGGTTACGTTATATCTCGTTATTGATGTATATGAAGGTCCCACGGAGACGTAGATGCCAACTCGCCAGGAATGTTGTCAAATAATAGCGCCGAGAGGTTAGGTTGTGTCACGTTAGGTTATATTACGTTATTGATGTATATGAAGATCCCACGGAGACTAAGAGGCCAATTCGCCAGGTATGTGGTCAAATATTACCGCCGAGATGATAGGTTGGGTTAGGTTTGGTTATATTTCGTTATTGATGTATATGAAGGTTCTACGGAGACGTAGAGGCCAACATGCCAGGAATGTTGTCAAATATTACAGCCGCGATGTTAGATTGGGTTAGGTTAGGTTATATTACGTTATTGATGTATATAAAGGTCCCACGGAGACGTAGAAGCCAACTCGCCTGGAATGTTATCAAATATTACCGCCGAGATGTTAGGTTGGGTTAGGTTAGGTTATATTACGTTATTGATGTATATAAAGGTCCCACGCAGACGTAGAGGCCAACCCGCCAGGAATGTTGTCAAATATTACCGCCGAGATGATAGGTTTGGCTAGGTTAAGTTATATTACGTTATTGATGTATATAAAGGTCCCACGGAAACGTAGAGGCCAACTCGCCAGGAATGTTGTCAAATATTACCGCCGAGATGTTAGGTTGGGTTAGGTTAGGTTATATTACGTTCTTGATGCATATAAAGGTCCAACGCAGACGTAGAGGCCAACTCGCCAGGAATGTTGTGAAATATTACCGACGAGATGATAGGTTGGGTTAGGTTAGGTTATATTACGTTATTGAGGTTTATGAAGGACCCACGTAGACGTAGGGGCCAACTCGCCAGGTATATTGTCAAATATTACCGCCGAGATGATAGGTTGGGTTAGGTTAAGTTATATTACGTTATTGATGTATATAAAGGTCCCACGGAAACGTAGAGGCCAACTCGCCAGGAATGTTGTCAAATATTACCGCCGAGATGTTAGGTTGGGTTAGGTTAGGTTATATTACGTTCTTGATGCATATAAAGGTCCAACGCAGACGTAGAGGCCAACTCGCCAGGAATGTTGTGAAATATTACCGACGAGATGATAGGTTGGGTTAGGTTAGGTTATATTACGTTATTGAGGTTTATGAAGGACCCACGTAGACGTAGGGGCCAACTCGCCAGGTATATTGTCAAATATTACCGCCGAGATGATAGGTTGGGTTAGGTTAAGTTATATTACGTTATTGATGTATATAAAGGTCCCAAGGAAACGTAGAGGCCAACAAGCCAGGAATGTTGCCAAATATTACCGCCGAGATGATAGGTTGGGTTAGGTTAGGTTATAATACGTTATTGAGGTTTATGAAGGACCCACGTAGACGCAGGGGCCAACTCGCCTGGAATGTTGTCAAATATTACCGCCGAGATGTTAGGTTGGGTTAGGTTAGGTTATATTAAGTTATTGATGTATATGAAGATCCCACGTAAACGCAGAGGCCAACTCGCCAGGTATGTGGTCAAATATTACTGCCGAGCTGATAGGTTGGGTTAGGTTTGGTTATATTACGTTATTGATGTATATAAAGGTCCCACGGAAACGTAGAGGCCAACAAGCCAGGAATGTTGCCAAATATTACCGCCGAGATGGTAGGTTGGGTTAGGTTACGTTATATCTCGTTATTGATGTATATGAAGGTCCCACGGAGACGTAGATGCCAACTCGCCAGGAATGTTGTCAAATAATAGCGCCGAGAGGTTAGGTTGTGTCACGTTAGGTTATATTACGTTATTGATGTATATGAAGATCCCACGGAGACTAAGAGGCCAATTCGCCAGGTATGTGGTCAAATATTACCGCCGAGATGATAGGTTGGGTTAGGTTTGGTTATATTTCGTTATTGATGTATATGAAGGTTCTACGGAGACGTAGAGGCCAACATGCCAGGAATGTTGTCAAATATTACAGCCGCGATGTTAGATTGGGTTAGGTTAGGTTATATTACGTTATTGATGTATATAAAGGTCCCACGGAGACGTAGAAGCCAACTCGCCTGGAATGTTATCAAATATTACCGCCGAGATGTTAGGTTGGGTTAGGTTAGGTTATATTACGTTATTGATGTATATAAAGGTCCCACGCAGACGTAGAGGTCAACCCGCCAGGAATGTTGTCAAATATTACCGCCGAGATGATAGGTTTGGCTAGGTTAGGTTATATTACGTTATTGATGTATATGAAGGTCCCACGGAGACGTAGATGCCAACTCGCCAGGAATGTTGTCAAATAATAGCGCCGAGAGGTTAGGTTGTGTCAGGTTAGGTTATATTACGTTATTGATGTATATGAAGATCCCACGGAGACTAAGAGGCCAACTCGCCAGGTATGTGGTCAAATATTACCGCCGAGATGATAGGTTGGGTTAGGTTTGGTTATATTACGTTCTTGATGCATATAAAGGTCCCACGCAGACGTAGAGGCCAACCCGCCAGGAATGTTGTCAAATATTACCGCCGAGATGATAGGTTGGGTTAGGTTAGGTTATATTACGTTATTGATGTATATAAAGGTCCCACGGAAACGTAGAGGCCATCATGCCAGGGATGTTGTCAAATATTACAGCCGCGATGTTAGATTGGGTTAGGTTAGGTTATATTACCTTATTGATGTATATGAAGGTCCTACGGAGACGTAGAGGCCAACATGCCAGGAATGTTGTCAAATATTACAGCCGCGATGTTAGATTGGGTTAGGTTAGGTTATATTACGTTATTGATGTATATAAAGGTCACACGGATACGTAGAGGTCAACTCGCCTGGAATGTTATCAAATATTACCGCCGAGATGTTAGGTTGGGTTGGGTTAGGTTATATTACGTTATTGATGTATATAAAGGTCCCACGCAGACGTAGAGGCCAACCCGCCAGGAATGTTGTCAAATATTACCGCCGAGATGATAGCTTTGGCTAGGTTAGGTTATATTACGTTATTGATGTATATAAAGGTCCCACGGAAACGTAGAGGCCAACTCGCCAGGAATGTTGTCAAATATTACCGCCGAGATGTTAGGTTGGGTTAGGTTAGGTTATATTACGTTCTTGATGCATATAAAGGTCCAACGCAGACGTAGAGGCCAACTCGCCAGGAATGTTGTCAAATATTACCGCCGAGATGATAGGTTGGGTTAGGTTAGGTTATATTACGTTATTGAGGTTTATGAAGGACCCACGTAGACGTAGGGGCCAACTCGCCAGGTATATTGTCAAATATTACCGCCGAGATGATAGGTTGGGTTAGGTTAAGTTATAATACGTTATTGAGGTTTATGAAGGACCCACGTAGACGCAGGGGCCAACTCGCCTGGAATGTTGTCAAATATTACCGCCGAGATGTTAGGTTGGGTTAGGTTAGGTTATATTAAGTTATTGATGTATATGAAGATCCCACGTAAACGCAGAGGCCAACTCGCCAGGTATGTGGTCAAATATTACTGCCGAGCTGATAGGTTGGGTTAGGTTTGGTTATATTACGTTATTGATGTATATAAAGGTCCCACGGAAACGTAGAGGCCAACAAGCCAGGAATGTTGCCAAATATTACCGCCGAGATGATAGGTTGGGTTAGGTTACGTTATATCTCGTTATTGATGTATATGAAGGTCCCACGGAGACGTAGATGCCAACTCGCCAGGAATGTTGTCAAATAATAGCGCCGAGAGGTTAGGTTGTGTCACGTTAGGTTATATTACGTTATTGATGTATATGAAGATCCCACGGAGACTAAGAGGCCAATTCGCCAGGTATGTGGTCAAATATTACCGCCGAGATGATAGGTTGGGTTAGGTTTGGTTATATTTCGTTATTGATGTATATGAAGGTTCTACGGAGACGTAGAGGCCAACATGCCAGGAATGTTGTCAAATATTACAGCCGCGATGTTAGATTGGGTTAGGTTAGGTTATATTACGTTATTGATGTATATAAAGGTCCCACGGAGACGTAGAAGCCAACTCGCCTGGAATGTTATCAAATATCACCGCCGAGATGTTAGGTTGGGTTAGGTTAGGTTATATTACGTTATTGAGGTTTATGAAGGACCCACGTAGACGTAGGGGCCAACTCGCCAGGTATATTGTCAAATATTACCGCCGAGATGATAGGTTGGGTTAGGTTAAGTTATATTACGTTATTGATGTATATAAAGGTCCCACGGAAACGTAGAGGCCAACTCGCCAGGAATGTTGTCAAATATTACCGCCGAGATGTTAGGTTGGGTTAGGTTAGGTTATATTACGTTCTTGATGCATATAAAGGTCCAACGCAGACGTAGAGGCCAACTCGCCAGGAATGTTGTGAAATATTACCGACGAGATGATAGGTTGGGTTAGGTTAGGTTATATTACGTTATTGAGGTTTATGAAGGACCCACGTAGACGTAGGGGCCAACTCGCCAGGTATATTGTCAAATATTACCGCCGAGATGATAGGTTGGGTTAGGTTAAGTTATATTACGTTATTGATGTATATAAAGGTCCCACGGAAACGTAGAGGCCAACTCGCCAGGAATGTTGTCAAATATTACCGCCGAGATGTTAGGTTGGGTTAGGTTAGGTTATATTACGTTCTTGATGCATATAAAGGTCCAACGCAGACGTAGAGGCCAACTCGCCAGGAATGTTGTGAAATATTACCGACGAGATGATAGGTTGGGTTAGGTTAGGTTATATTACGTTATTGAGGTTTATGAAGGACCCACGTAGACGTAGGGGCCAACTCGCCAGGTATATTGTCAAATATTACCGCCGAGATGATAGGTTGGGTTAGGTTAAGTTATATTACGTTATTGATGTATATAAAGGTCCCAAGGAAACGTAGAGGCCAACAAGCCAGGAATGTTGCCAAATATTACCGCCGAGATGATAGGTTGGGTTAGGTTAGGTTATAATACGTTATTGAGGTTTATGAAGGACCCACGTAGACGCAGGGGCCAACTCGCCTGGAATGTTGTCAAATATTACCGCCGAGATGTTAGGTTGGGTTAGGTTAGGTTATATTAAGTTATTGATGTATATGAAGATCCCACGTAAACGCAGAGGCCAACTCGCCAGGTATGTGGTCAAATATTACTGCCGAGCTGATAGGTTGGGTTAGGTTTGGTTATATTACGTTATTGATGTATATAAAGGTCCCACGGAAACGTAGAGGCCAACAAGCCAGGAATGTTGCCAAATATTACCGCCGAGATGATAGGTTGGGTTAGGTTACGTTATATCTCGTTATTGATGTATATGAAGGTCCCACGGAGACGTAGATGCCAACTCGCCAGGAATGTTGTCAAATAATAGCGCCGAGAGGTTAGGTTGTGTCACGTTAGGTTATATTACGTTATTGATGTATATGAAGATCCCACGGAGACTAAGAGGCCAATTCGCCAGGTATGTGGTCAAATATTACCGCCGAGATGATAGGTTGGGTTAGGTTTGGTTATATTTCGTTATTGATGTATATGAAGGTTCTACGGAGACGTAGAGGCCAACATGCCAGGAATGTTGTCAAATATTACAGCCGCGATGTTAGATTGGGTTAGGTTAGGTTATATTACGTTATTGATGTATATAAAGGTCCCACGGAGACGTAGAAGCCAACTCGCCTGGAATGTTATCAAATATTACCGCCGAGATGTTAGGTTGGGTTAGGTTAGGTTATATTACGTTATTGATGTATATAAAGGTCCCACGCAGACGTAGAGGTCAACCCGCCAGGAATGTTGTCAAATATTACCGCCGAGATGATAGGTTTGGCTAGGTTAGGTTATATTACGTTATTGATGTATATAAAGGTCCCACGGAAACGTAGAGGCCAACTCGCCAGGAATGTTGTCAAATATTACCGCCGAGATGTTAGGTTGGGTTAGGTTAGGTTATATTACGTTCTTGATGCATATAAAGGTCCAACGCAGACGTAGAGGCCAACTCGCCAGGAATGTTGTCAAATATTACCGACGAGATGATAGGTTGGGTTAGGTTAGGTTATATTACGTTATTGAGGTTTATGAAGGACCCACGTAGACGTAGGGGCCAACTCGCCAGGTATATTGTCAAATATTACCGCCGAGATGATAGGTTGGGTTCGGTTTAGTTATATTACGTTATTGATGTATATAAAGGTCCCAAGGAAACGTAGAGGCCAACAAGCCAGGAATGTTGCCAAATATTACCGCCGAGATGATAGGTTGGGTTAGGTTAGGTTATAATACGTTATTAATGCATATAAAGGTCCCACGCCGACGTAGAGGCCATCATGCCAGGGATGTTGTCAAATATTACAGCCGCGATGTTAGATTGGGTTAGGTTAGGTTATATTACCTTATTGATGTATATGAAGGTCCTACGGAGACGTAGAGGCCAACCCGCCAGGAATGTTGTCAAATATTACCGCCGAGATGATAGGTTGGGTTAGGTTAGGTTATATTACGTTATTGATGTATATAAAGGTCCCACGGAGACGTAGATGCCAACTCGCCAGGAATGTTGTCAAATAATAGCGACGAGAGGTTAGGTTGGGTCAGGTTAGGTTATATTACGTTATTGATGTATATGAAGATCCCACGGAGACGTAGAGGCCAACTCGCCAGGTATGTGGTCAAATATTACCGCCGAGATGATAGGTTGGGTTAGGTTTGGTTATATTTCGTTATTGATGTATATGAAGGTCCTACGGAGACGTAGAGGCCAACTCGCCAGGTATATTGTCAAATATTACCGCCGAGATGATATGTTGGGTTAGGTTAGGTTATATTACGTTATTGATGTATATAAAGGTCCCAAGGTAACGTAGAGGCCAACAAGCCAGGAATGTTGCCAAATATTACCGCCGAGATGATAGGTTGGGTTAGGTTAGGTTATAATACGTTATTGAGGTTTATGAAGGACCCACGTAGACGCAGGGGCCAACCCGCCAGGAATGTTGGCAAATATTACCGCCGAGATGATAGGTTGGGCTAGGTTAGGTTATATTACGTTATTGATGTATATAAAGGTCCCACGGAAACGTAGAGGCCAACTCGCCTGGAATGTTATCAAATATTACCGCCGAGATGTTAGGTTGGGTTAGGTTAGGTTATATTACGTTCTTGATGCATATAAAGGTCCCACGCAGACGTAGAGGCCAACCCGCCAGGAATGTTGTCAAATATTACCGCAGAGATGATAGGTTGGGCTAGGTTAGGTTATATTACGTTATTGGTGTATATAAAGGTCCCACGGAAACGTAGAGGCCAACTCGCCAGGAATGTTGTCAAATATTACCGCCGAGATGATAGGTTGGGTTAGGTTAGGTTATATTACGTTATTGATGTATATAAAGGTCCCACGCAGACGTAGAGGCCAACCCGCCAGGAATGTTGTCAAATATTACCGCCGAGATGATAGGTTTGGCTAGGTTAGGTTATATGACGTTATTGATGTATATAAAGGTCCCACGGAAACGTAGAGGCCAACTCGCCAGGAATGTTGTCAAATATTACCGCCGAGATGTTAGGTTGGGTTAGGTTAGGTTATATTACGTTATTGAGGTTTATGAAGGACCCACGTAGACGTAGGGGCCAACTCGCCAGGTATATTGTCAAATATTACCGCCGAGATGATAGGTTGGGTTAGGTTAAGTTATATTACGTTATTGATGTATATAAAGGTCCCAAGGAAACGTAGAGGCCAACAAGCCAGGAATGTTGCCAAATAATACCGCCGAGATGATAGGTTGGGTTAGGTTAGGTTATATTACGTTATTGAGGTTTATGAAGGACCCACGTAGACGTAGGGGCCAACTCGCCTGGAATGTTGTCACATATTACCGCCGAGATGTTAGGTTGGGTTAGGTTAGGTTATATTACGTTCTTGATGCATATAAAGGTCCCACGCAGACGTAGAGGCCAACCCGCCAGGAATGTTGTCAAATATTACCGCCGAGATGATAGGTTGGGTTAGGTTAGGTTATATTACGTTATTGATGTATATAAAGGTCCCACGGAAACGTAGAGGCCAACATGCCAGGAATGTTGTCAAATATTACCGCCGAGATGATAGGTTGGGTTAGGTTAGGTTATATTACGTTATTGATGTATATAAAGGTCCCACGGAGACGTAGAGGCCAACAAGCCAGGAATGTTGTCAAATAATAGCGACGAGAGGTTAGGTTGGGTCAGGTTAGGTTATATTACGTTATTGATGTATATGAAGATCCCACGGAGACGTAGAGGCCAACTCGCCAGGTATGTGGTCAAATATTACCGCCGAGATGATAGGTTGGGTTAGGTTAGGTTATAATACGTTATTGAGGTTTATGAAGGACCCACGTAGACGCAGGGGCCAACCCGCCAGGAATGTTGGCAAATATTACCGCCGAGATGATCGGTTGGGCTAGGTTAGGTTATATTACGTTATCGATGTATATAAAGGTCCCACGGAAATGTAGAGGCCAACTCGCCTGGAATGTTATCAAATATTACCGCCGAGATGTTAGGTTGGGTTAGGTTAGGTTATATTACGTTCTTGATGCATATAAAGGTCCCACGCAGACGTAGAGGCCAACCCGCCAGGAATGTTGTCAAATATTACCGCAGAGATGATAGGTTGGGCTAGGTTAGGTTATATTACGTTCTTGATGCATATAAAGGTCCCACGCAGACGTAGAGGCCAACAAGCCAGGAGTGTGGCCAAATATTACCGCCGAGATGATAGGTTGGGTTAGGTTAGGTTATAATACGTTATTAATGCATATAAAGGTCCCACGCCGACGTAGAGGCCAACCCGCCAGGAATGTTGTCAAATATTACCGCCGAGATGATAGGTTGGGTTAGGTTAGGTTATATTACGTTATTGATGTATATAAAGGTCCCACGGAGACGTAGATGCCAACTCGCCAGGAATGTTGTCAAATAATAGCGACGAGAGGTTAGGTTGGGTCAGGTTAGGTTATATTACGTTATTGATGTATATGAAGATCCCACGGAGACGTAGAGGCCAACTCGCCAGGTATGTGGTCAAATATTACCGCCGAGATGATAGGTTGGGTTAGGTTTGGTTATATTTCGTTATTGATGTATATGAAGGTCCTACGGAGACGTAGAGGCCAACTCGCCAGGTATATTGTCAAATATTACCGCCGAGATGATATGTTGGGTTAGGTTAGGTTATATTACGTTATTGATGTATATAAAGGTCCCAAGGAAACGTAGAGGCCAACAAGCCAGGAATGTTGCCAAATATTACCGCCGAGATGATAGGTTGGGTTAGGTTAGGTTATAATACGTTGTTGAGGTTTATGAAGGACCCACGTAGACGCAGGGGCCAACCCGCCAGGAATGTTGGCAAATATTACCGCCGAGATGATAGGTTGGGCTAGGTTAGGTTATATTACGTTATTGATGTATATAAAGGTCCCACGGAAACGTAGAGGCCAACTCGCCTGGAATGTTATCAAATATTACCGCCGAGATGTTAGGTTGGGTTAGGTTAGGTTATATTACGTTCTTGATGCATATAAAGGTCCCACGCAGACGTAGAGGCCAACCCGCCAGGAATGTTGTCAAATATTACCGCAGAGATGATAGGTTGGGCTAGGTTAGGTTATATTACGTTATTGGTGTATATAAAGGTCCCACGGAAACGTAGAGGCCAACTCGCCAGGAATGTTGTCAAATATTACCGCCGAGATGATAGGTTGGGTTAGGTTAGGTTATATTACGTTATTGATGTATATAAAGGTCCCACGCAGACGTAGAGGCCAACCCGCCAGGAATGTTGTCAAATATTACCGCCGAGATGATAGGTTTGGCTAGGTTAGGTTATATGACGTTATTGATGTATATAAAGGTCCCACGGAAACGTAGAGGCCAACTCGCCAGGAATGTTGTCAAATATTACCGCCGAGATGTTAGGTTGGGTTAGGTTAGGTTATATTACGTTATTGAGGTTTATGAAGGACCCACGTAGACGTAGGGGCCAACTCGCCAGGTATATTGTCAAATATTACCGCCGAGATGATAGGTTGGGTTAGGTTAAGTTATATTACGTTATTGATGTATATAAAGGTCCCAAGGAAACGTAGAGGCCAACAAGCCAGGAATGTTGCCAAATAATACCGCCGAGATGATAGGTTGGGTTAGTTTAGGTTATATTACGTTATTGAGGTTTATGAAGGACCCACGTAGACGTAGGGGCCAACTCGCCTGGAATGTTGTCACATATTACCGCCGAGATGTTAGGTTGGGTTAGGTTAGGTTATATAACGTTCTTGATGCATATAAAGGTCCCACGCAGACGTAGAGGCCAACCCGCCAGGAATGTTGTCAAATATTACCGCCGAGATGATAGGTTGGGTTAGGTTAGGTTATATTACGTTATTGATGTATATAAAGGTCCCACGGAAACGTAGAGGCCAACATGCCAGGGATGTTGTCAAATATTACAGCCGCGATGTTAGATTGGGTTAGGTTAGGTTATATTACCTTATTGATGTATATGAAGGTCCTACGGAGACGTAGAGGCCAACATGCCAGGAATGTTGTCAAATATTACAGCCGCGATGTTAGATTGGGTTAGGTTAGGTTATATTACGTTATTGATGTATATAAAGGTCACACGGAGACGTAGAGGTCAACTTGCCTGGAATGTTATCAAATATTACCGCCGAGATGTTAGGTTGGGTTAGGTTAGGTTATATTACGTTCTTGATGCATATAAAGGTCCCACGCAGACGTAGAGGCCAACAAGCCAGGAGTGGGGCCAAATATTACCGCCGAGATGATAGGTTGGGTTAGGTTAGGTTATAATACGTTATTAATGCATATAAAGGTCCCACGCCGACGTAGAGGCCAACCCGCCAGGAATGTTGTCAAATATTACCGCCGAGATGATAGGTTGGGTTAGGTTAGGTTATATTACGTTATTGATGTATATAAAGGTCCCACGGAGACGTAGATGCCAACTCGCCAGGAATGTTATCAAATAATAGCGACGAGAGGTTAGGTTGGGTCAGGTTAGGTTATATTACGTTATTGATGTATATGAAGATCCCACGGAGACGTAGAGGCCAACTCGCCAGGTATGTGGTCAAATATTACCGCCGAGATGATAGGTTGGGTTAGGTTTGGTTATATTTCGTTATTGATGTATATGAAGGTCCTACGGAGACGTAGAGGCCAACTCGCCAGGTATATTGTCAAATATTACCGCCGAGATGATATGTTGGGTTAGGTTAGGTTATATTACGTTATTGATGTATATAAAGGTCCCAAGGAAACGTAGAGGCCAACAAGCCAGGAATGTTGCCAAATATTACCGCCGAGATGATAGGTTGGGTTAGCTTAGGTTATAATACGTTATTGAGGTTTATGAAGGACCCACGTAGACGCAGGGGCCAACCCGCCAGGAATGTTGGCAAATATTACCGCCGAGATGATAGGTTGGGCTAGGTTAGGTTATATTACGTTATTGATGTATATAAAGGTCCCACGGAAACGTAGAGGCCAACTCGCCTGGAATGTTATCAAATATTACCGCCGAAATGTTAAGTTGGGATAGGTTAGGTTATATTACGTTCTTGATGCATATAAAGGTCCCACGCAGACGTAGAGGCCAACCCGTCAGGAATGTTGTCAAATATTACCGCAGAGATGATAGGTTGGGCTAGGTTAGGTTATATTACGTTATTGGTGTATATAAAGGTCCCACGGAAACGTAGAGGCCAACTCGCCAGGAATGTTGTCAAATATTACCGCCGAGATGATAGGTTGGGTTAGGTTAGGTTATATTACGTTATTGATGTATATAAAGGTCCCACGGAAACGTAGAGGCCAACATGCCAGGGATGTTGTCAAATATTACAGCCGCGATGTTAGATTGGGTGAGGTTAGGTTATATTACCTTATTGATGTATATGAAGGTCCTACGGAGACGTAGAGGCCAACATGCCAGGAATGTTGTCAAATATTACAGCCGCGATGTTAGATTGGGTTAGGTTAGGTTATATTGCGTTATTGATGTATATAAAGGTCACACGGAGACGTAGAGGTCAACTTGTCTGGAATGTTATCAAATATTACCGCCGAGATGTTAGGTTGGGTTAGGTTAGGTTATATTACGTTCTTGATGCATATAAAGGTCCCACGCAGACGTAGAGGCCAACAAGCCAGGAGTGTTGCCAAATATTAGCGCCGAGATGATAGGTTGGGTTAGGTTAGGTTATAATACGTTATTAATGCATATAAAGGTCCCACGCCGACGTAGAGGCCAACGCGCCAGGAATGTTGTCAAATATTACCGCCGAGATGATAGGTTGGGTTATGTTAGGTTATATTACGTTATTGATGTATATAAAGGTCCCACGGAGACGTAGATGCCAACTCGCCAGGAATGTTGTCAAATAATAGCGACGAGAGGTTAGGTTGGGTCAGGTTAGGTTATATTACGTTATTGATGTATATGATGATCCCACGGAGACGTAGAGGCCAACTCGCCGGGTATGTGGTCAAATATTACCGCCGAGATGATAGATTGGGTTAGGTTTGGTTATATTTCGTTACTGATGTATATGAAGGTCCTACGGAGACGTAGAGGCCAACATGCCAGGAATGTTGTAAAATATTACAGCCGCGATGTTAGATTGGGTTAGGTTAGGTTATATTACGTTATTTATGTATATAAAGGTCCCACGGAGACGTAGAGGCCAACTCGCCTGGAATGTTATCAAATATTACAGCCGCGATGTTAGATTGGGTTAGGTTAGGTTATATTAAGTTATTGATGTATATGAAGATCCCACGTAGACGCAGAGGCCAACTCGCCAGGTATGTGGTCAAATATTACTGCCGAGCTGATAGGTTGGGTTAGGTTTGGTTATATTACGTTATTGATGTATATAAAGGTCCCACGGAAACGTAGAGGCCAACAAGCCAGGAATGTTGCCAAATATTACCGCCGAAATGATAGGTTTGGCTAGGTTAGGTTATATTACGTTATTGATGTATATAAAGGTCCCACGGAAACGTAGAGGCCAACTCGCCATGAATGTTGTCCAATATTACCGCCGAGATGTTAGGTTGGGTTAGGTTAGGTTATATTACGTTCTTGATGCATATAAAGGTCCAACGCAGACGTAGAGGCCAACTCGCCAGGAATGTTGTCAAATATTACCGCCGAGATGATAGGTTGGGTTAGGTTAGGTTATATTACGCTATTGAGGTTTATGAAGGACCCACGTAGACGTAGGGGCCAACTCGCCATGTATATTGTCAAATATTACCGCCGAGATGATAGGTTGGGTTAGGTTAAATTATATTACGTTATTGATGTATATAAAGGTCCCAAGGAAACGTAGAGGCCAACAAGCCAGGAATGTTGCCAAATATTACCGCCGAGATGATAGGTTGGGTTAGGTTAGGTTATGTTACGTTATTGAGGTTTATGAAGGACCCACGTAGACGTAGGGGCCAACTCGCCTGGAATGTTGTCAAATATTACCGCCGAGATGATAGGTTGGGTTAGGTTAGGTTATATTACGTTCTTGATGCATATAAAGGTCCCACGCAGACGTAGAGGCCAACCCGCCAGGAATGTTGTCAAATATTACCGCCGAGATGATAGGTTGGGTTAGGTTAGGTTATATTACGTTATTGAGGTTTATGAAGGACCCACGTAGACGTAGGGGCCAACTCGCCAGGTATATTGTCAAATATTACCGCCGAGGTGATAGGTTGGGTTAGGTTAAGTTATATTACGTTATTGATGTATATAAAGGTCCCAAGGAAACGTAGAGGCCAACAAGCCAGGAATGTTGCCAAATAATACCGCCGAGATGATAGGTTGGGCTAGGTTAGGTTATATTACGTTATTGATGTATATAAAGGTCCCACGGAAACGTAGAGGCCAACTCGCCTGGAATGTTATCAAATATTACCGCCGAGATGTTAGGTTGGGTTAGGTTATGTTATATTACGTTATTGAGGTTTATGAAGGACCCACGTAGACGTAGGGGCCAACTCGCCTGGAATGTTGTCAAATATTACCGCCGAGATGTTAGGTTGGGTTAGGTTAGGTTATATTACGTTCTTGATGCATATAAAGGTCCCACGCAGACGTAGAGGCCAACCCGCCAGGAATGTTGTCAAATATTACCGCCGAGATGATAGGTTGGGTTAGGTTAGGTTATATTACGTTATTGATGTATATAAAGGTCCCACGGAGACGTAGATGCCAACTCGCCAGGAATGTTGTCAAATAATAGCGACGAGAGGTTAGGTTGGGTCAGGTTAGGTTATATTACGTTATTGATGTATATGAAGATCCCACGGAGACGTAGAGGCCAACTCGCCAGGTATGTGGTCAAATATTACCGCCGAGATGATAGGTTGGGTTAGGTTTGGTTATATTTCGTTATTGATGTATATGAAGGTCCTACGGAGACGTAGAGGCCAACTCGCCAGGTATATTGTCTAATATTACAGCCGCGATGTTAGATTGGGTTAGGTTAGGTTATATTACCTTATTGATGTATATGAAGGTCCTACGGAGACGTAGAGGCCAACATGCCAGGAATGTTGTCAAATATTACAGCCGCGATGTTAGATTGTGTTAGGTTAGTTTATATTGCGTTATTGATGTATATAAAGGTCACACGGAGACGTAGAGGTCAACTTGCCTGGAATGTTATCAAATATTACCGCCGAGATGTTAGGTTGGGTTAGGTTAGGTTATATTACGTTCTTGATGCATATAAAGGTCCCACGCAGACGTAGAGGCCAACAAGCCAGGAGTGTTGCCAAATATTAGCGCCGAGATGATAGGTTGGGTTAGGTTAGGTTATAATACGTTATTAATGCATATAAAGGTCCCACGCCGACGTAGAGGCCAACGCGCCAGGAATGTTGTCAAATATTACCGCCGAGATGATAGGTTGGGTTATGTTAGGTTATATTACATTATTGATGTATATAAAGGTCCCACGGAGACGTAGATGCCAACTCGCCAGGAATGTTGTCAAATAATAGCGACGAGAGGTTAGGTTGGGTCAGGTTAGGTTATATTACGTTATTGATGTATATGATGATCCCACGGAGACGTAGAGGCCAACTCGCCGGGTATGTGGTCAAATATTACCGCCGAGATGATAGATTGGGTTAGGTTTGGTTATATTTCGTTACTGATGTATATGAAGGTCCTACGGAGACGTAGAGGCCAACATGCCAGGAATGTTGTCTAATATTACAGCCGCGATGTTAGATTGGGTTAGGTTAGGTTATATTACCTTATTGATGTATATGAAGGTCCTACGGAGACGTAGAGGACAACATGCCAGGAATGTTGTCAAATATTACAGCCGCGATGTTAGATTGTGTTAGGTTAGGTTATATTGCGTTATTGATGTATATAAACGTCACACGGAGACGTAGAGGTCAACTTGCCTGGAATGTTATCAAATATTACCGCCGAGATGTTAGGTTGGGTTAGGTTAGGTTATATTACGTTCTTGATGCATATAAAGGTCCCACGCAAACGTAGAGGCCAACAAGCCAGGAGTGTTGCCAAATATTAGCGCCGAGATGATAGGTTGGGTTAGGTTAGGTTATAATACGTTATTAATGCATATAAAGGTCCCACGCCGACGTAGAGGCCAACGCGCCAGGAATGTTGTCAAATATTACCGCCGAGATGATAGGTTGGGTTATGTTAGGTTATATTACGTTATTGATGTATATAAAGGTCCCACGGAGACGTAGATGCCAACTCGCCAGGAATGTTGTCAAATAATAGCGACGAGAGGTTAGGTTGGGTCAGGTTAGGTTATATTACGTTATTGATGTATATGATGATCCCACGGAGACGTAGAGGCCAACTCGCCGGGTATGTGGTCAAATATTACCGCCGAGATGATAGATTGGGTTAGGTTTGGTTATATTTCGTTACTGATGTATATGAAGGTCCTACGGAGACGTAGAGGCCAACATGCCAGGAATGTTGTAAAATATTACAGCCGCGATGTTAGATTGGGTTAGGTTAGGTTATATTACGTTATTTATGTATATAAAGGTCCCACGGAGACGTAGAGGCCAACTCGCCTGGAATGTTATCAAATATTACAGCCGCGATGTTAGATTGGGTTAGGTTAGGTTATATTAAGTTATTGATGTATATGAAGATCCCACGTAGACGCAGAGGCCAACTCGCCAGGTATGTGGTCAAATATTACTGCCGAGCTGATAGGTTGGGTTAGGTTTGGTTATATTACGTTATTGATGTATATAAAGGTCCCACGGAAACGTAGAGGCCAACAAGCCAGGAATGTTGCCAAATATTACCGCCGAAATGATAGGTTTGGCTAGGTTAGGTTATATTACGTTATTGATGTATATAAAGGTCCCACGGAAACGTAGAGGCCAACTCGCCATGAATGTTGTCCAATATTACCGCCGAGATGTTAGGTTGGGTTAGGTTAGGTTATATTACGTTCTTGATGCATATAAAGGTCCAACGCAGACGTAGAGGCCAACTCGCCAGGAATGTTGTCAAATATTACCGCCGAGATGATAGGTTGGGTTAGGTTACGTTATATCTCGTTATTGATGTATATGAAGGTCCCACGGAGACGTAGATGCCAACTCGCCAGGAATGTTGTCAAATAATAGCGCCGAGAGGTTAGGTCGTGTCAGGTTAGGTTATATTACGTTATTGATGTATATGAAAATCCCACGGAGACTAAGAGGCCAATTCGCCAGGTATGTGGTCAAATATTACCGCCGAGATGATAGGTTGGGTTAGGTTTGGTTATAATACGTTATTAATGCATATAAAGGTCCCACGCCGACGTAGAGGCCAACGCGCCAGGAATGTTGTCAAATATTACCGCCGAGATGATAGGTTGGGTTATGTTAGGTTATATTACGTTATTGATGTATATAAAGGTCCCACGGAAACGTAGAGGCCAACTCGCCATGAATGTTGTCAAATATTACCGCCGAGATGTTAGGTTGGGTTAGGTTAGGTTATATTACGTTATTGATGTATATAAAGGTCCCACGGAGACGTAGATGCCAACTCGCCAGGAATGTTGTCAAATAATAGCGACGAGAGGTTAGGTTGGGTCAGGTTAGGTTATATTACGTTATTGATGTATATGATGATCCCACGGAGACGTAGAGGCCAACTCGCCGGGTATGTGGTCAAATATTACCGCCGAGATGATAGATTGGGTTAGGTTTGGTTATATTTCGTTACTGATGTATATGAAGGTCCTACGGAGACGTAGAGGCCAACATGCCAGGAATGTTGTAAAATATTACAGCCGCGATGTTAGATTGGGTTAGGTTAGGTTATATTACGTTATTTATGTATATAAAGGTCCCACGGAGACGTAGAGGCCAACTCGCCTGGAATGTTATCAAATATTACAGCCGCGATGTTAGATTGGGTTAGGTTAGGTTATATTAAGTTATTGATGTATATGAAGATCCCACGTAGACGCAGAGGCCAACTCGCCAGGTATGTGGTCAAATATTACTGCCGAGCTGATAGGTTGGGTTAGGTTTGGTTATATTACGTTATTGATGTATATAAAGGTCCCACGGAAACGTAGAGGCCAACAAGCCAGGAATGTTGCCAAATATTACCGCCGAAATGATAGGTTTGGCTAGGTTAGGTTATATTACGTTATTGATGTATATAAAGGTCCCACGGAAACGTAGAGGCCAACTCGCCAGGAATGTTGTCAAATATTACCGCCGAGATGTTAGGTTGGGTTAGGTTAGGTTATATTACGTTCTTGATGCATATAAAGGTCCAACGCAGACGTAGAGGCCAACTCGCCAGGAATGTTGTCAAATATTACCGCCGAGATGATAGGTTGGGTTAGGTTAGGTTATATTACGCTATTGAGGTTTATGAAGGACCCACGTAGACGTAGGGGCCAACTCGCCATGTATATTGTCAAATATTACCGCCGAGATGATAGGTTGGGTTAGGTTAAATTATATTACGTTATTGATGTATATAAAGGTCCCAAGGAAACGTAGAGGCCAACAAGCCAGGAATGTTGCCAAATATTACCGCCGAGATGATAGGTTGGGTTAGGTTAGGTTATGTTACGTTATTGAGGTTTATGAAGGACCCACGTAGACGTAGGGGCCAACTCGCCTGGAATGTTGTCAAATATTACCGCCGAGATGATAGGTTGGGTTAGGTTAGGTTATATTACGTTCTTGATGCATATAAAGGTCCCACGCAGACGTAGAGGCCAACCCGCCAGGAATGTTGTCAAATATTACCGCCGAGATGATAGATTGGGTTAGGTTAGGTTATATTACGTTATTGAGGTTTATGAAGGACCCACGTAGACGTAGGGGCCAACTCGCCAGGTATATTGTCAAATATTACCGCCGAGATGATAGGTTGGGTTAGGTTAAGTTATATTACGTTATTGATGTATATAAAGGTCCCAAGGAAACGTAGAGGCCAACAAGCCAGGAATGTTGCCAAATAATACCGCCGAGATGATAGGTTGGGCTAGGTTAGGTTATATTACGTTATTGATGTATATAAAGGTCCCACGGAAACGTAGAGGCCAACTCGCCTGGAATGTTATCAAATATTACCGCCGAGATGTTAGGTTGGGTTAGGTTATGTTATATTACGTTATTGAGGTTTATGAAGGACCCACGTAGACGTAGGGGCCAACTCGCCTGGAATGTTGTCAAATATTACCGCCGAGATGTTAGGTTGGGTTAGGTTAGGTTATATTACGTTCTTGATGCATATAAAGGTCCCACGCAGACGTAGAGGCCAACCCGCCAGGAATGTTGTCAAATATTACCGCCGAGATGATAGGTTGGGTTAGGTTAGGTTATATTACGTTATTGATGTATATAAAGGTCCCACGGAGACGTAGATGCCAACTCGCCAGGAATGTTGTCAAATAATAGCGACGAGAGGTTAGGTTGGGTCAGGTTAGGTTATATTACGTTATTGATGTATATGAAGATCCCACGGAGACGTAGAGGCCAACTCGCCAGGTATGTGGTCAAATATTACCGCCGAGATGATAGGTTGGGTTAGGTTTGGTTATATTTCGTTATTGATGTATATGAAGGTCCTACGGAGACGTAGAGGCCAACTCGCCAGGTATATTGTCTAATATTACAGCCGCGATGTTAGATTGGGTTAGGTTAGGTTATATTACCTTATTGATGTATATGAAGGTCCTACGGAGACGTAGAGGCCAACATGCCAGGAATGTTGTCAAATATTACAGCCGCGATGTTAGATTGTGTTAGGTTAGGTTATATTGCGTTATTGATGTATATAAAGGTCACACGAGGACGTAGAGGTCAACTTGCCTGGAATGTTATCAAATATTACCGCCGAGATGTTAGGTTGGGTTAGGTTAGGTTATATTACGTTCTTGATGCATATAAAGGTCCCACGCAGACGTAGAGGCCAACAAGCCAGGAGTGTTGCCAAATATTAGCGCCGAGATGATAGGTTGGGTTATGTTAGGTTATATTACGTTATTGATGTATATAAAGGTCCCACGGAGACGTAGATGCCAACTCGCCAGGAATGTTGTCAAATAATAGCGACGAGAGGTTAGGTTGGGTCAGGTTAGGTTATATTACGTTATTGATGTATATGATGATCCCACGGAGACGTAGAGGCCAACTCGCCGGGTATGTGGTCAAATATTACCGCCGAGATGATAGATTGGGTTAGGTTTGGTTATATTTCGTTACTGATGTATATGAAGGTCCTACGGAGACGTAGAGGCCAACATGCCAGGAATGTTGTAAAATATTACAGCCGCGATGTTAGATTGGGTTAGGTTAGGTTATATTACGTTATTTATGTATATAAAGGTCCCACGGAGACGTAGAGGCCAACTCGCCTGGAATGTTATCAAATATTACAGCCGCGATGTTAGATTGGGTTAGGTTAGGTTATATTAAGTTATTGATGTATATGAAGATCCCACGTAGACGCAGAGGCCAACTCGCCAGGTATGTGGTCAAATATTACTGCCGAGCTGATAGGTTGGGTTAGGTTTGGTTATATTACGTTATTGATGTATATAAAGGTCCCACGGAAACGTAGAGGCCAACAAGCCAGGAATGTTGCCAAATATTAGCGCCGAAATGATAGGTTTGGCTAGGTTAGGTTATATTACGTTATTGATGTATATAAAGGTCCCACGGAAACGTAGAGGCCAACTCGCCATGAATGTTGTCAAATATTACCGCCGAGATGTTAGGTTGGGTTAGGTTAGGTTATATTACGTTCTTGATGCATATAAAGGTCCAACGCAGACGTAGAGGCCAACTCGCCAGGAATGTTGTCAAATATTACCGCCGAGATGATAGGTTGGGTTAGGTTACGTTATATCTCGTTATTGATGTATATGAAGGTCCCACGGAGACGTAGATGCCAACTCGCCAGGAATGTTGTCAAATAATAGCGCCGAGAGGTTAGGTCGTGTCAGGTTAGGTTATATTACGTTATTGATGTATATGAAAATCCCACGGAGACTAAGAGGCCAATTCGCCAGGTATGTGGTCAAATATTACCGCCGAGATGATAGGTTGGGTTAGGTTTGGTTATAATACGTTATTAATGCATATAAAGGTCCCACGCCGACGTAGAGGCCAACGCGCCAGGAATGTTGTCAAATATTACCGCCGAGATGATAGGTTGGGTTATGTTAGGTTATATTACGTTATTGATGTATATAAAGGTCCCACGGAAACGTAGAGGCCAACTCGCCATGAATGTTGTCAAATATTACCGCCGAGATGTTAGGTTGGGTTAGGTTAGGTTATATTACGTTATTGATGTATATAAAGGTCCCACGGAGACGTAGATGCCAACTCGCCAGGAATGTTGTCAAATAATAGCGACGAGAGGTTAGGTTGGGTCAGGTTAGGTTATATTACGTTATTGATGTATATGATGATCCCACGGAGACGTAGAGGCCAACTCGCCGGGTATGTGGTCAAATATTACCGCCGAGATGATAGATTGGGTTAGGTTTGGTTATATTTCGTTACTGATGTATATGAAGGTCCTACGGAGACGTAGAGGCCAACATGCCAGGAATGTTGTAAAATATTACAGCCGCGATGTTAGATTGGGTTAGGTTAGGTTATATTACGTTATTTATGTATATAAAGGTCCCACGGAGACGTAGAGGCCAACTCGCCTGGAATGTTATCAAATATTACAGCCGCGATGTTAGATTGGGTTAGGTTAGGTTATATTAAGTTATTGATGTATATGAAGATCCCACGTAGACGCAGAGGCCAACTCGCCAGGTATGTGGTCAAATATTACTGCCGAGCTGATAGGTTGGGTTAGGTTTGGTTATATTACGTTATTGATGTATATAAAGGTCCCACGGAAACGTAGATGCCAACTCGCCAGGAATGTTGTCAAATAATAGCGACGAGAGGTTAGGTTGGGTCAGGTTAGGTTATATTACGTTATTGATGTATATGAAGATCCCACGGAGACGTAGAGGCCAACTCGCCAGGTATGTGGTCAAATATTACCGCCGAGATGATAGGTTGGGTTAGGTTAAATTATATTACGTTATTGATGTATATAAAGGTCCCAAGGAAACGTAGAGGCCAACAAGCCAGGAATGTTGCCAAATATTACCGCCGAGATGATAGGTTGGGTTAGGTTAGGTTATGTTACGTTATTGAGGTTTATGAAGGACCCACGTAGACGTAGGGGCCAACTCGCCTGGAATGTTGTCAAATATTACCGCCGAGATGTTAGGTTGGGTTAGGTTAGGTTATATTACGCTATTGAGGTTTATGAAGGACCCACGTAGACGTAGGGGCCAACTCGCCATGTATATTGTCAAATATTACCGCCGAGATGATAGGTTGGGTTAGGTTAGGTTATATTACGCTATTGAGGTTTATGAAGGACCCACGTAGACGTAGGGGCCAACTCGCCATGTATATTGTCAAATATTACCGCCGAGATGATAGGTTGGGTTAGGTTAAATTATATTACGTTATTGATGTATATAAAGGTCCCAAGGAAACGTAGAGGCCAACAAGCCAGGAATGTTGCCAAATATTACCGCCGAGATGATAGGTTGGGTTAGGTTAGGTTATGTTACGTTATTGAGGTTTATGAAGGACCCACGTAGACGTAGGGGCCAACTCGCCTGGAATGTTGTCAAATATTACCGCCGAGATGATAGGTTGGGTTAGGTTAGGTTATATTACGTTCTTGATGCATATAAAGGTCCCACGCAGACGTAGAGGCCAACCCGCCAGGAATGTTGTCAAATATTACCGCCGAGATGATAGGTTGGGTTAGGTTAGGTTATATTACGTTATTGAGGTTTATGAAGGACCCACGTAGACGTAGGGGCCAACTCGCCAGGTATATTGTCAAATATTACCGCCGAGATGATAGGTTGGGTTAGGTTAAGTTATATTACGTTATTGATGTATATAAAGGTCCCAAGGAAACGTAGAGGCCAACAAGCCAGGAATGTTGCCAAATAATACCGCCGAGATGATAGGTTGGGCTAGGTTAGGTTATATTACGTTATTGATGTATATAAAGGTCCCACGGAAACGTAGAGGCCAACTCGCCTGGAATGTTATCAAATATTACCGCCGAGATGTTAGGTTGGGTTAGGTTATGTTATATTACGTTATTGAGGTTTATGAAGGACCCACGTAGACGTAGGGGCCAACTCGCCTGGAATGTTGTCAAATATTACCGCCGAGATGTTAGGTTGGGTTAGGTTAGGTTATATTACGTTCTTGATGCATATAAAGGTCCCACGCAGACGTAGAGGCCAACCCGCAAGGAATGTTGTCAAATATTACCGCCGAGATGATAGGTTGGGTTAGGTTAGGTTATATTACGTTATTGATGTATATAAAGGTCCCACGGAGACGTAGATGCCAACTCGCCAGGAATGTTGTCAAATAATAGCGACGAGAGGTTAGGTTGGGTCAGGTTAGGTTATATTACGTTATTGATGTATATGAAGATCCCACGGAGACGTAGAGGCCAACTCGCCAGGTATGTGGTCAAATATTACCGCCGAGATGATAGGTTGGGTTAGGTTTGGTTATATTTCGTTATTGATGTATATGAAGGTCCTACGGAGACGTAGAGGCCAACTCGCCAGGTATATTGTCAAATATTACCGCCGAGATGATATGTTGGGTTAGGTTAGGTTATATTACGTTATTGATGTATATAAAGGTCCAAAGGAAACGTAGAGGCCAACAAGCCAGGAATGTTGCCAAATATTACCGCCGAGATGATAGGTTGGGTTAGGTTACGTTATAATACGTTATTGAGGTTTATAAAGGACCCACGTAGACGCAGGGGCCAACCCGCCAGGAATGTTGGCAAATATTACCGCCGAGATGATAGGTTGGGCTAGGTTAGGTTATATTACGTTATTGATGTATATAAAGGTCCCACGGAAACGTAGAGGCCAACTCGCCTGGAATGTTATCAAATATTACCGCCGAGATGTTAGATTGGGTTAGGTTAGGTTATATTGCGTTATTGATGTATATAAAGGTCACACGGAGACGTAGACGTCAACTTGCCTGGAATGTTATCAAATATTACCGCCGAGATGTTGGGTTGGGTTAGGTTAGGTTATATTACGTTCTTGATGCATATAAAGGTCCCACGCAGACGTAGAGGCCAACAAGCCAGGAGTGTGGCCAAATATTACCGCCGAGATGATAGGTTGGGTTAGGTTAGGTTATAATACGTTATTAATGCATATAAAGGTCCCACGCCGACGTAGAGGCCAACCCGCCAGGAATGTTGTCAAATATTACCGCCGAGATGATAGGTTGGGTTAGGTTAGGTTATATTACGTTATTGGTGTATATAAAGGTCCCACGGAGACGTAGATGCCAACTCGCCAGGAATGTTGTCAAATAATAGCGACGAGAGGTTAGGTTGGGTCAGGTTAGGTTATATTACGTTATTGATGTATATGAAGATCCCACGGAGACGTAGAGGCCAACTCGCCAGGTATGTGGTCAAATATTACCGCCGAGATGATAGGTTGGGTTAGGTTTGGTTATATTTCGTTATTGATGTATATGAAGGTCCTACGGAGACGTAGAGGCCAACTCGCCAGGTATATTGTCAAATATTACCGCCGAGATGATATGTTGGGTTAGGTTAGGTTATATTACGTTATTGATGTATATAAAGGTCCCAAGGAAACGTAGAGGCCAACAAGCCAGGAATGTTGCCAAATATTACCGCCGAGATGATAGGTTGGGTTAAGTTAGGTTATAATACGTTATTGAGGTTTATGAAGGACCCACGTAGACGCAGGGGCCAACCCGCCAGGAATGTTGGCAAATATTACCGCCGAGATGATAGGTTGGGCTAGGTTAGGTTATATTACGTTATTGATGTATATAAAGGTCCCACGGAAACGTAGAGGCCAACTCGCCTGGAATGTTGTCAAATATTACCGCCGAGATGTTAGGTTGGGTTAGGTTAGGTTATATTACATTCTTGATGCATATAAAGGTCCCACGCAGACGTAGAGGCCAACCCGCCAGGAATGTTGTCAAATATTACCGCAGAGATGATAGGTTGGGCTAGGTTAGGTTATATTACGTTATTGGTGTATATAAAGGTCCCACGGAAACGTAGAGGCCAACTCGCCTGGAATGTTATCAAATATTACCGCCGAGATGTTAGGTTGGGTTAGGTTAGGTTATATTACGTTCTTGATGCATATAAAGGTCCCACGCAGACGTAGAGGCCAACCCGCCAGGAATGTTGTCAAATATTACCGCAGAGATGATAGGTTGGGCTAGGTTAGGTTATATTACGTTATTGGTGTATATAAAGGTCCCACGGAAACGTAGAGGCCAACTCGCCAGGAATGTTGTCAAATATTACCGCCGAGATGATAGGTTGGGTTAGGTTAGGTTATATTACGTTATTGATGTATATAAAGGTCCCACGCAGACGTAGAGGCCAACCCGCCAGGAATGTTGTCAAATATTACCGCCGAGATGATAGGTTTGGCTAGGTTAGGTTATATGACGTTATTGATGTATATAAAGGTCCCACGGAAACGTAGAGGCCAACTCGCCAGGAATGTTGTCAAATATTACCGCCGAGATGTTAGGTTGGGTTAGGTTAGGTTATATTACGTTATTGAGGTTTATGAAGGACCCACGTAGACGTAGGGGCCAACTCGCCAGGTATATTGTCAAATATTACCGCCGAGATGATAGGTTGGGTTAGGTTAAGTTATATTACGTTATTGATGTATATAAAGGTCCCAAGGAAACGTAGAGGCCAACAAGCCAGGAATGTTGCCAAATAATACCGCCGAGATGATAGGTTGGGTTAGGTTAGGTTATATTACGTTATTGAGGTTTATGAAGGACCCACGTAGACGTAGGGGCCAACTCGCCTGGAATGTTGTCACATATTACCGCCGAGATGTTAGGTTGGGTTAGGTTAGGTTATATTACGTTCTTGATGCATATAAAGGTCCCACGCAGACGTAGAGGCCAACCCGCCAGGAATGTTGTCAAATATTACCGCCGAGATGATAGGTTGGGTTAGGTTAGGTTATATTACGTTATTGATGTATATAAAGGTCCCACGGAAACGTAGAGGCCAACATGCCAGGAATGTTGTCAAATATTACAGCCGCGATGTTAGATTGGGTTAGGTTAGGTTATATTACGTTCTTGATGCATATAAAGGTCCCACGCAGACGTAGAGGCCAACAAGCCAGGAGTGTGGCCAAATATTACCGCCGAGATGATAGGTTGGGTTAGGTTAGGTTATAATACGTTATTAATGCATATAAAGGTCCCACGCCGACGTAGAGGCCAACCCGCCAGGAATGTTGTCAAATATTACCGCCGAGATGATAGGTTGGGTTAGGTTAGGTTATATTACGTTATTGGTGTATATAAAGGTCCCACGGAGACGTAGATGCCAACTCGCCAGGAATGTTGTCAAATAATAGCGACGAGAGGTTAGGTTGGGTCAGGTTAGGTTATATTACGTTATTGATGTATATGAAGATCCCACGGAGACGTAGAGGCCAACTCGCCAGGTATGTGGTCAAATATTACCGCCGAGATGATAGGTTGGGTTAGGTTTGGTTATATTTCGTTATTGATGTATATGAAGGTCCTACGGAGACGTAGAGGCCAACTCGCCAGGTATATTGTCAAATATTACCGCCGAGATGATATGTTGGGTTAGGTTAGGTTATATTACGTTATTGATGTATATAAAGGTCCCAAGGAAACGTAGAGGCCAACAAGCCAGGAATGTTGTCAAATATTACCGCCGAGATGTTAGGTTGGGTTAGGTTAGGTTATATTACGTTCTTGATGCATATAAAGGTCCAACGCAGACGTAGAGGCCAACTCGCCAGGAATGTTGTCAAATATTACCGCCGAGATGATAGGTTGGGTTAGGTTAGGTTATATTACGCTATTGAGGTTTATGAAGGACCCACGTAGACGTAGGGGCCAACTCGCCATGTATATTGTCAAATATTACCGCCGAGATGATAGGTTGGGTTAGGTTAAATTATATTACGTTATTGATGTATATAAAGGTCCCAAGGAAACGTAGAGGCCAACAAGCCAGGAATGTTGCCAAATATTACCGCCGAGATGATAGGTTGGGTTAGGTTAGGTTATGTTACGTTATTGAGGTTTATGAACGACCCACGTAGACGTAGGGGCCAACTCGCCTGGAATGTTGTCAAATATTACCGCCGAGATGATAGGTTGGGTTAGGTTAGGTTATATTACGTTCTTGATGCATATAAAGGTCCCACGCAGACGTAGAGGCCAACCCGCCAGGAATGTTGTCAAATATTACCGCCGAGATGATAGGTTGGGTTAGGTTAGGTTATATTACGTTATTGAGGTTTATGATGGACCCACGTAGACGTAGGGGCCAACTCGCCAGGTATATTGTCAAATATTACCGCCGAGATGATAGGTTGGGTTAGGTTAAGTTATATTACGTTATTGATGTATATAAAGGTCCCAAGGAAACGTAGAGGCCAACAAGCCAGGAATGTTGCCAAATAATACCGCCGAGATGATAGGTTGGGCTAGGTTAGGTTATATTACGTTATTGATGTATATAAAGGTCCCACGGAAACGTAGAGGCCAACTCGCCTGGAATGTTATCAAATATTACCGCCGAGATGTTAGGTTGGGTTAGGTTATGTTATATTACGTTATTGAGGTTTATGAAGGACCCACGTAGACGTAGGGGCCAACTCGCCTGGAATGTTGTCAAATATTACCGCCGAGATGTTAGGTTGGGTTAGGTTAGGTTATATTACGTTCTTGATGCATATAAAGGTCCCACGCAGACGTAGAGGCCAACCCGCAAGGAATGTTGTCAAATATTACCGCCGAGATGATAGGTTGGGTTAGGTTAGGTTATATTACGTTATTGATGTATATAAAGGTCCCACGGAGACGTAGATGCCAACTCGCCAGGAATGTTGTCAAATAATAGCGACGAGAGGTTAGGTTGGGTCAGGTTAGGTTATATTACGTTATTGATGTATATGAAGATCCCACGGAGACGTAGAGGCCAACTCGCCAGGTATGTGGTCAAATATTACCGCCGAGATGATAGGTTGGGTTAGGTTTGGTTATATTTCGTTATTGATGTATATGAAGGTCCTACGGAGACGTAGAGGCCAACTCGCCAGGTATATTGTCAAATATTACCGCCGAGATGATATGTTGGGTTAGGTTAGGTTATATTACGTTATTGATGTATATAAAGGTCCAAAGGAAACGTAGAGGCCAACAAGCCAGGAATGTTGCCAAATATTACCGCCGAGATGATAGGTTGGGTTAGGTTACGTTATAATACGTTATTGAGGTTTATAAAGGACCCACGTAGACGCAGGGGCCAACCCGCCAGGAATGTTGGCAAATATTACCGCCGAGATGATAGGTTGGGCTAGGTTAGGTTATATTACGTTATTGATGTATATAAAGGTCCCACGGAAACGTAGAGGCCAACTCGCCTGGAATGTTATCAAATATTACCGCCGAGATGTTAGATTGGGTTAGGTTAGGTTATATTGCGTTATTGATGTATATAAAGGTCACACGGAGACGTAGACGTCAACTTGCCTGGAATGTTATCAAATATTACCGCCGAGATGTTGGGTTGGGTTAGGTTAGGTTATATTACGTTCTTGATGCATATAAAGGTCCCACGCAGACGTAGAGGCCAACAAGCCAGGAGTGTGGCCAAATATTACCGCCGAGATGATAGGTTGGGTTAGGTTAGGTTATAATACGTTATTAATGCATATAAAGGTCCCACGCCGACGTAGAGGCCAACCCGCCAGGAATGTTGTCAAATATTACCGCCGAGATGATAGGTTGGGTTAGGTTAGGTTATATTACGTTATTGGTGTATATAAAGGTCCCACGGAGACGTAGATGCCAACTCGCCAGGAATGTTGTCAAATAATAGCGACGAGAGGTTAGGTTGGGTCAGGTTAGGTTATATTACGTTATTGATGTATATGAAGATCCCACGGAGACGTAGAGGCCAACTCGCCAGGTATGTGGTCAAATATTACCGCCGAGATGATAGGTTGGGTTAGGTTTGGTTATATTTCGTTATTGATGTATATGAAGGTCCTACGGAGACGTAGAGGCCAACTCGCCAGGTATATTGTCAAATATTACCGCCGAGATGATATGTTGGGTTAGGTTAGGTTATATTACGTTATTGATGTATATAAAGGTCCCAAGGAAACGTAGAGGCCAACAAGCCAGGAATGTTGCCAAATATTACCGCCGAGATGATAGGTTGGGTTAAGTTAGGTTATAATACGTTATTGAGGTTTATGAAGGACCCACGTAGACGCAGGGGCCAACCCGCCAGGAATGTTGGCAAATATTACCGCCGAGATGATAGGTTGGGCTAGGTTAGGTTATATTACGTTATTGATGTATATAAAGGTCCCACGGAAACGTAGAGGCCAACTCGCCTGGAATGTTGTCAAATATTACCGCCGAGATGTTAGGTTGGGTTAGGTTAGGTTATATTACATTCTTGATGCATATAAAGGTCCCACGCAGACGTAGAGGCCAACCCGCCAGGAATGTTGTCAAATATTACCGCAGAGATGATAGGTTGGGCTAGGTTAGGTTATATTACGTTATTGGTGTATATAAAGGTCCCACGGAAACGTAGAGGCCAACTCGCCTGGAATGTTATCAAATATTACCGCCGAGATGTTAGGTTGGGTTAGGTTAGGTTATATTACGTTCTTGATGCATATAAAGGTCCCACGCAGACGTAGAGGCCAACCCGCCAGGAATGTTGTCAAATATTACCGCAGAGATGATAGGTTGGGCTAGGTTAGGTTATATTACGTTATTGGTGTATATAAAGGTCCCACGGAAACGTAGAGGCCAACTCGCCAGGAATGTTGTCAAATATTACCGCCGAGATGATAGGTTGGGTTAGGTTAGGTTATATTACGTTATTGATGTATATAAAGGTCCCACGCAGACGTAGAGGCCAACCCGCCAGGAATGTTGTCAAATATTACCGCCGAGATGATAGGTTTGGCTAGGTTAGGTTATATGACGTTATTGATGTATATAAAGGTCCCACGGAAACGTAGAGGCCAACTCGCCAGGAATGTTGTCAAATATTACCGCCGAGATGTTAGGTTGGGTTAGGTTAGGTTATATTACGTTATTGAGGTTTATGAAGGACCCACGTAGACGTAGGGGCCAACTCGCCAGGTATATTGTCAAATATTACCGCCGAGATGATAGGTTGGGTTAGGTTAAGTTATATTACGTTATTGATGTATATAAAGGTCCCAAGGAAACGTAGAGGCCAACAAGCCAGGAATGTTGCCAAATAATACCGCCGAGATGATAGGTTGGGTTAGGTTAGGTTATATTACGTTATTGAGGTTTATGAAGGACCCACGTAGACGTAGGGGCCAACTCGCCTGGAATGTTGTCACATATTACCGCCGAGATGTTAGGTTGGGTTAGGTTAGGTTATATTACGTTCTTGATGCATATAAAGGTCCCACGCAGACGTAGAGGCCAACCCGCCAGGAATGTTGTCAAATATTACCGCCGAGATGATAGGTTGGGTTAGGTTAGGTTATATTACGTTATTGATGTATATAAAGGTCCCACGGAAACGTAGAGGCCAACATGCCAGGAATGTTGTCAAATATTACAGCCGCGATGTTAGATTGGGTTAGGTTAGGTTATATTACGTTCTTGATGCATATAAAGGTCCCACGCAGACGTAGAGGCCAACAAGCCAGGAGTGTGGCCAAATATTACCGCCGAGATGATAGGTTGGGTTAGGTTAGGTTATAATACGTTATTAATGCATATAAAGGTCCCACGCCGACGTAGAGGCCAACCCGCCAGGAATGTTGTCAAATATTACCGCCGAGATGATAGGTTGGGTTAGGTTAGGTTATATTACGTTATTGGTGTATATAAAGGTCCCACGGAGACGTAGATGCCAACTCGCCAGGAATGTTGTCAAATAATAGCGACGAGAGGTTAGGTTGGGTCAGGTTAGGTTATATTACGTTATTGATGTATATGAAGATCCCACGGAGACGTAGAGGCCAACTCGCCAGGTATGTGGTCAAATATTACCGCCGAGATGATAGGTTGGGTTAGGTTTGGTTATATTTCGTTATTGATGTATATGAAGGTCCTACGGAGACGTAGAGGCCAACTCGCCAGGTATATTGTCAAATATTACCGCCGAGATGATATGTTGGGTTAGGTTAGGTTATATTACGTTATTGATGTATATAAAGGTCCCAAGGAAACGTAGAGGCCAACAAGCCAGGAATGTTGTCAAATATTACCGCCGAGATGTTAGGTTGGGTTAGGTTAGGTTATATTACGTTCTTGATGCATATAAAGGTCCAACGCAGACGTAGAGGCCAACTCGCCAGGAATGTTGTCAAATATTACCGCCGAGATGATAGGTTGGGTTAGGTTAGGTTATATTACGCTATTGAGGTTTATGAAGGACCCACGTAGACGTAGGGGCCAACTCGCCATGTATATTGTCAAATATTACCGCCGAGATGATAGGTTGGGTTAGGTTAAATTATATTACGTTATTGATGTATATAAAGGTCCCAAGGAAACGTAGAGGCCAACAAGCCAGGAATGTTGCCAAATATTACCGCCGAGATGATAGGTTGGGTTAGGTTAGGTTATGTTACGTTATTGAGGTTTATGAACGACCCACGTAGACGTAGGGGCCAACTCGCCTGGAATGTTGTCAAATATTACCGCCGAGATGATAGGTTGGGTTAGGTTAGGTTATATTACGTTCTTGATGCATATAAAGGTCCCACGCAGACGTAGAGGCCAACCCGCCAGGAATGTTGTCAAATATTACCGCCGAGATGATAGGTTGGGTTAGGTTAGGTTATATTACGTTATTGAGGTTTATGATGGACCCACGTAGACGTAGGGGCCAACTCGCCAGGTATATTGTCAAATATTACCGCCGAGATGATAGGTTGGGTTAGGTTAAGTTATATTACGTTATTGATGTATATAAAGGTCCCAAGGAAACGTAGAGGCCAACAAGCCAGGAATGTTGCCAAATAATACCGCCGAGATGATAGGTTGGGCTAGGTTAGGTTATATTACGTTATTGATGTATATAAAGGTCCCACGGAAACGTAGAGGCCAACTCGCCTGGAATGTTATCAAATATTACCGCCGAGATGTTAGGTTGGGTTAGGTTATGTTATATTACGTTATTGAGGTTTATGAAGGACCCACGTAGACGTAGGGGCCAACTCGCCTGGAATGTTGTCAAATATTACCGCCGAGATGTTAGGTTGGGTTAGGTTAGGTTATATTACGTTCTTGATGCATATAAAGGTCCCACGCAGACGTAGAGGCCAACCCGCCAGGAATGTTGTCAAATATTACCGCCGAGATGATAGGTTGGGTTAGGTTAGGTTATATTACGTTATTGATGTATATAAAGGTCCCACGGAGATGTAGATGCCAACTCGCCAGGAATGTTGTCAAATAATAGCGACGAGAGGTTAGGTTGGGTCAGGTTAGGTTATATTACGTTATTGATGTATATGAAGATCCCACGGAGACGTAGAGGCCAACTCGCCAGGTATGTGGTCAAATATTACCGCCGAGATGATAGGTTGGGTTAGGTTTGGTTATATTTCGTTATTGATGTATATGAAGGTCCTACGGAGACGTAGAGGCCAACTCGCCAGGTATATTGTCAAATATTACCGCCGAGATGATATGTTGGGTTAGGTTAGGTTATATTACGTTATTGATGTATATAAAGGTCCAAAGGAAACGTAGAGGCCAACAAGCCAGGAATGTTGCCAAATATTACCGCCGAGATGATAGGTTGGGTTAGGTTACGTTATAATACGTTATTGAGGTTTATAAAGGACCCACGTAGACGCAGGGGCCAATCCGCCAGGAATGTTGGCAAATATTACCGCCGAGATGATAGGTTGGGCTAGGTTAGGTTATATTACGTTATTGATGTATATAAAGGTCCCACGGAAACGTAGAGGCCAACTCGCCTGGAATGTTATCAAATATTACCGCCGAGATGTTAGATTGGGTTAGGTTAGGTTATATTGCGTTATTGATGTATATAAAGGTCACACGGAGACGTAAACGTCAACTTGCCTGGAATGTTATCAAATATTACCGCCGAGATGTTGGGTTGGGTTAGGTTAGGTTATATTACGTTCTTGATGCATATAAAGGTCCCACGCAGACGTAGAGGCCAACAAGCCAGGAGTGTGGCCAAATATTACCGCCGAGATGATAGGTTGGGTTAGGTTAGGTTATAATACGTTATTAATGCATATAAAGGTCCCACGCCGACGTAGAGGCCAACCCGCCAGGAATGTTGTCAAATATTACCGCCGAGATGATAGGTTGGGTTAGGTTAGGTTATATTACGTTATTGGTGTATATAAAGGTCCCACGGAGACGTAGATGCCAACTCGCCAGGAATGTTGTCAAATAATAGCGACGAGAGGTTAGGTTGGGTCAGGTTAGGTTATATTACGTTATTGATGTATATGAAGATCCCACGGAGACGTAGAGGCCAACTCGCCAGGTATGTGGTCAAATATTACCGCCGAGATGATAGGTTGGGTTAGGTTTGGTTATATTTCGTTATTGATGTATATGAAGGTCCTACGGAGACGTAGAGGCCAACTCGCCAGGTATATTGTCAAATATTACCGCCGAGATGATATGTTGGGTTAGGTTAGGTTATATTACGTTATTGATGTATATAAAGGTCCCAAGGAAACGTAGAGGCCAACAAGCCAGGAATGTTGTCAAATATTACCGCCGAGATGTTAGGTTGGGTTAGGTTAGGTTATATTACGTTCTTGATGCATATAAAGGTCCAACGCAGACGTAGAGGCCAACTCGCCAGGAATGTTGTCAAATATTACCGCCGAGATGATAGGTTGGGTTAGGTTAGGTTATATTACGCTATTGAGGTTTATGAAGGACCCACGTAGACGTAGGGGCCAACTCGCCATGTATATTGTCAAATATTACCGCCGAGATGATAGGTTGGGTTAGGTTAAATTATATTACGTTATTGATGTATATAAAGGTCCCAAGGAAACGTAGAGGCCAACAAGCCAGGAATGTTGCCAAATATTACCGCCGAGATGATAGGTTGGGTTAGGTTAGGTTATGTTACGTTATTGAGGTTTATGAAGGACCCACGTAGACGTAGGGGCCAACTCGCCTGGAATGTTGTCAAATATTACCGCCGAGATGATAGGTTGGGTTAGGTTAGGTTATATTACGTTCTTGATGCATATAAAGGTCCCACGCAGACGTAGAGGCCAACCCGCCAGGAATGTTGTCAAATATTACCGCCGAGATGATAGGTTGGGTTAGGTTAGGTTATATTACGTTATTGAGGTTTATGATGGACCCACGTAGACGTAGGGGCCAACTCGCCAGGTATATTGTCAAATATTACCGCCGAGATGATAGGTTGGGTTAGGTTAAGTTATATTACGTTATTGATGTATATAAAGGTCCCAAGGAAACGTAGAGGCCAACAAGCCAGGAATGTTGCCAAATAATACCGCCGAGATGATAGGTTGGGCTAGGTTAGGTTATATTACGTTATTGATGTATATAAAGGTCCCACGGAAACGTAGAGGCCAACTCGCCTGGAATGTTATCAAATATTACCGCCGAGATGTTAGGTTGGGTTAGGTTATGTTATATTACGTTATTGAGGTTTATGAAGGACCCACGTAGACGTAGGGGCCAACTCGCCTGGAATGTTGTCAAATATTACCGCCGAGATGTTAGGTTGGGTTAGGTTAGGTTATATTACGTTCTTGATGCATATAAAGGTCCCACGCAGACGTAGAGGCCAACCCGCCAGGAATGTTGTCAAATATTACCGCCGAGATGATAGGTTGGGTTAGGTTAGGTTATATTACGTTATTGATGTATATAAAGGTCCCACGGAGACGTAGATGCCAACTCGCCAGGAATGTTGTCAAATAATAGCGACGAGAGGTTAGGTTGGGTCAGGTTAGGTTATATTACGTTATTGATGTATATGAAGATCCCACGGAGACGTAGATGCCAACTCGCCAGGTATGTGGTCAAATATTACCGCCGAGATGATAGGTTGGGTTAGGTTTGGTTATATTTCGTTATTGATGTATATGAAGGTCCTACGGAGACGTAGAGGCCAACTCGCCAGGTATATTGTCAAATATTACCGCCGAGATGATATGTTGGGTTAGGTTAGGTTATATTACGTTATTGATGTATATAAAGGTCCAAAGGAAACGTAGAGGCCAACAAGCCAGGAATGTTGCCAAATATTACCGCCGAGATGATAGGTTGGGTTAGGTTACGTTATAATACGTTATTGAGGTTTATAAAGGACCCACGTAGACGCAGGGGCCAATCCGCCAGGAATGTTGGCAAATATTACCGCCGAGATGATAGGTTGGGCTAGGTTAGGTTATATTACGTTATTGATGTATATAAAGGTCCCACGGAAACGTAGAGGCCAACTCGCCTGGAATGTTATCAAATATTACCGCCGAGATGTTAGATTGGGTTAGGTTAGGTTATATTGCGTTATTGATGTATATAAAGGTCACACGGAGACGTAAACGTCAACTTGCCTGGAATGTTATCAAATATTACCGCCGAGATGTTGGGTTGGGTTAGGTTAGGTTATATTACGTTCTTGATGCATATAAAGGTCCCACGCAGACGTAGAGGCCAACAAGCCAGGAGTGTGGCCAAATATTACCGCCGAGATGATAGGTTGGGTTAGGTTAGGTTATAATACGTTATTAATGCATATAAAGGTCCCACGCCGACGTAGAGGCCAACCCGCCAGGAATGTTGTCAAATATTACCGCCGAGATGATAGGTTGGGTTAGGTTAGGTTATATTACGTTATTGGTGTATATAAAGGTCCCACGGAGACGTAGATGCCAACTCGCCAGGAATGTTGTCAAATAATAGCGACGAGAGGTTAGGTTGGGTCAGGTTAGGTTATATTACGTTATTGATGTATATGAAGATCCCACGGAAACGTAGAGGCCAACTCGCCAGGTATGTGGTCAAATATTACCGCCGAGATGATAGGTTGGGTTAGGTTTGGTTATATTTCGTTATTGATGTATATGAAGGTCCTACGGAGACGTAGAGGCCAACTCGCCAGGTATATTGTCAAATATTACCGCCGAGATGATAGGTTGGGTTAGGTTAAATTATATTACGTTATTGATGTATATAAAGGTCCCAAGGAAACGTAGAGGCCAACAAGCCAGGAATGTTGCCAAATATTACCGCCGAGATGATAGGTTGGGTTAGGTTAGGTTATGTTACGTTATTGAGGTTTATGAAGGACCCACGTAGACGTAGGGGCCAACTCGCCTGGAATGATGTCAAATATTACCGCCGAGATGTTAGGTTGGGTTAGGTTAGGTTATATTACGTTCTTGATGCATATAAAGGTCCAACGCAGACGTAGAGGCCAACTCGCCAGGAATGTTGTCAAATATTACCGCCGAGATGATAGGTTGGGTTAGGTTAGGTTATATTACGCTATTGAGGTTTATGAAGGACCCACGTAGACGTAGGGGCCAACTCGCCATGTATATTGTCAAATATTACCGCCGAGATGATAGGTTGGGTTAGGTTAAATTATATTACGTTATTGATGTATATAAAGGTCCCAAGGAAACGTAGAGGCCAACAAGCCAGGAATGTTGCCAAATATTACCGCCGAGATGATAGGTTGGGTTAGGTTAGGTTATGTTACGTTATTGAGGTTTATGAAGGACCCACGTAGACGTAGGGGCCAACTCGCCTGGAATGTTGTCAAATATTACCGCCGAGATGATAGGTTGGGTTAGGTTAGGTTATATTACGTTCTTGATGCATATAAAGGTCCCACGCAGACGTAGAGGCCAACCCGCCAGGAATGTTGTCAAATATTACCGCCGAGATGATAGGTTGGGTTAGGTTAGGTTATATTACGTTATTGAGGTTTATGAAGGACCCACGTAGACGTAGGGGCCAACTCGCCAGGTATATTGTCAAATATTACCGCCGAGATGATAGGTTGGGTTAGGTTAAGTTATATTACGTTATTGATGTATATAAAGGTCCCAAGGAAACGTAGAGGCCAACAAGCCAGGAATGTTGCCAAATAATACCGCCGAGATGATAGGTTGGGCTAGGTTAGGTTATATTACGTTATTGATGTATATAAAGGTCCCACGGAAACGTAGAGGCCAACTCGCCTGGAATGTTATCAAATATTACCGCCGAGATGTTAGGTTGGGTTAGGTTATGTTATATTACGTTATTGAGGTTTATGAAGGACCCACGTAGACGTAGGGGCCAACTCGCCTGGAATGTTGTCAAATATTACCGCCGAGATGTTAGGTTGGGTTAGGTTAGGTTATATTACGTTCTTGATGCATATAAAGGTCCCACGCAGACGTAGAGGCCAACCCGCCAGGAATGTTGTCAAATATTACCGCCGAGATGATAGGTTGGGTTAGGTTAGGTTATATTACGTTATTGATGTATATAAAGGTCCCACGGAGACGTAGATGCCAACTCGCCAGGAATGTTGTCAAATAATAGCGACGAGAGGTTAGGTTGGGTCAGGTTAGGTTATATTACGTTATTGATGTATATGAAGATCCCACGGAGACGTAGAGGCCAACTCGCCAGGTATGTGGTCAAATATTACCGCCGAGATGATAGGTTGGGTTAGGTTTGGTTATATTTCGTTATTGATGTATATGAAGGTCCTACGGAGACGTAGAGGCCAACTCGCCAGGTATATTGTCAAATATTACCGCCGAGATGATATGTTGGGTTAGGTTAGGTTATATTACGTTATTGATGTATATAAAGGTCCAAAGGAAACGTAGAGGCCAACAAGCCAGGAATGTTGCCAAATATTACCGCCGAGATGATAGGTTGGCTTAGGTTACGTTATAATACGTTATTGAGGTTTATAAAGGACCCACGTAGACGCAGGGGCCAACCCGCCAGGAATGTTGGCAAATATTACCGCCGAGATGATAGGTTGGGCTAGGTTAGGTTATATTACGTTATTGATGTATATAAAGGTCCCACGGAAACGTAGAGGCCAACTCGCCTGGAATGTTATCAAATATTACCGCCGAGATGTTAGATTGGGTTAGGTTAGGTTATATTGCGTTATTGATGTATATAAAGGTCACACGGAGACGTAGACGTCAACTTGCCTGGAATGTTATCAAATATTACCGCCGAGATGTTGGGTTGGGTTAGGTTAGGTTATATTACGTTCTTGATGCATATAAAGGTCCCACGCAGACGTAGAGGCCAACAAGCCAGGAGTGTGGCCAAATATTACCGCCGAGATGATAGGTTGGGTTAGGTTAGGTTATAATACGTTATTAATGCATATAAAGGTCCCACGCCGACGTAGAGGCCAACCCGCCAGGAATGTTGTCAAATATTACCGCCGAGATGATAGGTTGGGTTAGGTTAAATTATATTACGTTATTGATGTATATAAAGGTCCCAAGGAAACGTAGAGGCCAACAAGCCAGGAATGTTGCCAAATATTACCGCCGAGATGATAGGTTGGGTTAGGTTAGGTTATGTTACGTTATTGAGGTTTATGAAGGACCCACGTAGACGTAGGGGCCAACTCGCCTGGAATGTTGTCAAATATTACCGCCGAGATGATAGGTTGGGTTAGGTTAGGTTATATTACGTTCTTGATGCATATAAAGGTCCCACGCAGACGTAGAGGCCAACCCGCCAGGAATGTTGTCAAATATTACCGCCGAGATAATAGGTTGGGTTAGGTTAGGTTATATTACGTTATTGAGGTTTATGAAGGACCCACGTAGACGTAGGGGCCAACTCGCCAGGTATATTGTCAAATATTACCGCCGAGATGATAGGTTGGGTTAGGTTAAGTTATATTACGTTATTGATGTATATAAAGGTCCCAAGGAAACGTAGAGGCCAACAAGCCAGGAATGTTGCCAAATAATACCGCCGATATGATAGGTTGGGCTAGGTTAGGTTATATTACGTTATTGATGTATATAAAGGTCCCACGGAAACGTAAAGGCCAACTCGCCTGGAATGTTATCAAATATTACCGCCGAGATGTTAGGTTGGGTTAGGTTATGTTATATTACGTTATTGAGGTTTATGAAGGACCCACGTAGACGTAGGGGCCAACTCGCCTGGAATGTTGTCAAATATTACCGCCGAGATGTTAGGTTGGGTTAGGTTAGGTTATATTACGTTCTTGATGCATATAAAGGTCCCACGCAGACGTAGAGGCCAACCCGCCAGGAATGTTGTCAAATATTACCGCCGAGATGATAGGTTGGGTTAGGTTAGGTTATATTACGTTATTGATGTATATAAAGGTCCCACGGAGACGTAGATGCCAACTCGCCAGGAATGTTGTCAAATAATAGCGACGAGAGGTTAGGTTGGGTCAGGTTAGGTTATATTACGTTATTGATGTATATGAAGATCCCACGGAGACGTAGAGGCCAACTCGCCAGGTATGTGGTCAAATATTACCGCCGAGATGATAGGTTGGGTTAGGTTTGGTTATATTTCGTTATTGATGTATATGAAGGTCCTACGGAGACGTAGAGGCCAACTCGCCAGGTATATTGTCAAATATTACCGCCGAGATGATATGTTGGGTTAGGTTAGGTTATATTACGTTATTGATGTATATAAAGGTCCAAAGGAAACGTAGAGGCCAACAAGCCAGGAATGTTGCCAAATATTACCGCCGAGATGATAGGTTGGGTTAGGTTACGTTATAATACGTTATTGAGGTTTATAAAGGACCCACGTAGACGCAGGGGCCAACCCGCCAGGAATGTTGGCAAATATTACCGCCGAGATGATAGGTTGGGCTAGGTTAGGTTATATTACGTTATTGATGTATATAAAGGTCCCACGGAAACGTAGAGGCCAACTCGCCTGGAATGTTATCAAATATTACCGCCGAGATGTTAGATTGGGTTAGGTTAGGTTATATTGCGTTATTGATGTATATAAAGGTCACACGGAGACGTAGACGTCAACTTGCCTGGAATGTTATCAAATATTACCGCCGAGATGTTGGGTTGGGTTAGGTTAGGTTATATTACGTTCTTGATGCATATAAAGGTCCCACGCAGACGTAGAGGCCAACAAGCCAGGAGTGTGGCCAAATATTACCGCCGAGATGATAGGTTGGGTTAGGTTAGGTTATAATACGTTATTAATGCATATAAAGGTCCCACGCCGACGTAGAGGCCAACCCGCCAGGAATGTTGTCAAATATTACCGCCGAGATGATAGGTTGGGTTAGGTTAGGTTATATTACGTTATTGATGTATATAAAGGTCCCACGGAAACGTAGAGGCCAACTCGCCTGGAATGTTGTCAAATATTACCGCCGAGATGTTAGGTTGGGTTAGGTTAGGTTATATTACATTCTTGATGCATATAAAGGTCCCACGCAGACGTAGAGGCCAACCCGCCAGGAATGTTGTCAAATATTACCGCAGAGATGATAGGTTGGGCTAGGTTAGGTTATATTACGTTATTGGTGTATATAAAGGTCCCACGGAAACGTAGAGGCCAACTCGCCTGGAATGTTATCAAATATTACCGCCGAGATGTTAGGTTGGGTTAGGTTAGGTTATATTACGTTCTTGATGCATATAAAGGTCCCACGCAGACGTAGAGGCCAACCCGCCAGGAATGTTGTCAAATATTACCGCAGAGATGATAGGTTGGGCTAGGTTAGGTTATATTACGTTATTGGTGTATATAAAGGTCCCACGGAAACGTAGAGGCCAACTCGCCAGGAATGTTGTCAAATATTTCCGCCGAGATGATAGGTTGGGTTAGGTTAGGTTATATTACGTTATTGATGTATATAAAGGTCCCACGCAGACGTAGAGGCCAACCCGCCAGGAATGTTGTCAAATATTACCGCCGAGATGATAGGTTTGGCTAGGTTAGGTTATATGACGTTATTGATGAATATAAAGGTCCCACGGAAACGTAGAGGCCAACTCGCCAGGAATGTTGTCAAATATTACCGCCGAGATGTTAGGTTGGGTTAGGTTAGGTTATATTACGTTATTGAGGTTTATGAAGGACCCACGTAGACGTAGGGGCCAACTCGCCAGGTATATTGTCAAATATTACCGCCGAGATGATAGGTTGGGTTAGGTTAAGTTATATTACGTTATTGATGTATATAAAGGTGCCAAGGAAACGTAGAGGCCAACAAGCCAGGAATGTTGCCAAATAATACCGCCGAGATGATAGGTTGGGTTAGGTTAGGTTATATTACGTTATTGAGGTTTATGAAGGACCCACGTAGACGTAGGGGCCAACTCGCCTGGAATGTTGTCACATATTACCGCCGAGATGTTAGGTTGGGTTAGGTTAGGTTATATTACGTTCTTGATGCATATAAAGGTCCCACGCAGACGTAGAGGCCAACCCGCCAGGAATGTTGTCATATATTACCGCCGAGATGATAGGTTGGGTTAGGTTAGGTTATATTACGTTATTGATGTATATAAAGGTCCCACGGAAACGTAGAGGCCAACATGCCAGGGATGTTGTCAAATATTACAGCCGCGATGTTAGATTGGGTTAGGTTAGGTTATATTACCTTATTGATGTATATGAAGGTCCTACGGAGACGTAGAGGCCAACATGCCAGGAATGTTGTCAAATATTACAGCCGCGATGTTAGATTGGGTTAGGTTAGGTTATATTACGTTCTTGATGCATATAAAGGTCCCACGCAGACGTAGAGGCCAACAAGCCAGGAGTGTGGCCAAATATTACCGCCGAGATGATAGGTTGGGTTAGGTTAGGTTATAATACGTTATTAATGCATATAAAGGTCCCACGCCGACGTAGAGGCCAACCCGCCAGGAATGTTGTCAAATATTACCGCCGAGATGATAGGTTGGGTTAGGTTAGGTTATATTACGTTATTGGTGTATATAAAGGTCCCACGGAGACGTAGATGCCAACTCGCCAGGAATGTTGTCAAATAATAGCGACGAGAGGTTAGGTTGGGTCAGGTTAGGTTATATTACGTTATTGATGTATATGAAGATCCCACGGAGACGTACAGGCCAACTCGCCAGGTATGTGGTCAAATATTACCGCCGAGATGATAGGTTGGGTTAGGTTTGGTTATATTTCGTTATTGATGTATATGAAGGTCCTACGGAGACGTAGAGGCCAACTCGCCAGGTATATTGTCAAATATTACCGCCGAGATGATATGTTGGGTTAGGTTAGGTTATATTACGTTATTGATGTATATAAAGGTCCCAAGGAAACGTAGAGGCCAACAAGCCAGGAATGTTGCCAAATATTACCGCCGAGATGATAGGTTGGGTTAGGTTAGGTTATAATACGTTATTGAGGTTTATGAAGGACCCACGTAGACGCAGGGGCCAACCCGCCAGGAATGTTGGCAAATATTACCGCCGAGATGATAGGTTGGGCTAGGTTAGGTTATATTACGTTATTGATGTATATAAAGGTCCCACGGAAACGTAGAGCCAACTCGCCTGGAATGTTATCAAATATTACCGCCGAGATGTTAGGTTGGGTTAGGTTAGGTTATATTACGTTCTTGATGCATATAAAGGTCCCACGCAGACGTAGAGGCCAACAAGCCAGGAGTGTTGCCAAATATTACCGCCGAGATGATAGGTTGGGTTAGGTTAGGTTATATTACGTTATTGATGTATATAAAGGTCCCACGGAGACGTAGATGCCAACTCGCCAGGAATGTTGTCAAATAATAGCGACGAGAGGTTAGGTTGGGTCAGGTTACGTTATATTACGTTATTGATGTATATGATGATCCCACGGAGACGTAGAGGCCAACTCGCCGGGTATGTGGACTAATATTACCGCCGAGATGATAGATTGGGTTAGGTTTGGTTATATTTCGTTACTGATGTATATGAAGGTCCTACGGAGACGTAGAGGCCAACATGCCAGGAATGTTGTAAAATATTACAGCCGCGATGTTAGATTGGGTTAGGTTAGGTTATATTACCTTATTGATGTATATAAAGGTCCCAAGGAAACGTAGAGGCCAACAAGCCAGGAATGTTGCCAAATATTACCGCCGAGATGATAGGTTGGGTTAGGTTAGGTTATAATACGTTATTGAGGTTTATGAAGGACCCACGTAGACGCAGGGGCCAACCCGCCAGGAATGTTGGCAAATATTACCGCCGAGATGATAGGTTGGGCTAGGTTAGGTTATATTACGTTATGGATGTATATAAAGGTCCCACGGAAACGTAGAGCCAACTCGCCTGGAATGTTATCAAATATTACCGCCGAGATGTTAGGTTGGGTTAGGTTAGGTTATATTACGTTCTTGATGCATATAAAGGTCCCACGCAGACGTAGAGGCCAACAAGCCAGGAGTGTTGCCAAATATTACCGCCGAGATGATAGGTTGGGTTAGGTTAGGTTATATTACGTTATTGATGTATATAAAGGTCCCACGGAGACGTAGATGCCAACTCGCCAGGAATGTTGTCAAATAATAGCGACGAGAGGTTAGGTTGGGTCAGGTTACGTTATATTACGTTATTGATGTATATGATGATCCCACGGAGACGTAGAGGCCAACTCGCCGGGTATGTGGACTAATATTACCGCCGAGATGATAGATTGGGTTAGGTTTGGTTATATTTCGTTACTGATGTATATGAAGGTCCTACGGAGACGTAGAGGCCAACATGCCAGGAATGTTGTAAAATATTACAGCCGCGATGTTAGATTGGGTTAGGTTAGGTTATATTACCTTATTGATGTATATAAAGGTCCCAAGGAAACGTAGAGGCCAACAAGCCAGGAATGTTGCCAAATATTACCGCCGAGATGATAGGTTGGGTTAGGTTAGGTTATAATACGTTATTGAGGTTTATGAAGGACCCACGTAGACGCAGGGGCCAACCCGCCAGGAATGTTGGCAAATATTACCGCCGAGATGATAGGTTGGGCTAGGTTAGGTTATATTACGTTATGGATGTATATAAAGGTCCCACGGAAACGTAGAGCCAACTCGCCTGGAATGTTATCAAATATTACCGCCGAGATGTTAGGTTGGGTTAGGTTAGGTTATATTACGTTCTTGATGCATATAAAGGTCCCACGCAGACGTAGAGGCCAACAAGCCAGGAGTGTTGCCAAATATTACCGCCGAGATGATAGGTTGGGTTAGGTTAGGTTATATTACGTTATTGATGTATATAAAGGTCCCACGGAGACGTAGATGCCAACTCGCCAGGAATGTTGTCAAATAATAGCGACGAGAGGTTAGGTTGGGTCAGGTTACGTTATATTACGTTATTGATGTATATGATGATCCCACGGAGACGTAGAGGCCAACTCGCCGGGTATGTGGACAAATATTACCGCCGAGATGATAGATTGGGTTAGGTTTGGTTATATTTCGTTACTGATGTATATGAAGGTCCTACGGAGACGTAGAGGCCAACATGCCAGGAATGTTGTAAAATATTACAGCCGCGATGTTAGATTGGGTTAGGTCAGGTTATATTACCTTATTGATGTATATAAAGGTCCCAAGGAAACGTAGAGGCCAACAAGCCAGGAATGTTGCCAAATATTACCGCCGAGATGATAGGTTGGGTTAGGTTACGTTATAATACGTTATTGAGGTTTATAAAGGACCCACGTAGACGCAGGGGCCAACCCGCCAGGAATGTTGGCAAATATTACCGCCGAGATGATAGGTTGGGCTAGGTTAGGTTATATTACGTTATTGATGTATATAAAGGTCCCACGGAAACGTAGAGGCCAACTCGCCTGGAATGTTATCAAATATTACCGCCGAGATGTTAGATTGGGTTAGGTTAGGTTATATTGCGTTATTGATGTGTATAAAGGTCACACGGAGACGTAGACGTCAACTTGCCTGGAATGTTATCAAATATTACCGCCGAGATGTTGGGTTGGGTTAGGTTAGGTTATATTACGTTCTTGATGCATATAAAGGTCCCACGCAGACGTAGAGGCCAACAAGCCAGGAGTGTGGCCAAATATTACCGCCGAGATGATAGGTTGGGTTAGGTTAGGTTATAATACGTTATTAATGCATATAAAGGTCCCACGCCGACGTAGAGGCCAACCCGCCAGGAATGTTGTCAAATATTACCGCCGAGATGATAGGTTGGGTTAGGTTAGGTTATATTACGTTATTGGTGTATATAAAGGTCCCACGGAGACGTAGATGCCAACTCGCCAGGAATGTTGTCAAATAATAGCGACGAGAGGTTAGGTTGGGTCAGGTTAGGTTATATTACGTTATTGATGTATATGAAGATCCCACGGAGACGTAGAGGCCAACTCGCCAGGTATGTGGTCAAATATTACCGCCGAGATGATAGGTTGGGTTAGGTTTGGTTATATTTCGTTATTGATGTATATGAAGGTCCTACGGAGACGTAGAGGCCAACTCGCCAGGTATATTGTCAAATATTACCGCCGAGATGATATGTTGGGTTAGGTTAGGTTATATTACGTTATTGATGTATATAAAGGTCCCAAGGAAACGTAGAGGCCAACAAGCCAGGAATGTTGCCAAATATTACCGCCGAGATGATAGGTTGGGTTAGGTTAGGTTATAATACGTTATTGAGGTTTATGAAGGACCCACGTAGACGCAGGGGCCAACCCGCCAGGAATGTTGGCAAATATTACCGCCGAGATGATAGGTTGGGCTAGGTTAGGTTATATTACGTTATTGATGTATATAAAGGTCCCACGGAAACGTAGAGGCCAACTCGCCTGGAATGTTATCAAATATTACCGCCGAGATGTTAGGTTGGGTTAGGTTAGGTTATATTACGTTCTTGATGCATATAAAGGTCCCACGCAGACGTAGAGGCCAACCCGCCAGGAATGTTGTCAAATATTACCGCAGAGATGATAGGTTGGGCTAGGTTAGGTTATATTACGTTATTGGTGTATATAAAGGTCCCACGGAAACGTAGAGGCCAACTCGCCAGGAATGTTGTCAAATATTACCGCCGAGATGATAGGTTGGGCTAGGTTAGGTTATATTACGTTATTGATGTATATAAAGGTCCCACGGAAACGTAGAGGCCAACATGCCAGGGATGTTGTCAAATATTACAGCCGCGATGTTAGATTGGGTTAGGTTAGGTTATATTACCTTATTGATGTATATGAAGGCCCTACGGAGACGTAGAGGCCAACATGCCAGGAATGTTGTCAAATATTACAGCCGCGATGTTAGATTGGGTTAGGTTAGGTTATATTGCGTTATTGATGTATATAAAGGTCACACGGAGACGTAGAGGTCAACTTGCCTGGAATGTTATCAAATATTACCGCCGAGATGTTAGGTTGGGTTAGGTTAGGTTATATTACGTTCTTGATGCATATAAAGTTCCCACGCAGACGTAGAGGCCAACAAGCCAGGAGTGTTGCCAAATATTACCGCCGAGATGATAGGTTGGGTTAGGTTAGGTTATAATACGTTATTAATGCATATAAATGTCCCACGCCGACGTAGAGGCCAACCCGCCAGGAATGTTGTCAAATATTACCGCCGAGATGATAGGTTGGGTTAGGTTAGGTTATATTACGTTATTGATGTATATAAAGTTCCCACGGAGACGTAGATGCCAACTCGCCAGGAATGTTGTCAAATAATAGCGACGAGAGGTTAGGTTGGGTCAGGTTAGGTTATATTACGTTCTTGATGCATATAAAGGTCCCACGCAGACGTAGAGGCCAACCCGCCAGGAATGTTGTCAAATATTACCGCCGAGATGATAGGTTGGGTTAGGTTAGGTTATATTACGTTATTGAGGTTTATGAAGGACCCACGTAGACGTAGGGGCCAACTCGCCAGGTATATTGTCAAATATTACCGCCGAGATGATAGGTTGGGTTAGGTTAAGTTATATTACGTTATTGATGTATATAGAGGTCCCAAGGAAACGTAGAGGCCAACAAGCCAGGAATGTTGCCAAATAATACCGCCGAGATGATAGGTTGGGCTAGGTTAGGTTATATTACGTTATTGATGTATATAAAGGTCCCACGGAAACGTAGAGTCCAACTCGCCTGGAATGTTATCAAATATTACCGCCGAGATGTTAGGTTGGGTTAGGTTAGGTTATATTACGTTATTGAGGTTTATGAAGGACCCACGTAGACGTAGAGGCCAACTCGCCTGGAATGTTGTCAAATATTACCGCCGAGATGTTAGGTTGGGTTAGGTTAGGTTATATTACGTTCTTGATGCATATAAGGGTCCCACGCAGACGTAGAGGCCAACAAGCCAGGAGTGTGGCCAAATATTACCGCCGAGATGATAGGTTGGGTTAGGTTTGGTTATATTTCGTTATTGATGTATATGAAGGTCCTACGGAGACGTAGAGGCCAACTCGCCAGGTATATTGTCAAATATTACCGCCGAGATGATAGGTTGGGTTAGTTTAAGTTATATTACGTTATTGATGTATATAAAGGTCCCACGGAAACGTAGAGGCCAACTCGCCTGGAATGTTATCAAATATTACCGCCGAGATGTTAGATTGCGTTAGGTTAGGTTATATTGCGTTATTGATGTATATAAAGGTCACACGGAGACGTAGACGTCAACTTGCCTGGAATGTTATCAAATATTACCGCCGAGATGTTAGGTTGGGTTAGGTTAGGTTATATTACGTTCTTGATGCATATAAAGGTCCCACGCAGACGTAGAGGCCAACAAGTCAGGAGTGTGGCCAAATATTACCGCCGAGATGATAGGTTGGGTTAGGTTAGGTTATATTAAGTTATTGATGTATATGAAGATCCCACGTAGACGCAGAGGCCAACTCGCCAGGTATGTGGTCAAATATTACTGCCGAGCTGATAGGTTGGGTTAGGTTTGGTTAGGTTTGGTTATATTACGTTATTGATGTATATAAAGGTCCCACGGAAACGTAGAGGCCAACAAGCCAGGAATGTTGCCAAATATTACCGCCGAGATGATAGGTTGGGTTAGGTTACGTTATATCTCGTTATTGATGTATATGAAGGTCCCACGGAGACATAGATGCCAACTCGCCAGGAATGTTGTCAAATAATAGCGCCGAGAGGTTAGGTTGTGTCAGGTTAGGTTATATTACGTTATTGATGTATATGAAGATCCCACGGAGACTAAGAGGCCAATTCGCCAGGTATGTGGTCAAATATTACCGCCGAGATGATAGGTTGGGTTAGGTTTGGTTATATTTCGTTATTGATGTATATGAAGGTCCTACGGAGACGTAGAGGCCAACTCGCCAGGTATATTGTCAAATATTACCGCCGAGATGATAGGTTGGGTTAGTTTAAGTTATATTACGTTATTGATGTATATAAAGGTCCCAAGGAAACGTAGAGGCCAACAAGCCAGGAATGTTGCCAAATATTACCGCCGAGATGATAGGTTGGGTTAGGTTAGGTTATATTACGTTATTGAGGTTTATGAAGGACCCACGTAGACGTAGGGGCCAACTCGCCTGGAATGTTGTCAAATATTACCGCCGAGATGATAGGTTGGGTTAGGTTAGGTTATATTACGTTCTTGATGCATATAAAGGTCCCACGCAGACGTAGAGGCCAACCCGCCAGGAATGTTGTCAAATATTACCGCCGAGATGATAGGTTGGGTTAGGTTAAGTTATATTACGTTATTGATGTATATAGAGGTCCCAAGGAAACGTAGAGGCCAACAAGCCAGGAATGTTGCCAAATAATACCGCCGAGATGATAGGTTGGGCTAGGTTAGGTTATATTACGTTATTGATGTATATAAAGGTCCCACGGAAACGTAGAGGCCAACTCGCCAGGAATGTTGTCAAATAATAGCGACGAGAGGTTAGGTTGGGTCAGGTTAGGTTATATTACGTTCTTGATGCATATAAAGGTCCCACGCAGACGTAGAGGCCAACCCGCCAGGAATGTTGTCAAATATTACCGCCGAGATGATAGGTTGGGTTAGGTTAGGTTATATTACGTTATTGATGTATATAAAGGTCCCACGGAAACGTAGAGGCCAACATGCCAGGGATGTTGTCAAATATTACAGCCGCGATGTTAGATTGGGTTAGGTTAGGTTATATTACCTTATTGATGTATATGAAGGTCCTACGGAGACGTAGAGGCCAACATGCCAGGAATGTTGTCAAATATTACAGCCGCGATGTTAGATTGGGTTAGGTTAGGTTATATTGCGTTATTGATGTATATAAAGGTCACACGGAGACGTAGAGGTCAACTTGCCTGGAATGTTATCAAATATTACCGCCGAGATGTTAGGTTGGGTTAGGTTAGGTTATATTACGTTCTTGATGCATATAAAGTTCCCACGCAGACGTAGAGGCCAACAAGCCAGGAGTGTTGCCAAATATTACCGCCGAGATGATAGGTTGGGTTAGGTTAGGTTATAATACGTTATTAATGCATATAAATGTCCCACGCCGACGTAGAGGCCAACCCGCCAGGAATGTTGTCAAATATTACCGCCGAGATGATAGGTTGGGTTAGGTTAGGTTATATTACGTTATTGATGTATATAAAGTTCCCACGGAGACGTAGATGCCAACTCGCCAGGAATGTTGTCAAAGAATAGCGCCGAGAGGTTAGGTCGTGTCAGGTTAGGTTATATTACGTTATTGATGTATATGAAGATCCCACGGAGACTAAGAGGCCAATTCGCCAGGTATGTGGTCAAATATTACCGCCGAGATGATAGGTTGGGTTAGGTTAGGTTATATTACGTTATTGAGGTTTATGAAGGACCCACGTAGACGTAGGGGCCAACTCGCCAGGTATATTGTCAAATATTACCGCCGAGATGATAGGTTGGGTTAGGTTAAGTTATATTACGTTATTGATGTATATAGAGGTCCCAAGGAAACGTAGAGGCCAACAAGCCAGGAATGTTGCCAAATAATACCGCCGAGATGATAGGTTGGGCTAGGTTAGGTTATATTACGTTATTGATGTATATAAAGGTCCCACGGAAACGTAGAGCCCAACTCGCCTGGAATGTTATCAAATATTACCGCCGAGATGTTAGGTTGGGTTAGGTTAGGTTATATTACGTTATTGAGGTTTATGAAGGACCCACGCAGACGTAGAGGCCAACTCGCCTGGAATGTTGTCAAATATTACCGCCGAGATGTTAGGTTGGGTTAGGTTAGGTTATATTACGTTCTTGATGCATATAAAGGTCCCACGCAGACGTAGAGGCCAACCCGCCAGGAATGTTGTCAAATGTTACCGCCGAGATGATAGGTTGGGTTAGGTTAGGTTATATTACGTTATTGATGTATATAAAGGTCCCACGGAAACGTAGAGGCCAACTCGCCTGGAATGTTATCAAATATTACCGCCGAGATGTTAGATTGGGTTAGGTTAGGTTGTATTGCGTTATTGATGTATATAAAGGTCACACGGAGACGTAGACGTCAACTTGCCTGGAATGTTATCAAATATTACCGCCGAGATGTTAGGTTGGGTTAGGTTAGGTTATATTACGTTCTTGATGCATATAAAGGTCCCACGCAGACGTAGAGGCCAACAAGCCAGGAGTGTGGCCAAATATTATCGCCGAGATGATAGGTTGGGTTAGGTTAGGTTATATTAAGTTATTGATGTATATGAAGATCCCACGTAGACGCAGAGGCCAACTCGCCAGGTATGTGGTCAAATATTACTGCCGAGCTGATAGGTAGGGTTAGGTTTGGTTATATTACGTTATTGATGTATATAAAGGTCCCACGGAAACGTAGAGGCCAACAAGCCAGGAATGTTGCCAAATATTACCGCCGAGATGATAGGTTGGGTTAGGTTACGTTATATCTCGTTATTGATGTATATGAAGGTCCCACGGAGACGTAGATGCCAACTCGCCAGGAATGTTGTCAAATAATAGCGCCGAGAGGTTAGGTCGTGTCAGGTTAGGTTATATTACGTTATTGATGTATATGAAGATCCCACGGAGACTAAGAGGCCAATTCGCCAGGTATGTGGTCAAATATTACCGCCGAGATGATAGGTTGGGTTAGGTTAGGTTATATTACGTTATTGAGGTTTATGAAGGACCCACGTAGACGTAGGGGCCAACTCGCCAGGTATATTGTCAAATATTACCGCCGAGATGATAGGTTGGGTTAGGTTAAGTTATATTACGTTATTGATGTATATAGAGGTCCCAAGGAAACGTAGAGGCCAACAAGCCAGGAATGTTGCCAAATAATACCGCCGAGATGATAGGTTGGGCTAGGTTAGGTTATATTACGTTATTGATGTATATAAAGGTCCCACGGAAACGTAGAGTCCAACTCGCCTGGAATGTTATCAAATATTACCGCCGAGATGTTAGGTTGGGTTAGGTTAGGTTATATTACGTTATTGAGGTTTATGAAGGACCCACGTAGACGTAGAGGCCAACTCGCCTGGAATGTTGTCAAATATTACCGCCGAGATGTTAGGTTGGGTTAGGTTAGGTTATATTACGTTCTTGATGCATATAAAGGTCCCACGCAGACGTAGAGGCCAACCCGCCAGGAATGTTGTCAAATATTACCGCCGAGATGATAGGTTGGGCTAGGTTAGGTTATATTACGTTATTGATGTATATAAAGGTCCCACGGAAACGTAGAGGCCAACTCGCCTGGAATGTTATCAAATATTACCGCCGAGATGTTAGATTGCGTTAGGTTAGGTTATATTGCGTTATTGATGTATATAAAGGTCACACGGAGACGTAGACGTCAACTTGCCTGGAATGTTATCAAATATTACCGCCGAGATGTTAGGTTGGGTTAGGTTAGGTTATATTACGTTCTTGATGCATATAAAGGTCCCACGCAGACGTAGAGGCCAACAAGCCAGGAGTGTGGCCAAATATTACCGTCGAGATGATAGGTTGGGTTAGGTTTGGTTATATTTCGTTATTGATGTATATGAAGGTCCTACGGAGACGTAGAGGCCAACTCGCCAGGTATATTGTCAAATATTACCGCCGAGATGATAGGTTGGGTTAGTTTAAGTTATATTACGTTATTGATGTATATAAAGGTCCCACGGAAACGTAGAGGCCAACTCGCCTGGAATGTTATCAAATATTACCGCCGAGATGTTAGATTGCGTTAGGTTAGGATATATTGCGTTATTGATGTATATAAAGGTCACACGGAGACGTAGACGTCAACTTGCCTGGAATGTTATCAAATATTACCGCCGAGATGTTAGGTTGGGTTAGGTTAGGTTATATTACGTTCTTGATGCATATAAAGGTCCCACGCAGACGTAGAGGCCAACAAGCCAGGAGTGTGGCCAAATATTACCGCCGAGATGATAGGTTGGGTTAGGTTAGGTTATATTAAGTTATTGATGTATATGAAGATCCCACGTAGACGCAGAGGCCAACTCGCCAGGTATGTGGTCAAATATTACTGCCGAGCTGATAGGTTGGGTTAGGTTTGGTTAGGTTTGGTTATATTACGTTATTGATGTATATAAAGGTCCCACGGAAACGTAGAGGCCAACAAGCCAGGAATGTTGCCAAATATTACCGCCGAGATGATAGGTTGGGTTAGGTTACGTTATATCTCGTTATTGATGTATATGAAGGTCCCACGGAGACGTAGATGCCAACTCGCCAGGAATGTTGTCAAATAATAGCGCCGAGAGGTTAGGTCGTGTCAGGTTAGGTTATATTACGTTATTGATGTATATGAAGATCCCACGGAGACTAAGAGGCCAATTCGCCAGGTATGTGGTCAAATATTACCGCCGAGATGATAGGTTGGGTTAGGTTTGGTTATATTTCGTTGTTGATGTATATGAAGGTCCTACGGAGACGTAGAGGCCAACTCGCCAGGTATATTGTCAAATATTACCGCCGAGATGATAGGTTGGGTTAGTTTAAGTTATATTACGTTATTGATGTATATAAAGGTCCCAAGGAAACGTAGAGGCCAACAAGCCAGGAATGTTGCCAAATATTACCGCCGAGATGATAGGTTGGGTTAGGTTAGGTTATATTACGTTATTGAGGTTTATGAAGGACCCACGTAGACGTAGGGGCCAACTCGCCTGGAATGTTGTCAAATATTACCGCCGAGATGATAGGTTGGGTTAGGTTAGGTTATATTACGTTCTTGATGCATATAAAGGTCCCACGCAGACGTAGAGGCCAACCCGCCAGGAATGTTGTCAAATATTACCGCCGAGATGATAGGTTGGGTTAGGTTAGGTTATATTACGTTATTGAGGTTTATGAAGGACCCACGTAGACGTAGGGGCCAACTCGCCAGGTATATTGTCAAATATTACCGCCGAGATGATAGGTTGGGTTAGGTTAAGTTATATTACGTTATTGATGTATATAGAGGTCCCAAGGAAACGTAGAGGCCAACAAGCCAGGAATGTTGCCAAATAATACCGCCGAGATGATAGGTTGGGCTAGGTTAGGTTATATTACGTTATTGATGTATATAAAGGTCCCACGGAAACGTAGAGGCCAACTCGCCAGGAATGTTGTCAAATAATAGCGACGAGAGGTTAGGTTGGGTCAGGTTAGGTTATATTACGTTCTTGATGCATATAAAGGTCCCACGCAGACGTAGAGGCCAACCCGCCAGGAATGTTGTCAAATATTACCGCCGAGATGATAGGTTGGGTTAGGTTAGGTTATATTACGTTATTGATGTATATAAAGGTCCCACGGAAACGTAGAGGCCAACATGCCAGGGATGTTGTCAAATATTACAGCCGCGATGTTAGATTGGGTTAGGTTAGGTTATATTACCTTATTGATGTATATGAAGGTCCTACGGAGACGTAGAGGCCAACATGCCAGGAATGTTGTCAAATATTACAGCCGCGATGTTAGATTGGGTTAGGTTAGGTTATATTGCGTTATTGATGTATATAAAGGTCACACGGAGACGTAGAGGTCAACTTGCCTGGAATGTTATCAAATATTACCGCCGAGATGTTAGGTTGGGTTAGGTTAGGTTATATTACGTTCTTGATGCATATAAAGTTCCCACGCAGGCGTAGAGGCCAACAAGCCAGGAGTGTTGCCAAATATTACCGCCGAGATGATAGGTTGGGTTAGGTTAGGTTATAATACGTTATTAATGCATATAAATGTCCCACGCCGACGTAGAGGCCAACCCGCCAGGAATGTTGTCAAATATTACCGCCGAGATGATAGGTTGGGTTAGGTTAGGTTATATAACGTTATTGATGTATATAAAGTTCCCACGGAGACGTAGATGCCAACTCGCCAGGAATGTTGTCAAAGAATAGCGCCGAGAGGTTAGGTCGTGTCAGGTTAGGTTATATTACGTTATTGATGTATATGAAGATCCCACGGAGACTAAGAGGCCAATTCGCCAGGTATGTGGTCAAATATTACCGCCGAGATGATAGGTTGGGTTAGGTTAGGTTATATTACGTTATTGAGGTTTATGAAGGACCCACGTAGACGTAGGGGCCAACTCGCCAGGTATATTGTCAAATATTACCGCCGAGATGATAGGTTGGGTTAGGTTAAGTTATATTACGTTATTGATGTATATAGAGGTCCCAAGGAAACGTAGAGGCCAACAAGCCAGGAATGTTGCCAAATAATACCGCCGAGATGATAGGTTGGGCTAGGTTAGGTTATATTACGTTATTGATGTATATAAAGGTCCCACGGAAACGTAGAGGCCAACTCGCCTGGAATGTTATCAAATATTACCGCCGAGATGTTAGGTTGGGTTAGGTTAGGTTATATTACGTTATTGAGGTTTATGAAGGACCCACGTAGACGTAGAGGCCAACTCGCCTGGAATGTTGTCAAATATTACCGCCGAGATGTTAGATTGCGTTAGGTTAGGTTATATTGCGTTATTGACGTATATAAAGGTCACACGGAGACGTAGACGTCAACTTGCCTGGAATGTTATCAAATATTACCGCCGAGATGTTAGGTTGGGTTAGGTTAGGTTATATTACGTTCTTGATGCATATAAAGGTCCCACGCAGACGTAGAGGCCAACAAGCCAGGAGTGTGGCCAAATATTACCGCCGAGATGATAGGTTGGGTTAGGTTTGGTTATATTTCGTTATTGATGTATATGAAGGTCCTACGGAGACGTAGAGGCCAACTCGCCAGGTATATTGTCAAATATTACCGCCGAGATGATAGGTTGGGTTAGTTTAAGTTATATTACGTTATTGATGTATATAAAGGTCCCACGGAAACGTAGAGGCCAACTCGCCTGGAATGTTATCAAATATTACCGCCGAGATGTTAGATTGCGTTAGGTTAGGTTATATTGCGTTATTGATGTATATAAAGGTCACACGGAGACGTAGACGTCAACTTGCCTGGAATGTTATCAAATATTACCGCCGAGATGTTAGGTTGGGTTAGGTTAGGTTATATTACGTTCTTGATGCATATAAAGGTCCCACGCAGACGTAGAGGCCAACAAGCCAGGAGTGTGGCCAAATATTACCGCCGAGATGATAGGTTGGGTTAGGTTAGGTTATATTAAGTTATTGATGTATATGAAGATCCCACGTAGACGCAGAGGCCAACTCGCCAGGAATGTTGTCAAATAATAGCGCCGAGAGGTTAGGTCGTGTCAGGTTAGGTTATATTACGTTATTGATGTATATGAAGATCCCACGGAGACTAAGAGGCCAATTCGCCAGGTATGTGGTCAAATATTACCGCCGAGATGATAGGTTGGGTTAGGTTTGGTTATATTTCGTTATTGATGTATATGAAGGTCCTACGGAGACGTAGAGGCCAACTCGCCAGGTATATTGTCAAATATTACCGCCGAGATGATAGGTTGGGTTAGGTTAGGTTATATTACGTTATTGATGTATATAAAGGTCCCACGGAAACGTAGAGGCCAACATGCCAGGAATGTTGCCAAATATTACCGCCGCGATGTTAGATTGGGTTAGGTTAGGTTATATTACCTTATTGATGTATATGAAGGTCCTACGGAGACGTAGATGCCAACTCGCCAGGAATGTTGTCAAATAATAGCGACGAGAGGTTAGGTTGGGTCAGGTTAGGTTATATTACGTTCTTGATGCATATAAAGGTCCCACGCAGACGTAGAGGCCAACCCGCCAGGAATGTTGTCAAATATTACCGCCGAGATGATAGGTTGGGTTAGGTTATGTTATATTACGTTATTGAGGTTTATGAAGGACCCACGTAGACGTAGGGGCCAACTCGCCAGGTATATTGTCAAATATTACCGCCGAGATGATAGGTTGGGTTAGGTTAAGTTATATTACGTTATTGATGTATATAGAGGTCCCAAGGAAACGTAGAGGCCAACAAGCCAGGAATGTTGCCAAATAATACCGCCGAGATGATAGGTTGGGCTAGGTTAGGTTATATTACGTTATTGATCCATATAAAGGTCCCACGGAAACGTAGAGTCCAACTCGCCTGGAATGTTATCAAATATTACCGCCGAGATGTTAGGTTGGGTTAGGTTAGGTTATATTACGTTATTGAGGTTTATGAAGGACCCACGTAGACGTAGAGGCCAACTCGCCTGGAATGTTGTCAAATATTACCGCCGAGATGTTAGGTTGGGTTAGGTTAGGTTATATTACGTTCTTGATGCATATAAAGGTCCCACGCAGACGTAGAGGCCAACAAGCCAGGAGTGTGGCCAAATATTACCTTATTGAAGTTATATTACGTTATTGATGTATATAAAGGTCCCACGGAAACGTAGAGGCCAACTCGCCTGGAATGTTATCAAATATTACCGCCGAGATGTTAGATTGCGTTAGGTTAGGTTATATTGCGTTATTGACGTATATAAAGGTCACACGGAGACGTAGACGTCAACTTGCCTGGAATGTTATCAAATATTACCGCCGAGATGTTAGGTTGGGTTAGGTTAGGTTATATTACGTTCTTGATGCATATAAAGGTCCCACGCAGACGTAGAGGCCAACAAGCCAGGAATGTTGCCAAATATTACCGCCGAGATGATAGGTTGGGTTAGGTTACGTTATATCTCGTTATTGATGTATATGAAGGTCCCACGGAGACGTAGATGCCAACTCGCCAGGAATGTTGTCAAATAATAGCGCCGAGAGGTTAGGTTGTGTCAGGTTAGGTTATATTACGTTATTGATGTATATGAAGATCCCACGGAGACTAAGAGGCCAATTCGCCAGGTATGTGGTCAAATATTACCGCCGAGATGATAGGTTGGGTTAGGTTTGGTTATATTTCGTTGTTGATGTATATGAAGGTCCTACGGAGACGTAGAGGCCAACTCGCCAGGTATATTGTCAAATATTACCGCCGAGATGATAGGTTGGGTTAGTTTAAGTTATATTACGTTATTGATGTATATAAAGGTCCCAAGGAAACGTAGAGGCCAACTCGCCAGGAATGTTGTCAAATAATAGCGACGAGAGGTTAGGTTGGGTCAGGTCAGGTTATATTACGTTATTGATGTATATGAAGATCCCACGGAGACGTAGAGGCCAACTCGCCAGGTATGTGGTCAAATATTACCGCCGAGATGATAGGTTGGGTTATGTTTGGTTATATTTCGTTATTGATGTATATGAAGGTCCTACGGAGACGTAGAGGCCAACTCGCCAGGTATATTCTCAAATATTACCGCCGAGATGATACGTTGGGTTAGGTTAGGTTATATTACGTTATTGATGTATATAAAGGTCCAAAGGAAACGTAGAGGCCAACAAGCCAGGAATGTTGCCAAATATTACCGCCGAGATGATAGGTTGGGTTAGGTTACGTTATAATACGTTATTGAGGTTTATAAAGGACCCACGTAGACGCAGGGGCCAACCCGCCAGGAATGTTGGCAAATATTACCGCCGAGATGATAGGTTGGGCTAGGTTAGGTTATATTACGTTATTGATGTATATAAAGGTCCCACGGAAACGTAGAGGCCAACTCGCCTGGAATGTTATCAAATATTACCGCCGAGATGTTAGATTGGGTTAGGTTAGGTTGTATTGCGTTATTGATGTATATAAAGGTCACACGGAGACGTAGACGTCAACTTGCCTGGAATGTTATCAAATATTACCGCCGAGATGTTAGGTTGGGTTAGGTTAGGTTATATTACGTTCTTGATGCATATAAAGGTCCCACGCAGACGTAGAGGCCAACAAGCCAGGAGTGTGGCCAAATATTACCGCCGAGATGATAGGTTGGGTTAGGTTAGGTTATATTAAGTTATTGATGTATATGAAGATCCCACGTAGACGCAGAGGCCAACTCGCCAGGTATGTGGTCAAATATTACTGCCGAGCTGATAGGTAGGGTTAGGTTTGGTTATATTACGTTATTGATGTATATAAAGGTCCCACGGAAACGTAGAGGCCAACAAGCCAGGAATGTTGCCAAATATTACCGCCGAGATGATAGGTTGGGTTAGGTTACGTTATATCTCGTTATTGATGTATATGAAGGTCCCACGGAGACGTAGATGCCAACTCGCCAGGAATGTTGTCAAATAATAGCGCCGAGAGGTTAGGTCGTGTCAGGTTAGGTTATATTACGTTATTGATGTATATGAAGATCCCACGGAGACTAAGAGGCCAATTCGCCAGGTATGTGGTCAAATATTACCGCCGAGATGATAGGTTGGGTTAGGTTAGGTTATATTACGTTATTGAGGTTTATGAAGGACCCACGTAGACGTAGGGGCCAACTCGCCAGGTATATTGTCAAATATTACCGCCGAGATGATAGGTTGGGTTAGGTTAAGTTATATTACGTTATTAATGTATATAGAGGTCCCAAGGAAACGTAGAGGCCAACAAGCCAGGAATGTTGCCAAATAATACCGCCGAGATGATAGGTTGGGCTAGGTTAGGTTATATTACGTTATTGATGTATATAAAGGTCCCACGGAAACGTAGAGGCCAACTCGCCAGGAATGTTGTCAAATAATAGCGCCGAGAGGTTAGGTCGTGTCAGGTTAGGTTATATTACGTTATTGATGTATATGAAGATCCCACGGAGACTAAGAGGCCAATTCGCCAGGTATGTGGTCAAATATTACCGCCGAGATGATAGGTTGGGTTAGGTTTGGTTATATTTCGTTATTGATGTATATGAAGGTCCTACGGAGACGTAGAGGCCAACCCGCCAGGAATGTTGTCAAATGTTACCGCCGAGATGATAGGTTGGGTTAGGTTAGGTTATATTACGTTATTGATGTATATAAAGGTCCCACGGAAACGTAGAGGCCAACATGCCAGGGATGTTGTCAAATATTACAGCCGCGATGTTAGATTGGGTTAGGTTAGGTTATATTACGTTATTGATGTATATAAAGGTCCCACGGAGACGTAGATGCCAACTCGCCAGGAATGTTGTCAACTAATAGCGACGAGAGGTTAGGTTGGGTCAGGTCAGGTTATATTACGTTATTGATGTATATGAAGATCCCACGGAGACGTAGAGGCCAACTCGCCAGGTATGTGGTCAAATATTACCGCCGAGATGATAGGTTGGGTTAGGTTTGGTTATATTTCGTTATTGATGTATATGAAGGTCCTACGGAGACGTAGAGGCCAACTCGCCAGGTATATTCTCAAATATTACCGCCGAGATGATACGTTGGGTTAGGTTAGGTTATATTACGTTATTGATGTATATAAAGGTCCAAAGGAAACGTAGAGGCCAACAAGCCAGGAATGTTGCCAAATATTACCGCCGAGATGATAGGTTGGGTTAGGTTACGTTATAATACGTTATTGAGGTTTATAAAGGACCCACGTAGAGGCAGGGGCCAACCCGCCAGGAATGTTGGCAAATATTATCGCCGAGATGATAGGTTGGGCTAGGTTAGGTTATATTACGTTATTGATGTATATAAAGGTCCCACGGAAACGTAGAGGCCAACTCGCCTGGAATGTTATCAAATATTACCGCCGAGATGTTAGATTGGGTTAGGTTAGGTTGTATTGCGTTATTGATGTATATAAAGGTCACACGGAGACGTAGACGTCAACTTGCCTGGAATGTTATCAAATATTACCGCCGAGATGTTAGGTTGGGTTAGGTTAGGTTATATTACGTTCTTGATGCATATAAAGGTCCCACGCAGACGTAGAGGCCAACAAGCCAGGAGTGTGGCCAAATATTACCGCCGAGATGATAGGTTGGGTTAGGTTAGGTTATATTAAGTTATTGATGTATATGAAGATCCCACGTAGACGCAGAGGCCAACTCGCCAGGTATGTGGTCAAATATTACTGCCGAGCTGATAGGTAGGGTTAGGTTTGGTTATATTACGTTATTGATGTATATAAAGGTCCCACGGAAACGTAGAGGCCAACAAGCCAGGAATGTTGCCAAATATTACCGCCGAGATGATAGGTTGGGTTAGGTTACGTTATATCTCGTTATTGATGTATATGAAGGTCCCACGGAGACGTAGATGCCAACTCGCCAGGAATGTTGTCAAATAATAGCGCCGAGAGGTTAGGTCGTGTCAGGTTAGGTTATATTACGTTATTGATGTATATGAAGATCCCACGGAGACTAAGAGGCCAATTCGCCAGGTATGTGGTCAAATATTACCGCCGAGATGATAGGTTGGGTTAGGTTTGGTTATATTTCGTTATTGATGTATATGAAGGTCCTACGGAGACGTAGAGGCCAACTCGCCAGGAATGTTGTCAAATATTACCGCCGAGATGTTAGGTTGGGTTAGGTTAGGTTATATTACGTTCTTGATGCATATAAAGGTCCAACGCAGACGTAGAGGCCAACTCGCCAGGAATGTTGTCAAATATTACCGCCGAGATGATAGGTTGGGTTAGGTTAGGTTATATTACGTTCTTGATGCATATAAAGGTCCCACGGAAACGTAGAGGCCAACTCGCCTGGAATGTTATCAAATATTACCGCCGAGATGTTAGATTGCGTTAGGTTAGGTTATATTGCGTTATTGATGTATATAAAGGTCACACGGAGACGTAGACGTCAACTTGCCTGGAATGTTATCAAATATTACCGCCGAGATGTTAGGTTGGGTTAGGTTAGGTTATATTACGTTCTTGATGCATATAAAGGTCCCACGCAGACGTAGAGGCCAACAAGCCAGGAGTGTGGCCAAATATTACCGTCGAGATGATAGGTTGGGTTAGGTTTGGTTATATTTCGTTATTGATGTATATGAAGGTCCTACGGAGACGTAGAGGCCAACTCGCCAGGTATATTGTCAAATATTACCGCCGAGATGATAGGTTGGGTTAGTTTAAGTTATATTACGTTATTGATGTATATAAAGGTCCCACGGAAACGTAGAGGCCAACTCGCCAGGAATGTTGTCAAATATTACCGCCGAGATGTTAGGTTGGGTTAGGTTAGGTTATATTACGTTCTTGATGCATATAAAGGTCCAACGCAGACGTAGAGGCCAACCCGCCAGGAATGTTGTCAAATATTACCGCCGAGATGATAGGTTGGGCTAGGTTAGGTTATATTACGTTATTGATGTATATAAAGGTCCCACGGAAACGTAGAGGCCAACTCGCCTGGAATGTTATCAAATATTACCGCCGAGATGTTAGATTGCGTTAGGTTAGGTTATATTGCGTTATTGATGTATATAAAGGTCACACGGAGACGTAGACGTCAACTTGCCTGGAATGTTATCAAATATTACCGCCGAGATGTTAGGTTGGGTTAGGTTAGGTTATATTACGTTCTTGATGCATATAAAGGTCCCACGCAGACGTAGAGGCCAACAAGCCAGGAGTGTGGCCAAATATTACCGTCGAGATGATAGGTTGGGTTAGGTTTGGTTATATTTCGTTATTGATGTATATGAAGGTCCTACGGAGACGTAGAGGCCAACTCGCCAGGTATATTGTCAAATATTACCGCCGAGATGATAGGTTGGGTTAGTTTAAGTTATATTACGTTATTGATGTATATAAAGGTCCCACGGAAACGTAGAGGCCAACTCGCCTGGAATGTTATCAAATATTACCGCCGAGATGTTAGATTGCGTTAGGTTAGGTTATATTGCGTTATTGATGTATATAAAGGTCACACGGAGACGTAGACGTCAACTTGCCTGGAATGTTATCAAATATTACCGCCGAGATGTTAGGTTGGGTTAGGTTAGGTTATATTACGTTCTTGATGCATATAAAGGTCCCACGCAGACGTAGAGGCCAACAAGCCAGGAGTGTGGCCAAATATTACCGTCGAGATGATAGGTTGGGTTAGGTTTGGTTATATTTCGTTATTGATGTATATGAAGGTCCTACGGAGACGTAGAGGCCAACTCGCCAGGTATATTGTCAAATATTACCGCCGAGATGATAGGTTGGGTTAGTTTAAGTTATATTACGTTATTGATGTATATAAAGGTCCCACGGAAACGTAGAGGCCAACTCGCCAGGAATGTTGTCAAATATTACCGCCGAGATGTTAGGTTGGGTTAGGTTAGGTTATATTACGTTCTTGATGCATATAAAGGTCCAACGCAGACGTAGAGGCCAACCCGCCAGGAATGTTGTCAAATATTACCGCCGAGATGATAGGTTGGGCTAGGTTAGGTTATATTACGTTATTGATGTATATAAAGGTCCCACGGAAACGTAGAGGCCAACTCGCCTGGAATGTTATCAAATATTACCGCCGAGATGTTAGATTGCGTTAGGTTAGGTTATATTGCGTTATTGATGTATATAAAGGTCACACGGAGACGTAGACGTCAACTTGCCTGGAATGTTATCAAATATTACCGCCGAGATGTTAGGTTGGGTTAGGTTAGGTTATATTACGTTCTTGATGCATATAAAGGTCCCACGCAGACGTAGAGGCCAACAAGCCAGGAGTGTGGCCAAATATTACCGTCGAGATGATAGGTTGGGTTAGGTTTGGTTATATTTCGTTATTGATGTATATGAAGGTCCTACGGAGACGTAGAGGCCAACTCGCCAGGTATATTGTCAAATATTACCGCCGAGATGATAGGTTGGGTTAGTTTAAGTTATATTACGTTATTGATGTATATAAAGGTCCCACGGAAACGTAGAGGCCAACTCGCCTGGAATGTTATCAAATATTACCGCCGAGATGTTAGATTGCGTTAGGTTAGGTTATATTGCGTTATTGATGTATATAAAGGTCACACGGAGACGTAGACGTCAACTTGCCTGGAATGTTATCAAATATTACCGCCGAGATGTTAGGTTGGGTTAGGTTAGGTTATATTACGTTCTTGATGCATATAAAGGTCCCACGCAGACGTAGAGGCCAACAAGCCAGGAGTGTGGCCAAATATTACCGCCGAGATGATAGGTTGGGTTAGGTTAGGTTATATTAAGTTATTGATGTATATGAAGATCCCACGTAGACGCAGAGGCCAACTCGCCAGGTATGTGGTCAAATATTACTGCCGAGCTGATAGGTTGGGTTAGGTTTGGTTAGGTTTGGTTATATTACGTTATTGATGTATATAAAGGTCCCACGGAAACGTAGAGGCCAACAAGCCAGGAATGTTGCCAAATATTACCGCCGAGATGATAGGTTGGGTTAGGTTACGTTATATCTCGTTATTGATGTATATGAAGGTCCCACGGAGACGTAGATGCCAACTCGCCAGGAATGTTGTCAAATAATAGCGCCGAGAGGTTAGGTCGTGTCAGGTTAGGTTATATTACGTTATTGATGTATATGAAGATCCCACGGAGACTAAGAGGCCAATTCGCCAGGTATGTGGTCAAATATTACCGCCGAGATGATAGGTTGGGTTAGGTTTGGTTATATTTCGTTGTTGATGTATATGAAGGTCCTACGGAGACGTAGAGGCCAACTCGCCAGGTATATTGTCAAATATTACCGCCGAGATGATAGGTTGGGTTAGTTTAAGTTATATTACGTTATTGATGTATATAAAGGTCCCAAGGAAACGTAGAGGCCAACAAGCCAGGAATGTTGCCAAATATTACCGCCGAGATGATAGGTTGGGTTAGGTTAGGTTATATTACGTTATTGAGGTTTATGAAGGACCCACGTAGACGTAGGGGCCAACTCGCCTGGAATGTTGTCAAATATTACCGCCGAGATGATAGGTTGGGTTAGGTTAGGTTATATTACGTTCTTGATGCATATAAAGGTCCCACGCAGACGTAGAGGCCAACCCGCCAGGAATGTTGTCAAATATTACCGCCGAGATGATAGGTTGGGTTAGGTTAGGTTATATTACGTTATTGAGGTTTATGAAGGACCCACGTAGACGTAGGGGCCAACTCGCCAGGTATATTGTCAAATATTACCGCCGAGATGATAGGTTGGGTTAGGTTAAGTTATATTACGTTATTGATGTATATAGAGGTCCCAAGGAAACGTAGAGGCCAACAAGCCAGGAATGTTGCCAAATAATACCGCCGAGATGATAGGTTGGGCTAGGTTAGGTTATATTACGTTATTGATGTATATAAAGGTCCCACGGAAACGTAGAGGCCAACTCGCCAGGAATGTTGTCAAATAATAGCGACGAGAGGTTAGGTTGGGTCAGGTTAGGTTATATTACGTTCTTGATGCATATAAAGGTCCCACGCAGACGTAGAGGCCAACCCGCCAGGAATGTTGTCAAATATTACCGCCGAGATGATAGGTTGGGTTAGGTTAGGTTATATTACGTTATTGATGTATATAAAGGTCCCACGGAAACGTAGAGGCCAACATGCCAGGGATGTTGTCAAATATTACAGCCGCGATGTTAGATTGGGTTAGGTTAGGTTATATTACCTTATTGATGTATATGAAGGTCCTACGGAGACGTAGAGGCCAACATGCCAGGAATGTTGTCAAATATTACAGCCGCGATGTTAGATTGGGTTAGGTTAGGTTATATTGCGTTATTGATGTATATAAAGGTCACACGGAGACGTAGAGGTCAACTTGCCTGGAATGTTATCAAATATTACCGCCGAGATGTTAGGTTGGGTTAGGTTAGGTTATATTACGTTCTTGATGCATATAAAGTTCCCACGCAGGCGTAGAGGCCAACAAGCCAGGAGTGTTGCCAAATATTACCGCCGAGATGATAGGTTGGGTTAGGTTAGGTTATAATACGTTATTAATGCATATAAATGTCCCACGCCGACGTAGAGGCCAACCCGCCAGGAATGTTGTCAAATATTACCGCCGAGATGATAGGTTGGGTTAGGTTAGGTTATATTACGTTATTGATGTATATAAAGTTCCCACGGAGACGTAGATGCCAACTCGCCAGGAATGTTGTCAAAGAATAGCGCCGAGAGGTTAGGTCGTGTCAGGTTAGGTTATATTACGTTATTGATGTATATGAAGATCCCACGGAGACTAAGAGGCCAATTCGCCAGGTATGTGGTCAAATATTACCGCCGAGATGATAGGTTGGGTTAGGTTAGGTTATATTACGTTATTGAGGTTTATGAAGGACCCACGTAGACGTAGGGGCCAACTCGCCAGGTATATTGTCAAATATTACCGCCGAGATGATAGGTTGGGTTAGGTTAAGTTATATTACGTTATTGATGTATATAGAGGTCCCAAGGAAACGTAGAGGCCAACAAGCCAGGAATGTTGCCAAATAATACCGCCGAGATGATAGGTTGGGCTAGGTTAGGTTATATTACGTTATTGATGTATATAAAGGTCCCACGGAAACGTAGAGGCCAACTCGCCTGGAATGTTATCAAATATTACCGCCGAGATGTTAGGTTGGGTTAGGTTAGGTTATATTACGTTATTGAGGTTTATGAAGGACCCACGTAGACGTAGAGGCCAACTCGCCTGGAATGTTGTCAAATATTACCGCCGAGATGTTAGATTGCGTTAGGTTAGGTTATATTGCGTTATTGACGTATATAAAGGTCACACGGAGACGTAGACGTCAACTTGCCTGGAATGTTATCAAATATTACCGCCGAGATGTTAGGTTGGGTTAGGTTAGGTTATATTACGTTCTTGATGCATATAAAGGTCCCACGCAGACGTAGAGGCCAACAAGCCAGGAGTGTGGCCAAATATTACCGCCGAGATGATAGGTTGGGTTAGGTTTGGTTATATTTCGTTATTGATGTATATGATCGTCCTACGGAGACGTAGAGGCCAACTCGCCAGGTATATTGTCAAATATTACCGCCGAGATGATAGGTTGGGTTAGTTTAAGTTATATTACGTTATTGATGTATATAAAGGTCCCACGGAAACGTAGAGGCCAACTCGCCTGGAATGTTATCAAATATTACCGCCGAGATGTTAGATTGCGTTAGGTTAGGTTATATTGCGTTATTGATGTATATAAAGGTCACACGGAGACGTAGACGTCAACTTGCCTGGAATGTTATCAAATATTACCGCCGAGATGTTAGGTTGGGTTAGGTTAGGTTATATTACGTTCTTGATGCATATAAAGGTCCCACGCAGACGTAGAGGCCAACAAGCCAGGAGTGTGGCCAAATATTACCGCCGAGATGATAGGTTGGGTTAGGTTAGGTTATATTAAGTTATTGATGTATATGAAGATCCCACGTAGACGCAGAGGCCAACTCGCCAGGAATGTTGTCAAATAATAGCGCCGAGAGGTTAGGTCGTGTCAGGTTAGGTTATATTACGTTATTGATGTATATGAAGATCCCACGGAGACTAAGAGGCCAATTCGCCAGGTATGTGGTCAAATATTACCGCCGAGATGATAGGTTGGGTTAGGTTTGGTTATATTTCGTTATTGATGTATATGAAGGTCCTACGGAGACGTAGAGGCCAACTCGCCAGGTATATTGTCAAATATTACCGCCGAGATGATAGGTTGGGTTAGGTTAGGTTATATTACGTTATTGATGTATATAAAGGTCCCACGGAAACGTAGAGGCCAACATGCCAGGAATGTTGCCAAATATTACCGCCGCGATGTTAGATTGGGTTAGGTTAGGTTATATTACCTTATTGATGTATATGAAGGTCCTACGGAGACGTAGATGCCAACTCGCCAGGAATGTTGTCAAATAATAGCGACGAGAGGTTAGGTTGGGTCAGGTTAGGTTATATTACGTTCTTGATGCATATAAAGGTCCCACGCAGACGTAGAGGCCAACCCGCCAGGAATGTTGTCAAATATTACCGCCGAGATGATAGGTTGGGTTAGGTTATGTTATATTACGTTATTGAGGTTTATGAAGGACCCACGTAGACGTAGGGGCCAACTCGCCAGGTATATTGTCAAATATTACCGCCGAGATGATAGGTTGGGTTAGGTTAAGTTATATTACGTTATTGATGTATATAGAGGTCCCAAGGAAACGTAGAGGCCAACAAGCCAGGAATGTTGCCAAATAATACCGCCGAGATGATAGGTTGGGCTAGGTTAGGTTATATTACGTTATTGATCCATATAAAGGTCCCACGGAAACGTAGAGTCCAACTCGCCTGGAATGTTATCAAATATTACCGCCGAGATGTTAGGTTGGGTTAGGTTAGGTTATATTACGTTATTGAGGTTTATGAAGGACCCACGTAGACGTAGAGGCCAACTCGCCTGGAATGTTGTCAAATATTACCGCCGAGATGTTAGGTTGGGTTAGGTTAGGTTATATTACGTTCTTGATGCATATAAAGGTCCCACGCAGACGTAGAGGCCAACAAGCCAGGAGTGTGGCCAAATATTACCTTATTGAAGTTATATTACGTTATTGATGTATATAAAGGTCCCACGGAAACGTAGAGGCCAACTCGCCTGGAATGTTATCAAATATTACCGCCGAGATGTTAGATTGCGTTAGGTTAGGTTATATTGCGTTATTGACGTATATAAAGGTCACACGGAGACGTAGACGTCAACTTGCCTGGAATGTTATCAAATATTACCGCCGAGATGTTAGGTTGGGTTAGGTTAGGTTATATTACGTTCTTGATGCATATAAAGGTCCCACGCAGACGTAGAGGCCAACAAGCCAGGAATGTTGCCAAATATTACCGCCGAGATGATAGGTTGGGTTAGGTTACGTTATATCTCGTTATTGATGTATATGAAGGTCCCACGGAGACGTAGATGCCAACTCGCCAGGAATGTTGTCAAATAATAGCGCCGAGAGGTTAGGTTGTGTCAGGTTAGGTTATATTACGTTATTGATGTATATGAAGATCCCACGGAGACTAAGAGGCCAATTCGCCAGGTATGTGGTCAAATATTACCGCCGAGATGATAGGTTGGGTTAGGTTTGGTTATATTTCGTTGTTGATGTATATGAAGGTCCTACGGAGACGTAGAGGCCAACTCGCCAGGTATATTGTCAAATATTACCGCCGAGATGATAGGTTGGGTTAGTTTAAGTTATATTACGTTATTGATGTATATAAAGGTCCCAAGGAAACGTAGAGGCCAACTCGCCAGGAATGTTGTCAAATAATAGCGACGAGAGGTTAGGTTGGGTCAGGTCAGGTTATATTACGTTATTGATGTATATGAAGATCCCACGGAGACGTAGAGGCCAACTCGCCAGGTATGTGGTCAAATATTACCGCCGAGATGATAGGTTGGGTTATGTTTGGTTATATTTCGTTATTGATGTATATGAAGGTCCTACGGAGACGTAGAGGCCAACTCGCCAGGTATATTCTCAAATATTACCGCCGAGATGATACGTTGGGTTAGGTTAGGTTATATTACGTTATTGATGTATATAAAGGTCCAAAGGAAACGTAGAGGCCAACAAGCCAGGAATGTTGCCAAATATTACCGCCGAGATGATAGGTTGGGTTAGGTTACGTTATAATACGTTATTGAGGTTTATAAAGGACCCACGTAGACGCAGGGGCCAACCCGCCAGGAATGTTGGCAAATATTACCGCCGAGATGATAGGTTGGGCTAGGTTAGGTTATATTACGTTATTGATGTATATAAAGGTCCCACGGAAACGTAGAGGCCAACTCGCCTGGAATGTTATCAAATATTACCGCCGAGATGTTAGATTGGGTTAGGTTAGGTTGTATTGCGTTATTGATGTATATAAAGGTCACACGGAGACGTAGACGTCAACTTGCCTGGAATGTTATCAAATATTACCGCCGAGATGTTAGGTTGGGTTAGGTTAGGTTATATTACGTTCTTGATGCATATAAAGGTCCCACGCAGACGTAGAGGCCAACAAGCCAGGAGTGTGGCCAAATATTACCGCCGAGATGATAGGTTGGGTTAGGTTAGGTTATATTAAGTTATTGATGTATATGAAGATCCCACGTAGACGCAGAGGCCAACTCGCCAGGTATGTGGTCAAATATTACTGCCGAGCTGATAGGTAGGGTTAGGTTTGGTTATATTACGTTATTGATGTATATAAAGGTCCCACGGAAACGTAGAGGCCAACAAGCCAGGAATGTTGCCAAATATTACCGCCGAGATGATAGGTTGGGTTAGGTTACGTTATATCTCGTTATTGATGTATATGAAGGTCCCACGGAGACGTAGATGCCAACTCGCCAGGAATGTTGTCAAATAATAGCGCCGAGAGGTTAGGTCGTGTCAGGTTAGGTTATATTACGTTATTGATGTATATGAAGATCCCACGGAGACTAAGAGGCCAATTCGCCAGGTATGTGGTCAAATATTACCGCCGAGATGATAGGTTGGGTTAGGTTAGGTTATATTACGTTATTGAGGTTTATGAAGGACCCACGTAGACGTAGGGGCCAACTCGCCAGGTATATTGTCAAATATTACCGCCGAGATGATAGGTTGGGTTAGGTTAAGTTATATTACGTTATTAATGTATATAGAGGTCCCAAGGAAACGTAGAGGCCAACAAGCCAGGAATGTTGCCAAATAATACCGCCGAGATGATAGGTTGGGCTAGGTTAGGTTATATTACGTTATTGATGTATATAAAGGTCCCACGGAAACGTAGAGGCCAACTCGCCAGGAATGTTGTCAAATAATAGCGCCGAGAGGTTAGGTCGTGTCAGGTTAGGTTATATTACGTTATTGATGTATATGAAGATCCCACGGAGACTAAGAGGCCAATTCGCCAGGTATGTGGTCAAATATTACCGCCGAGATGATAGGTTGGGTTAGGTTTGGTTATATTTCGTTATTGATGTATATGAAGGTCCTACGGAGACGTAGAGGCCAACCCGCCAGGAATGTTGTCAAATGTTACCGCCGAGATGATAGGTTGGGTTAGGTTAGGTTATATTACGTTATTGATGTATATAAAGGTCCCACGGAAACGTAGAGGCCAACATGCCAGGGATGTTGTCAAATATTACAGCCGCGATGTTAGATTGGGTTAGGTTAGGTTATATTACCTTATTGATGTATATGAAGGTCCTACGGAGACGTAGAGGCCAACAAGCCAGGAGTGTGGCCAAATATTACCGCCGAGATGATAGGTTGGGTTAGGTTAGGTTATAATACGTTATTAATGCATATAAAGGTCCCACGCCGACGTAGAGGCCAACCCGCCAGGAATGTTGTCAAATATTACCGCCGAGATGACAGGTTGGGTTAGGTTAGGTTATATTACGTTATTGATGTATATAAAGGTCCCACGGAGACGTAGATGCCAACTCGCCAGGAATGTTGTCAACTAATAGCGACGAGAGGTTAGGTTGGGTCAGGTCAGGTTATATTACGTTATTGATGTATATGAAGATCCCACGGAGACGTAGAGGCCAACTCGCCAGGTATGTGGTCAAATATTACCGCCGAGATGATAGGTTGGGTTAGGTTTGGTTATATTTCGTTATTGATGTATATGAAGGTCCTACGGAGACGTAGAGGCCAACTCGCCAGGTATATTCTCAAATATTACCGCCGAGATGATACGTTGGGTTAGGTTAGGTTATATTACGTTATTGATGTATATAAAGGTCCAAAGGAAACGTAGAGGCCAACAAGCCAGGAATGTTGCCAAATATTACCGCCGAGATGATAGGTTGGGTTAGGTTACGTTATAATACGTTATTGAGGTTTATAAAGGACCCACGTAGAGGCAGGGGCCAACCCGCCAGGAATGTTGGCAAATATTATCGCCGAGATGATAGGTTGGGCTAGGTTAGGTTATATTACGTTATTGATGTATATAAAGGTCCCACGGAAACGTAGAGGCCAACTCGCCTGGAATGTTATCAAATATTACCGCCGAGATGTTAGATTGGGTTAGGTTAGGTTGTATTGCGTTATTGATGTATATAAAGGTCACACGGAGACGTAGACGTCAACTTGCCTGGAATGTTATCAAATATTACCGCCGAGATGTTAGGTTGGGTTAGGTTAGGTTATATTACGTTCTTGATGCATATAAAGGTCCCACGCAGACGTAGAGGCCAACAAGCCAGGAGTGTGGCCAAATATTACCGCCGAGATGATAGGTTGGGTTAGGTTAGGTTATATTAAGTTATTGATGTATATGAAGATCCCACGTAGACGCAGAGGCCAACTCGCCAGGTATGTGGTCAAATATTACTGCCGAGCTGATAGGTAGGGTTAGGTTTGGTTATATTACGTTATTGATGTATATAAAGGTCCCACGGAAACGTAGAGGCCAACAAGCCAGGAATGTTGCCAAATATTACCGCCGAGATGATAGGTTGGGTTAGGTTACGTTATATCTCGTTATTGATGTATATGAAGGTCCCACGGAGACGTAGATGCCAACTCGCCAGGAATGTTGTCAAATAATAGCGCCGAGAGGTTAGGTCGTGTCAGGTTAGGTTATATTACGTTATTGATGTATATGAAGATCCCACGGAGACTAAGAGGCCAATTCGCCAGGTATGTGGTCAAATATTACCGCCGAGATGATAGGTTGGGTTAGGTTTGGTTATATTTCGTTATTGATGTATATGAAGGTCCTACGGAGACGTAGAGGCCAACTCGCCAGGAATGTTGTCAAATATTACCGCCGAGATGTTAGGTTGGGTTAGGTTAGGTTATATTACGTTCTTGATGCATATAAAGGTCCAACGCAGACGTAGAGGCCAACTCGCCAGGAATGTTGTCAAATATTACCGCCGAGATGATAGGTTGGGTTAGGTTAGCTTATATTACGCTATTGAGGTTTATGAAGGACCCACGTAGACGTAGAGGCCAACCCGCCAGGAATGTTGTCAAATATTACCGCCGAGATGATAGGTTGGGTTAGGTTAAGTTATATTACGTTATTGATGTATATAAAGGTCCCAAGGAAACGTAGAAGCCAACAAGCCAGGAATGTTGCCAAATATTACCGCCGAGATGATAGGTTGGGCTAGGTTAGGTTATATTACGTTATTGATGTATATAAAGGTCCCACGGAAACGTAGAGGCCAACTCGCCTGGAATGTTATCAAATATTACCGCCGAGATGTTAGATTGGGTTAGGTTAGGTTGTATTGCGTTATTGATGTATATAAAGGTCACACGGAGACGTAGACGTCAACTTGCCTGGAATGTTATCAAATATTACCGCCGAGATGTTAGGTTGGGTTAGGTTAGGTTATATTACGTTCTTGATGCATATAAAGGTCCCACGCAGACGTAGAGGCCAACAAGCCAGGAGTGTGGCCAAATATTACCGCCGAGATGATAGGTTGGGTTAGGTTAGGTTATATTAAGTTATTGATGTATATGAAGATCCCACGTAGACGCAGAGGCCAACTCGCCAGGTATGTGGTCAAATATTACTGCCGAGCTGATAGGTAGGGTTAGGTTTGGTTATATTACGTTATTGATGTATATAAAGGTCCCACGGAAACGTAGAGGCCAACAAGCCAGGAATGTTGCCAAATATTACCGCCGAGATGATAGGTTGGGTTAGGTTACGTTATATCTCGTTATTGATGTATATGAAGGTCCCACGGAGACGTAGATGCCAACTCGCCAGGAATGTTGTCAAATAATAGCGCCGAGAGGTTAGGTCGTGTCAGGTTAGGTTATATTACGTTATTGATGTATATGAAGATCCCACGGAGACTAAGAGGCCAATTCGCCAGGTATGTGGTCAAATATTACCGCCGAGATGATAGGTTGGGTTAGGTTAGGTTATATTACGTTATTGAGGTTTATGAAGGACCCACGTAGACGTAGGGGCCAACTCGCCAGGTATATTGTCAAATATTACCGCCGAGATGATAGGTTGGGTTAGGTTAAGTTATATTACGTTATTAATGTATATAGAGGTCCCAAGGAAACGTAGAGGCCAACAAGCCAGGAATGTTGCCAAATAATACCGCCGAGATGATAGGTTGGGCTAGGTTAGGTTATATTACGTTATTGATGTATATAAAGGTCCCACGGAAACGTAGAGGCCAACTCGCCAGGAATGTTGTCAAATAATAGCGCCGAGAGGTTAGGTCGTGTCAGGTTAGGTTATATTACGTTATTGATGTATATGAAGATCCCACGGAGACTAAGAGGCCAATTCGCCAGGTATGTGGTCAAATATTACCGCCGAGATGATAGGTTGGGTTAGGTTTGGTTATATTTCGTTATTGATGTATATGAAGGTCCTACGGAGACGTAGAGGCCAACCCGCCAGGAATGTTGTCAAATGTTACCGCCGAGATGATAGGTTGGGTTAGGTTAGGTTATATTACGTTATTGATGTATATAAAGGTCCCACGGAAACGTAGAGGCCAACATGCCAGGGATGTTGTCAAATATTACAGCCGCGATGTTAGATTGGGTTAGGTTAGGTTATATTACCTTATTGATGTATATGAAGGTCCTACGGAGACGTAGAGGCCAACAAGCCAGGAGTGTGGCCAAATATTACCGCCGAGATGATAGGTTGGGTTAGGTTAGGTTATAATACGTTATTAATGCATATAAAGGTCCCACGCCGACGTAGAGGCCAACCCGCCAGGAATGTTGTCAAATATTACCGCCGAGATGACAGGTTGGGTTAGGTTAGGTTATATTACGTTATTGATGTATATAAAGGTCCCACGGAGACGTAGATGCCAACTCGCCAGGAATGTTGTCAACTAATAGCGACGAGAGGTTAGGTTGGGTCAGGTCAGGTTATATTACGTTATTGATGTATATGAAGATCCCACGGAGACGTAGAGGCCAACTCGCCAGGTATGTGGTCAAATATTACCGCCGAGATGATAGGTTGGGTTAGGTTTGGTTATATTTCGTTATTGATGTATATGAAGGTCCTACGGAGACGTAGAGGCCAACTCGCCAGGTATATTCTCAAATATTACCGCCGAGATGATACGTTGGGTTAGGTTAGGTTATATTACGTTATTGATGTATATAAAGGTCCAAAGGAAACGTAGAGGCCAACAAGCCAGGAATGTTGCCAAATATTACCGCCGAGATGATAGGTTGGGTTAGGTTACGTTATAATACGTTATTGAGGTTTATAAAGGACCCACGTAGAGGCAGGGGCCAACCCGCCAGGAATGTTGGCAAATATTATCGCCGAGATGATAGGTTGGGCTAGGTTAGGTTATATTACGTTATTGATGTATATAAAGGTCCCACGGAAACGTAGAGGCCAACTCGCCTGGAATGTTATCAAATATTACCGCCGAGATGTTAGATTGGGTTAGGTTAGGTTGTATTGCGTTATTGATGTATATAAAGGTCACACGGAGACGTAGACGTCAACTTGCCTGGAATGTTATCAAATATTACCGCCGAGATGTTAGGTTGGGTTAGGTTAGGTTATATTACGTTCTTGATGCATATAAAGGTCCCACGCAGACGTAGAGGCCAACAAGCCAGGAGTGTGGCCAAATATTACCGCCGAGATGATAGGTTGGGTTAGGTTAGGTTATATTAAGTTATTGATGTATATGAAGATCCCACGTAGACGCAGAGGCCAACTCGCCAGGTATGTGGTCAAATATTACTGCCGAGCTGATAGGTAGGGTTAGGTTTGGTTATATTACGTTATTGATGTATATAAAGGTCCCACGGAAACGTAGAGGCCAACAAGCCAGGAATGTTGCCAAATATTACCGCCGAGATGATAGGTTGGGTTAGGTTACGTTATATCTCGTTATTGATGTATATGAAGGTCCCACGGAGACGTAGATGCCAACTCGCCAGGAATGTTGTCAAATAATAGCGCCGAGAGGTTAGGTCGTGTCAGGTTAGGTTATATTACGTTATTGATGTATATGAAGATCCCACGGAGACTAAGAGGCCAATTCGCCAGGTATGTGGTCAAATATTACCGCCGAGATGATAGGTTGGGTTAGGTTTGGTTATATTTCGTTATTGATGTATATGAAGGTCCTACGGAGACGTAGAGGCCAACTCGCCAGGAATGTTGTCAAATATTACCGCCGAGATGTTAGGTTGGGTTAGGTTAGGTTATATTACGTTCTTGATGCATATAAAGGTCCAACGCAGACGTAGAGGCCAACTCGCCAGGAATGTTGTCAAATATTACCGCCGAGATGATAGGTTGGGTTAGGTTAGCTTATATTACGCTATTGAGGTTTATGAAGGACCCACGTAGACGTAGAGGCCAACCCGCCAGGAATGTTGTCAAATATTACCGCCGAGATGATAGGTTGGGTTAGGTTAAGTTATATTACGTTATTGATGTATATAAAGGTCCCAAGGAAACGTAGAAGCCAACAAGCCAGGAATGTTGCCAAATATTACCGCCGAGATGATAGATTGGGTTAGGTTAGGTTATATTACGTTATTGAGGTTTATGAAGGACCCACGTAGACGTAGGGGCCAACTCGCCTGGAATGTTGTCAAATATTACCGCCGAGATGTTAGATTGGGTTAGGTTAGGTTGTATTGCGTTATTGATGTATATAAAGGTCACACGGAGACGTAGACGTCAACTTGCCTGGAATGTTATCAAATATTACCGCCGAGATGTTAGGTTGGGTTAGGTTAGGTTATATTACGTTCTTGATGCATATAAAGGTCCCACGCAGACGTAGAGGCCAACAAGCCAGGAGTGTGGCCAAATATTACCGCCGAGATGATAGGTTGGGTTAGGTTAGGTTATATTAAGTTATTGATGTATATGAAGATCCCACGTAGACGCAGAGGCCAACTCGCCAGGTATGTGGTCAAATATTACTGCCGAGCTGATAGGTAGGGTTAGGTTTGGTTATATTACGTTATTGATGTATATAAAGGTCCCACGGAAACGTAGAGGCCAACAAGCCAGGAATGTTGCCAAATATTACCGCCGAGATGATAGGTTGGGTTAGGTTACGTTATATCTCGTTATTGATGTATATGAAGGTCCCACGGAGACGTAGATGCCAACTCGCCAGGAATGTTGTCAAATAATAGCGCCGAGAGGTTAGGTCGTGTCAGGTTAGGTTATATTACGTTATTGATGTATATGAAGATCCCACGGAGACTAAGAGGCCAATTCGCCAGGTATGTGGTCAAATATTACCGCCGAGATGATAGGTTGGGTTAGGTTTGGTTATATTTCGTTATTGATGTATATGAAGGTCCTACGGAGACGTAGAGGCCAACTCGCCAGGAATGTTGTCAAATATTACCGCCGAGATGTTAGGTTGGGTTAGGTTAGGTTATATTACGTTCTTGATGCATATAAAGGTCCAACGCAGACGTAGAGGCCAACTCGCCAGGAATGTTGTCAAATATTACCGCCGAGATGATAGGTTGGGTTAGGTTAGCTTATATTACGCTATTGAGGTTTATGAAGGACCCACGTAGACGTAGAGGCCAACCCGCCAGGAATGTTGTCAAATATTACCGCCGAGATGATAGGTTGGGTTAGGTTAAGTTATATTACGTTATTGATGTATATAAAGGTCCCAAGGAAACGTAGAAGCCAACAAGCCAGGAATGTTGCCAAATATTACCGCCGAGATGATAGATTGGGTTAGGTTAGGTTATATTACGTTATTGAGGTTTATGAAGGACCCACGTAGACGTAGGGGCCAACTCGCCTGGAATGTTGTCAAATATTACCGCCGAGATGATAGGTTGGGTTAGGTTAGGTTATATTACGTTCTTGATGCATATAAAGGTCCCACGCAGACGTAGAGGCCAACCCGCCAGGAATGTTGTCAAATATTACCGCCGAGATGATAGGTTGGGTTAGGTTAGGTTATATTACGTTATTGAGGTTTATGAAGGACCCACGTAGACGTAGGGGCCAACTCGCCAGGTATATTGTCAAATATTACCGCCGAGATGATAGGTTGGGTTAGGTTAAGTTATATTACGTTATTGATGTATATAGAGGTCCCAAGGAAACGTAGAGGCCAACAAGCCAGGAATTATGCCAAATAATACCGCCGAGATGATAGGTTGGGTTAGGTTAGGTTATATTACGTTCTTGATGCATATAAAGGTCCCACGCAGACGTAGAGGCCAACCCGCCAGGAATGTTGTCAAATATTACCGCCGAGATGATAGGTTGGGTTAGGTTAGGTTATATTACGTTATTGAGGTTTATGAAGGACCCACGTAGACGTAGGGGCCAACTCGCCAGGTATATTGTCAAATATTACCGCCGACATGATAGGTTGGGTTAGGTTAAGTTATATTACGTTATTGATGTATATAGAGGTCCCAAGGAAACGTAGAGGCCAACAAGCCAGGAATGTTGCCAAATAATACCGCCGAGATGATAGGTTGGGCTAGGTTAGGTTATATTACGTTATTGATGTATATAAAGGTCCCACGGAAACGTAGAGGCCAACTCGCCTGGAATGTTATCAAATATTACCGCCGAGATGTTAGGTTGGGTTAGGTTAGGTTATATTACGTTATTGAGGTTTATGAAGGACCCACGTAGACGTAGAGGCCAACTCGCCTGGAATGTTGTCAAATATTACCGCCGAGATGTTAGGTTGGGTTAGGTTAGGTTATATTACGTTCTTGATGCATTTAAAGGTCCCACGCAGACGTAGAGGCCAACCCGCCAGGAATGTTGTCAAATATTACCGCCGAGATGATAGGTTGGGTTAGGTTAGGTTATATTACGTTATTGATGTATATAAAGGTCCCACGGAAACGTAGAGGCCAACATGCCAGGGATGTTGTCAAATATTACAGCCGCGATGTTAGATTGGGTTAGGTTAGGTTATATTACCTTATTGATGTATATGAAGGTCCTACGGAGACGTAGAGGCCAACAAGCCAGGAGTGTGGCCAAATATTACCGCCGAGATGATAGGTTGGGTTAGGTTAGGTTATAATACGTTATTAATGCATATAAAGGTCCCACGCCGACGTAGAGGCCAACCCGCCAGGAATGTTGTCAAATATTACCGCCGAGATGATAGGTTGGGTTAGGTTAGGTTATATTACGTTATTGATGTATATAAAGGTCCCACGGAGACGTAGACGCCAACTCGCCAGGAATGTTGTCAAATAATAGCGACGAGAGGTTAGGTTGGGTCAGGTTAGGTTATATTACGTTATTGATGTATATGAAGATCCCACGGAGACGTAGAGGCCAACTCGCCAGGTATGTGGTCAAATATTACCGCCGAGATGATAGGTTGGGTTAGGTTTGGTTATATTTCGTTATTGATGTATATGAAGGTCCTACGGAGACGTAGAGGCCAACTCGCCAGGTATATTGTCAAATATTACCGCCGAGATGATACGTTGGGTTAGGTTAGGTTATATTACGTTATTGATGTATATAAAGGTCCAAAGGAAACGTAGAGGCCAACAAGCCAGGAATGTTGCCAAATATTACCGCCGAGATGATAGGTTGGGTTAGGTTACGTTATAATACGTTATTGAGGTTTATAAAGGACCCACGTAGACGCAGGGGCCAACCCGCCAGGAATGTTGGCAAATATTACCGCCGAGATGATAGGTTGGGCTAGGTTAGGTTATATTACGTTATTGATGTATATAAAGGTCCCACGGAAACGTAGAGGCCAACTCGCCTGGAATGTTATCAAATATTACCGCCGAGATGTTAGATTGGGTTAGGTTAGGTTATATTGCGTTATTGATGTATATAAAGGTCACACGGAGACGTAGACGTCAACTTTCCTGGAATGTTATCAAATATTACCGCCGAGATGTTAGGTTGGGTTAGGTTAGGTTATATTACGTTCTTGATGCATATAAAGGTCCCACGCAGACGTAGAGGCCAACAAGCCAGGAGTGTGGCCAAATATTACCGCCGAGATGATAGGTTGGGTTAGGTTAGGTTATAATACGTTATTAATGCATATAAAGGTCCCACGCCGACGTAGAGGCCAACCCGCCAGGAATGTTGTCAAATATTACCGCCGAGATGATAGGTTGGGTTAGGTTAGGTTATATTACGTTATTGATGTATATAAAGGTCCCACGGAGACGTAGACGCCAACTCGCCAGGAATGTTGTCAAATAATAGCGACGAGAGGTTAGGTTGGGTCAGGTTAGGTTATATTACGTTATTGATGTATATGAAGATCCCACGGAGACGTAGAGGCCAACTCGCCAGGTATGTGGTCAAATATTACCGCCGATATGATAGGTTGGGTTAGGTTTGGTTATATTTCGTTATTGATGTATATGAAGGTCCTACGGAGACGTAGAGGCCAACTCGCCACGTATATTGTCAAATATTACCGCCGAGATGATATGTTGGGTTAGGTTAGGTTATATTACGTTATTGATGTATATAAAGGTCCCAAGGAAACGTAGAGGCCAACAAGCCAGGAATGTTGCCAAATATTACCGCCGAGATGATAGGTTGGGTTAGGTTAAGTTATAATACGTTATTGAGGTTTATGAAGGACCCACGTAGACGCAGGGGCCAACCCGCCAGGAATGTTGGCAAATATTACCGCCGAGATGATAGGTTGGGCTAGGTTAGGTTATATTAGGTTATTGATGTATATAAAGGTCCCACGGAAACGTAGACGTCAACTTGCCTGGAATGTTATCAAATATTACCGCCGAGATGTTAGGTTGGGTTAGGTTAGGTTATATTACGTTCTTGATGCATATAAAGGTCCCACGCAGACGTAGAGGCCAACAAGCCAGGAGTGTGGCCAAATATTACCGCCGAGATGATAGGTTGGGTTAGGTTAGGTTATATTAAGTTATTGATGTATATGAAGATCCCACGTAGACGCAGAGGCCAACTCGCCAGGTATGTGGTCAAATATTACTGCCGAGCTGATAGGTAGGGTTAGGTTTGGTTATATTACGTTATTGATGTATATAAAGGTCCCACGGAAACGTAGAGGCCAACAAGCCAGGAATGTTGCCAAATATTACAGCCGCGATGTTAGATTGGGTTAGGTTAGGTTATATTACCTTATTGATGTATATGAAGGTCCTACGGAGACGTAGAGGCCAACAAGCCAGGAGTGTGGCCAAATATTACCGCCGAGATGATAGGTTGGGTTAGGTTAGGTTATAATACGTTATTAATGCATATAAAGGTCCCACGCCGACGTAGAGGCCAACCCGCCAGGAATGTTGTCAAATATTACCGCCGAGATGATAGGTTGGGTTAGGTTAGGTTATATTACGTTATTGATGTATATAAAGGTCCAAAGGAAACGTAGAGGCCAACAAGCCAGGAATGTTGCCAAATATTACCGCCGAGATGATAGGTTGGGTTAGGTTAGGTTATAATACGTTATTGAGGTTTATGAAGGACCCACGTAGACGCAGGGGCCAACCCGCCAGGAATGTTGGCAAATATTACCGCCGAGATGATAGGTTGGGCTAGGTTAGGTTATATTAGGTTATTGATGTATATAAAGGTCCCACGGAAACGTAGAGGCCAACTCGCCTGGAATGTTATCAAATATTACCGCCGAGATGTTAGGTTGGGTTAGGTTAGGTTACAATACGTTATTGAGGTTTATGAAGGACCCACGTAGACGTAGAGGCCAACCCGCCAGGAATGTTGTCAAATATTACCGCCGAGATGATAGGTTGGGTTAGGTTAGGTTATATTACGTTATTGATGTATATAAAGGTCCCACGGAGACGTAGATGCCAACTCGCCAGGAATGTTGTCAAATAATAGCGACGAGAGGTTAGGTTGGGTCAGGTTAGGTTATATTACGTTATTGATGTATATGAAGATCCCACGGAGACGTAGAGGCCAACTCGCCAGGTATGTGGTCAAATATTACCGCCGAGATGATAGGTTGGGTTAGGTTTGGTTATATTTCGTTATTGATGTATATAAAGGTCCCACGGAGACGTAGACGCCAACTCGCCAGGAATGTTGTCAAATAATAGCGACGAGAGGTTAGGTTGGGTCAGGTTAGGTTATATTACGTTATTGATGTATATGAAGATCCCACGGAGACGTAGAGGCCAACTCGCCAGGTATGTGGTCAAATATTACCGCCGATATGATAGGTTGGGTTAGGTTTGGTTATATTTCGTTATTGATGTATATGAAGGTCCTACGGAGACGTAGAGGCCAACTCGCCAGGAATGTTGTCAAATATTACCGCCGGGATGTTAGGTTGGGTTAGGTTAGGTTATATTACGTTCTTGATGCATATAAAGGTCCAACGCAGACGTAGAGGCCAACTCGCCAGGAATGTTGTCAAATATTACCGCCGAGATGATAGGTTGGGTTAGGTTAGCTTACATTACGCTATTGAGGTTTATGAAGGACCCACGTAGACGTAGAGGCCAACCCGCCAGGAATGTTGCCAAATAATACCGCCGAGATGATAGGTTGGGCTAGGTTAGGTTATATTACGTTATTGATGTATATAAAGGTCCCACGGAAACGTAGAGGCCAACTCGCCTGGAATGTTATCAAATATTACCGCCGAGATGTTAGGTTGGGTTAGGTTAGGTTATATTACGTTATTGAGGTTTATGAAGGACCCACGTAGACGTAGAGGCCAACTCGCCTGGAATGTTGTCAAATATTACCGCCGAGATGTTAGGTTGGGTTAGGTTAGGTTATATTACGTTCTTGATGCATTTAAAGGTCCCACGCAGACGTAGAGGCCAACCCGCCAGGAATGTTGTCAAATATTACCGCCGAGATGATAGGTTGGGTTAGGTTAGGTTATATTACGTTATTGATGTATATAAAGGTCCCACGGAAACGTAGAGGCCAACATGCCAGGGATGTTGTCAAATATTACAGCCGCGATGTTAGATTGGGTTAGGTTAGGTTATATTACCTTATTGATGTATATGAAGGTCCTACGGAGACGTAGAGGCCAACAAGCCAGGAGTGTGGCCAAATATTACCGCCGAGATGATAGGTTGGGTTAGGTTAGGTTATAATACGTTATTAATGCATATAAAGGTCCCACGCCGACGTAGAGGCCAACCCGCCAGGAATGTTGTCAAATATTACCGCCGAGATGATAGGTTGGGTTAGGTTAGGTTATATTACGTTATTGATGTATATAAAGGTCCCACGGAGACGTAGATGCCAACTCGCCAGGAATGTTGTCAAATAATAGCGACGAGAGGTTAGGTTGGGTCAGGTTAGGTTATATTACGTTATTGATGTATATGAAGATCCCACGGAGACGTAGAGGCCAACTCGCCAGGTATGTGGTCAAATATTACCGCCGAGATGATAGGTTGGGTTAGGTTTGGTTATATTTCGTTATTGATGTATATGAAGGTCCTACGGAGACGTAGAGGCCAACTCGCCAGGTATATTGTCAAATATTACCGCCGAGATGATACGTTGGGTTAGGTTAGGTTATATTACGTTATTGATGTATATAAAGGTCCAAAGGAAACGTAGAGGCCAACAAGCCAGGAATGTTGCCAAATATTACCGCCGAGATGATAGGTTGGGTTAGGTTAGGTTATAATACGTTATTGAGGTTTATGAAGGACCCACGTAGACGCAGGGGCCAACCCGCCAGGAATGTTGGCAAATATTACCGCCGAGATGATAGGTTGGGCTAGGTTAGGTTATATTAGGTTATTGATGTATATAAAGGTCCCACGGAAACGTAGAGGCCAACTCGCCTGGAATGTTATCAAATATTACCGCCGAGATGTTAGGTTGGGTTAGGTTAGGTTACAATACGTTATTGAGGTTTATGAAGGACCCACGTAGACGTAGAGGCCAACCCGCCAGGAATGTTGTCAAATATTACCGCCGAGATGATAGGTTGGGTTAGGTTAGGTTATATTACGTTATTGATGTATATAAAGGTCCCACGGAGACGTAGATGCCAACTCGCCAGGAATGTTGTCAAATAATAGCGACGAGAGGTTAGGTTGGGTCAGGTTAGGTTATATTACGTTATTGATGTATATGAAGATCCCACGGAGACGTAGAGGCCAACTCGCCAGGTATGTGGTCAAATATTACCGCCGAGATGATAGGTTGGGTTAGGTTTGGTTATATTTCGTTATTGATGTATATGAAGGTCCTACGGAGACGTAGAGGCCAACTCGCCAGGTATATTGTCAAATATTACCGCCGAGATGATATGTTGGGTTAGGTTAGGTTATATTACGTTATTGATGTATATAAAGGTCCCAAGGAAACGTAGAGGCCAACAAGCCAGGAATGTTGCCAAATATTACCGCCGAGATGATAGGTTGGGTTAGGTTAGGTTATAATACGTTATTGAGGTTTATGAAGGACCCACGTAGACGCAGGGGCCAACTCGCCTGGAATGTTGTCAAATATTACCGCCGAGATGTTAGGTTGGGTTAGGTTAGGTTATATTAAGTTATTGATGTATATGAAGATCCCACGTAGACGCAGAGGCCAACTCGCCAGGTATGTGGTCAAATATTACTGCCGAGCTGATAGGTTGGGTTAGGTTTGGTTATATTACGTTATTGATGTATATAAAGGTCCCACGGAAACGTAGAGGCCAACAAGCCAGGAATGTTGCCAAATATTACCGCCGAGATGATAGGTTGGGTTAGGTTACGTTATATCTCGTTATTGATGTATATGAAGGTCCCACGGAGACGTAGATGCCAACTCGCCAGGAATGTTGTCAAATAATAGCGCCGAGAGGTTAGGTCGTGTCAGGTTAGGTTATATTACGTTATTGATGTATATGAAGATCCCACGGAGACTAAGAGGCCAATTCGCCAGGTATGTGGTCAAATATTACCGCCGAGATGATAGGTTGGGTTAGGTTTGGTTATATTTCGTTATTGATGTATATGAAGGTCCTACGGAGACGTAGAGGCCAACATGCCAGGAATGTTGTCAGATATTACCGCCGAGATGATAGGTTGGGTTAGGTTAGGTTATATTACGTTATTGATGTATGTAAAGGTCCCACGGAGACGTAGATGCCAACTCGCCAGGAATGTTGTCAAATAATAGCGACGAGAGGTTAGATTGGGTCAGGTTAGGTTATATTACGTTATTGATGTATATGAAGATCCCACGGAGACGTAGAGGCCAACTCGCCAGGTATGTGGTCAAATATTACCGCCGAGATGATAGGTTGGGTTAGGTTTGGTTATATTTCGTTATTGATGTATATGAAGATCCCACGGAGGCTAAGAGGCCAATTCGCCAGGTATGTGGTCAAATATTACCGCCGAGATGATAGGTTGGGTTAGGTTTGGTTATATTTCGTTATTGATGTATATGAAGGTCCTACGGAGACGTAGAGGCCAACATGCCAGGAATGTTGTCAAATATTACCGCCGAGATGATAGGTTGGTTTAGGTTAGGTTATATTACGTTAATGATGTATATAAAGGTCCCACGGAGACGTAGATGCCAACTCGCCAGGAATGTTGTCAAATAATAGCGACGAGAGGTTAGGTTGGGTCAGGTTAGGTTATATTACGTTATTGATGTATATGAAGATCCCACGGAGACGTAGAGGCCAACTCGCCAGGTATGTGGTCAAATATTACCGCCGAGATGATAGGTTGGGTTAGGTTTGGTTATATTTCGTTATTGATGTATATGAAGGTCCTACGGAGACGTAGAGGCCAACTCGCCAGGTATATTGTCAAATATTACCGCCGAGATGATATGTTGGGTTAGGTTAGGTTATATTACGTTATTGATGTATATAAAGGTCCCAAGGAAACGTAGAGGCCAACAAGCCAGGAATGTTGCCAAATATTACCGCCGAGATGATAGGTTGGGTTAGGTTAGGTTATAATACGTTATTGAGGTTTATGAAGGACCCACGTAGACGCAGGGGCCAACTCGCCTGGAATGTTGTCAAATATTACCGCCGAGATGTTAGGTTGGGTTAGGTTAGGTTATATTAAGTTATTGATGTATATGAAGATCCCACGTAGACGCAGAGGCCAACTCGCCAGGTATGTGGTCAAATATTACTGCCGAGCTGATAGGTTGGGTTAGGTTTGGTTATATTACGTTATTGATGTATATAAAGGTCCCACGGAAACGTAGAGGCCAACAAGCCAGGAATGTTGCCAAATATTACCGCCGAGATGATAGGTTGGGTTAGGTTACGTTATATCTCGTTATTGATGTATATGAAGGTCCCACGGAGACGTAGATGCCAACTCGCCAGGAATGTTGTCAAATAATAGCGCCGAGAGGTTAGGTCGTGTCAGGTTAGGTTATATTACGTTATTGATGTATATGAAGATCCCACGGAGACTAAGAGGCCAATTCGCCAGGTATGTGGTCAAATATTACCGCCGAGATGATAGGTTGGGTTAGGTTTGGTTATATTTCGTTATTGATGTATATGAAGGTCCTACGGAGACGTAGAGGCCAACATGCCAGGAATGTTGTCAGATATTACCGCCGAGATGATAGGTTGGGTTAGGTTAGGTTATATTACGTTATTGATGTATGTAAAGGTCCCACGGAGACGTAGATGCCAACTCGCCAGGAATGTTGTCAAATAATAGCGACGAGAGGTTAGATTGGGTCAGGTTAGGTTATATTACGTTATTGATGTATATGAAGATCCCACGGAGACGTAGAGGCCAACTCGCCAGGTATGTGGTCAAATATTACCGCCGAGATGATAGGTTGGGTTAGGTTTGGTTATATTTCGTTATTGATGTATATGAAGATCCCACGGAGGCTAAGAGGCCAATTCGCCAGGTATGTGGTCAAATATTACCGCCGAGATGATAGGTTGGGTTAGGTTTGGTTATATTTCGTTATTGATGTATATGAAGGTCCTACGGAGACGTAGAGGCCAACATGCCAGGAATGTTGTCAAATATTACCGCCGAGATGATAGGTTGGTTTAGGTTAGGTTATATTACGTTAATGATGTATATAAAGGTCCCACGGAGACGTAGATGCCAACTCGCCAGGAATGTTGTCAAATAATAGCGACGAGAGGTTAGGTTGGGTCAGGTTAGGTTATATTACGTTATTGATGTATATGAAGATCCCACGGAGACGTAGAGGCCAACTCGCCAGGTATGTGGTCAAATATTACCGCCGAGATGATAGGTTGGGTTAGGTTTGGTTATATTTCGTTATTGATGTATATGAAGGTCCTACGGAGACGTAGAGGCCAACTCGCCAGGTATATTGTCAAATATTACCGCCGAGATGATATGTTGGGTTAGGTTAGGTTATATTACGTTATTGATGTATATAAAGGTCCCAAGGAAACGTAGAGGCCAACAAGCCAGGAATGTTGCCAAATATTACCGCCGAGATGATAGGTTGGGTTAGGTTAGGTTATAATACGTTATTGAGGTTTATGAAGGACCCACGTAGACGCAGGGGCCAACTCGCCTGGAATGTTGTCAAATATTACCGCCGAGATGTTAGGTTGGGTTAGGTTAGGTTATATTAAGTTATTGATGTATATGAAGATCCCACGTAGACGCAGAGGCCAACTCGCCAGGTATGTGGTCAAATATTACTGCCGAGCTGATAGGTTGGGTTAGGTTTGGTTATATTACGTTATTGATGTATATAAAGGTCCCACGGAAACGTAGAGGCCAACAAGCCAGGAATGTTGCCAAATATTACCGCCGAGATGATAGGTTGGGTTAGGTTACGTTATATCTCGTTATTGATGTATATGAAGGTCCCACGGAGACGTAGATGCCAACTCGCCAGGAATGTTGTCAAATAATAGCGCCGAGAGGTTAGGTCGTGTCAGGTTAGGTTATATTACGTTATTGATGTATATAAAGATCCCACGGAGACTAAGAGGCCAATTCGCCAGGTATGTGGTCAAATATTACCGCCGAGATGATAGGTTGGGTTAGGTTTGGTTATATTTCGTTATTGATGTATATGAAGGTCCTACGGAGACGTAGAGGCCAACATGCCAGGAATGTTGTCAAATATTACAGCCGCGATGTTAGATTGGGTTAGGTTAGGTTATATTACGTTATTGATGTATATAAAGGTCCCACGGAGACGTAGAAGCCAACTCGCCTGGAATGTTATCAAATATTACCGCCGAGATGTTAGGTTGTGTTAGGTTAGGTTATATTACGTTCTTGATGCATATAAAGGTCCCACGCAGAAGTAGAGGCCAACAAGCCAGGAGTGTTGCCAAATATTAGCGCCGAGATGATAGGTTGGGTTAGGTTAGGTTATATTACGTTATTGATGTATATAAAGGTCCCACGGAGACGTAGATGCCAACTCGCCAGGAATGTTGTCAAATAATAGCGACGAGAGGTTAGGTTGGGTCAGGTTAGGTTATATTACGTTATTGATGTATATGAAGATCCCACGGAGACGTAGAGGCCAACTCGCCGGGTATGTGGTCAAATATTACCGCCGAGATGATAGATTGGGTTAGGTTTGGTTATATTTCGTTACTGATGTATATGAAGATCCCACGGAGGCTAAGAGGCCAATTCGCCAGGTATGTGGTCAAATATTACCGCCGAGATGATAGGTTGGGTTAGGTTTGGTTATATTTCGTTATTGATGTATATGAAGGTCCTACGGAGACGTAGAGGCCAACATGCCAGGAATGTTGTCAAATATTACCGCCGAGATGATAGGTTGGTTTAGGTTAGGTTATATTACGTTAATGATGTATATAAAGGTCCCACGGAGACGTAGATGCCAACTCGCCAGGAATGTTGTCAAATAATAGCGACGAGAGGTTAGGTTGGGTCAGGTTAGGTTATATTACGTTATTGATGTATATGAAGATCCCACGGAGACGTAGAGGCCAACTCGCCAGGTATGTGGTCAAATATTACCGCCGAGATGATAGGTTGGGTTAGGTTTGGTTATATTTCGTTATTGATGTATATGAAGGTCCTACGGAGACGTAGAGGCCAACTCGCCAGGTATATTGTCAAATATTACCGCCGAGATGATATGTTGGGTTAGGTTAGGTTATATTACGTTATTGATGTATATAAAGGTCCCAAGGAAACGTAGAGGCCAACAAGCCAGGAATGTTGCCAAATATTACCGCCGAGATGATAGGTTGGGTTAGGTTAGGTTATAATACGTTATTGAGGTTTATGAAGGACCCACGTAGACGCAGGGGCCAACTCGCCTGGAATGTTGTCAAATATTACCGCCGAGATGTTAGGTTGGGTTAGGTTAGGTTATATTAAGTTATTGATGTATATGAAGATCCCACGTAGCCGCAGAGGCCAACTCGCCAGGTATGTGGTCAAATATTACTGCCGAGCTGATAGGTTGGGTTAGGTTTGGTTATATTACGTTATTGATGTATATAAAGGTCCCACGGAAACGTAGAGGCCAACAAGCCAGGAATGTTGCCAAATATTACCGCCGAGATGATAGGTTGGGTTAGGTTACGTTATATCTCGTTATTGATGTATATGAAGGTCCCACGGAGACGTAGATGCCAACTCGCCAGGAATGTTGTCAAATAATAGCGCCGAGAGGTTAGGTCGTGTCAGGTTAGGTTATATTACGTTATTGATGTATATAAAGATCCCACGGAGACTAAGAGGCCAATTCGCCAGGTATGTGGTCAAATATTACCGCCGAGATGATAGGTTGGGTTAGGTTTGGTTATATTTCGTTATTGATGTATATGAAGGTCCTACGGAGACGTAGAGTCCAAATCGCCAGGAATGTTGTCAAATATTACAGCCGCGATGTTAGATTGGGTTAGGTTAGGTTATATTACGTTATTGATGTATATAAAGATCCCACGGAGACGTAGATGCCTACTCGCCAGGAATGTGGTCAAATATTAGTGCCGAGATATTAGGTTGGTTTAGGTTAGGTTGTATTACGTCATAGATGTATACAGTGTTCCCACGGAGAAGTAGGGCCCGACAATCAAGGAATGCGGTTAAATGGTACCCCGAGAGGTTAGGTTGGGTTAGGTTACGTTATATTACGTTATTGATGTACATGATGGTCCCAAGGAGACGTAGAGGCCAACAAGCCATGAATGTTGCCAAATATTACCGCCGATATGTTAGGTTGGGTTAGGTTAGGCTATATTACGTTCTTGATGTATATAAAGGTTCCACGCAGACGTAGAGGCCAACCCGCCAGGAATGTTGTCAAATATTAACGCCGAGATGATCGGTTGGGCTAGGCTTGCTTATATTACGTTATTGATGTATATGAAGGACCCACGTAGACGTAGAGGCCAGCCCGCCAGGAATGTTGTCAAATATTACAGCCGCGATGTTAAATTGGGTTAGGTTAGGTTATATTACCTTATTGATGTATATGAAGGTCCTACGGAGACGTAGAGGCCAACATGCCAGGAATGTTGTCAAATATTACAGCCGCGATGTTAGATTGGGTTAGGTTAGGTTATATTACGTTATTGATGTATATAAAGGTCACACGGAGACGTAAAGGCCAACTTGCCTGGAATGTTATCAAATATTACCGCCGAGATGTTAGGTTGGGTTAGGTTAGGTTATATTACGTTCTTGATGCATATAAAGGTCCCACGCAGACGTAGAGGCCAACAAGCCAGGAGTGTTGCCAAATATTACCGCCGAGATGTTAGGTTGGGTTAGGTTAGGTTATAATACGTTATTAATGCATATAAAGGTCCCACGCCGACGTAGAGGCCAACCCGCCAGGAATGTTGTCAAATATTACCGCCGAGATGATAGGTTGGGTTAGGTTAGATTATATTACGTTATTGATGTATATAAAGGTCCCACGGAGACGTAGATGCCAACTCGCCAGGAATGTTGTCAAATAATAGCGACGAGAGGTTAGGTTGGGTCAGGTTAGGTTATATTACGTTATTGATGTATATGAAGATCCCACGGAGACCTAGAGGCCAACTCGCCAGGTATGTGGTCAAATATTACCGCCGAGATGATAGGTTGGGTTAGGTTTGGTTATATTTCGTTATTGATGTATATGAAGGTCCTACGGAGACGTAGAGGCCAACATGCCAGGAATGTTGTCAAATATTACAGCCGCGATGTTAGATTGGGTTAGGTTAGGTTATATTACGTTATTGATGTATATGAAGGTCCCACGGAGACGTAGAGTCCAAATCGCCAGGAATGTTGTCAAATATTACAGCCGCGATGTTGAATTGGGTTAGGTTAGGTTATATTACCTTATTGATGTATATGAAGGTCCTACGGAGACGCAGAGGCCAACATGCCAGGAATGTTGTCAAATATTACAGCCGCGATGTTAGATTGGGTTAGGTTAGGTTATATTACGTTATTGATGTATATGAAGGTCCCACGGAGACGTAGAGTCCAAATCGCCAGGAATGTTGTCAAATATTACAGCCGAGATGATAGGTTGGGTTAGGTTAGGTTATATTACGTTCTTGATGCATATAAAGGTCCAACGCAGAAGTAGAGGCCAACTCGCCAGGAATGTTGTCAAATATTACCGCCGAGATGATAGGTTGGGTTAGGTTAGGTTATATTACGTTATTGAGGTTTATGAAGGACCCACGTAGACGTAGGGGCCAACTCGACAGATATATTGTCAAATATTACCGCCGAGATGATAGGTTGGGTTAGGTTTGGTTATATTTCGTTATTGATGTATATGAAGGTCCTACGGAGACGTAGAGGCCAACATGCCAGGAATGTTGTCAAATATTACAGCCGCGATGTTAGGTTGGGTTAGGTTAGGTTATATTACGTTATTGATGTATATAAAGGTCCCACGGAGGCGTAGAGGCCAACTCGCCAGGTATGTGGTCAAATATTACCGCCGAGATGATAGGTTGGGATAGGTTTGGTTATATTTCGTTATTGATTTATATGAAGGTCCCACGGAGACGTAGAGTCCAAATCGCCAGGAATGTTGTCAAATATTACAGCCGCGATGTTAGATTGGGTTAGGTTAGGTTATATTACGTTATTGATGTATATAAAGGTCCCACGGAGACGTAGATGCCTACTCGCCAGGAATGTGGTCAAATATTAGTGTCGAGATGTTAGGTTGGTTTAGGTTAGGTTGTATTACGTCATAGACGTATACAGTGTTCCCACGGAGAAGTAGGGCCCGACAATCAAGGAATGCGTTTAAATGGTACCCCGAGAGGTTAGGTTGGGTTAGGTTACGTTATATTACGTTATTGATGTACATGAGTGTCCCAAGGAGACGTAGAGGCCAACAAGCCATGAATGTTGCCAAATATTACCGCCGAGAAGTTAGGTTGGGTTAGGTTAGGTTATATTACGTTCTTGATGTATATAAAGGTTCCACGCAGACGTAGAAGCCAACCCGCCAGGAATGTTGTCAAATATTACCACCTAGATGATCGGTTGGGCTAGGCTTGCTTATATTACGTTATTGATGTATATGAAGGACCCACGTAGACGTAGGGGCCATCTCGTCAGGAATATTGTCAAATATTACCGCCGAGATGAAAGGTTGGATTAGGTTAGGTTATATTACGTTATTGATGTATATAAAGGTCCCACGGAGGCGTAGAGGCCAACTCGCCAGGTGTGTGGTCAAATATTACCGCCGAGATGATAGGTTGGCATAGGTTTGGTTATATTTCGTTATTGATGTATATGATGGTCCCACGGAGACGTAGAGGCCAACATGCCAGGAATGTTGTCAAATATTACAGCCGCGATGATAGATTGGGTTAGTTTAGGTTATATTACGTTTTGATGTATATAAAGGTCCCACGGAGGCGTAGAGTCCAACTCGCCAGGAATGTTGTCAAATATTACCGCCGAGATGTTAGGTTGGGTTAGGTTAGGATATATTACGTTATTGATGCATATAAAGGTCCAACGCAGACGTAGAGGCCAACTCGCCAGGAATGTTGTCAAATATTACCGCCGAGATGATAGGTTGGGTTAGTTTGGGTTATATTACGTTATTGAGGTTTATGAAGGACCCACGTAGACGTAGGGGCCAACTCGCCAGGAATATTGTCAAATATTACCGCCGAGATGATAGGTTGGGTTAGGTTAGGTCATGTTACGTTATTGATGTATATAAAGGTCCCACGGAAACGTAGAGTCCTAGTCGCCTGGAATGTTGTCAAATATTACCGCCGAGATGTTAGGTTGGTTTAGGTTAGGTTATATTACGTTCTTGATGCATATAAAGGTCCCACGCAGACGTAGATGCCAACCCGCCAGGAATGTTGCCAAATATTACCGCCGAGATGATAGGTTGGGTTAGGTTAGGTTATATTACGTTATTGAGGTTTATGAAGGACCCACGTAGACGTAGGGGCCAACTCGCCAGGTATATTGTCAAATATTACCGCCGAGAAGATAGGTTGGGTTAGGTTAAGTTATATTTCGTTATTGATGTATATAAAGGTCCCAAGGAAACGTAGAGGCCAACAAGCCAGGAATGTTGCCAAATATTACCGCCGAGATGCTAGGTTGGGTTAGGTTAGGTTATATTACGTTATTGAGGTTTATGAAGGACCCACGTAGACGTAGGGGCCAACTCGCCTGGAATGTTGTCAAATATTACCGCCGAGATGTTAGGTTGGGTTAGGTTAGGTTATATTACGTTCTTGATGCATATAAAGGTCCCACGCAGACGTAGAGGCCAACACGCCAGGAATGTTGTCAAATATTACCGCCGAGATGATAGGTTGGGTTAGGTTAGGTTATATTACGTTATTGAGGTTTATGAAGGACCCACGTTGACGTAGGGGCCAACTCGCCAGGTATATTGTCAAATATTACCGCCGAGATGATAGGTAGGGTTAGGTTAAGTTATATTACGTTATTGATGTATATAAAGGTCCCAAGGAAACGTAGAGGCCAACAAGCCAGGAATGTTGCCAAATATTACCGCGGAGATGCTAGGTTGGGTTAGGTTAGGTTATATTACGTTATTGAGGTTTATGAAGGACCCACGCATACGTAGGGGCCTACTCGCCCGGAATGTTGTCAAATATTACCGCCGAGATGTTAGGTTGGGTTAGGTTAGGTTATATTACGTTCTTGATGCATATAAAGGTCCCACGCAGACGTAGAGGCCAACCCGCCAGGAATGTTGTCAAATATTACCGCCGAGATGATAGGTTGGGTTAGGTTAGGTTATATTACGTTATTGATGTATATAAAGGTCCCACGGAAACGTAGAGGCCAACATGCCAGGAATGTTGTCAAATATTACAGCCGCGATGTTAGATTGGGTTAGGTTAGGTTATATTACATTATTGATGTATATAAAGTCCCACGGAGACGTAGAGGCCAACATGCCAGGAATGCTGTCAAATAGTACAGCCGGGATGTTAGATTGGGTTAGGTAAGGTTATATTACCTTATTGATGTATATAAAGGTCCCACGGAGACGTAGAGGCTAACACGCCAGGAATGTTGTCAAATATTACCGCCGAGATGTTAGGTTGCGTTAGGTTGGGTTATATTATGTTCTTGATGTATATAAAGGTCCCACGCAGACGTAGAGGCCAACCCGCCAGGAATGTTGCCAAATATTACCGCCGAGATGATAGGTTGGGCTAGGTTAGGTTATATTACGTTATTGATGTATATAAAGGTCCCACGGAAACGTAGAGGCCAACTCGCCAGGAATGTTGTCAAATATTACCGCCAAGATGTTAGGTTGGGTTAGGTTAGGTTATATTACGTTCTTGATGCATATAAAGGTCCAACGCAGAAGTAGAGGCCAACTCGCCAGGAATGTTGTCAAATATTACCGCCGAGATGATAGGTTGGGTTAGGTTAGGTTATATTACGTTATTGAGGTTTATGAAGGACCCACGTAGACGTAGGGGCCAACTCGCCAGATATATTGTCAAATATTACCGCCGAGATGATAGGTTGGGTTAGGTTTGGTTATATTTCGTTATTGATGTATATGAAGGTCCTACGGAGACGTAGAGGCCAACATGCCAGGAATGTTGTCAAATATTACCGCCGAGATGTTAGGTTGGGTTAGGTTAGGATATATTACGTTATTGATGCATATAAAGGTCCAACGCAGACGTAGAGGCCAATTCGCCAAGAATGTTGTCAAATATTACCGCCGAGATGACAGGTTGGGTTAGTTTGGGTTATATTACGTTATTGAGGTTTATGAAGGACCCACGTAGACGTAGGGGCCAACTCGCCAGGAATATTGTCAAATATTACCGCCGAGATGATAGGTTGGGTTAGGTTAGGTCATGTTACGTTATTGATGTATATAAAGGTCCCACGGAAACGTAGAGGCCAACAAGCCAGGAATGTTGCCAAATATTACCGCCGAGATGCTAGGTTGGGTTAGGTTAGGTTATATTACGTTATTGAGGTTTATGAAGGACCCACGTAGACGTAGGGGCCAACTCGCCTGGAATGTTGTCAAATATTACCGCCGAGATGTTAGGTTGGGTTAGGTTAGGTTATATTACGTTCTTGATGCATATAAAGGTCCCACGCAGACGTAGAGGCCAACCCGCCAGGAATGTTGTCAAATATTACCGCCGAGATGATAGGTTGGGTTAGGTTAGGTCATGTTACGTTATTGATGTATATAAAGGTCCCACGGAAACGTAGAGGCCAACAAGCCAGGAATGTTGCCAAATATTACCGCCGAGATGATAGGTTGGGTTAGGTTAAGTTATATTACGTTATTGATGTATATAAAGGTCCCAAGGAAACGTAGAGGCCAACAAGCCAGGAATGTTGCCAAATATTACCGCCGAGATGCTAGGTTGGGTTAGGTTAGGTTATATTACGTTATTGAGGTTTATGAAGGACCCACGAAGACGTAGGGGCCAACTCGCCTGGAATGTTGTCAAATATTACCGCCGAGATGTTAGGTTGGGTTAGGTTAGGTTATATTACGTTCTTGATGCATATAAAGGTCCCACGCAGACGTAGAGGCCAACCCGCCAGGAATGTTGTCAAATATTACCGCCAAGATGATAGGTTGGGTTAGGTTAGGTTATATTACGTTATTGATGTATATAAAGGTCCCACGGAAACGTAGAGGCCAACATGCCAGGAATGTTGTCAAATATTACAGCCGCGATGTTAGATTGGGTTAGGTTAGGTTATATTACATTATTGATGTATATAAAGTCCCACGGAGACGTAGAGGCCAACATGCCAGGAATGCTGTCAAATAGTACAGCCGGGATGTTAGATTGGGTTAGGTAAGGTTATATTACCTTATTGATGTATATAAAGGTCCCACGGATACGTAGAGGCTAACACGCCAGGAATGTTGTCAAATATTACCCCCGAGATGTTAGGTTGCGTTAGGTTGGGTTATATTATGTTCTTGATGTATATAAAGGTCCCACGCAGACGTAGAGGCCAACCCGCCAGGAATGTTGCCAAATATTACCGCCGAGATGATAGGTTGGGCTAGGTTAGGTTATATTACGTTATTGATGTATATAAAGGTCCCACGGAAACGTAGAGGCCAACTCGCCAGGAATGTTGTCAAATATTACCGCCGAGATGTTAGGTTGGGTTAGGTTAGGTTATATTACGTTCTTGATGCATATAAAGGTCCAACGCAGAAGTAGAGGCCAACTCGCCAGGAATGTTGTCAAATATTACCGCCGAGATGATAGGTTGGTTTCGGTTAGGTTGTATTACGTCATAGACGTATACAGTGTTCCCGCGGAGAAGTAGGGCCCGACAATCAAGGACTGCGTTTAAATGGTACCCCGAGTGGTTAGGTTGGGTTAGGTTACGTTATATTACGTTATTGATGTACATGAGGGTCCCAAGGAGACGTAGAGGCCAACAAGCCATGAATGTTGCCAAATATTACCGCCGAGATGTTAGGTTGGGTTAGGTTAGGTTATATTACGTTCTTGATGTATATAAAGGTTCCACGCAGACGTAGAAGCCAACCCGCCAGGAATGTTGTCAAATATTACCGCCTAGATGATCGGTTGGGCTAGGCTTGCTTATATTACGTTATTGATGTATATGAAGGACCCACGTAGACGTAGGGGCCATCTCGTCAGGAATATTGTCAAATATTACCGCCGAGATGATAGGTTGGATTAGGTTAGGTTATATTACATTATTGATGTATATAAAGGTCTCACGGAGGCGTAGAAGCCAACTCGCCAGGTGTGTGGTCAAATATTACCGCCGAGATGATAGGTTGGGATAGGTTTGGTTATATTTCGTTATTGATGTATATGATGGTCCCACGGAGACGTAGAGGCCAACATGCCAGGAATGTTGTCAAATATCACAGCCGCGATGATAGATTGGGTTAGGTTAGGTTATATTACGTTTTGATGTATATAAAGGTCCCACGGAGGCGTAGAGGCCAACATGCCAGGAATGCTGTCAAATAGTACAGCCGGGATGTTAGATTGGGTTAGGTAAGGTTATATTACCTTATTGATGTATATAAAGGTCCCACGGAGACGTAGATGCTAACAAGCCAGGAATGTTGTCAAATATTACCGCCGAGATGTTAGGTTGGGATAGGTTTGGTTATATTTCGTTATTGATGTATATGAAGGTCCCACGGAGACGTAGATGCCTACTCGCCAGGAATGTGGTCAAATATTAGTGCCGAGATGTTAGGTTGATTTAGGTTAGGTTGTATTACGTCATAGACGTATACAGTGTTCCCACGGAGAAGTAGGGCCCGACAATCAAGGAATGCGTTTAAATGGTACCCCGAGAGGTTAGGTTGGGTTAGGTTACGTTATATTACGTTATTGATGTACATGAGGGTCCCAAGGAGACGTAGAGGCCAACAAGCCATGAATGTTGCCAAATATTACCGCCGAGATGTTAGGTTGGGTTAGGTTAGGTTATATTACGTTCTTTATGTATATAAAGGTTCCACGCAGACGTAGAAGCCAACCCGCCAGGAATGTTGTCAAATATTACCGCCTAGATGATCGTTTGGGCTAGGCTTGCTTATATTACGTTATTGATGTATATGAAGGACCCACGTAGACGTAGGGGCCATCTCGTCAGGAATATTGTCAAATATTACCGCCGAGATGATAGGTTGGATTAGGTTAGGTTATATTACGTTATTAATGTATATAAAGATCCCAAGGAAACGTAGAGGCCAACAAGCCAGGAATGTTGCCAAATATTACCGCCGAGATGCTAGGTTGGGTTAGGTTAGGTTATATTACGTTATTGAGGTTTATGAAGGACCCACGTAGACGTAGGGGCCAACTCGCCTGGAATGTTGTCAAATATTACCGCCGAGATGTTAGGTTGGGTTAGGTTAGGTTATATTACGTTCTTGATGCATATAAAGGTCCCACGCAGACGTAGAGGCCAACCCGCCAGGAATGTTGTCAAATATTACCGCCGAGATGATAGGTTGGGTTAGGTTAGGTTATATTACGTTATTGAGGTTTATGAAGGACCCACGTAGACGTAGGGGCCAACTCGCCAGGTATATTGTCAAATATTACCGCCGAGATGATAGGTTGGGTTAGGTTAAGTTATATTACGTTATTGATGTATATAAAGGTCCCAAGGAAACGTAGAGGCCAACAAGCCAGGAATGTTGCCAAATATTACCGCCGAGATGCTAGGTTGGGTTAGGTTAGGTTATATTACGTTATTGAGGTTTATGAAGGACCCACGAAGACGTAGGGGCCAACTCGCCTGGAATGTTGTCAAATATTACCGCCGAGATGTTAGGTTGGGTTAGGTTAGGTTATATTACGTTCTTGATGCATATAAAGGTCCCACGCAGACGTAGAGGCCAACCCGCCAGGAATGTTGTCAAATATTACCGCCGAGATGATAGGTTGGGTTAGGTTAGGTTATATTACGTTATTGATGTATATAAAGGTCCCACGGAAACGTAGAGGCCAACATGCCAGGAATGTTGTCAAATATTACAGCCGCGATGTTAGATTGGGTTAGGTTAGGTTATATTACATTATTGATGTATATAAAGTCCCACGGAGACGTAGAGGCCAACATGCCAGGAATGCTGTCAAATAGTACAGCCGGGATGTTAGATTGGGTTAGGTAAGGTTATATTACCTTATTGATGTATATAAATGTCCCACGGATACGTAGAGGCTAACACGCCAGGAATGTTGTCAAATATTACCCCCGAGATGTTAGGTTGCGTTAGGTTGGGTTATATTATGTTCTTGATGTATATAAAGGTCCCACGCAGACGTAGAGGCCAACCCGCCAGGAATGTTGCCAAATATTACCGCCGAGATGATAGGTTGGGCTAGGTTAGGTTATATTACGTTATTGATGTATATAAAGGTCCCACGGAAACGTAGAGGCCAACTCGCCAGGAATGTTGTCAAATATTACCGCCGAGATGTTAGGTTGGGTTAGGTTAGGTTATATTACGTTCTTGATGCATATAAAGGTCCAACGCAGAAGTAGAGGCCAACTCGCCAGGAATGTTGTCAAATATTACCGCCGAGATGATAGGTTGGTTTAGGTTAGGTTGTATTACGTCATAGACGTATACAGTGTTCCCGCGGAGAAGTAGGGCCCGACAATCAAGGACTGCGTTTAAATGGTACCCCGAGTGGTTAGGTTGGGTTAGGTTACGTTATATTACGTTATTGATGTACATGAGGGTCCCAAGGAGACGTAGAGGCCAACAAGCCATGAATGTTGCCAAATATTACCGCCGAGATGTTAGGTTGGGTTAGGTTAGGTTATATTACGTTCTTGATGTATATAAAGGTTCCACGCAGACGTAGAAGCCAACCCGCCAGGAATGTTGTCAAATATTACCGCCTAGATGATCGGTTGGGCTAGGCTTGCTTATATTACGTTATTGATGTATATGAAGGACCCACGTAGACGTAGGGGCCATCTCGTCAGGAATATTGTCAAATATTACCGCCGAGATGATAGGTTGGATTAGGTTAGGTTATATTACATTATTGATGTATATAAAGGTCCCACGGAGGCGTAGAAGCCAACTCGCCAGGTGTGTGGTCAAATATTACCGCCGAGATGATAGGTTGGGATAGGTTTGGTTATATTTCGTTATTGATGTATATGATGGTCCCACGGAGACGTAGAGGCCAACATGCCAGGAATGTTGTCAAATATCACAGCCGCGATGATAGATTGGGTTAGGTTAGGTTATATTACGTTTTGATGTATATAAAGGTCCCACGGAGGCGTAGAGGCCAACATGCCAGGAATGCTGTCAAATAGTACAGCCGGGATGTTAGATTGGGTTAGGTAAGGTTATATTACCTTATTGATGTATATAAAGGTCCCACGGAGACGTAGAGGCTAACAAGCCAGGAATGTTGTCAAATATTACCGCCGAGATGTTAGGTTGGGATAGGTTTGGTTATATTTCGTTATTGATGTATATGAAGGTCCCACGGAGACGTAGATGCCTACTCGCCAGGAATGTGGTCAGATATTAGTGCCGAGATGTTAGGTTGGTTTAGGTTAGGTTGTATTACGTCATAGACGTATACAGTGTTCCCACGGAGAAGTAGGGCCCGACAATCAAGGAATGCGTTTAAATGGTACCCCGAGAGGTTAGGTTGGGTTAGGTTACGTTATATTACGTTATTGATGTACATGAGGGTCCCAAGGAGACGTAGAGGCCAACAAGCCATGAATGTTGCCAAATATTACCGCCGAGATGTTAGGTTGGGTTAGGTTAGGTTATATTACGTTCTTTATGTATATAAAGGTTCCACGCAGACGTAGAAGCCAACCCGCCAGGAATGTTGTCAAATATTACCGCCTAGATGATCGTTTGGGCTAGGCTTGCTTATATTACGTTATTGATGTATATGAAGGACCCACGTAGACGTAGGGGCCATCTCGTCAGGAATATTGTCAAATATTACCGCCGAGATGATAGGTTGGATTAGGTTAGGTTATATTACGTTATTAATGTATATAAAGGACCCACGGAAACGTAGAGGCCAACATGCCAGGAATGTTGTAAAATATTACAGCCGCGATGTTAGATTGGGTTAGGTTAGGTTATATTACATTATTGATGTATATAAAGTCCCACGGAGACGTAGAGGCCAACATGCCAGGAATGCTGTCAAATATTACAGCCGGGATGTTAGATTGGGTTAGGTAAGGTTATATTACCTTATTGATGTATATAAAGGTCCCACGGAGACGTAGAGGCTAACACGCCAGGAATGTTGTCAAATATTACCGCCGAGATGTTAGGTTGCGTTAGGTTGGGTTATATTATGTTCTTGATGTATATAAAGGTCCCACGCAGACGTAGAGGCCAACCCGCCAGGAATGTTGCCAAATATTACCGCCGAGATGATAGGTTGGGCTAGGTTAGGTTATATTACGTTATTGATGTATATAAAGGTCCCACGGAAACGTAGAGGCCAACTCGCCAGGAATGTTGTCAAATATTACCGCCAAGATGTTAGGTTGGGTTAGGTTAGGTTATATTACGTTCTTGATGCATATAAAGGTCCAACGCAGAAGTAGAGGCCAACTCGCCAGGAATGTTGTCAAATATTACCGCCGAGATGATAGGTTGGGTTAGGTTAGGTTATATTACGTTATTGAGGTTTATGAAGGACCCACGTAGACGTAGGGGCCAACTCGCCAGATATATTGTCAAATATTACCGCCGAGATGATAGGTTGGGTTAGGTTTGGTTATATTTCGTTATTGATGTATATGAAGGTCCTACGGAGACGTAGAGGCCAACATGCCAGGAATGTTGTCAAATATTACAGCCGCGATGTTAGATTGGGTTAGGTTAGGTTATATTACATTATTGATGTATATAAAGTCCCACGGAGACGTAGAGGCCAACATGCCAGGAATGCTGTCAAATAGTACAGCCGGGATGTTAGATTGGGTTAGGTAAGGTTATATTACCTTATTGATGTATATAAAGGTCCCACGGATACGTAGAGGCTAACACGCCAGGAATGTTGTCAAATATTACCCCCGAGATGTTAGGTTGCGTTAGGTTGGGTTATATTATGTTCTTGATGTATATAAAGGTCCCACGCAGACGTAGAGGCCAACCCGCCAGGAATGTTGCCAAATATTACCGCCGAGATGATAGGTTGGGCTAGGTTAGGTTATATTACGTTATTGATGTATATAAAGGTCCCACGGAAACGTAGAGGCCAACTCGCCAGGAATGTTGTCAAATATTACCGCCGAGATGTTAGGTTGGGTTAGGTTAGGTTATATTACGTCCTTGATGCATATAAAGGTCCAACGCAGAAGTAGAGGCCAACTCGCCAGGAATGTTGTCAAATATTACCGCCGAGATGATAGGTTGGTTTAGGTTAGGTTGTATTACGTCATAGACGTATACAGTGTTCCCGCGGAGAAGTAGGGCCCGACAATCAAGGACTGCGTTTAAATGGTACCCCGAGTGGTTAGGTTGGGTTAGGTTACGTTATATTACGTTATTGATGTACATGAGGGTCCCAAGGAGACGTAGAGGCCAACAAGCCATGAATGTTGCCAAATATTACCGCCGAGATGTTAGGTTGGGTTAGGTTAGGTTATATTACGTTCTTGATGTATATAAAGGTTCCACGCAGACGTAGAAGCCAACCCGCCAGGAATGTTGTCAAATATTACCGCCTAGATGATCGGTTGGGCTAGGCTTGCTTATATTACGTTATTGATGTATATGAAGGACCCACGTAGACGTAGGGGCCATCTCGTCAGGAATATTGTCAAATATTACCGCCGAGATGATAGGTTGGATTAGGTTAGGTTATATTACATTATTGATGTATATAAAGGTCCCACGGAGGCGTAGAAGCCAACTCGCCAGGTGTGTGGTCAAATATTACCGCCGAGATGATAGGTTGGGATAGGTTTGGTTATATTTCGTTATTGATGTATATGATGGTCCCACGGAGACGTAGAGGCCAACATGCCAGGAATGTTGTCAAATATCACAGCCGCGATGATAGATTGGGTTAGGTTAGGTTATATTACGTTTTGATGTATATAAAGGTCCCACGGAGGCGTAGAGGCCAACATGCCAGGAATGCTGTCAAATAGTACAGCCGGGATGTTAGATTGGGTTAGGTAAGGTTATATTACCTTATTGATGTATATAAAGGTCCCACGGAGACGTAGAGGCTAACAAGCCAGGAATGTTGTCAAATATTACCGCCGAGATGTTAGGTTGGGATAGGTTTGGTTATATTTCGTTATTGATGTATATGAAGGTCCCACGGAGACGTAGATGCCTACTCGCCAGGAATGTGGTCAAATATTAGTGCCGAGATGTTAGGTTGGTTTAGGTTAGGTTGTATTACGTCATAGACGTATACAGTGTTCCCACGGAGAAGTAGGGCCCGACAATCAAGGAATGCGTTTAAATGGTACCCCGAGAGGTTAGGTTGGGTTAGGTTACGTTATATTACGTTATTGATGTACATGAGGGTCCCAAGGAGACGTAGAGGCCAACAAGCCATGAATGTTGCCAAATATTACCGCCGAGATGTTAGGTTGGGTTAGGTTAGGTTATATTACGTTCTTTATGTATATAAAGGTTCCACGCAGACGTAGAAGCCAACCCGCCAGGAATGTTGTCAAATATTACCGCCTAGATGATCGTTTGGGCTAGGCTTGCTTATATTACGTTATTGATGTATATGAAGGACCCACGTAGACGTAGGGGCCATCTCGTCAGGAATATTGTCAAATATTACCGCCGAGATGATAGGTTGGATTAGGTTAGGTTATATTACGTTATTAATGTATATAAAGGACCCACGGAAACGTAGAGGCCAACATGCCAGGAATGTTGTAAAATATTACAGCCGCGATGTTAGATTGGGTTAGGTTAGGTTATATTACATTATTGATGTATATAAAGTCCCACGGAGACGTAGAGGCCAACATGCCAGGAATGCTGTCAAATATTACAGCCGGGATGTTAGATTGGGTTAGGTAAGGTTATATTACCTTATTGATGTATATAATGGTCCCACGGAGACGTAGAGGCCAACACGCCAGGAATGTTGTCAAATATTACCGCCGAGATGTTAGGTTGCGTTAGGTTGGGTTATATTACGTTCCTGATGTATATAAAGGTCCCACGCAGACGTAGGGGCCAACTCGCCAGGAATGTTGTCAAATATTACCGCCGAGATGATAGGTTGGGTTAGTTTGGGTTATATTACGTTATTGAGGTTTATGAAGGACCCACGTAGACGTAGGGGCCAACTCGCCAGGAATATTGTCAAATATTACCGCCGAGATGATAGGTTGGGTTAGGTTAGGTCATGTTACGTTATTGATGTATGTAAAGGTCCCATGGAAACGTAGAGTCCTAGTCGCCTGGAATGTTGTCAAATATTACCGCCGAGATGTTAGGTTGGTTTAGGTTAGGTTATATTACGTTCTTGATGCATATAAAGGTCCCACGCAGACGTAGATGCCAACCCGCCAGGAATGTTGCCAAATATTACCGCCGAGATGATAGGTTGGGTTAGGTTAGGTTATATTACGTTATTGAGGTTTATGAAGGACCCACGTAGACGTAGGGGCCAACTCGCCAGGTATATTGTCAAATATTACCGCCGAGATGATAGGTTGGGTTAGGTTAAGTTATATTACGTTATTGATGTATATAAAGGTCCCAAGGAAACGTAGAGGCCAACAAGCCAGGAATGTTGCCAAATATTACCGCCGAGATGCTAGGTTGGGTTAGGTTAGGTTATATTACGTTATTGAGGTTTATGAAGGACCCACGTAGACGTAGGGGCCAACTCGCCTGGAATGTTGTCAAATATTACCGCCGAGATGTTAGGTTGGGTTAGGTTAGGTTATATTACGTTCTTGATGCATATAAAGGTCCCACGCAGACGTAGAGGCCAACCCGCCAGGAATGTTGTCAAATATTACCGCCGAGATGATAGGTTGGGCTAGGTTAGGTTATATTACGTTATTGATGTATATGATGGTCCCACGGAGACGTAGAGGCCAACATGCCAGGAGTGTTGCCAAATATTACCGCCGAGATGATAGGTTGGGTTAGGTTAGGTTATAATACGTTATTAATGCATATAAAGGTCCCACGCCGACGTAGAGGCCAACCCGCCAGGAATGTTGTCAAATATTACCGCCGAGATGATAGGTTGGGTTAGGTTAGGTTATATTACGTTATTGATGTATATAAAGGTCCCACGGAGACGTAGATGCCAACTCGCCAGGAATGTTGTCAAATAATAGCGACGAGAGGTTAGGTTGGGTCAGGTTAGGTTATATTACGTTATTGATGTATATGAAGATCCCACGGAGACGTAGAGGCCAACTCGCCAGGTATGTGGTCAAATATTACCGCCGAGATGATAGGTTGGGTTAGGTTTGGTTATATTTCGTTATTGATGTATATGAAGGTCCCACGGAGACGTAGAGGCCAACTCGCCTGGAATGTTATCAAATATTACCGCCGAGATGTTAGGTTGGGTTAGGTTAGGTTATATTACGTTCTTGATGCATATAAAGTTCCCACGCAGACGTAGAGGCCAACCCGCCAGGAATGTTGTCAAATATTGCCGCCGAGATGATAGGTTGGGTTAGGTTAGGTTAGATTACGTTATTGATGTATATAAAGGTCCCACGGAAACGTAGAGGCCAACATGCCAGGAATGTTGTCAAATATTACAGCCGCGATGTTAGATTGGGTTAGGTTAGGTTATATTACGTTATTGATGTATATAAAGTCCCACGGAGACGTAGAGGCCAACATGCCAGGAATGCTGTCAAATATTACAGCCGGGATGTTAGATTGGGTTAGGTAAGGTTATATTACCTTATTGATGTATATAAAGGTCCCACGGAGACGAAGATGCCAACTCCCCAGGAATGTTGTCAAATAATAGAGCCGAGAGGTTAGGTTGGGTCAGGTTAGGTTATATTACGTTATTAATGCATATAAAGGTCCCACGCCGACGTAGAGGCCAACCCGCCAGGAATGTTGTCAAATATTACCGCCGAGATGATAGGTTGGGTTAGGTTAGGTTATATTACGTTATTGATGTATATAAAGGTCCCACGGAGACGTAGATGCCAACTCGCCAGGAATGTTGTCAAATAATAGCGCCGCGATGTTAGATTGGGTTAGGTTAGGTAATATTACGTTATTGATGTATATAAAGGTCCCACGGAGACGTAGAGGCCAACCCGCCAGGAATGTTGTCAAATATTACCGCCGAGATGATAGGTTGGGTTAGGTTAGGTTATATTACGTTATTAATGTATATAAAGGTCCCAGGGAGACGTAGATGCCAACTCGCCAGGAATGTTGTCAAATAATAGCGACGAGAGGTTAGGTTGGGTCAGGTTAGGTTATATTACGTTATTGATGTATATGAAGATCCCACGGAGACGTAGAGGCCAACTCGCCAGGTATGTGGTCAAATATTACCGCCGAGATGATAGGTTGGGTTAGGTTTGGTTATATTTCGTTATTGATGTATATGAAGGTCCTACGGAGACGTAGAGGCCAACATGCCAGGAATGTTGCCAAATATTACCGCCGAGATGATAGGTTGGGTTAGGTTAGGTTATATTACGTTATTGAGGTTTACGAAGGACCCACGTAGACGTAGGGGCCAACTCGCCTGGAATGTTGTCAAATATTACCGCCGAGATGTTAGGTTGGGTTAGGTTAGGTTATATTACGTTCTTGATGCATATAAAGTTCCCACGCAGACGTAGAGGCCAACCCGCCAGGAATGTTGTCAAATATTGCCGCCGAGATGATAGGTTGGGTTAGGTTAGGTTATATTACGTTATTGATGTATATAAAGGTCCCACGGAAACGTAGAGGCCAACATGCCAGGAATGTTGTCAAATATTACAGCCGCGATGTTAGATTGGGTTAGGTTAGGTTATATTACGTTATTGATGTATATAAAGTCCCACGGAGACGTAGAGGCCAACATGCCAGGAATGCTGTCAAATATTACAGTCGGGATGTTAGATTGGGTTAGGTAAGGTTATATTACCTTATTGATGTATATAAAGGTCCCACGGAGACGTAGATGCCAACTCCCCAGGAATGTTGTCAAATAATAGCGCCGAGAGGTTAGGTTGGGTCAGGTTAGGTTATATTACGTTATTAATGCATATAAAGGTCCCACGCCGACGTAGAGGCCAACCCGCCAGGAATGTTGTCAAATATTACCGCCGAGATGATAGGTTGGGTTAGGTTAGGTTATATTACGTTATTGATGTATATAAAGGTCCCACGGAGACGTAGATGCCAACTCGCCAGGAATGTTGTCAAATAATAGCGCCGCGATGTTAGATTGGGTTAGGTTAGGTAATATTACGTTATTGATGTATATAAAGGTCCCACGGAGACGTAGAGGCCAACTCGCCTGGAATGTTATCAAATATTACCGCCGAGATGTTAGGTTGGGTTAGGTTAGGTTATATTACGTTCTTGATGCATATAAAGGTCCCACGCAGACGTAGACGCCAACAAGCCAGGAGTGTTGCCAAATATTACCGCCGAGATGATAGGTTGGGTTAGGTGAGGTTATAATACCTTATTAATGCATATAAAGGTCCCACGCCGACGTAGAGGCCAACCCGCCAGGAATGTTGTCAAATATTACCGCCGAGATGATAGGTTGGGCTAGGTTAGGTTATATTACGTTATTGATGTATATGATGGTCCCACGGAGACGTAGAGGCCAACATGCCAGGAGTGTTGCCATATATTACCGCCGAGATGATAGGTTGGGTTAGGTTAGGTTATAATACGTTATTAATGCATATAAAGATCCCACGCCGACGTAGAGGCCAACCCGCCAGGAATGTTGTCAAATATTACCGCCGAGATGATAGGTTGGGTTAGGTTAGGTTATATTACGTTATTGATGTATATAAAGGTCCCACGGAGACGTAGATGCCAACTCGCCAGGAATGTTGTCAAATAATAGCGACGAGAGGTTAGGTTGGGTCAGGTTAGGTTATATTACGTTATTGATGTATATAAAGGTCCCACGGAGACGTAGAGGCCAACTCGCCTGGAATGTTATCAAATATTACCGCCGAGATGTTAGGTTGGGTTAGGTTAGGTTATATTACGTTATTGATGTATATAAAGGTCCCACGGAGACGTAGAGGCCAACCCGCCAGGAATGTTGTCAAATATTACCGCCGAGATGATAGGTTGGGCTAGGTTAGGTTATATTACGTTATTGATGTATATAAAGGTCCCACGGAGACGTAGATGCCTACTCGCCAGGAATGTGGTCAAATATTAGTGCCGAGATGTTAGGTTGGTTTAGGTTAGGTTGTATTACGTCATAGACGTATACAGTGTTCCCACGGAGAAGTAGGGCCCGACAATCAAGGAATGTGGTTAAATGGTACCCCGAGAGGTTAGGTTGGGTTAGGTTACGTTATATTACGTTATTGATGTACATGAGGGTCCCAAGGAGACGTAGAGGCCAACAAGCCATGAATGTTGCCAAATATTACCGCCGAGATGTTAGGTTGGGTTAGGTTAGGTTATATTACGTTCTTGATGTATATAAAGGACCCACGCAGACGTAGATGCCAACTCGCCAGGAATGTTGTCAAATAATAGCGCCGAGAGGTTAGGTTGGGTCAGGTTAGGTTATATTACGTTATTGATGTATATGAAGATCCCACGGAGACGTAGAGGCCAACTCGCCAGGTATGTGGTCAAATGTTACCGCCGAGATGATAGGTTGGGTTAGGTTTGGTTATATTTCGTTATTGATGTATATGAAGGTCCTACGGAGACGTAGAGGCCAACATGCCAGGAATGTTGTCAAATATTACAGCCGCGATGTTAGATTGGGTTAGGTTAGGTAATATTACGTTATTGATGTATATAAAGGTCCCACGGAGACGTAGAGGCCAACTCGCCTGGAATGTTATCAAATATTACCGCCGAGATGTTAGGTTGGGTTAGGTTAGGTTATATTACGTTCTTGATGCATATAAAGGTCCCACGGAGACGTAGAGGCCAACCCGCCAGGAATGTTGTCAAATATTACCGCCGAGATGATAGGTTGGGCTAGGTTAGGTTATATTACGTTATTGATGTATATGATGGTCCCACGGAGACGTAGAGGCCAACATGCCAGGAGTGTTGCCATATATTACCGCCGAGATGATAGGTTGGGTTAGGTTAGGTTATAATACGTTATTAATGCATATAAAGATCCCACGCCGACGTAGAGGCCAACCCGCCAGGAATGTTGTCAAATATTACCGCCGAGATGATAGGTTGGGTTAGGTTAGGTTATATTACGTTATTGATGTATATAAAGGTCCCACGGAGACGTAGATGCCAACTCGCCAGGAATGTTGTCAAATAATAGCGACGAGAGGTTAGGTTGGGTCAGGTTAGGTTATATTACGTTATTGATGTATATAAAGGTCCCACGGAGACGTAGAGGCCAACTCGCCTGGAATGTTATCAAATATTACCGCCGAGATGTTAGGTTGGGTTAGGTTAGGTTATATTACGTTATTGATGTATATAAAGGTCCCACGGAGACGTAGAGGCCAACCCGCCAGGAATGTTGTCAAATATTACCGCCGAGATGATAGGTTGGGCTAGGTTAGGTTATATTACGTTATTGATGTATATAAAGGTCCCACGGAGACGTAGATGCCTACTCGCCAGGAATGTGGTCAAATATTAGTGCCGAGATGTTAGGTTGGTTTAGGTTAGGTTGTATTACGTCATAGACGTATACAGTGTTCCCACGGAGAAGTAGGGCCCGACAATCAAGGAATGTGGTTAAATGGTACCCCGAGAGGTTAGGTTGGGTTAGGTTACGTTATATTACGTTATTGATGTACATGAGGGTCCCAAGGAGACGTAGAGGCCAACAAGCCATGAATGTTGCCAAATATTACCGCCGAGATGTTAGGTTGGGTTAGGTTAGGTTATATTACGTTCTTGATGTATATAAAGGACCCACGCAGACGTAGATGCCAACTCGCCAGGAATGTTGTCAAATAATAGCGCCGAGAGGTTAGGTTGGGTCAGGTTAGGTTATATTACGTTATTGATGTATATGAAGATCCCACGGAGACGTAGAGGCCAACTCGCCAGGTATGTGGTCAAATGTTACCGCCGAGATGATAGGTTGGGTTAGGTTTGGTTATATTTCGTTATTGATGTATATGAAGGTCCTACGGAGACGTAGAGGCCAACATGCCAGGAATGTTGTCAAATATTACAGCCGCGATGTTAGATTGGGTTAGGTTAGGTAATATTACGTTATTGATGTATATAAAGGTCCCACGGAGACGTAGAGGCCAACTCGCCTGGAATGTTATCAAATATTACCGCCGAGATGTTAGGTTGGGTTAGGTTAGGTTATATTACGTTCTTGATGCATATAAAGGTCCCACGCAGACGTAGAGGCCAACCCGCCAGGAATGTTGTGAAATATTACCGCCGAGATGATAGGTTGGGTTAGGTTAGGTTATATTACGTTATTAATGTATATAAAGGTCCCAGGGAGACGTAGATGCCAACTCGCCAGGATTGTTGTCAAATAATAGCGACGAGAGGTTAGGTTGGGTCAGGTTAGGTTATATTACGTTATTGATGTATATAAAGGTCCCACGGAAACGTAGAGGCCAACTCGCCAGGAATGTTGTCAAATATTACCGCCGAGATGTTAGGTTGGGTTAGGTTAGGTTATATTACGTTATTGATGTATATAAAGGTCCCACGGAGACGTAGAAGCCAACTCGCCTGGAATGTTATCAAATATTACCGCCGAGATGTTAGGTTGGGTTAGGTTAGGTTATATTACGTTCATGATGCATATAAAGGTCCCACGCAGACGTAGACGCCAACAAGCCAGGAGTGTTGCCAAATATTACCGCCGAGATGATAGGTTGGGTTAGGTGAGGTTATAATACCTTATTAATGCATATAAAGGTCCCACGCCGACGTAGAGGCCAACCCGCCAGGAATGTTGTCAAATATTACCGCCGAGATGATAGGTTGGGTTAGGTTAGGTTATATTACGTTATTGATGTATATAAAGGTCCCACGGAGACGTAGAGGCCAACCCGCCAGGAATGTTGTCAAATATTACCGCCGAGATGATAGGTTGGGCTAGGTTAGGTTATATTACGTTATTGATGTATATGATGGTCCCACGGAGACGTAGAGGCCAACATGCCAGGAGTGTTGCCATATATTACCGCCGAGATGATAGGTTGGGTTAGGTTAGGTTATAATACGTTATTAATGCATATAAAGATCCCACGCCGACGTAGAGGCCAACCCGCCAGGAATGTTGTCAAATATTACCGCCGAGATGATAGGTTGGGTTAGGTTAGGTTATATTACGTTATTGATGTATATAAAGGTCCCACGGAGACGTAGATGCCAACTCGCCAGGAATGTTGTCAAATAATAGCGACGAGAGGTTAGGTTGGGTCAGGTTAGGTTATATTACGTTATTGATGTATATAAAGGTCCCACGGAGACGTAGAGGCCAACTCGCCTGGAATGTTATCAAATATTACCGCCGAGATGTTAGGTTGGGTTAGGTTAGGTTATATTACGTTATTGATGTATATAAAGGTCCCACGGAGACGTAGAGGCCAACCCGCCAGGAATGTTGTCAAATATTACCGCCGAGATGATAGGTTGGGCTAGGTTAGGTTATATTACGTTATTGATGTATATAAAGGTCCCACGGAGACGTAGATGCCTACTCGCCAGGAATGTGGTCAAATATTAGTGCCGAGATGTTAGGTTGGTTTAGGTTAGGTTGTATTACGTCATAGACGTATACAGTGTTCCCACGGAGAAGTAGGGCCCGACAATCAAGGAATGTGGTTAAATGGTACCCCGAGAGGTTAGGTTGGGTTAGGTTACGTTATATTACGTTATTGATGTACATGAGGGTCCCAAGGAGACGTAGAGGCCAACAAGCCATGAATGTTGCCAAATATTACCGCCGAGATGTTAGGTTGGGTTAGGTTAGGTTATATTACGTTCTTGATGTATATAAAGGACCCACGCAGACGTAGATGCCAACTCGCCAGGAATGTTGTCAAATAATAGCGCCGAGAGGTTAGGTTGGGTCAGGTTAGGTTATATTACGTTATTGATGTATATGAAGATCCCACGGAGACGTAGAGGCCAACTCGCCAGGTATGTGGTCAAATGTTACCGCCGAGATGATAGGTTGGGTTAGGTTTGGTTATATTTCGTTATTGATGTATATGAAGGTCCTACGGAGACGTAGAGGCCAACATGCCAGGAATGTTGTCAAATATTACAGCCGCGATGATAGGTTGGGTTAGGTGAGGTTATAATACCTTATTAATGCATATAAAGGTCCCACGCCGACGTAGAGGCCAACCCGCCAGGAATGTTGTCAAATATTACCGCCGAGATGATAGGTTGGGTTAGGTTAGGTTATATTACGTTATTGATGTATATAAAGGTCCCACGGAGACGTAGAGGCCAACCCGCCAGGAATGTTGTCAAATATTACCGCCGAGATGATAGGTTGGGCTAGGTTAGGTTATATTACGTTATTGATGTATATGATGGTCCCACGGAGACGTAGAGGCCAACATGCCAGGAGTGTTGCCATATATTACCGCCGAGATGATAGGTTGGGTTAGGTTAGGTTATAATACGTTATTAATGCATATAAAGATCCCACGCCGACGTAGAGGCCAACCCGCCAGGAATGTTGTCAAATATTACCGCCGAGATGATAGGTTGGGTTAGGTTAGGTTATATTACGTTATTGATGTATATAAAGGTCCCACGGAGACGTAGATGCCAACTCGCCAGGAATGTTGTCAAATAATAGCGACGAGAGGTTAGGTTGGGCTAGGTTAGGTTATATTACGTTATTGATGTATATAAAGGTCCCACGGAGACGTAGAGGCCAACTCGCCTGGAATGTTATCAAATATTACCGCCGAGATGTTAGGTTGGGTTAGGTTAGGTTATATTACGTTATTGATGTATATAAAGGTCCCACGGAGACGTAGAGGCCAACCCGCCAGGAATGTTGTCAAATATTACCGCCGAGATGATAGGTTGGGCTAGGTTAGGTTATATTACGTTATTGATGTATATAAAGGTCCCACGGAGACGTAGATGCCTACTCGCCAGGAATGTGGTCAAATATTAGTGCCGAGATGTTAGGTTGGTTTAGGTTAGGTTGTATTACGTCATAGACGTATACAGTGTTCCCACGGAGAAGTAGGGCCCGACAATCAAGGAATGTGGTTAAATGGTACCCCGAGAGGTTAGGTTGGGTTAGGTTACGTTATATTACGTTATTGATGTACATGAGGGTCCCAAGGAGACGTAGAGGCCAACAAGCCATGAATGTTGCCAAATATTACCGCCGAGATGTTAGGTTGGGTTAGGTTAGGTTATATTACGTTCTTGATGTATATAAAGGACCCACGCAGACGTAGATGCCAACTCGCCAGGAATGTTGTCAAATAATAGCGCCGAGAGGTTAGGTTGGGTCAGGTTAGGTTATATTACGTTATTGATGTATATGAAGATCCCACGGAGACGTAGAGGCCAACTCGCCAGGTATGTGGTCAAATGTTACCGCCGAGATGATAGGTTGGGTTAGGTTTGGTTATATTTCGTTATTGATGTATATGAAGGTCCTACGGAGACGTAGAGGCCAACATGCCAGGAATGTTGTCAAATATTACAGCCGCGATGTTAGATTGGGTTAGGTTAGGTAATATTACGTTATTGATGTATATAAAGGTCCCACGGAGACGTAGAGGCCAACTCGCCTGGAATGTTATCAAATATTACCGCCGAGATGTTAGGTTGGGTTAGGTTAGGTTATATTACGTTCTTGATGCATATAAAGGTCCCACGCAGACGTAGAGGCCAACCCGCCAGGAATGTTGTGAAATATTACCGCCGAGATGATAGGTTGGGTTAGGTTAGGTTATATTACGTTATTAATGTATATAAAGGTCCCAGGGAGACGTAGATGCCAACTCGCCAGGATTGTTGTCAAATAATAGCGACGAGAGGTTAGGTTGGGTCAGGTTAGGTTATATTACGTTATTGATGTATATAAAGGTCCCACGGAAACGTAGAGGCCAACTCGCCAGGAATGTTGTCAAATATTACCGCCGAGATGTTAGGTTGGGTTAGGTTAGGTTATATTACGTTATTGATGTATATAAAGGTCCCACGGAGACGTAGAAGCCAACTCGCCTGGAATGTTATCAAATATTACCGCCGAGATGTTAGGTTGGGTTAGGTTAGGTTATATTACGTTCATGATGCATATAAAGGTCCCACGCAGACGTAGACGCCAACAAGCCAGGAGTGTTGCCAAATATTACCGCCGAGATGATAGGTTGGGTTAGGTGAGGTTATAATACCTTATTAATGCATATAAAGGTCCCACGCCGACGTAGAGGCCAACCCGCCAGGAATGTTGTCAAATATTACCGCCGAGATGATAGGTTGGGTTAGGTTAGGTTATATTACGTTATTGATGTATATAAAGGTCCCACGGAGACGTAGAGGCCAACCCGCCAGGAATGTTGTCAAATATTACCGCCGAGATGATAGGTTGGGCTAGGTTAGGTTATATTACGTTATTGATGTATATGATGGTCCCACGGAGACGTAGAGGCCAACATGCCAGGAGTGTTGCCATATATTACCGCCGAGATGATAGGTTGGGTTAGGTTAGGTTATAATACGTTATTAATGCATATAAAGATCCCACGCCGACGTAGAGGCCAACCCGCCAGGAATGTTGTCAAATATTACCGCCGAGATGATAGGTTGGGTTAGGTTAGGTTATATTACGTTATTGATGTATATAAAGGTCCCACGGAGACGTAGATGCCAACTCGCCAGGAATGTTGTCAAATAATAGCGACGAGAGGTTAGGTTGGGTCAGGTTAGGTTATATTACGTTATTGATGTATATAAAGGTCCCACGGAGACGTAGAGGCCAACTCGCCTGGAATGTTATCAAATATTACCGCCGAGATGTTAGGTTGGGTTAGGTTAGGTTATATTACGTTATTGATGTATATAAAGGTCCCACGGAGACGTAGAGGCCAACCCGCCAGGAATGTTGTCAAATATTACCGCCGAGATGATAGGTTGGGCTAGGTTAGGTTATATTACGTTATTGATGTATATAAAGGTCCCACGGAGACGTAGATGCCTACTCGCCAGGAATGTGGTCAAATATTAGTGCCGAGATGTTAGGTTGGTTTAGGTTAGGTTGTATTACGTCATAGACGTATACAGTGTTCCCACGGAGAAGTAGGGCCCGACAATCAAGGAATGTGGTTAAATGGTACCCCGAGAGGTTAGGTTGGGTTAGGTTACGTTATATTACGTTATTGATGTACATGAGGGTCCCAAGGAGACGTAGAGGCCAACAAGCCATGAATGTTGCCAAATATTACCGCCGAGATGTTAGGTTGGGTTAGGTTAGGTTATATTACGTTCTTGATGTATATAAAGGACCCACGCAGACGTAGATGCCAACTCGCCAGGAATGTTGTCAAATAATAGCGCCGAGAGGTTAGGTTGGGTCAGGTTAGGTTATATTACGTTATTGATGTATATGAAGATCCCACGGAGACGTAGAGGCCAACTCGCCAGGTATGTGGTCAAATGTTACCGCCGAGATGATAGGTTGGGTTAGGTTTGGTTATATTTCGTTATTGATGTATATGAAGGTCCTACGGAGACGTAGAGGCCAACATGCCAGGAATGTTGTCAAATATTACAGCCGCGATGTTAGATTGGGTTAGGTTAGGTAATATTACGTTATTGATGTATATAAAGGTCCCACGGAGACGTAGAGGCCAACTCGCCTGGAATGTTATCAAATATTACCGCCGAGATGTTAGGTTGGGTTAGGTTAGGTTATATTACGTTCTTGATGCATATAAAGGTCCCACGCAGACGTAGAGGCCAACCCGCCAGGAATGTTGTCAAATATTACCGCCGAGATGATAGGTTGGGTTAGGTTAGGTTATATTACGTTATTAATGTATATAAAGGTCCCAGGGAGACGTAGATGCCAACTCGCCAGGATTGTTGTCAAATAATAGCGACGAGAGGTTAGGTTGGGTCAGGTTAGGTTATATTACGTTATTGATGTATATGAAGATCCCACGGAGACGTAGAGGCCAACTCGCCAGGTATGTGGTCAAATATTACCGCCGAGATGATAGGTTGGGTTAGGTTTGGTTATATTTCGTTATTGATGTATATGAAGGTCCTACGGAGACGTAGAGGCCAACATGCCAGGAATGTTGCCAAATATTACCGCCGAGATGATAGGTTGGGTTAGGTTAGGTTATATTACGTTATTGAGGTTTACGAAGGACCCACGTAGACGTAGGGGCCAACTCGCCTGGAATGTTGTCAAATATTACCGCCGAGATGTTAGGTTGGGTTAGGTTAGGTTATATTACGTTCTTGATGCATATAAAGTTCCCACGCAGACGTAGAGGCCAACCCGCCAGGAATGTTGTCAAATATTGCCGCCGAGATGATAGGTTGGGTTAGGTTAGGTTATATTACGTTATTGATGTATATAAAGGTCCCACGGAAACGTAGAGGTCAACATGCCAGGAATGTTGTCAAATATTACAGCCGCGATGTTAGATTGGGTTAGGTTAGGTTATATTACGTTATTGATGTATATAAAGTCCCTCGGAGACGTAGAGGCCAACATGCCAGGAATGCTGTCAAATATTACAGCCGGGATGTTAGATTGGGTTAGGTAAGGTTATATTACCTTATTGATGTATATAAAGGTCCCACGGAGACGTAGATGCCAACTCCCCAGGAATGTTGTCAAATAATAGCGCCGAGAGGTTAGGTTGGGTCAGGTTAGGTTATATTACGTTATTAATGCATATAAAGGTCCCACGCCGACGTAGAGGCCAACCCGCCAGGAATGTTGTCAAATATTACCGCCGAGATGATAGGTTGGGTTAGGTTAGGTTATATTACGTTATTGATGTATATAAAGGTCCCACGGAGACGTAGATGCCAACTCGCCAGGAATGTTGTCAAATAATAGCGCCGCGATGTTAGATTGGGTTAGGTTAGGTAATATTACGTTATTGATGTATATAAAGGTCCCACGGAGACGTAGAGGCCAACTCGCCTGGAATGTTATCAAATATTACCGCCGAGATGTTAGGTTGGGTTAGGTTAGGTTATATTACGTTCTTGATGCATATAAAGGTCCCACGCAGACGTAGACGCCAACAAGCCTGGAGTGTTGCCAAATATTACCGCCGAGATGATAGGTTGGGTTAGGTGAGGTTATAATACCTTATTAATGCATATAAAGGTCCCACGCCGACGTAGAGGCCAACCCGCCAGGAATGTTGTCAAATATTACCGCCGAGATGATAGGTTGGGTTAGGTTAGGTTATATTACGTTATTGATGTATATAAAGGTCCCACGGAGACGTAGAGGCCAACCCGCCAGGAATGTTGTCAAATATTACCGCCGAGATGATAGGTTGGGCTAGGTTAGGTTATATTACGTTATTGATGTATATAAAGGTCCCACGGAGACGTAGATGCCAACTCGCCAGGAATGTTGTCAAATAATAGCGCCGAGAGGTTAGGTTGGGTCAGGTTAGGTTATATTACGTTATTGATGTATATGAAGATCCCACGGAGACGTAGAGGTCAACTCGCCAGGTATGTGGTCAAATATTACCGCCGAGATGATAGGTTGGGTTAGGTTTGGTTATATTTCGTTATTGATGTATATGAAGGTCCTACGGAGACGTAGAGGCCAACATGCCAGGAATGTTGTCAAATATTACAGCCGCGATGTTAGATTGGGTTAGGTTAGGTAATATTACGTTATTGATGTATATAAAGGTCCCACGGAGACGTAGAGGCCAACTCGCCTGGAATGTTATCAAATATTACCGCCGAGATGTTAGGTTGGGTTAGGTTAGGTTATATTACGTTCTTGATGCATATAAAGGTCCCACGCAGACGTAGAGGCCAACAAGCCAGGAGTGTTGCCAAATATTACCGCCGAGACGATAGGTTGGGTTAGGTGAGGTTATAATACGTTATTAATGCATATAAAGGTCCCACGCCGACGTAGAGGCCAACCCGCCAGGAATGTTGTCAAATATTACCGCCGAGATGATAGGTTGGGTTAGGTTAGGTTATATTACGTTATTAATGTATATAAAGGTCCCACGGAGACGTAGAGGCCAACCCGCCAGGAATGTTGTCAAATATTACCGCCGAGATGATAGGTTGGGCTAGGTTAGGTTATATTACGTTATTGATGTATATAAAGGTCCCACGGAGGCGTAGAGGCCAACTCGCCAGGTATGTGGTCAAATATTACCGCCGAGATGATAGGTTGGGTTAGGTTTGGTTATATTTCGTTATTGATGTATATGATGGTCCCACGGAGACGTAGAGGCCAACATGCCAGGAATGTTGTCAAATATTACAGCCGCGATGATAGATTGGGTTAGGTTAGGTTATATTACGTTTTGATGTATATAAAGGTCCCACGGAGGCGTAGAGGCCAACTCGCCAGGAATGTTGTCAAATATTACCGCCGAGATGTTAGGTTGGGTTAGGTTAGATTATATTACGTTATTGATGCATATAAAGGTCCAACGCAGACGTAGAGGCCAACTCGCCAGGAATGTTGTCAAATATTACCGCCGAAATGATAGGTTGGGTTAGGTTAGGTTATATTACGTTATTGAGGTTTATGAAGGACCCACGTAGACGTAGGGGCCAACTCGCCAGGAATATTGTCAAATATTACCGCCGAGATGATAGGTTGGGTTAGGTTAGGTCATGTTACGTTATTGATGTATATAAAGGTCCCACGGAAACGTAGAGGCCAACTCGCCAGGAATGTTGTCAAATATTACCGCCGAGATGTTAGGTTGGGTTAGGTTAGGTTATATTACGTTATTGATGTATATAAAGGTCCCACGGAGGCGTAGAGGCCAACTCGCCTGGAATGTTATCAAATATTACCGCCGAGATGTTAGGTTGGGTTAGGTTAGGTTATATTACGTTCTTGATGCATATAAAGGTCCCACGCAGACTTAGACGCCAACAAGCCAGGAGTGTTGCCAAATATTACCGCCGAGATGGTAGGTTGGGTTAGGTGAGGTTATAATACCTTATTAATGCATATAAAGGTCCCACGCCGACGTAGAGGCCAACCCGCCAGGAATGTTGTCAAATATTACCGCCGAGATGATAGGTTGGGTTAGGTTAGGTTATATTACGTTATTGATGTATATAAAGGTCCCACGGAGACGTAGATGCCAACTCGCCAGGAATGTTGTCAAATAATAGCGACGAGAGGTTAGGTTGGGTCAGGTTAGGTTATATTACGTTATTGATGTATATGAAGATCCCACGGAGACGTAGAGGCCAACTCGCCAGGTATGTGGTCAAATATTACCGACGAGATGATAGGTTGGGTTAGGTTTGGTTATATTTCGTTATTGATGTATATGAAGGTCCTACGGAGACGTACAGGCCAACATGCCAGGAATGTTGTCAAATATTACAGCCGCGAAGTTAGATTGGGTTAGGTTAGGTTATATTACGTTATTGATGTATATAAAGGTCCCACGGAGACGTAGAGGCCAACTCGCCTGCAATGTTATCAAATATTACCGCCGAGATGTTAGGTTGGGTTAGGTTAGGTTATATTACGTTCTTGATGCATATAAAGGTCCCACGCAGACGTAGAGGCCAACCCGCCAGGAATGTTGTCAAATATTACCGCCGCGATGTTAGATTGGGTTAGGTTAGGTAATATTACGTTATTGATGTATATAAAGGTCCCACGGAGACGTAGAGGCCAACTCGCCTGGAATGTTATCAAATATTACCGCCGAGATGTTAGGTTGGGTTAGGTTAGGTTATATTACGTTCTTGATGCATATAAAGGTCCCACGCAGACGTAGACGCCAACAAGCCAGGAGTGTTGCCAAATATTACCGCCGAGATGATAGGTTGGGTTAGGTGAGGTTATAATACCTTATTAATGCATATAAAGGTCCCACGCCGACGTAGAGGCCAACCCGCCAGGAATGTTGTCAAATATTACCGCCGAGATGATAGGTTGGGTTAGGTTAGGTTATATTACGTTATTGATGTATATAAAGGTCCCACGGAGACGTAGATGCCAACTCGCCAGGAATGTTGTCAAATAATAGCGACGAGAGGTTAGGTTGGGTCAGGTTAGGTTATATTACGTTATTGATGTATATGAAGATCCCACGGAGACGTAGAGGCCAACTCGCCAGGTATGTGGTCAAATATTACCGCCGAGATGATAGGTTGGGTTAGGTTTGGTTATATTTCGTTATTGATGTATATGAAGGTCCTACGGAGACGTAGAGGCCAACATGCCAGGAATGTTGTCAAATATTACAGCCGCGATGTTAGATTGGGTTAGGTTAGGTTATATTACGTTATTGATGTATATAAAGGTCCCACGGAGACGTAGAGGCCAAATCGCCTGGAATGTTATCAAATATTACCGCCGAGATGTTAGGTTGGGTTAGGTTAGGTTATATTACGTTCTTGATGCATATAAAGGTCCCACGCAGACGTAGAGGCCAACAAGCCAGGAGTGTTGCCAAATATTACCGCCGAGATGATAGGTTGGGTTAGGTTAGGTTATAATACGTTATTAATGCATATAAAGGTCCCACGCCGACGTAGAGGCCAACCCGCCAGGAATGTTGTCAAATATTACCGCCGAGATGATAGGTTGGGTTAGGTTAGGTTATATTACGTTATTGATGTATATAAAGGTCCCACGGAGACGTAGATGCCAACTCGCCAGGAATGTTGTCAAATAATAGCGACGAGAGGTTAGGTTGGGTCAAGTTAGGTTATATTACGTTATTGATGTATATGAAGATCCCACGGAGACGTAGAGGCCAACTCGCCAGGTATGTGGTCAAATATTACCGACGAGATGATAGGTTGGGTTAGGTTTGGTTATATTTCGTTATTGATGTATATGAAGGTCCTACGGAGACGTACAGGCCAACATGCCAGGAATGTTGTCAAATATTACAGCCGCGATGTTAGATTGGGTTAGGTTAGGTTATATTACGTTATTGATGTATATAAAGGTCCCACGGAGACGTAGAGGCCAACTCGCCTGGAATGTTATCAAATATTACCGCCGAGATGTTAGGTTGGGTTAGGTTAGGTTATATTACGTTCTTGATGCATATAAAGGTCCCACGCAGACGTAGAGGCCAACCCGCCAGGAATGTTGTCAAATATTACCGCCGCGATGTTAGATTGGGTTAGGTTAGGTAATATTACGTTATTGATGTATATAAAGGTCCCACGGAGACGTAGAGGCCAACTCGCCTGGAATGTTATCAAATATTACCGCCGAGATGTTAGGTTGGGTTAGGTTAGGTTATATTACGTTCTTGATGCATATAAAGGTCCCACGCAGACGTAGAGGCCAACCCGCCAGGAATGTTGTCAAATATTACCGCCGAGATGATAGGTTGGGCTAGGTTAGGTTATATTACGTTATTGATGTATATGAAGATCCCACGGAGACGTAGAGGCCAACTCGCCAGGTATGTGGTCAAATATTACCGACGAGATGATAGGTTGGGTTAGGTTTGGTTATATTTCGTTATTGATGTATATGAAGGTCCTACGGAGACGTACAGGCCAACAAGCCAGGAGTGTTGCCAAATATTACCGCCGAGATGATAGGTTGGGTTACGTTAGGTTATAATACGTTATTAATGCATATAAAGGTCCCACGCCGACGTAGAGGCCAACCCGCCAGGAATGTTGTCAAATATTACCGCCGAGATGATAGGTTGGGTTAGGTTAGGTTATATTACGTTATTGATGTATATAAAGGTCCCACGGAGACGTAGATGCCAACTCGCCAGGAATGTTGTCAAATAATAGCGACGAGAGGTTAGGTTGGGTCAGGTTAGGTTATATTACGCTATTGATGTATATGAAGATCACACGGAGACGTAGAGGCCAACTCGCCAGGTATGTGGTCAAATATTACCGACGAGATGATAGGTTGGGTTAGGTTTGGTTATATTTCGTTATTGATGTATATGAAGGTCCTACGGAGACGTACAGGCCAACATGCCAGGAATGTTGTCAAATATTACAGCCGCGATGTTAGATTGGGTTAGGTTAGGTTATATTACGTTATTGATGTATATAAAGGTCCCACGGAGACGTACAGGCCAACTCGCCTGGAATGTTATCAAATATTACCGCCGAGATGTTAGGTTGGGTTAGGTTAGGTTATATTACGTTCTTGATGCATATAAAGGTCCCACGCAGACGTAGAGGCCAACAAGCCAGGAGTGTTGCCAAATATTACCGCCGAGATGATAGGTTGGGTTAGGTTAGGTTATAATACGTTATTAATGCATATAAAGGTCCCACGCCGACGTAGAGGCCAACCCGCCAGGAATGTTGTCAAATATTACCGCCGAGATGATAGGTTGGGTTAGGTTAGGTTATATTACGTTATTGATGTATATAAAGGTCCCACGGAGACGTAGATGCCAACTCGCCAGGAATGTTGTCAAATAATAGCGACGAGAGGTTAGGTTGGGTCAAGTTAGGTTATATTACGTTATTGATGTATATGAAGATCCCACGGAGACGTAGAGGCCAACTCGCCAGGTATGTGGTCAAATATTACCGACGAGATGATAGGTTGGGTTAGGTTTGGTTATATTTCGTTATTGATGTATATGAAGGTCCTACGGAGACGTACAGGCCAACATGCCAGGAATGTTGTCAAATATTACAGCCGCGATGTTAGATTGGGTTAGGTTAGGTTATATTACGTTATTGATGTATATAAAGGTCCCACGGAGACGTAGAGGCCAACTCGCCTGGAATGTTATCAAATATTACCGCCGAGATGTTAGGTTGGGTTAGGTTAGGTTATATTACGTTCTTGATGCATATAAAGGTCCCACGCAGACGTAGAGGCCAACCCGCCAGGAATGTTGTCAAATATTACCGCCGCGATGTTAGATTGGGTTAGGTTAGGTAATATTACGTTATTGATGTATATAAAGGTCCCACGGAGACGTAGAGGCCAACTCGCCTGGAATGTTATCAAATATTACCGCCGAGATGTTAGGTTGGGTTAGGTTAGGTTATATTACGTTCTTGATGCATATAAAGGTCCCACGCAGACGTAGAGGCCAACCCGCCAGGAATGTTGTCAAATATTACCGCCGAGATGATAGGTTGGGCTAGGTTAGGTTATATTACGTTATTGATGTATATGAAGATCCCACGGAGACGTAGAGGCCAACTCGCCAGGTATGTGGTCAAATATTACCGACGAGATGATAGGTTGGGTTAGGTTTGGTTATATTTCGTTATTGATGTATATGAAGGTCCTACGGAGACGTACAGGCCAACAAGCCAGGAGTGTTGCCAAATATTACCGCCGAGATGATAGGTTGGGTTACGTTAGGTTATAATACGTTATTAATGCATATAAAGGTCCCACGCCGACGTAGAGGCCAACCCGCCAGGAATGTTGTCAAATATTACCGCCGAGATGATAGGTTGGGTTAGGTTAGGTTATATTACGTTATTGATGTATATAAAGGTCCCACGGAGACGTAGATGCCAACTCGCCAGGAATGTTGTCAAATAATAGCGACGAGAGGTTAGGTTGGGTCAGGTTAGGTTATATTACGTTATTGATGTATATGAAGATCACACGGAGACGTAGAGGCCAACTCGCCAGGTATGTGGTCAAATATTACCGACGAGATGATAGGTTGGGTTAGGTTTGGTTATATTTCGTTATTGATGTATATGAAGGTCCTACGGAGACGTACAGGCCAACATGCCAGGAATGTTGTCAAATATTACAGCCGCGATGTTAGATTGGGTTAGGTTAGGTTATATTACGTTATTGATGTATATAAAGGTCCCACGGAGACGTAGAGGCCAACTCGCCTGGAATGTTATCAAATATTACCGCCGAGATGTTAGGTTGGGTTAGGTTAGGTTATATTACGTTCTTGATGCATATAAAGGTCCCACGCAGACGTAGAGGCCAACCCGGCAGGAATGTTGTCAAATATTACCGCCGCGATGTTAGATTGGGTTAGGTTAGGTAATATTACGTTATTGATGTATATAAAGGTCCCACGGAGACGTAGAGGCCAACTCGCCTGGAATGTTATCAAATATTACCGCCGAGATGTTAGGTTGGGTTAGGTTAGGTTATATTACGTTCTTGATGCATATAAAGGTCCCACGCAGACGTAGACGCCAACAAGCCAGGAGTGTTGCCAAATATTACCGCCGAGATGATAGGTTGGGTTAGGTGAGGTTATAATACCTTATTAATGCATATAAAGGTCCCACGCCGACGTAGAGGCCAACCCGCCAGGAATGTTGTCAAATATTACCGCCGAGATGATAGGTTGGGTTAGGTTAGGTTATATTACGTTATTGATGTATATAAAGGCCCCACGGAGACGTAGAGGCCAACCCGCCAGGAATGTTGTCAAATATTCCCGCCGAGATGATAGGTTGGGCTAGGTTAGGTTATATTACGTTATTGATGTATATGATGGTCCCACGGAGACGTAGAGGCCAACATGCCAGGAGTGTTGCCAAATATTACCGCCGAGATGATAGGTTGGGTTAGGTTAGGTTATAATACGTTATTAATGCATATAAAGGTCCCACGCCGACGTAGAGGCCAACCCGCCAGGAATGTTGTCAAATATTACCGCCGAGATGATAGGTTGGGTTAGGTTAGGTTATATTACGTTATTGATGTATATAAAGGTCCCACGGAGACGTAGATGCCAACTCGCCAGGAATGTTGTCAAATAATAGCGACGAGAGGTTAGGTTGGGTCAGGTTAGGTTATATTACGTTATTGATGTATATGAAGATCCCACGGAGACGTAGAGGCCAACTCGCCAGGTATGTGGTCAAATATTACCGCCGAGATGATAGGTTGGGTTAGGTTTGGTTATATTTCGTTATTGATGTATATGAAGGTCCTACGGAGACGTAGAGGCCAACATGCCAGGAATGTTGTCAAATATTACAGCCGCGATGTTAGATTGGGTTAGGTTAGGTTATATTACGTTATTGATGTATATAAAGGTCCCATGGAGACGTAGAGGCCAAATCGCCTGGAATGTTATCAAATATTACCGCCGAGATGTTAGGTTGGGTTAGGTTAGGTTATATTACGTTCTTGATGCATATAAAGGTCCCACGCAGACGTAGAGGCCAACAAGCCAGGAGTGTTGCCAAATATTACCGCCGAGATGATAGGTTGGGTTAGGTTAGGTTATATTACGTTATTGATGTATATAAAGGTCCCACGGAGACGTAGATGCCAACTCGCCAGGAATGTTGTCAAATAATAGCGACGAGAGGTTAGGTTGGGTCAGGTTAGGTTATATTACGTTATTGATGTATATGAAGATCACACGGAGACGTAGAGGCCAACTCGCCAGGTATGTGGTCAAATATTACCGACGAGATGATAGGTTGGGTTAGGTTTGGTTATATTTCGTTATTGATGTATATGAAGGTCCTACGGAGACGTACAGGCCAACATGCCAGGAATGTTGTCAAATATTACAGCCGCGATGTTAGATTGGGTTAGGTTAGGTTATATTACGTTATTGATGTATATAAAGGTCCCACGGAGACGTAGATGCCAACTCGCCAGGAATGTTGTCAAATAATAGCGACGAGAGGTTAGGTTGGGTCAAGTTAGGTTATATTACGTTCTTGATGCATATAAAGGTCCCACGCAGACGTAGAGGCCAACAAGCCAGGAGTGTTGCCAAATATTACCGCCGAGATGATAGGTTGGGTTAGGTTAGGTTATAATACGTTATTAATGCATATAAAGGTCCCACGCCGACGTAGAGGCCAACCCGCCAGGAATGTTGTCAAATATTACCGCCGAGATGATAGGTTGGGTTAGGTTAGGTTATATTACGTTATTGATGTATATAAAGGTCCCACGGAGACGTAGATGCCAACTCGCCAGGAATGTTGTCAAATAATAGCGACGAGAGGTTAGGTTGGGTCAAGTTAGGTTATATTACGTTATTGATGTATATGAAGATCCCACGGAGACGTAGAGGCCAACTCGCCAGGTATGTGGTCAAATATTACCGACGAGATGATAGGTTGGGTTAGGTTTGGTTATATTTCGTTATTGATGTATATGAAGGTCCTACGGAGACGTACAGGCCAACATGCCAGGAATGTTGTCAAATATTACAGCCGCGATGTTAGATTGGGTTAGGTTAGGTTATATTACGTTATTGATGTATATAAAGGTCCCACGGAGACGTAGAGGCCAACTCGCCTGGAATGTTATCAAATATTACCGCCGAGATGTTAGGTTGGGTTAGGTTAGGTTATATTACGTTCTTGATGCATATAAAGGTCCCACGCAGACGTAGAGGCCAACCCGCAAGGAATGTTGTCAAATATTACCGCCGCGATGTTAGATTGGGTTAGGTTAGGTAATATTACGTTATTGATGTATATAAAGGTCCCACGGAGACGTAGAGGCCAACTCGCCTGGAATGTTATCAAATATTACCGCCGAGATGTTAGGTTGGGTTAGGTTAGGTTATATTACGTTCTTGATGCATATAAAGGTCCCACGCAGACGTAGAGGCCAACCCGCCAGGAATGTTGTCAAATATTACCGCCGAGATGATAGGTTGGGCTAGGTTAGGTTATATTACGTTATTGATGTATATGAAGATCCCACGGAGACGTAGAGGCCAACTCGCCAGGTATGTGGTCAAATATTACCGACGAGATGATAGGTTGGGTTAGGTTTGGTTATATTTCGTTATTGATGTATATGAAGGTCCTACGGAGACGTACAGGCCAACAAGCCAGGAGTGTTGCCAAATATTACCGCCGAGATGATAGGTTGGGTTACGTTAGGTTATAATACGTTATTAATGCATATAAAGGTCCCACGCCGACGTAGAGGCCAACCCGCCAGGAATGTTGTCAAATATTACCGCCGAGATGATAGGTTGGGTTAGGTTAGGTTATATTACGTTATTGATGTATATAAAGGTCCCACGGAGACGTAGATGCCAACTCGCCAGGAATGTTGTCAAATAATAGCGACGAGAGGTTAGGTTGGGTCAGGTTAGGTTATATTACGTTATTGATGTATATGAAGATCACACGGAGACGTAGAGGCCAACTCGCCAGGTATGTGGTCAAATATTACCGACGAGATGATAGGTTGGGTTAGGTTTGGTTATATTTCGTTATTGATGTATATGAAGGTCCTACGGAGACGTACAGGCCAACATGCCAGGAATGTTGTCAAATATTACAGCCGCGATGTTAGATTGGGTTAGGTTAGGTTATATTACGTTATTGATGTATATAAAGGTCCCACGGAGACGTAGAGGCCAACTCGCCTGGAATGTTATCAAATATTACCGCCGAGATGTTAGGTTGGGTTAGGTTAGGTTATATTACGTTCTTGATGCATATAAAGGTCCCACGCAGACGTAGAGGCCAACCCGGCAGGAATGTTGTCAAATATTACCGCCGCGATGTTAGATTGGGTTAGGTTAGGTAATATTACGTTATTGATGTATATAAAGGTCCCACGGAGACGTAGAGGCCAACTCGCCTGGAATGTTATCAAATATTACCGCCGAGATGTTAGGTTGGGTTAGGTTAGGTTATATTACGTTCTTGATGCATATAAAGGTCCCACGCAGACGTAGACGCCAACAAGCCAGGAGTGTTGCCAAATATTACCGCCGAGATGATAGGTTGGGTTAGGTGAGGTTATAATACCTTATTAATGCATATAAAGGTCCCACGCCGACGTAGAGGCCAACCCGCCAGGAATGTTGTCAAATATTACCGCCGAGATGATAGGTTGGGTTAGGTTAGGTTATATTACGTTATTGATGTATATAAAGGCCCCACGGAGACGTAGAGGCCAACCCGCCAGGAATGTTGTCAAATATTCCCGCCGAGATGATAGGTTGGGCTAGGTTAGGTTATATTACGTTATTGATGTATATGATGGTCCCACGGAGACGTAGAGGCCAACATGCCAGGAGTGTTGCCAAATATTACCGCCGAGATGATAGGTTGGGTTAGGTTAGGTTATAATACGTTATTAATGCATATAAAGGTCCCACGCCGACGTAGAGGCCAACCCGCCAGGAATGTTGTCAAATATTACCGCCGAGATGATAGGTTGGGTTAGGTTAGGTTATGTTACGTTATTGATGTATATAAAGGTCCCACGGAGACGTAGATGCCAACTCGCCAGGAATGTTGTCAAATAATAGCGACGAGAGGTTAGGTTGGGTCAGGTTAGGTTATATTACGTTATTGATGTATATGAAGATCCCACGGAGACGTAGAGGCCAACTCGCCAGGTATGTGGTCAAATATTACCGCCGAGATGATAGGTTGGGTTAGGTTTGGTTATATTTCGTTATTGATGTATATGAAGGTCCTACGGAGACGTAGAGGCCAACATGCCAGGAATGTTGTCAAATATTACAGCCGCGATGTTAGATTGGGTTAGGTTAGGTTATATTACGTTATTGATGTATATAAAGGTCCCACGGAGACGTAGAGGCCAAATCGCCTGGAATGTTATCAAATATTACCGCCGAGATGTTAGGTTGGGTTAGGTTAGGTTATATTACGTTCTTGATGCATATAAAGGTCCCACGCAGACGTAGAGGCCAACAAGCCAGGAGTGTTGCCAAATATTACCGCCGAGATGATAGGTTGGGTTAGGTTAGGTTATAATACGTTATTAATGCATATAAAGGTCCCACGCCGACGTAGAGGCCAACCCGCCAGGAATGTTGTCAAATATTACCGCCGAGATGATAGGTTGGGTTAGGTTAGGTTATATTACGTTATTGATGTATATAAAGGTCCCACGGAGACGTAGATGCCAACTCGCCAGGAATGTTGTCAAATAATAGCGACGAGAGGTTAGGTTGGGTCAAGTTAGGTTATATTACGTTATTGATGTATATGAAGATCCCACGGAGACGTAGAGGCCAACTCGCCAGGTATGTGGTCAAATATTACCGACGAGATGATAGGTTGGGTTAGGTTTGGTTATATTTCGTTACTGATGTATGTGAAGGTCCTACGGAGACGTACAGGCCAACATGCCAGGAATGTTGTCAAATATTACAGCCGCGATGTTAGATTGGGTTAGGTTAGGTTATATTACGTTATTGATGTATATAAAGGTCCCACGGAGACGTAGAGGCCAACTCGCCTGGAATGTTATCAAATATTACCGCCGAGATGTTAGGTTGGGTTAGGTTAGGTTATATTACGTTCTTGATGCATATAAAGGTCCCACGCAGACGTAGAGGCCAACCCGCCAGGAATGTTGTCAAATATTACCGCCGCGATGTTAGATTGGGTTAGGTTAGGTAATATTACGTTATTGATGTATATAAAGGTCCCACGGAGACGTAGAGGCCAACTCGCCTGGAATGTTATCAAATATTACCGCCGAGATGTTAGGTTGGGTTAGGTTAGGTTATATTACGTTCTTGATGCATATAAAGGTCCCACGCAGACGTAGAGGCCAACCCGCCAGGAATGTTGTCAAATATTACCGCCGAGATGATAGGTTGGGCTAGGTTAGGTTGTATTACGTTATTGATGTATATGAAGATCCCACGGAGACGTAGAGGCCAACTCGCCAGGTATGTGGTCAAATATTACCGACGAGATGATAGGTTGGGTTAGGTTTGGTTATATTTCGTTATTGATGTATATGAAGGTCCTACGGAGACGTACAGGCCAACAAGCCAGGAGTGTTGCCAAATATTACCGCCGAGATGATAGGTTGGGTTACGTTAGGTTATAATACGTTATTAATGCATATAAAGGTCCCACGCCGACGTAGAGGCCAACCCGCCAGGAATGTTGTCAAATATTACCGCCGAGATGATAGGTTGGGTTAGGTTAGGTTATATTACGTTATTGATGTATATAAAGGTCCCACGGAGACGTAGATGCCAACTCGCCAGGAATGTTGTCAAATAATAGCGACGAGAGGTTAGGTTGGGTCAGGTTAGGTTATATTACGTTATTGATGTATATGAAGATCACACGGAGACGTAGAGGCCAACTCGCCAGGTATGTGGTCAAATATTACCGACGAGATGATAGGTTGGGTTAGGTTTGGTTATATTTCGTTATTGATGTATATGAAGGTCCTACGGAGACGTACAGGCCAACATGCCAGGAATGTTGTCAAATATTACAGCCGCGATGTTAGATTGGGTTAGGTTAGGTTATATTACGTTATTGATGTATATAAAGGTCCCACGGAGACGTAGAGGCCAACTCGCCTGGAATGTTATCAAATATTACCGCCGAGATGTTAGGTTGGGTTAGGTTAGGTTATATTACGTTCTTGATGCATATAAAGGTCCCACGCAGACGTAGAGGCCAACCCGGCAGGAATGTTGTCAAATATTACCGCCGCGATGTTAGATTGGGTTAGGTTAGGTAATATTACGTTATTGATGTATATAAAGGTCCCACGGAGACGTAGAGGCCAACTCGCCTGGAATGTTATCAAATATTACCGCCGAGATGTTAGGTTGGGTTAGGTTAGGTTATATTACGTTCTTGATGCATATAAAGGTCCCACGCAGACGTAGACGCCAACAAGCCAGGAGTGTTGCCAAATATTACCGCCGAGATGATAGGTTGGGTTAGGTGAGGTTATAATACCTTATTAATGCATATAAAGGTCCCACGCCGACGTAGAGGCCAACCCGCCAGGAATGTTGTCAAATATTACCGCCGAGATGATAGGTTGGGTTAGGTTAGGTTATATTACGTTATTGATGTATATAAAGGCCCCACGGAGACGTAGAGGCCAACCCGCCAGGAATGTTGTCAAATATTCCCGCCGAGATGATAGGTTGGGCTAGGTTAGGTTATATTACGTTATTGATGTATATGATGGTCCCACGGAGACGTAGAGGCCAACATGCCAGGAGTGTTGCCAAATATTACCGCCGAGATGATAGGTTGGGTTAGGTTAGGTTATAATACGTTATTAATGCATATAAAGGTCCCACGCCGACGTAGAGGCCAACCCGCCAGGAATGTTGTCAAATATTACCGCCGAGATGATAGGTTGGGTTAGGTTAGGTTATATTACGTTATTGATGTATATAAAGGTCCCACGGAGACGTAGATGCCAACTCGCCAGGAATGTTGTCAAATAATAGCGACGAGAGGTTAGGTTGGGTCAGGTTAGGTTATATTACGTTATTGATGTATATGAAGATCCCACGGAGACGTAGAGGCCAACTCGCCAGGTATGTGGTCAAATATTACCGCCGAGATGATAGGTTGGGTTAGGTTTGGTTATATTTCGTTATTGATGTATATGAAGGTCCTACGGAGACGTACAGGCCAACATGCCAGGAATGTTGTCAAATATTACAGCCGCGATGTTAGATTGGGTTAGGTTAGGTTATATTACGTTATTGATGTATATAAAGGTCCCACGGAGACGTAGAGGCCAACTCGCCTGGAATGTTATCAAATATTACCGCCGAGATGTTAGGTTGGGTTAGGTTAGGTTATATTACGTTCTTGATGCATATAAAGGTCCCACGCAGACGTAGAGGCCAACCCGGCAGGAATGTTGTCAAATATTACCGCCGCGATGTTAGATTGGGTTAGGTTAGGTAATATTACGTTATTGATGTATATAAAGGTCCCACGGAGACGTAGAGGCCAACTCGCCTGGAATGTTATCAAATATTACCGCCGAGATGTTAGGTTGGGTTAGGTTAGGTTATATTACGTTCTTGATGCATATAAAGGTCCCACGCAGACGTAGACGCCAACAAGCCAGGAGTGTTGCCAAATATTACCGCCGAGATGATAGGTTGGGTTAGGTGAGGTTATAATACCTTATTAATGCATATAAAGGTCCCACGCCGACGTAGAGGCCAACCCGCCAGGAATGTTGTCAAATATTACCGCCGAGATGATAGGTTGGGTTAGGTTAGGTTATATTACGTTATTGATGTATATAAAGGCCCCACGGAGACGTAGAGGCCAACCCGCCAGGAATGTTGTCAAATATTCCCGCCGAGATGATAGGTTGGGCTAGGTTAGGTTATATTACGTTATTGATGTATATGATGGTCCCACGGAGACGTAGAGGCCAACATGCCAGGAGTGTTGCCAAATATTACCGCCGAGATGATAGGTTGGGTTAGGTTAGGTTATAATACGTTATTAATGCATATAAAGGTCCCACGCCGACGTAGAGGCCAACCCGCCAGGAATGTTGTCAAATATTACCGCCGAGATGATAGGTTGGGTTAGGTTAGGTTATATTACGTTATTGATGTATATAAAGGTCCCACGGAGACGTAGATGCCAACTCGCCAGGAATGTTGTCAAATAATAGCGACGAGAGGTTAGGTTGGGTCAGGTTAGGTTATATTACGTTATTGATGTATATGAAGATCCCACGGAGACGTAGAGGCCAACTCGCCAGGTATGTGGTCAAATATTACCGCCGAGATGATAGGTTGGGTTAGGTTTGGTTATATTTCGTTATTGATGTATATGAAGGTCCTACGGAGACGTAGAGGCCAACATGCCAGGAATGTTGTCAAATATTACAGCCGCGATGTTAGATTGGGTTAGGTTAGGTTATATTACGTTATTGATGTATATAAAGGTCCCACGGAGACGTAGAGGCCAAATCGCCTGGAATGTTATCAAATATTACCGCCGAGATGTTAGGTTGGGTTAGGTTAGGTTATATTACGTTCTTGATGCATATAAAGGTCCCACGCAGACGTAGAGGCCAACAAGCCAGGAGTGTTGCCAAATATTACCGCCGAGATGATAGGTTGGGTTAGGTTAGGTTATAATACGTTATTAATGCATATAAAGGTCCCACGCCGACGTAGAGGCCAACCCGCCAGGAATGTTGTCAAATATTACCGCCGAGATGATAGGTTGGGTTAGGTTAGGTTATATTACGTTATTGATGTATATAAAGGTCCCACGGAGACGTAGATGCCAACTCGCCAGGAATGTTGTCAAATAATAGCGACGAGAGGTTAGGTTGGGTCAAGTTAGGTTATATTACGTTATTGATGTATATGAAGATCCCACGGAGACGTAGAGGCCAACTCGCCAGGTATGTGGTCAAATATTACCGACGAGATGATAGGTTGGGTTAGGTTTGGTTATATTTCGTTATTGATGTATGTGAAGGTCCTACGGAGACGTACAGGCCAACATGCCAGGAATGTTGTCAAATATTACAGCCGCGATGTTAGATTGGGTTAGGTTAGGTTATATTACGTTATTGATGTATATAAAGGTCCCACGGAGACGTAGAGGCCAACTCGCCTGGAATGTTATCAAATATTACCGCCGAGATGTTAGGTTGGGTTAGGTTAGGTTATATTACGTTCTTGATGCATATAAAGGTCCCACGCAGACGTAGAGGCCAACCCGCCAGGAATGTTGTCAAATATTACCGCCGCGATGTTAGATTGGGTTAGGTTAGGTAATATTACGTTATTGATGTATATAAAGGTCCCACGGAGACGTAGAGGCCAACTCGCCTGGAATGTTATCAAATATTACCGCCGAGATGTTAGGTTGGGTTAGGTTAGGTTATATTACGTTCTTGATGCATATAAAGGTCCCACGCAGACGTAGAGGCCAACCCGCCAGGAATGTTGTCAAATATTACCGCCGAGATGATAGGTTGGGCTAGGTTAGGTTATATTACGTTATTGATGTATATGAAGATCCCACGGAGACGTAGAGGCCAACTCGCCAGGTATGTGGTCAAATATTACCGACGAGATGATAGGTTGGGTTAGGTTTGGTTATATTTCGTTATTGATGTATATGAAGGTCCTACGGAGACGTACAGGCCAACAAGCCAGGAGTGTTGCCAAATATTACCGCCGAGATGATAGGTTGGGTTACGTTAGGTTATAATACGTTATTAATGCATATAAAGGTCCCACGCCGACGTAGAGGCCAACCCGCCAGGAATGTTGTCAAATATTACCGCCGAGATGATAGGTTGGGTTAGGTTAGGTTATATTACGTTATTGATGTATATAAAGGTCCCACGGAGACGTAGATGCCAACTCGCCAGGAATGTTGTCAAATAATAGCGACGAGAGGTTAGGTTGGGTCAGGTTAGGTTATATTACGTTATTGATGTATATGAAGATCACACGGAGACGTAGAGGCCAACTCGCCAGGTATGTGGTCAAATATTACCGACGAGATGATAGGTTGGGTTAGGTTTGGTTATATTTCGTTATTGATGTATATGAAGGTCCTACGGAGACGTACAGGCCAACATGCCAGGAATGTTGTCAAATATTACAGCCGCGATGTTAGATTGGGTTAGGTTAGGTTATATTACGTTATTGATGTATATAAAGGTCCCACGGAGACGTAGAGGCCAACTCGCCTGGAATGTTATCAAATATTACCGCCGAGATGTTAGGTTGGGTTAGGTTAGGTTATATTACGTTCTTGATGCATATAAAGGTCCCACGCAGACGTAGAGGCCAACCCGGCAGGAATGTTGTCAAATATTACCGCCGCGATGTTAGATTGGGTTAGGTTAGGTAATATTACGTTATTGATGTATATAAAGGTCCCACGGAGACGTAGAGGCCAACTCGCCTGGAATGTTATCAAATATTACCGCCGAGATGTTAGGTTGGGTTAGGTTAGGTTATATTACGTTCTTGATGCATATAAAGGTCCCACGCAGACGTAGACGCCAACAAGCCAGGAGTGTTGCCAAATATTACCGCCGAGATGATAGGTTGGGTTAGGTGAGGTTATAATACCTTATTAATGCATATAAAGGTCCCACGCCGACGTAGAGGCCAACCCGCCAGGAATGTTGTCAAATATTACCGCCGAGATGATAGGTTGGGTTAGGTTAGGTTATATTACGTTATTGATGTATATAAAGGTCCCACGGAGACGTAGAGGCCAACCCGCCAGGAATGTTGTCAAATATTACCGCCGAGATGATAGGTTGGGCTAGGTTAGGTTATATTACGTTATTGATGTATATGATGGTCCCACGGAGACGTAGAGGCCAACATGCCAGGAGTGTTGCCAAATATTACCGCCGAGATGATAGGTTGGGTTAGGTTAGGTTATAATACGTTATTAATGCATATAAAGGTCCCACGCCGACGTAGAGGCCAACCCGCCAGGAATGTTGTCAAATATTACCGCCGAGATGATAGGTTGGGTTAGGTTAGGTTATATTACGTTCTTGATGCATATAAAGGTCCCACGCAGACGTAGAGGCCAACCCGCCAGGAATGTTGTCAAATATTACCGCCGAGATGATAGGTTGGGTTAGGTTAGGTTATATTACGTTATTGATGTATATAAAGGTCCCACGGAGACGTAGAGGCCAACCCGCCAGGAATGTTGTCAAATATTACCGCCGAGATGATAGGTTGGGCTAGGTTAGGTTATATTACGTTATTGATGTATATAAAGGTCCCACGGAGACGTAGATGCCTACTCGCCAGGAATGTGGTCAAATATTAGTGCCGAGATGTTAGGTTGGTTTAGGTTAGGTTGTATTACGTCATAGACGTATACAGTGTTCCCACGGAGAAGTAGGGCCCGACAATCAAGGAATGTGGTTAAATGGTACCCCGAGAGGTTAGGTTGGGTTAGGTTACGTTATATTACGTTATTGATGTACATGAGGGTCCCAAGGAGACGTAGAGGCCAACAAGCCATGAATGTTGCCAAATATTACCGCCGAGATGTTAGGTTGGGTTAGGTTAGGTTATATTACGTTCTTGATGTATATAAAGGACCCACGCAGACGTAGATGCCAACTCGCCAGGAATGTTGTCAAATAATAGCGCCGAGAGGTTAGGTTGGGTCAGGTTAGGTTATATTACGTTATTGATGTATATGAAGATCCCACGGAGACGTAGAGGCCAACACGCCAGGTATGTGGTCAAATATTACCGCCGAGATGATAGGTTGGGTTAGGTTTGGTTATATTTCGTTATTGATGTATATGAAGGTCCTACGGAGACGTAGAGGCCAACATGCCAGGAATGTTGTCAAATATTACAGCCGCGATGTTAGATTGGGTTAGGTTAGGTAATATTACGTTATTGATGTATATAAAGGTCCCACGGAGACGTAGAGGCCAACTCGCCTGGAATGTTATCAAATATTACCGCCGAGATGTTAGGTTGGGTTAGGTTAGGTTATATTACGTTCTTGATGCATATAAAGGTCCCACGCAGACGTAGAGGCCAACAAGCCAGGAGTGTTGCCAAATATTACCGCCGAGATGATAGGTTGGGTTAGGTTAGGTTATAATACGTTATTAAAGCATATAAAGGTCCCACGCCGACGTAGATGCCAACCCGCCAGGAATGTTGTCAAATATTACCGCCGCGATGTTAGATTGGGTTAGGTTAGGTAATATTACGTTATTGATGTATATAAAGGTCCCACGGAGACGTAGAGGCCAACTCGCCTGGAATGTTATCAAATATTACCGCCGAGATGTTAGGTTGGGTTAGGTTAGGTTATATTACGTTCTTGATGCATATAAAGGTCCCACGCAGACGTAGAGGCCAACCCGCCAGGAATGTTGTCAAATATTACCGCCGAGATGATAGGTTGGGCTAGGTTAGGTTATATTACGTTATTGATGTATATGAAGATCCCACGGAGACGTAGAGGCCAACTCGCCAGGTATGTGGTCAAATATTACCGACGAGATGATAGGTTGGGTTAGGTTTGGTTATATTTCGTTATTGATGTATATGAAGGTCCTACGGAGACGTACAGGCCAACAAGCCAGGAGTGTTGCCAAATATTACCGCCGAGATGATAGGTTGGGTTAGGTTAGGTTATAATACGTTATTAATGCATATAAAGGTCCCACGCCGACGTAGAGGCCAACCCGCCAGGAATGTTGTCAAATATTACCGCCGAGATGATAGGTTGGGTTAGGTTAGGTTATATTACGTTATTGATGTATATAAAGGTCCCACGGAGACGTAGATGCCAACTCGCCAGGAATGTTGTCAAATAATAGCGACGAGAGGTTAGGTTGGGTCAGGTTAGGTTATATTACGTTATTGATGTATATGAAGATCCCACGGAGACGTAGAGGCCAACTCGCCAGGTATGTGGTCAAATATTACCGACGAGATGATAGGTTGGGTTAGGTTTGGTTATATTTCGTTATTGATGTATATGAAGGTCCTACGGAGACGTACAGGCCAACATGCCAGGAATGTTGTCAAATATTACAGCCGCGATGTTAGATTGGGTTAGGTTAGGTTATATTACGTTATTGATGTATATAAAGGTCCCACGGAGACGTAGAGGCCAACTCGCCTGGAATGTTATCAAATATTACCGCCGCGATGTTAGATTGGGTTAGGTTAGGTAATATTACGTTATTGATGTATATAAAGGTCCCACGGAGACGTAGAGGCCAACTCGCCTGGAATGTTATCAAATATTACCGCCGAGATGTTAGGTTGGGTTAGGTTAGGTTATATTACGTTCTTGATGCATATAAAGGTCCCACGCAGACGTAGACGCCAACAAGCCAGGAGTGTTGCCAAATATTACCGCCGAGATGATAGGTTGGGTTAGGTGAGGTTATAATACCTTATTAATGCATATAAAGGTCCCACGCCGACGTAGAGGCCAACCCGCCAGGAATGTTGTCAAATATTACCGCCGAGATGATAGGTTGGGTTAGGTTAGGTTATATTACGTTATTGATGTATATAAAGGTCCCACGGAGACGTAGAGGCCAACCCGCCAGGAATGTTGTCAAATATTACCGCAGAGATGATAGGTTGGGCTAGGTTAGGTTATATTACGTTATTGATGTATATAAAGGTCCCACGGAGACGTAGATGCCTACTCGCCAGGAATGTGGTCAAATATTAGTGCCGAGATGTTAGGTTGGTTTAGGTTAGGTTGTATTACGTCATAGACGTATACAGTGTTCCCACGGAGAAGTAGGGCCCGACAATCAAGGAATGTGGTTAAATGGTACCCCGAGAGGTTAGGTTGGGTTAGGTTACGTTATATTACGTTATTGATGTACATGAGGGTCCCAAGGAGACGTAGAGGCCAACAAGCCATGAATGTTGCCAAATATTACCGCCGAGATGTTAGGTTTGGGTTAGGTTAGGTTATATTACGTTCTTGATGTATATAAAGGACCCACGCAGACGTAGATGCCAACTCGCCAGGAATGTTGTCAAATAATAGCGCCGAGAGGTTAGGTTGGGTCAGGTTAGGTTATATTACGTTATTGATGTATATGAAGATCCCACGGAGACGTAGAGGCCAACTCGCCAGGTATGTGGTCAAATATTACCGCCGAGATGATAGGTTGGGTTAGGTTTGGTTATATTTCGTTATTGATGTATATGAAGGTCCTACGGAGACGTAGAGGTCAACATGCCAGGAATGTTGTCAAATATTACAGCCGCGATGTTAGATTGGGTTAGGTTAGGTAATATTACGTTATTGATGTATATAAAGGTCCCACGGAGACGTAGAGGCCAACTCGCCTGGAATGTTATCAAATATTACCGCCGAGATGTTAGGTTGGGTTAGGTTAGGTTATATTACGTTCTTGATGCATATAAAGGTCCCACGCAGACGTAGAGGCCAACAAGCCAGGAGTGTTGCCAAATATTACCGCCGAGATGATAGGTTGGGTTAGGTTAGGTTATAATACGTTATTAAAGCATATAAAGGTCCCACGCCGACGTAGATGCCAACCCGCCAGGAATGTTGTCAAATATTACCGCCGAGATGATAGGTTGGGTTAGGTTAGGTTATATTACGTTATTGATGTATATAAAGGTCCCAGGGAGACGTAGATGCCAACTCGCCAGGAATGTTGTCAAATAATAGCGACGAGAGTTTAGGTTGGGTCAGGTTAGGTTATATTACGTTATTGATGTATATGAAGATCCCACGGAGACGTAGAGGCCAACTCGCCAGGTATGTGGTCAAATATTACCGCCGAGATGATAGGTTGGGTTAGGTTTGGTTATATTTCGTTATTGATGTATATGAAGGTCCTACGGAGACGTAGAGGCCAACATGCCAGGAATGTTGTCAAATATTACAGCCGCGATGTTAGATTGGGTTAGGTTAGGTTATATTACGTTATTGAGGTTTATGAAGGACCCACGTAGACGTAGGGGCCAACTCGCCAGGTATATTGTCAAATATTACCGCCGAGATGATAGGTTGGGTTAGGTTAAGTTATATTACGTTATTGATGTATATAAAGGTCCCACGGAGGCGTAGAGGCCAACTCGCCAGGTATGTGGTCAAATATTACCGCCGAGATGATAGGTTGGGTTAGGTTTGGTTATATTTCGTTATTGATGTATATGATGGTCCCACGGAGACCTAGAGGCCAACATGCCAGGAATGTTGTCAAATATTACAGCCGCGATGATAGATTGGGTTAGGTTAGGTTATATTACGTTTTGTTGTATATAAATGTCCCACGGAGGCGTAGAGGCCAACTCGCCAGGAATGTTGTCAAATATTACCGCCGAGATGTTAGGTTGGGTTAGGTTAGGTTATATTACGTTATTGATGCATATAAAGGTCCCAGGCAGACGTAGAGGCCAACCCGCCAGGAATGTTGCCAAATATTACCGCCGAGATGATAGGTTGGGCTAGGTTAGGTTATATTACGTTATTGATGTATATAAAGGTCCCACGGAAACGTAGAGGCCAACTGGCCAGGAATGTTGTCAAATATTACCGCCGAGATGTTAGGTTGGGTTAGGTTAGGTTATATTACGTTCTTGATGCATATAAAGGTCCAACGCAGACGTAGAGTCCAACTCGCCAGGAATGTTGTCAAATATTACCGCCTAGATGATAGGTTGGGTTAGGTTAGGTTATATTACGTTATTGAGGTTTATGAAGGACCCACGTAGACGTAGGGGCCAACTCGCCAGGTATATTGTCATATATTACCGCCGAGATGATAGGTTGGGTTAGGTTCAGTTATATTACGTTATTGATGTATATGAAGGTCCTACGTAGACGTAGAGGCCAACAAGCCAGGAGTGTTGCCAAATATTACCGCCGAGATGATAGGTTGGGTTAGGTTAGGTTATAATACGTTATTAATGCATATAAAGGTCCCACGCCGACGTAGAGGCCAACTCGCCAGGAATGTTGTCAAATATTACCGCCGAGATGATAGGTTGGGTTAGGTTAGGTTATATTACGTTATTGATGTATATAAAGGTCCCACGGAGACGTAGATGCCAACTCGCCAGGAATGTTGTCAAATAATAGCGACGAGAGGTTAGGTTGGGTCAGGTTAGGTTATATTACGTTATTGATGAATATGAAGATCCCACGGAGACGTAGAGGCCAACTCGCCAGGTATGTGGTCAAATATTACCGACGAGATGATAGGTTGGGTTAGGTTTGGTTATATTTCGTTATTGATGTATATGAAGGTCCTACGGAGACGTAGAGGCCAACATGCCAGGAATGTTGTCAAATATTACAGCCGCGATGTTAGATTGGGTTAGGTTAGGTTATATTACGTTATTGATGTATATAAAGGTCCCACGGAGACGTAGAGGCCCACTCGCCTGGAATGTTATCAAATATTACCGCCGAGATGTTAGGTTGGGTTAGGTTAGGTTATATTACGTTCTTGATGCATATAAAGGTCCCACGCAGACGTAGAGGCCAACCCGCCAGGAATGTTGTCAAATATTACCGCCGAGATGATAGGTTGGGTTAGGTTAGGTTATATTACGTTAGACGATGTATATAAAGGTCCCACGGAGACGTAGAGGCCAACCCGCCAGGAATGTTGTCAAATATTACCGCCGAGATGATAGGTTGGGCTAGGTTAGGTTATATTACGTTATTGATGTATATAAAGGTCCCACGGAGACGTAGAGGCCCACTCGCCTGGAATGTTATCAAATATTACCGCCGAGATGTTAGGTTGGGTTAGGTTAGGTTATATTACGTTCTTGATGCATATAAAGGTCCCACGTAGACGTAGGGGCCATCTCGTCAGGATTGTTGTCAAATATTACCGCCGAGATGATAGGTTGGGTTAGGTTAGGTTATATTACGTTATTGAGGTTTATGAAGGACCCACGTAGACGTAGGGGCCAACTCGCCAGGTATATTGTCAAATATTACCGCCGAGATGATAGGTTGGGTTAGGTTAAGTTATATTACGTTATTGATGTATATAAAGGTTCCAAGGAAACGTAGAGGCCAACAAGCCAGGAATGTTGCCAAATATTACCGCCGAGATGATAGGTTGGGTTAGGTTAGGTTATATTACGTTATTGAGGTTTATGAAGGACCCACGTAGACGTAGGGGCCAACTCGCCTGGAATGTTGTCAAATATTACCGCCGAGATGTTAGGTTGGGTTAGGTTAGGTTATATTACGTTCTTGATGCATATAAAGGTCCCACGCAGACGTAGAAGCCAACCCGCCAGGAATGTTGTCAAATATTACCGCCGAGATGATAGGTTGGGTTAGGTTAGGTTATATTACGTTATTGATGTATATAAAGGTCCCACGGAGACGTAGATGCCAACTCGCCAGGAATGTTGTCAAATAATAGCGACGAGAGGTTAGGTTGGGTCAGGTTAGGTTATATTACGTTATTGATGTATATGAAGATCCCACGGAGACGTAGAGGCCAACTCGCCAGGTATGTGGTCAAATATTACCGCCGAGATGATAGGTTGGGTTAGGTTTGGTTATATTTCGTTATTGATGTATATGAAGGTCCTACGGAGACGTAGAGGCCAACATGCCAGGAATGTTGTCAAATATTACAGCCGCGATGTTAGATTGGGTTAGGTTAGGTTATATTACGTTATTGATGTATATAAAGGTCCCACGGAGACGTAGAGGCCAACTCGCCTGGAATGTTATCAAATATTACCGCCGAGATGTTAGGTTGGGATAGGTTAGGTTATATTACGTTCTTGATGCATATAAAGGTCCCACGCAGACGTAGAGGCCAACCCGCCAGGAATGTTGTCAAATATTACCGCCGAGATGATAGGTTGGGTTAGGTTAGGTTATATTACGTTATTGATGTATATAAAGGTCCCACGGAGACGTAGAGGCCAACCCGCCAGGAATGTTGTCAAATATTACCGCCGAGATGATAGGTTGGGCTAGGTTAGGTTATATTACGTTATTGATGTATATAAAGGTCCCACGGAGACGTAGATGCCTACTCGCCTGGAATGTTGTCAAATATTACCGCCGAGATGTTAGGTTGGGTTAGGTTAGGTTATATTACGTTCTTGATGCATATAAAAGTCCCACGCAGACGTAGAGGCCAACCCGCCAGGAATGTTGTCAGATATTACCGCCGAGATGATAGGTTGGGTTAGGTTAGGTTATATTACGTTATTGATGTATATAAAGGTCCCACGGAAACGTAGAGGCCAACATGCCAGGAATGTTGTCAAATATTACAGCCGCGATGTTAGATTGGGTTAGGTTAGGTTATATTACGTTATTGATGTATATAAAGTCCCACGGAGACGTAGAGGCCAACATGCCAGGAATGCTGTCAAATATTACAGCCGGGATGTTAGATTGGGTTAGGTTAGGTTATATTACCTTAGTGATGTATATAAAGTCCCACGGAGACGTAGAGGCCAACACGTCAGGAATGTTGTCAAATAATAGCGCCGAGAGGTTAGGTTGTGTCAGGTTAGGTTATATTACGTTATTGATGTATATGAAGATCCCACGGAGACTAAGAGGCCAACTCGCCAGGTATGTGGTCAAATATTACCGCCGAGATGATAGGTTGGGTTAGGTTTGGTTATATTTCGTTATTGATGTATATGAAGGTCCTACGGAGACGTAGAGGCCAACATGCCAGGAATGTTGTCAAATATTACAGCCGCGATGTTAGATTGGGTTAGGTTAGCTTATATTACTTTATTGATGTATATAAAGTCCCACGGAGACGTAGAGGCCAACACGCCAGGAATGTTGTCAAATATTACCGCCGAGATGTTAGGTTGCGTTAGGTTGGTTTGTATTACGTTCTTGATGTATATAAAGGTCCCACGCAGACGTAGAGGCCAGCCCGCCAGGAATGTTGCCAATTATTACCGCCGAGATGTTAGTTTGGGTTAGGTTAGGTTATATTACGTTATTGATGTATATAAAGGTCCCACGGAGACGTAGAGGCCAACATGCCAGGAATGCTGTCAAATATTACAGCCGGGATGTTAGATTGGGTTAGGTTAGGTTATATTACCTTATTGATGTATATAAAGGTCCCACGGAGACGTAGAGGCCAACACGTCAGGAATGTTGTCAAATATTACAGCCGCGATGTTAGATTGGGTTAGGTTAGGTTATAATACGTTATTAATGCATATAAAGGTCCCACGCCGACGTAGACGCCAACCCGCCAGGAATGTTGTCATATATTACCGCCGAGATGATAGGTTGGGTTAGGTTAGGTTATATCTCGTTATTGCTGTATATGAAGGTCCCACGGAGACGTAGATGCCAACTCGCCAGGAATGTTGTCAAATAATAGCGCCGAGAGGTTAGGTTGTGTCAGGTTAGGTTATATTACGTTATTGATGTATATGAAGATCCCACGGAGACTAAGAGGCCAACTCGCCAGGTATGTGCTCAAATATTACCGCCGAGACGATAGGTTGGGTTAGGTTTGGTTATATTTCGTTATTGATGTATATGAAGGTCCTACGGAGACGTAGAGGCCAACATGCCAGGAATGTTGTCAAATATTACCGCCGAGATGATAGGTTGGGTTAGGTTTGGTTATATTTCGTTATTGATGTATACGAAGGTCCTACGGAGACATAGAGGCCAGCATGCCAGGAATGTTGTCAAATATTACAGCCGCGATGTTAGATTGTGTTAGGTTAGGTTATATTACGTTATTGATGTATATAAAGGTCCCACGGAGACGTAGAGGCCAACTCGCCTGGAATGTTATCAAATATTACCGCCGAGATGTTAGGTTGGGTTAGGTTAGGTTATATTACGTTCTTGATGCATATAAAGGTCCCACGCAGACGTAGATGCCAACCCGCCAGGAATGTTGTCAAATATTACCGCCGAGATGATAGGTTGGGTTAGGTTAGGTTATATTACGTTATTGATGTATATAAAGGTCCCACGGAGACGTAGAGGCCAACTCGTCAGGAATATTGTCAAACATAACCGCCGAGATGCTAGGTTGGGTTAGGTTAGGTTATATTAAGTTATTGATGTATATGAAGATCCCACGTAGACGCAGAGGCCAACTCGCCAGGTATGTGGTCAAATATTACCGCCGAGCTGATAGGTTGGGTTAGGTTTGGTTATATTACGTTATTGATGTATATAAAGGTCCCACGGAGGCGTAGAGGCCAACAAGCCAGGAATGTTGCCAATTATTACCGCCGAGATGTTAGGTTGGGTTAGGTTAGGTTATATTACGTTATTGATGTATATAAAGGTCCCACGGAGACGTAGAGGGCAACATGCCAGGAATGCTGTCAAATATTACAGCCGGGATGTTAGATTGGGTTAGGTTAGGTTATATTACCTTAGTGATGTATATAAAGTCCCACGGAGACGTAGAGGCCAACACGTCAGGAATGTTGTCAAATAATAGCGCCGAGAGGTTAGGTTGTGTCAGGTTAGGTTATATTACGTTATTGATGTATATGAAGATCCCACGGAGACTAAGAGGCCAACTCGCCAGGTATGTGGTCAAATATTACCGCCGAGATGATAGGTTGGGTTAGGTTTGGTTATATTTCGTTATTGATGTATATGAAGGTCCTACGGAGACGTAGAGGCCAACATGCCAGGAATGTTGTCAAATATTACAGCCGCGATGTTAGATTGGGTTAGGTTAGCTTATATTACTTTATTGATGTATATAAAGTCCCACGGAGACGTAGAGGCCAACACGCCAGGAATGTTGTCAAATATTACCGCCGAGATGTTAGGTTGCGTTAGGTTGGTTTGTATTACGTTCTTGATGTATATAAAGGTCCCACGCAGACGTAGAGGCCAGCCCGCCAGGAATGTTGTCACATATTACAGCCGCGATGTTAGATTGGGTTAGGTTAGGTTATATTTCGTTATTGATGTATATGAAGGTCCCACGGAGACGTAGAGGCCAACTCGCCAGGAATGTTGCAAAATATTACAGCCGCGATGTTAGATTGGGTTAGGTTAGGTTATAATACGTTATTAATGCATATAAAGGTCCCACGCCGACGGAGAGGCCAACCCGCCAGGAATGTTGTCAAATATTACCGCCGAGATGATAGGTTGGGTTAGGTTAGGTGATATTACGTTATTGATGTAGATAAAGGTCCCACGGAGACGTAGATGCCAACTCGCCAGGAATGTTGTCCAATAATAGCGCCGAGAGGTTAGGTTAGGTCAGGTTAGGTTATGTTACGTTATTGATGTATATGAAGATCCCACGCAGACGTAGAGGCCAACCCGCCAGGAATGTTGTCAAATATTACAGCCGGGATATTAGATTGGGTTAGGTAAGGTTATATTGCCTTATTGATGTATATAAAGGTCCCACGGAGACGTAGAGGCCAACTCGCCAGGAATGTTGTCAAATATTACAGCCGCGATGTTAGATTGGGTTAGGTTAGGTTATAATACGTTATTAATGCATATAAAGGTCCCACGCCGACGTAGACGCCAACCCGCCAGGAATGTTGTCATATATTACCGCCGAGATGATAGGTTGGGTTAGGTTTGGTTATATTTCGTTATTGATGTATACGAAGGTCCTACGGAGACGTAGAGGCCAACATGCCAGGAATGTTGTCAAATATTACAGCCGCGATGTTAGATTGGGTTAGGTTAGGTTATAATACGTTATTAATGCATATAAAGGTCCCACGCCGACGTAGAGCCCAACCCGCCAGGAATGTTGTCAAATATTACCGCCGAGATGATAGGTTGGGTTAGGTTAGGTTATATCTCGTTATTGCTGTATATGAAGGTCCCACGGAGACGTAGATGCCAACTCGCCAGGAATGTTTTCAAATAATAGCGCCGAGAGGTTAGGTTGTGTCAGGTTAGGTTATATTACGTTATTGATGTATATGAAGATCCCACGGAGACTAAGAGGCCAACTCGCCAGGTATGTGTTCAAATATTACTGCCGAGACGATAGGTTGGGTTAGGTTTGGTTATATTTCGTTATTGATGTATATGAAGGTCCTACGGAGACGTAGAGGCCAACATGCCAGGAATGTTGTCAAATATTACAGCCGCGATGTTAGATTGGGTTAGGTTAGGTTATATTACGTTATTGATGTATATAAAGTCCCACGGAGACGTAGAGGCCAACATGCCAGGAATGCTGTCAAATATTACAGCCGGGATGTTAGATTGGGTTAGGTAAGGTTATATTACCTTATTGATGTATATAAAGGTCCCACGGAGACGTAGAGTCCAACACGCCAGGAATGTTGTCAAATATTACCGCCGAGATGTTAGGTTGGGTTAGGTTAGGTTATATTACGTTCTTGATGCATATAAAGGTCCCACGCAGACGTAGATGCCAACCCGCCAGGAATGTTGTCAAATATTACAGCCGCGATGTTAGATTGGGTTAGGTTAGGTTATATTTCGTTATTGATGTATATGAAGGTCCCACGGAGACGTAGAGGCCAACTCGCCAGGAATGTTGTCAAATATTACAGCCGCGATGTTAGATTGGGTTAGGTTAGGTTATAATACGTTATTAATGCATATAAAGGTCCCACACCGACGTAGACGCCAACCCGCCAGGAATGTTGTCAAATATAACCGCCGAGATGATAGGTTGGGTTAGGTTAGGTTATATTACGTTATTGATGTATATAAAGGTCCCACGGAGACGTAGATGCCAACTCGCCAGGAATGTTGTCAAATAATAGCGCCGAGAGGTTAGGTTGGGTCAGGTTAGGTTATATTACGTTATTGATGTATATGAAGATCCCACGCAGACGTAGAGGCCAACCCGCCAGGAATGTTGTCAAATATTACCGCCGAGATGATAGGTTGGGCTAGGCTTGCTTATATTACGTTATTGATGTATATGAAGGACCCACGTAGACGTAGGGGCCATCTCGTCAGGAATATTGTCAAATATTACCGCCGAGATGATAGGTTGGATTAGGTTAGGTTATATTACGTTATTGATGTATATAAGGGTCCCACGGAGGCGTAGAGGCCAACAAGCCAGGAATGTTGCCAATTATTACCGCCGAGATGTTAGTTTGGGTTAGGTTAGGTTATATTACGTTATTGATGTATATAAAGGTCCCACGGAGACGTAGAGGCCAACATGCCAGGAATGCTGTCAAATATTACAGCCGGGATGTTAGATTGGGTTAGGTTAGGTTATATTACCTTATTGATGTATATAAAGGTCCCACGGAGACGTAGAGGCCAACACGTCAGGAATGTTGTCAAATATTACCGCCGAGAAGTTAGGTTGGGTTAGGTTGGGTTATATTACGTTCTTGATGTATATAAAGGTCCCACGCAGACGTAGAGGCCAGCCCGCCAGGAATGTTGTCAAATATTACCGCCGAGATGATAGGTTGGGTTAGGTTAGGTTATATTACGTTATTGATGTATATAAAGGTCCCACGGAGACGTAGAGACCAACAAGCCAGGAATGTTGCCAAATATTACCGCCGAGATGTGAGGTTGGGTTAGGTTAGGTTATATTACGTTATTGATGTATATGAAGGTCCCACGCAGACGTAGAGGCCAACCCGCCAGGAATGTTGTCAAATATTAAAGCCGGGATGTTAGATTGGGTTAGGTAAGGTTATATTGCCTTATTGATGTATATAAAGGTCCCACGGAGACGTAGAGGTCAACTCGCCAGGAATGTTGTCAAATATTACAGCCGCGATGTTAGATTGGGTTAGGTTAGGTTATAATACGTTATTAATGCATATAAAGGTCCCACGCCGACGTAGACGCCAACCCGCCAGGAATGTTGTCATATATTACCGCCGAGATGATAGGTTGGGTTAGGTTAGGTTATATCTCGTTATTGCTGTATATGAAGGTCCCACGGAGACGTAGATGCCAACTCGCCAGGAATGTTGTCAAATAATAGCGCCGAGAGGTTAGGTTGTGTCAGGTTAGGTTATATTACGTTATTGATGTATATGAAGATCCCACGGAGACTAAGAGGCCAACTCGCCAGGTATGTGCTCAAATATTACCGCCGAGACGATAGGTTGGGTTAGGTTTGGTTATATTTCGTTATTGATGTATATGAAGGTCCTACGGAGACGTAGAGGCCAACATGCCAGGAATGTTGTCAAATATTACCGCCGAGATGATAGGTTGGGTTAGGTTTGGTTATATTTCGTTATTGATGTATACGAAGGTCCTACGGAGACATAGAGGCCAGCATGCCAGGAATGTTGTCAAATATTACAGCCGCGATGTTAGATTGTGTTAGGTTAGGTTATATTACGTTATTGATGTATATAAAGGTCCCACGGAGACGTAGAGGCCAACCCGCCTGGAATGTTATCAAATATTACCGCCGAGATGTTAGGTTGGGTTAGGTTAGGTTATATTACGTTCTTGATGCATATAAAGGTCCCACGCAGACGTAGATGCCAACCCGCCAGGAATGTTGTCAAATATTACCGCCGAGATGATAGGTTGGGTTAGGTTAGGTTATATTACGTTATTGATGTATATAAAGGTCCCACGGAGACGTAGAGGCCAACTCGTCAGGAATATTGTCAAACATAACCGCCGAGATGCTAGGTTGGGTTAGGTTAGGTTATATTAAGTTATTGATGTATATGAAGATCCCACGTAGACGCAGAGGCCAACTCGCCAGGTATGTGGTCAAATATTACCGCCGAGCTGATAGGTTGGGTTAGGTTTGGTTATATTACGTTATTGATGTATATAAAGGTCCCACGGAAACGTAGAGGCCAAGAAGCCAGGAATGTTGCCAAATATTACCGCCGAGATGATAGGTTGGGTTAGGTTAGGTTATATCTCGTTATTGATGTATATGAAGGTCCCACGGAGACGTAGATGCCAACTCGCCAGGAATGTTGTCAAATAATAGCGCCGAGAGGTTAGGTTGTGTCAGGTTAGGTTATATTACGTTATTGATGTATATGAAGATCCCACGGAGACTAAGAGGCCAACTCGCCAGGTATGTGTTCAAATATTACCGCCGAGACGATAGGTTGGGTTAGGTTTGGTTATATTTCGTTATTGATGTATATAAAGGTCCCACGGAGACGTAGATCCCAACTCGCCAGGAATGTTGTCAAATAATAGCGCCGAGAGGTTAGGTTGGGTCAGGTTAGGTTATATTACGTTATTGATGTATATGAAGATCCCACGCAGACGTAGAGGCCAACCCGCCAGGAATGTTGTCAAATATTACCGCCGAGATGATAGGTTGGGCTAGGCTTGCTTATATTACGTTATTGATGTATATGAAGGACCCACGTAGACGTAGGGGCCATCTCGTCAGGAATATTGTCAAATATTACCGCCGAGATGATAGGTTGGATTAGGTTAGGTTATATTACGTTATTGATGTATATAACGGTCCCACGGAGGCGTAGAGGCCAACAAGCCAGGAATGTTGCCAATTATTACCGCCGAGATGTTAGGTTGGGTTAGGTTAGGTTATATTACGTTATTGATGTATATAAAGGTCCCACGGAGACGTAGAGGGCAACATGCCAGGAATGCTGTCAAATATTACAGCCGGGATGTTAGATTGGGTTAGGTTAGGTTATATTACCTTAGTGATGTATATAAAGTCCCACGGAGACGTAGAGGCCAACACGTCAGGAATGTTGTCAAATAATAGCGCCGAGAGGTTAGGTTGTGTCAGGTTAGGTTATATTACGTTATTGATGTATATGAAGATCCCACGGAGACTAAGAGGCCAACTCGCCAGGTATGTGGTCAAATATTACCGCCGAGATGATAGGTTGGGTTAGGTTTGGTTATATTTCGTTATTGATGTATATGAAGGTCCTACGGAGACGTAGAGGCCAACATGCCAGGAATGTTGTCAAATATTACAGCCGCGATGTTAGATTGGGTTAGGTTAGCTTATATTACTTTATTGATGTATATAAAGTCCCACGGAGACGTAGAGGCCAACACGCCAGGAATGTTGTCAAATATTACCGCCGAGATGTTAGGTTGCGTTAGGTTGGTTTGTATTACGTTCTTGATGTATATAAAGGTCCCACGCAGACGTAGAGGCCAGCCCGCCAGGAATGTTGTCACATATTACAGCCGCGATGTTAGATTGGGTTAGGTTAGGTTATATTTCGTTATTGATGTATATGAAGGTCCCACGGAGACGTAGAGGCCAACTCGCCAGGAATGTTGCAAAATATTACAGCCGCGATGTTAGATTGGGTTAGGTTAGGTTATAATACGTTATTAATGCATATAAAGGTCCCACGCCGACGTAGAGGCCAACCCGCCAGGAATGTTGTCAAATATTACCGCCGAGATGATAGGTTGGGTTAGGTTAGGTGATATTACGTTATTGATGTAGATAAAGGTCCCACGGAGACGTAGATGCCAACTCGCCAGGAATGTTGTCCAATAATAGCGCCGAGAGGTTAGGTTAGGTCAGGTTAGGTTATGTTACGTTATTGATGTATATGAAGATCCCACGCAGACGTAGAGGCCAACCCGCCAGGAATGTTGTCAAATATTACAGCCGGGATGTTAGATTGGGTTAGGTAAGGTTATATTGCCTTATTGATGTATATAAAGGTCCCACGGAGACGTAGAGGCCAACTCGCCAGGAATGTTGTCAAATATTACAGCCGCGATGTTAGATTGGGTTAGGTTAGGTTATAATACGTTATTAATGCATATAAAGGTCCCACGCCGACGTAGACGCCAACCCGCCAGGAATGTTGTCATATATTACCGCGGAGATGATAGGTTGGGTTAGGTTTGGTTATATTTCGTTATTGATGTATACGAAGGTCCTACGGAGACGTAGAGGCCAACATGCCAGGAATGTTGTCAAATATTACAGCCGCGATGTTAGATTGGGTTAGGTTAGGTTATAATACGTTATTAATGCAAATAAAGGTCCCACGCCGACGTAGAGCCCAACCCGCCAGGAATGTTGTCAAATATTACCGCCGAGATGATAGGTTGGGTTAGGTTAGGTTATATCTCGTTATTGCTGTATATGAAGGTCCCACGGAGACGTAGATGCCAACTCGCCAGGAATGTTTTCAAATAATAGCGCCGAGAGGTTAGGTTGTGTCAGGTTAGGTTATATTACGTTATTGATGTATATGAAGATCCCACGGAGACTAAGAGGCCAACTCGCCAGGTATGTGTTCAAATATTACTGCCGAGACGATAGGTTGGGTTAGGTTTGGTTATATTTCGTTATTGATGTATATGAAGGTCCTACGGAGACGTAGAGGCCAACATGCCAGTAATGTTGTCAAATATTACAGCCGCGATGTTAGATTTGGTTAGGTTAGGTTATATTACGTTATTGATGTATATAAAGTCCCACGGAGACGTAGAGGCCAACATGCCAGGAATGCTGTCAAATATTACAGCCGGGATGTTAGATTGGGTTAGGTAAGGTTATATTACCTTATTGATGTATATAAAGGTCCCACGGAGACGTAGAGTCCAACACGCCAGGAATGTTGTCAAATATTACCGCCGAGATGTTAGGTTGGGTTAGGTTAGGTTATATTACGTTCTTGATGCATATAAAGGTCCCACGCAGACGTAGATGCCAACCCGCCAGGAATGTTGTCAAATATTACAGCCGCGATGTTAGATTGGGTTAGGTTAGGTTATATTACGTTATTGATGTATATAAAGGTCCCACGGAGACGTAGATGCCAACTCGCCAGGAATGTTGTCAAATAATAGCGCCGAGAGGTTAGGTTGGGTCAGGTTAGGTTATATTACGTTATTGATGTATATGAAGATCCCACGCAGACGTAGAGGCCAACCCGCCAGGAATGTTGTCAAATATTACCGCCGAGATGATAGGTTGGGCTAGGCTTGCTTATATTACGTTATTGATGTATATGAAGGACCCACGTAGACGTAGGGGCCATCTCGTCAGGAATATTGTCAAATATTACCGCCGAGATGATAGGTTGGGTTAGGTTAGGTTATATTACGTTATTGATGTATATAAAGGTCCCACGGAGACGTAGATGCCAACTCGCCAGGAATGTTGTCAAATAATAGCGCCGAGAGGTTAGGTTGGGTCAGGTTAGGTTATATTACGTTATTGATGTATATGAAGATCCCACGCAGACGTAGAGGCCAACCCGCCAGGAATGTTGTCAAATATTACCGCCGAGATGATAGGTTGGGCCAGGCTTGCTTATATTACGTTATTGATGTATATGAAGGACCCACGTAGACGTAGGGGCCATCTCGTCAGGAATATTGTCAAATATTACCGCCGAGATGATAGGTTGGATTAGGTTAGGTTATATTACGTTATTGATGTATATAAGGGTCCCACGGAGGCGTAGAGGCCAACAAGCCAGGAATGTTGCCAATTATTACCGCCGAGATGTTAGTTTGGGTTAGGTTAGGTTATATTACGTTATTGATGTATATAAAGGTCCCACGGAGACGTAGAGGCCAACATGCCAGGAATGCTGTCAAATATTACAGCCGGGATGTTAGATTGGGTTAGGTTAGGTTATATTACCTTATTGATGTATATAAAGGTCCCACGGAGACGTAGAGGCCAACACGTCAGGAATGTTGTCAAATATTACCGCCGAGAAGTTAGGTTGGGTTAGGTTGGGTTATATTACGTTCTTGATGTATATAAAGGTCCCACGCAGACGTAGAGGCCAGCCCGCCAGGAATGTTGTCAAATATTACCGCCGAGATGATAGGTTGGGTTAGGTTAGGTTATATTACGTTATTGATGTATATAAAGGTCCCACGGAGACGTAGAGACCAACAAGCCAGGAATGTTGCCAAATATTACCGCCGAGATGTGAGGTTGGGTTAGGTTAGGTTATATTACGTTATTGATGTATATGAAGGTCCCACGCAGACGTAGAGGCCAACCCGCCAGGAATGTTTTCAAATATTAAAGCCGGGATGTTAGATTGGGTTAGGTAAGGTTATATTGCCTTATTGATGTATATAAAGGTCCCACGGAGACGTAGAGGTCAACTCGCCAGGAATGTTGTCAAATATTACAGCCGCGATGTTAGATTGGGTTAGGTTAGGTTATAATACGTTATTAATGCATATAAAGGTCCCACGCCGACGTAGACGCCAACCCGCCAGGAATGTTGTCATATATTACCGCCGAGATGATAGGTTGGGTTAGGTTAGGTTATATCTCGTTATTGCTGTATATGAAGGTCCCACGGAGACGTAGATGCCAACTCGCCAGGAATGTTGTCAAATAATAGCGCCGAGAGGTTAGGTTGTGTCAGGTTAGGTTATATTACGTTATTGATGTATATGAAGATCCCACGGAGACTAAGAGGCCAACTCGCCAGGTATGTGCTCAAATATTACCGCCGAGACGATAGGTTGGGTTAGGTTTGGTTATATTTCGTTATTGATGTATATGAAGGTCCTACGGAGACGTAGAGGCCAACATGCCAGGAATGTTGTCAAATATTACCGCCGAGATGATAGGTTGGGTTAGGTTTGGTTATATTTCGTTATTGATGTATACGAAGGTTCTACGGAGACATAGAGGCCAGCATGCCAGGAATGTTGTCAAATATTACAGCCGCGATGTTAGATTGTGTTAGGTTAGGTTATATTACGTTATTGATGTATATAAAGGTCCCACGGAGACGTAGAGGCCAACTCGCCTGGAATGTTATCAAATATTACCGCCGAGATGTTAGGTTGGGTTAGGTTAGGTTATATTACGTTCTTGATGCATATAAAGGTCCCACGCAGACGTAGATGCCAACCCGCCAGGAATGTTGTCAAATATTACCGCCGAGATGATAGGTTGGGTTAGGTTAGGTTATATTACGTTATTGATGTATATAAAGGTCCCACGGAGACGTAGAGGCCAACTCGTCAGGAATATTGTCAAACATAACCGCCGAGATGCTAGGTTGGGTTAGGTTAGGTTATATTAAGTTATTGATGTATATGAAGATCCCACGTAGACGCAGAGGCCAACTCGCCAGGTATGTGGTCAAATATTACCGCCGAGCTGATAGGTTGGGTTAGGTTTGGTTATATTACGTTATTGATGTATATAAAGGTCCCACGGAAACGTAGAGGCCAACAAGCCAGGAATGTTGCCAAATATTACCGCCGAGATGATAGGTTGTGTTAGGTTAGGTTATATCTCGTTATTGATGTACATGAAGGTCCCACGGAGACGTAGATGCCAACTCGCCAGGAATGTTGTCAAATAATAGCGCCGAGAGGTTAGGTTGTGTCAGGTTAGGTTATATTACGTTATTGATGTATATGAAGATCCCACGGAGACTAAGAGGCCAACTCGCCAGGTATGTGTTCAAATATTACCGCCGAGACGATAGGTTGGGTTAGGTTTGGTTATATTTCGTTATTGATGTATATAAAGGTCCCACGGAGACGTAGATCCCAACTCGCCAGGAATGTTGTCAAATAATAGCGCCGAGAGGTTAGGTTGGGTCAGGTTAGGTTATATTACGTTATTGATGTATATGAAGATCCCACGCAGACGTAGAGGCCAACCCGCCAGGAATGTTGTCAAATATTACCGCCGAGATGATAGGTTGGGCTAGGCTTGCTTATATTACGTTATTGATGTATATGAAGGACCCACGTAGACGTAGGGGCCATCTCGTCAGGAATATTGTCAAATATTACCGCCGATATGATAGGTTGGATTAGGTTAGGTTATATTACGTTATTGATGTATATAAAGGTCCCACGGAGGCGTAGAGGCCAACAAGCCAGGAATGTTGCCAATTATTACCGCCGAGATGTTAGGTTGGGTTAGGTTAGGTTATATTACGTTATTGATGTATATAAAGGTCCCACGGAGACGTAGAGGGCAACATGCCAGGAATGCTGTCAAATATTACAGCCGGGATGTTAGATTGGGTTAGGTTAGGTTATATTACCTTAGTGATGTATATAAAGTCCCACGGAGACGTAGAGGCCAACACGTCAGGAATGTTGTCAAATAATAGCGCCGAGAGGTTAGGTTGTGTCAGGTTAGGTTATATTACGTTATTGATGTATATGAAGATCCCACGGAGACTAAGAGGCCAACTCGCCAGGTATGTGGTCAAATATTACCGCCGAGATGATAGGTTGGGTTAGGTTTGGTTATATTTCGTTATTGATGTATATGAAGGTCCTACGGAGACGTAGAGGCCAACATGCCAGGAATGTTGTCAAATATTACAGCCGCGATGTTAGATTGGGTTAGGTTAGCTTATATTACTTTATTGATGTATATAAAGTCCCACGGAGACGTAGAGGCCAACACGCCAGGAATGTTGTCAAATATTACCGCCGAGATGTTAGGTTGCGTTAGGTTGGTTTGTATTACGTTCTTGATGTATATAAAGGTCCCACGCAGACGTAGAGGCCAGCCCGCCAGGAATGTTGTCACATATTACAGCCGCGATGTTAGATTGGGTTAGGTTAGGTTATATTTCGTTATTGATGTATATGAAGGTCCCACGGAGACGTAGAGGCCAACTCGCCAGGAATGTTGCAAAATATTACAGCCGCGATGTTAGATTGGGTTAGGTTAGGTTATAATACGTTATTAATGCATATAAAGGTCCCACGCCGACGTAGAGGCCAACCCGCCAGGAATGTTGTCAAATATTACCGCCGAGATGATAGGTTGGGTTAGGTTAGGTGATATTACGTTATTGATGTAGATAAAGGTCCCACGGAGACGTAGATGCCAACTCGCCAGGAATGTTGTCCAATAATAGCGCCGAGAGGTTAGGTTAGGTCAGGTTAGGTTATGTTACGTTATTGATGTATATGAAGATCCCACGCAGACGTAGAGGCCAACCCGCCAGGAATGTTGTCAAATATTACAGCCGGGATGTTAGATTGGGTTAGGTAAGGTTATATTGCCTTATTGATGTATATAAAGGTCCCACGGAGACGTAGAGGCCAACTCGCCAGGAATGTTGTCAAATATTACAGCCGCGATGTTAGATTGGGTTAGGTTAGGTTATAATACGTTATTAATGCATATAAAGGTCCCACGCCGACGTAGACGCCAACCCGCCAGGAATGTTGTCATATATTACCGCCGAGATGATAGGTTGGGTTAGGTTTGGTTATATTTCGTTATTGATGTATACGAAGGTCCTACGGAGACGTAGAGGCCAACATGCCAGGAATGTTGTCAAATATTACAGCCGCGATGTTAGATTGGGTTAGGTTAGGTTATAATACGTTATTAATGCATATAAAGGTCCCACGCCGACGTAGAGCCCAACCCGCCAGGAATGTTGTCAAATATTACCGCCGAGATGATAGGTTGGGTTAGGTTAGGTTATATCTCGTTATTGCTGTATATGAAGGTCCCACGGAGACGTAGATGCCAACTCGCCAGGAATGTTTTCAAATAATAGCGCCGAGAGGTTAGGTTGTGTCAGGTTAGGTTATATTACGTTATTGATGTATATGAAGATCCCACGGAGACTAAGAGGCCAACTCGCCAGGTATGTGTTCAAATATTACTGCCGAGACGATAGGTTGGGTTAGGTTTGGTTATATTTCGTTATTGATGTATATGAAGGTCCTACGGAGACGTAGAGGCCAACATGCCAGGAATGTTGTCAAATATTACCGCCGAGATGATAGGTTGGGTTAGGTTTGGTTATATTTCGTTATTGATGTATACGAAGGTCCTACGGAGACGTAGAGGCCAACATGCCAGGAATGTTGTCAAATATTACAGCCGCGATGTTAGATTGTGTTAGGTTAGGTTATATTACGTTATTGATGTATATAAAGGTCCCACGGAGACGTAGAGGCCAACTCGCCTGGAATGTTCTCAAATATTACCGCCGAGATGTTAGGTTGGGTTAGGTTAGGTTATATTACGTTCTTGATGCATATAAAGGTCCCACGCAGACGTAGATGCCAACCCGCCAGGAATGTTGTCAAATATTACCGCCGAGATGATAGGTTGGGTTAGGTTAGGTTATATTACGTTATTGATGTATATAAAGGTCCCACGGAGACGTAGAGGCCAACCCGCCAGGAATGTTGTCAAATAATAGCGCCGAGAGGTTAGTTTGTGTCAGGTTAGGTTATATTACGTTATTGATGTATATGAAGATCCCACGGAGACTAAGAGGCCAACTCGCCAGGTATGTGGTCAAATATTACCGCCGAGATGATAGGTTGGGTTAGGTTTGGTTATATTTCGTTATTGATGTATATGAAGGTCCTACGGATACGTAGAGGCCAACATGCCAGGAATGTTGTCAAATATTACAGCCGCGATGTTAGATTGGGTTAGGTTAGGTTATATTACGTTATTGATGTATATAAAGTCCCACGGAGACGTAGACGCCAACATGCCAGGAATGCTGTCAAATACTACAGCCGGGATGTTAGATTGGGTTAGGTAAGGTTATATTACCTTATTGATGTATATAAAGGTCCCACGGAGACGTAGAGTCCAACACGCCAGGAATGTTGTCAAATATTACCGCCGAGATGTTAGGTTGCGTTAGATTGGGTTATATTACGTTCTTAATGTATATAAAGGTCCCACGCAGACGTAGAGGCCAGCCCGCCAGGAATGTTGTCAAAGATTACATCCGCGATGTTAGATTGGGTTAGGATAGGTTATATTTCGTTATTGATGTATATGAAGGTCCCACGGAGACGTAGAGGCCAACTCGCCAGGAATGTTGTCAAATATTACAGCCGCGATGTTAGATTGGGTTAGGTTAGGTTATAATACGTTATTAATGCATATAAAGGTCCCACACCGACGTAGACGCCAACCCGCCAGGAATGTTGTCAAATATAACCGCCGAGATGATAGGTTGGGTTAGGTTAGGTTATATTACGTTATTGATGTATATAAAGGTCCCACGGAGACGTAGATGCCAACTCGCCAGGAATGTTGTCAAATAATAGCGCCGAGAGGTTAGGTTGGGTCAGGTTAGGTTATATTACGTTATTGATGTATATGAAGATCCCACGCAGACGTAGAGGCCAACCCGCCAGGAATGTTGTCAAATATTACCGCCGAGATGATAGGTTGGGCTAGGCTTGCTTATATTACGTTATTGATGTATATGAAGGACCCACGTAGACGTAGGGGCCATCTCGTCAGGAATATTGTCAAATATTACCGCCGAGATGATAGGTTGGATTAGGTTAGGTTATATTACGTTATTGATGTATATAAAGGTCCCACGGAGGCGTAGAGGCCAACAAGACAGGAATGTTGCCAATTATTACCGCCGAGATGTTAGGTTGGGTTAGGTTAGGTTATATTACGTTATTGATGTATATAAAGGTCCCACGGAGACGTAGAGGGCAACATGCCAGGAATGCTGTCAAATATTACAGCCGGGATGTTAGATTGGGTTAGGTTAGGTTATATTACCTTATTGATGTATATAAAGTCCCACGGAGACGTAGAGGCCAACACGTCAGGAATGTTGTCAAATATTACCGCCGAGATGTTAGGTTGGGTTAGGTTGGGTTATATTACGTTCTTGATGTATATAAAGGTCCCACGCAGACGTAGAGGCCAGCCCGCCAGGAATGTTGTCAAATATTACCGCCGAGATGATAGGTTGGGTTAGGTTAGGTTATATTACGTTATTGATGTATATAAAGGTTCCACGGAGACGTAGAGACCAACAAGCCAGGAATGTTGCCAAATATTACCGCCGAGATGTGAGGTTGGGTTAGGTTAGGTTATATTACGTTATTGATGTATATTAAGGTCCCACGGAGACGTAGAGGCCAACTCGTCAGGAATATTGTCAAATATAACCGCCGAGATGTTAGGTTGGGTTAGGTTAGGTTATATTAAGTTATTGATGTATATGAAGATCCCACGTAGACGCAGAGGCCAACTCGCCAGGTATGTGGTCAAATATCACCGCCGAGCTGATAGGTTGGGTTAGGTTTGGTTATATTACGTTATTGATGTATATAAAGGTACCACGGAAACGTAGAGGCCAACAAGCCAGGAATGTTGCTAAATATTACCGCCGAGATGATAGGTTTGTTTAGGTTAGGTTATATCTCGTTATTGATGTATATGAAGGTCCCACGGAGACGTAGATGCCAACTCGCCAGGAATGTTGTCAAATAATAGCGCCGAGAGGTTAGGTTGTGTCAGGTTAGGTTATATTACGTTATTGATGTATATGAAGATCCCACGGAGACTAAGAGGCCAACTCGCCAGGTATGTGGTCAAATATTACCGCCGAGATGATAGGTTGGGTTAGGTTTGGTTATATTTCGTTATTGATGTATATGAAGGTCCTACGGAGACGTAGAGGCCAACATGCCAGGAATGTTGTCAAATATTACAGCCGCGATGTTAGATTGGGTTAGGTTAGCTTATATTACGTTATTGATGTATATAAAGTCCCACGGAGACGTAGAGGCCAACTCGCCAGGAATGTTGCAAAATATTACAGCCGCGATGTTAGATTGGGTTAGGTTAGGTTATAATACGTTATTAATGCATATAAAGGTCCCACGCCGACGTAGAGGCCAACCCGCCAGGAATGTTGTCAAATATTACCGCCGAGATGATAGGTTGGGTTAGGTTAGGTGATATTACGTTATTGATGTAGATAAAGGTCCCACGGACACGTAGATGCCAACTCGCCAGGAATGTTGTCAAATAATAGCGCCGAGAGGTTAGGTTAGGTCAGGTTAGGTTATGTTACGTTATTGATGTATATGAAGATCCCACGCAGACGTAGAGGCCAACCCGCCAGGAATGTTGTCAAATATTACAGCCGGGATGTTAGATTGGGTTAGGTAAGGTTATATTGCCTTATTGATGTATATAAAGGTCCCACGGAGACGTAGAGGCCAACTCGCCAGGAATGTTGTCAAATATTACAGCCGCGATGTTAGATTGGGTTAGGTTAGGTTATAATACGTTATTAATGCATATAAAGGTCCCACGCCGACGTAGACGCCAACCCGCCAGGAATGTTGTCATATATTACCGCCGAGATGATAGGTTGGGTTAGGTTAGGTTATATCTCGTTATTGCTGTATATGAAGGTCCCACGGAGACGTAGATGCCAACTCGCCAGGAATGTTGTCAAATAATAGCGCCGAGAGGTTAGGTTGTGTCAGGTTAGGTTATATTACGTTATTGATGTATATGAAGATCCCACGGAGACTAAGAGGCCAACTCGCCAGGTATGTGTTCAAATATTACCGCCGAGACGATAGGTTGGGTTAGGTTTGGTTATATTTCGTTATTGATGTATATGAAGGTCCTACGGAGATGTAGAGGCCAACATGCCAGGAATGTTGTCAAATATTACCGCCGAGATGATAGGTTGGGTTAGGTTTGGTTATATTTCGTTATTGATGTATACGAAGGTCCTACGGAGACGTAGAGGCCAACATGCCAGGAATGTTGTCAAATATTACAGCCGCGATGTTAGATTGTGTTAGGTTAGGTTATATTACGTTATTGATGTATATAAAGGTCCCACGGAGACGTAGAGGCCAACTCGCCTGGAATGTTCTCAAATATTACCGCCGAGATGTTAGGTTGGGTTAGGTTAGGTTATATTACGTTCTTGATGCATATAAAGGTCCCACGCAGACGTAGATGCCAACCCGCCAGGAATGTTGTCAAATATTACCGCCGAGATGATAGGTTGGGTTAGGTTAGGTTATATTACGTTATTGATGTATATAAAGGTCCCACGGAGACGTAGAGGCCAACTCGTCAGGAATATTGTCAAACATAACCGCCGAGATGTTAGGTTGGGTTAGGTTAGGTTATATTAAGTTATTGATGTATATGAAGATCCCACGTAGACGCAGAGGCCAACTCGCCAGGTATGTGGTCAAATATTACCGCCGAGCTGATAGGTTGGGTTAGGTTTGGTTATATTACGTTATTGATGTATATAAAGGTCCCACGGAAACGTAGAGGCCAACAAGCCAGGAATGTTGCCAAATATTACCGCCGAGATGATAGGTTGGGTTAGGTTAGGTTATATCTCGTTATTGATGTATATGAAGGTCCCACGGAGACGTAGATGCCAACTCGCCAGGAATGTTGTCAAATAATAGCGCCGAGAGGTTAGTTTGTGTCAGGTTAGGTTATATTACGTTATTGATGTATATGAAGATCCCACGGAGACTAAGAGGCCAACTCGCCAGGTATGTGGTCAAATATTACCGCCGAGATGATAGGTTGGGTTAGGTTTGGTTATATTTCGTTATTGATGTATATGAAGGTCCTACGGGTACGTAGAGGCCAACATGCCAGGAATGTTGTCAAATATTACAGCCGCGATGTTAGATTGGGTTAGGTTAGGTTATATTACGTTATTGATGTATATAAAGTCCCACGGAGACGTAGAGGCCAACATGCCAGGAATGCTGTCAAATACTACAGCCGGGATGTTAGATTGGGTTAGGTAAGGTTATATTACCTTATTGATGTATATAAAGGTCCCACGGAGACGTAGAGTCCAACACGCCAGGAATGTTGTCAAATATTACCGCCGAGATGTTAGGTTGCGTTAGATTGGGTTATATTACGTTCTTAATGTATATAAAGGTCCCACGCAGACGTAGAGGCCAGCCCGCCAGGAATGTTGTCAAAGATTACATCCGCGATGTTAGATTGGGTTAGGTTAGCTTATATTTCGTTATTGATGTATATGAAGGTCCCACGGAGACGTAGAGGCCAACTCGCCAGGAATGTTGTCAAATATTACAGCCGCGATGTTAGATTGGGTTAGGTTAGGTTATAATACGTTATTAATGCATATAAAGGTCCCACACCGACGTAGACGCCAACCCGCCAGGAATGTTGTCAAATATAACCGCCGAGATGATAGGTTGGGTTAGGTTAGGTTATATTACGTTATTGATGTATATAAAGGTCCCACGGAGACGTAGATGCCAACTCGCCAGGAATGTTGTCAAATAATAGCGCTGAGAGGTTAGGTTGGGTCAGGTTAGGTTATATTACGTTATTGATGTATATGAAGATCCCACGCAGACGTAGAGGCCAACCCGCCAGGAATGTTGTCAAATATTACCGCCGAGATGATAGGTTGGGCTAGGCTTGCTTATATTACGTTATTGATGTATATGAAGGACCCACGTAGACGTAGGGGCCATCTCGTCAGGAATATTGTCAAATATTACCGCCGAGATGATAGGTTGGATTAGGTTAGGTTATATTACGTTATTGATGTATATAAAGGTCCCACGGAGGCGTAGAGGCCAACAAGCCAGGAATGTTGCCAATTATTACCGCCGAGATGTTAGGTTGGGTTAGGTTAGGTTATATTACGTTATTGATGTATATAAAGGTCCCACGGAGACGTAGAGGGCAACATGCCAGGAATGCTGTCAAATATTACAGCCGGGATGTTAGATTGGGTTAGGTTAGGTTATATTACCTTATTGATGTATATAAAGTCCCACGGAGACGTAGAGGCCAACACGTCAGGAATGTTGTCAAATATTACCGCCGAGATGTTAGGTTGGGTTAGGTTGGGTTATATTACGTTCTTGATGTATATAAAGGTCCCACGCAGACGTAGAGGCCAGCTCGCCAGGAATGTTGTCAAATATTACCGCCGAGATGATAGGTTGGGTTAGGTTAGGTTATATTACGTTATTGATGTATATAAAGGTCCCACGGAGACGTAGAGACCAACAAGCCAGGAATGTTGCCAAATATTACCGCCGAGATGTGAGGTTGGGTTAGGTTAGGTTATATTACGTTATTGATGTATATAAAGGTCCCACGGAGACGTAGAGGCCAACTCGTCAGGAATATTGTCAAATATAACCGCCGAGATGTTAGGTTGGGTTAGGTTAGGTTATATTAAGTTATTGATGTATATGAAGATCCCACGTAGACGCAGAGGCCAACTCGCCAGGTATGTGGTCAAATATCACCGCCGAGCTGATATGTTGGGTTAGGTTTGGTTATATTACGTTATTGATGTATATAAAGGTCCCACGGAAACGTAGAGGCCAACAAGCCAGGAATGTTGCTAAATATTACCGCCGAGATGATAGGTTGGTTTAGGTTAGGTTATATCTCGTTATTGATGTATATGAAGGTCCCACGGAGACGTAGATGCCAACTCGCCAGGAATGTTGTCAAATAATAGCGCCGAGAGGTTAGGTTGTGTCAGGTTAGGTTATATTACGTTATTGATGTATATGAAGATCCCACGGAGACTAAGAGGCCAACTCGCCAGGTATGTGGTCAAATATTACCGCCGAGATGATAGGTTGGGTTAGGTTTGGTTATATTTCGTTATTGATGTATATGAAGGTCCTACGGAGACGTAGAGGCCAACATGCCAGGAATGTTGTCAAATATTACAGCCGCGATGTTAGATTGGGTTAGGTTAGCTTATATTACGTGATTGATGTATATAAAGTCCCACGGAGACGTAGAGGCCAACACGCCAGGAATGTTGTCAAATATTACCGCCGAGATGTTAGGTTGCGTTAGGTTGGGTTGTATTACGTTCTTGATGTATATAAAGGTCCCACGCAGACGTAGAGGCCAGCCCGCCAGGAATGTTGTCACATATTACAGCCGCGATGTTAGATTGGGTTAGGTTAGGTTATATTTCGTTATTGATGTATATGAAGGTCCCACGGAGACGTAGAGGCCAACTCGCCAGGAATGTTGCAAAATATTACAGCCGCGATGTTAGATTGGGTTAGGTTAGGTTATAATACGTTATTAATGCATATAAAGGTCCCACGCCGACGTAGAGGCCAACCCGCCAGGAATGTTGTCAAATATTACCGCCGAGATGATAGGTTGGGTTAGGTTAGGTGATATTACGTTATTGATGTAGATAAATGTCCCACGGACACGTAGATGCCAACTCGCCAGGAATGTTGTCAAATAATAGCGCCGAGAGGTTAGGTTAGGTCAGGTTAGGTTATGTTACGTTATTGATGTATATGAAGATCCCACGCAGACGTAGAGGCCAACCCGCCAGGAATGTTGTCAAATATTACAGCCGGGATGTTAGATTGGGTTAGGTAAGGTTATATTGCCTTATTGATGTATATAAAGATCCCACGGAGACGTAGAGGCCAACTCGCCAGGAATGTTGTCATATATTACCGCCGAGATGATAGGTTGGGTTAGGTTAGGTTATATCTCGTTATTGCTGTATATGAAGGTCCCACGGAGACGTAGATGCCAACTCGCCAGGAATGTTGTCAAATATTACCGCCGAGATGATAGGTTGGGCTAGGCTTGCTTATATTACGTTATTGATGTATATGAAGGACCCACGTAGACGTAGGGGCCATCTCGTCTGGAATATTGTCAAATATTACCGCCGAGATGATAGGTTGGATTAGGTTAGGTTATATTACGTTATTGATGTATATAAAGGTCCCACGGAGGCGTAGAGGCCAACAAGCCAGGAATGTTGCCAATTATTACCGCCGAGATGTTAGGTTGGGTTAGGTTAGGTTATATTACGTTATTGATGTATATAAAGGTCCCACGGAGACGTAGAGGGCAACATGCCAGGAATGCTGTCAAATATTACAGCCGGGATGTTAGATTGGGTTAGGTTAGGTTATATTACCTTATTGATGTATATAAAGTCCCACGGAGACGTAGAGGCCAACACGTCAGGAATGTTGTCAAATATTACCGCCGAGATGTTAGGTTGGGTTAGGTTGGGTTATATTACGTTCTTGATGTATATAAAGGTCCCACGCAGACGTAGAGGCCAGCCCGCCAGGAATGTTGTCAAATATTACCGCCGAGATGATAGGTTGGGTTAGGTTAGGTTATATTACGTTATTGATGTATATAAAGGTCCCACGGAGACGTAGAGACCAACAAGCCAGGAATGTTGCCAAATATTACCGCCGAGATGTGAGGTTGGGTTAGGTTAGGTTATATTACGTTATTGATGTATATAAAGGTCCCACGGAGACGTAGAGGCCAACTCGTCAGGAATATTGTCAAATATAACCGCCGAGATGTTAGGTTGGGTTAGGTTAGGTTATATTAAGTCATTGATGTATATGAAGATCCCACGTAGACGCAGAGGCCAACTCGCCAGGTATGTGGTCAAATATCACCGCCGAGCTGATAGGTTGGGTTAGGTTTGGTTATATTACGTTATTGATGTATATAAAGGTCCCACGGAAACGTAGAGGCCAACAAGCCAGGAATGTTGCTAAATATTACCGCCGAGATGACAGGTTGGTTTAGGTTAGGTTATATCTCGTTATTGATGTATATGAAGGTCCCACGGAGACGTAGATGCCAACTCGCCAGGAATGTTGTCAAATAATAGCGCCGAGAGGTTAGGTTGTGTCAGGTTAGGTTATATTACGTTATTGATGTATATGAAGATCCCACGGAGACTAAGAGGCCAACTCGCCAGGTATGTGGTCAAATATTACCGCCGAGATGATAGGTTGGGTTAGGTTTGGTTATATTTCGTTATTGATGTATATGAAGGTCCTACGGAGACGTAGAGGCCAACATGCCAGGAATGTTGTCAAATATTACAGCCGCGATGTTAGATTGGGTTAGGTTAGCTTATATTACGTTATTGATGTATATAAAGTCCCACGGAGACGTAGAGGCCAACTCGCCAGGAATGTTGCAAAATATTACAGCCGCGATGTTAGATTGGGTTAGGTTAGGTTATAATACGTTATTAATGCATATAAAGGTCCCACGCCGACGTAGACGCCAACCCGCCAGGAATGTTGTCATATATTACCGCCGAGATGATAGGTTGGGTTAGGTTAGGTTATATCTCGTTATTGCTGTATATGAAGGTCCCACGGAGACGTAGATGCCAACTCGCCAGGAATGTTGTCAAATAATAGCGCCGAGAGGTTAGGTTGTGTCAGGTTAGGTTATATTACGTTATTGATGTATATGAAGATCCCACGGAGACTAAGAGGTCAACTCGCCAGGTATGTGTTCAAATATTACCGCCGAGACGATAGGTTGGGTTAGGTTTGGTTATATTTCGTTATTGATGTATATGAAGGTCCTACGGAGACGTAGAGGCCAACGTGCCAGGAATGTTGTCAAATATTACCGCCGAGATGATAGGTTGGGTTAGGTTTGGTTATATTTCGTTATTGATGTATACGAAGGTCCTACGGAGACGTAGAGGCCAACATGCCAGGAATGTTGTCAAATATTACAGCCGCGATGTTAGATTGTGTTAGGTTAGGTTATATTACGTTATTGATGTATATAAAGGTCCCACGGAGACGTAGAGGCCAACTCGCCTGGAATGTTCTCAAATATTACCGCCGAGATGTTAGGTTGGGTTAGGTTAGATTATATTACGTTCTTGATGCATATAAAGGTCCCACGCAGACGTAGATGCCAACCCGCCAGGAATGTTGTCAAATATTACCGCCGAGATGATAGGTTGGGTTAGGTTAGGTTATATTACGTTATTGATGTATATAAAGGTCCCACGGAGACGTAGAGGCCAACTCGTCAGGAATATTGTCAAACATAACCGCCGAGATGTTAGGTTGGGTTAGGTTAGGTTATATTAAGTTATTGATGTATATGAAGATCCCACGTAGACGCAGAGGCCAACTCGCCAGGTATGTGGTCAAATATTACCGCCGAGCTGATAGGTTGGGTTAGGTTTGGTTATATTACGTTATTGATGTATATAAAGGTCCCACGGAAACGTAGAGGCCAACAAGCCAGGAATGTTGCCAAATATTACCGCCGAGATGATAGGTTGGGTTAGGTTAGGTTATATCTCGTTATTGATGTATATGAAGGTCCCACGGAGACGTAGATGCCAACTCGCCAGGAATGTTGTCAAATAATAGCGCCGAGAGGTTAGTTTGTGTCAGGTTAGGTTATATTACGTTATTGATGTATATGAAGATCCCACGGAGACTAAGAGGCCAACTCGCCAGGTATGTGGTCAAATATTACCGCCGAGATGATAGGTTGGGTTAGGTTTGGTTATATTTCGTTATTGATGTATATGAAGGTCCTACGGATACGTAGAGGCCAACATGCCAGGAATGTTGTCAAATATTACAGCCGCGATGTTAGATTGGGTTAGGTTAGGTTATATTACGTTATTGATGTATATAAAGTCCCACGGAGACGTAGAGGCCAACATGCCAGGAATGCTGTCAAATACTACAGCCGGGATGTTAGATTGGGTTAGGTAAGGTTATATTACCTTATTGATGTATATAAAGGTCCCACGGAGACGTAGAGTCCAACACGCCAGGAATGTTGTCAAATATTACCGCCGAGATGTTAGGTTGCGTTAGATTGGGTTATATTACGTTCTTAATGTATATAAAGGTCCCACGCAGACGTAGAGGCCAGCCCGCCAGGAATGTTGTCAAAGATTACATCCGCGATGTTAGATTGGGTTAGGTTAGGTTATATTTCGTTATTGATGTATATGAAGGTCCCACGGAGACGTAAGGACCAACTCGCCAGGAATGTTGTCAAATATTACAGCCGCGATGTTAGATTGGGTTAGGTTAGGTTATAATACGTTATTAATGCATATAAAGGTCCCACGGAGACGTAGAGGCCAACTCGCCAGGAATGTTGTCATATATTACCGCCGAGATGATAGGTTGGGTTAGGTTAGGTTATATCGCGTTATTGCTGTATATGAAGGTCCCACGGAGACGTAGATGCCAACTCGCCAGGAATGTTGTCAAATAATAGCGCCGAGAGGTTAGGTTGTGTCAGGTTAGGTTATATTACGTTATTGATGTATATGAAGATCCCACGGAGACTAAGAGGCCAACTCGCCAGGTATGTGTTCAAATATTACCGCCGAGACGATAGGTTCGGTTAGGTTTGGTTATATTTCGTTATTGATGTATATGAAGGTCCTACGGAGACGTAGAGGCCAACATGCCAGGAATGTTGTCAAATATTACCGCCGAGATGATAGGTTGGGTTAGGTTAGGTTATATCTCGTTATTGATGTATATGAAGGTCCCACGGAGACGTAGATGCCAACTCGCCAGGAATGTTGTCAAATAATAGCGCCGAGAGGTTAGTTTGTGTCAGGTTAGGTTATATTACGTTATTGATGTATATGAAGATCCCACGGAGACTAAGAGGCCAACTCGCCAGGTATGTGGTCAAATATTACCGCCGAGATGATAGGTTGGGTTAGGTTTGGTTATATTTCGTTATTGATGTATATGAAGGTCCTACGGATACGTAGAGGCCAACATGCCAGGAATGTTGTCAAATATTACAGCCGCGATGTTAGATTGGGTTAGGTTAGGTTATATTACGTTATTGATGTATATAAAGTCCCACGGAGACGTAGAGGCCAACATGCCAGGAATGCTGTCAAATACTACAGCCGGGATGTTAGATTGGGTTAGGTAAGGTTATATTACCTTATTGATGTATATAAAGGTCCCACGGAGACGTAGAGTCCAACACGCCAGGAATGTTGTCAAATATTACCGCCGAGATGTTAGGTTGCGTTAGATTGGGTTATATTACGTTCTTAATGTATATAAAGGTCCCACGCAGACGTAGAGGCCAGCCCGCCAGGAATGTTGTCAAAGATTACATCCGCGATGTTAGATTGGGTTAGGATAGTTTATATTTCGTTATTGATGTATATGAAGGTCCCACGGAGACGTAGAGGCCAACTCGCCAGGAATGTTGTCAAATATTACAGCCGCGATGTTAGATTGGGTTAGGTTAGGTTATAATACGTTATTAATGCATATAAAGGTCCCACACCGACGTAGACGCCAACCCGCCAGGAATGTTGTCAAATAGAACCGCCGAGATGATAGGTTGGGTTAGGTTAGGTTATATTACGTTATTGATGTATATAAAGGTCCCACGGAGACGTAGATGCCAACTCGCCAGGAATGTTGTCAAATAATAGCGCCGAGAGGTTAGGTTGGGTCAGGTTATGTTATATTACGTTATTGATGTATATGAAGATCCCACGCAGACGTAGAGGCCAACCCGCCAGGAATGTTGTCAAATATTACCGCCGAGATGATAGGTTGGGCTAGGCTTGCTTATATTACGTTATTGATGTATATGAAGGACCCACGTAGACGTAGGGGCCATCTCGTCAGGAATATTGTCAAATATTACCGCCGAGATGATAGGTTGGATTAGGTTAGGTTATATTACGTTATTGATGTATATAAAGGTCCCACGGAGGCGTAGAGGCCAACAAGCCAGGAATGTTGCCAATTATTACCGCCGAGATGTTAGGTTGGGTTAGGTTAGGTTATATTACGTTATTGATGTATATAAAGGTCCCACGGAGACGTAGAGGGCAACATGCCAGGAATGCTGTCAAATATTACAGCCGGGATGTTAGATTGGGTTAGGTTAGGTTATATTACCTTATTGATGTATATAAAGTCCCACGGAGACGTAGAGGCCAACACGTCAGGAATGTTGTCAAATATTACCGCCGAGATGTTAGGTTGGGTTAGGTTGGGTTATATTACGTTCTTGATGTATATAAAGGTCCCACGCAGACGTAGAGGCCAGCCCGCCAGGAATGTTGTCAAATATTACCGCCGAGATGATAGGTTGGGTTAGGTTAGGTTATATTACGTTATTGATGTATATAAAGGTCCCACGGAGACGTAGAGACCAACAAGCCAGGAATGTTGCCAAATATTACCGCCGAGATGTGAGGTTGGGTTAGGTTAGGTTATATTACGTTATTGATGTATATAAAGGTCCCACGGAGACGTAGAGGCCAATTCGTCAGGAATATTGTCAAATATAACCGCCGAGATGTTAGGTTGGGTTAGGTTAGGTTATATTAAGTCATTGATGTATATGAAGATCCCACGTAGACGCAGAGGCCAACTCGCCAGGTATGTGGTCAAATATCACCGCCGAGCTGATAGGTTGGGTTAGGTTTGGTTATATTACGTTATTGATGTATATAAAGGTCCCACGGAAACGTAGAGGCCAACAAGCCAGGAATGTTGCTAAATATTACCGCCGAGATGATAGGTTGGTTTAGGTTAGGTTATATCTCGTTATTGATGTATATGAAGGTCCCACGGAGACGTAGATGCCAACTCGCCAGGAATGTTGTCAAATAATAGCGCCGAGAGGTTAGGTTGTGTCAGGTTAGGTTATATTACGTTATTGATGTATATGAAGATCCCACGGAGACTAAGAGGCCAACTCGCCAGGTATGTGGTCAAATATTACCGCCGAGATGATAGGTTGGGTTAGGTTTGGTTATATTTCGTTATTGATGTATATGAAGGTCCTACGGAGACGTAGAGGCCAACATGCCAGGAATGTTGTCAAATATTACAGCCGCGATGTTAGATTGGGTTAGGTTAGCTTATATTACGTTATTGATGTATATAAAGTCCCACGGAGACGTAGAGGCCAACTCGCCAGGAATGTTGCAAAATATTACAGCCGCGATGTTAGATTGGGTTAGGTTAGGTTATAATACGTTATTAATGCATATAAAGGTCCCACGCCGACGTAGACGCCAACCCGCCAGGAATGTTGTCATATATTACCGCCGAGATGATAGGTTGGGTTAGGTTAGGTTATATCTCGTTATTGCTGTATATGAAGGTCCCACGGAGACGTAGATGCCAACTCGCCAGGAATGTTGTCAAATAATAGCGCCGAGAGGTTAGGTTGTGTCAGGTTAGGTTATATTACGTTATTGATGTATATGAAGATCCCACGGAGACTAAGAGGTCAACTCGCCAGGTATGTGTTCAAATATTACCGCCGAGACGATAGGTTGGGTTAGGTTTGGTTATATTTCGTTATTGATGTATATGAAGGTCCTACGGAGACGTAGAGGCCAACATGCCAGGAATGTTGTCAAATATTACCGCCGAGATGATAGGTTGGGTTAGGTTTGGTTATATTTCGTTATTGATGTATACGAAGGTCCTACGGAGACGTAGAGGCCAACATGCCAGGAATGTTGTCAAATATTACAGCCGCGATGTTAGATTGTGTTAGGTTAGGTTATATTACGTTATTGATGTATATAAAGGTCCCACGGAGACGTAGAGGCCAACTCGCCTGGAATGTTCTCAAATATTACCGCCGAGATGTTAGGTTGGGTTAGGTTAGGTTATATTACGTTCTTGATGCATATAAAGGTCCCACGCAGACGTAGATGCCAACCCGCCAGGAATGTTGCCAAATATTACCGCCGAGATGATAGGTTGGGTTAGGTTAGGTTATATTACGTTATTGATGTATATAAAGGTCCCACGGAGACGTAGAGGCCAACTCGTCAGGAATATTGTCAAACATAACCGCCGAGATGTTAGGTTGGGTTAGGTTATGTTATATTAAGTTATTGATGTATATGAAGATCCCACGTAGACGCAGAGGCCAACTCGCCAGGTATGTGGTCAAATATTACCGCCGAGCTGATAGGTTGGGTTAGGTTTGGTTATATTACGTTATTGATGTATATAAATGTCCCACGGAAACGTAGAGGCCAACAAGCCAGGAATGTTGCCAAATATTACCGCCGAGATGATAGGTTGGGTTAGGTTAGGTTATATCTCGTTATTGATGTATATGAAGGTCCCACGGAGACGTAGATGCCAACTCGCCAGGAATGTTGTCAAATAATAGCGCCGAGAGGTTAGTTTGTGTCAGGTTAGGTTATATTACGTTATTGATGTATATGAAGATCCCACGGAGACTAAGAGGCCAACTCGCCAGGTATGTGGTCAAATATTACAGCCGCGATGTTAGATTGGGTTAGGTTAGGTTATATTACGTTATTGATGTATATAAAGTCCCACGGAGACGTAGAGGCCAACATGCCAGGAATGCTGTCAAATACTACAGCCGGGATGTTAGATTGGGTTAGGTAAGGTTATATTACCTTATTGATGTATATAAAGGTCCCACGGAGACGTAGAGTCCAACACGCCAGGAATGTTGTCAAATATTACCGCCGAGATGTTAGGTTGCGTTAGATTGGGTTATATTACGTTCTTAATGTATATAAAGGTCCCACGCAGACGTAGAGGCCAGCCCGCCAGGAATGTTGTCAAAGATTACATCCGCGATGTTAGATTGGGTTAGGTTAGGTTATATTTCGTTATTGATGTATATGAAGGTCCCACGGAGACGTAGAGGCCAACTCGCCAGGAATGTTGTCAAATATTACAGCCGCGATGTTAGATTGGGTTAGGTTAGGTTATAATACGTTATTAATGCATATAAAGGTCCCACACCGACGTAGACGCCAACCCGCCAGGAATGTTGTCAAATATAACCGCCGAGATGATAGGTTGGGTTAGGTTAGGTTATATTACGTTATTGATGTATATAAAGGTCCCACGGAGACGTAGATGCCAACTCGCCAGGAATGTTGTCAAATAATAGCGCCGAGAGGTTAGGTTGGGTCAGGTTAGGTTATATTACGTTATTGATGTATATGAAGATCCCACGCAGACGTAGAGGCCAACCCGCCAGGAATGTTGTCAAATATTACCGCCGAGATGATAGGTTGGGCTAGGCTTGCTTATATTACGTTATTGATGTATATGAAGGACCCACGTAGACGTAGGGGCCATCTCGTCAGGAATATTGTCAAATATTACCGCCGAGATGATAGGTTGGATTAGGTTAGGTTATATTACGTTATTGATGTATATAAAGGTCCCACGGAGGCGTAGAGGCCAACAAGCCAGGAATGTTGCCAATTATTACCGCCGAGATGTTAGGTTGGGTTAGGTTAGGTTATATTACGTTATTGATGTATATAAAGGTCCCACGGAGACGTAGAGTGCAACATGCCAGGAATGCTGTCAAATATTACAGCCGGGATGTTAGATTGGGTTAGGTTAGGTTATATTACCTTATTGATGTATATAAAGTCCCACGGAGACGTAGAGGCCAACACGTCAGGAATGTTGTCAAATATTACCGCCGAGATGTTAGGTTGGGTTAGGTTAGGTTATATTACGTTCTTGATGCATATAAAGGTCCCACGCAGACGTAGATGCCAACCCGCCAGGAATGTTGTCAAATATTACCGCCGAGATGATAGGTTGGGTCAGGTTAGGTTATATTACGTTATTGATGTATATAAAGGTCCCACGGAGACGTAGAGGCCAACTCGTCAGGAATATTGTCAAACATAACCGCCGAGATGTTAGGTTGGGTTAGGTTAGGTTATATTAAGTTATTGATGTATATGAAGATCCCACGTAGACGCAGAGGCCAACTCGCCAGGTATGTGGTCAAATATTACCGCCGAGCTGATAGGTTGGGTTAGGTTTGGTTATATTACGTTATTGATGTATATAAAGGTCCCACGGAAACGTAGAGGCCAACAAGCCAGGAATGTTGCCAAATATTACCGCCGAGATGATAGGTTGGGTTAGGTTAGGTTATATCTCGTTATTGATGTATATGAAGGTCCCCCGGAGACGTAGATGCCAACTCGCCAGGAATGTTGTCAAATAATAGCGCCGAGAGGTTAGTTTGTGTCAGGTAAGGTTATATTACGTTATTGATGTGTATGAAGATCCCACGGAGACTAAGAGGCCAACTCGCCAGGTATGTGGTCAAATATTACCGCCGAGATGATAGGTTGGGTTAGGTTTGGTTATATTTCGTTATTGATGTATATGAAGGTCCTACGGAGACGTAGAGGCCAACATGCCAGGAATGTTGTCAAATATTACAGCCGCGATGTTAGATTGGGTTAGGTTAGGTTATATTACGTTATTGATGTATATAAAGTCCCACGGAGACGTAGAGGCCAACATGCCAGGAATGCTGTCAAATATTACAGCCGGGATGTTAGATTGGGTTAGGTAAGGTTATATTACCTTATTGATGTATATAAAGGTCCCACGGAGACGTAGAGTCCAACACGCCAGGAATGTTGTCAAATATTACCGCCGAGATGTTAGGTTGCGTTAGATTGGGTTATATTACGTTCTTAATGTATATAAAGGTCCCACGCGGACGTAGAGGCCAGCCCGCCAGGAATGTTGTCAAATATTACAGCCGCGATGTTAGATTGGGTTAGGTTAGGTTATGTTTCGTTATTGATGTATATGAAGGTCCCACGGAGACGTAGAGGCCAACTCGCCAGGAATGTTGTCAAATATTACAGCCGCGATGTTAAATTGGGTTAGGTTAGGTTATAATACGTTATTAATGCATATAAAGGTCCCACACCAACGTAGACGCCAACCCGCCAGGAATGTTATCAAATATTACCGCCGAGATGTTAGGTTGGGTTAGGTTAGGTTATATTACGTTCTTGATGCATATAAAGGTCCCACGCAGACGTAGATGCCAACCCGCCAGGAATGTTGTCAAATATTACCGCCGAGATGATAGGTTGGGTCAGGTTAGGTTATATTACGTTATTGATGTATATAAAGGTCCCACGGAGACGTAGAGGCCAACTCGTCAGGAATATTGTCAAACATAACCGCCGAGATGTTAGGTTGGGTTAGGTTAGGTTATATTAAGTTATTGATGTATACGAAGATCCCACGTAGACGCAGAGGCCAACTCGCCAGGTATGTGGTCAAATATTACCGCCGAGCTGATAGGTTGGGTTAGGTTTGGTTATATTACGTTATTGATGTATATAAAGGTCCCACGGAAACGTAGAGGCCAACGAGCCAGGAATGTTGCCAAATATTACCGCCGAGATGATAGGTTGGGTTAGGTTAGGTTATATCTCGTTATTGATGTATATGAAGGTCCCACGGAGACGTAGATGCCAACTCGCCAGGAATGTTGTCAAATAATAGCGCCGAGAGGTTAGTTTGTGTCAGGTAAGGTTATATTACGTTATTGATGTGTATGAAGATCCCACGGAGACTAAGAGGCCAACTCGCCAGGTATGTGGTCAAATATTACCGCCGAGATGATAGGTTGGGTTAGGTTTGGTTATATTTCGTTATTGATGTATATGAAGGTCCTACGGAGACGTAGAGGCCAACATGCCAGGAATGTTGTCAAATATTACAGCCGCGATGTTAGATTGGGTTAGGTTAGGTTATATTACGTTATTGATGTATATAAAGTCCCACGGAGACGTAGAGGCCAACATGCCAGGAATGCTGTCAAATATTACAGCCGGGATGTTAGATTGGGTTAGGTAAGGTTATATTACCTTATTGATGTATATAAAGGTCCCACGGAGACGTAGAGTCCAACACGCCAGGAATGTTGTCAAATATTACCGCCGAGATGTTAGGTTCCGTTAGATTGGGTTATATTACGTTCTTAATGTATATAAAGGTCCCACGCAGACGTAGAGGCCAGCCCGCCAGGAATGTTGTCAAATATTACAGCCGCGATGTTAGATTGGGTTAGGTTAGGTTATATTTCGTTATTGATGTATATGAAGGTCCCACGGAGACGTAGAGGCCAACTCGCCAGGAATGTTGTCAAATATTACAGCCGCGATGTTAGATTGGGTTAGGTTAGGTTATAATACGTTATTAATGCATATAAAGGTCCCACACCAACGTAGACGCCAACCCGCCAGGAATGTTGTCAAATATAACCGCCGAGATGATAGGTTGTGTTAGGTTAGGTTATATTACGTTATTGATGTATATAAAGGTCCCACGGAGACGTAGATGCCAACTCGCCAGGAATGTTGTCATATAATAGCGCCGAGAGGTTAGGTTGGGTCAGGTTAGGTTATATTACGTTATTGATGTATATGAAGATCCCACGCAGACGTAGAGGCCAACCCGCCAGGAATGTTGTCAAATATTACCGCCGAGATGATAGGTTGGGCTAGGCTTGCTTATATTACGTTATTGATGTATATGAAGGACCCACGTAGACGTAGGGGCCATCTCGTCAGGAATATTGTCAAATATTACCGCCGAGATGATAGGTTGGATTAGGTTAGGTTATATTACGTTATTGATGTATATAAAGGTCCCACGGAGGCGTAGAGGCCAACAAGCCAGGAATGTTGCCAATTATTACCGCCGAGATGTTAGGTTGGGTTAGGTTAGGTTATATTACGTTATTGATGTATATAAAGGTCCCACGGAGACGTAGAGGGCAACATGCCAGGAATGCTGTCAAATATTACAGCCGGGATGTTAGATTGGGTTAGGTTAGGTTATATTACCTTATTGATGTATATAAAGTCCCACGGAGACGTAGAGGCCAACACGTCAGGAATGTTGTCAAATATTACCGCCGAGATGTTAGGTTGCGTTAGGTTGGGTTATATTACGTTCTTGATGTATATAAAGGTCCCACGCAGACGTAGAGGCCAGCCCGCCAGGAATGTTGTCAAATATTACCGCCGAGATGATAGGTTGGGTTAGGTTAGGTTATATTACGTTATTGTTGTATATAAAGGTCCCACGGAGACGTAGAGACCAACAAGCCAGGAATGTTGCCAAATATTACCGCCGAGATGTGAGGTTGGGTTAGGTTAGGTTATATTACGTTATTGATGTATATAAAGGTCCCACGGAGACGTAGAGGCCAACTCGTCAGGAATATTGTCAAATATAACCGCCGAGATGTTAGGTTGGGTTAGGTTAGGTTATATTAAGTTATTGATGTATATGAAGATCCCACGTAGACGCAGAGGCCAACTCGCCAGGTATGTGGTCAAATATCACCGCCGAGCTGATAGGTTGGGTTAGGTTTGGTTATATTACGTTATTGATGTATATAAAGGTCCCACGGAAACGTAGAGGCCAACAAGCCAGGAATGTTGCCAAATATTACCGCCGAGATGATAGGTTGGGTTAGGTTAGGTTATATCTCGTTATTGATGTATATGAAGGTCCCACGGAGACGTAGATGCCAACTCGCCAGGAATGTTGTCAAATAATAGCGCCGAGAGGTTAGTTTGTGTCAGGTTAGGTTATATTACGTTATTGATGTATATGAAGATCCCACGGAGACTAAGAGGCCAACTCGCCAGGTATGTGGTCAAATATTACCGCCGAGATGATAGGTTGGGTTAGGTTTGGTTATATTACCTTATTGATGTATATAAAGGTCCCACGGACACGTAGAGGCCTACACGCCAGGAATGTTGTCAAATATTACCGCCGAGATGTTAGGTTGGGTTAGGTTGGGTTATATTACGTTCTTGATGTATATAAAGGTCCCACGCAGACGTAGAGGCCAGCCCGCCAGGAATGTTGTCAAATATTACCGCCGAGATGATAGGTTGGGTTAGATTAGGTTATATTACGTTATTGATGTATATAAAGGTCCCACGGAGGCGTAGAGGCCAACAAGCCAGGAATGTTGCCAATTATTACCGCCGAGATGTTAGGTTGGGTTAGGTTAGGTTATATTACGTTATTGATGTATATAAAGGTCCCACGGAGACGTAGAGGGCAACATGCCAGGAATGCTGTCAAATATTACAGCCGGGATGTTAGATTGGGTTAGGTTAGGTTATATTACCTTATTGATGTATATAAAGTCCCACGGAGACGTAGAGGCCAACACGTCAGGAATGTTGTCAAATAATAGCGCCGAGAGGTTAGTTTGTGTCAGGTTAGGTTATATTACGTTATTGATGTATATGAAGATCCCACGGAGACTAAGAGGCCAACTCGCCAGGTATGTGGTCAAATATTACCGCCGAGATGATAGGTTGGGTTAGGTTTGGTTATATTACCTTATTGATGTATATAAAGGTCCCACGGACACGTAGAGGCCTACACGCCAGGAATGTTGTCAAATATTACCGCCGAGATGTTAGGTTGGGTTAGGTTGGGTTATATTACGTTCTTGATGTATATAAAGGTCCCACGCAGACGTAGAGGCCAGCCCGCCAGGAATGTTGTCAAATATTACCGCCGAGATGATAGGTTGGGTTAGATTAGGTTATATTACGTTATTGATGTATATAAAGGTCCCACGGAGGCGTAGAGGCCAACAAGCCAGGAATGTTGCCAATTATTACCGCCGAGATGTTAGGTTGGGTTAGGTTAGGTTATATTACGTTATTGATGTATATAAAGGTCCCACGGAGACGTAGAGGGCAACATGCCAGGAATGCTGTCAAATATTACAGCCGGGATGTTAGATTGGGTTAGGTTAGGTTATATTACCTTATTGATGTATATAAAGTCCCACGGAGACGTAGAGGCCAACACGTCAGGAATGTTGTCAAATATTACCGCCGAGATGTTAGGTTGCGTTAGGTTGGGTTATATTACGTTCTTGATGTATATAAAGGTCCCACGCAGACGTAGAGGCCAGCCCGCCAGGAATGTTGTCAAATATTACCGCCGAGATGATAGGTTGGGTTAGGTTAGGTTATATTACGTTATTGATGTATATAAAGGTCCCACGGAGACGTAGAGACCAACAAGCCCGGAATGTTGCCAAATATTACCGCCGAGATGTGAGGTTGGGTTAGGTTAGGTTATATTACGTTATTGATGTATATAAATGTCCCACGGAGACGTAGAGGCCAACTCGTCAGGAATATTGTCAAATATAACCGCCGAGATGTTAGGTTGGGTTAGGTTAGGTTATATTAAGTTATTGATGTATATGAAGATCCCACGTAGACGCAGAGGCCAACTCGCCAGGTATGTGGTCAAATATCACCGCCGAGCTGAAAGGTTGGGTTAGGTTTGGTTATATTACGTTATTGATGTATATAAAGGTCCCACGGAAACGTAGAGGCCAACAAGCCAGGAATGTTGCCAAATATTACCGCCGAGATGATAGGTTGGGTTAGGTTAGGTTATATCTCGTTATTGATGTATATGAAGGTCCCACGGAGACGTAGATGCCAACTCGCCAGGAATGTTGTCAAATAATAGCGCCGAGAGGTTAGTTTGTGTCAGGTTAGGTTATATTACGTTATTGATGTATATGAAGATCCCACGGAGACTAAGAGGCCAACTCGCCAGGTATGTGGTCAAATATTACCGCCGAGATGATAGTTTGGGTTAGGTTTGGTTATATTACCTTATTGATGTATATAAAGGTCCCACGGAGACGTAGAGGCCTACACGCCAGGAATGTTGTCAAATATTACCCCTCGAGATGTTAGGTTGGGTTAGGTTGGGTTATATTACGTTCTTGATGTATATAAAGGTCCCACGCAGACGTAGAGGCCAGCCCGCCAGGAATGTTGTAAAATATTACAGCCGCGATGTTAGATTGGGTTAGGTTAGGTTATATTAAGTTATTGATGTATATAAAGTCCCACGGAGACGTAGAGGCCAACATGCCAGGAATGCTGTCAAATATTACAGCCGGGATGTTAGATTGGGTTAGGTAAGGTTATATTACCTTATTGATGTATATAAAGGTCCCACGGAGACGTAGAGGCCAACATGCCAGGAATGTTGTCAAATATTACAGCCGCGATGTTAGATTGGGTTAGGTTAGCTTATATTACGTTATTGATGTATATAAAGTCCCACGGAGACGTAGAGGCCAACACGCCAGGAATGTTGTCAAATATTACCGCCGAGATGTTAGGTTGCGTTAGGTTGGGTTGTATTACGTTCTTGATGTATATAAAGGTCCCACGCAGACGTAGAGGCCAGCCCGCCAGGAATGTTGTCACATATTACAGCCGCGATGTTAGATTGGGTTAGGTTAGGTTATATTTCGTTATTGATGTATATGAAGGTCCCACGGAGACGTAGAGGCCAACTCGCCAGGAATGTTGCAAAATATTACAGCCGCGATGTTAGATTGGGTTAGGTTAGGTTATAATACGTTATTAATGCATATAAAGGTCCCACGCCGACGTAGAGGCCAACCCGCCAGGAATGTTGTCAAATATTACCGCCGAGATGATAGGTTGGGTTAGGTTAGGTGATATTACGTTATTGATGTAGATAAAGGTCCCACGGAGACGTAGATGCCAACTCGCCAGGAATGTTGTCAAATAATAGCGCCGAGAGGTTAGGTTAGGTCAGGTTAGGTTATGTTACGTTATTGATGTATATGAAGATCCCACGCAGACGTAGAAGCCAACCCGCCAGGAATGTTGTCAAATATTACAGCCGGGATGTTAGATTGGGTTAGGTATGGTTATATTGCCTTATTAATGTATATAAAGGTCCCACGGAGACGTAGATGCCAACTCGCCAGGAATGTTGTCATATAATAGCGCCGAGAGGTTAGGTTGGGTCAGGTTAGGTTATATTACGTTATTGATGTATATGAAGATCCCACGCAGACGTAGAGGCCAACCCGCCAGGAATGTTGTCAAATATTACCGCCGAGATGATAGGTTGGGCTAGGCTTGCTTATATTACGTTATTGATGTATATGAAGGACCCACGTAGACGTAGGGGCCATCTCGTCAGGAATATTGTCAAATATTACCGCCGAGATGATAGGTTGGATTAGGTTAGGTTATATTACGTTATTGATGTATATAAAGGTCCCACGGAGGCGTAGAGGCCAACAAGCCAGGAATGTTGCCAATTATTACCGCCGAGATGTTAGGTTGGGTTAGGTTAGGTTATATTACGTTATTGATGTATATAAAGGTCCCACGGAGACGTAGAGGGCAACATGCCAGGAATGCTGTCAAATATTACAGCCGGGATGTTAGATTGGGTTAGGTTAGGTTATATTACCTTATTGATGTATATAAAGTCCCACGGAGACGTAGAGGCCAACACGTCAGGAATGTTGTCAAATATTACCGCCGAGATGTTAGGTTGCGTTAGGTTGGGTTATATTACGTTCTTGATGTATATAAAGGTCCCACGCAGACGTAGAGGCCAGCCCGCCAGGAATGTTGTCAAATATTACCGCCGAGATGATAGGTTGGGTTAGGTTAGGTTATATTACGTTATTGTTGTATATAAAGGTCCCACGGAGACGTAGAGACCAACAAGCCAGGAATGTTGCCAAATATTACCGCCGAGATGTGAGGTTGGGTTAGGTTAGGTTATATTACGTTATTGATGTATATAAAGGTCCCACGGAGACGTAGAGGCCAACTCGTCAGGAATATTGTCAAATATAACCGCCGAGATGTTAGGTTGGGTTAGGTTAGGTTATATTAAGTTATTGATGTATATGAAGATCCCACGTAGACGCAGAGGCCAACTCGCCAGGTATGTGGTCAAATATCACCGCCGAGCTGATAGGTTGGGTTAGGTTTGGTTATATTACGTTATTGATGTATATAAAGGTCCCACGGAAACGTAGAGGCCAACAAGCCAGGAATGTTGCCAAATATTACCGCCGAGATGATAGGTTGGGTTAGGTTAGGTTATATCTCGTTATTGATGTATATGAAGGTCCCACGGAGACGTAGATGCCAACTCGCCAGGAATGTTGTCAAATAATAGCGCCGAGAGGTTAGTTTGTGTCAGGTTAGGTTATATTACGTTATTGATGTATATGAAGATCCCACGGAGACTAAGAGGCCAACTCGCCAGGTATGTGGTCAAATATTACCGCCGAGATGATAGGTTGGGTTAGGTTTGGTTATATTACCTTATTGATGTATATAAAGGTCCCACGGACACGTAGAGGCCTACACGCCAGGAATGTTGTCAAATATTACCGCCGAGATGTTAGGTTGGGTTAGGTTGGGTTATATTACGTTCTTGATGTATATAAAGGTCCCACGCAGACGTAGAGGCCAGCCCGCCAGGAATGTTGTCAAATATTACCGCCGAGATGATAGGTTGGGTTAGATTAGGTTATATTACGTTATTGATGTATATAAAGGTCCCACGGAGGCGTAGAGGCCAACAAGCCAGGAATGTTGCCAATTATTACCGCCGAGATGTTAGGTTGGGTTAGGTTAGGTTATATTACGTTATTGATGTATATAAAGGTCCCACGGAGACGTAGAGGGCAACATGCCAGGAATGCTGTCAAATATTACAGCCGGGATGTTAGATTGGGTTAGGTTAGGTTATATTACCTTATTGATGTATATAAAGTCCCACGGAGACGTAGAGGCCAACACGTCAGGAATGTTGTCAAATAATAGCGCCGAGAGGTTAGTTTGTGTCAGGTTAGGTTATATTACGTTATTGATGTATATGAAGATCCCACGGAGACTAAGAGGCCAACTCGCCAGGTATGTGGTCAAATATTACCGCCGAGATGATAGGTTGGGTTAGGTTTGGTTATATTACCTTATTGATGTATATAAAGGTCCCACGGACACGTAGAGGCCTACACGCCAGGAATGTTGTCAAATATTACCGCCGAGATGTTAGGTTGGGTTAGGTTGGGTTATATTACGTTCTTGATGTATATAAAGGTCCCACGCAGACGTAGAGGCCAGCCCGCCAGGAATGTTGTCAAATATTACCGCCGAGATGATAGGTTGGGTTAGATTAGGTTATATTACGTTATTGATGTATATAAAGGTCCCACGGAGGCGTAGAGGCCAACAAGCCAGGAATGTTGCCAATTATTACCGCCGAGATGTTAGGTTGGGTTAGGTTAGGTTATATTACGTTATTGATGTATATAAAGGTCCCACGGAGACGTAGAGGGCAACATGCCAGGAATGCTGTCAAATATTACAGCCGGGATGTTAGATTGGGTTAGGTTAGGTTATATTACCTTATTGATGTATATAAAGTCCCACGGAGACGTAGAGGCCAACACGTCAGGAATGTTGTCAAATATTACCGCCGAGATGTTAGGTTGCGTTAGGTTGGGTTATATTACGTTCTTGATGTATATAAAGGTCCCACGCAGACGTAGAGGCCAGCCCGCCAGGAATGTTGTCAAATATTACCGCCGAGATGATAGGTTGGGTTAGGTTAGGTTATATTACGTTATTGATGTATATAAAGGTCCCACGGAGACGTAGAGACCAACAAGCCCGGAATGTTGCCAAATATTACCGCCGAGATGTGAGGTTGGGTTAGGTTAGGTTATATTACGTTATTGATGTATATAAATGTCCCACGGAGACGTAGAGGCCAACTCGTCAGGAATATTGTCAAATATAACCGCCGAGATGTTAGGTTGGGTTAGGTTAGGTTATATTAAGTTATTGATGTATATGAAGATCCCACGTAGACGCAGAGGCCAACTCGCCAGGTATGTGGTCAAATATCACCGCCGAGCTGAAAGGTTGGGTTAGGTTTGGTTATATTACGTTATTGATGTATATAAAGGTCCCACGGAAACGTAGAGGCCAACAAGCCAGGAATGTTGCCAAATATTACCGCCGAGATGATAGGTTGGGTTAGGTTAGGTTATATCTCGTTATTGATGTATATGAAGGTCCCACGGAGACGTAGATGCCAACTCGCCAGGAATGTTGTCAAATAATAGCGCCGAGAGGTTAGTTTGTGTCAGGTTAGGTTATATTACGTTATTGATGTATATGAAGATCCCACGGAGACTAAGAGGCCAACTCGCCAGGTATGTGGTCAAATATTACCGCCGAGATGATAGTTTGGGTTAGGTTTGGTTATATTACCTTATTGATGTATATAAAGGTCCCACGGAGACGTAGAGGCCTACACGCCAGGAATGTTGTCAAATATTACCCCTCGAGATGTTAGGTTGGGTTAGGTTGGGTTATATTACGTTCTTGATGTATATAAAGGTCCCACGCAGACGTAGAGGCCAGCCCGCCAGGAATGTTGTAAAATATTACAGCCGCGATGTTAGATTGGGTTAGGTTAGGTTATATTAAGTTATTGATGTATATAAAGTCCCACGGAGACGTAGAGGCCAACATGCCAGGAATGCTGTCAAATATTACAGCCGGGATGTTAGATTGGGTTAGGTAAGGTTATATTACCTTATTGATGTATATAAAGGTCCCACGGAGACGTAGAGGCCAACATGCCAGGAATGTTGTCAAATATTACAGCCGCGATGTTAGATTGGGTTAGGTTAGCTTATATTACGTTATTGATGTATATAAAGTCCCACGGAGACGTAGAGGCCAACACGCCAGGAATGTTGTCAAATATTACCGCCGAGATGTTAGGTTGCGTTAGGTTGGGTTGTATTACGTTCTTGATGTATATAAAGGTCCCACGCAGACGTAGAGGCCAGCCCGCCAGGAATGTTGTCACATATTACAGCCGCGATGTTAGATTGGGTTAGGTTAGGTTATATTTCGTTATTGATGTATATGAAGGTCCCACGGAGACGTAGAGGCCAACTCGCCAGGAATGTTGCAAAATATTACAGCCGCGATGTTAGATTGGGTTAGGTTAGGTTATAATACGTTATTAATGCATATAAAGGTCCCACGCCGACGTAGAGGCCAACCCGCCAGGAATGTTGTCAAATATTACCGCCGAGATGATAGGTTGGGTTAGGTTAGGTGATATTACGTTATTGATGTAGATAAAGGTCCCACGGAGACGTAGATGCCAACTCGCCAGGAATGTTGTCAAATAATAGCGCCGAGAGGTTAGGTTAGGTCAGGTTAGGTTATGTTACGTTATTGATGTATATGAAGATCCCACGCAGACGTAGAAGCCAACCCGCCAGGAATGTTGTCAAATATTACAGCCGGGATGTTAGATTGGGTTAGGTATGGTTATATTGCCTTATTAATGTATATAAAGGTCCCACGGAGACGTAGAGGCCAACTCGCCAGGAATGTTGTCAAATATTACAGCCGCGATGTTAGATTGGGTTAGGTTAGGTTATAATACGTTATTGATGTATATAAAGTCCCACGGAGACGTAGAGGCCAACATGCCAGGAATGCTGTCAAATATTACAGCCGGGATGTTAGATTGGGTTAGGTAAGGTTATATTACCTTATTGATGTATATAAAGGTCCCACGGAGACGTAGAGTCCAACACGCCAGGAATGTTGTCAAATATTACCGCCGAGAGGTTAGGTTGCGTTAGATTGGGTTATATTACGTTCTTAATGTATATAAAGGTCCCACGCAGACGTAGGGGCCATCTCGTCAGGAATATTGTCAAATATTACCGCCGAGATGATAGGTTGGATTAGGTTAGGTTATATTACGTTATTGATGTATATAAAGGTCCCACGGAGGCGTAGAGGCCAACAAGCCAGGAATGTTGCCAATTATTACCGCCGAGATGTTAGGTTGGGTTAGGTTAGGTTATATTACGTTATTGATGTATATAAAGGTCCCACGGAGACGTAGAGGGCAACATGCCAGGAATGCTGTCAAATATTACAGCCGGGATGTTAGATTGGGTTAGGTTAGGTTATATTACCTTATTGATGTATATAAAGTCCCACGGAGACGTAGAGGCCAACACGTCAGGAATGTTGTCAAATATTACCGCCGAGATGTTAGGTTGCGTTAGGTTGGGTTATATTACGTTCTTGATGTATATAAAGGTCCCACGCAGACGTAGAGGCCAGCCCGCCAGGAATGTTGTCAAATATTACCGCCGAGATGATAGGTTGGGTTAGGTTAGGTTATATTACGTTATTGATGTATATAAAGGTCCCACGGAGACGTAGAGACCAACAAGCCAGGAATGTTGCCAAATATTACCGCCGAGATGTGAGGTTGGGTTAGGTTAGGTTATATTACGTTATTGATGTATATAAAGGTCCCACGGAGACGTAGAGGCCAACTCGTCAGGAATATTGTCAAATATAACCGCCGAGATGTTAGGTTGGGTTAGGTTAGGTTATATTAAGTTATTGATGTATATGAAGATCCCACGTAGACGCAGAGGCCAACTCGCCAGGTATGTGGTCAAATATCACCGCCGAGCTGATAGGTTGGGTTAGGTTTGGTTATATTACGTTATTGATGTATATAAAGGTCCCACGGAAACTAGAGGCCAACAAGCCAGGAATGTTGCCAAATATTACCGCCGAGATGATAGGTTGGGTTAGGTTAGGTTATATCTCGTTATTGATGTATATGAAGGTCCCACGGAGACGTAGATGCCAACTCGCCAGGAATGTTGTCAAATAATAGCGCCGAGAGGTTAGTTTGTGTCAGGTTAGGTTATATTACGTTATTGATGTATATGAAGATCCCACGGAGACTAAGAGGCCAACTCGCCAGGTATGTGGTCAAATATTACCGCCGAGATGATAGGTTGGGTTAGGTTTGGTTATATTACCTTATTGATGTATATAAAGGTCCCACGGAGACGTAGAGGCCTACACGCCAGGAATGTTGTCAAATATTACCGCCGAGATGTTAGGTTGGGTTAGGTTGGGTTATATTACGTTCTTGATGTATATAAAGGTCCCACGCAGACGTAGAGGCCAGCCCGCCAGGAATGTTGTCAAATATTACCGCCGAGATGATAGGTTGGGTTAGGTTAGGTTATATTACGTTATTGATGTATATAAAGGTCCCACGGAGACGTAGAGACCAACAAGCCAGGAATGTTGCCAAATATTACCGCCGAGATGTGAGGTTGGGTTAGGTTAGGTTATATTACGTTATTGATGTATATAAAGGTCCCACGGAGACGTAGAGGCCAACTCGTCAGGAATATTGTCAAATATAACCGCCGAGATGTTAGGTTGGGTTAGGTTAGGTTATATTAAGTTATTGATGTATATGAAGATCCCACGTAGACGCAGAGGCCAACTCGCCAGGTATGTGGTCAAATATCACCGCCGAGCTGATAGGTTGGGTTAGGTTTGGTTATATTACGTTATTGATGTATATAAAGGTCCCACGGAAACTAGAGGCCAACAAGCCAGGAATGTTGCCAAATATTACCGCCGAGATGATAGGTTGGGTTAGGTTAGGTTATATCTCGTTATTGATGTATATGAAGGTCCCACGGAGACGTAGATGCCAACTCGCCAGGAATGTTGTCAAATAATAGCGCCGAGAGGTTAGTTTGTGTCAGGTTAGGTTATATTACGTTATTGATGTATATGAAGATCCCACGGAGACTAAGAGGCCAACTCGCCAGGTATGTGGTCAAATATTACCGCCGAGATGATAGGTTGGGTTAGGTTTGGTTATATTACGTTATTGTTGTATATAAAGTCCCACGGAGACGTAGAGGCCAACATGCCAGGAATGCTGTCAAATATTACAGCCGGGATGTTAGATTGGGTTAGGTAAGGTTATATTACCTTATTGATGTATATAAAGGCCCCACGGAGACGTAGAGGCCAACATGCCAGGAATGCTGCCAAATATTACAGCCGGGATGTTAGATTGGGTTAGGTTAGGTTATATTACCTTATTGATGTATATAAAGGTCCCACGGAGACGTAGAGGCCAACACGCCAGGAATGTTGTCAAATATTACCGCCGAGATGTTAGGTTGGGTTAGGTTGGGTTCTATTACGTTCTTGATGTATATAAAGGTCCCACGCAGACGTAGAGGCCAGCCCGCCAGGAATGTTGTCAAATATTACCGCCGAGATGATAGGTTGGGTTAGATTAGGTTATATTACGTTATTGATGTATATAAAGGTCCCACGGAGACGTAGAGACCAACAAGCCAGGAATGTTGCCAAATATTACCGCCGAGATGTGAGGTTGGGTTAGGTTAGGTTATCTTACGTTATTGATGTATATAAAGGTCCCACGGAGACGTAGAGGCCAACTCGTCAGGAATATTGTCAAATATAACCGCCGAGATGTTAGGTTGTGTCAGGTTAGGTTATATTACGTTATTGATGTATATGAAGATCCCACGGAGACTAAGAGGCCAACTCGCCAGGTATGTGTTCAAATATTACCGCCGAGACGATAGGTTGGGTTATGTTTGGTTATATTTCGTTATTGATATATATGAAGGTCCTACGGAGACGTAGAGGCCAACATGCCAGGAATGTTGTCAAATATTACAGCCGGGATGTTAGATTGGGTTAGGTAAGCTTATATTACCTTATTGATGTATATAAAGGTCCCACGGAGACGTAGAGGCCAACACGCCAGGAATGTTGTCAAATATTACCGCTGAGACGTTAGGTTGCGTTAGGTTGGGTTATGTTACGTTCTTGATGTATATAAAGGTTCCACGCAGACGTAGAGGCCAGCCCGCCAGGAATGTTGTCAAATATTATCGCCGAGATGATAGGCTGGGTTAGGTTAGGTTATATTACGTTATTGATGTATATAAAGGTCCCACGGAGACGTAGAGACCAACAAGCCAGGAATGTTGCCAAATATTACCGCCGAGATGTGAGGTTGGGTTAGGTTAGGTTATATTACGTTATTGATGTATATAAAGGTCCCACGGAGACGTAGCGGCCAACTCGTCAGGAATATTGTCAAATATAACCGCCGAGATGTTAGGTTGGGTTAGGTTAGGTTATATTAAGTTATTGATGTATATGAAGGTCCCACGGAGTCGTAGATGCCAACTCGCCAGGAATGTTGTCAAATAATAGCGCCGAGAGGTTAGTTTGTGTCAGGTAAGGTTATATTACGTTATTGATGTGTATAAAGGTCCCACGGAGACGTAGAGGCCAACTCGTCAGGAATATTGTCAAATATAACCGCCGAGATGTTAGCTTGGGTTAGGTTAGGTTATATTAAGTTATTGATGTATATGAAGATCCCACGTAGACGCAGAGGCCAACTCGCCAGGTATGTGGTCAAATATTACCGCCGAGCTGATAGGTTGGGTTAGGTTTGGTTATATTACGTTATTGATGTATATAAAGGTCCCACGGATACGTAGAGGCCAACAAGCCAGGAATGTTGCCAAATATTACCGCCGAGATGATAGGTTGGGTTAGGTTAGGTTATATCTCGTCATTGATGTATATGAAGGTCCCACGGAGACGTAGATGCCAACTCGCCAGGAATGTTGTCAAATAATAGCGCCGAGATGTTAGGTTGTGTCAGGTTAGGTTATATTACGTTATTGATGTATATGAAGATCCCACGGAGACTAAGAGGCCAACTCGCCAGGTATGTGGTCAAATATTACCGCCGAGATGATAGGTTGGGTTAGGATTGGTTATATTTCGTTATTGATGTATATGAAGGTCCTACGGAGACTTAGAGGCCAACATGCCAGGAATGTTGTCAAATATTACAGCCGCGATGTTAGATTGGGTTAGGTTAGGTTATATTACGTTATTTTTGTATATAAAGTCCCACGGAGACGTAGAGGCCAACATGCCAGGAATGCTGTCAAATATTACAGCCGGGATGTTAGATTGGGTTAGGTAAGGTTATATTACCTTATTGATGTATATAAAGGTCCCACGGAGACGTAGAGGCCAACACGCCAGGAATGTTGTCAAATATTACCGCCGAGATGTTAGGTTGCGTTAGGTTGGGTTATATTACGTTCTTGATGTATATAAAGGTCCCACGCAGACGTAGATGCCAACTCGCCAGGAATGTTGTCAAATAATAGCGCCGAGAGGTTAGTTTGTGTCAGGTTAGGTTATATTACGTTATTGATGTATATGAAGGTCCCACGGAGACGTAGAGGCCAACTCGCCAGGAATGTTGCAAAATATTACAGCCGCGATGGTAGATTGGGTTAGGTTAGGTTATAATACGTTATTAATGTATATAAAGGTCCCACGGAGACGTAGAGGCCAACACGCCAGGAATGTTGTCAAATATTACCGCTGAGACGTTAGGTTGCGTTAGGTTGGGTTATGTTACGTTCTTGATGTATATAAAGGTTCCACGCAGACGTAGAGGCCAGCCCGCCAGGAATGTTGTCAAATATTATCGCCGAGATGATAGGCTGGGTTAGGTTAGGTTATATTACGTTATTGATGTATATAAAGGTCCCACGGAGACGTAGAGACCAACAAGCCAGGAATGTTGCCAAATATTACCGCCGAGATGTGAGGTTGGGTTAGGATTGGTTATATTTCGTTATTGATGTATATGAAGGTCCTACGGAGACTTAGAGGCCAACATGCCAGGAATGTTGTCAAATATTACAGCCGCGATGTTAGATTGGGTTAGGTTAGGTTATATTACGTTATTGTTGTATATAAAGTCCCACGGAGACGTAGAGGCCAACATGCCAGGAATGCTGTCAAATATTACAGCCGGGATGTTAGATTGGGTTAGGTAAGGTTATATTACCTTATTGATGTATATAAAGGTCCCACGGAGACGTAGAGGCCAACACGCCAGGAATGTTGTCAAATATTACCGCCGAGATGTTAGGTTGCGTTAGGTTGGGTTATATTACGTTCTTGATGTATATAAAGGTCCCACGCAGACGTAGATGCCAACTCGCCAGGAATGTTGTCAAATAATAGCGCCGAGAGGTTAGTTTGTGTCAGGTTAGGTTATATTACGTTATTGATGTATATGAAGGTCCCACGGAGACGTAGAGGCCAACTCGCCAGGAATGTTGCAAAATATTACAGCCGCGATGGTAGATTGGGTTAGGTTAGGTTATAATACGTTATTAATGCTTATAAAGGTCCCACGCCGACGTAGAGGCCAACCCGCCAGGAATGTTGTCAAATATTACCGCCGAGATGATAGGTTGGGTTAGGTCAGGTTATATTACGTTATTGATGTAGATAAAGGTCCCACGGAGACGTAGATGCCAACTCGCCAGGAATGTTGTCAAATAATAGCGCCGAGAGGTTAGGTTGGGTCAGGTTAGGTTATATTACGTTATTGATGTATATGAAGATCCCACGCCGACGTAGAGGCCAATCCGCCAGGAATGTTGTCAAATATTACCGCCGAGATGATAGGTTGGGCTAGGCTTGCTTATATTACGTTATTGATGTATATGAAGGACCCACGTAGACGTAGGGGCCATCTCGTCAGGAATATTGTCAAATATTACCGCCGAGATGATAGGTTGGATTAGGTTAGGTTATATTACGTTATTGATGTATATAAAGGTCCCACGGAGGCGCAGAGGCCAACATGCCAGGAATGTGGTCAAATACTACCGCCGAGCTGATAGGTTGGGTTAGGTTTGGTTATATTACGTTACTGATGTATATAAAGGTCCCACGGAAACGTAGAGGCCAACAAGCCAGGAATGTTGCCAAATATTACCGCCGAGATGATAGGTTGGGTTAGGTTAGGTTATATCTCGTTATTGATGTATATGACGGTCCCACGGAGACGTAGATGCCAACTCGCCAGGAATGTTGTCAAATAATAGCGCCGAGAGGGTAGGTTGTGTCAGGTTAGGTTATATTACGTTATTGATGTATATGAAGATCCCACGGAGACTAAGAGGCCAACTCGCCAGGTATGTGTTCAAATATTACCGCCGAGACGATAGGTTGGGTTAGGTTTGGTTATATTTCGTTATTGATGTATATGAAGGTCCTACGGAGACGTAGAGGCCAACATGCCAGGAATGTTGTCAAACATTACAGCCGCGATGTTAGATTGGGTTAGGTTAGGTTATATTACGTTATTGATGTATATAAAGTCCCACGGAGACGTAGAGGCCAACATGCCAGGAATGCTGTCAAATATTACAGCCGGGATGTTAGATTGGGTTAGGTTAGGTTATATTACGTTATTCATGTATATAAAGGTCCCACGGAGACGTAGAGACCAACAAGCCAGGAATGTTGCCAAATATTACCGCCGAGATGTGAGGTTGGGTTAGGTTAGGTTATATTACGTTATTGATGTATATAAAGGTCCCACGTAGATTCAGAGGCCAACTCGCCAGGTATGTGGTCAAATATTACCGCCGAGCTGATAGGTTGGGTTAGGTTTGGTTATATTACGTTATTGATGTATATAAAGGTCCCACGGAAACGTAGAGGCCAACAAGCCAGGAATGTTGCCAAATATTACCGCCGAGATGATAGGTTGGGTTAGGTTAGGTTATATCTCGTTATTGATGTATATGAAGGTCCCACGGAGACGTAGATGCCAACTCGCCAGGAATGTTGTCAAATAATAGCGCCGAGAGGTTAGTTTGTGTCAGGTTAGGTTATATTACGTTATTGATGTATATGAAGATCCCACGGAGACGTAGAGGCCAACATGTCAGGAATGTTGTCAAATATTACCGCCGAGATGATAGGTTGGGTTAGGTTTGGTTATATTACGTTATTGTTGTATATAAAGTCCCACGGAGACGTAGAGGCCAACATGCCAGGAATGCTGTCAAATATTACAGCCGGGATGTTAGATTGGGTTAGGTAAGGTTATATTACCTTATTGATGTATATAAAGGTCCCACGGAGACGTAGAGGCCAACACGCCAGGAATGTTGTCAAATATTACAGCCGCGATGTTAGATTGGGTTAGGTTAGGTTATATTACGTTATTGATGTATATAAAGGTCCCACGCAGACGTAGATGCCAACTCGCCAGGAATGTTGCCAAATAATAGCGCCGAGAGGTTAGTTTGTGTCAGGTTAGGTAATATTACGTTATTGATGTATATGAAGGTCCCACGGAGACGTAGAGGCCAACTCGCCAGGAATGTTGCAAAATATTACAGCCGCGATGTTAGATTGGGTTAGGTTAGGTTATAATACGTTATTAATGCATATAAAGGTCCCACGCCGACGCAGAGGCCAACCCGCCAGGAATGTTGTCAAATATTACCGCCGAGATGATAGGTTGGGTTAGGTTAGGTTATATTACGTTATTGATGTATTTAAAGGTCCCACGGAGACGTAGATGCCAACTCACCAGGAATGTTGTCAAATAATAGCGCCGAGTGGTTAGGTTGGGTCAGGTTAGGTTATATTACGTTATTGATGTATATGAAGATCCCACGCAGACGTAGAGGCCAATCCGCCAGGAATGTTGTCAAATATTACCGCCGAGATGATAGGTTGGGCTAGGCTTGCTTATATTACGTTATTGATGTATATGAAGGACCCACGTAGACGTAGGGGCCATCTCGTCAGGAATATTGTCAAATATTACCGCCGAGATGATAGGTTGGATTAGGTTAGGTTATATTACGTTATTGATGTATATAAAGGTCCCACGGAGGCGCAGAGGCCAACATGCCAGGAATGTGGTCAAATACTACCGCCGAGCTGATAGGTTGGGTTAGGTTTGGTTATATTACGTTACTGATGTATATAAAGGTCCCACGGAAACGTAGAGGCCAACAAGCCAGGAATGTTGCCAAATATTACCGCCGAGATGATAGGTTGGGTTAGGTTAGGTTATATCTCGTTATTGATGTATATGAAGGTCCCACGGAGACGTAGATGCCAACTCGCCAGGAATGTTGTCAAATAATAGCGCCGAGAGGGTAGGTTGTGTCAGGTTAGGTTATATTACGTTATTGATGTATATGAAGATCCCACGGAGACTAAGAGGCCAACTCGCCAGGTATGTGTTCAAATATTACCGCCGAGACGATAGGTTGGGTTAGGTTTGGTTATATTTCGTTATTGATGTATATGAAGGTCCTACGGAGACGTAGAGGCCAACATGCCAGGAATGTTGTCAAACATTACAGCCGCGATGTTAGATTGGGTTAGGTTAGGTTATATTACGTTATTGATGTATATAAAGTCCCACGGAGACGTAGAGGCCAACATGCCAGGAATGCTGTCAAATATTACAGCCGGGATGTTAGATTGGGTTAGGTTAGGTTATATTACGTTATTCATGTATATAAAGGTCCCACGGAGACGTAGAGACCAACAAGCCAGGAATGTTGCCAAATATTACCGCCGAGATGTGAGGTTGGGTTAGGTTAGGTTATATTACGTTATTGATGTATATAAAGGTCCCACGTAGATTCAGAGGCCAACTCGCCAGGTATGTGGTCAAATATTACCGCCGAGCTGATAGGTTGGGTTAGGTTTGGTTATATTACGTTATTGATGTATATAAAGGTCCCACGGAAACGTAGAGGCCAACAAGCCAGGAATGTTGCCAAATATTACCGCCGAGATGATAGGTTGGGTTAGGTTAGGTTATATCTCGTTATTGATGTATATGAAGGTCCCACGGAGACGTAGATGCCAACTCGCCAGGAATGTTGTCAAATAATAGCGCCGAGAGGTTAGTTTGTGTCAGGTTAGGTTATATTACGTTATTGATGTATATGAAGATCCCACGGAGACGTAGAGGCCAACATGTCAGGAATGTTGTCAAATATTACCGCCGAGATGATAGGTTGGGTTAGGTTTGGTTATATTACGTTATTGTTGTATATAAAGTCCCACGGAGACGTAGAGGCCAACATGCCAGGAATGCTGTCAAATATTACAGCCGGGATGTTAGATTGGGTTAGGTAAGGTTATATTACCTTATTGATGTATATAAAGGTCCCACGGAGACGTAGAGGCCAACACGCCAGGAATGTTGTCAAATATTACAGCCGCGATGTTAGATTGGGTTAGGTTAGGTTATATTACGTTATTGATGTATATAAAGGTCCCACGCAGACGTAGATGCCAACTCGCCAGGAATGTTGCCAAATAATAGCGCCGAGAGGTTAGTTTGTGTCAGGTTAGGTAATATTACGTTATTGATGTATATGAAGGTCCCACGGAGACGTAGAGGCCAACTCGCCAGGAATGTTGCAAAATATTACAGCCGCGATGTTAGATTGGGTTAGGTTAGGTTATAATACGTTATTAATGCATATAAAGGTCCCACGCCGACGCAGAGTCCAACCCGCCAGGTATGTGGTCAAATATTAACGCCGAGCTGATAGGTTGGGTTAGGTTTGGTTATATTACGTTATTGATGTATATAAAGGTACCACGGAAACGTAGAGGCCAACAAGCCAGGAATGTTGCCAAATATTACCGCCGAGATGATAGGTTGGGCTAGGTTAGGTTATATCTCGTTATTGATGTATATGAAGGTCCCACGAGACGTAGATGCCAACTCGCCAGGAATGTTGTCAAATAATAGCGCCGAGAGGTTAGGTTGTGTCAGGTTAGGTTATATTACGTTATTGATGTATATGAAGATCCCACGGAGACTAAGAGGCCAACTCGCCAGGTATGTGGTCAAATATTACCGCCGAGATGATAGGTTGGGTTAGGTTTGGTTATATTTCGTTATTGATGTATATGAAGGTCCTACGGAGACGTAGAGGCCAACATGCCAGGAATGTTGTCAAATATTACAGCCGCGATGTTAGATTGGGTTAGGTTAGGTTCTATTACGTTATTGTTGTATAAAAAGTCCCACGGAGACGTAGAGGCCAACATGCCAGGAATGCTGTCAAATATTACAGCCGGGATGTTAGATTGGTTTATGTAAGGTTATATTACCTTATTGATGTATATAAAGGTCCCACGGAGACGTAGAGGCCAACACGCCAGGAATGTTGTCAAATATTACCGTCGAGATGTTAGGTTGCGTTAGGTTGGGTTATATTACGTTCTTGATGTATATAAAGGTCCCACGCAGACGTAGATGCCAACTCGCCAGGAATGTTGTCAAATAATAGCGCCGAGAGGTTAGTTTGTGTCAGGTTAGGTTATATTACGTTATTGATGTATATGAAGGTCCCACGGAGACGTAGAGGCCAACTCGCCAGGAATGTTGCAAAATATTACAGCCGCGATGTTAGATTGGGTTAGGTTAGATTATAATACGTTATTAATGCAAATAAAGGTCCCACGCCGACGTAGAGGCCAACCCGCCAGGAATGTTGTCAAATATTACCGCCGAGATGATAGGTTGGGTTAGGTTAGGTTATATTACGTTATTGATGTAGATAAAGGTCCCACGGAGACGTAGATGCCAACTCGACAGGAATGTTGTCAAATAATAGCGCCGAGAGGTTAGGTTGTGTCAGGTTAGGTTATATTACGTTATTGATGTATATGAAGATCCCACGGAGACTAAGAGGCCAACTCGCCAGGTATGTGGTCAAATATTACCGCCGAGATGATAGGTTGGGTTAGGTTTGGTTATATTTCGTTATTGATGTATATGAAGGTCCTACGGAGACGTAGAGGCCAACATGCCAGGAATTTTGTCAAATATTACAGCCGCAATGTTAGATTGGGTTAGGTTAGGTTATATTACGTTATTGTTGTATATAAAGTCCCACGGAGACGTAGAGACCAACACGCCAGGAATGCTGTCAAATATTACAGCCGGGATGTTAGATTGGGTTAGATAATGTTATATTACCTTATTGATGTATATAAAGGTCCCACGGAGACGTAGAGGCCAACACGCCAGGAATGTTGCAAAATATTACAGCCGCGATGTTAGATTGGGTTAGGTTAGGTTATAATACGTTATTAATGCATATAAAGGTCCCACGCCGACGTAGAGGCCAACCCGCCAGGAATGTTATCAAATATTACCGCCGAGATGATAGGTTGGGTTAGGTTTGGTTATATTACGTTATTGATGTATATAAAGGTCCCACGGAAACGTAGAGGCCAACAAGCCAGGAATGTTGCCAAATATTACCGCCGAGATGATAGGTTGGGTTAGGTTAGGTTATATCTCGTTATTGATGTATATGAAGGTCCCACGGAGACGTAGATGCCAACTCGCCAGGAATGTTGTCAAATAATAGCGCCGAGAGGTTAGTTTGTGTCAGGTTAGGTTATATTACGTTATTGATGTATATGAAGATCCCACGGAGACGTAGAGGCCAACATGTCAGGAATGTTGTCAAATATTACCGCCGAGATGATAGGTTGGGTTAGGTTTGGTTATATTACGTTATTGTTGTATATAAAGTCCCACGGAGACGTAGAGGCCAACATGCCAGGAATGCTGTCAAATATTACAGCCGGGATGTTAGATTGGGTTAGGTAAGGTTATATTACCTTATTGATGTATATAAAGGTCCCACGGAGACGTAGAGGCCAACACGCCAGGAATGTTGTCAAATATTACAGCCGCGATGTTAGATTGGGTTAGGTTAGGTTATATTACGTTATTGATGTATATAAAGGTCCCACGCAGACGTAGATGCCAACTCGCCAGGAATGTTGCCAAATAATAGCGCCGAGAGGTTAGTTTGTGTCAGGTTAGGTAATATTACGTTATTGATGTATATGAAGGTCCCACGGAGACGTAGAGGCCAACTCGCCAGGAATGTTGCAAAATATTACAGCCGCGATGTTAGATTGGGTTAGGTTAGGTTATAATACGTTATTAATGCATATAAAGGTCCCACGCCGACGCAGAGTCCAACCCGCCAGGTATGTGGTCAAATATTAACGCCGAGCTGATAGGTTGGGTTAGGTTTGGTTATATTACGTTATTGATGTATATAAAGGTACCACGGAAACGTAGAGGCCAACAAGCCAGGAATGTTGCCAAATATTACCGCCGAGATGATAGGTTGGGCTAGGTTAGGTTATATCTCGTTATTGATGTATATGAAGGTCCCACGAGACGTAGATGCCAACTCGCCAGGAATGTTGTCAAATAATAGCGCCGAGAGGTTAGGTTGTGTCAGGTTAGGTTATATTACGTTATTGATGTATATGAAGATCCCACGGAGACTAAGAGGCCAACTCGCCAGGTATGTGGTCAAATATTACCGCCGAGATGATAGGTTGGGTTAGGTTTGGTTATATTTCGTTATTGATGTATATGAAGGTCCTACGGAGACGTAGAGGCCAACATGCCAGGAATGTTGTCAAATATTACAGCCGCGATGTTAGATTGGGTTAGGTTAGGTTCTATTACGTTATTGTTGTATAAAAAGTCCCACGGAGACGTAGAGGCCAACATGCCAGGAATGCTGTCAAATATTACAGCCGGGATGTTAGATTGGGTTATGTAAGGTTATATTACCTTATTGATGTATATAAAGGTCCCACGGAGACGTAGAGGCCAACACGCCAGGAATGTTGTCAAATATTACCGTCGAGATGTTAGGTTGCGTTAGGTTGGGTTATATTACGTTCTTGATGTATATAAAGGTCCCACGCAGACGTAGATGCCAACTCGCCAGGAATGTTGTCAAATAATAGCGCCGAGAGGTTAGTTTGTGTCAGGTTAGGTTATATTACGTTATTGATGTATATGAAGGTCCCACGGAGACGTAGAGGCCAACTCGCCAGGAATGTTGCAAAATATTACAGCCGCGATGTTAGATTGGGTTAGGTTAGATTATAATACGTTATTAATGCATATAAAGGTCCCACGCCGACGTAGAGGCCAACCCGCCAGGAATGTTGTCAAATATTACCGCCGAGATGATAGGTTGGGTTAGGTTAGGTTATATTACGTTATTGATGTAGATAAAGGTCCCACGGAGACGTAGATGCCAACTCGACAGGAATGTTGTCAAATAATAGCGCCGAGAGGTTAGGTTGTGTCAGGTTAGGTTATATTACGTTATTGATGTATATGAAGATCCCACGGAGACTAAGAGGCCAACTCGCCAGGTATGTGATCAAATATTACCGCCGAGATGATAGGTTGGGTTAGGTTTGGTTATATTTCGTTATTGATGTATATGAAGGTCCTACGGAGACGTAGAGGCCAACATGCCAGGAATTTTGTCAAATATTACAGCCGCAATGTTAGATTGGGTTAGGTTAGGTTATATTACGTTATTGTTGTATATAAAGTCCCACGGAGACGTAGAGACCAACACGCCAGGAATGCTGTCAAATATTACAGCCGGGATGTTAGATTGGGTTAGATAATGTTATATTACCTTATTGATGTATATAAAGGTCCCACGGAGACGTAGAGGCCAACACGCCAGGAATGTTGCAAAATATTACAGCCGCGATGTTAGATTGGGTTAGGTTAGGTTATAATACGTTATTAATGCATATAAAGGTCCCACGCCGACGTAGAGGCCAACCCGCCAGGAATGTTATCAAATATTACCGCCGAGATGATAGGTTGGGTTAGGTTAGGTTATATTACGTTATTGATGTAGATAAAGGTCCCACGGAGACGTAGATGCCAACTCGCCAGGAATGTTGTCAAATAATAGCGCCGAGAGGTTAGGTTGGGTCACGTTAGGTTATATTACGTTTTTGATGTATATGCAGATCCCACGCAGACGTAGAGGCCAACCCGCCAGGAATGTTGTCAACTATTACCGCCGAGGTGATAGGTTGGGCTAGGCTTGCTTATATTACGTTATTGATGTATATGAAGGACCCACGTAGACGTAGGGGCCATCTCGTCAGGAATATTGTCAAATATTACCGCCGAGATGATAGGTTGGATTAGGTTAGGTTATATTACGTTATTGATGTATATAAAGGTCCCACGGAGGCGTAGAGGCCAACATGCCAGGAATGCTGTCAAATATTACAGCCGGGATGTTAGATTGGGTTAGGTTAGGTTATATTACCTTATTGATGTATATAAAGGTCCCACGCAGACGTAGAGGCCAGCCCGCCAGGAATGTTGTCAAATATTACCGCCGAGATGATAGGTTGGGTTAGGTTAGGTTAGATTACGTTATTGATGTATATAAAGCTCCCACGGAGACGTAGAGACCAACAAGCCAGGAATGTTGCCAAATATTACCGCCGAGATGTGAGGTTGGGTTAGGTTAGGTTATATTACGTTATTGATGTATATAAAGGTCCCACGGAGACGTAGAGGCCAACTCGTCAGGAATATTGTCAAATATAACCGCCGAGATGTTAGGTTGGGTTAGGTTAGGTTATATTAAGTTATTGATGTATATGAAGATCCCACGTAGACGCAGATGCCAACTCGCCAGGTATGTGGTCAAATATTACCGCCGAGCTGATAGGTTGGGTTAGCTTTGGTTATATTACGTTATTGATGTATATAAAGGTCCCACGGAAACGTAGAGGCCAACAAGCCAGGAATGTTGCCAAATATTACCGCCGAGATGATAGGTTGGGTTAGGTTAGGTTATATCTCGTTATTGATGTCTATGAAGGTCCCACGGAGACGTAGATGCCAACTCGCCAGGAATGTTGTCAAATAATAGCGCCGAGAGGTTAGGTTGTGTCAGGTTAGGTTATATTACGTTATTGATGTATATGAAGATCCCACGGAGACTAAGAGGCCAACTCGCCAGGTATGTGGTCAAATATTACCGCCGAGATGATAGGTTGGGTTATGTTTGGTTATATTTCGTTATTGATGTATATGAAGGTCCTACGGAGACGTAGAGGCCAACATGCCAGAAATGTTGTCAAATATTACAGCCGCGATGTTAGATTGGGTTAGGTTAGGTTATATTACGTTATTGTTGTATATAAAGTCCCACGGAGACGTAGAGGCCAGCCCGCCAGGAATGTTGTCAAATATTACCGCTGAGATGATAGGTTGGGTTAGGTTAGGTTATATTACGTTATTGATGTATATAAAGGTCCCACGGAGACGTAGAGACCAACAAGCCAGGAATGTTGCCAAATATTACCGCCGAGATGTGAGGTTGGGTTAGGTTAGGTTATATTACCTTATTGATGTATATAAAGGTCCCACGGAGACGTAGAGGCCAACACGCCAGGAATGTTGTCAAATATTACCGCCGAGATGTTAGGTTGCGTTAGGTTGGGTTATATTACGTTCTTGATGTATATAACGGTCCCACGCAGACGTAGATGCCCACTCGCCATGAATGTTGTCAAATAATAGCGCCGAGAGGTTAGTTTGTGTCAGGTTAGGTTATATTACGTTATTGATGTATATGAAGGTCCCACGGAGACGTAGAGGCCAACTCGCCAGGAATGTTGCAAAATATTACAGCCGCGATGTTAGATTGGGTTAGGTTAGGTTATAATACGTTATTAATGCATATAAAGGTCCCACGCCGACGTAGAGGCCAACCCGCCAGGAATGTTGTCAAATATTACCGCCGAGATGATAGGTTGGGTTAGGTTAGGTTATATTACGTTATTGATGTAGATAAAGGTCCCACGGACACGTAGATGCCAACTCGCCAGGAATGTTGTCAAATAATAGCGCCGAGAGGTTAGGTTGGGTCAGGTTAGGTTATATTACGTTATTGTTGTATATAAAGGTCCCACGGAGACGTAGAGGCCAACTCGCCAGGAATGTTGTCAAATATTACCGCCGAGATGATAGGTTGGGTTAGGTTAGGTTATATTACGTTATTGATTTATATGAATATCCCACGTAGACGCAGAGGCCAACTCGCCAGGTATGTGGTCAAATATTACCGCCGAGCTGATAGGTTGGGTTAGGTTTGGTTATATTACGTTATTGATGTATATAAAGGTCCCACGGAAACGTAGAGGCCAACAAGCCAGGAATGTTGCCAAATATTGCCGCCGAAATGTTAGATTGGGTTAGGTTAGGTTAGATTACGTTATTGTCGTATATGAAGGTCCCACGGAGACGTAGAGGCCAACATGCCAGGAATGTTGGTCAAATATTGCAGCCGCTATGTTAGATTGGGTTAGGTTAGGTTATATTACGTTATTGTTGTATATAAAGGTCCCACGGAGACGTAGAGGCCAACTCGCCAGGAATGTTGTCAAATATTACCGCCGAGATGATAGGTTGGGTTAGGTTAGGTTATATTACGTTATTGATTTATATGAAGGACCCACGTAGACGTAGGGGCCAACTCGTCAGGAATATTGTCAAATATTACCGCCGAGATGGTTGGTTGGATTAGCTTAGGTTATATTACGTTATTGATGTATATAAAGGTCCCACGGAGACGTAGATGCCAACTCGCCAGGAATGTTGTCAAATAATAGCGCCGAGAGGTTAGGTTGGGTCACGTTAGGTTATATTACGTTATTGATGTATATGCAGATCCCTCGCAGACGTAGAGGCCAACCCGCCAGGAATGTTGTCAACTATTACCGCCGAGATGATAGGTTGGGCTAGGCTTGCTTATATTACGTTATTGATGTATATGAAGGACCCACGTAGACGTAGGGGCCATCTCGTCAGGAATATTGTCAAATATTACCGCCGAGATGATAGGTTGGATTAGGTTAGGTTATATTACGTTATTGATGTATATAAAGGTCCCACGGAGGCGTAGAGGCCAACATGCCAGGAATGCTGTCAAATATTACAGCCGGGATGTTAGATTGGGTTAGGTTAGGTTATATTACCTTATTGATGTATATAAAGGTCCCACGCAGACGTAGAGGCCAGCCCGCCAGGAATGTTGTCAAATATTACCGCCGAGATGATAGGTTGGGTTAGGTTAGGTTATATTACGTTATTGATGTATATAAAGCTCCCACGGAGACGTAGAGACCAACAAGCCAGGAATGTTGCCAAATATTACCGCCGAGATGTGAGGTTGGGTTAGGTTAGGTTATATTACGTTATTGATGTATATAAAGGTCCCACGGAGACGTAGAGGCCAACTCGTCAGGAATATTGTCAAATATAACCGCCGAGATGTTAGGTTGGGTTAGGTTAGGTTATATTAAGTTATTGATGTATATGAAGATCCCACGTAGACGCAGAGGCCAACTCGCCAGGTATGTGGTCAAATATTACCGCCGAGCTGATAGGTTGGGTTAGCTTTGGTTATATTACGTCATTGTTGTATATAAAGGTCCCACGGAAACGTAGAGGCCAACAAGCCAGGAATGTTGCCAAATATTACCGCCGAGATGATAGGTTGGGTTAGGTTAGGTTATATCTCGTTATTGATGTCTATGAATGTCCCACGGAGACGTAGATGCGAACTCGCCAGGAATGTTGTCAAATAATAGCGCCGAGAGGTTAGGTTGTGTCAGGTTAGGTTATATTACGTTATTGATGTATATGAAGATCCCACGGAGACTAAGAGGCCAACTCGCCAGGTATGTGGTCAAATATTACCGCCGAGATGATAGGTTGGGTTATGTTTGGTTATATTTCGTTATTGATGTATATGAAGGTCCTACGGAGACGTAGAGGCCAACATGCCAGGAATGTTGTCAAATATTACAGCCGCGATGTTAGATTGGGTTAGGTTAGGTTATATTACGTTATTGTTGTATATAAAGTCCCACGGAGACGTAGAGGCCAACATGCCAGGAATGCTGTCAAATATTACAGCCGCGATGTTAGATTGGGTTAGGTTAGGTTATATTACGTTATTGATGTATATAAAGTCCCACGGAGACGTAGAGGCCAACATGCCAGGAATGCTGTCAAATATTACAGCCGGGATGTTAGATTGGGTTAGGTAAGGTTATATTACCTTATTGATGTATATAAAGGTCCCACGGAGACGTAGAGGCCAACACGCCAGGAATGTTGTCAAATATTACCGCCGAGATGTTAGGTTTCGTTAGGTTGGGTTATATTACGTTCTTGATGTATATAAAGGTCCCACGCAGACGTAGATGCCAACTCGCCAGGAATGTTGTCAAATAATAGCGCCGAGAGGTTAGTTTGTGTCAGGTTAGGTTATATTACGTTATTGATGTATATGAAGGTCCCACGGAGACGTAGAGGCCAACTCGCCAGGAATGTTGCAAAATATTACAGCCGCGATGTTAGATTGGGTTAGGTTAGGTTATAATACGTTATTAATGCATATGAAGATCCCACGCAGACGTAGAGGCCAACCCGCCAGGAATGTTGTCAAATATTACAGCCGCGATGTTAGATTGGGTTAGGTTAGGTTATATTACGTTATTGATGTATATAAAGTCCCACGGAGACGTAGAGGCCAACATGCCAGGAATGCTGTCAAATATTACAGCCGGGATGTTAGATTGGGTTAGGTAAGGTTATATTACCTTATTGATGTATATAAAGGTCCCACGGAGACGTAGAGGCCAACACGCCAGGAATGTTGTCAAATATTACCGCCGAGATGTTAGGTTGCGTTAGGTTGGGTTATATTACGTTCTTGATGTATATAAAGGTCCCACGCAGACGTAGATGCCAACTCGCCAGGAATGTTGTCAAATAATAGCGCCGAGAGGTTAGCTTGTGTCAGGTTAGGTTATATTACGTTATTGATGTATATGAAGATCCCACGGAGACTAAGAGGCCAACTAGCCAGGTATGTGTTCAAATATTACCGCCGAGACGATAGGTTGGGTTAGGTTGGGTTATATTACGTTCTTGATGTATATAAAGGTCCCACGCAGACGTAGAGGCCAGCCCGCCAGGAATGTTGTCAAATATTACCGCTGAGATGATAGGTTGGGTTAGGTTCGGTTATATTACGTTATTGATGTATATAAAGGTCCCACGGAGACGTAGAGACCAACAAGCCAGGAATGTTGCCAAATATTACCGCCGAGATGTGAGGTTGGGTTAGGTTAGGTTATATTACCTTATTGATGTATATAAAGGTCCCACGGAGACGTAGAGGCCAACACGCCAGGAATGTTGTCAAATATTACCGCCGAGATGTTAGGTTGCGTTAGGTTGGGTTATATTACGTTCTTGATGTATATAACGGTCCCACGCAGACGTAGATGCCCACTCGCCATGAATGTTGTCAAATAATAGCGCCGAGAGGTTAGTTTGTGTCAGGTTAGGTTATATTACGTTATTGATGTATATGAAGGTCCCACGGAGACGTAGAGGCCAACTCGCCGGGAATGTTGCAAAATATTACAGCCGCGATGTTAGATTGGGTTAGGTTAGGTTATAATACGTTATTAATGCATATAAAGGTCCCACGCCGACGTAGAGGCCAACCCGCCAGGAATGTTGTCAAATATTACCGCCGAGATGATAGGTTGGGTTAGGTTAGGTTATATTACGTTATTGATGTAGATAAAGGTCCCACGGACACGTAGATGCCAACTCGCCAGGAATGTTGTCAAATAATAGCGCCGAGAGGTTAGGTTGGGTCAGGTTAGGTTATATTACGTTATTGTTGTATATAAAGGTCCCACGGAGACGTAGAGGCCAACTCGCCAGGAATGTTGTCAAATATTACCGCCGAGATGATAGGTTGGGTTAGGTTAGGTTATATTACGTTATTGATTTATATGAATATCCCACGTAGACGCAGAGGCCAACTCGCCAGGTATGTGGTCAAATATTACCGCCGAGCTGATAGGTTGGGTTAGGTTTGGTTATATTACGTTATTGATGTATATAAAGGTCCCACGGAAACGTAGAGGCCAACAAGCCAGGAATGTTGCCAAATATTGCCGCCGAAATGTTAGATTGGGTTAGGTTAGGTTAGATTACGTTATTGTCGTATATGAAGGTCCCACGGAGACGTAGAGGCCAACATGCCAGGAATGTTGGTCAAATATTGCAGCCGCTATGTTAGATTGGGTTAGGTTAGGTTATATTACGTTATTGTTGTATATAAAGGTCCCACGGAGACGTAGAGGCCAACTCGCCAGGAATGTTGTCAAATATTACCGCCGAGATGATAGGTTGGGTTAGGTTAGGTTATATTACGTTATTGATTTATATGAAGGACCCACGTAGACGTAGGGGCCAACTCGTCAGGAATATTGTCAAATATTACCGCCGAGATGGTTGGTTGGATTAGCTTAGGTTATATTACGTTATTGATGTATATAAAGGTCCCACGGAGACGTAGAGGCCAACACGCCAGGAATGTTGCAAAATATTACAGCCGCGATGTTAGATTGGGTTAGGTTAGGTTATAATACGTTATTAATGCATATAAAGGTCCCACGCCGACGTAGAGGCCAACCCGCCAGGAATGTTATCAAATATTACCGCCGAGATGATAGGTTGGGTTAGGTTAGGTTATATTACGTTATTGATGTAGATAAAGGTCCCACGGAGACGTAGATGCCAACTCGCCAGGAATGTTGTCAAATAATAGCGCCGAGAGGTTAGGTTGGGTCACGTTAGGTTATATTACGTTATTGATGTATATGCAGATCCCACGCAGACGTAGAGGCCAACCCGCCAGGAATGTTGTCAACTATTACCGCCGAGATGATAGGTTGGGCTAGGCTTGCTTATATTACGTTATTGATGTATATGAAGGACCCACGTAGACGTAGGGGCCATCTCGTCAGGAATATTGTCAAATATTACCGCCGAGATGATAGGTTGGATTAGGTTAGGTTATATTACGTTATTGATGTATATAAAGGTCCCACGGAGGCGTAGAGGCCAACATGCCAGGAATGCTGTCAAATATTACAGCCGGGATGTTAGATTGGGTTAGGTTAGGTTATATTACCTTATTGATGTATATAAAGGTCCCACGCAGACGTAGAGGCCAGCCCGCCAGGAATGTTGTCAAATATTACCGCCGAGATGATAGGTTGGGTTAGGTTAGGTTATATTACGTTATTGATGTATATAAAGCTCCCACGGAGACGTAGAGACCAACAAGCCAGGAATGTTGCCAAATATTACCGCCGAGATGTGAGGTTGGGTTAGGTTAGGTTATATTACGTTATTGATGTATATAAAGGTCCCACGGAGACGTAGAGGCCAACTCGTCAGGAATATTGTCAAATATAACCGCCGAGATGTTAGGTTGGGTTAGGTTAGGTTATATTAAGTTATTGATGTATATGAAGATCCCACGTAGACGCAGAGGCCAACTCGCCAGGTATGTGGTCAAATATTACCGCCGAGCTGATAGGTTGGGTTAGCTTTGGTTATATTACGTCATTGATGTATATAAAGGTCCCACGGAAACGTAGAGGCCAACAAGCCAGGAATGTTGCCAAATATTACCGCCGAGATGATAGGTTGGGTTAGGTTAGGTTATATCTCGTTATTGATGTCTATGAATGTCCCACGGAGACGTAGATGCGAACTCGCCAGGAATGTTGTCAAATAATAGCGCCGAGAGGTTAGGTTGTGTCAGGTTAGGTTATATTACGTTATTGATGTATATGAAGATCCCACGGAGACTAAGAGGCCAACTCGCCAGGTATGTGGTCAAATATTACCGCCGAGATGATAGGTTGGGTTATGTTTGGTTATATTTCGTTATTGATGTATATGAAGGTCCTACGGAGACGTAGAGGCCAACATGCCAGGAATGTTGTCAAATATTACAGCCGCGATGTTAGATTGGGTTAGGTTAGGTTATATTACGTTATTGTTGTATATAAAGTCCCACGGAGACGTAGAGGCCAACATGCCAGGAATGCTGTCAAATATTACAGCCGCGATGTTAGATTGGGTTAGGTTAGGTTATATTACGTTATTGATGTATATAAAGTCCCACGGAGACGTAGAGGCCAACATGCCAGGAATGCTGTCAAATATTACAGCCGGGATGTTAGATTGGGTTAGGTAAGGTTATATTACCTTATTGATGTATATAAAGGTCCCACGGAGACGTAGAGGCCAACACGCCAGGAATGTTGTCAAATATTACCGCCGAGATGTTAGGTTTCGTTAGGTTGGGTTATATTACGTTCTTGATGTATATAAAGGTCCCACGCAGACGTAGATGCCAACTCGCCAGGAATGTTGTCAAATAATAGCGCCGAGAGGTTAGTTTGTGTCAGGTTAGGTTATATTACGTTATTGATGTATATGAAGGTCCCACGGAGACGTAGAGGCCAACTCGCCAGGAATGTTGCAAAATATTACAGCCGCGATGTTAGATTGGGTTAGGTTAGGTTATAATACGTTATTAATGCATATGAAGATCCCACGCAGACGTAGAGGCCAACCCGCCAGGAATGTTGTCAAATATTACCGCCGAGATGATAGGTTGGGTTAGGTTAGGTTATATTACGTTATTGATGTATATGAAGGACCCACGTAGACGTAGGGGCCATCTCGTCAGGAATATTGTCAAATATTACCGCCGAGATGATAGGTGGATTAGGTTAGGTTATATTACGTTATTGATGTATATAAAGGTACCACGGAGACGTAGAGGCCAACTCGTCAGGAATATTGTCAAATATAACCGCCGAGATGTTAGGTTGGGTTAGGTTAGGTTATATTAAGTTATTGATGTGTATGAATATCCCACGTAGACGCAGAGGCCAACTCGCCAGGTATGTGGTCAAATATTACCGCCGAGCTGATAGGTTGGGTTAGGTTTGGTTATATTACGTTATTGATGTATATAAAGGTCCCACGGAAACGTAGAGGCCAACAAGCCAGGAATGTTGCCAAATATTACCGCCGAGATGATAGGTTGGGTTAGGTTAGGTTATATCTCGTTAATGATGTCTATGAAGGTCCCACGGAGACGTAGATGCCAACTCGCCAGGAATGTTGTCAAATAATAGCGCCGAGAGGTTAGGTTGTGTCAGGTTAGGTTATATTACGTTATTGATGTATATGAAGATCCCACGGAGACTAAGAGGCCAACTCGCCAGGTATGTGGTCAAATATTACCGCCGAGATGATAGGTTGGGTTATGTTTGGTTATATTTCGTTATTGATGTATATGAAGGTCCTACGGAGACGTAGAGGCCAACATGCCAGGAATGTTGTGAAATATTACAGCCGCGATGTTAGATTGGGTTAGGTTAGGTTATATTACGTTATTGTTGTATATAAAGTCCCACGGAGACGTAGAGGCCAACATGCCAGGAATGCTGTCAAATATTACAGCCGCGATGTTAGATTGGGTTAGGTTAGGTTATATTACGTTATTGATGTATATAAAGTCCCACGGAGACGTAGAGGCCAACATGCCAGGAATGCTGTCAAATATTACAGCCGGGATGTTAGATTGGGTTAGGTAAGGTTATATTACCTTATTGATGTATATAAAGGTCCCACGGAGACGTAGAGGCCAACACGCCAGGAATGTTGTCAAATATTACCGCCGAGATGATAGGTTGGGTTAGGTTAGGTTATATTACGTTATTGATGTATATAAAGGTCCCACGGAGACGTAGAGGCAAACTCGTCAGGAATATTGTCAAATATAACCGCCGAGATGTTAGGTTGGGTTAGGTTAGGTTATATTAAGTTATTGATGTATATGAAGATCCCACGTAGACGCAGAGGCCAACTCGCCAGGTATGTGGGCAAATATTACCGCCGAGCTGATAGGTTGGGTTAGGTTTGGTTATATTACGTTATTGATGTATATAAAGGTCCCACGGAAACGTAGAGGCCAACAAGCCAGGAATGTTGCCAAATATTACCGCCGAGATGATAGGTTGGGTTAGGTTAGGTTATATCTCGTTATTGATGTATATGAAGGTCCCACGGAGACGTAGATGCCAACTCGCCAGGAATGTTGCCAAATAATAGCGCCGAGAGGTTAGTTTGTGTCAGGTTAGGTTATATTACGTTATTGATGTATATGAAGATCCCACGGAGACTAAGAGGCCAACTCGCCAGGTATGTGGTCAAATATTACCGCCGAGATGATCGGTTGGGTTAGGTTTAGTTATATTTCGTTATTGATGTATATGAAGGTCCTACGGAGACGTAGAGGCCAACATGCCAGGAATGTTGTCAAATATTACAGCCGCGATGTTAGATTGGGTTAGGTTAGGTTATATTACGTTATTGATGTATATAAAGTCCCACGGAGACGTAGAGGCCAACATGCCAGGAATGCTGTCAAATATTACAGCCGGGATGTTAGATTGGGTTAGGTAAGGTTATATTACCTTATTGATGTATATAAAGGTCCCACGGAGACGTAGAGGCCAACACGTCAGGAATGTTGTCAAATATTACCGCCGAGATGTTAGGTTGGGTTAGGTTGGGTTATATTACGTTCTTGATGTATATAAAGGTCCCACGCAGACGTAGAGGCCAGCCCGCCAGGAATGTTGTCAAATATTACCGCTGAGATGATAGGTTGGGTTAGGTTCGGTTATATTACGTTATTGATGTATATAAAGGTCCCACGGAGACGTAGAGACCAACAAGCCAGGAATGTTGCCAAATATTACCGCCGAGATGTGAGGTTGGGTTAGGTTAGGTTATATTACCTTATTGATGTATATAAAGGTCCCACGGAGACGTAGAGGCCAACACGCCAGGAATGTTGTCAAATATTACCGCCGAGATGTTAGGTTGCGTTAGGTTGGGTTATATTACGTTCTTGATGTATATAACGGTCCCACGCAGACGTAGATGCCCACTCGCCATGAATGTTGTCAAATAATAGCGCCGAGAGGTTAGTTTGTGTCAGGTTAGGTTATATTACGTTATTGATGTATATGAAGGTCCCACGGAGACGTAGAGGCCAACTCGCCGGGAATGTTGCAAAATATTACAGCCGCGATGTTAGATTGGGTTAGGTTAGGTTATAATACGTTATTAATGCATATAAAGGTCCCACGCCGACGTAGAGGCCAACCCGCCAGGAATGTTGTCAAATATTACCGCCGAGATGATAGGTTGGGTTAGGTTAGGTTATATTACGTTATTGATGTAGATAAAGGTCCCACGGACACGTAGATGCCAACTCGCCAGGAATGTTGTCAAATAATAGCGCCGAGAGGTTAGGTTGGGTCAGGTTAGGTTATATTACGTTATTGTTGTATATAAAGGTCCCACGGAGACGTAGAGGCCAACTCGCCAGGAATGTTGTCAAATATTACCGCCGAGATGATAGGTTGGGTTAGGTTAGGTTATATTACGTTATTGATTTATATGAATATCCCACGTAGACGCAGAGGCCAACTCGCCAGGTATGTGGTCAAATATTACCGCCGAGCTGATAGGTTGGGTTAGGTTTGGTTATATTACGTTATTGATGTATATAAAGGTCCCACGGAAACGTAGAGGCCAACAAGCCAGGAATGTTGCCAAATATTGCCGCCGAAATGTTAGATTGGGTTAGGTTAGGTTAGATTACGTTATTGTCGTATATGAAGGTCCCACGGAGACGTAGAGGCCAACATGCCAGGAATGTTGGTCAAATATTGCAGCCGCTATGTTAGATTGGGTTAGGTTAGGTTATATTACGTTATTGTTGTATATAAAGGTCCCACGGAGACGTAGAGGCCAACTCGCCAGGAATGTTGTCAAATATTACCGCCGAGATGATAGGTTGGGTTAGGTTAGGTTATATTACGTTATTGATTTATATGAAGGACCCACGTAGACGTAGGGGCCAACTCGTCAGGAATATTGTCAAATATTACCGCCGAGATGGTTGGTTGGATTAGCTTAGGTTATATTACGTTATTGATGTATATAAAGGTCCCACGGAGACGTAGAGGCCAACACGCCAGGAATGTTGCAAAATATTACAGCCGCGATGTTAGATTGGGTTAGGTTAGGTTATAATACGTTATTAATGCATATAAAGGTCCCACGCCGACGTAGAGGCCAACCCGCCAGGAATGTTATCAAATATTACCGCCGAGATGATAGGTTGGGTTAGGTTAGGTTATATTACGTTATTGATGTAGATAAAGGTCCCACGGAGACGTAGATGCCAACTCGCCAGGAATGTTGTCAAATAATAGCGCCGAGAGGTTAGGTTGGGTCACGTTAGGTTATATTACGTTATTGATGTATATGCAGATCCCACGCAGACGTAGAGGCCAACCCGCCAGGAATGTTGTCAACTATTACCGCCGAGATGATAGGTTGGGCTAGGCTTGCTTATATTACGTTATTGATGTATATGAAGGACCCACGTAGACGTAGGGGCCATCTCGTCAGGAATATTGTCAAATATTACCGCCGAGATGATAGGTTGGATTAGGTTAGGTTATATTACGTTATTGATGTATATAAAGGTCCCACGGAGGCGTAGAGGCCAACATGCCAGGAATGCTGTCAAATATTACAGCCGGGATGTTAGATTGGGTTAGGTTAGGTTATATTACCTTATTGATGTATATAAAGGTCCCACGCAGACGTAGAGGCCAGCCCGCCAGGAATGTTGTCAAATATTACCGCCGAGATGATAGGTTGGGTTAGGTTAGGTTATATTACGTTATTGATGTATATAAAGCTCCCACGGAGACGTAGAGACCAACAAGCCAGGAATGTTGCCAAATATTACCGCCGAGATGTGAGGTTGGGTTAGGTTAGGTTATATTACGTTATTGATGTATATAAAGGTCCCACGGAGACGTAGAGGCCAACTCGTCAGGAATATTGTCAAATATAACCGCCGAGATGTTAGGTTGGGTTAGGTTAGGTTATATTAAGTTATTGATGTATATGAAGATCCCACGTAGACGCAGAGGCCAACTCGCCAGGTATGTGGTCAAATATTACCGCCGAGCTGATAGGTTGGGTTAGCTTTGGTTATATTACGTCATTGATGTATATAAAGGTCCCACGGAAACGTAGAGGCCAACAAGCCAGGAATGTTGCCAAATATTACCGCCGAGATGATAGGTTGGGTTAGGTTAGGTTATATCTCGTTATTGATGTCTATGAATGTCCCACGGAGACGTAGATGCGAACTCGCCAGGAATGTTGTCAAATAATAGCGCCGAGAGGTTAGGTTGTGTCAGGTTAGGTTATATTACGTTATTGATGTATATGAAGATCCCACGGAGACTAAGAGGCCAACTCGCCAGGTATGTGGTCAAATATTACCGCCGAGATGATAGGTTGGGTTATGTTTGGTTATATTTCGTTATTGATGTATATGAAGGTCCTACGGAGACGTAGAGGCCAACATGCCAGGAATGTTGTCAAATATTACAGCCGCGATGTTAGATTGGGTTAGGTTAGGTTATATTACGTTATTGTTGTATATAAAGTCCCACGGAGACGTAGAGGCCAACATGCCAGGAATGCTGTCAAATATTACAGCCGCGATGTTAGATTGGGTTAGGTTAGGTTATATTACGTTATTGATGTATATAAAGTCCCACGGAGACGTAGAGGCCAACATGCCAGGAATGCTGTCAAATATTACAGCCGGGATGTTAGATTGGGTTAGGTAAGGTTATATTACCTTATTGATGTATATAAAGGTCCCACGGAGACGTAGAGGCCAACACGCCAGGAATGTTGTCAAATATTACCGCCGAGATGTTAGGTTTCGTTAGGTTGGGTTATATTACGTTCTTGATGTATATAAAGGTCCCACGCAGACGTAGATGCCAACTCGCCAGGAATGTTGTCAAATAATAGCGCCGAGAGGTTAGTTTGTGTCAGGTTAGGTTATATTACGTTATTGATGTATATGAAGGTCCCACGGAGACGTAGAGGCCAACTCGCCAGGAATGTTGCAAAATATTACAGCCGCGATGTTAGATTGGGTTAGGTTAGGTTATAATACGTTATTAATGCATATGAAGATCCCACGCAGACGTAGAGGCCAACCCGCCAGGAATGTTGTCAAATATTACCGCCGAGATGATAGGTTGGGTTAGGTTAGGTTATATTACGTTATTGATGTATATGAAGGACCCACGTAGACGTAGGGGCCATCTCGTCAGGAATATTGTCAAATATTACCGCCGAGATGATAGGTGGATTAGGTTAGGTTATATTACGTTATTGATGTATATAAAGGTACCACGGAGACGTAGAGGCCAACTCGTCAGGAATATTGTCAAATATAACCGCCGAGATGTTAGGTTGGGTTAGGTTAGGTTATATTAAGTTATTGATGTGTATGAATATCCCACGTAGACGCAGAGGCCAACTCGCCAGGTATGTGGTCAAATATTACCGCCGAGCTGATAGGTTGGGTTAGGTTTGGTTATATTACGTTATTGATGTATATAAAGGTCCCACGGAAACGTAGAGGCCAACAAGCCAGGAATGTTGCCAAATATTACCGCCGAGATGATAGGTTGGGTTAGGTTAGGTTATATCTCGTTAATGATGTCTATGAAGGTCCCACGGAGACGTAGATGCCTACTCGCCAGGAATGTTGTCAAATAATAGCGCCGAGAGGTTAGGTTGTGTCAGGTTAGGTTATATTACGTTATTGATGTATATGAAGATCCCACGGAGACTAAGAGGCCAACTCGCCAGGTATGTGGTCAAATATTACCGCCGAGATGATAGGTTGGGTTATGTTTGGTTATATTTCGTTATTGATGTATATGAAGGTCCTACGGAGACGTAGAGGCCAACATGCCAGGAATGTTGTGAAATATTACAGCCGCGATGTTAGATTGGGTTAGGTTAGGTTATATTACGTTATTGTTGTATATAAAGTCCCACGGAGACGTAGAGGCCAACATGCCAGGAATGCTGTCAAATATTACAGCCGCGATGTTAGATTGGGTTAGGTTAGGTTATATTACGTTATTGATGTATATAAAGTCCCACGGAGACGTAGAGGCCAACATGCCAGGAATGCTGTCAAATATTACAGCCGGGATGTTAGATTGGGTTAGGTAAGGTTATATTACCTTATTGATGTATATAAAGGTCCCACGGAGACGTAGAGGCCAACACGCCAGGAATGTTGTCAAATATTACCGCCGAGATGATAGGTTGGGTTAGGTTAGGTTATATTACGTTATTGATGTATATAAAGGTCCCACGGAGACGTAGAGGCAAACTCGTCAGGAATATTGTCAAATATAACCGCCGAGATGTTAGGTTGGGTTAGGTTAGGTTATATTAAGTTATTGATGTATATGAAGATCCCACGTAGACGCAGAGGCCAACTCGCCAGGTATGTGGGCAAATATTACCGCCGAGCTGATAGGTTGGGTTAGGTTTGGTTATATTACGTTATTGATGTATATAAAGGTCCCACGGAAACGTAGAGGCCAACAAGCCAGGAATGTTGCCAAATATTACCGCCGAGATGATAGGTTGGGTTAGGTTAGGTTATATCTCGTTATTGATGTATATGAAGGTCCCACGGAGACGTAGATGCCAACTCGCCAGGAATGTTGCCAAATAATAGCGCCGAGAGGTTAGTTTGTGTCAGGTTAGGTTATATTACGTTATTGATGTATATGAAGATCCCACGGAGACTAAGAGGCCAACTCGCCAGGTATGTGGTCAAATATTACCGCCGAGATGATCGGTTGGGTTAGGTTTAGTTATATTTCGTTATTGATGTATATGAAGGTCCTACGGAGACGTAGAGGCCAACATGCCAGGAATGTTGTCAAATATTACAGCCGCGATGTTAGATTGGGTTAGGTTAGGTTATATTACGTTATTGATGTATATAAAGTCCCACGGAGACGTAGAGGCCAACATGCCAGGAATGCTGTCAAATATTACAGCCGGGATGTTAGATTGGGTTAGGTAAGGTTATATTACCTTATTGATGTATATAAAGGTCCCACGGAGACGTCGAGGCCAACACGTCAGGAATGTTGTCAAATATTACCGCCGAGATGTTAGGTTGGGTTAGGTTGGGTTATATTACGTTCTTGATGTATATAAAGGTCCCACGCAGACGTAGAGGCCAGCCCGCCAGGAATGTTGTCAAATATTACCGCTGAGATGATAGGTTGGGTTAGGTTAGGTTATATTACGTTATTGATGTATATAAAGGTCCCACGGAGACGTAGAGACCAACAAGCCAGGAATGTTGCCAAATATTACCGCCGAGATGTGAGGTTGGGTTAGGTTAGGTTATATTACCTTATTGATGTATATAAAGGTCCCACGGAGACATAGAGGCCAACACGCCAGGAATGTTGTCAAATATTACCGCCGAGATGTTAGGTTGCGTTAGGTTGGGTTATATTACGTTCTTGATGTATATAACGGTCCCACGCAGACGTAGATGCCCACTCGCCATGAATGTTGTCAAATAATAGCGCCGAGAGGTTAGTTTGTGTCAGGTTAGGTTATATTACGTTATTGATGTATATGAAGGTCCCACGGAGACGTAGAGGCCAACTCGCCAGGAATGTTGCAAAATATTACAGCCGCGATGTTAGATTGGGTTAGGTTAGGTTATAATACGTTATTAATGCATATAAAGGTCCCACGCCGACGTAGAGGCCAACCCGCCAGGAATGTTGTCAAATATTACCGCCGAGATGATAGGTTGGGTTAGGTTAGGTTATATTACGTTATTGATGTAGATAAAGGTCCCACGGACACGTAGATGCCAACTCGCCAGGAATGTTGTCAAATAATAGCGCCGAGAGGTTAGGTTGGGTCAGGTTAGGTTATATTACGTTATTGTTGTATATAAAGGTCCCACGGAGACGTAGAGGCCAACAAACCAGGAATGTTGCCAAATATTGCCGCCGAAATGTTAGATTGGGTTAGGTTAGGTTAGATTACGTTATTGTCGTATATGAAGGTCCCACGGAGACGTAGAGGCCAACATGCCAGGAATGTTGGTCAAATATTGCAGCCGCTATGTTAGATTGGGTTAGGTTAGGTTATATTACGTTATTGTTGTATATAAAGGTCCCACGGAGACGTAGAGGCCAACTCGCCAGGAATGTTGTCAAATATTACCGCCGAGATGATAGGTTGGGTTAGGTTAGGTTATATTACGTTATTGATTTATATGAAGGACCCACGTAGACGTAGGGGCCAACTCGTCAGGAATATTGTCAAATATTACCGCCGAGATGGTTGGTTGGATTAGCTTAGGTTATATTACGTTATTGATGTATATAAAGGTCCCACGCAGACGTAGATGCCAACTCGCCAGGAATGTTGTCAAATAATAGCGCCGAGAGGTCAGTTTGTGTCAGGTTAGGTTATATTACGTTATTGATGTATATGAAGGTCCCACGGAGACGTAGAGGCCAACTCGCCAGGAATGTTGCAAAATATTACAGCCGCGATGTTAGATTGGGTTAGGTTAGGTTATAATACGTTATTAATGCATATGAAGATCCCACGCAGACGTAGAGGCCAACCCGCCAGGAATGTTGTCAAATATTACCGCCGAGATGATAGGTTGGGTTAGGTTAGGTTATATTACGTTATTGATGTATATGAAGGACCCACGTAGACGTAGGGGCCATCTCGTCAGGAATATTGTCAAATATTACCGCCGAGATGATAGGTGGATTAGGTTAGGTTATATTACGTTATTGATGTATATAAAGGTCCCACGGAGACGTAGAGGCCAACTCGTCAGGAATATTGTCAAATATAACCGCCGAGATGTTAGGTTGGGTTAGGTTAGGTTATATTAAGTTATTGATGTGTATGAATATCCCACGTAGACGCAGAGGCCAACTCGCCAGGTATGTGGTCAAATATTACCGCCGAGCTGATAGGTTGGGTTAGGTTTGGTTATATTACGTTATTGATGTATATAAAGGTCCCACGGAAACGTAGAGGCCAACAAGCCAGGAATGTTGCCAAATATTACCGCCGAGATGATAGGTTGGGTTAGGTTAGGTTATATCTCGTTAATGATGTCTATGAAGGTCCCACGGAGACGTAGATGCCAACTCGCCAGGAATGTTGTCAAATAATAGCGCCGAGAGGTTAGGTTGTGTCAGGTTAGGTTATATTACGTTATTGATGTATATGAAGATCCCACGGAGACTAAGAGGCCAACTCGCCAGGTATGTGGTCAAATATTACCGCCGAGATGATAGGTTGGGTTATGTTTGGTTATATTTCGTTATTGATGTATATGAAGGTCCTACGGAGACGTAGAGGCCAACATGCCAGGAATGTTGTCAAATATTACAGCCGCGATGTTAGATTGGGTTAGGTTAGGTTATATTACGTTATTGTTGTATATAAAGTCCCACGGAGACGTAGAGGCCAACATGCCAGGAATGCTGTCAAATATTACAGCCGCGATGTTAGATTGGGTTAGGTTAGGTTATATTACGTTATTGATGTATATAAAGTCCCACGGAGACGTAGAGGCCAACATGCCAGGAATGCTGTCAAATATTACAGCCGGGATGTTAGATTGGGTTAGGTAAGGTTATATTACCTTATTGATGTATATAAAGGTCCCACGGAGACGTAGAGGCCAACACGCCAGGAATGTTGTCAAATATTACCGCCGAGATGATAGGTTGGGTTAGGTTAGGTTATATTACGTTATTGATGTATATAAAGGTCCCACGGAGACGTAGAGGCCAACTCGTCAGGAATATTGTCAAATATAACCGCCGAGATGTTAGGTTGGGTTAGGTTAGGTTATATTAAGTTATTGATGTATATGAAGATCCCACGTAGACGCAGAGGCCAACTCGCCAGGTATGTGGGCAAATATTACCGCCGAGCTGATAGGTTGGGTTAGGTTTGGTTATATTACGTTATTGATGTATATAAAGGTCCCACGGAAACGTAGAGGCCAACAAGCCAGGAATGTTGCCAAATATTACCGCCGAGATGATAGGTTGGGTTAGGTTAGGTTATATCTCGTTATTGATGTATATGAAGGTCCCACGGAGACGTAGATGCCAACTCGCCAGGAATGTTGCCAAATAATAGCGCCGAGAGGTTAGTTTGTGTCAGGTTAGGTTATATTACGTTATTGATGTATATGAAGATCCCACGGAGACTAAGAGGCCAACTCGCCAGGTATGTGGTCAAATATTACCGCCGAGATGATCGGTTGGGTTAGGTTTGGTTATATTTCGTTATTGATGTATATGAAGGTCCTACGGAGACGTAGAGGCCAACATGCCAGGAATGTTGTCAAATATTACAGCCGCGATGTTAGATTGGGTTAGGTTAGGTTATATTACGTTATTGATGTATATAAAGTCCCACGGAGACGTAGAGGCCAACATGCCAGGAATGCTGTCAAATATTACAGCCGGGATGTTAGATTGGGTTAGGTAAGGTTATATTACCTTATTGATGTATATAAAGGTCCCACGGAGACGTAGAGGCCAACACGTCAGGAATGTTGTCAAATATTACCGCCGAGATGTTAGGTTGGGTTAGGTTGGGTTATATTACGTTCTTGATGTATATAAAGGTCCCACGCAGCCGTAGAGGCCAGCCCGCCAGGAATGTTGTCAAATATTACCGCTGAGATGATAGGTTGGGTTAGGTTAGGTTATATTACGTTATTGATGTATATAAAGGTCCCACGGAGACGTAGAGACCAACAAGCCAGGAATTTTGCCAAATATTACCGCCGAGATGTTAGGTTGCGTTAGGTTGGGTTATATTACGTTCTTGATGTATATAACGGTCCCACGCAGACGTAGATGCCCACTCGCCATGAATGTTGTCAAATAATAGCGCCGAGAGGTTAGTTTGTGTCAGGTTAGGTTATATTACGTTATTGATGTATATGAAGGTCCCACGGAGACGTAGAGGCCAACTCGCCAGGAATGTTGCAAAATATTACAGCCGTGATGTTAGATTGGGTTAGGTTAGGTTATAATACGTTATTAATGCATATAAAGGTCCCACGGAGACGTAGAGGCCAACTCGCCAGGAATGTTGCAAAATATTACAGCCGTGATGTTAGATTGGGTTAGGTTAGGTTATAATACGTTATTAATGCATATAAAGGTCCCACGCCGACGTAGAGGCCAACCCGCCAGGAATGTTGTCAAATATTACCGCCGAGATGATAGCTTGGGTTAGGTTAGGTTATATTACGTTATTGATGTAGATAAAGGTCCCACGGACACGTAGATGCCAACTCGCCAGGAATGTTGTCAAATAATAGCGCCGAGAGGTTAGGTTGGGTCAGGTTAGGTTATATTACGTTATTGTTGTATATAAAGGTCCCACGGAGACGTAGAGGCCAACAAACCAGGAATGTTGCCAAATATTGCCGCCGAAATGTTAGATTGGGTTAGGTTAGGTTAGATTACGTTATTGTCGTATATGAAGGTCCCACGGAGACGTAGAGGCCAACATGCCAGGAATGTTGGTCAAATATTGCAGCCGCTATGTTAGATTGGGTTAGGTTAGGTTATATTACGTTATTGTTGTATATAAAGGTCCCACGGAGACGTAGAGGCCAACTCGCCAGGAATGTTGTCAAATATTACCGCCGAGATGATAGGTTGGGTTAGGTTAGGTTATATTACGTTATTGATTTATATGAAGGACCCACGTAGACGTAGGGGCCAACTCGTCAGGAATATTGTCAAATATTACCGCCGAGATGGTTGGTTGGATTAGCTTAGGTTATATTACGTTATTGATGTATATAAAGGTCCCACGGAGACGTAGAGGCCAACAAGCCAGGAATGTTGCCAAATATTGCCGCCGAAATGTTAGATTGGGTTAGGTTAGGTTAGATTACGTTATTGTCGTATATAAAGGTCCCACAGAGACGTAGAGGCCAACATGCCAGGATTGTTGGTCAAATATTACAGCCGCGATGTTAGATTGGGTTAGGTTAGGTTATATTAAGTTATTGATGTATATGAATATCCCACGTAGACGCAGAGGCCAACTCGCCAGGTATGTGGTCAAATATTACCGCCGAGCTGATAGGTTGGGTTAGGTTTGGTTATATTACGTTATTGATGTATATAAAGGTCCCACGGAAACGTAGAGGCCAACAAGCCAGGAATGTTGCCAAATATTACCGCCGAGATGATAGGTTGGGTTCGGTTAGGTTATATCTCGTTATTGATGAATATAAAGGTCCCACGGAGACGTAGAGGCCAACTCGCCTGGAATGTTATCAAATATTACCGCCGAGATGTTAGGTTGGGTTAGGTTAGGTTATATTACGTTCTTGATGCATATAAAGGTCCCACGCAGACGTAGAGGCCAACGAGCCAGGAGTGTTGCCAAATATTACCGCCGAGATGATAGGTTGGGTTAGGTTAGGTTATAATACGTTATTAATGCATATAAAGGTCCCACGCCGACGTAGAGGCCAACCCGCCAGGAATGTTGTCAAATATTACAGCCGCGATGTTAGATTGGGTTAGGTTAGGTTATATTACGTTATTGATGTATATAAAGTCCCACGGAGACGTAGAGGCCAACATGCCAGGAATGCTGTCAAATATTACAGCCGGGATGTTAGATTGGGTTAGGTAAGGTTATATTACCTTATTGATGTATATAAAGGTCCCACGGAGACGTAGAGGCCAACACGCCAGGAATGTTGTCAAATATTACCGCCGAGATGTTAGGTTGCGTTAGATTGGGTTATATTACGTTCTTAATGTATATAAAGGTCCCACGCAGACGTAGAGGCCAGCCCGCCAGGAATGTTGTCAAATATTACAGCCGCGATGTTAGATCGGGTTAGGTTAGGTTATATTTCGTTATTGATGTATATAAAGGTCCCACGCAGACGTAGAGGCCAGCCCGCCAGGAATGTTGTCAAATATTACCGCTGAGATGATAGGTTGGGTTAGGTTAGGTTATATTACGTTATTGATGTATATAAAGGTCCCACGGAGACGTAGAGACCAACAAGCCAGGAATGTTGCCAAATATTACCGCCGAGATGTGAGGTTGGGTTAGGTTAGGTTATATTACCTTATTGATGTATATAAAGGTCCCACGGAGACGTAGAGGCCAACATGCCAGGAATGTTGTCAAATATTACCGCCGAGATGTTAGGTTGCGTTAGGTTGGGTTATATTACGTTCTTGATGTATATAACGGTCCCACGCAGACGTAGAGGCCAGCCCGCCAGGAATGTTGTCAAATATTACAGCCGCGATGTTAGATTGGGTTAGGTTAGGTTATATTTCGTTATTGATGTATATAAAGGTCCCACGCAGACGTAGAGGCCAGCCCGCCAGGAATGTTGTCAAATATTACCGCTGAGATGATAGGTTGGGTTAGGTTAGGTTATATTACGTTATTGATGTATATAAAGGTCCCACGGAGACGTAGAGACCAACAAGCCAGGAATGTTGCCAAATATTACCGCCGAGATGTGAGGTTGGGTTAGGTTAGGTTATATTACCTTATTGATGTATATAAAGGTCCCACGGAGACGTAGAGGCCAACATGCCAGGAATGTTGTCAAATATTACCGCCGAGATGTTAGGTTGCGTTAGGTTGGGTTATATTACGTTCTTGATGTATATAACGGTCCCACGCAGACGTAGAGGCCAGCCCGCCAGGAATGTTGTCAAATATTACAGCCGCGATGTTAGATTGGGTTAGGTTAGGTTATATTTCGTTATTGATGTATATAAAGGTCCCACGCAGACGTAGAGGCCAGCCCGCCAGGAATGTTGTCAAATATTACCGCCGAGATGATCGGTTGGGTTAGGTTTGGTTATATTTCGTTATTGATGTATATGAAGGTCCTACGGAGACGTAGAGGCCAACATGCCAGGAATGTTGTCAAATATTACAGCCGCGATGTTAGATTGGGTTAGGTTAGGTTATATTACGTTATTGATGTATATAAAGTCCCACGGAGACGTAGAGGCCAACATGCCAGGAATGCTGTCAAATATTACAGCCGGGATGTTAGATTGGGTTAGGTAAGGTTATATTACCTTATTGATGTATATAAAGGTCCCACGGAGACGTAGAGGCCAACACGTCAGGAATGTTGTCAAATATTACCGCCGAGATGTTAGGTTGGGTTAGGTTGGGTTATATTACGTTCTTGATGTATATAAAGGTCCCACGCAGCCGTAGAGGCCAGCCCGCCAGGAATGTTGTCAAATATTACCGCTGAGATGATAGGTTGGGTTAGGTTAGGTTATATTACGTTATTGATGTATATAAAGGTCCCACGGAGACGTAGAGACCAACAAGCCAGGAATTTTGCCAAATATTACCGCCGAGATGTGAGGTTGGGTTAGGTTAGGTTATATTACCTTATTGATGTATATAAAGGTCCCACGGAGACGTAGAGGCCAACACGCCAGGAATGTTGTCAAATATTACCGCCGAGATGTTAGGTTGCGTTAGGTTGGGTTATATTACGTTCTTGATGTATATAACGGTCCCACGCAGACGTAGATGCCCACTCGCCATGAATGTTGTCAAATAATAGCGCCGAGAGGTTAGTTTGTGTCAGGTTAGGTTATATTACGTTATTGATGTATATGAAGGTCCCACGGAGACGTAGAGGCCAACTCGCCAGGAATGTTGCAAAATATTACAGCCGTGATGTTAGATTGGGTTAGGTTAGGTTATAATACGTTATTAATGCATATAAAGGTCCCACGCCGACGTAGAGGCCAACCCGCCAGGAATGTTGTCAAATATTACCGCCGAGATGATAGCTTGGGTTAGGTTAGGTTATATTACGTTATTGATGTAGATAAAGGTCCCACGGACACGTAGATGCCAACTCGCCAGGAATGTTGTCAAATAATAGCGCCGAGAGGTTAGGTTGGGTCAGGTTAGGTTATATTACGTTATTGTTGTATATAAAGGTCCCACGGAGACGTAGAGGCCAACAAACCAGGAATGTTGCCAAATATTGCCGCCGAAATGTTAGATTGGGTTAGGTTAGGTTAGATTACGTTATTGTCGTATATGAAGGTCCCACGGAGACGTAGAGGCCAACATGCCAGGAATGTTGGTCAAATATTGCAGCCGCTATGTTAGATTGGGTTAGGTTAGGTTATATTACGTTATTGTTGTATATAAAGGTCCCACGGAGACGTAGAGGCCAACTCGCCAGGAATGTTGTCAAATATTACCGCCGAGATGATAGGTTGGGTTAGGTTAGGTTATATTACGTTATTGATTTATATGAAGGACCCACGTAGACGTAGGGGCCAACTCGTCAGGAATATTGTCAAATATTACCGCCGAGATGGTTGGTTGGATTAGCTTAGGTTATATTACGTTATTGATGTATATAAAGGTCCCACGGAGACGTAGAGGCCAACAAGCCAGGAATGTTGCCAAATATTGCCGCCGAAATGTTAGATTGGGTTAGGTTAGGTTAGATTACGTTATTGTCGTATATAAAGGTCCCACAGAGACGTAGAGGCCAACATGCCAGGATTGTTGGTCAAATATTACAGCCGCGATGTTAGATTGGGTTAGGTTAGGTTATATTAAGTTATTGATGTATATGAATATCCCACGTAGACGCAGAGGCCAACTCGCCAGGTATGTGGTCAAATATTACCGCCGAGCTGATAGGTTGGGTTAGGTTTGGTTATATTACGTTATTGATGTATATAAAGGTCCCACGGAAACGTAGAGGCCAACAAGCCAGGAATGTTGCCAAATATTACCGCCGAGATGATAGGTTGGGTTCGGTTAGGTTATATCTCGTTATTGATGAATATAAAGGTCCCACGGAGACGTAGAGGCCAACTCGCCTGGAATGTTATCAAATATTACCGCCGAGATGTTAGGTTGGGTTAGGTTAGGTTATATTACGTTCTTGATGCATATAAAGGTCCCACGCAGACGTAGAGGCCAACGAGCCAGGAGTGTTGCCAAATATTACCGCCGAGATGATAGGTTGGGTTAGGTTAGGTTATAATACGTTATTAATGCATATAAAGGTCCCACGCCGACGTAGAGGCCAACCCGCCAGGAATGTTGTCAAATATTACAGCCGCGATGTTAGATTGGGTTAGGTTAGGTTATATTACGTTATTGATGTATATAAAGTCCCACGGAGACGTAGAGGCCAACATGCCAGGAATGCTGTCAAATATTACAGCCGGGATGTTAGATTGGGTTAGGTAAGGTTATATTACCTTATTGATGTATATAAAGGTCCCACGGAGACGTAGAGGCCAACACGCCAGGAATGTTGTCAAATATTACCGCCGAGATGTTAGGTTGCGTTAGATTGGGTTATATTACGTTCTTAATGTATATAAAGGTCCCACGCAGACGTAGAGGCCAGCCCGCCAGGAATGTTGTCAAATATTACAGCCGCGATGTTAGATTGGGTTAGGTTAGGTTATATTTCGTTATTGATGTATATAAAGGTCCCACGCAGACGTAGAGGCCAGCCCGCCAGGAATGTTGTCAAATATTACCGCTGAGATGATAGGTTGGGTTAGGTTAGGTTATATTACGTTATTGATGTATATAAAGGTCCCACGGAGACGTAGAGACCAACAAGCCAGGAATGTTGCCAAATATTACCGCCGAGATGTGAGGTTGGGTTAGGTTAGGTTATATTACCTTATTGATGTATATAAAGGTCCCACGGAGACGTAGAGGCCAACATGCCAGGAATGTTGTCAAATATTACCGCCGAGATGTTAGGTTGCGTTAGGTTGGGTTATATTACGTTCTTGATGTATATAACGGTCCCACGCAGACGTAAATGCCCACTCGCCATGAATGTTGTCAAATATTACAGCCGCGATGTTAGATTGGGTTAGGTTAGGTTATATTACGTTATTGATGTATATGAAGGTCCCACGGAGACGTAGAGGCCAACTCGCCAGGAATGTTGCAAAATATTACAGCCGCGATGTTAGATTGGGTTAGGTTAGGTTATAATACGTTATTAATGCATATAAAGGTCCCACGCCGACGTAGAGGCCAACCCGCCAGGAATGTTGTCAAATATTACCGCCGAGATGATAGGTTGGGTTAGGTTAGGTTATATTACGTTATTGATGTAGATAAAGGTCCCACGGACACGTAGATGCCAACTCGCCAGGAATGTTGTCAAATAATAGCGCCGAGAGGTTAGGTTGGGTCAGGTTAGGTTATATTACGTTATTGTTGTATATAAAGGTCCCACGGAGACGTAGAGGCCAACTCGCCAGGAATGTTGTCAAATATTACCGCCGAGATGATAGGTTGGGTTAGGTTAGGTTATATTACGTTATTGATTTATATGAAGGACCCACGTAGACGTAGGGGCCAACTCGTCAGGAATATTGTCAAATATTACCGCCGAGATGATAGCTTGGATTAGCTTAGGTTATATTACGTTCTTGATGTATATAAAGGTCCCACGGAGACGTAGAGGCCAACAAACCAGGAATGTTGCCAAATATTGCCGCCGAAATGTTAGATTGGGTTAGGTTAGGTTAGATTACGTTATTGTCGTATATGAAGGTCCCACGGAGACGTAGAGGCCAACATGCCAGGAATGTTGGTCAAATATTGCAGCCGCTATGTTAGATTGGGTTAGGTTAGGTTATATTACGTTATTGTTGTATATAAAGGTCCCACGGAGACGTAGAGGCCAACTCGCCAGGAATGTTGTCAAATATTACCGCCGAGATGATAGGTTGGGTTAGGTTAGGTTATATTACGTTATTGATTTATATGAAGGACCCACGTAGACGTAGGGGCCAACTCGTCAGGAATATTGTCAAATATTACCGCCGAGATGGTTGGTTGGATTAGCTTAGGTTATATTACGTTATTGATGTATATAAAGGTCCCACGGAGACGTAGAGGCCAACAAGCCAGGAATGTTGCCAAATATTGCCGCCGAAATGTTAGATTGGGTTAGGTTAGGTTAGATTACGTTATTGTCGTATATAAAGGTTCCACGGAGACGTAGAGGCCAACATGCCAGGAATGTTGGTCAAATACTACAGCCGCGATGTTAGATTGGGTTAGGTTAGGTTATATTACATTATTGATGTATATAAAGGTCCCACGGAGACATAGAGGCCAACTCGTCAGGAATGTTGTCAAATATTACAGCCAAGATGATAGGTTGGATTAGGTTAGGTTATATTAAGTTATTGATGTATATGAAGATCCAACGGAGACGCAGAGGCCAACTCGCCAGGTATGTGGTCAAATATTACCGCCGAGATGATAGGTTGGGTTAGGTTAGGTTATATTACGTTATTGATTTATATGAAGGACCCACGTAGACGTAGGGGCCAACTCGTCAGGAATATTGTCAAATATTACCGCCGAGATGATAGGCTGGATTAGCTTAGGTTATATCTCGTTATTGATGTATATGAAGGTCCCACGGAGACGTAGATGCCAACTCGCCAGGAATGTTGTCAAATAATAGCGCCGAGAGGTTAGGTTGTGTCAGGTTAGGTTATATTACGTTATTGATGTATATGAAGATCCCACGGAGACTAAGAGGCCAACTCGCCAGGTATGTGTTCAAATATTACCGCCGAGACGATAGGTTGGGTTAGGTTTGGTTATATTACGTTCTTGATGTATATAACGGTCCCACGCAGACGTAGATGCCAACTCGCCATGAATGTTGTCAAATAATAGCGCCGAGAGGTTAGTTTGTGTCAGGTTAGGTTATATTACGTTATTGATGTATATGAAGGTCCCACGGAGACGTAGAGGCCAACTCGCCAGGAATGTTGCAAAATATTACAGCCGCGATGTTAGATTGGGTTAGGTTAGGTTATAATACGTTATTAATGCATATAAAGGTCCCACGCCGACGTAGAGGCCAACCCGCCAGGAATGTTGTCAAATATTACCGCCGAGATGATAGGTTGGGTTAGGTTAGGTTATATTACGTTATTGATGTAGATAAAGGTCCCACGGACACGTAGATGCCAACTCGCCAGGAATGTTGTCAAATAATAGCGCCGAGAGGTTAGGTTGGGTCAGGTTAGGTTATATTACCTTATTGTTGTATATAAAGGTCCCACGGAGACGTAGAGGCCAACTCGCCAGGAATGTTGTCAAATATTATCGCCGAGATGATAGGTTGGGTTAGGTTAGGTTATATTACGTTATTGATGTAGATAAAGGTCCCACGGACACGTAGATGCCAACTCGCCAGGAATGTTGTCAAATAATAGCGCCGAGAGGTTAGGTTGGGTCAGGTTAGGTTATATTACCTTATTGTTGTATATAAAGGTCCCACGGAGACGTAGAGGCCAACTCGCCAGGTATGTGGTCAAATATTACCGCCGAGATGATAGGTTGGGTTAGGTTAGGTTATATTACGTTATTGATTTATATGAAGGACCCACGTAGACGTAGGGGCCAACTCGTCAGGAATATTGTCAAATATTACCGCCGAGATGATAGGCTGGATTAGCTTAGGTTATATTACGTTATTGATGTATATGAAGATCCCACGGATACGCAGAGGCAAACTCGCCAGGAATATTGTCAAATATTACCGCCGAGATGTCAGATTGGGTTACGTTAGGTTATATTACGTTATTGACGTATATAAAGGTCCCACGGAGACGTAGAGGCAAACTCGCCAGGAATGTTGTCAAATATTACCCGCGAAATGTTAGGTTGGGTTAGGTTAGGTTATATTAAGTTATTGATGTATATGAAGATCCCACGCAGACGCAGAGGCCAACTCGCCAGGTATGTGGTCAAATATTACCGCCGAGATGATAGGTTGGGTTAGGTTTAGTTATATTTCGTTATTAATGTATATGAAGGTCCCACGGAGACGTAGAGTCCAACTCGCCAGGAATGTTGTCAAATATTACAGCCGCGATGTTAGATTGGATTAGGTTAGGTTATATTACGTTATTGATGTATATGAAGATCCCACGGAGACGTAGAGGCCAACTCGCCAGGTATGTGGTCAAATATTACCGCCGAGCTGATAGGTTGGGTTAGGCTTGGTTATATTTCGTTATTGATGTATATGAAGGTCCCACGGAGACGTAGAGGCCAACATACCAGGAATGTTGTCAAATATTACACCCGCGATGTTAGATTGGGCTAGGTTAGGTTATATTACGTTATTGACGTATATAAAGGTCCCACGGAGACGTAGAGGCCAACTCGCTAGGAATGTTGTCAAATATTACCGCCGAAATGTTACGTTGGGTTAGGTTAGGTTATATTACGTTCTTGATGTATATAAAGGTCCCACGCAGACGTAGAGGCCAACCCGCCAGGAAAGTTTTCAAATATTACCGCCGAGATGATAGGTTGGATTAGGTTAGTTTATATTTCGTCATTGATATATATGAAGGTCCCACGGAGACGTAGAGGCCAACAAGCCAGGAATGTTGCCAAATATTACCGCCGAGATGTGAGGTTGGGTTAGGTTAGGTTATATTACGTTATTGATGTATATAAAGGTCCCACGGAGACGTAGAGGCCAACTCGCCAGGATTGTTGCCAAATATTACCGCCGCGATGTTAGATTGGGTTAGGTTAGGTTAGATTACGTTATTGTCGTATATAAAGGTCCCACGGAGACGTAGAGGCCAACATGCCAGGAATGTTGGTCAAATATTACAGCCGCGATGTTAGATTGGGTTAGGTTAGGTTATATTACGTTATTGATTTATATGAAGGACCCACGTAGACGTAGGGGCCAACTCGTCAGGAATATTGTCAAATATTACCGCCGAGATGGTAGGTTGGATTAGCTTAGGTTATATTAAGTTATTGATGTATATGAAGATCCAACGGAGACGCAGAGGCCAACTCGCCAGGTATGTGGTCAAATATTACCGCCGAGATGATAGGTTGGGTTAGGTTAGGTTATATTACGTTATTGATTTATATGAAGGACCCACGTAGACGTAGGGGCCAACTCGTCAGGAATATTGTCAAATATTACCGCCGAGATGATAGGCTGGATTAGCTTAGGTTATATCTCGTTATTGATGTATATGAAGGTCCCACGGAGACGTAGATGCCAACTCGCCAGGAATGTTGTCAAATAATAGCGCCGAGAGGTTAGGTTGTGTCAGGTTAGGTTATATTACGTTATTGATGTATATGAAGATCCCACGGAGACTAAGAGGCCAACTCGCCAGGTATGTGTTCAAATATTACCGCCGAGACGATAGGTTGGGTTAGGTTTGGTTATATTACGTTCTTGATGTATATAACGGTCCCACGCAGACGTAGATGCCAACTCGCCATGAATGTTGTCAAATAATAGCGCCGAGAGGTTAGTTTGTGTCAGGTTAGGTTATATTACGTTATTGATGTATATAAAGGTCCCACGGAGACGTAGAGACCAACAAGCCAGGAATGTTGCCAAATATTACCGCCGAGATGTGAGGTTGGGTTAGGTTAGGTTATATTACCTTATTGATGTATATAAAGGTCCCACGGAGACGTAGAGGCCAACATGCCAGGAATGTTGTCAAATATTACCGCCGAGATGTTAGGTTGCGTTAGGTTGGGTTATATTACGTTCTTGATGTATATAACGGTCCCACGCAGACGTAGAGGCCAGCCCGCCAGGAATGTTGTCAAATATTACAGCCGCGATGTTAGATTGGGTTAGGTTAGGTTATATTTCGTTATTGATGTATATAAAGGTCCCACGCAGACGTAGAGGCCAGCCCGCCAGGAATGTTGTCAAATATTACCGCTGAGATGATAGGTTGGGTTAGGTTAGGTTATATTACGTTATTGATGTATATAAAGGTCCCACGGAGACGTAGAGACCAACAAGCCAGGAATGTTGCCAAATATTACCGCCGAGATGTGAGGTTGGGTTAGGTTAGGTTATATTACCTTATTGATGTATATAAAGGTCCCACGGAGACGTAGAGGCCAACATGCCAGGAATGTTGTCAAATATTACCGCCGAGATGTTAGGTTGCGTTAGGTTGGGTTATATTACGTTCTTGATGTATATAACGGTCCCACGCAGACGTAGAGGCCAGCCCGCCAGGAATGTTGTCAAATATTACAGCCGCGATGTTAGATTGGGTTAGGTTAGGTTATATTTCGTTATTGATGTATATAAAGGTCCCACGCAGACGTAGAGGCCAGCCCGCCAGGAATGTTGTCAAATATTACCGCCGAGATGATCGGTTGGGTTAGGTTTGGTTATATTTCGTTATTGATGTATATGAAGGTCCTACGGAGACGTAGAGGCCAACATGCCAGGAATGTTGTCAAATATTACAGCCGCGATGTTAGATTGGGTTAGGTTAGGTTATATTACGTTATTGATGTATATAAAGTCCCACGGAGACGTAGAGGCCAACATGCCAGGAATGCTGTCAAATATTACAGCCGGGATGTTAGATTGGGTTAGGTAAGGTTATATTACCTTATTGATGTATATAAAGGTCCCACGGAGACGTAGAGGCCAACACGTCAGGAATGTTGTCAAATATTACCGCCGAGATGTTAGGTTGGGTTAGGTTGGGTTATATTACGTTCTTGATGTATATAAAGGTCCCACGCAGCCGTAGAGGCCAGCCCGCCAGGAATGTTGTCAAATATTACCGCTGAGATGATAGGTTGGGTTAGGTTAGGTTATATTACGTTATTGATGTATATAAAGGTCCCACGGAGACGTAGAGACCAACAAGCCAGGAATTTTGCCAAATATTACCGCCGAGATGTGAGGTTGGGTTAGGTTAGGTTATATTACCTTATTGATGTATATAAAGGTCCCACGGAGACGTAGAGGCCAACACGCCAGGAATGTTGTCAAATATTACCGCCGAGATGTTAGGTTGCGTTAGGTTGGGTTATATTACGTTCTTGATGTATATAACGGTCCCACGCAGACGTAGATGCCCACTCGCCATGAATGTTGTCAAATAATAGCGCCGAGAGGTTAGTTTGTGTCAGGTTAGGTTATATTACGTTATTGATGTATATGAAGGTCCCACGGAGACGTAGAGGCCAACTCGCCAGGAATGTTGCAAAATATTACAGCCGTGATGTTAGATTGGGTTAGGTTAGGTTATAATACGTTATTAATGCATATAAAGGTCCCACGCCGACGTAGAGGCCAACCCGCCAGGAATGTTGTCAAATATTACCGCCGAGATGATAGCTTGGGTTAGGTTAGGTTATATTACGTTATTGATGTAGATAAAGGTCCCACGGACACGTAGATGCCAACTCGCCAGGAATGTTGTCAAATAATAGCGCCGAGAGGTTAGGTTGGGTCAGGTTAGGTTATATTACGTTATTGTTGTATATAAAGGTCCCACGGAGACGTAGAGGCCAACAAACCAGGAATGTTGCCAAATATTGCCGCCGAAATGTTAGATTGGGTTAGGTTAGGTTAGATTACGTTATTGTCGTATATGAAGGTCCCACGGAGACGTAGAGGCCAACATGCCAGGAATGTTGGTCAAATATTGCAGCCGCTATGTTAGATTGGGTTAGGTTAGGTTATATTACGTTATTGTTGTATATAAAGGTCCCACGGAGACGTAGAGGCCAACTCGCCAGGAATGTTGTCAAATATTACCGCCGAGATGATAGGTTGGGTTAGGTTAGGTTATATTACGTTATTGATTTATATGAAGGACCCACGTAGACGTAGGGGCCAACTCGTCAGGAATATTGTCAAATATTACCGCCGAGATGGTTGGTTGGATTAGCTTAGGTTATATTACGTTATTGATGTATATAAAGGTCCCACGGAGACGTAGAGGCCAACAAGCCAGGAATGTTGCCAAATATTGCCGCCGAAATGTTAGATTGGGTTAGGTTAGGTTAGATTACGTTATTGTCGTATATAAAGGTCCCACAGAGACGTAGAGGCCAACATGCCAGGATTGTTGGTCAAATATTACAGCCGCGATGTTAGATTGGGTTAGGTTAGGTTATATTAAGTTATTGATGTATATGAATATCCCACGTAGACGCAGAGGCCAACTCGCCAGGTATGTGGTCAAATATTACCGCCGAGCTGATAGGTTGGGTTAGGTTTGGTTATATTACGTTATTGATGTATATAAAGGTCCCACGGAAACGTAGAGGCCAACAAGCCAGGAATGTTGCCAAATATTACCGCCGAGATGATAGGTTGGGTTCGGTTAGGTTATATCTCGTTATTGATGAATATAAAGGTCCCACGGAGACGTAGAGGCCAACTCGCCTGGAATGTTATCAAATATTACCGCCGAGATGTTAGGTTGGGTTAGGTTAGGTTATATTACGTTCTTGATGCATATAAAGGTCCCACGCAGACGTAGAGGCCAACGAGCCAGGAGTGTTGCCAAATATTACCGCCGAGATGATAGGTTGGGTTAGGTTAGGTTATAATACGTTATTAATGCATATAAAGGTCCCACGCCGACGTAGAGGCCAACCCGCCAGGAATGTTGTCAAATATTACAGCCGCGATGTTAGATTGGGTTAGGTTAGGTTATATTACGTTATTGATGTATATAAAGTCCCACGGAGACGTAGAGGCCAACATGCCAGGAATGCTGTCAAATATTACAGCCGGGATGTTAGATTGGGTTAGGTAAGGTTATATTACCTTATTGATGTATATAAAGGTCCCACGGAGACGTAGAGGCCAACACGCCAGGAATGTTGTCAAATATTACCGCCGAGATGTTAGGTTGCGTTAGATTGGGTTATATTACGTTCTTAATGTATATAAAGGTCCCACGCAGACGTAGAGGCCAGCCCGCCAGGAATGTTGTCAAATATTACAGCCGCGATGTTAGATTGGGTTAGGTTAGGTTATATTTCGTTATTGATGTATATAAAGGTCCCACGCAGACGTAGAGGCCAGCCCGCCAGGAATGTTGTCAAATATTACCGCTGAGATGATAGGTTGGGTTAGGTTAGGTTATATTACGTTATTGATGTATATAAAGGTCCCACGGAGACGTAGAGACCAACAAGCCAGGAATGTTGCCAAATATTACCGCCGAGATGTGAGGTTGGGTTAGGTTAGGTTATATTACCTTATTGATGTATATAAAGGTCCCACGGAGACGTAGAGGCCAACATGCCAGGAATGTTGTCAAATATTACCGCCGAGATGTTAGGTTGCGTTAGGTTGGGTTATATTACGTTCTTGATGTATATAACGGTCCCACGCAGACGTAAATGCCCACTCGCCATGAATGTTGTCAAATAATAGCGCCGAGAGGTTAGTTTGCGTTAGATTGGGTTATATTACGTTCTTAATGTATATAAAGGTCCCACGCAGACGTAGAGGCCAGCCCGCCAGGAATGTTGTCAAATATTACAGCCGCGATGTTAGATTGGGTTAGGTTAGGTTATATTACGTTATTGATGTATATGAAGGTCCCACGGAGACGTAGAGGCCAACTCGCCAGGAATGTTGCAAAATATTACAGCCGCGATGTTAGATTGGGTTAGGTTAGGTTATAATACGTTATTAATGCATATAAAGGTCCCACGCCGACGTAGAGGCCAACCCGCCAGGAATGTTGTCAAATATTACCGCCGAGATGATAGGTTGGGTTAGGTTAGGTTATATTACGTTATTGATGTAGATAAAGGTCCCACGGACACGTAGATGCCAACTCGCCAGGAATGTTGTCAAATAATAGCGCCGAGAGGTTAGGTTGGGTCAGGTTAGGTTATATTACGTTATTGTTGTATATAAAGGTCCCACGGAGACGTAGAGGCCAACTCGCCAGGAATGTTGTCAAATATTACCGCCGAGATGATAGGTTGGGTTAGGTTAGGTTATATTACGTTATTGATTTATATGAAGGACCCACGTAGACGTAGGGGCCAACTCGTCAGGAATATTGTCAAATATTACCGCCGAGATGATAGCTTGGATTAGCTTAGGTTATATTACGTTCTTGATGTATATAAAGGTCCCACGGAGACGTAGAGGCCAACAAACCAGGAATGTTGCCAAATATTGCCGCCGAAATGTTAGATTGGGTTAGGTTAGGTTAGATTACGTTATTGTCGTATATGAAGGTCCCACGGAGACGTAGAGGCCAACATGCCAGGAATGTTGGTCAAATATTGCAGCCGCTATGTTAGATTGGGTTAGGTTAGGTTATATTACGTTATTGTTGTATATAAAGGTCCCACGGAGACGTAGAGGCCAACTCGCCAGGAATGTTGTCAAATATTACCGCCGAGATGATAGGTTGGGTTAGGTTAGGTTATATTACGTTATTGATTTATATGAAGGACCCACGTAGACGTAGGGGCCAACTCGTCAGGAATATTGTCAAATATTACCGCCGAGATGGTTGGTTGGATTAGCTTAGGTTATATTACGTTATTGATGTATATAAAGGTCCCACGGAGACGTAGAGGCCAACAAGCCAGGAATGTTGCCAAATATTGCCGCCGAAATGTTAGATTGGGTTAGGTTAGGTTAGATTACGTTATTGTCGTATATAAAGGTTCCACGGAGACGTAGAGGCCAACATGCCAGGAATGTTGGTCAAATACTACAGCCGCGATGTTAGATTGGGTTAGGTTAGGTTATATTACATTATTGATGTATATAAAGGTCCCACGGAGACATAGAGGCCAACTCGTCAGGAATGTTGTCAAATATTACAGCCAAGATGATAGGTTGGATTAGGTTAGGTTATATTAAGTTATTGATGTATATGAAGATCCAACGGAGACGCAGAGGCCAACTCGCCAGGTATGTGGTCAAATATTACCGCCGAGATGATAGGTTGGGTTAGGTTAGGTTATATTACGTTATTGATTTATATGAAGGACCCACGTAGACGTAGGGGCCAACTCGTCAGGAATATTGTCAAATATTACCGCCGAGATGATAGGCTGGATTAGCTTAGGTTATATCTCGTTATTGATGTATATGAAGGTCCCACGGAGACGTAGATGCCAACTCGCCAGGAATGTTGTCAAATAATAGCGCCGAGAGGTTAGGTTGTGTCAGGTTAGGTTATATTACGTTATTGATGTATATGAAGATCCCACGGAGACTAAGAGGCCAACTCGCCAGGTATGTGTTCAAATATTACCGCCGAGACGATAGGTTGGGTTAGGTTTGGTTATATTACGTTCTTGATGTATATAACGGTCCCACGCAGACGTAGATGCCAACTCGCCATGAATGTTGTCAAATAATAGCGCCGAGAGGTTAGTTTGTGTCAGGTTAGGTTATATTACGTTATTGATGTATATGAAGGTCCCACGGAGACGTAGAGGCCAACTCGCCAGGAATGTTGCAAAATATTACAGCCGCGATGTTAGATTGGGTTAGGTTAGGTTATAATACGTTATTAATGCATATAAAGGTCCCACGCCGACGTAGAGGCCAACCCGCCAGGAATGTTGTCAAATATTACCGCCGAGATGATAGGTTGGGTTAGGTTAGGTTATATTACGTTATTGATGTAGATAAAGGTCCCACGGACACGTAGATGCCAACTCGCCAGGAATGTTGTCAAATAATAGCGCCGAGAGGTTAGGTTGGGTCAGGTTAGGTTATATTACCTTATTGTTGTATATAAAGGTCCCACGGAGACGTAGAGGCCAACTCGCCAGGAATGTTGTCAAATATTATCGCCGAGATGATAGGTTGGGTTAGGTTAGGTTATATTACGTTATTGATGTAGATAAAGGTCCCACGGACACGTAGATGCCAACTCGCCAGGAATGTTGTCAAATAATAGCGCCGAGAGGTTAGGTTGGGTCAGGTTAGGTTATATTACCTTATTGTTGTATATAAAGGTCCCACGGAGACGTAGAGGCCAACTCGCCAGGTATGTGGTCAAATATTACCGCCGAGATGATAGGTTGGGTTAGGTTAGGTTATATTACGTTATTGATTTATATGAAGGACCCACGTAGACGTAGGGGCCAACTCGTCAGGAATATTGTCAAATATTACCGCCGAGATGATAGGCTGGATTAGCTTAGGTTATATTACGTTATTGATGTATATGAAGATCCCACGGATACGCAGAGGCAAACTCGCCAGGAATATTGTCAAATATTACCGCCGAGATGTCAGATTGGGTTACGTTAGGTTATATTACGTTATTGACGTATATAAAGGTCCCACGGAGACGTAGAGGCAAACTCGCCAGGAATGTTGTCAAATATTACCCGCGAAATGTTAGGTTGGGTTAGGTTAGGTTATATTAAGTTATTGATGTATATGAAGATCCCACGCAGACGCAGAGGCCAACTCGCCAGGTATGTGGTCAAATATTACCGCCGAGATGATAGGTTGGGTTAGGTTTAGTTATATTTCGTTATTAATGTATATGAAGGTCCCACGGAGACGTAGAGTCCAACTCGCCAGGAATGTTGTCAAATATTACAGCCGCGATGTTAGATTGGATTAGGTTAGGTTATATTACGTTATTGATGTATATGAAGATCCCACGGAGACGTAGAGGCCAACTCGCCAGGTATGTGGTCAAATATTACCGCCGAGCTGATAGGTTGGGTTAGGCTTGGTTATATTTCGTTATTGATGTATATGAAGGTCCCACGGAGACGTAGAGGCCAACATACCAGGAATGTTGTCAAATATTACACCCGCGATGTTAGATTGGGCTAGGTTAGGTTATATTACGTTATTGACGTATATAAAGGTCCCACGGAGACGTAGAGGCCAACTCGCTAGGAATGTTGTCAAATATTACCGCCGAAATGTTACGTTGGGTTAGGTTAGGTTATATTACGTTCTTGATGTATATAAAGGTCCCACGCAGACGTAGAGGCCAACCCGCCAGGAAAGTTTTCAAATATTACCGCCGAGATGATAGGTTGGATTAGGTTAGTTTATATTTCGTCATTGATATATATGAAGGTCCCACGGAGACGTAGAGGCCAACAAGCCAGGAATGTTGCCAAATATTACCGCCGAGATGTGAGGTTGGGTTAGGTTAGGTTATATTACGTTATTGATGTATATAAAGGTCCCACGGAGACGTAGAGGCCAACTCGCCAGGATTGTTGCCAAATATTACCGCCGCGATGTTAGATTGGGTTAGGTTAGGTTAGATTACGTTATTGTCGTATATAAAGGTCCCACGGAGACGTAGAGGCCAACATGCCAGGAATGTTGGTCAAATATTACAGCCGCGATGTTAGATTGGGTTAGGTTAGGTTATATTACGTTATTGATTTATATGAAGGACCCACGTAGACGTAGGGGCCAACTCGTCAGGAATATTGTCAAATATTACCGCCGAGATGGTAGGTTGGATTAGCTTAGGTTATATTAAGTTATTGATGTATATGAAGATCCAACGGAGACGCAGAGGCCAACTCGCCAGGTATGTGGTCAAATATTACCGCCGAGATGATAGGTTGGGTTAGGTTAGGTTATATTACGTTATTGATTTATATGAAGGACCCACGTAGACGTAGGGGCCAACTCGTCAGGAATATTGTCAAATATTACCGCCGAGATGATAGGCTGGATTAGCTTAGGTTATATCTCGTTATTGATGTATATGAAGGTCCCACGGAGACGTAGATGCCAACTCGCCAGGAATGTTGTCAAATAATAGCGCCGAGAGGTTAGGTTGTGTCAGGTTAGGTTATATTACGTTATTGATGTATATGAAGATCCCACGGAGACTAAGAGGCCAACTCGCCAGGTATGTGTTCAAATATTACCGCCGAGACGATAGGTTGGGTTAGGTTTGGTTATATTACGTTCTTGATGTATATAACGGTCCCACGCAGACGTAGATGCCAACTCGCCATGAATGTTGTCAAATAATAGCGCCGAGAGGTTAGTTTGTGTCAGGTTAGGTTATATTACGTTATTGATGTATATGAAGGTCCCACGGAGACGTAGAGGCCAACTCGCCAGGAATGTTGCAAAATATTACAGCCGCGATGTTAGATTGGGTTAGGTTAGGTTATAATACGTTATTAATGCATATAAAGGTCCCACGCCGACGTAGAGGCCAACCCGCCAGGAATGTTGTCAAATATTACCGCCGAGATGATAGGTTGGGTTAGGTTAGGTTATATTACGTTATTGATGTAGATAAAGGTCCCACGGACACGTAGATGCCAACTCGCCAGGAATGTTGTCAAATAATAGCGCCGAGAGGTTAGGTTGGGTCAGGTTAGATTATATTACGTTATTGTTGTATATAAAGGTCCCACGGAGACGTAGAGGCCAACTCGCCAGGAATGTTGTCAAATATTACCGCCGAGATGATAGGTTGGGTTAGGTTAGGTTATATTACGTTATTGATTTATATGAAGGACCCACGTAGACGTAGGGGCCAACTCGTCAGGAATATTGTCAAATATTATCGCCGAGATGGTTGGTTGGATTAGCTTAGGTTATATTACGTTATTGATGTATATAAAGGTCCCACGGAGACGTAGAGGCCAACAAGCCAGGAATGTTGCCAAATATTGCCGCCGAAATGTTAGATCGGGTTAGGTTAGGTTAGATTACGTTATTGTCGTATATAAAGGTCCCACGGAGACGTAGAGGCCAACATGCCAGGATTGTTGGTCAAATATTACAGCCGCGATGTTAGATTGGGTTAGGTTAGGTTATATTACGTTATTGTTGTATATAAAGGTCCAAGGAGACGTAGAGGCCAACTCGCCAGGAATGTTGTCAAATATTACCGCCGAGATGATAGGTTGGACTAGGTTAGGTTATATTACGTTCTTGATGTATATAAAGATCCCACGGAGACGTAGAGGCCAACAAGCCAGGAATGTTGCCAAATATTGCCGCCGAAATGTTAGATTGGGTTAGGTTAGGTTAGATTACGTTATTGTCGTATATGAGGGTCCCACGGAGACGTAGAGGTCAACATGCCAGGAATGTTGGTCAAATATTGCAGCCGCTATGTTAGATTGGGTTAGGTTAGGTTATATTACGTTATTGTTGTATATAAAGGTCCCACGGACACGTAGAGGCCAACTCGCCAGGAATGTTGTCAAATATTACCGCCGAGATGATAGGTTGGGTTAGGTTAGGTTATATTACGTTATTGATTTATATGAAGGACCCACGTAGACGTAGGGGCCAACTCGTCAGGAATATTGTCAAATATTACCGCCGAGATGGTAGGTTGGAGTAGCTTAGGTTATATTACGTTATTGATGTATATAAAGGTCCCACGGAGACGTAGAGGCCAACTCGTCAGGAATATTGTCAAATATAACCGCCGAGATGTTAGGTTGGGTTAGGTTAGGTTATATTAAGTTATTGATGTATATGAGGATCCCACGTAGACGCAGAGTCCAACTCGCCAGGTATGTGGTCAAATATTACCGCCGAGCTGATAGGTTGGGTTAGGTTTGGTTATATTACGTTACTGATGTATATAAAGGTCCCACGGGAACGTAGAGGCCAACAAGCCAGGAATGTTGCCAAATATTACCGCCGAGATGATAGGTTGGGTTAGGTTAGGTTATATCTCGTTATTGATGTATATGAAGGTCCCACGGAGACGTAGAGGCCAACTCGTCAGGAATATTGTCAAATATAACCGCCGAGATGTTAGGTTGGGTTAGGTTAGGTTATATTAAGCTATTGATGTATATGAAGATCCCACGTAGACGCAGAGGCCAACTCGCCAGGTATGTGGTCAAATATTACCGCCGAGCTGATAGGTTGGGTTAGGTTTGGTTATATTACGTTATTGATGTATATAAAGGTCCCACGGAAACGTAGAGGCCAACAAGCCAGGAATGTTGCCAAATATTACCGCCGAGATGATAGGTTGGGTTAGGTTAGGTTATATTACGTTATTGATGTATATAAAGTCCCACGGAGACGTAGAGGCCAACATGCCAGGAATGCTGTCAAATATTACAGCCGGGATGTTAGATTGGCTTAGGTAAGGTTATATTACCTTATTGATGCATATAAAGGTCCCACGGAGACGTAGAGACCAACACGTCAGGAATGTTATCAAATATTACCGCCGAGATGTTAGGTTGGGTTAGGTTAGGTTATATTACGTTATTGATGTATATAAAGGTCCCACGGAGACGTAGAAGCCAACTCGCCAGGATTGTTGCCAAATATTACCGCCGCGATGTTAGATTGGGTTAGGTTAGGTTAGATTACGTTATTGTCGTATATAAAGGTCCCACGGAGACGTAGAGGCCAACATGCCAGGAATGTTGGTCAAATATTACAGCCGCGATGTTAGATTGGGTTAGGTTAGGTTACATTACGTTATTGTTGTATATAAAGGTCCCACGGAGACGTAGAGGCCGACTCGCCAGGAATGTTGTCAAATATTACCGCCGAGATGATAGGTTGGGTTAGGTTAGGTTATATTACGTTATTGATTTATATGAAGGACCCACGTAGACGTAGGGGCCAACTCGTCAGGAATATTGTCAAATATTACCGCCGAGATGGTAGGTTGGATTAGCTTAGGTTATATTACGTTATTGATGTATATAAAGGTCCCACGGAGACGTAGAGGCCAACAAGCCAGGAATGTTGCCAAATATTGCCGCCGAAATGTTAGATTGGGTTAGGTTAGGTTAGATTACGTTATTGTCGTATATAAAGGTTCCACGGAGACGTAGAGGCCAACATGCCAGGAATGTTGGTCAAATACTACAGCCGCGATGTTAGATTGGGTTAGGTTAGGTTATATTACGTTATTTTTGTATATAAAGGTCCCACGGAGACGTAGAAAACAACTCGCCAGGAATGTTGTCAAATATTACCGCCGAGATGATAGGTTGGGTGAGGTTAGGTTATATTACGTTATTGATTTATATGAAGGACCCACGGAGACGTAGGGGCCAACTCGTCAGGAATATTGTCAAATATTACCGCCGAGATGGTAGGTTGGATTAGCTTAGGTTATATTACGTTATTGATGTATATAAAGGTCCCACGGAGACGTAGAGGCCAACAAGCCAGGAATGTTGCCAAATATTGCCGCCGAAATGTTAGATTGGGTTAGGTTAGGTTAGATTACGTTATTGTCGTATATAAAGGTTCCACGGAGACGTAGAGGCCAACATGCCAGGAATGTTGGTCAAATACTACAGCCGCGATGTTAGATTGGGTTAGGTTAGGTTATATTACATTATTGATGTATATAAAGGTCCCACGGAGACATAGAGGCCAACTCGTCAGGAATGTTGTCAAATATTACAGCCAAGATGATAGGTTGGATTAGGTTAGGTTATATTAAGTTATTGATGTATATGAAGATCCAACGGAGACGCAGAGGCCAACTCGCCAGGTATGTGGTCAAATATTACCGCCGAGATGATAGGTTGGGTTAGGTTAGGTTATATTACGTTATTGATTTATATGAAGGACCCACGTAGACGTAGGGGCGAACTCGTCAGGAATATTGTCAAATATTACCGCCGAGATGATAGGCTGGATTAGCTTAGGTTATATCTCGTTATTGATGTATATGAAGGTCCCACGGAGACGTAGATGCCAACTCGCCAGGAATGTTGTCAAATAATAGCGCCGAGAGGTTAGGTTGTGTCAGGTTAGGTTATATTACGTTATTGATGTATATGAAGATCCCACGGAGACTAAGAGGCCAACTCGCCAGGTATGTGTTCAAATATTACCGCCGAGACGATAGGTTGGGTTAGGTTTGGTTATATTACGTTCTTGATGTATATAACGGTCCCACGCAGACGTAGATGCCAACTCGCCATGAATGTTGTCAAATAATAGCGCCGAGAGGTTAGTTTGTGTCAGGTTAGGTTATATTACGTTATTGATGTATATGAAGGTCCCACGGAGACGTAGAGGCCAACTCGCCAGGAATGTTGCAAAATATTACAGCCGCGATGTTAGATTGGGTTAGGTTAGGTTATAATACGTTATTAATGCATATAAAGGTCCCACGCCGACGTAGAGGCCAACCCGCCAGGAATGTTGTCAAATATTACCGCCGAGATGATAGGTTGGGTTAGGTTAGGTTATATTACGTTATTGATGTAGATAAAGGTCCCACGGACACGTAGATGCCAACTCGCCAGGAATGTTGTCAAATAATAGCGCCGAGAGGTTAGGTTGGGTCAGGTTAGATTATATTACGTTATTGTTGTATATAAAGGTCCCACGGAGACGTAGAGGCCAACTCGCCAGGAATGTTGTCAAATATTACCGCCGAGATGATAGGTTGGGTTAGGTTAGGTTATATTACGTTATTGATTTATATGAAGGACCCACGTAGACGTAGGGGCCAACTCGTCAGGAATATTGTTAAATATTATCGCCGAGATGGTTGGTTGGATTAGCTTAGGTTATATTACGTTATTGATGTATATAAAGGTCCCACGGAGACGTAGAGGCCAACAAGCCAGGAATGTTGCCAAATATTGCCGCCGAAATGTTAGATCGGGTTAGGTTAGGTTAGATTACGTTATTGTCGTATATAAAGGTCCCACGGAGACGTAGAGGCCAACATGCCAGGATTGTTGGTCAAATATTACAGCCGCGATGTTAGATTGGGTTAGGTTAGGTTATATTACGTTATTGTTGTATATAAAGGTCCAAGGAGACGTAGAGGCCAACTCGCCAGGAATGTTGTCAAATATTACCGCCGAGATGATAGGTTGGACTAGGTTAGGTTATATTACGTTCTTGATGTATATAAAGATCCCACGGAGACGTAGAGGCCAACAAGCCAGGAATGTTGCCAAATATTGCCGCCGAAATGTTAGATTGGGTTAGGTTAGGTTAGATTACGTTATTGTCGTATATGAGGGTCCCACGGAGACGTAGAGGTCAACATGCCAGGAATGTTGGTCAAATATTGCAGCCGCTATGTTAGATTGGGTTAGGTTAGGTTATATTACGTTATTGTTGTATATAAAGGTCCCACGGACACGTAGAGGCCAACTCGCCAGGAATGTTGTCAAATATTACCGCCGAGATGATAGGTTGGGTTAGGTTAGGTTATATTACGTTATTGATTTATATGAAGGACCCACGTAGACGTAGGGGCCAACTCGTCAGGAATATTGTCAAATATTACCGCCGAGATGGTAGGTTGGAGTAGCTTAGGTTATATTACGTTATTGATGTATATAAAGGTCCCACGGAGACGTAGAGGCCAACTCGTCAGGAATATTGTCAAATATAACCGCCGAGATGTTAGGTTGGGTTAGGTTAGGTTATATTAAGTTATTGATGTATATGAGGATCCCACGTAGACGCAGAGTCCAACTCGCCAGGTATGTGGTCAAATATTACCGCCGAGCTGATAGGTTGGGTTAGGTTTGGTTATATTACGTTACTGATGTATATAAAGGTCCCACGGGAACGTAGAGGCCAACAAGCCAGGAATGTTGCCAAATATTACCGCCGAGATGATAGGTTGGGTTAGGTTAGGTTATATCTCGTTATTGATGTATATGAAGGTCCCACGGAGACGTAGAGGCCAACTCGTCAGGAATATTGTCAAATATAACCGCCGAGATGTTAGGTTGGGTTAGGTTAGGTTATATTAAGCTATTGATGTATATGAAGATCCCACGTAGACGCAGAGGCCAACTCGCCAGGTATGTGGTCAAATATTACCGCCGAGCTGATAGGTTGGGTTAGGTTTGGTTATATTACGTTATTGATGTATATAAAGGTCCCACGGAAACGTAGAGGCCAACAAGCCAGGAATGTTGCCAAATATTACCGCCGAGATGATAGGTTGGGTTAGGTTAGGTTATATTACGTTATTGATGTATATAAAGTCCCACGGAGACGTAGAGGCCAACATGCCAGGAATGCTGTCAAATATTACAGCCGGGATGTTAGATTGGCTTAGGTAAGGTTATATTACCTTATTGATGCATATAAAGGTCCCACGGAGACGTAGAGACCAACACGTCAGGAATGTTATCAAATATTACCGCCGAGATGTTAGGTTGGGTTAGGTTAGGTTATATTACGTTATTGATGTATATAAAGGTCCCACGGAGACGTAGAAGCCAACTCGCCAGGATTGTTGCCAAATATTACCGCCGCGATGTTAGATTGGGTTAGGTTAGGTTAGATTACGTTATTGTCGTATATAAAGGTCCCACGGAGACGTAGAGGCCAACATGCCAGGAATGTTGGTCAAATATTACAGCCGCGATGTTAGATTGGGTTAGGTTAGGTTACATTACGTTATTGTTGTATATAAAGGTCCCACGGAGACGTAGAGGCCGACTCGCCAGGAATGTTGTCAAATATTACCGCCGAGATGATAGGTTGGGTTAGGTTAGGTTATATTACGTTATTGATTTATATGAAGGACCCACGTAGACGTAGGGGCCAACTCGTCAGGAATATTGTCAAATATTACCGCCGAGATGGTAGGTTGGATTAGCTTAGGTTATATTACGTTATTGATGTATATAAAGGTCCCACGGAGACGTAGAGGCCAACAAGCCAGGAATGTTGCCAAATATTGCCGCCGAAATGTTAGATTGGGTTAGGTTAGGTTAGATTACGTTATTGTCGTATATAAAGGTTCCACGGAGACGTAGAGGCCAACATGCCAGGAATGTTGGTCAAATACTACAGCCGCGATGTTAGATTGGGTTAGGTTAGGTTATATTACGTTATTTTTGTATATAAAGGTCCCACGGAGACGTAGAAAACAACTCGCCAGGAATGTTGTCAAATATTACCGCCGAGATGATAGGTTGGGTTAGGTTAGGTTATATTACGTTATTGATTTATATGAAGGACCCACGGAGACGTAGGGGCCAACTCGTCAGGAATATTGTCAAATATTACCGCCGAGATGGTAGGTTGGATTAGCTTAGGTTATATTACGTTATTGATGTATATAAAGGTCCCACGGAGACGTAGAGGCCAACAAGCCAGGAATGTTGCCAAATATTGCCGCCGAAATGTTAGATTGGGTTAGGTTAGGTTAGATTACGTTATTGTCGTATATAAAGGTTCCACGGAGACGTAGAGGCCAACATGCCAGGAATGTTGGTCAAATACTACAGCCGCGATGTTAGATTGGGTTAGGTTAGGTTATATTACATTATTGATGTATATAAAGGTCCCACGGAGACATAGAGGCCAACTCGTCAGGAATGTTGTCAAATATTACAGCCAAGATGATAGGTTGGATTAGGTTAGGTTATATTAAGTTATTGATGTATATGAAGATCCAACGGAGACGCAGAGGCCAACTCGCCAGGTATGTGGTCAAATATTACCGCCGAGATGATAGGTTGGGTTAGGTTAGGTTATATTACGTTATTGATTTATATGAAGGACCCACGTAGACGTAGGGGCGAACTCGTCAGGAATATTGTCAAATATTACCGCCGAGATGATAGGCTGGATTAGCTTAGGTTATATCTCGTTATTGATGTATATGAAGGTCCCACGGAGACGTAGATGCCAACTCGCCAGGAATGTTGTCAAATAATAGCGCCGAGAGGTTAGGTTGTGTCAGGTTAGGTTATATTACGTTATTGATGTATATGAAGATCCCACGGAGACTAAGAGGCCAACTCGCCAGGTATGTGTTCAAATATTACCGCCGAGACGATAGGTTGGGTTAGGTTTGGTTATATTACGTTCTTGATGTATATAACGGTCCCACGCAGACGTAGATGCCAACTCGCCATGAATGTTGTCAAATAATAGCGCCGAGAGGTTAGTTTGTGTCAGGTTAGGTTATATTACGTTATTGATGTATATGAAGGTCCCACGCCGACGTAGAGGCCAACCCGCCAGGAATGTTGTCAAATATTACCGCCGAGATGATAGGTTGGGTTAGGTTAGGTTATATTACGTTATTGATGTAGATAAAGGTCCCACGGACACGTAGATGCCAACTCGCCAGGAATGTTGTCAAATAATAGCGCCGAGAGGTTAGGTTGGGTCAGGTTAGATTATATTACGTTATTGTTGTATATAAAGGTCCCACGGAGACGTAGAGGCCAACTCGCCAGGAATGTTGTCAAATATTACCGCCGAGATGATAGGTTGGGTTAGGTTAGGTTATATTACGTTATTGATTTATATGAAGGACCCACGTAGACGTAGGGGCCAACTCGTCAGGAATATTGTTAAATATTATCGCCGAGATGGTTGGTTGGATTAGCTTAGGTTATATTACGTTATTGATGTATATAAAGGTCCCACGGAGACGTAGAGGCCAACAAGCCAGGAATGTTGCCAAATATTGCCGCCGAAATGTTAGATCGGGTTAGGTTAGGTTAGATTACGTTATTGTCGTATATAAAGGTCCCACGGAGACGTAGAGGCCAACATGCCAGGATTGTTGGTCAAATATTACAGCCGCGATGTTAGATTGGGTTAGGTTAGGTTATATTACGTTATTGTTGTATATAAAGGTCCAAGGAGACGTAGAGGCCAACTCGCCAGGAATGTTGTCAAATATTACCGCCGAGATGATAGGTTGGACTAGGTTAGGTTATATTACGTTCTTGATGTATATAAAGATCCCACGGAGACGTAGAGGCCAACAAGCCAGGAATGTTGCCAAATATTGCCGCCGAAATGTTAGATTGGGTTAGGTTAGGTTAGATTACGTTATTGTCGTATATGAGGGTCCCACGGAGACGTAGAGGTCAACATGCCAGGAATGTTGGTCAAATATTGCAGCCGCTATGTTAGATTGGGTTAGGTTAGGTTATATTACGTTACTGATGTATATAAAGGTCCCACGGGAACGTAGAGGCCAACAAGCCAGGAATGTTGCCAAATATTACCGCCGAGATGATAGGTTGGGTTAGGTTAGGTTATATCTCGTTATTGATGTATATGAAGGTCCCACGGAGACGTAGAGGCCAACTCGTCAGGAATATTGTCAAATATAACCGCCGAGATGTTAGGTTGGGTTAGGTTAGGTTATATTAAGCTATTGATGTATATGAAGATCCCACGTAGACGCAGAGGCCAACTCGCCAGGTATGTGGTCAAATATTACCGCCGAGCTGATAGGTTGGGTTAGGTTTGGTTATATTACGTTATTGATGTATATAAAGGTCCCACGGAAACGTAGAGGCCAACAAGCCAGGAATGTTGCCAAATATTACCGCCGAGATGATAGGTTGGGTTAGGTTAGGTTATATTACGTTATTGATGTATATAAAGTCCCACGGAGACGTAGAGGCCAACATGCCAGGAATGCTGTCAAATATTACAGCCGGGATGTTAGATTGGCTTAGGTAAGGTTATATTACCTTATTGATGCATATAAAGGTCCCACGGAGACGTAGAGACCAACACGTCAGGAATGTTATCAAATATTACCGCCGAGATGTTAGGTTGGGTTAGGTTAGGTTATATTACGTTATTGATGTATATAAAGGTCCCACGGAGACGTAGAAGCCAACTCGCCAGGATTGTTGCCAAATATTACCGCCGCGATGTTAGATTGGGTTAGGTTAGGTTAGATTACGTTATTGTCGTATATAAAGGTCCCACGGAGACGTAGAGGCCAACATGCCAGGAATGTTGGTCAAATATTACAGCCGCGATGTTAGATTGGGTTAGGTTAGGTTACATTACGTTATTGTTGTATATAAAGGTCCCACGGAGACGTAGAGGCCGACTCGCCAGGAATGTTGTCAAATATTACCGCCGAGATGATAGGTTGGGTTAGGTTAGGTTATATTACGTTATTGATTTATATGAAGGACCCACGTAGACGTAGGGGCCAACTCGTCAGGAATATTGTCAAATATTACCGCCGAGATGGTAGGTTGGATTAGCTTAGGTTATATTACGTTATTGATGTATATAAAGGTCCCACGGAGACGTAGAGGCCAACAAGCCAGGAATGTTGCCAAATATTGCCGCCGAAATGTTAGATTGGGTTAGGTTAGGTTAGATTACGTTATTGTCGTATATAAAGGTTCCACGGAGACGTAGAGGCCAACATGCCAGGAATGTTGGTCAAATACTACAGCCGCGATGTTAGATTGGGTTAGGTTAGGTTATATTACGTTATTTTTGTATATAAAGGTCCCACGGAGACGTAGAAAACAACTCGCCAGGAATGTTGTCAAATATTACCGCCGAGATGATAGGTTGGGTTAGGTTAGGTTATATTACGTTATTGATTTATATGAAGGACCCACGGAGACGTAGGGGCCAACTCGTCAGGAATATTGTCAAATATTACCGCCGAGATGGTAGGTTGGATTAGCTTAGGTTATATTACGTTATTGATGTATATAAAGGTCCCACGGAGACGTAGAGGCCAACAAGCCAGGAATGTTGCCAAATATTGCCGCCGAAATGTTAGATTGGGTTAGGTTAGGTTAGATTACGTTATTGTCGTATATAAAGGTTCCACGGAGACGTAGAGGCCAACATGCCAGGAATGTTGGTCAAATACTACAGCCGCGATGTTAGATTGGGTTAGGTTAGGTTATATTACATTATTGATGTATATAAAGGTCCCACGGAGACATAGAGGCCAACTCGTCAGGAATGTTGTCAAATATTACAGCCAAGATGATAGGTTGGATTAGGTTAGGTTATATTAAGTTATTGATGTATATGAAGATCCAACGGAGACGCAGAGGCCAACTCGCCAGGTATGTGGTCAAATATTACCGCCGAGATGATAGGTTGGGTTAGGTTAGGTTATATTACGTTATTGATTTATATGAAGGACCCACGTAGACGTAGGGGCGAACTCGTCAGGAATATTGTCAAATATTACCGCCGAGATGATAGGCTGGATTAGCTTAGGTTATATCTCGTTATTGATGTATATGAAGGTCCCACGGAGACGTAGATGCCAACTCGCCAGGAATGTTGTCAAATAATAGCGCCGAGAGGTTAGGTTGTGTCAGGTTAGGTTATATTACGTTATTGATGTATATGAAGATCCCACGGAGACTAAGAGGCCAACTCGCCAGGTATGTGTTCAAATATTACCGCCGAGACGATAGGTTGGGTTAGGTTTGGTTATATTACGTTCTTGATGTATATAACGGTCCCACGCAGACGTAGATGCCAACTCGCCATGAATGTTGTCAAATAATAGCGCCGAGAGGTTAGTTTGTGTCAGGTTAGGTTATATTACGTTATTGATGTATATGAAGGTCCCACGGAGACGTAGAGGCCAACTCGCCAGGAATGTTGCAAAATATTACAGCCGCGATGTTAGATTGGGTTAGGTTAGGTTATAATACGTTATTAATGCATATAAAGGTCCCACGCCGACGTAGAGGCCAACCCGCCAGGAATGTTGTCAAATATTACCGCCGAGATGATAGGTTGGGTTAGGTTAGGTTATATTACGTTATTGATGTAGATAAAGGTCCCACGGACACGTAGATGCCAACTCGCCAGGAATGTTGTCAAATAATAGCGCCGAGAGGTTAGGTTGGGTCAGGTTAGATTATATTACGTTATTGTTGTATATAAAGGTCCCACGGAGACGTAGAGGCCAACTCGCCAGGAATGTTGTCAAATATTACCGCCGAGATGATAGGTTGGGTTAGGTTAGGTTATATTACGTTATTGATTTATATGAAGGACCCACGTAGACGTAGGGGCCAACTCGTCAGGAATATTGTCAAATATTATCGCCGAGATGGTTGGTTGGATTAGCTTAGGTTATATTACGTTATTGATGTATATAAAGGTCCCACGGAGACGTAGAGGCCAACAAGCCAGGAATGTTGCCAAATATTGCCGCCGAAATGTTAGATCGGGTTAGGTTAGGTTAGATTACGTTATTGTCGTATATAAAGGTCCCACGGAGACGTAGAGGCCAACATGCCAGGATTGTTGGTCAAATATTACAGCCGCGATGTTAGATTGGGTTAGGTTAGGTTATATTACGTTATTGTTGTATATAAAGGTCCAAGGAGACGTAGAGGCCAACTCGCCAGGAATGTTGTCAAATATTACCGCCGAGATGATAGGTTGGACTAGGTTAGGTTATATTACGTTCTTGATGTATATAAAGATCCCACGGAGACGTAGAGGCCAACAAGCCAGGAATGTTGCCAAATATTGCCGCCGAAATGTTAGATTGGGTTAGGTTAGGTTAGATTACGTTATTGTCGTATATGAGGGTCCCACGGAGACGTAGAGGTCAACATGCCAGGAATGTTGGTCAAATATTGCAGCCGCTATGTTAGATTGGGTTAGGTTAGGTTATATTACGTTATTGTTGTATATAAAGGTCCCACGGACACGTAGAGGCCAACTCGCCAGGAATGTTGTCAAATATTACCGCCGAGATGATAGGTTGGGTTAGGTTAGGTTATATTACGTTATTGATTTATATGAAGGACCCACGTAGACGTAGGGGCCAACTCGTCAGGAATATTGTCAAATATTACCGCCGAGATGGTAGGTTGGAGTAGCTTAGGTTATATTACGTTATTGATGTATATAAAGGTCCCACGGAGACGTAGAGGCCAACTCGTCAGGAATATTGTCAAATATAACCGCCGAGATGTTAGGTTGGGTTAGGTTAGGTTATATTAAGTTATTGATGTATATGAGGATCCCACGTAGACGCAGAGTCCAACTCGCCAGGTATGTGGTCAAATATTACCGCCGAGCTGATAGGTTGGGTTAGGTTTGGTTATATTACGTTACTGATGTATATAAAGGTCCCACGGGAACGTAGAGGCCAACAAGCCAGGAATGTTGCCAAATATTACCGCCGAGATGATAGGTTGGGTTAGGTTAGGTTATATCTCGTTATTGATGTATATGAAGGTCCCACGGAGACGTAGAGGCCAACTCGTCAGGAATATTGTCAAATATAACCGCCGAGATGTTAGGTTGGGTTAGGTTAGGTTATATTAAGCTATTGATGTATATGAAGGTCCCACGTAGACGCAGAGGCCAACTCGCCAGGTATGTGGTCAAATATTACCGCCGAGCTGATAGGTTGGGTTAGGTTTGGTTATATTACGTTATTGATGTATATAAAGGTCCCACGGAAACGTAGAGGCCAACAAGCCAGGAATGTTGCCAAATATTACCGCCGAGATGATAGGTTGGGTTAGGTTAGGTTATATTACGTTATTGATGTATATAAAGTCCCACGGAGACGTAGAGGCCAACATGCCAGGAATGCTGTCAAATACTACAGCCGCGATGTTAGATTGGGTTAGGTTAGGTTATATTACATTATTGATGTATATAAAGGTCCCACGGAGACATAGAGGCCAACTCGTCAGGAATGTTGTCAAATATTACAGCCAAGATGATAGGTTGGATTAGGTTAGGTTATATTAAGTTATTGATGTATATGAAGATCCAACGGAGACGCAGAGGCCAACTCGCCAGGTATGTGGTCAAATATTACCGCCGAGATGATAGGTTGGGTTAGGTTAGGTTATATTACGTTATTGATTTATATGAAGGACCCACGTAGACGTAGGGGCGAACTCGTCAGGAATATTGTCAAATATTACCGCCGAGATGATAGGCTGGATTAGCTTAGGTTATATCTCGTTATTGATGTATATGAAGGTCCCACGGAGACGTAGATGCCAACTCGCCAGGAATGTTGTCAAATAATAGCGCCGAGAGGTTAGGTTGTGTCAGGTTAGGTTATATTACGTTATTGATGTATATGAAGATCCCACGGAGACTAAGAGGCCAACTCGCCAGGTATGTGTTCAAATATTACCGCCGAGACGATAGGTTGGGTTAGGTTTGGTTATATTACGTTCTTGATGTATATAACGGTCCCACGCAGACGTAGATGCCAACTCGCCATGAATGTTGTCAAATAATAGCGCCGAGAGGTTAGTTTGTGTCAGGTTAGGTTATATTACGTTATTGATGTATATGAAGGTCCCACGGAGACGTAGAGGCCAACTCGCCAGGAATGTTGCAAAATATTACAGCCGCGATGTTAGATTGGGTTAGGTTAGGTTATAATACGTTATTAATGCATATAAAGGTCCCACGCCGACGTAGAGGCCAACCCGCCAGGAATGTTGTCAAATATTACCGCCGAGATGATAGGTTGGGTTAGGTTAGGTTATATTACGTTATTGATGTAGATAAAGGTCCCACGGACACGTAGATGCCAACTCGCCAGGAATGTTGTCAAATAATAGCGCCGAGAGGTTAGGTTGGGTCAGGTTAGGTTATATTACCTTATTGTTGTATATAAAGGTCCCACGGAGACGTAGAGGCCAACTCGCCAGGAATGTTGTCAAATATTATCGCCGAGATGATAGGTTGGGTTAGGTTAGGTTATATTACGTTATTGATTTATATGAAGGACGCACGTAGACGTAGGGGCCAACTCGTCAGGAATATTGTCAAATATTATCGCCGAGATGGTTGGTTGGATTAGCTTAGGTTATATTACGTTATTGATGTATATAAAGGTCCCACGGAGACGTAGAGGCCAACAAGCCAGGAATGTTGCCAAATATTGCCGCCGAAATGTTAGATCGGGTTAGGTTAGGTTAGATTACGTTATTGTCGTATATAAAGGTCCCACGGAGACGCAGAGGCCAACATGCCAGGATTGTTGGTCAAATATTACAGCCGCGATGTTAGATTGGGTTAGGTTAGGTTATATTACGTTATTGTTTTATATAAAGGTCCAAGGAGACGTAGAGGCCAACTCGCCAGGAATGTTGTCAAATATTACCGCCGAGATGATAGGTTGGATTAGGTTAGGTTATATTAAGTTATTGATGTATATGAAGATCCCACAGAGACGCAGAGGCCAACTCGCCAGGTATGTGGTCAAATATTACCGCCGAGATCATAGGTTGGGTTAGGTTAGGTTATATTACGTTATTGATTTATATGAAGGACCCACGTAGACGTAGGGGCCAACTCGTCAGGAATATTGTCAAATATTACCGCCGAGATGATAGGCTGGATTAGCTTAGGTTATATTACGTTATTGATGTATATGAAGATCCCACGGAGACGCAGAGGCCAACTCGCCAGGAATATTGTCAAATATTACCGCCGAGATGTCAGATTGGGTTACGTTAGGTTATATTACGTTATTGACGTATATAAAGGTCCCACGGAGACGTAGAGGCAAACTCGCCAGGAATGTTGTCAAATATTACCCGCGAAATGTTAGGTTGGGTTAGGTTAGGTTATATTAAGTTATTGATGTATATGAAGATCCCACGCAGACGCAGAGGCCAACTCGCCAGGTATGTGGTCAAATATTACCGCCGAGATGATAGGTTGGGTTAGGTTTAGTTATATTTCGTTATTAATGTATATGAAGGTCCCACGGAGACGTAGAGTCCAACTCGCCAGGAATGTTGTCAAATATTACAGCCGCGATGTTAGATTGGATTAGGTTAGGTTATATTACGTTATTGATGTATATGAAGATCCCACGGAGACGTAGAGGCCAACTCGCCAGGTATGTGGTCAAATATTACCGCCGAGCTGATAGGTTGGGTTAGGCTTGGTTATATTTCGTTATTGATGTATATGAAGGTCCCACGGAGACGTAGAGGCCAACATACCAGGAATGTTGTCAAATATTACACCCGCGATGTTAGATTGGGCTAGGTTAGGTTATATTACGTTATTGACGTATATAAAGGTCCCACGGAGACGTAGAGGCCAACTCGCTAGGAATGTTGTCAAATATTACCGCCGAAATGTTACGTTGGGTTAGGTTAGGTTATATTACGTTCTTGATGTATATAAAGGTCCCACGCAGACGTAGAGGCCAACCCGCCAGGAAAGTCTTCAAATATTACCGCCGAGATGATAGGTTGGATTAGGTTAGTTTATATTTCGTCATTGATATATATGAAGGTCCCACGGAGACGTAGAGGCCAACAAGCCAGGAATGTTGCCAAATATTACCGCCGAGATGTGAGGTTGGGTTAGGTTAGGTTATATTACGTTATTGATGTATATAAAGGTCCCACGGAGACGTAGAAGCCAACTCGCCAGGATTGTTGCCAAATATTACCGCCGCGATGTTAGATTGGGTTAGGTTAGGTTAGATTACGTTATTGTCGTATATAAAGGTCCCACGGAGACGTAGAGGCCAACATGCCAGGAATGTTGGTCAAATATTACAGCCGCGATGTTAGATTGGGTTAGGTTAGGTTATATTACGTTATTGATTTATATGAAGGACCCACGTAGACGTAGGGGCCAACTCGTCAGGAATATTGTCAAATATTACCGCCGAGATGGTAGGTTGGATTAGCTTAGGTTATATTACGTTATTGATGTATATAAAGGTCCCACGGAGACGTAGAGGCCAACAAGCCAGGAATGTTGCCAAATATTGCCGCCGAAATGTTAGATTGGGTTAGGTTAGGTTAGATTACGTTATTGTCGTATATGAAGGTCCCACGGAGACGTAGAGGCCAACATGCCAGGAATGTTGGTCAAATATTGCAGCCGCTATGTTAGATTGGGTTAGGTTAGGTTATATTACGTTATTTTTGTATATAAAGGTCCCACGGAGACGTAGAAGCCAACTCGCCAGGAATGTTGTCAAATATTACCGCCGAGATGATAGGTTGGGTTAGGTTAGGTTATATTACGTTATTGATTTATATGAAGGACCCATGTAGACGTAGGGGCCAACTCGTCAGGAATATTGTCAAATATTACCGCCGAGATGGTAGGTTGGATTAGCTTAGGTTATATTACGTTATTGATGTATATAAAGGTCCCACGGAGACGTAGAGGCCAACAAGCCAGGAATGTTGCCAAATATTGCCGCCGAAATGTTAGATTGGGTTAGGTTAGGTTAGATTACGTTATTGTCGTATATAAAGGTCCTACGGAGACGTAGAGGCCAACATGCCAGGAATGTTGGTCAAATACTACAGCCGCGATGTTAGATTGGGTTAGGTTAGGTTATATTACATTATTGATGTATATAAAGGTCCCACGGAGACATAGAGGCCAACTCGTCAGGAATGTTGTCAAATATTACAGCCAAGATGATAGGTTGGATTAGGTTAGGTTATATTAAGTTATTGATGTATATGAAAATCCAACGGAGACGCAGAGGCCAACTCGCCAGGTATGTGGTCAAATATTACCGCCGAGATGATAGGTTGGGTTAGGTTAGGTTATATTACGTTATTGATTTATATGAAGGACCCACGTAGACGTAGGGGCCAACTCGTCAGGAATATTGTCAAATATTACCGCCGAGATGATAGGCTGGATTAGCTTAGGTTATATCTCGTTATTGATGTATATGAAGGTCCCACGGAGACGTGGATGCCAACTCGCCAGGAATGTTGTCAAATAATAGCGCCGAGAGGTTAGGTTGTGTCAGGTTAGGTTATATTACGTTATTGATGTATATGAAGATCCCACGGAGACTAAGAGGCCAACTCGCCAGGTATGTGTTCAAATATTACCGCCGAGACGATAGGTTGGGTTAGGTTTGGTTATATTACGTTCTTGATGTATATAACGGTCCCACGCAGACGTAGATGCCAACTCGCCATGAATGTTGTCAAATAATAGCGCCGAGAGGTTAGTTTGTGTCAGGTTAGGTTATATTACGTTATTGATGTATATGAAGGTCCCACGGAGACGTAGAGGCCAACTCGCCAGGAATGTTGCAAAATATTACAGCCGCGATGTTAGATTGGGTTAGGTTAGGTTATAATACGTTATTAATGCATATAAAGGTCCCACGCCGACGTAGAGGCCAACCCGCCAGGAATGTTGTCAAATATTACCGCCGAGATGATAGGTTGGGTTAGGTTAGGTTATATTACGTTATTGATGTAGATAAAGGTCCCACGGACACGTAGATGCCAACTCGCCAGGAATGTTGTCAAATAATAGCGCCGAGAGGTTAGGTTGGGTCAGGTTAGGTTATATTACCTTATTGTTGTATATAAAGGTCCCACGGAGACGTAGAGGCCAACTCGCCAGGAATGTTGTCAAATATTATCGCCGAGATGATAGGTTGGGTTAGGTTAGGTTATATTACGTTATTGATTTATATGAAGGACGCACGTAGACGTAGGGGCCAACTCGTCAGGAATATTGTCAAATATTATCGCCGAGATGGTTGGTTGGATTAGCTTAGGTTATATTACGTTATTGATGTATATAAAGGTCCCACGGAGACGTAGAGGCCAACAAGCCAGGAATGTTGCCAAATATTGCCGCCGAAATGTTAGATCGGGTTAGGTTAGGTTAGATTACGTTATTGTCGTATATAAAGGTCCCACGGAGACGCAGAGGCCAACATGCCAGGATTGTTGGTCAAATATTACAGCCGCGATGTTAGATTGGGTTAGGTTAGGTTATATTACGTTATTGTTTTATATAAAGGTCCAAGGAGACGTAGAGGCCAACTCGCCAGGAATGTTGTTAAATATTACCGCCGAGATGATAGGTTGGATTAGGTTAGGTTATATTAAGTTATTGATGTATATGAAGATCCCACAGAGACGCAGAGGCCAACTCGCCAGGTATGTGGTCAAATATTACCGCCGAGATCATAGGTTGGGTTAGGTTAGGTTATATTACGTTATTGATTTATATGAAGGACCCACGTAGACGTAGGGGCCAACTCGTCAGGAATATTGTCAAATATTACCGCCGAGATGATAGGCTGGATTAGCTTAGGTTATATTACGTTATTGATGTATATGAAGATCCCACGGAGACGCAGAGGCCAACTCGCCAGGAATATTGTCAAATATTACCGCCGAGATGTCAGATTGGGTTACGTTAGGTTATATTACGTTATTGACGTATATAAAGGTCCCACGGAGACGTAGAGGCAAACTCGCCAGGAATGTTGTCAAATATTACCCGCGAAATGTTAGGTTGGGTTAGGTTAGGTTATATTAAGTTATTGATGTATATGAAGATCCCACGCAGACGCAGAGGCCAACTCGCCAGGTATGTGGTCAAATATTACCGCCGAGATGATAGGTTGGGTTAGGTTTAGTTATATTTCGTTATTAATGTATATGAAGGTCCCACGGAGACGTAGAGTCCAACTCGCCAGGAATGTTGTCAAATATTACAGCCGCGATGTTAGATTGGATTAGGTTAGGTTATATTACGTTATTGATGTATATGAAGATCCCACGGAGACGTAGAGGCCAACTCGCCAGGTATGTGGTCAAATATTACCGCCGAGCTGATAGGTTGGGTTAGGCTTGGTTATATTTCGTTATTGATGTATATGAAGGTCCCACGGAGACGTAGAGGCCAACATACCAGGAATGTTGTCAAATATTACACCCGCGATGTTAGATTGGGCTAGGTTAGGTTATATTACGTTATTGACGTATATAAAGGTCCCACGGAGACGTAGAGGCCAACTCGCTAGGAATGTTGTCAAATATTACCGCCGAAATGTTACGTTGGGTTAGGTTAGGTTATATTACGTTCTTGATGTATATAAAGGTCCCACGCAGACGTAGAGGCCAACCCGCCAGGAAAGTTTTCAAATATTACCGCCGAGATGATAGGTTGGATTAGGTTAGTTTATATTTCGTCATTGATATATATGAAGGTCCCACGGAGACGTAGAGGCCAACAAGCCAGGAATGTTGCCAAATATTACCGCCGAGATGTGAGGTTGGGTTAGGTTAGGTTATATTACGTTATTGATGTATATAAAGGTCCCACGGAGACGTAGAAGCCAACTCGCCAGGATTGTTGCCAAATATTACCGCCGCGATGTTAGATTGGGTTAGGTTAGGTTAGATTACGTTATTGTCGTATATAAAGGTCCCACGGAGACGTAGAGGCCAACATGCCAGGAATGTTGGTCAAATATTACAGCCGCGATGTTAGATTGGGTTAGGTTAGGTTATATTACGTTATTGATTTATATGAAGGACCCACGTAGACGTAGGGGCCAACTCGTCAGGAATATTGTCAAATATTACCGCCGAGATGGTAGGTTGGATTAGCTTAGGTTATATTACGTTATTGATGTATATAAAGGTCCCACGGAGACGTAGAGGCCAACAAGCCAGGAATGTTGCCAAATATTGCCGCCGAAATGTTAGATTGGGTTAGGTTAGGTTAGATTACGTTATTGTCGTATATGAAGGTCCCACGGAGACGTAGAGGCCAACATGCCAGGAATGTTGGTCAAATATTGCAGCCGCTATGTTAGATTGGGTTAGGTTAGGTTATATTACGTTATTTTTGTATATAAAGGTCCCACGGAGACGTAGAAGCCAACTCGCCAGGAATGTTGTCAAATATTACCGCCGAGATGATAGGTTGGGTTAGGTTAGGTTATATTACGTTATTGATTTATATGAAGGACCCATGTAGACGTAGGGGCCAACTCGTCAGGAATATTGTCAAATATTACCGCCGAGATGGTAGGTTGGATTAGCTTAGGTTATATTACGTTATTGATGTATATAAAGGTCCCACGGAGACGTAGAGGCCAACAAGCCAGGAATGTTGCCAAATATTGCCGCCGAAATGTTAGATTGGGTTAGGTTAGGTTATATTTCGTTATTAATGTATATGAAGATCCCACGGAGACGTAGAGGCCAACTCGCCAGGTATGTGGTCAAATATTACCGCCGAGATGATAGGTTGGGTTAGGCTTGGTTATATTTCGTTATTGATGTATATGAAGGTCCCACGGAGACGTAGAGGCCAACATGCCAGGAATGTTGTCAAATATTACACCCGCGATGTTAGATTGGGCTAGGTTAGGTTATATTACGTTATTGATGTATATAAAGGTCCCACGGAGACGTAGAGGCCAACTCGCTAGGAATGTTGTCAAATATTACCGCCGAAATGTTACGTTGGGTTAGGTTAGGTTATATTACGTTCTTGATGTATATAAAGGTCCCACGCAGACGTAGAGGCCAACCCGCCAGGAAAGTTTTCAAATATTACCGCCGAGACGATAGGTTGGGTTAGGTTGGGTTATATTACGTTCTTGATGTATATAAAGGTCCCACGCAGACGTAGATGCCAACTCGCCAGGAATGTTGTCAAATAATAGCGCCGAGAGGTTAGTTTGTGTCAGGTTAGGTTATATTACGTTATTGATGTATATGAAGGTCCCACGGAGACGTAGAGGCCAACTCGCCAGGAATGTTGCAAAATATTACAGCCGCGATGTTAGATTGGGTTAGGTTAGGTTATAATACGTTATTAATGCATATAAAGGTCCCACGCCGACGTAGAGGTCAACCCGCCAGGAATGTTGTCAAATATTACCGCCGAGATGATAGGTTGGGTTAGGTTAGGTTATATTACGTTATTGATGTAGATAAAGGTCCCACGGAGACGTAGATGCCAACTCGCCAGGAATGTTGTCAAATAATAGCGCCGAGAGGTTAGGCTGGGTCAGGTTATGTTATATTACGTTATTGATGTATATGAAGATCCCACGCAGACGTAGAGGCCAACCCGCCAGGAATGTTGTCAAATATTACCGCCGAGATGATAGGTTGGGTTAGGTTAGGTTATATCTCGTTATTGATGTATATGAAGGTCCCACGGAGACGTAGAGGCCAACTCGTCAGGAATATTGTCAAATATAACCGCCGAGATGTTAGGTTGGGTTAGGTTAGGTTATATTAAGCTATTGATGTATATGAAGATCCCACGTAGACGCAGAGGCCAACTCGCCAGGTATGTGGTCAAATATTACCGCCGAGCTGATAGGTTGGGTTAGGTTTGGTTATATTACGTTATTGATGTATATAAAGGTCCCACGGAAACGTAGAGGCCAACAAGCCAGGAATGTTGCCAAATATTACCGTCGAGATGATAGGTTGGGTTAGGTTAGGTTATATTACGTTACTGATGTATATAAAGTCCCACGGAGACGTAGAGGCCAACATGCCAGGAATGCTGTCAAATATTACAGCCGGGCTGTTAGATTGGGTTAGGTAAGGTTATATTACCTTATTGATGTATATAAAGGTCCCACGGAGACGTAGAGGCCAACACGTCAGGAATGTTGTCAAATATTACCGCCGAGATGTTAGGTTGGGTTAGGTTGGGTTATATTACGTTCTTGATGTATATAAAGGTCCCACGCAGACGTAGAGGCCAGCCCGCCAGGAATGTTGTCAAATATTACCGCCGAGATGATAGGTTGGGTTAGGTTAGGTTATATTACGTTATTGATGTATATAAAGGTCCCACGGAGACGTAGAGACCAACAAGCCAGGAATGTTGCCAAATATTACCGCCGAGATGTGAGGTTGGGTTAGGTTAGGTTATATTATGTTATTGATGTATATAAAGGTCCCACGGAGACGTAGAGGCCAACTCGTCAGGAATATTGTCAAATATAACCGCCGAGATGTTAGGTTGGGTTAGGTTAGGTTATATTAAGCTATTGATGTATATGAAGATCCCACGTAGACGCAGAGGCCAACTCGCCAGGTATGTGGTCAAATATTACTGCCGAGCTGATAGGTTGGGTTAGGTTTGGTTATATTACGTTATTGATGTATATAAAGGTCCCACGGAAACGTAGAGGCCAACAAGCCAGGAATGTTGCCAAATATTACCGCCGAGATGATAGGTTGGGTTAGGTTAGGTTATATTACGTTATTGATGTTTATAAAGTCCCACGGAGACGTAGAGGCCAACATGCCAGGAATGCTGTCAAATATTACAGCCGGGATGTTAGATTGGGTTAGGTAAGGTTATATTACCTTATTGATGTATATAAAGGTCCCACGGAGACGTAGAGGCCAACACGTCAGGAATGTTGTCAAATATTCCCGCCGAGATGTTAGGTTGGGTTAGGTTGGGTTATATTACGTTCTTGATGTATATAAAGGTCCCACGCAGACGTAGAGGCCAGCCCGCCAGGAATGTTGTCAAATATTACCGCCGAGATGATAGGTTGGGTTAGGTTAGGTTATATTACGTTATTGATGTATATAACGGTCCCACGCAGACGTAGATGCCAACTCGCCAGGAATGTTGTCAAATAACAGCGCCGAGAGGTTAGTTTGTGTCAGGTTAGGTTATATTACGTTATTGATGTATATGAAGGTCCCACGGAGACGTAGAGGCCAACTCGCCAGGAATGTTGCAAAATATTACAGCCGCGATGTCGGATTGGGTTAGGTTAGGTTATAATACGTTATTAATGCATATAAAGGTCCCACGCCGACGTAGAGGCCAACCCGCCAGGAATGTTGTCAAATATTACCGCCGAGATGATAGGTTGGGTTAGGTTAAGTTATATTACGTTATTGATGTAGATAAAGGTCCCACGGAGACGTAGATGCCAGCTCGCCAGGAATGTTGTCAAATAATAGCGCCGAGAGGTTAGGTTGGGTCAGGTTATGTTATATTACGTTATTGATGTATATGAAGATCCCACGCAGACGTAGAGGCCAACCCGCCAGGAATGTTGTCAAATATTACCGCCGAGATGATAGGTTGGGCTAGGCTTGCTTATATTACGTTATTGATGTATATGAAGGACCCACGTAGACGTAGGGGCCATCTCGTCAGGAATATTGTCAAATATTACCGCCGAGATGATAGGTTGGGTTAGGTTAGGTTATATTACGTTATAGATGTATATAAAGGTCCCACGGAGACGTAGAGACCAACAAGCCAGGAATGTTGCCAAATATTACCGCCGAGATGATAGGTTGGGTTAGGTTAGGTTATATCTCGTTATTGATGTATATGAAGGTCCCAAGGAGACGTAGAAGCCAACTCGCCAGGAATGTTGTCAAATATTACCGCCGAGATGATAGGTTGGGTTAGGTTAGGTTATATTACGTTATTGATTTATATGAAGGACCCATGTAGACGTAGGGGCCAACTCGTCAGGAATATTGTCAAATATTACCGCCGAGATGGTAGGTTGGATTAGCTTAGGTTATATTACGTTATTGATGTATATAAAGGTCCCACGGAGACATAGAGGCCAACAAGCCAGGAATGTTGCCAAATATTGCCGCCGAAATGTTAGATTGGGTTAGGTTAGGTTAGATTACGTTATTGTCGTATATAAAGGTCCTACGGAGACGTAGAGGCCAACATGCCAGGAATGTTGGTCAAATACTACAGCCGCGATGTTAGATTGGGTTAGGTTAGGTTATATTACATTATTGATGTATATAAAGGTCCCACGGAGACATAGAGGCCAACTCGTCAGGAATGTTGTCAAATATTACAGCCAAGATGATAGGTTGGATTAGGTTAGGTTATATTAAGTTATTGATGTATATGAAAATCCAACGGAGACGCAGAGGCCAACTCGCCAGGTATGTGGTCAAATATTACCGCCGAGATGATAGGTTGGGTTAGGTTAGGTTATATTACGTTATTGATTTATATGAAGGACCCACGTAGACGTAGGGGCCAACTCGTCAGGAATATTGTCAAATATTACCGCCGAGATGATAGGCTGGATTAGCTTAGGTTATATCTCGTTATTGATGTATATGAAGGTCCCACGGAGACGTGGATGCCAACTCGCCAGGAATGTTGTCAAATAATAGCGCCGAGAGGTTAGGTTGTGTCAGGTTAGGTTATATTACGTTATTGATGTATATGAAGATCCCACGGAGACTAAGAGGCCAACTCGCCAGGTATGTGTTCAAATATTACCGCCGAGACGATAGGTTGGGTTAGGTTTGGTTATATTACGTTCTTGATGTATATAACGGTCCCACGCAGACGTAGATGCCAACTCGCCATGAATGTTGTCAAATAATAGCGCCGAGAGGTTAGTTTGTGTCAGGTTAGGTTATATTACGTTATTGATGTATATGAAGGTCCCACGGAGACGTAGAGGCCAACTCGCCAGGAATGTTGCAAAATATTACAGCCGCGATGTTAGATTGGGTTAGGTTAGGTTATAATACGTTATTAATGCATATAAAGGTCCCACGCCGACGTAGAGGCCAACCCGCCAGGAATGTTGTCAAATATTACCGCCGAGATGATAGGTTGGGTTAGGTTAGGTTATATTACGTTATTGATGTAGATAAAGGTCCCACGGACACGTAGATGCCAACTCGCCAGGAATGTTGTCAAATAATAGCGCCGAGAGGTTAGGTTGGGTCAGGTTAGGTTATATTACGTTATTGTTGTATATAAAGGTCCCACGGAGACGTAGAGGCCAACTCGCCAGGAATGTTGTCAAATATTACCGCCGAGATGATAGGTTGGGTTAGGTTAGGTTATATTACGTTATTGATTTATATGAAGGACCCACGTAGACGTAGGGGCCAACTCGTCAGGAATATTGTCAAATATTATCGCCGAGATGGTTGGTTGGATTAGCTTAGGTTATATTACGTTATTGATGTATATAAAGGTCCCACGGAGACGTAGAGGCCAACAAGCCAGGAATGTTGCCAAATATTGCCGCCGAAATGTTAGATCGGGTTAGGTTAGGTTAGATTACGTTATTGTCGTATATAAAGGTCCCACGGAGACGTAGAGGCCAACATGCCAGGATTGTTGGTCAAATATTACAGCCGCGATGTTAGATTGGGTTAGGTTAGGTTATATTACGTTATTGTTGTATATAAAGGTCCAAGGAGACGTAGAGGCCAACTCGCCAGGAATGTTGTCAAATATTACCGCCGAGATGATAGGTTGGACTAGGTTAGGTTATATTACGTTCTTGATGTATATAAAGATCCCACGGAGACGTAGAGGCCAACAAGCCAGGAATGTTGCCAAATATTGCCGCCGAAATGTTAGATTGGGTTAGGTTAGGTTAGATTACGTTATTGTCGTATATGAAGGTCCCACGGAGACGTAGAGGCCAACATGCCAGGAATGTTGGTCAAATATTGCAGCCGCTATGTTAGATTGGGTTAGGTTAGGTTATATTACGTTATTGTTGTATATAAAGGTCCCACGGACACGTAGAGGCCAACTCGCCAGGAATGTTGTCAAATATTACCGCCGAGATGATAGGTTGGGTTAGGTTAGGTTATATTACGTTATTGATTTATATGAAGGACCCACGTAGACGTAGGGGCCAACTCGTCAGGAATATTGTCAAATATTACCGCCGAGATGGTAGGTTGGAGTAGCTTAGGTTATATTACGTTATTGATGTATATAAAGGTCCCACGGATACGTAGAGGCCAACAAGCCAGGAATGTTGCCAAATATTACCGCCGAGATGATAGGTTGGGTTAGGCTTGGTTATATTTCGTTATTGATGTATATGAAGGTCCCACGGAGACGTAGAGGCCAACATGCCAGGAATGTTGTCAAATATTACACCCGCGATGTTAGATTGGGCTAGGTTAGGTTATATTACGTTATTGATGTATATAAAGGTCCCACGGAGACGTAGAGGCCAACTCGCTAGGAATGTTGTCAAATATTACCGCCGAAATGTTACGTTGGGTTAGGTTAGGTTATATTACGTTCTTGATGTATATAAAGGTCCCACGCAGACGTAGAGGCCAACCCGCCAGGAAAGTTTTCAAATATTACCGCCGAGACGATAGGTTGGGTTAGGTTGGGTTATATTACGTTCTTGATGTATATAAAGGTCCCACGCAGACGTAGATGCCAACTCGCCAGGAATGTTGTCAAATAATAGCGCCGAGAGGTTAGTTTGTGTCAGGTTAGGTTATATTACGTTATTGATGTATATGAAGGTCCCACGGAGACGTAGAGGCCAACTCGCCAGGAATGTTGCAAAATATTACAGCCGCGATGTTAGATTGGGTTAGGTTAGGTTATAATACGTTATTAATGCATATAAAGGTCCCACGCCGACGTAGAGGTCAACCCGCCAGGAATGTTGTCAAATATTACCGCCGAGATGATAGGTTGGGTTAGGTTAGGTTATATTACGTTATTGATGTAGATAAAGGTCCCACGGAGACGTAGATGCCAACTCGCCAGGAATGTTGTCAAATAATAGCGCCGAGAGGTTAGGCTGGGTCAGGTTATGTTATATTACGTTATTGATGTATATGAAGATCCCACGCAGACGTAGAGGCCAACCCGCCAGGAATGTTGTCAAATATTACCGCCGAGATGATAGGTTGGGTTAGGTTAGGTTATATCTCGTTATTGATGTATATGAAGGTCCCACGGAGACGTAGAGGCCAACTCGTCAGGAATATTGTCAAATATAACCGCCGAGATGTTAGGTTGGGTTAGGTTAGGTTATATTAAGCTATTGATGTATATGAAGATCCCACGTAGACGCAGAGGCCAACTCGCCAGGTATGTGGTCAAATATTACCGCCGAGCTGATAGGTTGGGTTAGGTTTGGTTATATTACGTTATGGATGTATATAAAGGTCCCACGGAAACGTAGAGGCCAACAAGCCAGGAATGTTGCCAAATATTACCGTCGAGATGATAGGTTGGGTTAGGTTAGGTTATATTACGTTACTGATGTATATAAAGTCCCACGGAGACGTAGAGGCCAACATGCCAGGAATGCTGTCAAATATTACAGCCGGGCTGTTAGATTGGGTTAGGTAAGGTTATATTACCTTATTGATGTATATAAAGGTCCCACGGAGACGTAGAGGCCAACACGTCAGGAATGTTGTCAAATATTACCGCCGAGATGTTAGGTTGGGTTAGGTTGGGTTATATTACGTTCTTGATGTATATAAAGGTCCCACGCAGACGTAGAGGCCAGCCCGCCAGGAATGTTGTCAAATATTACCGCCGAGATGATAGGTTGGGTTAGGTTAGGTTATATTACGTTATTGATGTATATAAAGGTCCCACGGAGACGTAGAGACCAACAAGCCAGGAATGTTGCCAAATATTACCGCCGAGATGTGAGGTTGGGTTAGGTTAGGTTATATTATGTTATTGATGTATATAAAGGTCCCACGGAGACGTAGAGGCCAACTCGTCAGGAATATTGTCAAATATAACCGCCGAGATGTTAGGTTGGGTTAGGTTAGGTTATATTAAGCTATTGATGTATATGAAGATCCCACGTAGACGCAGAGGCCAACTCGCCAGGTATGTTGTCAAATATTACCACCGAGATGATGGGTTGGGTTAGGTTAGGTTATATCCCGTTATTGATGTATATGAAGGTCCCACGGAGACGTAGATGCCAACTCGCCAGGAATGTTGTCAAATAATAGCGCCGAGAGGTTAGGTTGTGTCAGGTTAGGTTATATTACGTTATTGATGTATATGAAGATCCCACGGAGACTAAGAGGCCAACTCGCCAGGTATGTGTTCAAATATTACCGCCGAGACGATAGGTTGGGTTAGGTTTGGTTATATTTCGTTATTGATGTATATGAAGGTCCCACGGAGACGTAGAGTCCAACTCGCCAGGAATGTTGCATAATATTACAGCCGCGATGTTAGATTGGGATAGGTTAGGTTATAATACGTTATTAATGCATATAAAGGTCCCACGCCGACGTAGAGGCCAACCCGCCAGGAATGTTGTCAAATATTACCGCCGAGATGTTAGGTTGCGTTAGATTGGGTTATATTACGTTCTTAATTTATATAAAGGTCCCACGCAGACGTAGAGGCCAGCCCGCCAGGAATGTTGTCAAATATTACAGCCGCGATGTTAGATTGGGTTAGGTTAGGTTATATTTCGTTATTGATGTATATGAAGGTCCCACGGAGACGTAGAGGCCAACTCGCCAGGAATGTTGTCAAATATTACCGCCGAGATGTTAGATTGGGTTAGGTTAGGTTATAATACGTTATTAATGCATATAAAGGTCCCACGCCGACGTAGAGGCCAACCCGCCAGGAATGTTGTCAAATATTACCGCCGAGATGATAGGTTGGGTTAGGTTTGGTTATATTTCGTTATTGATGTATATGAAGGTCCTACGGAGACGTAGAGGCCAACACGCCAGGAATGTTGTCAAATATTACCGCCGAGATGTTAGGTTGCGTTAGATTGGGTTATATTACGTTCTTAATGTATATAAAGGTCCCACGCAGACGTAGAGGCCAGCCCGCCAGGAATGTTGTCAAATATTACATCCGCGATGTTAGATTGGGTTAGGTTAGGTTATATTTCGTCATTGATGTATATGAAGGTCCCACGGAAACGTAGAGGCCAAATCGCCAGGAATGTTGTCAAATATTACAGCCCCGATGTTAGATTGGGTTAGGTTAGGTTATAATACGTTATTAATGCATATAAAGGTCCCACGCCGACGTAGAGGCCAACCCGCCAGGAATGTTGTGAAATATTACCGCCGAGATGGTAGGTTGGGTTAGGTTAGGTTATATTACGTTATTGTTGTATATAAAGGTCCCACGGAGACGTAGATGCCAACTCGCCAGGAATGTTGTCAAATAATAGCGCCGAGAGGTTAGGTTGGGTCAGGTTAGGTTATATTACGTTATTGATGTATATGAAGATCCCACGGAGACGTAGAGGCCAACTCGCCAGGTATGTTGTCAAATATTACCGCCGAGATGATAGGTTGGGTTAGGTTAGGTTATATCCCGTTATTGATGTATATGAAGGTCCCACGGAGACGTAGATGCCAACTCGCCAGGAATGTTGTCAAATAATAGCGCCGAGAGGTTAGGTTGTGTCAGGTTAGGTTATATTACGTTATTGATGTATATGAAGATCCCACGGAGACTAAGAGGCCAACTTGCCAGGTATGTGTTCAAATATTACCGCCGAGACGATAGGTTGGGTTAGGTTTGGTTATATTTGGTTATTGATGTATATGAAGGTCCCACGGAGACGTAGAGTCCAACTCGCCAGGAATGTTGCATAATATTACAGCCGCGATGTTAGATTGGGATAGGTTAGGTTATAATACGTTATTAATGCATATAAAGGTCCCACGCCGACGTAGAGGCCAACCCGCCAGGAATGTTGTCAAATATTACCGCCGAGATGATAGGTTGGGTTAGGTTAGGTTATATTACTTTATTGATGTATATAAACGTCCCACGGAGACGTAGAGACCAACAAGCCAGGAATGTTGCCAAATATTACCGCCGAGATGTGAGGTTGGGTTAGGTTAGGTTATATTACGTTATTGATGTATACAAAGGTCCCACGGAGACGTAGAGGCCAACTCGTCAGGAATATTGTCAAATATAACCGCCGAGATGTTAGGTTGGGTTAGGTTAGGTTATATTAAGCTTTGATGTATATGAAGATCCCACGTAGACGCAGAGGCCAACTCGCCAGGTATGTGGTCAAATATTAGCGCCGAGCTGATAGGTTGGGTTAGGTTTGGTTATATTACGTTATTGATGTATATAAAGGTCCCACGGAAACGTAGAGGCCAACAAGCCAGGAATGTTGCCAAATATTACCGCCGAGATGATAGGTTGGGTTAGGTTAGGTTATATCTCGTTATTGATGTATATGAAGGTCCCACGGAGACGTAGAGGCCAACTCGCCTGGAATGTTATCAAATATTACCGCCGAGATGTTAGGTTGGGTTAGGTTAGGTTATATTACGTTCTTGATGCATATAAAGGTCCCACGCAGACGTAGAGGCCAACAAGCCGGGAGTGTTGGCAAATATTACCGCCGAGATGATAGGTTGGGTTAGGTTAGGTTATAATACGTTATTAATGCATATAAAGGTCCCACGCCGACGTGGAGGCCAACCCGCCAGGAATGTTGTCAAATATTACCGCCGAGATGTTAGGTTGCGTTAGATTGGGTTATATTACGTTATTGATGTATATAAGTGTCCCACGGAGACGTAGAGGCCAACTCGCCTGGAATGTTATCAAATATTACCGCCGCGATGTTAGGTTGGGTTTGGTTAGGTTATATTACGTTCTTGATGCATATAAAGGTCCCACGCAGACGTAGAGGCCAACAAGCCAGGAGTGTTGCCAAATATTACAGCCGCGATGTTAGATTGGGTTAGGTTAGGTTATAATACGTTATTAATGCATATAAAGGTCCCACGCCGACGTAGAGGCCAACCCGCCAGGAATGTTGTCAAATATTACCGCCGAGATGATAGGTTGGGTTAGGTTAGGTTATATTACGTTATTGATGTATATAAAGGTCCCACGGAGACGTAGATGCCAACTCGCCAGGAATGTTGTCAAATAATAGCGACGAGAGGTTAGGTTGGGTCAGGTTAGGTTATATTACGTTATTGATGTATATGAAGATCCCACGGAGACGTAGAGGCCAACTCGCCAGGTATGTGGTCAAATATTACCGCCGAGATGATAGGTTGGGTTAGGTTTGGTTATATTTCGTTATTGATGTATATGAAGGTCCTACGGAGACGTAGAGGCCAACATGCCAGGAATGTTGTCAAATATTACATCCGCGATGTTAGATTGGGTTAGGTTAGGTTATATTTCGTTATTGATGTATATGAAGGTCCCACGGAGACGTAGAGGCCAATTCGCCAGGAATGTTGTCAAATATTACAGCCCCGATGTTAGATTGGGTTAGGTTAGGTTATAATACGTTATTAATGCATATAAAGGTCCCACGCCGACGTAGAGGCCAACCCGCCAGGAATGTTGTCAAATATTACCGCCGAGATGGTAGGTTGGGTTAGGTTAGGTTATATTACGTTATTGTTGTATATAAAGGTCCCACGGAGACGTAGATGCCAACTCGCCAGGAATGTTGTCAAATAATAGCGCCGAGAGGTTAGGTTGGGTCAGGTTAGGTTATATTACGTTATTGATGTATATGAAGATCCCACGGAGACGTAGAGGCCAACTCGCCAGGTATGTTGTCAAATATTACCACCGAGATGATGGGTTGGGTTAGGTTAGGTTATATCCCGTTATTGATGTATATGAAGGTCCCACGGAGACGTAGATGCCAACTCGCCAGGAATGTTGTCAAATAATAGCGCCGAGAGGTTAGGTTGTGTCAGGTTAGGTTATATTACGTTATTGATGTATATGAAGATCCCACGGAGACTAAGAGGCCAACTCGCCAGGTATGTGTTCAAATATTACCGCCGAGACGATAGGTTGGGTTAGGTTTGGTTATATTTCGTTATTGATGTATATGAAGGTCCCACGGAGACGTAGAGTCCAACTCGCCAGGAATGTTGCATAATATTACAGCCGCGATGTTAGATTGGGATAGGTTAGGTTATAATACGTTATTAATGCATATAAAGGTCCCACGCCGACGTAGAGGCCAACCCGCCAGGAATGTTGTCAAATATTACCGCCGAGATGTTAGGTTGCGTTAGATTGGGTTATATTACGTTCTTAATTTATATAAAGGTCCCACGCAGACGTAGAGGCCAGCCCGCCAGGAATGTTGTCAAATATTACAGCCGCGATGTTAGATTGGGTTAGGTTAGGTTATATTTCGTTATTGATGTATATGAAGGTCCCACGGAGACGTAGAGGCCAACTCGCCAGGAATGTTGTCAAATATTACCGCCGAGATGTTAGATTGGGTTAGGTTAGGTTATAATACGTTATTAATGCATATAAAGGTCCCACGCCGACGTAGAGGCCAACCCGCCAGGAATGTTGTCAAATATTACCGCCGAGATGATAGGTTGGGTTAGGTTTGGTTATATTTCGTTATTGATGTATATGAAGGTCCTACGGAGACGTAGAGGCCAACACGCCAGGAATGTTGTCAAATATTACCGCCGAGATGTTAGGTTGCGTTAGATTGGGTTATATTACGTTCTTAATGTATATAAAGGTCCCACGCAGACGTAGAGGCCAGCCCGCCAGGAATGTTGTCAAATATTACATCCGCGATGTTAGATTGGGTTAGGTTAGGTTATATTTCGTCATTGATGTATATGAAGGTCCCACGGAAACGTAGAGGCCAAATCGCCAGGAATGTTGTCAAATATTACAGCCCCGATGTTAGATTGGGTTAGGTTAGGTTATAATACGTTATTAATGCATATAAAGGTCCCACGCCGACGTAGAGGCCAACCCGCCAGGAATGTTGTGAAATATTACCGCCGAGATGGTAGGTTGGGTTAGGTTAGGTTATATTACGTTATTGTTGTATATAAAGGTCCCACGGAGACGTAGATGCCAACTCGCCAGGAATGTTGTCAAATAATAGCGCCGAGAGGTTAGGTTGGGTCAGGTTAGGTTATATTACGTTATTGATGTATATGAAGATCCCACGGAGACGTAGAGGCCAACTCGCCAGGTATGTTGTCAAATATTACCGCCGAGATGATAGGTTGGGTTAGGTTAGGTTATATCCCGTTATTGATGTATATGAAGGTCCCACGGAGACGTAGATGCCAACTCGCCAGGAATGTTGTCAAATAATAGCGCCGAGAGGTTAGGTTGTGTCAGGTTAGGTTATATTACGTTATTGATGTATATGAAGATCCCACGGAGACTAAGAGGCCAACTTGCCAGGTATGTGTTCAAATATTACCGCCGAGACGATAGGTTGGGTTAGGTTTGGTTATATTTGGTTATTGATGTATATGAAGGTCCCACGGAGACGTAGAGGCCAACTCGCCAGGAATGTTGTCAAATAATAGCGCCGAGAGGTTAGGTTGTGTCAGGTCAGGTTATATTACGTTATTGATGTATATGAAGGTCCCACGGAGACGTAGAGGCCAACTCGCCAGGAATGTTGCAAAATATTACAGCCGCGATGTTGGATTGTGTTAGGTTAGTTTATAATACGTTATTAATGCATATAAAGGTCCCACGCCGACGTAGAGGCCAACCCGCCAGGAATGTTGTCAAATATTACCGCCGAGATGATAGGTTGGGTTAGGTTAGGTTATATTACGTTATTGATGTAGATAAAGGTCCCACGGAGACGTAGAGACCAACAAGCCAGGAATGTTGCCAAATATTACCGCCGAGATGATAGGTTGGGTTAGGTTAGGTTATATCTCGTTATTGATGTATATGAAGGTCCCACGGAGACGTAGATGTCAACTCGCCAGGAATGTTGTCAAATAATAGCGCCGAGAGGTTAGGTTGTGTCAGGTCAGGTTATATTACGTTATTGATGTATATGAAGATCCCACGGAGACTAAGAGGCCAACTCGCCAGGTATGTGTTCAAATATTACCGCCGAGACGATAGGTTGGGTTAGGTTTGGTTATATTTCGTTATTGATGTATATGAAGGTCCTACGGAGACGTAGAGGCCAACATGCCAGGAATGTTGTCAAATATTACAGCCGCGATGTTAGATTGGGTTAGGTTAGGTTATATTACGTTATTGATGTATATAAAGTCCCACGGAGACGTAGAGGCCAACATGCCAGGAATGCTGTCAAATATTACAGCCGGGATGTTAGATTGGGTTAAGTTAGGTTATATTACCTTATTGATGTACATAAAGGTCCCACGGAGACGTAGAGACCAACAAGCCAGGAATGTTGTCAAATATTACCGCCGAGATGTGAGGTTGGGTTAGGTTAGGTTATATTACGTTATTGATGTATATAAAGGTCCCACGGAGACGTAGAGGCCAACATGCCAGGAAAGCTGTCAAATATTACAGCCGGGATGTTAGATTGGGTTAGGTTAGGTTATATTACCTTATTGATGTATATAAAGGTCCCACGGAGACGTAGAGGCCAACACGCCAGGAATGTTGTCAAATATTACCGCCGAGATATTAGGTTGGGTTAGGTTGGGTTATATTACGTTCTTCACGTATATAAAGGTCGCACGCAGACGTAGAGGCCAGCCCGCCAGGAATGTTGCCAAATATTACCGCCGAGATGATAGGTTGGGTTAGGTTAGGTTATATCTCGTTATTGATGTATATGAAGGTCCCACGGAGACGTAGATGCCAACTCGCCAGGAATGTTGTCAAATAATAGCGCCGAGATGTGAGGTTGTGTCAGGTCAGGTTATATTACGTTATTGATGTATATAAAGTCCCACGGAGACGTAGAGGCCAACATGCCAGGAATGCTGTCAAATATTACAGCCGGGATGTTAGATTGGGTTAAGTTAGGTTATATTACCTTATTGATGTACATAAAGGTCCCACGGAGACGTAGAGACCAACAAGCCAGGAATGTTGTCAAATATTACCGCCGAGATGTGAGGTTGGGTTAGGTTAGGTTATATTACGTTATTGATGTATATAAAGGTCCCACGGAGACGTAGAGGCCAACATGCCAGGAAAGCTGTCAAATATTACAGCCGGGATGTTAGATTGGGTTAGGTTAGGTTATATTACCTTATTGATGTATATAAAGGTCCCACGGAGACGTAGAGGCCAACACGCCAGGAATGTTGTCAAATATTACCTCCGAGATATTAGGTTGGGTTAGGTTGGGTTATATTACGTTCTTCACGTATATAAAGGTCGCACGCAGACGTAGAGGCCAGCCCGCCAGGAATGTTGTCAAATATTACCGCCGAGATGATAGGTTGGGTTAGGTTAGGTTATATTACGTTATTGATGTATATAAAGGTCCCACGGAGACGTAGAGACCAACAAGCCAGGAATGTTGCCAAATATTACCGCCGAGATGTGAGGTTGGGTTAGGTTAGGTTATATTACGTTATTGATGTATACAAAGGTCCCACGGAGACGTAGAGGCCAACTCGTCAGGAATATTGTCAAATATAACCGCCGAGATGTTAGGTTGGGTTAGGTTAGGTTATATTAAGCTTTGATGTATATGAAGATCCCACGTAGACGCAGAGGCCAACTCGCCAGGTATGTGGTCAAATATTACCGCCGAGCTGATAGGTTGGGTTAGGTTTGGTTATATTACGTTATTGATGTATATAAAGGTCCCACGGAAACGTAGAGGCCAACAAGCCAGGAATGTTGCCAAATATTACCGCCGAGATGATAGGTTGGGTTAGGTTAGGTTATATCTCGTTATTGATGTATATGAAGGTCCCACGGAGACGTAGACGCCAACTCGCCTGGAATGTTATCAAATATTACCGCCGAGATGTTAGGTTGGGTTAGGTTAGGTTATATTACGTTCTTGATGCATATAAAGGTCCCACGCAGACGTAGAGGCCAACAAGCCAGGAGTGTTGCCAAATATTACCGCCGAGATGATAGGTTGGGTTAGGTTAGGTTATAATACGTTATTAATGCATATAAAGGTCCCACGCCGACGTAGAGGCCAACCCGCCAGGAATGTTGTGAAATATTACCGCCGAGATGGTAGGTTGGGTTAGGTTAGGTTATATTACGTTATTGTTGTATATAAAGGTCCCACGGAGACGTAGATGCCAACTCGCCAGGAATGTTGTCAAATAATAGCGCCGAGAGGTTAGGTTGGGTCAGGTTAGGTTATATTACGTTATTGATGTATATGAAGATCCCACGGAGACGTAGAGGCCAACTCGCCAGGTATGTTGTCAAATATTACCGCCGAGATGATAGGTTGGGTTAGGTTAGGTTATATCCCGTTATTGATGTATATGAAGGTCCCACGGAGACGTAGATGCCAACTCGCCAGGAATGTTGTCAAATAATAGCGCCGAGAGGTTAGGTTGTGTCAGGTTAGGTTATATTACGTTATTGATGTATATGAAGATCCCACGGAGACTAAGAGGCCAACTTGCCAGGTATGTGTTCAAATATTACCGCCGAGACGATAGGTTGGGTTAGGTTTGGTTATATTTGGTTATTGATGTATATGAAGGTCCCACGGAGACGTAGAGTCCAACTCGCCAGGAATGTTGCATAATATTACAGCCGCGATGTTAGATTGGGATAGGTTAGGTTATAATACGTTATTAATGCATATAAAGGTCCCACGCCGACGTAGAGGCCAACCCGCCAGGAATGTTGTCAAATATTACCGCCGAGATGATAGGTTGGGTTAGGTTAGGTTATATTACGTTATTGATGTATATAAAGGTCCCACGGAGACGTAGAGGCCAACTCGTCAGGAATATTGTCAAATATAACCGCCGAGATGTTAGGTTGGGTTAGGTTAGGTTATATTAAGTTATTGATGTATATGAAGATCCCACGTAGACGCAAAGGCCAACTCGCCAGGTATGTGGTCAAATATTACCGCCGAGCTGATAGGTTGGGTTAGGTTTGGTTATATTACGTTATTGATGTATATAAAGGTCCCACGGAAACGTAGAGGCCAGCATGCCAGGCATGCTGTCAAATATTACAGCCGGGATGTTAGATTGGGTTAGGTAAGGTTATATTACCTTATTGATGTATATAAAGGTCCCACGGAGACGTAGAGGCCAACACGCCAGGAATGTTGTCAAATATTACCGCCGAGATGTTAGGTTGCGTTAGATTGGGTTATATTACGTTCTTAATTTATATAAAGGTCCCACGCAGACGTAGAGGCCAGCCCGCCAGGAATGTTGTCAAATATTACAGCCGCGATGTTAGATTGGGTTAGGTTAGGTTATATTTCGTTATTGATGTATATGAAGGTCCCACGGAGACGTAGAGGCCAACTCGCCAGGAATGTTGTCAAATATTACCGCCGAGATGTTAGATTGGGTTATGTTAGGTTATAATACGTTATTAATGCATATAAAGGTCCCACGCCGACGTAGAGGCCAACCCGCCAGGAATGTTGTCAAATATTACCGCCGAGATGATAGGTTGGGTTAGGTTTGGTTATATTTCGTTATTGATGTATATGAAGGACCCACGGAAACGTAGAGGCCAACACGTCAGGAATGTTGTCAAATATTCCCGCCGAGATGTTAGGTTGGGTTAGGTTGGGTTATATTACGTTCTTGATGTATATAAAGGTCCCACGCAGACGTAGAGGCCAGCCCGCCAGGAATGTTGTCAAATATTACATCCGCGATGTTGGATTGGGTTAGGTTAGGTTATATTTCGTTATTGATGTATATGAAGGTCCCACGGAGACGTAGAGGCCAACTCGCCAGGAATGTTGTCAAATAATAGCGCCGAGAGGTTAGGTTGTGTCAGGTCAGGTTATATTACGTTATTGATGTATATGAAGGTCCCACGGAGACGTAGAGGCCAACTCGCCAGGAATGTTGCAAAATATTACAGCCGCGATGTTGGATTGTGTTAGGTTAGTTTATAATACGTTATTAATGCATATAAAGGTCCCACGCCGACGTAGAGGCCAACCCGCCAGGAATGTTGTCAAATATTACCGCCGAGATGATAGGTTGGGTTAGGTTAGGTTATATTACGTTATTGATGTAGATAAAGGTCCCACGGAGACGTAGAGACCAACAAGCCAGGAATGTTGCCAAATATTACCGCCGAGATGATAGGTTGGGTTAGGTTAGGTTATATCTCGTTATTGATGTATATGAAGGTCCCACGGAGACGTAGATGCCAACTCGCCAGGAATGTTGTCAAATAATAGCGCCGAGAGGTTAGGTTGTGTCAGGTCAGGTTATATTACGTTATTGATGTATATGAAGATCCCACGGAGACTAAGAGGCCAACTCGCCAGGTATGTGTTCAAATATTACCGCCGAGACGATAGGTTGGGTTAGGTTTGGTTATATTTCGTTATTGATGTATATGAAGGTCCTACGGAGACGTAGAGGCCAACATGCCAGGAATGTTGTCAAATATTACAGCCGCGATGTTAGATTGGGTTAGGTTAGGTTATATTACGTTATTGATGTATATAAAGTCCCACGGAGACGTAGAGGCCAACATGCCAGGAATGCTGTCAAATATTACAGCCGGGATGTTAGATTGGGTTAAGTTAGGTTATATTACCTTATTGATGTACATAAAGGTCCCACGGAGACGTAGAGACCAACAAGCCAGGAATGTTGTCAAATATTACCGCCGAGATGTGAGGTTGGGTTAGGTTAGGTTATATTACGTTATTGATGTATATAAAGGTCCCACGGAGACGTAGAGGCCAACATGCCAGGAAAGCTGTCAAATATTACAGCCGGGATGTTAGATTGGGTTAGGTTAGGTTATATTACCTTATTGATGTATATAAAGGTCCCACGGAGACGTAGAGGCCAACACGCCAGGAATGTTGTCAAATATTACCGCCGAGATATTAGGTTGGGTTAGGTTGGGTTATATTACGTTCTTCACGTATATAAAGGTCGCACGCAGACGTAGAGGCCAGCCCGCCAGGAATGTTGCCAAATATTACCGCCGAGATGATAGGTTGGGTTAGGTTAGGTTATATCTCGTTATTGATGTATATGAAGGTCCCACGGAGACGTAGATGCCAACTCGCCAGGAATGTTGTCAAATAATAGCGCCGAGATGTGAGGTTGTGTCAGGTCAGGTTATATTACGTTATTGATGTATATAAAGTCCCACGGAGACGTAGAGGCCAACATGCCAGGAATGCTGTCAAATATTACAGCCGGGATGTTAGATTGGGTTAAGTTAGGTTATATTACCTTATTGATGTACATAAAGGTCCCACGGAGACGTAGAGACCAACAAGCCAGGAATGTTGTCAAATATTACCGCCGAGATGTGAGGTTGGGTTAGGTTAGGTTATATTACGTTATTGATGTATATAAAGGTCCCACGGAGACGTAGAGGCCAACATGCCAGGAAAGCTGTCAAATATTACAGCCGGGATGTTAGATTGGGTTAGGTTAGGTTATATTACCTTATTGATGTATATAAAGGTCCCACGGAGACGTAGAGGCCAACACGCCAGGAATGTTGTCAAATATTACCGCCGAGATATTAGGTTGGGTTAGGTTGGGTTATATTACGTTCTTCACGTATATAAAGGTCGCACGCAGACGTAGAGGCCAGCCCGCCAGGAATGTTGTCAAATATTACCGCCGAGATGATAGGTTGGGTTAGGTTAGGTTATATTACGTTATTGATGTATATAAAGGTCCCACGGAGACGTAGAGACCAACAAGCCAGGAATGTTGCCAAATATTACCGCCGAGATGTGAGGTTGGGTTAGGTTAGGTTATATTACGTTATTGATGTATACAAAGGTCCCACGGAGACGTAGAGGCCAACTCGTCAGGAATATTGTCAAATATAACCGCCGAGATGTTAGGTTGGGTTAGGTTAGGTTATATTAAGCTTTGATGTATATGAAGATCCCACGTAGACGCAGAGGCCAACTCGCCAGGTATGTGGTCAAATATTACCGCCGAGCTGATAGGTTGGGTTAGGTTTGGTTATATTACGTTATTGATGTATATAAAGGTCCCACGGAAACGTAGAGGCCAACAAGCCAGGAATGTTGCCAAATATTACCGCCGAGATGATAGGTTGGGTTAGGTTAGGTTATATCTCGTTATTGATGTATATGAAGGTCCCACGGAGACGTAGACGCCAACTCGCCTGGAATGTTATCAAATATTACCGCCGAGATGTTAGGTTGGGTTAGGTTAGGTTATATTACGTTCTTGATGCATATAAAGGTCCCACGCAGACGTAGAGGCCAACAAGCCAGGAGTGTTGCCAAATATTACCGCCGAGATGATAGGTTGGGTTAGGTTAGGTTATAATACGTTATTAATGCATATAAAGGTCCCACGCCGACGTAGAGGCCAGCCCGCCAGGAATGTTGTCAAATATTACCGCCGAGATGTTAGGTTGCGTTAGATTGGGTTATATTACGTTATTGATGTATATAAGGGTCCCACGGAGACGTAGAGGCCAACTCGCCTGGAATGTTATCAAATATTACCGCCGCGATGTTAGGTTGGGTTTGGTTAGGTTATATTACGTTCTTGATGCATATAAAGGTCCCACGCAGACGTAGAGGCCAACAAGCCAGGAGTGTTGCCAAATATTACAGCCGCGATGTTAGATTGGGTTAGGTTAGGTTATAATACGTTATTAATGCATATAAAGGTCCCACGCCGACGTAGAGGCCAACCCGCCAGGAATGTTGTCAAATATTACCGCCGAGATGATAGGTTGGGTTAGGTTAGGTTATATTACGTTATTGATGTATATAAAGGTCCCACGGAGACGTAGATGCCAACTCGCCAGGAATGTTGTCAAATAATAGCGACGAGAGGTTAGGTTGGGTCAGGTTAGGTTATATTACGTTATTGATGTATATGAAGATCCCACGGAGACTAAGAGGCCAACTCGCCAGGTATGTGGTCAAATATTACCGCCGAGATGATAGGTTGGGTTAGGTTTGGTTATATTTCGTTATTGATGTATATGAAGGTCCTACGGAGACGTAGAGGCCAACATGCCAGGAATGTTGTCAAATATTACAGCCGCGATGTTAGATTGGGTTAGGTTAGGTTATATTACGTTATTGATGTATATAAAGGTCCCACGGAGACGTAGAGGCCAACTCGCCTGGAATGTTATCGAATATTACCGCCGAGATGTTAGGTTGGGTTAGGTTAGGTTATATTACGTTCTTGATGCATATAAAGGTCCCACGCAGACGTAGAGGCCAGCCCGCCAGGAATGTTGTCAAATATTACATCCGCGATGTTAGATTGGGTTAGGTTAGGTTATATTTCGTTATTGATGTATATGAAGGTCCCACGGAGACGTAGAGGCCAACTCGCCAGGAATGTTGTCAAATATTACAGCCCCGATGTTAGATTGGGTTAGGTTAGGTTATAATACGTTATTAATGCATATAAAGGTCCCACGCCGACGTAGAAGCCAACCCGCCAGGAATGTTGTCAAATATTACCGCCGAGATGGTAGGTTGGGTTAGGTTAGGTTATATTACGTTATTGTTGTATATAAAGGTCCCACGGAGACGTAGATGCCAACTCGCCAGGAATGTTGTCAAATAATAGCGCCGAGAGGTTAGGTTATATTACGTTATTGATGTATATGAAGATCCCACGGAGACTAAGAGGCCAACTCGCCAGGTATGTGTTCAAATATTACCGCCGAGACGATAGGTTGGGTTAGGTTTGGTTATATTTCGTTATTGATGTATATGAAGGTCCCACGGAGACGTAGAGTCCAACTCGCCAGGAATGTTGCATAATATTACAGCCGCGATGTTAGATTGGGATAGGTTAGGTTATAATACGTTATTAATGCATATAAAGGTCCCACGCCGACGTAGAGGCCAACCCGCCAGGAATGTTGTCAAATATTACCGCCGAGATGATAGGTTGGGTTAGGTTAGGTTATATTACGTTATTGATGTATATAAAGGTCCCACGGAGACGTAGAGGCCAACTCGTCAGGAATATTGTCAAATATAACCGCCGAGATGTTAGGTTGGGTTAGGTTAGGTTATATTAAGTTATTGATGTATATGAAGATCCCACGTAGACGCAGAGGCCAACTCGCCAGGTATGTGGTCAAATATTACCGCCGAGCTGATAGGTTGGGTTAGGTTTGGTTATATTACGTTATTGATGTATATAAAGGTCCCACGGAAACGTAGAGGCCAACATGCCAGGCATGCTGTCAAATATTACAGCCGGGATGTTAGATTGGGTTAGGTAAGGTTATATTACCTTATTGATGTATATAAAGGTCCCACGGAGACGTAGAGGCCAACACGCCAGGAATGTTGTCAAATATTACCGCCGAGATGTTAGGTTGCGTTAGATTGGGTTATATTACGTTATTGATGTATATAAGGGTCCCACGGAGACGTAGAGGCCAACTCGCCTGGAATGTTATCAAATATTACCGCCGCGATGTTAGGTTGGGTTTGGTTAGGTTATATTACGTTCTTGATGCATATAAAGGTCCCACGCAGACGTAGAGGCCAACAAGCCAGGAGTGTTGCCAAATATTACAGCCGCGATGTTAGATTGGGTTAGGTTAGGTTATAATACGTTATTAATGCATATAAAGGTCCCACGCCGACGTAGAGGCCAACCCGCCAGGAATGTTGTCAAATATTACCGCCGAGATGATAGGTTGGGTTAGGTTAGGTTATATTACGTTATTGATGTATATAAAGGTCCCACGGAGACGTAGATGCCAACTCGCCAGGAATGTTGTCAAATAATAGCGACGAGAGGTTAGGTTGGGTCAGGTTAGGTTATATTACGTTATTGATGTATATGAAGATCCCACGGAGACGTAGAGGCCAACTCGCCAGGTATGTGGTCAAATATTACCGCCGAGATGATAGGTTGGGTTAGGTTTGGTTATATTTCGTTATTGATGTATATGAAGGTCCTACGGAGACGTAGAGGCCAACATGCCAGGAATGTTGTCAAATATTACAGCCGCGATGTTAGATTGGGTTAGGTTAGGTTATATTACGTTATTGATGTATATAAAGGTCCCACGGAGACGTAGAGGCCAACTCGCCTGGAATGTTATCGAATATTACCGCCGAGATGTTAGGTTGGGTTAGGTTAGGTTATATTACGTTCTTGATGCATATAAAGGTCCCACGCAGACGTAGAGGCCAACCCGCCAGGAATGTTGTCAAATATTACCGCCGAGATGATAGGTTGGGTTAGGTTTGGTTATATTTCGTTATTGATGTATATGAAGGTCCTACGGAGACGTAGAGGCCAACACGCCAGGAATGTTGTCAAATATTACCGCCGAGCTGTTAGGTTGCGTTAGATTGGGTTATATTACGTTCTTAATGTATATAAAGGTCCCACGCAGACGTAGAGGCCAGCCCGCCAGGAATGTTGTCAAATATTACATCCGCGATGTTAGATTGGGTTAGGTTAGGTTATATTTCGTTATTGATGTATATGAAGGTCCCACGGAGACGTAGAGGCCAACTCGCCAGGAATGTTGTCAAATATTACAGCCCCGATGTTAGATTGGGTTAGGTTAGGTTATAATACGTTATTAATGCATATAAAGGTCCCACGCCGACGTAGAGGCCAACCCGCCAGGAATGTTGTCAAATATTACCGCCGAGATGGTAGGTTGGGTTAGGTTAGGTTATATTACGTTATTGATGTATATAAAGGTCCCACGGAGACGTAGATGCCAACTCGCCAGGAATGTTGTCAAATAATAGCGACGAGAGGTTAGGTTGGGTCAGGTTAGGTTATATTACGTTATTGATGTATATGAAGATCCCACGGAGACGTAGAGGCCAACTCGCCAGGTATGTGGTCAAATATTACCGCCGAGATGATAGGTTGGGTTAGGTTTGGTTATATTTCGTTATTGATGTATATGAAGGTCCTACGGAGACGTAGAGGCCAACACGCCAGGAATGTTGTCAAATATTACCGCCGAGCTGTTAGGTTGCGTTAGATTGGGTTATATTACGTTCTTAATGTATATAAAGGTCCCACGCAGACGTAGAGGCCAGCCCGCCAGGAATGTTGTCAAATATTACATCCGCGATGTTAGATTGGGTTAGGTTAGGTTATATTTCGTTATTGATGTATATGAAGGTCCCACGGAGACGTAGAGGCCAACTCGCCAGGAATGTTGTCAAATATTACAGCCCCGATGTTAGATTGGGTTAGGTTAGGTTATAATACGTTATTAATGCATATAAAGGTCCCACGCCGACGTAGAGGCCAACCCGCCAGGAATGTTGTCAAATATTACCGCCGAGATGGTAGGTTGGGTTAGGTTAGGTTATATTACGTTATTGTTGTATATAAAGGTCCCACGGAGACGTAGATGCCAACTCGCCAGGAATGTTGTCAAATAATAGCGCCGAGAGGTTAGGTTATATTACGTTATTGATGTATATGAAGATCCCACGGAGACGTAGAGGCCAACTCGCCAGGTATGTTGTCAAATATTACCGCCGAGATGATAGGTTGGGTTAGGTTAGGTTATATCCCGTTATTGATGTATATGAAGGTCCCACGGAGACGTAGATGCCAACTCGCCAGGAATGTTGTCAAATAATAGCGCCGAGAGGTTAGGTTGTGTCAGGTTAGGTTATATTACGTTATTGATGTATATGAAGATCCCACGGAGACTAAGAGGCCAACTCGCCAGGTATGTGTTCAAATATTACCGCCGAGACGATAGGTTGGGTTAGGTTTGGTTATATTTCGTTATTGATGTATATGAAGGTCCTACGGAGACGTAGAGGCCAACATGCCAGGAATGTTGTCAAATATTACAGCCGCGATGTTAGATTGGGTTAGGTTAGGTTATATTACGTTATTGATGTATATAAAGGTCCCACGGAGACGTAGAGGCCAACTCGCCTGGAATGTTATCGAATATTACCGCCGAGATGTTAGGTTGGGTTAGGTTAGGTTATATTACGTTCTTGATGCATATAAAGGTCCCACGCAGACGTAGAGGCCAGCCCGCCAGGAATGTTGTCAAATATTACATCCGCGATGTTAGATTGGGTTAGGTTAGGTTATATTTCGTTATTGATGTATATGAAGGTCCCACGGAGACGTAGAGGCCAACTCGCCAGGAATGTTGTCAAATATTACAGCCCCGATGTTAGATTGGGTTAGGTTAGGTTATAATACGTTATTAATGCATATAAAGGTCCCACGCCGACGTAGAAGCCAACCCGCCAGGAATGTTGTCAAATATTACCGCCGAGATGGTAGGTTGGGTTAGGTTAGGTTATATTACGTTATTGTTGTATATAAAGGTCCCACGGAGACGTAGATGCCAACTCGCCAGGAATGTTGTCAAATAATAGCGCCGAGAGGTTAGGTTATATTACGTTATTGATGTATATGAAGATCCCACGGAGACTAAGAGGCCAACTCGCCAGGTATGTGTTCAAATATTACCGCCGAGACGATAGGTTGGGTTAGGTTTGGTTATATTTCGTTATTGATGTATATGAAGGTCCCACGGAGACGTAGAGTCCAACTCGCCAGGAATGTTGCATAATATTACAGCCGCGATGTTAGATTGGGATAGGTTAGGTTATAATACGTTATTAATGCATATAAAGGTCCCACGCCGACGTAGAGGCCAACCCGCCAGGAATGTTGTCAAATATTACCGCCGAGATGATAGGTTGGGTTAGGTTAGGTTATATTACGTTATTGATGTATATAAAGGTCCCACGGAGACGTAGAGGCCAACTCGTCAGGAATATTGTCAAATATAACCGCCGAGATGTTAGGTTGGGTTAGGTTAGGTTATATTAAGTTATTGATGTATATGAAGATCCCACGTAGACGCAGAGGCCAACTCGCCAGGTATGTGGTCAAATATTACCGCCGAGCTGATAGGTTGGGTTAGGTTTGGTTATATTACGTTATTGATGTATATAAAGGTCCCACGGAAACGTAGAGGCCAACATGCCAGGCATGCTGTCAAATATTACAGCCGGGATGTTAGATTGGGTTAGGTAAGGTTATATTACCTTATTGATGTATATAAAGGTCCCACGGAGACGTAGAGGCCAACACGCCAGGAATGTTGTCAAATATTACCGCCGAGATGTTAGGTTGCGTTAGATTGGGTTATATTACGTTATTGATGTATATAAGGGTCCCACGGAGACGTAGAGGCCAACTCGCCTGGAATGTTATCAAATATTACCGCCGCGATGTTAGGTTGGGTTTGGTTAGGTTATATTACGTTCTTGATGCATATAAAGGTCCCACGCAGACGTAGAGGCCAACAAGCCAGGAGTGTTGCCAAATATTACAGCCGCGATGTTAGATTGGGTTAGGTTAGGTTATAATACGTTATTAATGCATATAAAGGTCCCACGCCGACGTAGAGGCCAACCCGCCAGGAATGTTGTCAAATATTACCGCCGAGATGATAGGTTGGGTTAGGTTAGGTTATATTACGTTATTGATGTATATAAAGGTCCCACGGAGACGTAGATGCCAACTCGCCAGGAATGTTGTCAAATAATAGCGACGAGAGGTTAGGTTGGGTCAGGTTAGGTTATATTACGTTATTGATGTATATGAAGATCCCACGGAGACGTAGAGGCCAACTCGCCAGGTATGTGGTCAAATATTACCGCCGAGATGATAGGTTGGGTTAGGTTTGGTTATATTTCGTTATTGATGTATATGAAGGTCCTACGGAGACGTAGAGGCCAACATGCCAGGAATGTTGTCAAATATTACAGCCGCGATGTTAGATTGGGTTAGGTTAGGTTATATTACGTTATTGATGTATATAAAGGTCCCACGGAGACGTAGAGGCCAACTCGCCTGGAATGTTATCGAATATTACCGCCGAGATGTTAGGTTGGGTTAGGTTAGGTTATATTACGTTCTTGATGCATATAAAGGTCCCACGCAGACGTAGAGGCCAACCCGCCAGGAATGTTGTCAAATATTACCGCCGAGATGATAGGTTGGGTTAGGTTTGGTTATATTTCGTTATTGATGTATATGAAGGTCCTACGGAGACGTAGAGGCCAACACGCCAGGAATGTTGTCAAATATTACCGCCGAGCTGTTAGGTTGCGTTAGATTGGGTTATATTACGTTCTTAATGTATATAAAGGTCCCACGCAGACGTAGAGGCCAGCCCGCCAGGAATGTTGTCAAATATTACATCCGCGATGTTAGATTGGGTTAGGTTAGGTTATATTTCGTTATTGATGTATATGAAGGTCCCACGGAGACGTAGAGGCCAACTCGCCAGGAATGTTGTCAAATATTACAGCCCCGATGTTAGATTGGGTTAGGTTAGGTTATAATACGTTATTAATGCATATAAAGGTCCCACGCCGACGTAGAGGCCAACCCGCCAGGAATGTTGTCAAATATTACCGCCGAGATGGTAGGTTGGGTTAGGTTAGGTTATATTACGTTATTGATGTATATAAAGGTCCCACGGAGACGTAGATGCCAACTCGCCAGGAATGTTGTCAAATAATAGCGACGAGAGGTTAGGTTGGGTCAGGTTAGGTTATATTACGTTATTGATGTATATGAAGATCCCACGGAGACGTAGAGGCCAACTCGCCAGGTATGTGGTCAAATATTACCGCCGAGATGATAGGTTGGGTTAGGTTTGGTTATATTTCGTTATTGATGTATATGAAGGTCCTACGGAGACGTAGAGGCCAACACGCCAGGAATGTTGTCAAATATTACCGCCGAGCTGTTAGGTTGCGTTAGATTGGGTTATATTACGTTCTTAATGTATATAAAGGTCCCACGCAGACGTAGAGGCCAGCCCGCCAGGAATGTTGTCAAATATTACATCCGCGATGTTAGATTGGGTTAGGTTAGGTTATATTTCGTTATTGATGTATATGAAGGTCCCACGGAGACGTAGAGGCCAACTCGCCAGGAATGTTGTCAAATATTACAGCCCCGATGTTAGATTGGGTTAGGTTAGGTTATAATACGTTATTAATGCATATAAAGGTCCCACGCCGACGTAGAGGCCAACCCGCCAGGAATGTTGTCAAATATTACCGCCGAGATGGTAGGTTGGGTTAGGTTAGGTTATATTACGTTATTGTTGTATATAAAGGTCCCACGGAGACGTAGATGCCAACTCGCCAGGAATGTTGTCAAATAATAGCGCCGAGAGGTTAGGTTATATTACGTTATTGATGTATATGAAGATCCCACGGAGACGTAGAGGCCAACTCGCCAGGTATGTTGTCAAATATTACCGCCGAGATGATAGGTTGGGTTAGGTTAGGTTATATCCCGTTATTGATGTATATGAAGGTCCCACGGAGACGTAGATGCCAACTCGCCAGGAATGTTGTCAAATAATAGCGCCGAGAGGTTAGGTTGTGTCAGGTTAGGTTATATTACGTTATTGATGTATATGAAGATCCCACGGAGACTAAGAGGCCAACTCGCCAGGTATGTGTTCAAATATTACCGCCGAGACGATAGGTTGGGTTAGGTTTGGTTATATTTCGTTATTGATGTATATGAAGGTCCCACGGAGACGTAGAGTCCAACTCGCCAGGAATGTTGCATAATATTACAGCCGCGATGTTAGATTGGGATAGGTTAGGTTATAATACGTTATTAATGCATATAAAGGTCCCACGCCGACGTAGAGGCCAACCCGCCAGGAATGTTGTCAAATATTACCGCCGAGATGATAGGTTGGGTTAGGTTAGGTTATATTACGTTATTGATGTATATAAAGGTCCCACGGAGACGTAGAGGCCAACTCGTCAGGAATATTGTCAAATATAACCGCCGAGATGTTAGGTTGGGTTAGGTTAGGTTATATTAAGTTATTGATGTATATGAAGATCCCACGTAGACGCAGAGGCCAACTCGCCAGGTATGTGGTCAAATATTACCGCCGAGCTGATAGGTTGGGTTAGGTTTGGTTATATTACGTTATTGATGTATATAAAGGTCCCACGGAAACGTAGAGGCCAACATGCCAGGCATGCTGTCAAATATTACAGCCGGGATGTTAGATTGGGTTAGGTAAGGTTATATTACCTTATTGATGTATATAAAGGTCCCACGGAGACGTAGAGGCCAACACGCCAGGAATGTTGTCAAATATTACCGCCGAGATGTTAGGTTGCGTTAGATTGGGTTATATTACGTTCTTAATTTATATAAAGGTCCCACGCAGACGTAGAGGCCAGCCCGCCAGGAATGTTGTCAAATATTACAGCCGCGATGTTAGATTGGGTTAGGTTAGGTTATATTTCGTTATTGATGTATATGAAGGTCCCACGGAGACGTAGAGGCCAACTCGCCAGGAATGTTGTCAAATATTACCGCCGAGATGTTAGATTGGGTTAGGTTAGGTTATAATACGTTATTAATGCATATAAAGGTCCCACGCCGACGTAGAGGCCAACCCGCCAGGAATGTTGTCAAATATTACCGCCGAGATGATAGGTTGGGTTAGGTTTGGTTATATTTCGTTATTGATGTATATGAAGGACCCACGGAGACGTAGAGGCCAACACGTCAGGAATGTTGTCAAATATTCCCGCCGAGATGTTAGGTTGGGTTAGGTTGGGTTATATTACGTTCTTGATGTATATAAAGGTCCCACGCAGACGTAGAGGCCAGCCCGCCAGGAATGTTGTCAAATATTACATCCGCGATGTTGGATTGGGTGAGGTTAGGTTATATTTCGTTATTGATGTATATGAAGGTCCCACGGAGACGTAGAGGCCAACTCGCCAGGAATGTTGTCAAATATTACAGCCGCGATGTTAGATTGGGTTAGGTTAGGTTATAATACGTTATTAATGCATATAAAGGTCCCACGCCGACGTAGAGGCCAACCCGCCAGGAATGTTGTCAAATATTACCGCCGAGATGGTAGGTTGGGTTAGGTTAGGTTATATTACGTTCTTGATGTATATAACGGTCCCACGCAGACGTAGATGCCAACTCGCCAGGAATGTTGTCAAATAATAGCGCCGAGAGGTTAGTTTGTGTCAGGTTAGGTTATATTACGTTATTGATGTATATGAAGGTCCCACGGTGACGTAGAGGCCAACTCGCCAGGAATGTTGCAAAATATTACAGCCGCGATGTTGGATTGGGTTAGGTTAGTTTATAATACGTTATTAATGCATATAAAGGTCCCACGCCGACGTAGAGGCCAACCCGCCAGGAATGTTGTCAAATATTACCGCCGAGATGATAGGTTGGGTTAGGTTAGGTTATATTACGTTATTGATGTAGATAAAGGTCCCACGGAGACGTAGATGCCAACTCGCCAGGAATGTTGTCAAATAATAGCGCCGAGAGGTTAGGTTGGGTCAGGTTATGTTATATTACGTTATTGATGTATATGAAGATTCCACGCAGACGTAGAGGCCAACCCGCCAGGAATGTTGTCAAATATTACCGCCGAGATGATAGGTTGGGCTAGGCTTGCTTATATTACGTTATTGATGTATATGAAGGGCCCACGTAGACGTAGGGGCCATCTCGTCAGGAATATTGTCAAATATTACCGCCGAGATGATAGGTTGGGTTAGGTTAGGTTATATTACGTTATTGATGTATATAAAGGTCCCACGGAGACGTAGAGGCCAACTCGTCAGGAATATTGTCAAATATAACCGCCGAGATGTTCGGTTGGGTTAGGTTAGGTTATATTAAGTTATTGATGTATATGAGGATCCCACGTAGACGCAGAGTCCAACTCGCCAGGTATGTGGTCAAATATTACCGCCGAGCTGATAGGTTGGGTTAGGTTTGGTTATATTACGTTACTGATGTATATAAAGGTCCCACGGAAATGTAGAGGCCAACAAGCCAGGAATGTTGCCAAATATTACCGCCGAGATGATAGGTTGGGTTAGGTTAGGTTATATCTCGTTATTGATGTATATGAAGGTCCCACGGAGACGTAGATGCCAACTCGCCAGGGATGTTGTCAAATAATAGCGCCGAGAGGTTAGGTTGTGTCAGGTCAGGTTATATTACGTTATTGATGTATATGAAGATCCCACGGAGACTAAGAGGCCAACTCGCCAGGTATGTGTTCAAATATTACCGCCGAGACGATAGGTTGGGTTAGGTTTGGTTATATTTCGTTATTGATGTATATGAAGGTCCTACGGAGACGTAGAGGCCAACATGCCAGGAATGTTGTCAAATATTACAGCCGCGATGTTATATTGGGTTAGGTTAGGTTATATTACGTTATTGATGTATATAAAGTCCCACGGAGACGTAGAGGCCAACATGCCAGGAATGCTGTAAAATATTACAGCCGGGATGTTAGATTGGGTTAAGTTAGGTTATATTACCTTATTGATGTATATAAAGGTCCCACGGAGACGTAGAGGCCAACACGCCAGGAATGTTGTCAAATATTACCGCCGAGATGTTAGGTTTGGTTAGGTTGGGTTATATTACGTTCTTGATGTATATAAAGGTCCCACGCAGACGTAGAGGCCAGCCCGCCAGGAATGTTGTCAAATATTACCGCCGAGATGATAGGTTGGGTTAGGTTAGGTTATATTACGTTATTGATGTATATAAAGGTCCCACGGCGACGTAGAGACCAACAAGCCAGGAATGTTGCCAAATATTACCGCCGAGATGTGAGGTTGGGTTAGGTTAGGTTATATTACGTTATTGATGTATATAAAGGTCCCACGGAGACGTAGAGGCCAACATGCCAGGAAAGCTGTCAAATATTACAGCCGGGATGTTAGATTGGGTTAGGTTAGGTTATATTACCTTATTGATGTATATAAAGGTCCCACGGAGACGTAGAGGCCAACACGCCACGAATGTTGTCAAATATTACCGCCGAGATGTTAGGTTGGGTTAGGTTGGGTTATATTACGTTCTTCACGTATATAAAGGTCGCACGCAGACGTAGAGGCCAGCCCGCCAGGAATGTTGTCAAATATTACCGCCGAGATGATAGGTTGGGTTAGGTTAGGTTATATTACGTTATTGATGTATATAAAGGTCCCACGGAGACGTAGAGACCAACAAGCCAGGAATGTTGCCAAATATTACCGCCGAGATGTGAGGTTGGGTTAGGTTAGGTTATATTACGTTATTGATGTATACAAAGGTCCCACGGAGACGTAGAGGCCAACTCGTCAGGAATATTGTCAAATATAACCGCCGAGATGTTAGGTTGGGTTAGGTTAGGTTATATCTCGTTATTGATGTATATGAAGGTCCCACGGAGACGTAGAGGCCAACTCGCCTGGAATGTTATCAAATATTACCGCCGAGATGTTAGGTTGGGTTAGGTTAGGTTTTATTACGTTCTTGATGCATATAAAGGTCCCACGCAGACGTAGAGGCCAACAAGCCAGGAGTGTTGCCAAATATTACCGCCGAGATGATAGGTTGGGTTAGGTTAGGTTATAATACGTTATTAATGCATATAAAGGTCCCACGCCGACGTAGAGGCCAACCCGCCAGGAATGTTGTCAAATATTAGCGCCGAGATGTTAGGTTGCGTTAGATTGGGTTATATTACGTTATTGATGTATATAAGGGTCCCACGGAGACGTAGAGGCCAACTCGCCTGGAATGTTATCAAATATTACCGCCGCGATGTTAGGTTGGGTTTGGTTAGGTTATATTACGTTCTTGATGCATATAAAGGTCCCACGCAGACGTAGAGGCCAACAAGCCAGGAGTGTTGCCAAATATTACAGCCGCGATGTTAGATTGGGTTAGGTTAGGTTATAATACGTTATTAATGCATATAAAGGTCCCACGCCGACGTAGAGGCCAACCCGCCAGGAATGTTGTCAAATATTACCGCCGAGATGATAGGTTGGGTTAGGTTAGGTTATATTACGTTATTGATGTATATAAAGGTCCCACGGAGACGTAGATGCCAACTCGCCAGGAATGTTGTCAAATAATAGCGACGAGAGGTTAGGTTGGGTCAGGTTAGGTTATATTACGTTATTGATGTATATGAAGATCCCACGGAGACGTAGAGGCCAACTCGCCAGGTATGTGGTCAAATATTACCGCCGAGATGATAGGTTGGGTTAGGTTTGGTTATATTTCGTTATTGATGTATATGAAGGTCCTACGGAGACGTAGTGGCCAACATGCCAGGAATGTTGTCAAATATTACAGCCGCGATGTTAGATTGGGTTAGGTTAGGTTATATTACGTTATTGATGTATATAAAGGTCCCACGCCGACGTAGAGGCCAACCCGCCAGGAATGTTGTCAAATATTACCGCCGAGATGGTAGGTTGGGTTAGGTTAGGTTATATTACGTTATTGTTGTATATAAAGGTCCCACGGAGACGTAGATGCCAACTCGCCAGGAATGTTGTCAAATAATAGCGCCGAGAGGTTAGGTTGGGTCAGGTTAGGTTATATTACGTTATTGATGTATATGAAGATCCCACGGAGACGTAGAGGCCAACTCGCCAGGTATGTGTTCAAATATTACCGCCGAGACGATAGGTTGGGTTAGGTTTGGTTATATTTCGTTATTGATGTATATGAAGGTCCCACGGAGACGTAGAGTCCAACTCGCCAGGAATGTTGCATAATATTACAGCCGCGATGTTAGATTGGGATAGGTTAGGTTATAATACGTTATTAATGCATATAAAGGTCCCACGCCGACGTAGAGGCCAACCCGCCAGGAATGTTGTCAAATATTACCGCCGAGATGATAGGTTGGGTTAGGTTAGGTTATATTACGTTATTGATGTATATAAAGGTCCCACGGAGACGTAGAGGCCAACTCGTCAGGAATGTTGTCAAATATAACCGCCGAGATGTTAGGTTGGGTTAGGTTAGGTTATATTAAGTTATTGATGTATATGAAGATCCCACGTAGACGCAGAGGCCAACTCGCCAGGTATGTGGTCAAATATTACCGCCGAGCTGATAGGTTGGGTTAGGTTTGGTTATATTACGTTATTGATGTATATAAAGGTCCCACGGAAACGTAGAGGCCAACTCGCCAGGTATGTGTTCAAATATTACCGCCGAGACGATAGGTTGGGTTAGGTTTGGTTATATTTCGTTATTGATGTATATGAAGGTCCCACGGAGACGTAGAGTCCAACTCGCCAGGAATGTTGCATAATATTACAGCCGCGATGTTAGATTGGGATAGGTTAGGTTATAATACGTTATTAATGCATATAAAGGTCCCACGCCGACGTAGAGGCCAACCCGCCAGGAATGTTGTCAAATATTACCGCCGAGATGATAGGTTGGGTTAGGTTAGGTTATATTACGTTATTGATGTATATAAAGGTCCCACGGAGACGTAGAGGCCAACTCGTCAGGAATGTTGTCAAATATAACCGCCGAGATGTTAGGTTGGGTTAGGTTAGGTTATATTAAGTTATTGATGTATATGAAGATCCCACGTAGACGCAGAGGCCAACTCGCCAGGTATGTGGTCAAATATTACCGCCGAGCTGATAGGTTGGGTTAGGTTTGGTTATATTACGTTATTGATGTATATAAAGGTCCCACGGAAACGTAGAGGCCAACATGCCAGGCATGCTGTCAAATATTACAGCCGGGATGTTAGATTGGGTTAGGTAAGGTTATATTACCTTATTGATGTATATAAAGGTCCCACGGAGACGTAGAGGCCAACACGCCAGGAATGTTGTCAAATATTACCGCCGAGATGTTAGGTTGCGTTAGATTGGGTTATATTACGTTCTTAATATATATAAAGGTCCCACGCAGACGTAGAGGCCAGCCCGCCAGGAATGTTGTCAAATATTACAGCCGCGATGTTAGATTGGGTTAGGTTAGGTTATATTTCGTTATTGATGTATATGAAGGTCCCACGGAGACGTAGATGCCAACTCGCCAGGAATGTTGTCAAATATTACCGCCGAGATGTTAGATTGGGGTAGGTTAGGTTATAATACGTTATTAATGCATATAAAGGTCCCACGACGACGTAGAGGCCAACCCGCCAGGAATGTTGTCAAATATTACCGCCGAGATGATAGGTTGGGTTAGGTTTGGTTATATTTCGTTATTGATGTATATGTAGGACCCACGGAGACGTAGAGGCCAACACGTCAGGAATGTTGTCAAATATTCCCGCCGAGATGTTAGGTTGGGTTAGGTTGGGTTATATTACGTTCTTGATGTATATAAAGGTCCCACGCAGACGTAGAGGCCAGCCCACCAGGAATGTAGTCAAATATTACATCCGCGATGTTGGATTGTGTTAGGTTAGGTTATATTTCGTTATTGATGTATATGAAGGTCCCACGGAGACGTAGAGGCCAACTCGCCAGGAATGTTGTCAAATATTACAGCCGCGATGTTAGATTGGATTAGGTTAGGTTATAATACGTTATTAATGCATATAAAGGTCCCACGCCGACGTAGAGGCCAACCCGCCAGGAATGTTGTCAAATATTACCGCCGAGATGGTAGGTTGGGTTAGGTTAGGTTATATTACGTTCTTGATGTATATAACGGTCCCACGCAGACGTAGATGCCAACTCGCCAGGAATGTTGTCAAATAATAGCGCCGAGAGGTTAGGTTGTGTCAGGTCAGGTTATATTACGTTATTGATGTATATGAAGATCCCACGGAGACTAAGAGGCCAACTCGCCAGGTATGTGTTCAAATATTACCGCCGAGACGATAGGTTGGGTTAGGTTTGGTCATATTTCGTTATTGATGTATATGAAGGTCCTACGGAGACGTAGAGGCCAACTCGCCAGGAATGTTGTCAAATAATAGCGGCGAGAGGTTAGGTTGGGTCAGGTTAGGTTATATTACGTTATTGATGTATATGAAGATCCCACGGAGACGTAGAGGCCAACTCGCCAGGTATGTGGTCAAATATTACCGCCGAGATGATAGGTTGGGTTAGGTTTGGTTATATTTCGTTATTGATGTATATGAAGGTCCTACGGAGACGTAGAGGCCAACATGCCAGGAATGTTGTCAAATATTACAGCCGCGATGTTAGATTGGGTTAGGTTAGGTTATATTACGTTATTGATGTATATAAAGGTCCCACGGAGACGTAGAGGCCAACTCGCCTGGAATGTTATCGAATATTACCGCCGAGATGTTAGGTTGGGTTAGGTTAGGTTATATTACGTTCTTGATGCATATAAAGGTCCCACGCAGACGTAGAGGCCAACCCGCCAGGAATGTTGTCAAATATTACCGCCGAGATGATAGGTTGGGTTAGGTTTGGTTATATTTCGTTATTGATGTATATGAAGGTCCTACGGAGACGTAGAGGCCAACACGCCAGGAATGTTGTCAAATATTACCGCCGAGATGTTAGGTTGCGTTAGATTGGGTTATATTACGTTCTTAATGTATATAAAGGTCCCACGCAGACGTAGAGGCCAGCCCGCCAGGAATGTTGTCAAATATTACATCCGCGATGTTAGATTGGGTTAGGTTAGGTTATATTTCGTTATTGATGTATATGAAGGTCCCACGGAGACGTAGAGGCCAACTCGCCAGGAATGTTGTCAAATATTACAGCCCCGATGTTAGATTGGGTTAGGTTAGGTTATAATACGTTATTAATGCATATAAAGGTCCCACGCCGACGTAGAGGCCAACCCGCCAGGAATGTTGTCAAATATTACCGCCGAGATGGTAGGTTGGGTTAGGTTAGGTTATATTACGTTATTGTTGTATATAAAGGTCCCACGGAGACGTAGATGCCAACTCGCCAGGAATGTTGTCAAATAATAGCGCCGAGAGGTTAGGTTGGGTCAGGTTAGGTTATATTACGTTATTGATGTATATGAAGATCCCACGGAGACGTAGAGGCCAACTCGACAGGTATGTTGTCAAATATTACCGCCGAGATGATAGGTTGGGTTAGGTTAGGTTATATCCCGTTATTGATGTATATGAAGGTCCCACGGAGACGTAGATGCCAACTCGCCAGGAATGTTGTCAAATAATAGCGCCGAGAGGTTAGGTTGTGTCAGGTTAGGTTATATTACGTTATTAATGTATATGAAGATCCCACGGAGACTAAGAGGCCAACTCGCCAGGTATGTGTTCAAATATTACGGCCGAGACGATAGGTTGGGTTAGGTTTGGTTATATTTCGTTATTGATGTATATGAAGGTCCCACGGAGACGTAGAGTCCAACTCGCCAGGAATGTTGCATAATATTACAGCCGCGATGTTAGATTGGGATAGGTTAGGTTATAATACGTTATTAATGCATATAAAGGTCCCACGCCGACGTAGAGGCCAACCCGCCAGGAATGTTGTCAAATATTACCGCCGAGATGATAGGTTGGGTTAGGTTAGGTTATATTACGTTATTGATGTATATAAAGGTCCCACGGAGACGTAGAGGCCAACTCGTCAGGAATATTGTCAAATATAACCGCCGAGATGTTAGGTTGGGTTAGGTTAGGTTATATTAAGTTATTGATGTATATGAAGATCCCACGTAGACGCAGAGGCCAACTCGCCAGGAATGTTGTCAAATATTACCGCCGAGATGTTAGATTGGGGTAGGTTAGGTTATAATACGTTATTAATGCATATAAAGGTCCCACGCCGACGTAGAGGCCAACCCGCCAGGAATGTTGTCAAATATTACCGCCGAGATGAAAGGTTGGGTTAGGTTTGGTTATATTTCGTTATTGATGTATATGAAGGACCCATGGAGACGTAGAGGCCAACACGTCAGGAATGTTGTCAAATATTACCGCCGAGATGTTAGGTTGGGTTAGGTTGGGTTATATTACGTTCTTGATGTATATAAAGGTCCCACGCAGACGTAGAGGCCAGCCCGCCAGGAATGTTGTCAAATATTACATTCGCGATGTTGGATTGGGTTAGGTTAGGTTATATTTCGTTATTGATGTATATGAAGGTCCCACGGAGACGTAGAGGCCAACCCGCCAGGAATGTTGTCAAATATTACCGCCGAGATGGTAGGTTGGGTTAGGTTAGGTTATATTACGTTCTTGATGTATATAACGGTCCCACGCAGACGTAGATGCCAACTCGCCAGGAATGTTGTCAAATAATAGCGCCGAGAGGTTAGTTTGTGTCAGGTTAGGTTATATTACGTTATTGATGTATATGAAGGTCCCACGGAGACGTAGAGGCCAACTCGCCAGGAATGTTGCAAAATATTACAGCCGCGATGTTGGATTGGGTTAGATTAGTTTATAATACGTTATTAATGCATATAAAGGTCCCACGCCGACGTAGAGGCCAACCCGCCAGGAATGTTGTCAAATATTACCGCCGAGATGATAGGTTGGGTTAGGTTAGGTTATATTACGTTATTGATGTAGATAAAGGTCCCACGGAGACGTAGATGCCAACTCGCCAGGAATGTTGTCAAATAATAGCGCCGAGAGGTTAGGTTGGGTCAGGTTATGTTATATTACGTTATTGATGTATATGAAGATTCCACGCAGACGTAGAGGCCAACCCGCCAGGAATGTTGTCAAATATTACCGCCGAGATGATAGGTGGGGCTAGGCTTGCTTATATTACGTTATTGATGTATATGAAGGACCCACGTAGACGTAGGGGCCATCTCGTCAGGAATATTGTCAAATATTACCGCCGAGATGATAGGTTGGGTTAGGTTAGGTTATATTACGTTATTGATGTATATAAAGGTCCCACGGAGACGTAGAGGCCAACTCGTCAGGAATATTGTCAAATATAACCGCCGAGATGTTCGGTTGGGTTAGGTTAGGTTATATTAAGTTATTGATGTATATGAGGATCACACGTAGACGCAGAGTCCAACTCGCCAGGTATGTGGTCAAATATTACCGCCGAGCTGATAGGTTGGGTTAGGTTTGGTTATATTACGTTACTGATGTATATAAAGGTCCCACGGAAATGTAGAGGCCAACAAGCCAGGAATGTTGCCAAATATTACCGCCGAGATGATAGGTTGGGTTAGATTAGGTTATATCTCGTTATTGATGTATATGAAGGTCCCACGGAGACGTAGATGCCAACTCGCCAGGAATGTTGTCAAATAATAGCGCCGAGAGGTTAGGTTGTGTCAGGTCAGGTTATATTACGTTATTGATGTATATGAAGATCCCACGGAGACTAAGAGGCCAACTCGCCAGGTATGTGTTCAAATATTACCGCCGAGACGATAGGTTGGGTTAGGTTTGGTCATATTTCGTTATTGATGTATATGAAGGTCCTACGGAGACGTAGAGGCCAACTCGCCAGGAATGTTGTCAAATAATAGCGGCGAGAGGTTAGGTTGGGTCAGGTTAGGTTATATTACGTTATTGATGTATATGAAGATCCCACGGAGACGTAGATGCCAACTCGCCAGGTATGTGGTCAAATATTACCGCCGAGATGATAGGTTGGGTTAGGTTTGGTTATATTTCGTTATTGATGTATATGAAGGTCCTACGGAGACGTAGAGGCCAACATGCCAGGAATGTTGTCAAATATTACAGCCGGGATGTTAGATTGGGTTAGGTAAGGTTATATTACCTTATTGATGTATATAAAGGTCCCACGGAGACGTAGAGGCCAACTCGCCAGGTATGTTGTCAAATATTACCGCCGAGATGATAGGTTGGGTTAGGTTAGGTTATATCCCGTTATTGATGTATATGAAGGTCCCACGGAGACGTAGATGCCAACTCGCCAGGAATGTTGTCAAATAATAGCGCCGAGAGGTTAGGTTGTGTCAGGTTAGGTTATATTACGTTATTGATGTATATGAAGATCCCACGGAGACTAAGAGGCCAACTCGCCAGGTATGTGATCAAATATTACCGCCGAGACGATAGGTTGGGTTAGGTTTGGTTATATTTCGTTATTGATGTATATGAAGGTCCCACGGAGACGTAGAGTCCAACTCGCCAGGAATGTTGCATAATATTACAGCCGCGATGTTAGATTGGGATAGGTTAGGTTATAATACGTTATTAATGCATATAAAGGTCCCACGCCGACGTAGAGGCCAACCCGCCAGGAATGTTGTCAAATATTACCGCCGAGATGATAGGTTGGGTTAGGTAAGGTTATATTACCTTATTGATGTATATAAAGGTCCCACGGAGACGTAGAGGCCAACACGCCAGGAATGTTGTCAAATATTACCGCCGAGATGTTAGGTTGCGTTAGATTGGGTTATATTACGTTCTTAATTTATATAAAGGTCCCACGCAGACGTAGAGGCCAGCCCGCCAGGAATGTTGTCACATATTACAGCCGCGATGTTAGATTGGGTTAGGTTAGGTTATATTTCGTTATTGATGTATATGAAGGTCCCACGGAGACGTAGAGGCCAACTCGCCAGGAATGTTGTCAAATATTACCGCCGAGATGTTAGTTTGGGTTAGGTTAGGTTATAATACGTTATTAATGCATATAAAGGTCCCACGCCGACGTAGAGGCCAACCCGCCAGGAATGTTGTCAAATATTACCGCCGAGATGATAGGTTGGGTTAGGTTTGGTTATATTTCGTTATTGATGTATATGAAGGTCCTACGGAGACGTAGAGGCCAACACGCCAGGAATGTTGTCAAATATTACCGCCGAGATGTTAGGTTGCGTTAGATTGGGTTATATTACGTTCTTAATGTATATAAAGGTCCCACGCAGACGTAGAGGCCAGCCCGCCAGGAATGTTGTCAAATATTACATCCGCGATGTTAGATTGGGTTAGGTTAGGTTATATTTCGTTATTGATGTATATGAAGGTCCCACGGAGACGTAGAGGCCAACTCGCCAGGAATGTTGTCAAATATTACAGCCCCGATGTTAGATTGGGTTAGGTTAGGTTATAATACGTTATTAATGCATATAAAGGTCCCACGCCGACGTAGAGGCCAACCCGCCAGGAATGTTGTCAAATATTACCGCCGAGATGGTAGGTTGGGTTAGGTTAGGTTATATTACGTTATTGTTGTATATAAAGGTCCCACGGAGACGTAGATGCCAACTCGCCAGGAATGTTGTCAAATAATAGCGCCGAGAGGTTAGGTTGGGTCAGGTTAGGTTATATTACGTTATTGATGTATATGAAGATCCCACGGAGACGTAGAGGCCAACTCGCCAGGTATGTTGTCAAATATTACCGCCGAGATGATAGGTTGGGTTAGGTTAGGTTATATCCCGTTATTGATGTATATGAAGGTCCCACGGAGACGTAGATGCCAACTCGCCAGGAATGTTGTCAAATAATAGCGCCGAGAGGTTAGGTTGTGTCAGGTTAGGTTATATTACGTTATTGATGTATATGAAGATCCCACGGAGACTAAGAGGCCAACTCGCCAGGTATGTGTTCAAATATTACCGCCGAGACGATAGGTTGGGTTAGGTTTGGTTATATTTCGTTATTGATGTATATGAAGGTCCCACGGAGACGTAGAGTCCAACTCGCCAGGAATGTTGCATAATATTACAGCCGCGATGTTAGATTGGGATAGGTTAGGTTATAATACGTTATTAATGCATATAAAGGTCCCACGCCGACGTAGAGGCCAACCCGCCAGGAATGTTGTCAAATATTACCGCCGAGATGATAGGTTGGGTTAGGTTAGGTTATATTACGTTATTGATGTATATAAAGGTCCCACGGAGACGTAGAGGCCAACTCGTCAGGAATATTGTCAAATATAACCGCCGAGATGTTAGGTTGGGTTAGGTTAGGTTATATTAAGTTATTGATGTATATGAAGATCCCACGTAGACGCAGAGGCCAACTCGCCAGGTATGTGGTCAAATATTACCGCCGAGCTGATAGGTTGGGTTAGGTTTGGTTATATTACGTTACTGATGTATATAAAGGTCCCACGGAAATGTAGAGGCCAACAAGCCAGGAATGTTGCCAAATATTACCGCCGAGATGATAGGTTGGGTTAGGTTAGGTTATATCTCGTTATTGATGTATATGAAGGTCCCACGGAGACGTAGATGCCAACTCGCCAGGAATGTTGTCAAATAATAGCGCCGAGAGGTTAGGTTGTGTCAGGTCAGGTTATATTACGTTATTGATGTATATGAAGATCCCACGGAGACTAAGAGGCCAACTCGCCAGGTATGTGTTCAAATATTACCGCCGAGACGATAGGTTGGGTTAGGTTTGGTCATATTTCGTTATTGATGTATATGAAGGTCCTACGGAGACGTAGAGGCCAACTCGCCAGGAATGTTGTCAAATAATAGCGGCGAGAGGTTAGGTTGGGTCAGGTTAGGTTATATTACGTTATTGATGTATATGAAGATCCCACGGAGACGTAGAGGCCAACTCGCCAGGTATGTGGTCAAATATTACCGCCGAGATGATAGGTTGGGTTAGGTTTGGTTATATTTCGTTATTGATGTATATGAAGGTCCTACGGAGACGTAGAGGCCAACATGCCAGGAATGTTGTCAAATATTACAGCCGCGATGTTAGATTGGGTTAGGTTAGGTTATATTACGTTATTGATGTATATAAAGGTCCCACGGAGACGTAGAGGCCAACTCGCCTGGAATGTTATCGAATATTACCGCCGAGATGTTAGGTTGGGTTAGGTTAGGTTATATTACGTTCTTGATGCATATAAAGGTCCCACGCAGACGTAGAGGCCAACCCGCCAGGAATGTTGTCAAATATTACCGCCGAGATGATAGGTTGGGTTAGGTTTGGTTATATTTCGTTATTGATGTATATGAAGGTCCTACGGAGACGTAGAGGCCAACACGCCAGGAATGTTGTCAAATATTACCGCCGAGATGTTAGGTTGCGTTAGATTGGGTTATATTACGTTCTTAATGTATATAAAGGTCCCACGCAGACGTAGAGGCCAGCCCGCCAGGAATGTTGTCAAATATTACATCCGCGATGTTAGATTGGGTTAGGTTAGGTTATATTTCGTTATTGATGCATATGAAGGTCCCACGGAGACGTAGAGGCCAACTCGCCAGGAATGTTGTCAAATATTACAGCCGCGATGTTAGATTGGGATAGGTAAGGTTATAATACGTTATTAATGCATATAAAGGTCCCACGCCGACGTAGAGGCCAACCCGCCAGGAATGTTGTCAAATATTACCGCCGAGATGATAGGTTGGGTTAGGTTAGGTTATATTACGTTATTGATGTATATAAAGGTCCCACGGAGACGTAGAGGCCAACTCGTCAGGAATATTGTCAAATATAACCGCCGAGATGTTAGGTTGGGTTAGGTTAGGTTATATTAAGTTATTGATGCATATAAAGGTCCCACGCCGACGTAGAGGCCAACCCGCCAGGAATCTTGTCAAATATTACCGCCGAGATGATAGGTTGGGTTAGGTTAGGTTATATTACGTTCTTGATGCATATAAAGGTCCCACGGAGACGTAGAGGCCAACTCGTCAGGAATATTGTCAAATATAACCGCCGAGATGTTAGGTTGGGTTAGGTTAGGTTATATTAAGTTATTGATGTATATGAAGGTCCCACGGAGACGTAGAGGCCAACTCGCCTGGAATGTTATCAAATATTACCGCCGAGATGTTAGGTTGGGTTAGGTTAGGTTATATTACGTTCTTGATGCATATAAAGGTCCCACGCAGACGTAGAGGCCAATAAGCCAGGAGTGTTGCCAAATATTACCGCCGAGATGATAGGTTGGGTTAGGTTAGGTTATAATACGTTATTAATGCATATAAAGGTCCCACGCCGACGTAGAGGCCAACCCGCCAGGAATGTTGTCAAATATTACAGCCGCGATGTTAGATTGGGTTAGGTTTGGTTATATTACGTTCTTGATGCATATAAAGGTCCCACGCAGACGTAGAGGCCAACCCGCCAGGAATGTTGTCAAATATTACCCCCGAGATGATAGGTTGGGTTAGGTTTGGTTATATTTCGTTATTGATGTATATGAAGGACCTACGGAGACGTAGAGGCCGACACGCCAGGAATGTTGTCACATATTACCGCCGAGATGTTAGGTTGCGTTAGATTGGATTATATTACGTTCTTAATGTATACAAAGGTCCCACGCAGAAGTAGAGGCCAGCCCGCCAGGAATGTTGTCAAATATTACATCCGCGATGTTAGATTGGGTTAGGTTAGGTTATATTTCGTTATTGATGTATATGAAGGTCCCACGGAGACGTAGAGGCCAACTCGCCAGGAATGTTGTCAAATATTACAGCCGCGATGTTAGATTGGGTTAGGTTAGGTTATAATACGTTATTAATGCATATAAAGGTCCCACGCCGACGTAGAGGCCAACCCGCCAGGAATGTTGTCAAATATTACCGCCGAGATGGTAGGTTGGGTTAGGTTAGGTTATATTACGTTATTGTTGTATATAAAGGTCCCACGGAGACGTAGATGCCAACTCGCCAGGAATGTTGTCAAATAATAGCGCCGAGAGGTTAGGTTGCGTCAGGTTAGGTTATATTACGTTATTGATGTATATGAAGATCCCACGGAGACGTAGAGGCCAACTCGCCAGGTATGTTGTCAAATATTACCGCCGAGATGATAGGTTGGGTTAGGTTAGGTTATATCCCGTTATTGATGTATATGAAGGTCCCACGGAGACGTAGATGCCAACTCGCCAGGAATGTTGTCAAATAATAGCGCCGAGAGGTTAGGTTGTGTCAGGTTAGGTTATATTACGTTATTGATGTATATGAAGATCCCACGGAGACTAAGAGGCCAACTCGCCAGGTATGTGTTCAAATATTACCGCCGAGACGATAGGTTGGGTTAGGTTTGGTTATATTTCGTTATTGATGTATATGAAGGTCCCACGGAGACGTAGAGTCCAACTCGCCAGGAATGTTGCATAATATTACAGCCGCGATGTTAGATTGGGATAGGTTAGGTTATAATACGTTATTAATGCATATAAAGGTCCCACGCCGACGTAGAGGCCAACCCGCCAGGAATGTTGCCAAATATTACCGCCGAGATGATAGGTTGGGATAGGTTAGGTTATAATACGTTATTAATGCATATAAAGGTCCCACGCCGACGTAGAGGCCAACCCGCCAGGAATGTTGTCAAATATTACCGCCGAGATGATAGGTTGGGTTAGGTTAGGTTATATTACGTTATTGATGTATATAAAGGTCCCACGGAGACGTAGAGGCCAACTCGTCAGGAATATTGTCAAATATAACCGCCGAGATGTTAGGTTGGGTTAGGATAGGTTATATTAAGTTATTGATGTATATGAAGATCCCACGTAGACGCAGAGGCCAACTCGCCAGGTATGTGGTCAAATATTACCGCCGAGCTGATAGGTTGGGTTAGGTTTGGTTATATTACGTTATTGATGTATATAAAGGTCCCACGGAAACGTAGAGGCCAACAAGCCAAGAATGTTGCCAAATATTACCGCCGAGATGATAGGTTGGGTTAGGTTAGGTTATATCTCGTTATTGATGTATATGAAGGTCCCACGGAGACGTAGAGGCCAACTCGCCTGGAATGTTATCAAATATTACCGCCGAGATGTTAGGTTGGGTTAGGTTAGGTTATATTACGTTCTTGATGCATATAAAGGTCCCACGCAGACGTAGAGGCCAATAAGCCAGGAGTGTTGCCAAATATTACCGCCGAGATGATAGGTTGGGTTAGGTTAGGTTATAATACGTTATTAATGCATATAAAGGTCCCACGCCGACGTAGAGGCCAACCCGCCAGGAATGTTGTCAAATATTACAGCCGCGATGTTAGATTGGGTTAGGTTAGGTTATATTACGTTATTGATGTATATAAAGTCCCACGGAGACGTAGAGGCCAACATGCCAGGAATGCTGTCAAATATTACAGCCGGGATGTTAGATTGGGTTAGGTTAGGTTATATTACGTTATTGATGTATATAAAGGTCCCACGGAGACGTAGAGGCCAACTCGCCTGGAATGTTATCGAATATTACCGCCGAGATGTTAGGTTGGGTTAGGTTAGGTTATATTACGTTCTTGATGCATATAAAGGTCCCACGCAGACGTAGAGGCCAGTCCGCCAGGAATGTTGTCAAATATTACAGCCGCGATGTTAGATTGGGTTAGGTTAGGTTATATTTCGTTATTGATGTATATGAAGGTCCCACGGAGACGTAGATGCCAACTCGCCAGGAATGTTGTCAAATAATAGCGCCGAGATGTTAGGTTGTGTCAGGTTAGGTTATATTACGTTATTGATGTATATGAAGATCCCACGGAGACTAAGAGGCCAACTCGCCAGGTATGTGTTCAAATATTACCGCCGAGACGATAGGTTGGGTTAGGTTTGGTTATATTTCGTTATTGATGTATATGAAGGTCCTACGGAGACGTAGAGGCCAACATGCCAGGAATGTTGTCAAATATTACAGCAGCGATGTTAGATTGGGTTAGGTTAGGTTATATTACGTTATTGATGTATATAAAGTCCCACGGAGACGTAGAGGCCAACATGCCAGGAATGCTGTCAAATATTACAGCCGGGATGTTAGATTGGGTTAGGTAAGGTTATATTACCTTATTGATGTATATAAAGGTCCCACGGAGACGTAGAGGCCAACACGCCAGGAATGTTGTCAAATATTACCGCCGAGACGTTAGGTTGCGTTAGGTTGGGTTATATTACGTTCTTGATGTATATAAAGGTCCCACGCAGACGTAGAGGCCAGCCCGCCAGGAATGTTGTCAAATATTACAGCCGCGATGTTAGATTGGGTTAGGTTAGGTTATATTTCGTTATTGATGTATATGAAGATCCCACGGAGACTAAGAGGCCAACTCGCCAGGTATGTGTTCAAATATTACCGCCGAGACGATAGGTTGGGTTAGGTTTGGTTATATTTCGTTATTGATGTATATGAAGGTCCTACGGAGACGTAGAGGCCAACATGCCAGGAATGTTGTCAAATATTACAGCAGCGATGTTAGATTGGGTTAGGTTAGGTTATATTACGTTATTGATGTATATAAAGTCCCACGGAGACGTAGAGGCCAACTCGCCAGGTATGTTGTCAAATATTACCGCCGAGATGATAGGTTGGGTTAGGTTAGGTTATATCCCGTTATTGATGTATATAAAGGTCCCACGGAGACGTAGAGGCCAACACGCCAGGAATGTTGTCAAATATTACCGCCGAGATGTTAGGTTGCGTTAGATTGGGTTATATTACGTTCTTAATTTATATAAAGGTCCCACGCAGACGTAGAGGCCAGCCCGCCAGGAATGTTGTCAAATATTACAGCCGCGATGTTAGATTGGGTTAGGTTAGGTTATATTTCGTTATTGATGTATATGAAGGTCCCACGGAGACGTAGAGGCCAACTCGCCAGGAATGTTGTCAAATATTACAGCCGCGATGTTAGATTGGGTTAGGTTAGGTTATAATACGTTATTAATGCATATAAAGGTCCCACGCCGACGTAGAGGCCAACCCGCCAGGAATGTTGTCAAATATTACCGCCGAGATGATAGGTTGGGTCAGGTTAGGTTATATTACGTTATTGATGTATATAAAGGTCCCACGGAGACGTAGATGCCAACTCGCCAGGAATGTTGTCAAATAATAGCGCCGAGAGGTTAGGTTGGGTCAGGTTTGGTTATATTACGTTACTGATGTATATGAAGATCCCACGGAGACGTAGAGGCCAACTCGCCAGGTATGTGGTGAAATATTACCGCCGAGATGATAGGTTGGGTTAGGTTTGGTTATATTTCGTTATTGATGTATATGAAGGTCCTACGGAAACGTAGAGGCCAACATGCCAGGAATGTTGTCAAATATTACAGCCGCGATGTTAGATTGGGTTAGGTTAGGTTATATTACGTTATTGATGTATATAAGGGTCCCACGAAGACGTAGAGGCCAACTCGCCTGGAATGTTATCAAATATTACCGCCGAGATGTTAGGTTGGGTTAGGTTAGGTTATATTACGTTCTTGATGCATAAATAGGTCCCACGCAGACGTAGAGGCCAACAAGCCAGGAGTGTTGCCAAATATTACCGACGAGATGATAGGTAGGGTTAGGTTAGGTTATAATACCTTATTGATGTATATAAAGGTCCCACGGAGATGTAGAGGCCAACACGCCAGGAATGTTGCCAAATATTACCGCCGAGATGTTAGGTTGCGTTAGATTGGGTTATATTACGTTCTTAATGTATATAAAGGTCCCACGCCGACGTAGAGGCCAGCCCGCCAGGAATGTTGTCAAATATTACAGCCGCGATGTTAGATTGGGTTAGGTTAGGTTATATTTCGTTATTGATGTATATGAAGGTCCCACGGAGACGTAGATGCCAACTCGCCAGGAATGTTGTCAAATAATAGCGCCGAGAGGTTAGGTTGGGTCAGGTTAGGTTATATTACGTTATTGATGTATATGAAGATCCCACGGAGACGTAGAGGCCAACTCGCCAGGTATGTGGTCAAATATTACCGCCGAGATGATAGGTTGGGTTAGGTTTGGTTATATTTCGTTATTGATGTATATGAAGGTCCTACGGAGACGTAGAGGCCAACATGCCAGGAATGTTGTCAAATATTACAGCCGCGATGTTAGATTGCGTTAGGTTAGGTTATATTACGTTATTGATGTATATAAGGGTCCCACGGAGACGTAGAGGCCAACTCGCCTGGAATGTTATCAAATATTACCGCCGAGATATTAGGTTGGGTTAGGTTAGGTTATATTACGTTCTTGATGCATATAAAGGTCCCACGCAGACGTAGAGGCCAACAAGCCAGGAGTGTTGCCAAATATTACCGCCAAGATGATAGGTTGGGTTAGGTTAGGTTATAATACGTTATTAATGCATATAAAGGTCCCACGCCGACGTAGAGGCCAACCCGCCAGGAATGTTGTCAAATATTACCGCCGAGATGATAGGTTGGGTTAGGTTAGGTTATATTACGTTATTGATGTATATAAAGGTCCCACGGAGACGTAGATGCCAACTCGCCAGGAATGTTGTCAAATAATAGCGACGAGAGGTTAGGTTGGGTCAGGTTAGGTTATATTACGTTATTGATGTATATGAAGATCCCACGGAGACGTAGAGGCCAACTCGCCAGGTATGTGGTCAAATATTACCGCCGAGATGATAGGTTGTGTTAGGTTTGGTTATATTTCGTTATTGATGTATATGAAGGTCCTACGGAGACGTAGAGGCCAACATGCCAGGAATGTTGTCAAATATTACAGCCGCGATGTTAGATTGGGTTAGGTTAGGTTATATTACGTTATTGATGTATATAAAGGTCCCACGGAGACGTAGAGGCCAACTCGCCTGGAATGTTATCAAATATTACCGCCGAGATGTTAGGTTGGGTTAGGTTAGGTTATATTACGTTCTTGATGCATATAAATGTCCCACGCAGACGTAGAGGCCAACCCGCCAGGAATGTTGTCAAATATTACCGCCGAGATGATAGGTTGGGTTAGGTTTGGTTATATTTCGTTATTGATGTATATGAAGGTCCTACGGAGACGTAGAGGCCAACACGCCAGGAATGTTGTCAAATATTACCGCCGAGATGTTAGGTTGCGTTAGATTGGGTTATATTACGTTCTTAATGTATATAAAGGTCCCACGCAGACGTAGAGGCCAGCCCGCCAGGAATGTTGTCAAATATTACAGCCGCGATGTTAGATTGGGTTAGGTTAGGTTATATTTCGTTATTGATGTATATGAAGGTCCCACGGAGACGTAGATGCCAACTCGCCAGGAATGTTGTCAAATAATAGCGCCGAGAGGTTAGGTTGTGTCAGGTTAGGTTATATTACGTTATTGATGTATATGAAGATCCCACGGAGACGTAGAGGCCAACTCGCCAGGTATGTGGTCAAATATTACCGCCGAGATGATAGGTTGGGTTAGGTTTGGTTATATTTCGTTATTGATGTATATGAAGGTCCTACGGAGACGTAGAGGCCAACATGCCAGGAATGTTGTCAAATATTACAGCCGCGATGTTAGATTGGGTTAGGTTAGGTTATATTACGTTATTGATGTATATAAGGGTCCCACGGAGACGTAGAGGCCAACTCGCCTGGAATGTTATCAAATATTACCGCCGAGATATTAGGTTGGGTTAGGTTAGGTTATATTACGTTCTTGATGCATATAAAGGTCCCACGCAGACGTAGAGGCCAACAAGCCAGGAATGTTGCCAAATATTACCGCCAAGATGATAGGTTGGGTTAGGTTAGGTTATAATACGTTATTAATGCATATAAAGGTCCCACGCCGACGTAGAGGCCAACCCGCCAGGAATGTTGTCAAATATTACCGCCGAGATGATAGGTTGGGTTAGGTTAGGTTATATTACGTTATTGATGTATATAAAGGTCCCACGGAGACGTAGATGCCAAATCGCCAGGAATGTTGTCAAATAATAGCGACGAGAGGTTAGGTTGGGTCAGGTTAGGTTATATTACGTTATTGATGTATATGAAGATCCCACGGAGACGTAGAGGCCAACTCGCCAGGTATGTGGTCAAATATTACCGCCGAGATGATAGGTTGGGTTAGGTTTGGTTATATTTCGTTATTGATGTATATGAAGGTCCTACGGAGACGTAGAGGCCAACATGCCAGGAATGTTGTCAAATATTACAGCCGCGATGTTAGATTGGGTTAGGTTGGGTTATATTACGTTATTGATGTATATAAAGGTCCCACGGAGACGTAGAGGCCAACTCGCCTGGAATGTTATCAAATATGACCGCCGAGATGTTAGGTTGGGTTAGGTTAGGTTATATTACGTTCTTGATGCATATAAAGGTCCCACGCAGACGTAGAGGCCAACCCGCCAGGAATGTTGTCAAATCTTACCGCCGAGATGATAGGTTGGGTTAGGTTTGGTTATATTTCGTTATTGATGTATATGAAGGTCCTACGGAGACGTAGAGGCCAACACGCCAGGAATGTTGTCAAATATTACCGCCGAGATGTTAGGTTGCGTTAGATTGGGTTATATTACGTTCTTAATGTATATAAAGGTCCCACGCAGACGTAGAGGCCAGCCCGCCAGGAATGTTGTCAAATATTACAGCCGCGATGTTAGATTGGGTTAGGTTAGGTTATATTTCGTTATTGATGTATATGAAGGTCCCACGGAGACGTAGATGCCAACTCGCCAGGAATGTTGTCAAATAATAGCGCCGAGAGGTTAGGTTGTGTCAGGTTAGGTTATATTACGTTATTGATGTATATGAAGATCCCACGGAGACGTAGAGGCCAACTCGCCAGGTATGTGGTCAAATATTACCGCCGAGATGATAGGTTGGGTTAGGTTTGGTTATATTTCGTTATTGATGTATATGAAGGTCCTACGGAGACGTAGAGGCCAACATGCCAGGAATGTTGTCAAATATTACAGCCGCGATGTTAGATTGGGTTAGGTTAGGTTATATTACGTTATTGATGTATATAAGGGTCCCACGGAGACGTAGAGGCCAACTCGCCTGGAATGTTATCAAATATTACCGCCGAGATATTAGGTTGGGTTAGGTTAGGTTATATTACGTTCTTGATGCATATAAAGGTCCCACGCAGACGTAGAGGCCAACAAGCCAGGAATGTTGCCAAATATTACCGCCAAGATGATAGGTTGGGTTAGGTTAGGTTATAATACGTTATTAATGCATATAAAGGTCCCACGCCGACGTAGAGGCCAACCCGCCAGGAATGTTGTCAAATATTACCGCCGAGATGATAGGTTGGGTTAGGTTAGGTTATATTACGTTATTGATGTATATAAAGGTCCCACGGAGACGTAGATGCCAAATCGCCAGGAATGTTGTCAAATAATAGCGACGAGAGGTTAGGTTGGGTCAGGTTAGGTTATATTACGTTATTGATGTATATGAAGATCCCACGGAGACGTAGAGGCCAACTCGCCAGGTATGTGGTCAAATATTACCGCCGAGATGATAGGTTGGGTTAGGTTTGGTTATATTTCGTTATTGATGTATATGAAGGTCCTACGGAGACGTAGAGGCCAACATGCCAGGAATGTTGTCAAATATTACAGCCGCGATGTTAGATTGGGTTAGGTTGGGTTATATTACGTTATTGATGTATATAAAGCTCCCACGGAGACGTAGAGGCCAACTCGCCTGGAATGTTATCAAATATGACCGCCGAGATGTTAGGTTGGGTTAGGTTAGGTTATATTACGTTCTTGATGCATATAAAGGTCCCACGCAGACGTAGAGGCCAACCCGCCAGGAATGTTGTCAAATCTTACCGCCGAGATGATAGGTTGGGTTAGGTTTGGTTATATTTCGTTATTGATGTATATGAAGGTCCTACGGAGACGTAGAGGCCAACACGCCAGGAATGTTGTCAAATATTACCGCCGAGATGTTAGGTTGCGTTAGATTGGGTTATATTACGTTCTTAATGTATATAAAGGTCCCACGCAGACGTAGAGGCCAGCCCGCCAGGAATGTTGTCAAATATTACAGCCGCGATGTTAGATTGTGTCAGGTTAGGTTATATTTCGTTATTGATGTATATGAAGATCCCACGGAGACTAAGAGGCCAACTCGCCAGGTATGTGTTCAAATATTACCGCCGAGACGATAGGTTGGGTTAGGTTTGGTTATATTTCGTTTATGATGTATATGAAGGTCCCACGGAGACGTAGAGTCCAACTCGCCAGGAATGTTGCATAATATTACAGCCGCGATGTTAGATTGGGATAGGTTAGGTTATAATACGTTATTAATGCATATAAAGGTCCCACGCCGACGTAGAGGCCAGCCCGCCAGGAATGTTGTCAAATATTACCGCCGAGATGATAGGTTGGGTTAGGTTAGGTTATATTACGTTATTGATGTATATAAAGGTCCCACGGAGACGTAGAGGCCAACTCGTCAGGAATATTGTCAAATATTACCGCCGAGATGATAGGTTGGGTTAGGTTAGGTTATATTACGTTATTGATGTATATAAAGGTCCCACGGAGACGTAGATGCCAAATCGCCAGGAATGTTGTCAAATAATAGCGACGAGAGGTTAGGTTGGGTCAGGTTAGGTTATATTACGTTATTGATGTATATGAAGATCCCACGGAGACGTAGAGGCCAACTCGCCAGGTATGTGGTCAAATATTACCGCCGAGATGATAGGTTGGGTTAGGTTTGGTTATATTTCGTTATTGATGTATATGAAGGTCCTACGGAGACGTAGAGGCCAACATGCCAGGAATGTTGTCAAATATTACAGCCGCGATGTTAGATTGGGTTAGGTTGGGTTATATTACGTTATTGATGTATATAAAGGTCCCACGGAGACGTAGAGGCCAACTCGCCTGGAATGTTATCAAATATGACCGCCGAGATGTTAGGTTGGGTTAGGTTAGGTTATATTACGTTCTTGATGCATATAAAGGTCCCACGCAGACGTAGAGGCCAACCCGCCAGGAATGTTGTCAAATCTTACCGCCGAGATGATAGGTTGGGTTAGGTTTGGTTATATTTCGTTATTGATGTATATGAAGGTCCTACGGAGACGTAGAGGCCAACACGCCAGGAATGTTGTCAAATATTACCGCCGAGATGTTAGGTTGCGTTAGATTGGGTTATATTACGTTCTTAATGTATATAAAGGTCCCACGCAGACGTAGAGGCCAGCCCGCCAGGAATGTTGTCAAATATTACAGCCGCGATGTTAGATTGTGTCAGGTTAGGTTATATTTCGTTATTGATGTATATGAAGATCCCACGGAGACTAAGAGGCCAACTCGCCAGGTATGTGTTCAAATATTACCGCCGAGACGATAGGTTGGGTTAGGTTTGGTTATATTTCGTTTATGATGTATATGAAGGTCCCACGGAGACGTAGAGTCCAACTCGCCAGGAATGTTGCATAATATTACAGCCGCGATGTTAGATTGGGATAGGTTAGGTTATAATACGTTATTAATGCATATAAAGGTCCCACGCCGACGTAGAGGCCAGCCCGCCAGGAATGTTGTCAAATATTACCGCCGAGATGATAGGTTGGGTTAGGTTAGGTTATATTACGTTATTGATGTATATAAAGGTCCCACGGAGACGTAGAGGCCAACTCGTCAGGAATATTGTCAAATATAACCGCCGAGATGTTAGGTTGGGTTAGGTTAGGTTATATTAAGTTATTGATGTATATGAAGATCCCACGTAGACGCAGAGGCCAACTTGCCAGGTATGTGGTCAAATATTACCGCCGAGCTGATAGGTTGGGTTAGGTTTGGTTATATTACGTTATTGATGTATATAAAGGTCCCACGGAAACGTAGAGGCCAACATGCCAGGCATGCTGTCAAATATTACAGCCGGGATGTGAGATTGGGTTAGGTAAGGTTATATTACCTTATTGATGTATATAAAGGTCCCACGGAGACGTAGAGGCCAACACGCCAGGAATGTTGTCAAATATTACCGCCGAGATGTTAGGTTGCGTTAGATTGGGTTATATTACGTTCTTAATTTATATAAAGGTCCCACGCAGACGTAGAGGCCAACATGCCAGGAATGTTGTCAAATATTACAGCCGCGATGTTAGATTGGGTTAGGTTAGGTTATATTACGTTATTGATGTATATAAGGGTCCCACGAAGACGTAGAGGCCAACTCGCCTGGAATGTTATCAAATATTACCGCCGAGATGTTAGGTTGGGTTAGGTTAGGTTATATTACGTTCTTGATGCATAAATAGGTCCCACGCAGACGTAGAGGCCAACAAGCCAGGAGTGTTGCCAAATATTACCGACGAGATGATAGGTTGGGTTAGGTTAGGTTATAATACCTTATTGATGTATATAAAGGTCCCACGGAGACGTAGAGGCCAACACGCCAGGAATGTTGCCAAATATTACCGCCGAGATGTTAGGTTGCGTTAGATTGGGTTATATTACGTTCTTAATGTATATAAAGGTCCCACGCCGACGTAGAGGCCAGCCCGCCAGGAATGTTGTCAAATATTACAGCCGCGATGTTAGATTGGGTTACGTTAGGTTATATTTCGTTATTGATGTATATGAAGGTCCCACGGAGACGTAGATGCCAACTCGCCAGGAATGTTGTCAAATAATAGCGCCGAGAGGTTAGGTTGGGTCAGGTTAGGTTATATTATGTTATTGATGTATATGAAGATCCCACGGAGACGTAGAGGCCAACTCGCCAGGTATGTGGTCAAATATTACCGCCGAGATGATAGGTTGGGTTAGGTTTGGTTATATTTCGTTATTGATGTATATGAAGGTCCTACGGAGACGTAGAGGCCAACATGCCAGGAATGTTGTCAAATATTACAGCCGCGATGTTAGATTGCGTTAGGTTAGGTTATATTACGTTATTGATGTATATAAGGGTCCCACGGAGACGTAGAGGCCAACTCGCCTGGAATGTTATCAAATATTACCGCCGAGATATTAGGTTGGGTTAGGTTAGGTTATATTACGTTCTTGATGCATATAAAGGTCCCACGCAGACGTAGAGGCCAACAAGCCAGGAGTGTTGCCAAATATTACCGCCAAGATGATAGGTTGGGTTAGGTTAGGTTATAATACGTTATTAATGCATATAAAGGTCCCACGCCGACGTAGAGGCCAACCCGCCAGGAATGTTGTCAAATATTACCGCCGAGATGATAGGTTGGGTTAGGTTAGGTTATATTACGTTATTGATGTATATAAAGGTCCCACGGAGACGTAGATGCCAACTCGCCAGGAATGTTGTCAAATAATAGCGACGAGAGGTTAGGTTGGGTCAGGTTAGGTTATATTACGTTATTGATGTATATGAAGATCCCACGGAGACGTAGAGGCCAACTCGCCAGGTATGTGGTCAAATATTACCGCCGAGATGATAGGTTGGGTGAGGTTTGGTTATATTTCGTTATTGATGTATATGAAGGTCCTACGGAGACGTAGAGGCCAACATGCCAGGAATGTTGTCAAATATTACAGCCGCGATGTTAGATTGGGTTAGGTTGGGTTATATTACGTTATTGATGTATATAAAGGTCCCACGGAGACGTAGAGGCCAACTCGCCTGGAATGTTATCAAATATGACCGCCGAGATGTTAGGTTGGGTTAGGTTAGGTTATATTACGTTCTTGATGCATATAAAGGTCCCACGCAGACGTAGAGGCCAACCCGCCAGGAATGTTGTCAAATCTTACCGCCGAGATGATAGGTTGGGTTAGGTTTGGTTATATTTCGTTATTGATGTATATGAAGGTCCTACGGAGACGTAGAGGCCAACACGCCAGGAATGTTGTCAAATATTACCGCCGAGATGTTAGGTTGCGTTAGATTGGGTTATATTACGTTCTTAATGTATATAAAGGTCCCACGCAGACGTAGAGGCCAGCCCGCCAGGAATGTTGTCAAATATTACAGCCGCGATGTTAGATTGTGTTAGGTTAGGTTATATTTCGTTATTGATGTATATGAAGATCCCACGGAGACTAAGAGGCCAACTCGCCAGGTATGTGTTCAAATATTACCGCCGAGACGATAGGTTGGGTTAGGTTTGGTTATATTTCGTTATTGATGTATATGAAGGTCCTACGGAGACGTAGATGCCAACATGCCAGGAATGTTGTCAAATATTACAGCAGCGATGTTAGATTGGGTTAGGTTAGGTTATATTACGTTATTGATGTATATAAAGTCCCACGGAGACGTAGAGGCCAACTCGCCAGGTATGTTGTCAAATATTACCGCCGAGATGATAGGTTGGGTTAGGTTAGGTTATATCCCGTTATTGATGTATATGAAGGTCCCACGGAGACGTAGATGCCAACTCGCCAGGAATGTTGTCAAATAATAGCGCCGAGAGGTTAGGTTGTGTCAGGTTAGGTTATATTACGTTATTGATGTATATGAAGATCCCACGGAGACTAAGAGGCCAACTCGCCAGGTATGTGTTCAAATATTACCGCCGAGACGATAGGTTGGGTTAGGTTTGGTTATATTTCGTTATTGATGTATATGAAGGTCCCACGGAGACGTAGAGTCCAACTCGCCAGGAATGTTGCATAATATTACAACCGCGATGTTAGATTGGGATAGGTTAGGTTATAATACGTTATTAATGCATATAAAGGTCCCACGCCGACGTAGAGGCCAACCCGCCAGGAATGTTGTCAAATATTACCGCCGAGATGATAGGTTGGGTTAGGTTAGGTTATATTACGTTATTGATGTATATAAAGGTCCCACGGAGACGTAGAGGTCAACTCGTCAGGAATATTGTCAAATATAACCGCCGAGATGTTAGGTTGGGTTAGGTTAGGTTATATTAAGTTATTGATGTATATGAAGATCCCACGTAGACGCAGAGGCCAACTCGCCAGGTATGTGGACAAATATTACCGCCGAGCTGATAGGTTGGGTTAGGTTTGGTTATATTACGTTATTGATGTATATAAAGGTCCCACGGAAACGTAGAGGCCAACATGCCAGGCATGCTGTCAAATATTACAGCCGGGATGTTAGATTGGGTTAGGTAAGGTTATATTACCTTATTGATGTATATAAAGGTCCCACGGAGACGTAGAGGCCAACACGCCAGGAATGTTGTCAAATATTACCGCCGAGATGTTAGGTTGCGTTAGATTGGGTTATATTACGTTCTTAATTTATATAAAGTTCCCACGCAGACGTAGAGGCCAGCCCGCCAGGAATGTTGTCAAATATTACAGCCGCGATGTTAGATTGGGTTAGGTTAGGTTATATTTCGTTATTGATGTATATGAAGGTCCCACGGAGACGTAGAGGCCAACTCGCCAGGAATGTTGTCAAATATTACAGCCGCGATGTTAGATTGGGTTAGGTTAGGTTATAATACGTTATTAATGCATATAAAGGTCCCACGCCGACGTAGAGGCCAACCCGCCAGGAATGTTGTCAAATATTACCGACGAGATGATAGGTTGGGTTAGGTTAGGTTATAATACCTTATTGATGTATATAAAGGTCCCACGGAGACGTAGAGGCCAACACGCCAGGAATGTTGCCAAATATTACCGCCGAGATGTTAGGTTGCGTTAGATTGGGTTATATTACGTTCTTAATGTATATAAAGGTCCCACGCCGACGTAGAGGCCAACCCGCCAGGAATGTTGTCAAATAATAGCGACGAGAGGTTAGGTTGGGTCAGGTTAGGTTATATTACGTTATTGATGTATATGAAGATCCCACGGAGACGTAGAGGCCAACTCGCCAGGTATGTGGTCAAATATTACCGCCGAGATGATAGGTTGGGTTAGGTTTGGTTATATTTCGTTATTGATGTATATGAAGGTCCTACGGAGACGTAGAGGCCAACATGCCAGGAATGTTGTCAAATATTACAGCCGCGATGTTAGATTGGGTTAGGTTGGGTTATATTACGTTATTGATGTATATAAAGGTCCCACGGAGACGTAGAGGCCAACTCGCCTGGAATGTTATCAAATATGACCGCCGAGATGTTAGGTTGGGTTAGGTTAGGTTATATTACGTTCTTGATGCATATAAAGGTCCCACGCAGACGTAGAGGCCAACCCGCCAGGAATGTTGTCAAATCTTACCGCCGAGATGATAGGTTGGGTTAGGTTTGGTTATATTTCGTTATTGATGTATATGAAGGTCCTACGGAGACGTAGAGGCCAACACGCCAGGAATGTTGTCAAATATTACCGCCGAGATGTTAGGTTGCGTTAGATTGGGTTATATTACGTTCTTAATGTATATAAAGGTCCCACGCAGACGTAGAGGCCAGCCCGCCAGGAATGTTGTCAAATATTACAGCCGCGATGTTAGATTGTGTCAGGTTAGGTTATATTTCGTTATTGATGTATATGAAGATCCCACGGAGACTAAGAGGCCAACTCGCCAGGTATGTGTTCAAATATTACCGCCGAGACGATAGGTTGGGTTAGGTTTGGTTATATTTCGTTTATGATGTATATGAAGGTCCCACGGAGACGTAGAGTCCAACTCGCCAGGAATGTTGCATAATATTACAGCCGCGATGTTAGATTGGGATAGGTTAGGTTATAATACGTTATTAATGCATATAAAGGTCCCACGCCGACGTAGAGGCCAGCCCGCCAGGAATGTTGTCAAATATTACCGCCGAGATGATAGGTTGGGTTAGGTTAGGTTATATTACGTTATTGATGTATATAAAGGTCCCACGGAGACGTAGAGGCCAACTCGTCAGGAATATTGTCAAATATAACCGCCGAGATGTTAGGTTGGGTTAGGTTAGGTTATATTAAGTTATTGATGTATATGAAGATCCCACGTAGACGCAGAGGCCAACTTGCCAGGTATGTGGTCAAATATTACCGCCGAGCTGATAGGTTGGGTTAGGTTTGGTTATATTACGTTATTGATGTATATAAAGGTCCCACGGAAACGTAGAGGCCAACATGCCAGGCATGCTGTCAAATATTACAGCCGGGATGTGAGATTGGGTTAGGTAAGGTTATATTACCTTATTGATGTATATAAAGGTCCCACGGAGACGTAGAGGCCAACACGCCAGGAATGTTGTCAAATATTACAGCCGAGATGTTAGGTTGCGTTAGATTGGGTTATATTACGTTCTTAATTTATATAAAGGTCCCACGCAGACGTAGAGGCCAACATGCCAGGAATGTTGTCAAATATTACAGCCGCGATGTTAGATTGGGTTAGGTTAGGTTATATTACGTTATTGATGTATATAAGGGTCCCACGAAGACGTAGAGGCCAACTCGCCTGGAATGTTATCAAATATTACCGCCGAGATATTAGGTTGGGTTAGGTTAGGTTATATTACGTTCTTGATGCATATAAAGGTCCCACGCAGACGTAGAGGCCAACAAGCCAGGAGTGTTGCCAAATATTACCGCCAAGATGATAGGTTGGGTTAGGTTAGGTTATAATACGTTATTAATGCATATAAAGGTCCCACGCCGACGTAGAGGCCAACCCGCCAGGAATGTTGTCAAATATTACCGCCGAGATGATAGGTTGGGTTAGGTTAGGTTATATTACGTTATTGATGTATATAAAGGTCCCACGGAGACGTAGATGCCAACTCGCCAGGAATGTTGTCAAATAATAGCGACGAGAGGTTAGGTTGGGTCAGGTTAGGTTATATTACGTTATTGATGTATATGAAGATCCCACGGAGACGTAGAGGCCAACTCGCCAGGTATGTGGTCAAATATTACCGCCGAGATGATAGGTTGGGTGAGGTTTGGTTATATTTCGTTATTGATGTATATGAAGGTCCTACGGAGACGTAGAGGCCAACATGCCAGGAATGTTGTCAAATATTACAGCCGCGATGTTAGATTGGGTTAGGTTGGGTTATATTACGTTATTGATGTATATAAAGGTCCCACGGAGACGTAGAGGCCAACTCGCCTGGAATGTTATCAAATATGACCGCCGAGATGTTAGGTTGGGTTAGGTTAGGTTATATTACGTTCTTGATGCATATAAAGGTCCCACGCAGACGTAGAGGCCAACCCGCCAGGAATGTTGTCAAATCTTACCGCCGAGATGATAGGTTGGGTTAGGTTTGGTTATATTTCGTTATTGATGTATATGAAGGTCCTACGGAGACGTAGAGGCCAACACGCCAGGAATGTTGTCAAATATTACCGCCGAGATGTTAGGTTGCGTTAGATTGGGTTATATTACGTTCTTAATGTATATAAAGGTCCCACGCAGACGTAGAGGCCAGCCCGCCAGGAATGTTGTCAAATATTACAGCCGCGATGTTAGATTGGGTTAGGTTAGGTTATATTTCGTTATTGATGTATATGAAGATCCCACGGAGACTAAGAGGCCAACTCGCCAGGTATGTGTTCAAATATTACCGCCGAGACGATAGGTTGGGTTAGGTTTGGTTATATTTCGTTATTGATGTATATGAAGGTCCTACGGAGACGTAGAGGCCAACATGCCAGGAATGTTGTCAAATATTACAGCAGCGATGTTAGATTGGGTTAGGTTAGGTTATATTACGTTATTGATGTATATAAAGTCCCACGGAGACGTAGAGGCCAACATGCCAGGAATGCTGTCAAATATTACAGCCGGGATGTTAGATTGGGTTAGGTAAGGTTATATTACCTTATTGATGTATATAAAGGTCCCACGGAGACGTAGAGGCCAACTCGCCAGGAATGTTGTCAAATATTACCGCCGAGATGTTAGGTTGGGTTAGGTTAAGTTATATTACGTTCTTGATGCATATAAAGGTCCCACGCAGACGTAGAGGCCAAGAAGCCAGGAGTGTTGCCAAATATTACCGCCAAGATGATAGGTTGGGTTAGGTTAGGTTATAATACGTTATTAATGCATATAAAGGTCCCACGCCGACGTAGAGGCCAACACGCCAGGAATGTTGTCAAATATTACCGCCGAGACGTTAGGTTGCGTTAGGTTGGGTTATATTACGTTCTTGATGTATATAAAGGTCCCACGCAGACGTAGAGGCCAGCCCGCCAGGAATGTTGTCAAATATTACAGCCGCGATGTTAGATTGTGTTAGGTTAGGTTATATTTCGTTATTGATGTATATGAAGATCCCACGGAGACTAAGAGGCCAACTCGCCAGGTATGTGTTCAAATATTACCGCCGAGACGATAGGTTGGGTTAGGTTTGGTTATATTTCGTTATTGATGTATATGAAGGTCCTACGGAGACGTAGATGCCAACATGCCAGGAATGTTGTCAAATATTACAGCAGCGATGTTAGATTGGGTTAGGTTAGGTTATATTACGTTATTGATGTATATAAAGTCCCACGGAGACGTAGAGGCCAACTCGCCAGGTATGTTGTCAAATATTACCGCCGAGATGATAGGTTGGGTTAGGTTAGGTTATATCCCGTTATTGATGTATATGAAGGTCCCACGGAGACGTAGATGCCAACTCGCCAGGAATGTTGTCAAATAATAGCGCCGAGAGGTTAGGTTGTGTCAGGTTAGGTTATATTACGTTATTGATGTATATGAAGATCCCACGGAGACTAAGAGGCCAACTCGCCAGGTATGTGTTCAAATATTACCGCCGAGACGATAGGTTGGGTTAGGTTTGGTTATATTTCGTTATTGATGTATATGAAGGTCCCACGGAGACGTAGAGTCCAACTCGCCAGGAATGTTGCATAATATTACAGCCGCGATGTTAGATTGGGATAGGTTAGGTTATAATACGTTATTAATGCATATAAAGGTCCCACGCCGACGTAGAGGCCAACCCGCCAGGAATGTTGTCAAATATTACCGCCGAGATGATAGGTTGGGTTAGGTTAGGTTATATTACGTTATTGATGTATATAAAGGTCCCACGGAGACGTAGAGGTCAACTCGTCAGGAATATTGTCAAATATAACCGCCGAGATGTTAGGTTGGGTTAGGTTAGGTTATATTAAGTTATTGATGTATATGAAGATCCCACGTAGACGCAGAGGCCAACTCGCCAGGTATGTGGACAAATATTACCGCCGAGCTGATAGGTTGGGTTAGGTTTGGTTATATTACGTTATTGATGTATATAAAGGTCCCACGGAAACGTAGAGGCCAACATGCCAGGCATGCTGTCAAATATTACAGCCGGGATGTTAGATTGGGTTAGGTAAGGTTATATTACCTTATTGATGTATATAAAGGTCCCACGGAGACGTAGAGGCCAACACGCCAGGAATGTTGTCAAATATTACCGCCGAGATGTTAGGTTGCGTTAGATTGGGTTATATTACGTTCTTAATTTATATAAAGTTCCCACGCAGACGTAGAGGCCAGCCCGCCAGGAATGTTGTCAAATATTACAGCCGCGATGTTAGATTGGGTTAGGTTAGGTTATATTTCGTTATTGATGTATATGAAGGTCCCACGGAGACGTAGAGGCCAACTCGCCAGGAATGTTGTCAAATATTACAGCCGCGATGTTAGATTGGGTTAGGTTAGGTTATAATACGTTATTAATGCATATAAAGGTCCCACGCCGACGTAGAGGCCAACCCGCCAGGAATGTTGTCAAATATTACCGACGAGATGATAGGTTGGGTTAGGTTAGGTTATAATACCTTATTGATGTATATAAAGGTCCCACGGAGACGTAGAGGCCAACACGCCAGGAATGTTGCCAAATATTACCGCCGAGATGTTAGGTTGCGTTAGATTGGGTTATATTACGTTCTTAATGTATATAAAGGTCCCACGCCGACGTAGAGGCCAACCCGCCAGGAATGTTGTCAAATAATAGCGACGAGAGGTTAGGTTGGGTCAGGTTAGGTTATATTACGTTATTGATGTATATGAAGATCCCACGGAGACGTAGAGGCCAACTCGCCAGGTATGTGGTCAAATATTACCGCCGAGATGATAGGTTGGGTTAGGTTTGGTTATATTTCGTTATTGATGTATATGAAGGTCCTACGGAGACGTAGAGGCCAACATGCCAGGAATGTTGTCAAATATTACAGCCGCGATGTTAGATTGGGTTAGGTTGGGTTATATTACGTTATTGATGTATATAAAGGTCCCACGGAGACGTAGAGGCCAACTCGCCTGGAATGTTATCAAATATGACCGCCGAGATGTTAGGTTGGGTTAGGTTAGGTTATATTACGTTCTTGATGCATATAAAGGTCCCACGCAGACGTAGAGGCCAACCCGCCAGGAATGTTGTCAAATCTTACCGCCGAGATGATAGGTTGGGTTAGGTTTGGTTATATTTCGTTATTGATGTATATGAAGGTCCTACGGAGACGTAGAGGCCAACACGCCAGGAATGTTGTCAAATATTACCGCCGAGATGTTAGGTTGCGTTAGATTGGGTTATATTACGTTCTTAATGTATATAAAGGTCCCACGCAGACGTAGAGGCCAGCCCGCCAGGAATGTTGTCAAATATTACAGCCGCGATGTTAGATTGGGTTAGGTTAGGTTATATTTCGTTATTGATGTATATGAAGGTCCCACGGAGACGTAGATGCCAACTCGCCAGGAATGTTGTCAAATAATAGCGCCGAGAGGTTAGGTTGTGTCAGGTTAGGTTATATTACGTTATTGATGTATATGAAGATCCCACGGAGACGTAGAGGCCAACTCGCCAGGTATGTGGTCAAATATTACCGCCGAGATAATAGGTTGGGTTAGGTTTGGTTATATTTCGTTATTGATGTATATGAAGGTCCTACGGAGACGTAGAGGCCAACATGCCAGGAATGTTTTCAAATATTACAGCCGCGATGTTAGATTGGGTTAGGTTAGGTTATATTACGTTATTGATGTATATAAGGGTCCCACGGAGACGTAGAGGCCAAATCGCCTGGAATGTTATCAAATATTACCGCCGAGATATTAGGTTGGGTTAGGTTAGGTTATATTACGTTCTTGATGCATATAAAGGTCCCACGCAGACGTAGAGGCCAACAAGCCAGGAATGTTGCCAAATATTACCGCCAAGATGATAGGTTGGGTTAGGTTAGGTTATAATACGTTATTAATGCATATAAAGGTCCCACGCCGACGTAGAGGCCAACCCGCCAGGAATGTTGTCAAATATTACCGCCGAGATGATAGGTTGGGTTAGGTTAGGTTATATTACGTTATTGATGTATATAAAGGTCCCACGGAGACGTAGATGCCAAATCGCCAGGAATGTTGTCAAATAATAGCGACGAGAGGTTAGGTTGGGTCAGGTTAGGTTATATTACGTTATTGATGTATATGAAGATCCCACGGAGACGTAGAGGCCAACTCGCCAGGTATGTGGTCAAATATTACCGCCGAGATGATAGGTTGGGTTAGGTTTGGTTATATTTCGTTATTGATGTATATGAAGGTCCTACGGAGACGTAGAGGCCAACATGCCAGGAATGTTGTCAAATATTACAGCCGCGATGTTAGATTGGGTTAGGTTGGGTTATATTACGTTATTGACGTATATAAAGGTCCCACGGAGACGTAGAGGCCAACTCGCCTGGAATGTCATCAAATATGACCGCCGAGATGTTAGGTTGGGTTAGGTTAGGTTATATTACGTTCTTGATGCATATAAAGGTCCCACGCAGACGTAGAGGCCAACCCGCCAGGAATGTTGTCAAATCTTACCGCCGAGATGATAGGTTGGGTTAGGTTTGGTTATATTTCGTTATTGATGTATATGAAGGTCCTACGGAGACGTAGAGGCCAACACGCCAGTAATGTTGTCAAATATTACCGCCGAGATGTTAGGTTGCGTTAGATTGGGTTATATTACGTTCTTAATGTATATAAAGGTCCCACGCAGACGTAGAGGCCAGCCCGCCAGGAATGTTGTCAAATATTACAGCCGCGATGTTAGATTGGGTTAGGTTAGGTTATATTTCGTTATTGATGTATATGAAGGTCCCACGGAGACGTAGATGCCAACTCGCCAGGAATGTTGTCAAATAATAGCGCCGAGAGGTTAGGTTGTGTCAGGTTAGGTTATATTACGTTATTGATGTATATGAAGATCCCACGGAGACTAAGAGGCCAACTCGCCAGGTATGTGTTCAAATATTACCGCCGAGACGATAGGTTGGGTTAGGTTTGGTTATATTTCGTTATTGATGTATATGAAGGTCCTACGGAGACGTAGAGGCCAACATGCCAGGAATGTTGTCAAATATTACAGCAGCGATGTTAGATTGGGTTAGGTTAGGTTATATTACGTTATTGATGTATATAAAGTCCCACGGAGACGTAGAGGCCAACATGCCAGGAATGCTGTCAAATATTACAGCCGGGATGTTAGATTGGGTTAGGTAAGGTTATATTACCTTATTGATGTATATAAAGGTCCCACGGAGACGTAGAGGCCAACTCGCCAGGAATGTTGTCGAATATTACCGCCGAGATGTTAGGTTGGGTTAGGTTAAGTTATATTACGTTCTTGATGCATATAAAGGTCCCACGCAGACGTAGAGGCCAAGAAGCCAGGAGTGTTGCCAAATATTACCGCCAAGATGATAGGTTGGGTTAGGTTAGGTTATAATACGTTATTAATGCATATAAAGGTCCCACGCCGACGTAGAGGCCAACACGCCAGGAATGTTGTCAAATATTACCGCCGAGACGTTAGGTTGCGTTAGGTTGGGTTATATTACGTTCTTGATATATATAAAGGTCCCACGCAGACGTAGAGGCCAGCCCGCCAGGAATGTTGTCAAATATTACAGCCGCGATGTTAGATTGTGTTAGGTTAGGTTATATTTCGTTATTGATGTATATGAAGATCCCACGGAGACTAAGAGGCCAACTCGCCAGGTATGTGTTCAAATATTACCGCCGAGACGATAGGTTGGGTTAGGTTTGGTTATATTTCGTTATTGATGTATATGAAGGTCCTACGGAGACGTAGAGGCCAACATGCCAGGAATGTTGTCAAATATTACAGCAGCGATGTTAGATTGGGTTAGGTTAGGTTATATTACGTTATTGATGTATATAAAGTCCCACGGAGACGTAGAGGCCAACTCGCCAGGTATGTTGTCAAATATTACCGCCGAGATGATAGGTTGGGTTAGGTTAGGTTATATCCCGTTATTGATGTATATGAAGGTCCCACGGAGACGTAGATGCCATCTCGCCAGGAATGTTGTCAAATAATAGCGCCGAGAGGTTAGGTTGTGTCAGGTTAGGTTATATTACGTTATTGATGTATATGAAGATCCCACGGAGACTAATAGGCCAACTCGCCAGGTATGTGTTCAAATATTACCGCCGAGACGATAGGTTGGGTTAGGTTTGGTTATATTTCGTTATTGATGTATATGAAGGTCCCACGGAGACGTAGAGTCCAACTCGCCAGGAATGTTGCATAATATTACAGCCGCGATGTTAGATTGGGATAGGTTAGGTTATAATACGTTATTAATGCATATAAAGGTCCCACGCCGACGTAGAGGCCAAGCCGCCAGGAATGTTGTCAAATATTACCGCCGAGATGTTAGGTTGCGTTAGATTGGGTTATATTACGTTCTTAATTTATATAAAGGTCCCACGCAGACGTAGAGGCCAGCCCGCCAGGAATGTTGTCAAATATTACAGCCGCGATGTTAGATTGGGTTAGGTTAGGTTATATTTCGTTATTGATGTATATGAAGGTCCCACGGAGACGTAGAGGCCAACTCGCCAGGAATGTTGTCAAATATTACAGCCGCGATGTTAGATTGGGTTAGGTTAGGTTATAATACGTTATTAATGCATATAAAGGTCCCACGCCGACGTAGAGGCCAACCCGCCAGGAATGTTGTCAAATATTACCGCCGAGATGATAGGTTGGGTCAGGTTAGGTTATATTACGTTATTGATGTATATAAAGGTCCCACGGAGACGTAGATGCCAACTCGCCAGGAATGTTGTCAAATAATAGCGCCGAGATGTTAGGTTGGGTCAGGTTTGGTTATATTACGTTACTGATGTATATGAAGATCCCACGGAGACGTAGAGGCCAACTCGCCAGGTATGTGGTGAAATATTACCGCCGAGATGATAGGTTGGGTTAGGTTTGGTTATATTTCGTTATTGATGTATATGAAGGTCCTACGGAGACGTAGAGGCCAACACGCCAGGAATGTTGTCAAATATTACCGCCGAGATGTTAGGTTGCGTTAGATTGGGTTATATTACGTTCTTAATTTATATAAAGGTCCCACGCAGACGTAGAGGCCAGCCCGCCAGGAATGTTGTCAAATATTACAGCCGCGATGTTAGATTGGGTTAGGTTAGGTTATATTTCGTTATTGATGTATATGAAGGTCCCACGGAGACGTAGAGGCCAACTCGCCAGGAATGTTGTCAAATATTACAGCCGCGATGTTAGATTGGGTTAGGTTAGGTTATAATACGTTATTAATGCATATAAAGGTCCCACGCCGACGTAGAGGCCAACCCGCCAGGAATGTTGTCAAATATTACCGACGAGATGATAGGTTGGGTTAGGTTAGGTTATAATACCTTATTGATGTATATAAAGGTCCCACGGAGACGTAGAGGCCAACACGCCAGGAATGTTGCCAAATATTACCGCCGAGATGTTAGGTTGCGTTAGATTGGGTTATATTACGTTCTTAATGTATATAAAGGTCCCACGCCGACGTAGAGGCCAACCCGCCAGGAATGTTGTCAAATAATAGCGACGAGAGGTTAGGTTGGGTCAGGTTAGGTTATATTACGTTATTGATGTATATGAAGATCCCACGGAGACGTAGAGGCCAACTCGCCAGGTATGTGGTCAAATATTACCGCCGAGATGATAGGTTGGGTTAGGTTTGGTTATATTTCGTTATTGATGTATATGAAGGTCCTACGGAGACGTAGAGGCCAACATGCCAGGAATGTTGTCAAATATTACAGCCGCGATGTTAGATTGGGTTAGGTTGGGTTATATTACGTTATTGATGTATATAAAGGTCCCACGGAGACGTAGAGGCCAACTCGCCTGGAATGTTATCAAATATGACCGCCGAGATGTTAGGTTGGGTTAGGTTAGGTTATATTACGTTCTTGATGCATATAAAGGTCCCACGCAGACGTAGAGGCCAACCCGCCAGGAATGTTGTCAAATCTTACCGCCGAGATGATAGGTTGGGTTAGGTTTGGTTATATTTCGTTATTGATGTATATGAAGGTCCTACGGAGACGTAGAGGCCAACACGCCAGGAATGTTGTCAAATATTACCGCCGAGATGTTAGGTTGCGTTAGATTGGGTTATATTACGTTCTTAATGTATATAAAGGTCCCACGCAGACGTAGAGGCCAGCCCGCCAGGAATGTTGTCAAATATTACAGCCGCGATGTTAGATTGGGTTAGGTTAGGTTATATTTCGTTATTGATGTATATGAAGGTCCCACGGAGACGTAGATGCCAACTCGCCAGGAATGTTGTCAAATAATAGCGCCGAGAGGTTAGGTTGTGTCAGGTTAGGTTATATTACGTTATTGATGTATATGAAGATCCCACGGAGACGTAGAGGCCAACTCGCCAGGTATGTGGTCAAATATTACCGCCGAGATAATAGGTTGGGTTAGGTTTGGTTATATTTCGTTATTGATGTATATGAAGGTCCTACGGAGACGTAGAGGCCAACATGCCAGGAATGTTGTCAAATATTACAGCCGCGATGTTAGATTGGGTTAGGTTAGGTTATATTACGTTATTGATGTATATAAGGGTCCCACGGAGACGTAGAGGCCAAATCGCCTGGAATGTTATCAAATATTACCGCCGAGATATTAGGTTGGGTTAGGTTAGGTTATATTACGTTCTTGATGCATATAAAGGTCCCACGCAGACGTAGAGGCCAACAAGCCAGGAATGTTGCCAAATATTACCGCCAAGATGATAGGTTGGGTTAGGTTAGGTTATAATACGTTATTAATGCATATAAAGGTCCCACGCCGACGTAGAGGCCAACCCGCCAGGAATGTTGTCAAATATTACCGCCGAGATGATAGGTTGGGTTAGGTTAGGTTATATTACGTTATTGATGTATATAAAGGTCCCACGGAGACGTAGATGCCAAATCGCCAGGAATGTTGTCAAATAATAGCGACGAGAGGTTAGGTTGGGTCAGGTTAGGTTATATTACGTTATTGATGTATATGAAGATCCCACGGAGACGTAGAGGCCAACTCGCCAGGTATGTGGTCAAATATTACCGCCGAGATGATAGGTTGGGTTAGGTTTGGTTATATTTCGTTATTGATGTATATGAAGGTCCTACGGAGACGTAGAGGCCAACATGCCAGGAATGTTGTCAAATATTACAGCCGCGATGTTAGATTGGGTTAGGTTGGGTTATATTACGTTATTGACGTATATAAAGGTCCCACGGAGACGTAGAGGCCAACTCGCCTGGAATGTCATCAAATATGACCGCCGAGATGTTAGGTTGGGTTAGGTTAGGTTATATTACGTTCTTGATGCATATAAAGGTCCCACGCAGACGTAGAGGCCAACCCGCCAGGAATGTTGTCAAATCTTACCGCCGAGATGATAGGTTGGGTTAGGTTTGGTTATATTTCGTTATTGATGTATATGAAGGTCCTACGGAGACGTAGAGGCCAACACGCCAGTAATGTTGTCAAATATTACCGCCGAGATGTTAGGTTGCGTTAGATTGGGTTATATTACGTTCTTAATGTATATAAAGGTCCCACGCAGACGTAGAGGCCAGCCCGCCAGGAATGTTGTCAAATATTACAGCCGCGATGTTAGATTGGGTTAGGTTAGGTTATATTTCGTTATTGATGTATATGAAGGTCCCACGGAGACGTAGATGCCAACTCGCCAGGAATGTTGTCAAATAATAGCGCCGAGAGGTTAGGTTGTGTCAGGTTAGGTTATATTACGTTATTGATGTATATGAAGATCCCACGGAGACTAAGAGGCCAACTCGCCAGGTATGTGTTCAAATATTACCGCCGAGACGATAGGTTGGGTTAGGTTTGGTTATATGTCGTTATTGATGTATATGAAGGTCCTACGGAGACGTAGAGGCCAACATGCCAGGAATGTTGTCAAATATTACAGCAGCGATGTTAGATTGGGTTAGGTTAGGTTATATTACGTTATTGATGTATATAAAGTCCCACGGAGACGTAGAGGCCAACATGCCAGGAATGCTGTCAAATATTACAGCCGGGATGTTAGATTGGGTTAGGTAAGGTTATATTACCTTATTGATGTATATAAAGGTCCCACGGAGACGTAGAGGCCAACTCGCCAGGAATGTTGTCGAATATTACCGCCGAGATGTTAGGTTGGGTTAGGTTAAGTTATATTACGTTCTTGATGCATATAAAGGTCCCACGCAGACGTAGAGGCCAAGAAGCCAGGAGTGTTGCCAAATATTACCGCCAAGATGATAGGTTGGGTTAGGTTAGGTTATAATACGTTATTAATGCATATAAAGGTCCCACGCCGACGTAGAGGCCAACACGCCAGGAATGTTGTCAAATATTACCGCCGAGACGTTAGGTTGCGTTAGGTTGGGTTATATTACGTTCTTGATGTATATAAAGGTCCCACGCAGACGTAGAGGCCAGCCCGCCAGGAATGTTGTCAAATATTACAGCCGCGATGTTAGATTGTGTTAGGTTAGGTTATATTTCGTTATTGATGTATATGAAGATCCCACGGAGACTAAGAGGCCAACTCGCCAGGTATGTGTTCAAATATTACCGCCGAGACGATAGGTTGGGTTAGGTTTGGTTATATTTCGTTATTGATGTATATGAAGGTCCTACGGAGACGTAGAGGCCAACATGCCAGGAATGTTGTCAAATATTACAGCAGCGATGTTAGATTGGGTTAGGTTAGGTTATATTACGTTATTGATGTATATAAAGTCCCACGGAGACGTAGAGGCCAACTCGCCAGGTATGTTGTCAAATATTACCGCCGAGATGATAGGTTGGGTTAGGTTAGGTTATATCCCGTTATTGATGTATATGAAGGTTCCACGGAGACGTAGATGCCATCTCGCCAGGAATGTTGTCAAATAATAGCGCCGAGAGGTTAGGTTGTGTCAGGTTAGGTTATATTACGTTATTGATGTATATGAAGATCCCACGGAGACTAATAGGCCAACTCGCCAGGTATGTGTTCAAATATTACCGCCGAGACGATAGGTTGGATTAGGTTTGGTTATATTTCGTTATTGATGTATATGAAGGTCCCACGGAGACGTAGAGTCCAACTCGCCAGGAATGTTGCATAATATTACAGCCGCGATGTTAGATTGGGATAGGTTAGGTTATAATACGTTATTAATGCATATAAAGGTCCCACACCGACGTAGAGGCCAAGCCGCCAGGAATGTTGTCAAATATTACCGCCGAGATGTTAGGTTGCGTTAGATTGGGTTATATTACGTTCTTAATTTATATAAAGGTCCCACGCAGACGTAGAGGCCAGCCCGCCAGGAATGTTGTCAAATATTACAGCCGCGATGTTAGATTGGGTTAGGTTAGGTTATATTTCGTTATTGATGTATATGAAGGTCCCACGGAGACGTAGAGGCCAACTCGCCAGGAATGTTGTCAAATATTACAGCCGCGATGTTAGATTGGGTTAGGTTAGGTTATAATACGTTATTAATGCATATAAAGGTCCCACGCCGACGTAGAGGCCAACCCGCCAGGAATGTTGTCAAATATTACCGCCGAGATGATAGGTTGGGTCAGGTTAGGTTATATTACGTTATTGATGTATATAAAGGTCCCACGGAGACGTAGATGCCAACTCGCCAGGAATGTTGTCAAATAATAGCGCCGAGAGGTTAGGTTGGGTCAGGTTTGGTTATATTACGTTACTGATGTATATGAAGATCCCACGGAGACGTAGAGGCCAACTCGCCAGGTATGTGGTGAAATATTACCGCCGAGATGATAGGTTGGGTTAGGTTTGGTTATATTTCGTTATTGATGTATATGAAGGTCCTACGGAGACGTAGAGGCCAACATGCCAGGAATGTTGTCAAATATTACAGCCGCGATGTTAGATTGGGTTAGGTTGGGTTATATTACGTTATTGATGTATATAAAGGTCCCACGGAGACGTAGAGGCCAACTCGCCTGGAATGTTATCAAATATGACCGCCGAGATGTTAGGTTGGGTTAGGTTAGGTTATATTACGTTCTTGATGCATATAAAGGTCCCACGCAGACGTAGAGGCCAACCCGCCAGGAATGTTGTCAAATCTTACCGCCGAGATGATAGGTTGGGTTAGGTTTGGTTATATTTCGTTATTGATGTATATGAAGGTCCTACGGAGACGTAGAGGCCAACACGCCAGGAATGTTGTCAAATATTACCGCCGAGATGTTAGGTTGCGTTAGATTGGGTTATATTACGTTCTTAATGTATATAAAGGTCCCACGCAGACGTAGAGGCCAGCCCGCCAGGAATGTTGTCAAATATTACCGCCGAGATGATAGGTTGGGTCAGGTTAGGTTATATTACGTTATTGATGTATATAAAGGTCCCACGGAGACGTAGATGCCAACTCGCCAGGAATGTTGTCAAATAATAGCGCCGAGAGGTTAGGTTGGGTCAGGTTTGGTTATATTACGTTACTGATGTATATGAAGATCCCACGGAGACGTAGAGGCCAACTCGCCAGGTATGTGGTGAAATATTACCGCCGAGATGATAGGTTGGGTTAGGTTTGGTTATATTTCGTTATTGATGTATATGAAGGTCCTACGGAGACGTAGAGGCCAACATGCCAGGAATGTTGTCAAATATTACAGCCGCGATGTTAGATTGGGTTAGGTTGGGTTATATTACGTTATTGATGTATATAAAGGTCCCACGGAGACGTAGAGGCCAACTCGCCTGGAATGTTATCAAATATGACCGCCGAGATGTTAGGTTGGGTTAGGTTAGGTTATATTACGTTCTTGATGCATATAAAGGTCCCACGCAGACGTAGAGGCCAACCCGCCAGGAATGTTGTCAAATCTTACCGCCGAGATGATAGGTTGGGTTAGGTTTGGTTATATTTCGTTATTGATGTATATGAAGGTCCTACGGAGACGTAGAGGCCAACACGCCAGGAATGTTGTCAAATATTACCGCCGAGATGTTAGGTTGCGTTAGATTGGGTTATATTACGTTCTTAATGTATATAAAGGTCCCACGCAGACGTAGAGGCCAGCCCGCCAGGAATGTTGTCAAATATTACAGCCGCGATGTTAGATTGGGTTAGGTTAGGTTATATTTCGTTATTGATGTATATGAAGGTCCCACGGAGACGTAGATGCCAACTCGCCAGGAATGTTGTCAAATAATAGCGCCGAGAGGTTAGGTTGTGTCAGGTTAGGTTATATTACGTTATTGATGTATATGAAGATCCCACGGAGACTAAGATGCCAACTCGCCAGGTATGTGTTCAAATATTACCGCCGAGACGATAGGTTGGGTTAGGTTTGGTTATATTTCGTTATTGATGTATATGAAGGTCCTACGGAGACGTAGAGGCCAACATGCCAGGAATGTTGTCAAATATTACAGCAGCGATGTTAGATTGGGTTAGGTTAGGTTATATTACGTTATTGATGTATATAAAGTCCCACGGAGACGTAGAGGCCAACATGCCAGGAATGCTGTCAAATATTACAGCCGGGATGTTAGATTGGGTTAGGTAAGGTTATATTACCTTATTGATGTATATAAAGGTCCCACGGAGACGTAGAGGCCAACTCGCCAGGAATGTTGTCAAATATTACCGCCGAGATGTTAGGTTGGGTTAGGTTAAGTTATATTACGTTCTTGATGCATATAAAGGTCCCACGCAGACGTAGAGGCCAAGAAGCCAGGAGTGTTGCCAAATATTACCGCCAAGATGATAGGTTGGGTTAGGTTAGGTTATAATACGTTATTAATGCATATAAAGGTCCCACGCCGACGTAGAGGCCAACACGCCAGGAATGTTGTCAAATATTACCGCCGAGACGTTAGGTTGCGTTAGGTTGGGTTATATTACGTTCTTGATGTATATAAAGGTCCCACGCAGACGTAGAGGCCAGCCCGCCAGGAATGTTGTCAAATATTACAGCCGCGATGTTAGATTGTGTTAGGTTAGGTTATATTTCGTTATTGATGTATATGAAGATCCCACGGAGACTAAGAGGCCAACTCGCCAGGTATGTGTTCAAATATTACCGCCGAGACGATAGGTTGGGTTAGGTTTGGCTATATTTCGTTATTGATGTATATGAAGGTCCTACGGAGACGTAGAGGCCAACATGCCAGGAATGTTGTCAAATATTACAGCAGCGATGTTAGATTGGGTTAGGTTAGGTTATATTTCGTTATTGATGTATATGAAGATCCCACGGAGACTAAGAGGCCAACTCGCCAGGTATGTGGTCAAATATTACCGCCGAGCTGATAGGTTGGGTTAGGTTTGGTTATATTACGTTATTGATGTATATAAAGGTCCCACGGAAACGTAGAGGCCAACATGCCAGGCATGCTGTCAAATATTACAGCCGGGATGTTAGATTGGGTTAGGTAAGGTTATATTACCTTATTGATGTATATAAAGGTCCCACGGAGACGTAGAGGCCAACACGCCAGGAATGTTGTCAAATATTACCGCCGAGATGTTAGGTTGCGTTAGATTGGGTTATATTACGTTCTTAATTTATATAAAGGTCCCACGCAGACGTAGAGGCCAGCCCGCCAGGAATGTTGTCAAATATTACAGCCGCGATGTTAGATTGGGTTAGGTTAGGTTATATTTCGTTATTGATGTATATGAAGGTCCCACGGAGACGTAGATGCCAACTCGCCAGGAATGTTGTCAAATAATAGCGCCGAGAGGTTAGGTTGTGTCAGGTTAGGTTATATTACGTTATTGATGTATATGAAGATCCCACGGAGACGTAGAGGCCAACTCGCCAGGTATGTGGTCAAATATTACCGCCGAGATGATAGGTTGGGTTAGGTTTGGTTATATTTCGTTATTGATGTATATGAAGGTCCTACGGAGACGTAGAGGCCAACATGCCAGGAATGTTGTCAAATAATAGCGACGAGAGGTTAGGTTGGGTCAGGTTAGGTTATATTACGTTATTGATGTATATGAAGATCCCACGGAGACGTAGAGGCCAACTCGCCAGGTATGTGGTCAAATATTACCGCCGAGATGATAGGTTGGGTTAGGTTTGGTTATATTTCGTTATTGATGTATATGAAGGTCCTACGGAGACGTAGAGGCCAACATGCCAGGAATGTTGTCAAATATTACAGCCGCGATGTTAGATTGGGTTAGGTTGGGTTATATTACGTTATTGATGTATATAAAGGTCCCACGGAGACGTAGAGGCCAACTCGCCTGGAATGTTATCAAATATGACCGCCGAGATGTTAGGTTGGGTTAGGTTAGGTTATATTACGTTCTTGATGCATATAAAGGTCCCACGCAGACGTAGAGGCCAACCCGCCAGGAATGTTGTCAAATCTTACCGCCGAGATGATAGGTTGGGTTAGGTTTGGTTATATTTCGTTATTGATGTATATGAAGGTCCTACGGAGACGTAGAGGCCAACACGCCAGGAATGTTGTCAAATATTACCGCCGAGATGTTAGGTTGCGTTAGATTGGGTTATATTACGTTCTTAATGTATATAAAGGTCCCACGCAGACGTAGAGGCCAGCCCGCCAGGAATGTTGTCAAATATTACAGCCGCGATGCTAGATTGGGTTAGGTTAGGTTATATTTCGTTATTGATGTATATGAAGGTCCCACGGAGACGTAGATGACAACTCGCCAGGAATGTTGTCAAATAATAGCGCCGAGAGGTTAGGTTGTGTCAGGTTAGGTTATATTACGTTATTGATGTATATGAAGATCCCACGGAGACGTAGAGGCCAACTCGCCAGGTATGTGGTCAAATATTACCGCCGAGATGATAGGTTGGGTTAGGTTTGGTTATAATTCGTTATTGATGTATATGAAGGTCCTACGGAGACGTAGAGGCCAACATGCCAGGAATGTTGTCAAATATTACAGCCGCGATGGTAGATTGGGTTAGGTTAGGTTATATTACGTTATTGATGTATATAAGGGTCCCACGGAGACGTAGAGGCCAACTCGCCTGGAATGTTATCAAATATTACCGCCGAGATATTAGGTTGGGTTAGGTTAGGTTATATTACGTTCTTGATGCATATAAAGGTCCCACGCAGACGTAGAGGCCAACAAGCCAGGAATGTTGCCAAATATTACCGCCAAGATGATAGGTTGGGTTAGGTTAGGTTATAATACGTTATTAATGCATATAAAGGTCCCACGCCGACGTAGAGGCCAACCCGCCAGGAATGTTGTCAAATATTACCGCCGAGATGATAGGTTGGGTTAGGTTAGGTTATATTACGTTATTGATGTATATGAAGATCCCACGGAGACGTAGAGGCCAACTCGCCAGGTATGTGGTCAAATATTACCGCCGAGATGATAGGTTGGGTTAGGTTTGGTTATATTTCGTTATTGATGTATATGAAGGTCCTACGGAGACGTAGAGGCCAACATGCCAGGAATGTTGTCAAATATTACAGCCGCGATGTTAGATTGGGTTAGGTTGGGTTATATTACGTTATTGATGTATATAAAGGTCCCACGGAGACGTAGAGGCCAACTCGCCTGGAATGTTATCAAATATGACCGCCGAGATGTTAGGTTGGGTTAGGTTAGGTTATATTACGTTCTTGATGCATATAAAGGTCCCACGCAGACGTAGAGGCAAACCCGCCAGGAATGTTGTCAAATCTTACCGCCGAGATGATAGGTTGGGTTAGGTTTGGTTATATTTCGTTATTGATGTATATGAAGGTCCTACGGAGACGTAGAGGCCAACACGCCAGGAATGTTGTCAAATATTACCGCCGAGATGTTAGGTTGCGTTAGATTGGGTTATATTACGTTCTTAATGTATATAAAGGTCCCACGCAGACGTAGAGGCCAGCCCGCCAGGAATGTTGTCAAATATTACAGCCGCGATGTTAGATTGGGTTAGGTTAGGTTATATTTCGTTATTGATGTATATGAAGGTCCCACGGAGACGTAGATGCCAACTCGCCAGGAATGTTGTCAAATAATAGCGCCGAGAGGTTAGGTTGTGTCAGGTTAGGTTATATTACGTTATTGATGTATATGAAGATCCCACGGAGACTAAGAGGCCAACTCGCCAGGTATGTGTTCAAATATTACCGCCGAGACGATAGGTTGGGTTAGGTCTGGTTATATTTCGTTATTGATGTATATGAAGGTCCTACGGAGACGTAGAGGCCAACATGCCAGGAATGTTGTCAAATATTACAGCAGCGATGTTAGATTGGGTTAGGTTAGGTTATATTACGTTATTGATGTATATAAAGTCCCACGGAGACGTAGAGGCCAACATGCCAGGAATGCTGTCAAATATTACAGCCGGGATGTTAGATTGGGTTAGGTAAGGTTATATTACCTTATTGATGTATATAAAGGTCCCACGGAGACGTAGAGGCCAACTCGCCAGGAATGTTGTCAAATATTACCGCCGAGATGTTAGGTTGGGTTAGGTTAAGTTATATTACGTTCTTGATGCATATAAAGGTCCCACGCAGACGTAGAGGCCAAGAAGCCAGGAGTGTTGCCAAATATTACCGCCAAGATGATAGGTTGGGTTAGGTTAGGTTATAATACGTTATTAATGTATATAAAGGTCCCACGCCGACGTAGAGGCCAACACGCCAGGAATGTTGTCAAATATTACCGCCGAGACGTTAGGTTGCGTTAGGTTGGGTTATATTACGTTCTTGATGTATATAAAGGTCCCACGCAGACGTAGAGGCCAGCCCGCCAGGAATGTTGTCAAATATTACAGCCGCGATGTTAGATTGTGTTAGGTTAGGTTATATTTCGTTATTGATGTATATGAAGATCCCACGGAGACTAAGAGGCCAACTCGCCAGGTATGTGTTCAAATATTACCGCCGAGACGATAGGTTGGGTTAGGTTTGGCTATATTTCGTTATTGATGTATATGAAGGTCCTACGGAGACGTAGAGGCCAACATGCCAGGAATGTTGTCAAATATTACAGCAGCGATGTTAGATTGGGTTAGGTTAGGTTATATTTCGTTATTGATGTATATGAAGATCCCACGGAGACTAAGAGGCCAACTCGCCAGGTATGTGGTCAAATATTACCGCCGAGCTGATAGGTTGGGTTAGGTTTGGTTATATTACGTTATTGATGTATATAAAGGTCCCACGGAAACGTAGAGGCCAACATGCCAGGCATGCTGTCAAATATTACAGCCGGGATGTTAGATTGGGTTAGGTAAGGTTATATTACCTTATTGATGTATATAAAGGTCCCACGGAGACGTAGAGGCCAACACGCCAGGAATGTTGTCAAATATTACCGCCGAGATGTTAGGTTGCGTTAGATTGGGTTATATTACGTTCTTAATTTATATAAAGGTCCCACGCAGACGTAGAGGCCAGCCCGCCAGGAATGTTGTCAAATATTACAGCCGCGATGTTAGATTGGGTTAGGTTAGGTTATATTTCGTTATTGATGTATATGAAGGTCCCACGGAGACGTAGAGGCCAACTCGCCAGGAATGTTGTCAAATATTACAGCCGCGATGTTAGATTGGGTTAGGTTAGGTTATATTACGTTCTTGATGCATATAAAGGTCCCACGCAGACGTAGAGGCCAACAAGCCAGGAATGTTGCCAAATATTACCGCCAAGATGATAGGTTGGGTTAGGTTAGGTTATAATACGTTATTAATGCATATAAAGGTCCCACGCCGACGTAGAGGCCAACCCGCCAGGAATGTTGTCAAATATTACCGCCGAGATGATAGGTTGGGTTAGGTTAGGTTATATTACGTTATTGATGTATATAAAGGTCCCACGGAGACGTAGATGCCAAATCGCCAGGAATGTTGTCAAATAATAGCGACGAGAGGTTAGGTTGGGTCAGGTTAGGTTATATTACGTTATTGATGTATATGAAGATCCCACGGAGACGTAGAGGCCAACTCGCCAGGTATGTGGTCAAATATTACCGCCGAGATGATAGGTTGGGTTAGGTTTGGTTATATTTCGTTATTGATGTATATGAAGGTCCTACGGAGACGTAGAGGCCAACATGCCAGGAATGTTGTCAAATATTACAGCCGCGATGTTAGATTGGGTTAGGTTGGGTTATATTACGTTATTGATGTATATAAAGGTCCCACGGAGACGTAGAGGCCAACACGCCAGGAATGTTGTCAAATATTACCGCCGAGATGTTAGGTTGCGTTAGATTGGGTTATATTACGTTCTTAATTTATATAAAGGTCCCACGCAGACGTAGAGGCCAGCCCGCCAGGAATGTTGTCAAATATTACAGCCGCGATGTTAGATTGGGTTAGGTTAGGTTATATTTCGTTATTGATGTATATGAAGGTCCCACGGAGACGTAGAGGCCAACTCGCCAGGAATGTTGTCAAATATTACAGCCGCGATGTTAGATTGGGTTAGGTTAGGTTATATTACGTTCTTGATGCATATAAAGGTCCCACGCAGACGTAGAGGCCAACAAGCCAGGAATGTTGCCAAATATTACCGCCAAGATGATAGGTTGGGTTAGGTTAGGTTATAATACGTTATTAATGCATATAAAGGTCCCACGCCGACGTAGAGGCCAACCCGCCAGGAATGTTGTCAAATATTACCGCCGAGATGATAGGTTGGGTTAGGTTAGGTTATATTACGTTATTGATGTATATAAAGGTCCCACGGAGACGTAGATGCCAAATCGCCAGGAATGTTGTCAAATAATAGCGACGAGAGGTTAGGTTGGGTCAGGTTAGGTTATATTACGTTATTGATGTATATGAAGATCCCACGGAGACGTAGAGGCCAACTCGCCAGGTATGTGGTCAAATATTACCGCCGAGATGATAGGTTGGGTTAGGTTTGGTTATATTTCGTTATTGATGTATATGAAGGTCCTACGGAGACGTAGAGGCCAACATGCCAGGAATGTTGTCAAATATTACAGCCGCGATGTTAGATTGGGTTAGGTTGGGTTATATTACGTTATTGATGTATATAAAGGTCCCACGGAGACGTAGAGGCCAACTCGCCTGGAATGTTATCAAATATGACCGCCGAGATGTTAGGTTGGGTTAGGTTAGGTTATATTACGTTCTTGATGCATATAAAGGTCCCACGCAGACGTAGAGGCCAACCCGCCAGGAATGTTGTCAAATCTTACCGCCGAGATGATAGGTTGGGTTAGGTTTGGTTATATTTCGTTATTGATGTATATGAAGGTCCTACGGAGACGTAGAGGCCAACACGCCAGGAATGTTGTCAAATATTACCGCCGAGATGTTAGGTTGCGTTAGATTGGGTTATATTACGTTCTTAATGTATATAAAGGTCCCACGCAGACGTAGAGGCCAGCCCGCCAGGAATGTTGTCAAATATTACAGCCGCGATGCTAGATTGGGTTAGGTTAGGTTATATTTCGTTATTGATGTATATGAAGGTCCCACGGAGACGTAGATGCCAACTCGCCAGGAATGTTGTCAAATAATAGCGCCGAGAGGTTAGGTTGTGTCAGGTTAGGTTATATTACGTTATTGATGTATATGAAGATCCCACGGAGACGTAGAGGCCAACTCGCCAGGTATGTGGTCAAATATTACCGCCGAGATGATAGGTTGGGTTAGGTTTGGTTATATTTCGTTATTGATGTATATGAAGGTCCTACGGAGACGTAGAGGCCAACATGCCAGGAATGTTGTCAAATATTACAGCCGCGATGGTAGATTGGGTTAGGTTAGGTTATATTACGTTATTGATGTATATAAGGGTCCCACGGAGACGTAGAGGCCAACTCGCCTGGAATGTTATCAAATATTACCGCCGAGATATTAGGTTGGGTTAGGTTAGGTTATATTACGTTCTTGATGCATATAAAGGTCCCACGCAGACGTAGAGGCCAACCCGCCAGGAATGTTGTCAAATCTTACCGCCGAGATGATAGGTTGGGTTAGGTTTGGTTATATTTCGTTATTGATGTATATGAAGGTCCTACGGAGACGTAGAGGCCAACACGCCAGGAATGTTGTCAAATATTACCGCCGAGATGTTAGGTTGCGTTAGATTGGGTTATATTACGTTCTTAATGTATATAAAGGTCCCACGCAGACGTAGAGGCCAGCCCGCCAGGAATGTTGTCAAATATTACAGCCGCGATGTTAGATTGGGTTAGGTTAGGTTATATTTCGTTATTGATGTATATGAAGGTCCCACGGAGACGTAGATGCCAACTCGCCAGGAATGTTGTCAAATAATAGCGCCGAGGGGTTAGGTTGTGTCAGGTTAGGTTATATTACGTTATTGATGTATATGAAGATCCCACGGAGACTAAGAGGCCAACTCGCCAGGTATGTGTTCAAATATTACCGCCGAGACGATAGGTTGGGTTAGGTCTGGTTATATTTCGTTATTGATGTATATGAAGGTCCTACGGAGACGTAGAGGCCAACATGCCAGGAATGTTGTCAAATATTACAGCAGCGATGTTAGATTGGGTTAGGTTAGGTTATATTACGTTATTGATGTATATAAAGTCCCACGGAGACGTAGAGGCCAACATGCCAGGAATGCTGTCAAATATTACAGCCGGGATGTTAGATTGGGTTAGGTAAGGTTATATTACCTTATTGATGTATATAAAGGTCCCACGGAGACGTAGAGGCCAACTCGCCAGGAATGTTGTCAAATATTACCGCCGAGATGTTAGGTTGGGTTAGGTTAAGTTATATTACGTTCTTGATGCATATAAAGGTCCCACGCAGACGTAGAGGCCAAGAAGCCAGGAGTGTTGCCAAATATTACCGCCAAGATGATAGGTTGGGTTAGGTTAGGTTATAATACGTTATTAATGCATATAAAGGTCCCACGCCGACGTAGAGGCCAACACGCCAGGAATGTTGTCAAATATTACCGCCGAGACGTTAGGTTGCGTTAGGTTGGGTTATATTACGTTCTTGATGTATATAAAGGTCCCACGCAGACGTAGAGGCCAGCCCGCCAGGAATGTTGTCAAATATTACAGCCGCGATGTTAGATTGTGTTAGGTTAGGTTATATTTCGTTATTGATGTATATGAAGATCCCACGGAGACTAAGAGGCCAACTCGCCAGGTATGTGTTCAAATATTACCGCCGAGACGATAGGTTGGGTTAGGTTTGGCTATATTTCGTTATTGATGTATATGAAGGTCCTACGGAGACGTAGAGGCCAACATGCCAGGAATGTTGTCAAATATTACAGCAGCGATGTTAGATTGGGTTAGGTTAGGTTATATTTCGTTATTGATGTATATGAAGATCCCACGGAGACTAAGAGGCCAACTCGCCAGGTATGTGGTCAAATATTACCGCCGAGCTGATAGGTTGGGTTAGGTTTGGTTATATTACGTTATTGATGTATATAATGGTCCCACGGAAACGTAGAGGCCAACATGCCAGGCATGCTGTCAAATATTACAGCCGGGATGTTAGATTGGGTTAGGTAAGGTTATATTACCTTATTGATGTATATAAAGGTCCCACGGAGACGTAGAGGCCAACACGCCAGGAATGTTGTCAAATATTACCGCCGAGATGTTAGGTTGCGTTAGATTGGGTTATATTACGTTCTTAATTTATATAAAGGTCCCACGCAGACGTAGAGGCCAGCCCGCCAGGAATGTTGTCAAATATTACAGCCGCGATGTTAGATTGGGTTAGGTTAGGTTATATTTCGTTATTGATGTATATGAAGGTCCCACGGAGACGTAGATGCCAACTCGCCAGGAATGTTGTCAAATAATAGCGCCGAGAGGTTAGGTTGTGTCAGGTTAGGTTATATTACGTTATTGATGTATATGAAGATCCCACGGAGACTAAGAGGCCAACTCGCCAGGTATGTGTTCAAATATTACCGCCGAGACGATAGGTTGGGTTAGGTCTGGTTATATTTCGTTATTGATGTATATGAAGGTCCTACGGAGACGTAGAGGCCAACATGCCAGGAATGTTGTCAAATATTACAGCAGCGATGTTAGATTGGGTTAGGTTAGGTTATATTACGTTATTGATGTATATAAAGTCCCACGGAGACGTAGAGGCCAACATGCCAGGAATGCTGTCAAATATTACAGCCGGGATGTTAGATTGGGTTAGGTAAGGTTATATTACCTTATTGATGTATATAAAGGTCCCACGGAGACGTAGAGGCCAACTCGCCAGGAATGTTGTCAAATATTACCGCCGAGATGTTAGGTTGGGTTAGGTTAAGTTATATTACGTTCTTGATGCATATAAAGGTCCCACGCAGACGTAGAGGCCAAGAAGCCAGGAGTGTTGCCAAATATTACCGCCAAGATGATAGGTTGGGTTAGGTTAGGTTATAATACGTTATTAATGCATATAAAGGTCCCACGCCGACGTAGAGGCCAACACGCCAGGAATGTTGTCAAATATTACCGCCGAGACGTTAGGTTGCGTTAGGTTGGGTTATATTACGTTCTTGATGTATATAAAGGTCCCACGCAGACGTAGAGGCCAGCCCGCCAGGAATGTTGTCAAATATTACAGCCGCGATGTTAGATTGTGTTAGGTTAGGTTATATTTCGTTATTGATGTATATGAAGATCCCACGGAGACTAAGAGGCCAACTCGCCAGGTATGTGTTCAAATATTACCGCCGAGACGATAGGTTGGGTTAGGTTTGGCTATATTTCGTTATTGATGTATATGAAGGTCCTACGGAGACGTAGAGGCCAACATGCCAGGAATGTTGTCAAATATTACAGCAGCGATGTTAGATTGGGTTAGGTTAGGTTATATTTCGTTATTGATGTATATGAAGATCCCACGGAGACTAAGAGGCCAACTCGCCAGGTATGTGGTCAAATATTACCGCCGAGCTGATAGGTTGGGTTAGGTTTGGTTATATTACGTTATTGATGTATATAATGGTCCCACGGAAACGTAGAGGCCAACATGCCAGGCATGCTGTCAAATATTACAGCCGGGATGTTAGATTGGGTTAGGTAAGGTTATATTACCTTATTGATGTATATAAAGGTCCCACGGAGACGTAGAGGCCAACACGCCAGGAATGTTGTCAAATATTACCGCCGAGATGTTAGGTTGCGTTAGATTGGGTTATATTACGTTCTTAATTTATATAAAGGTCCCACGCAGACGTAGAGGCCAGCCCGCCAGGAATGTTGTCAAATATTACAGCCGCGATGTTAGATTGGGTTAGGTTAGGTTATATTTCGTTATTGATGTATATGAAGGTCCCACGGAGACGTAGAGGCCAACTCGCCAGGAATGTTGTCAAATATTACAGCCGCGATGTTAGATTGGGTTAGGTTAGGTTATATTACGTTCTTGATGCATATAAAGGTCCCACGCAGACGTAGAGGCCAACAAGCCAGGAATGTTGCCAAATATTACCGCCAAGATGATAGGTTGGGTTAGGTTAGGTTATAATACGTTATTAATGCATATAAAGGTCCCACGCAGACGTAGAGGCCAACCCGCCAGGAATGTTGTCAAATCTTACCGCCGAGATGATAGGTTGGGTTAGGTTTGGTTATATTTCGTTATTGATGTATATGAAGGTCCTACGGAGACGTAGAGGCCAACACGCCAGGAATGTTGTCAAATATTACCGCCGAGATGTTAGGTTGCGTTAGATTGGGTTATATTACGTTCTTAATGTATATAAAGGTCCCACGCAGACGTAGAGGCCAGCCCGCCAGGAATGTTGTCAAATATTACAGCCGCGATGCTAGATTGGGTTAGGTTAGGTTATATTTCGTTATTGATGTATATGAAGGTCCCACGGAGACGTAGAGGCCAACTCGCCAGGTATGTGGTCAAATATTACCGCCGAGATGATAGGTTGGGTTAGGTTTGGTTATATTTCGTTATTGATGTATATGAAGGTCCTACGGAGACGTAGAGGCCAACATGCCAGGAATGTTGTCAAATATTACAGCCGCGATGGTAGATTGGGTTAGGTTAGGTTATATTACGTTATTGATGTATATAAGGGTCCCACGGAGACGTAGAGGCCAACTCGCCTGGAATGTTATCAAATATTACCGCCGAGATATTAGGTTGGGTTAGGTTAGGTTATATTACGTTCTTGATGCATATAAAGGTCCCACGCAGACGTAGAGGCCAACCCGCCAGGAATGTTGTCAAATCTTACCGCCGAGATGATAGGTTGGGTTAGGTTTGGTTATATTTCGTTATTGATGTATATGAAGGTCCTACGGAGACGTAGAGGCCAACACGCCAGGAATGTTGTCAAATATTACCGCCGAGATGTTAGGTTGCGTTAGATTGGGTTATATTACGTTCTTAATGTATATAAAGGTCCCACGCAGACGTAGAGGCCAGCCCGCCAGGAATGTTGTCAAATATTACAGCCGCGATGCTAGATTGGGTTAGGTTAGGTTATATTTCGTTATTGATGTATATGAAGGTCCCACGGAGACGTAGAGGCCAACTCGCCAGGTATGTGGTCAAATATTACCGCCGAGATGATAGGTTGGGTTAGGTTTGGTTATATTTCGTTATTGATGTATATGAAGGTCCTACGGAGACGTAGAGGCCAACATGCCAGGAATGTTGTCAAATATTACAGCCGCGATGTTAGATTGTGTTAGGTTAGGTTATATTTCGTTATTGATGTATATGAAGATCCCACGGAGACTAAGAGGCCAACTCGCCAGGTATGTGTTCAAATATTACCGCCGAGACGATAGGTTGGGTTAGGTTTGGCTATATTTCGTTATTGATGTATATGAAGGTCCTACGGAGACGTAGAGGCCAACATGCCAGGAATGTTGTCAAATATTACAGCAGCGATGTTAGATTGGGTTAGGTTAGGTTATATTTCGTTATTGATGTATATGAAGATCCCACGGAGACTAAGAGGCCAACTCGCCAGGTATGTGGTCAAATATTACCGCCGAGCTGATAGGTTGGGTTAGGTTTGGTTATATTACGTTATTGATGTATATAATGGTCCCACGGAAACGTAGAGGCCAACATGCCAGGCATGCTGTCAAATATTACAGCCGGGATGTTAGATTGGGTTAGGTAAGGTTATATTACCTTATTGATGTATATAAAGGTCCCACGGAGACGTAGAGGCCAACTCGCCAGGAATGTTGTCAAATATTACCGCCGAGATGTTAGGTTGGGTTAGGTTAAGTTATATTACGTTCTTGATGCATATAAAGGTCCCACGCAGACGTAGAGGCCAAGAAGCCAGGAGTGTTGCCAAATATTACCGCCAAGATGATAGGTTGGGTTAGGTTAGGTTATAATACGTTATTAATGCATATAAAGGTCCCACGCCGACGTAGAGGCCAACACGCCAGGAATGTTGTCAAATATTACCGCCGAGACGTTAGGTTGCGTTAGGTTGGGTTATATTACGTTCTTGATGTATATAAAGGTCCCACGCAGACGTAGAGGCCAGCCCGCCAGGAATGTTGTCAAATATTACAGCCGCGATGTTAGATTGTGTTAGGTTAGGTTATATTTCGTTATTGATGTATATGAAGATCCCACGGAGACTAAGAGGCCAACTCGCCAGGTATGTGTTCAAATATTACCGCCGAGACGATAGGTTGGGTTAGGTTTGGCTATATTTCGTTATTGATGTATATGAAGGTCCTACGGAGACGTAGAGGCCAACATGCCAGGAATGTTGTCAAATATTACAGCAGCGATGTTAGATTGGGTTAGGTTAGGTTATATTTCGTTATTGATGTATATGAAGATCCCACGGAGACTAAGAGGCCAACTCGCCAGGTATGTGGTCAAATATTACCGCCGAGCTGATAGGTTGGGTTAGGTTTGGTTATATTACGTTATTGATGTATATAATGGTCCCACGGAAACGTAGAGGCCAACATGCCAGGCATGCTGTCAAATATTACAGCCGGGATGTTAGATTGGGTTAGGTAAGGTTATATTACCTTATTGATGTATATAAAGGTCCCACGGAGACGTAGAGGCCAACACGCCAGGAATGTTGTCAAATATTACCGCCGAGATGTTAGGTTGCGTTAGATTGGGTTATATTACGTTCTTAATTTATATAAAGGTCCCACGCAGACGTAGAGGCCAGCCCGCCAGGAATGTTGTCAAATATTACAGCCGCGATGTTAGATTGGGTTAGGTTAGGTTATATTTCGTTATTGATGTATATGAAGGTCCCACGGAGACGTAGAGGCCAACTCGCCAGGAATGTTGTCAAATATTACAGCCGCGATGTTAGATTGGGTTAGGTTAGGTTATATTACGTTCTTGATGCATATAAAGGTCCCACGCAGACGTAGAGGCCAACAAGCCAGGAATGTTGCCAAATATTACCGCCAAGATGATAGGTTGGGTTAGGTTAGGTTATAATACGTTATTAATGCATATAAAGGTCCCACGCCGACGTAGAGGCCAACCCGCCAGGAATGTTGTCAAATATTACCGCCGAGATGATAGGTTGGGTTAGGTTAGGTTATATTACGTTATTGATGTATATAAAGGTCCCACGGAGACGTAGATGCCAAATCGCCAGGAATGTTGTCAAATAATAGCGACGAGAGGTTAGGTTGTGTCAGGTTAGGTTATATTACGTTATTGATGTATATGAAGATCCCACGGAGACGTAGAGGCCAACTCGCCAGGTATGTGGTCAAATATTACCGCCGAGATGATAGGTTGGGTTAGGTTTGGTTATATTACGTTCTTGATGCATATAAAGGTCCCACGCAGACGTAGAGGCCAACAAGCCAGGAATGTTGCCAAATATTACCGCCAAGATGATAGGTTGGGTTAGGTTAGGTTATAATACGTTATTAATGCATATAAAGGTCCCACGCCGACGTAGAGGCCAACCCGCCAGGAATGTTGTCAAATATTACCGCCGAGATGATAGGTTGGGTTAGGTTAGGTTATATTACGTTATTGATGTATATAAAGGTCCCACGGAGACGTAGATGCCAAATCGCCAGGAATGTTGTCAAATAATAGCGACGAGAGGTTAGGTTGTGTCAGGTTAGGTTATATTACGTTATTGATGTATATGAAGATCCCACGGAGACGTAGAGGCCAACTCGCCAGGTATGTGGTCAAATATTACCGCCGAGATGATAGGTTGGGTTAGGTTTGGTTATATTTCGTTATTGATGTATATGAAGGTCCTACGGAGACGTAGAGGCCAACATGCCAGGAATGTTGTCAAATATTACAGCCGCGATGTTAGATTGGGTTAGGTTAGGTTATATTACGTTATTGATGTATATAAGGGTCCCACGGAGACGTAGAGGCCAACTCGCCTGGAATGTTATCAAATATTACCGCCGAGATATTAGGTTGGGTTAGGTTAGGTTATATTACGTTCTTGATGCATATAAAGGTCCCACGCAGACGTAGAGGCCAACAAGCCAGGAATGTTGCAAAATATTACCGCCAAGATGATAGGTTGGGTTAGGTTAGGTTATAATACGTTATTAATGCATATAAAGGTCCCACGCCGACGTAGAGGCCAACCCGCCAGGAATGTTGTCAAATATTACCGCCGAGATGATAGGTTGGGTTAGGTTAGGTTATATTACGTTATTGATGTATATAAAGGTCCCACGGAGACGTAGATGCCAAATCGCCAGGAATGTTGTCAAATAATAGCGACGAGAGGTTAGGTTGGGTCAGGTTAGGTTATATTACGTTATTGATGCATATAAAGGTCCCACGCAGACGTAGAGGCCAACCCGCCAGGAATGTTGTCAAATCTTACCGCCGATATGATAGGTTGGGTTAGGTTTGGTTATATTTCGTTATTGATGTATATGAAGGTCCTACGGAGACGTAGAGGCCAACATGCCAGGAATGCTGTCAAATATTACAGCCGGGATGTTAGATTGGGTTAGGTAAGGTTATATTACCTTATTGATGTATATAAAGGTCCCACGGAGACGTAGAGGCCAACTCGCCAGGAATGTTGTCAAATATTACCGCCGAGATGTTAGGTTGGGTTAGGTTAAGTTATATTACGTTCTTGATGCATATAAAGGTGCCACGCAGACGTAGAGGCCAAGAAGCCAGGAGTGTTGCCAAATATTACCGCCAAGATGATAGGTTGGGTTAGGTTAGGTTATAATACGTTATTAATGCATATAAAGGTCCCACGCCGACGTAGAGGCCAACACGCCAGGAATGTTGTCAAATATTACCGCCGAGACGTTAGGTTGCGTTAGGTTGGGTTATATTACGTTCTTGATGTATATAAAGGTCCCACGCAGACGTAGAGGCCAGCCCGCCAGGAATGTTGTCAAATATTACAGCCGCGATGTTAGATTGTGTTAGGTTAGGTTATATTTCGTTATTGATGTATATGAAGATCCCACGGAGACTAAGAGGCCAACTCGCCAGGTATGTGTTCAAATATTACCGCCGAGACGATAGGTTGGGTTAGGTTTGGTTATATTTCGTTATTGATGTATATGAAGGTCCTACGGAGACGTAGAGGCCAACATGCCAGGAATGTTGTCAAATATTACAGCAGCGATGTTAGATTGGGTTAGGTTAGGTTATATTTCGTTATTGATGTATATGAAAATCCCACGGAGACTAAGAGGCCAACTCGCCAGGTATGTGGTCAAATATTACCGCCGAGCTGATAGGTTGGGTTAGGTTTGGTTATATTACGTTATTGATGTATATAAAGGTCCCACGGAAACGTAGAGGCCAACATGCCAGGCATGCTGTCAAATATTACAGCCGGGATGTTAGATTGGGTTAGGTAAGGTTATATTACCTTATTGATGTATATAAAGGTCCCACGGAGACGTAGAGGCCAACACGCCAGGAATGTTGTCAAATATTACCGTCGAGATGTTAGGTTGCGTTAGATTGGGTTATATTACGTTCTTAATTTATATAAAGGTCCCACGCAGACGTAGAGGCCAGCCCGCCAGGAATGTTGTCAAATATTACAGCCGCGATGTTAGATTGGGTTAGGTTAGGTTATATTTCGTTATTGATGTATATGAAGGTCCCACGGAGACGTAGAGGCCAACTCGCCAGGAATGTTGTCAAATATTACAGCCGCGATGTTAGATTGGGTTAGGTTAGGTTATAATACGTTATTAATGCATATAAAGGTCCCACGCCGACGTAGAGGCCAACCCGCCAGGAATGTTGTCAAATATTACCGCCGAGATGATAGGTTGGGTCAGGTTAGGTTATATTACGTTATTGATGTATATAAAGGTCCCACGGAGACGTAGATGCCAACTCGCCAGGAATGTTGTCAAATAATAGCGCCGAGAGGTTAGGTTGGGTCAGGTTTGGTTATATTACGTTACTGATGTATATGAAGATCCCACGGAGACGTAGAGGCCAACTCGCCAGGTATGTGGTGAAATATTACCGCCGAGATGATAGGTTGGGTTAGGTTTGGTTATATTTCGTTATTGATATATATGAAGGTCCTACGGAGACGTAGAGGCCAACATGCCAGGAATGTTGTCAAATAATAGCGCCGAGAGGTTAGGTTGTGTCAGGTTAGGTTATATTACGTTATTGATGTATATGAAGATCCCACGGAGACTAAGAGGCCAACTCGCCAGGTATGTGTTCAAATATTACCGCCGAGACGATAGGTTGGGTTAGGTTTGGTTATATTTCGTTATTGATGTATATGAAGGTAGAGGCCAACTCGCCAGGAATGTTGTCAAATATTACCGCCGAGATGTTAGGTTGGGTTAGGTTAAGTTATATTACGTTCTTGATGCATATAAAGGTCCCACGCAGACGTAGAGGCCAAGAAGCCAGGAGTGTTGCCAAATATTACCGCCAAGATGATAGGTTGGGTTAGGTTAGGTTATAATACGTTATTAATGCATATAAAGGTCCCACGCCGACGTAGAGGCCAACACGCCAGGAATGTTGTCAAATATTACCGCCGAGACGTTAGGTTGCGTTAGGTTGGGTTATATTACGTTCTTGATGTATATAAAGGTCCCACGCCGACGTAGAGGCCAGCCCGCCAGGAATGTTGTCAAATATTACAGCCGCGATGTTAGATTGGGTTAGGTTAGGTTATATTTCGTTATTGATGTATATGAAGGTCCCACGGAGACGTAGATGCCAACTCGCCAGGAATGTTGTCAAATAATAGCGCCGAGAGGTTAGGTTGGGTCAGGTTAGGTTATATTACGTTATTGATGTATATGAAGATCCCACGGAGACGTAGAGGCCAACTCGCCAGGTATGTGGTCAAATATTACCGCCGAGATGATAGGTTGGGTTAGGTTTGGTTATATTTCGTTATTGATGTATATGAAGGTCCTACGGAGACGTAGAGGCCAACATGCCAGGAATGTTGTCAAATATTACAGCCGCGATGTTAGATTGCGTTAGGTTAGGTTATATTACGTTATTGATGTATATAAGGGTCCCACGGAGACGTAGAGGCCAACTCGCCTGGAATGTTATCAAATATTACCGCCGAGATATTAGGTTGGGTTAGGTTAGGTTATATTACGTTCTTGAAGCATATAAAGGTCCCACGCAGACGTAGAGGCCAACAAGCCAGGAGTGTTGCCAAATATTACCGCCAAGATGATAGGTTGGGTTAGGTTAGGTTATAATACGTTATTAATGCATATAAAGGTCCCACGCCGACGTAGAGGCCAACCCGCCAGGAATGTTGTCAAATATTACCGCCGAGATGATAGGTTGGGTTAGGTTAGGTTATATTACGTTATTGATGTATATAAAGGTCCCACGGAGACGTAGATGCCAACTCGCCAGGAATGTTGTCAAATAATAGCGACGAGAGGTTAGGTTGGGTCAGGTTAGGTTATATTACGTTATTGATGTATATGAAGATCCCACGGAGACGTAGAGGCCAACTCGCCAGGTATGTGGTCAAATATTACCGCCGAGATGATAGGTTGGGTTAGGTTTGGTTATATTTCGTTATTAATGTATATGAAGGTCCTACGGAGACGTAGAGGCCAACATGCCAGGAATGTTGTCAAATATTACAGCCGCGATGTTAGATTGGGTTAGGTTAGGTTATATTACGTTATTGATGTATATAAAGGTCCCACGGAGACGTAGAGGCCAACTCGCCTGGAATGTTATCAAATATTACCGCCGAGATGTTATGTTGGGTTAGGTTAGGTTATATTACGTTCTTGATGCATAAATAGGTCCCACGCAGACGTAGAGGCCAACAAGCCAGGAGTGTTGCCAAATATTACCGACGAGATGATAGGTTGGGTTAGGTTAGGTTATGATACCTTATTGATGTATATAAAGGTCCCACGGAGACGTAGAGGCCAACACGCCAGGAATGTTGCCAAATATTACCGCCGAGATGTTAGGTTGCGTTAGATTGGGTTATATTACGTTATTGATGTATATAAGGGTCCCACGGAGACGTAGAGGCCAACTCGCCTGGAATGTTATCAAATATTACCGCCGAGATATTAGGTTGGGTTAGGTTAGGTTATATTACGTTCTTGATGCATTTAAAGGTCCCACGCAGACGTAGAGGCCAACAAGCCAGGAGTGTTGCCAAATATTACGGCCAAGATGATAGGTTGGGTTAGGTTAGGTTATAATACGTTATTAATGCATATAAAGGTCCCACGCCGACGTAGAGGCCAACCCGCCAGGAATGTTGTCAAATATTACCGCCGAGATGATAGGTTGGGTTAGGTTAGGTTATATTACGTTATTGATGTATATAAAGGTCCCACGGAGACGTAGATGCCAACTCGCCAGGAATGTTGTCAAATAATAGCGACGAGAGGTTAGGTTGGTTCAGGTTAGGTTATATTACGTTATTGATGTATATGAAGATCCCACGGAGACGTAGAGGCCAACTCGCCAGGTATGCGGTCAAATATTACCGCCGAGATGATAGGTTGGGTTAGGTTTGGTTATATTTCGTTATTGATGTATACGAAGGTCCTACGGAGACGTAGAGGCCAACATGCCAGGAATGTTGTCAAATATTACAGCCGCGATGTTAGATTGGGTTAGGTTAGGTTATATTACGTTATTGATGTATATAAAGGTCCCACGGAGATGTAGAGGCCAACTCGCCTGGAATGTTATCAAATATTACCGCCGAGATGTTAGGTTGGGTTAGGTTAGGCTATATTACGTTCTTGATGCATATAAAGGTCCCACGCAGACGTAGAGGCCAACCCGCCAGGAATGTTGTCAAATATTACCGCCGAGATGATAGGTTGGGTTAGGTTTGGTTATATTACGTTATTGATGTATATAAAGGTCCCACGGAAACGTAGAGGCCAACAAGCCAGGAATGTTGCCAAATATTACCGCCGAGATGATAGGTTGGGATAGGTTAGGTTATATCTCGTTATTGATGTATATGAAGGTCCCACGGAGACGTTGATGCCAACTCGCCAGGAATGTTGTCAAATAATAGCGCCCAGAGGTTAGGTTGTGTCAGGTTAGGTTATATTACGTTATTGATGTATATGAAGATCCCACGGAGACTAAGAGGCCAACTCGCCAGGCATGTGGTCAAATATTACCGCCGAGATGATAGGTTGGGTTAGGTTTGGTTATATTTCGTTATTGATGTATATGAAGGTCCTACGGAGACGTAGAGGCCAACTCGCCAGGAATGTTGTCAAATATTACAGCCGCGATGTTAGATTGGGTTAGGTTAGGTTATAATACGTTATTGTTGTATATAAAGGTCCCACGGAGACGTAGATGCCAACTCGCCAGGAATGTTGTCAAATAATAGCGCCGAGAGGTTAGGTTGGGTCAGGTTAGGTTATATTACGTTATTGATGTATATGAAGATCCCACGGAGACGTAGAGGCCAACTCGCCAGGTATGTGGTCAAATATTACCGCCGAGATGATAGGTTGGGTTAGGTTTGGTTATATTACGTTATTGATGTATATAAAGGTCCCACGGAAACGTAGAGGCCAACAAGCCAGGAATGTTGCCAAATATTACCGCCGAGATGATAGGTTGGGATAGGTTAGGTTATATCTCGTTATTGATGTATATGAAGGTCCCACGGAGACGTTGATGCCAACTCGCCAGGAATGTTGTCAAATAATAGCGCCCAGAGGTTAGGTTGTGTCAGGTTAGGTTATATTACGTTATTGATGTATATGAAGATCCCACGGAGACTAAGAGGCCAACTCGCCAGGCATGTGGTCAAATATTACCGCCGAGATGATAGGTTGGGTTAGGTTTGGTTATATTTCGTTATTGATGTATATGAAGGTCCTACGGAGACGTAGAGGCCAACATGCCAGGAATGTTGTCAAATATTACAGCCGCGATGTTAGATTGGGTTAGGTTAGGTTATATTACGTTATTGATGTATATAAAGTCCCACGGAGACGTAGAGGCCAACATGCCAGGAATGCTGTCAAATATTACAGCCGGGATGTTAGATTGGGTTAGGTAAGGTTATATTACCTTATTGATGTATATAAAGGTCCCACGGAGGCGTAGGGGCCAACACGCCAGGAATGTTGTCAAATATTACCGCCGAGACGTTAGGTTGCGTTAGGTTGGGTTATATTACGTTCTTGATGTATATAAAGGTCCCACGCAGACGTAGAGGCCAGCCCGCCAGGAATGTTGTCAAATATTACAGCCGCGATGTTAGATTGGGTTAGGTTAGGTTATATTTCGTTATTGATGTATATGAAGGTCCCACGGAGACGTAGAGTCCAACTCGCCAGGAATGTTGCATAATATTACAGCCGCGATGTTAGATTGGGATAGGTTAGGTTATAATACGTTATTAATGCATATAAAGGTCCCACGCCGACGTAGAGGCCAACCCGCCAGGAATGTTGTCAAATATTACCGCCGAGATGATAGGTTGGGTTAGGTTAGGTTATATTACGTTATTGATGTACATAAAGGTCCCACGGAGACGTAGAGGCCAACTCGTCAGGAATATTGTCAAATATAACCGCCGAGATGTTAGGTTGGGTTAGGTTAGGTTATATTAAGTTATTGATGTATATGAAGATCCCACGTAGACGCAGAGGCCAACTCGCCAGGTATGTGGTCAAATATTACCGCCGAGCTGATAGGTTGGGTTAGGTTTGGTTATATTACGTTATTGATGTATATAAAGGTCCCACGCAAACGTAGAGGCCAACAAGCCAGGAATGTTGCCAAATATTACCGCCGAGATGATAGGTTGGGTTAGGTTAGGTTATATCTCGTTATTGATGTATATGAAGGTCCCGCGGAGACGTAGAGGCCAACTCGCCTGGAATGTTATCAAATATTACCGCCGAGATGTTAGGTTGGGTTAGGTTAGGTTATATTACGTTCTTGATGCATATAAAGGTGCCACGCAGACGTAGAGGCCAATAAGCCAGGAGTGTTGCCAAATATTACCGCCGAGATGATAGGTTGGGTTAGGTTAGGTTATAATACGTTATTAATGCATATAAAGGTCCCACGCCGACGTAGAGGCCAACCCGCCAGGAATGTTGTCAAATATTACAGCCGCGATGTTAGATTGGGTTAGGTTAGGTTATATTACGTTATTGATGTATATAAAGTCCCACGGAGACGTAGAGGCCAACATGCCAGGAATGCTGTCAAATATTACAGCCGGGATGTTAGATTGGGTTAGGTAAGGTTATATTACCTTATTGATGTATATAAAGGTCCCACGGAGACGTAGAGGCCAACACGCCAGGAATGTTGTGAAATATTACCGCCGAGATGTTAGGTTGCGTTAGATTGGGTTATATTACGTTCTTAATGTATATAAAGGTCCCACGCAGACGTAGAGGCCAGCCCGCCAGGAATGTTGTCAAATATTACAGCCGCGATGTTAGATTGGGTTAGGTTAGGTTATATTTCGTTATTGATGTATATGAAGGTCCCACGGAGACGTAGAGGCCAACATGCCAGGAATGTTGTCAAATATTACAGCCGAGATGTTAGGTTGGGTTAGGTTAGGTTATATTAAGTTATTGATGTATATGAAGATCCCACGTAGACGCAGAGGCCAACTCGCCAGGTATGTGGTCAAATATTACCGCCGAGCTGATAGGTTGGGTTAGGTTTGGTTATATTACGTTATTGATGTATATAAAGGTCCCACGGAAACGTAGAGGCCAACAGGCCAGGAATGTTGCCAAATATTACCGCCGAGATGATAGGTTGGGTTAGGTTAGGTTATATTACGTTATTGATGTATATAAGGGTCCCACGGAGACGTAGAGGCCAACTCGCCTGGAATGTTATCAAATATTACCGCCGAGATATTAGGTTGGGTTAGGTTAGGTTATATTACGTTCTTGATGCATATAAAGGTCCCACGCAGACGTAGAGGCCAAGAAGCCAGGAGTGTTGCCAAATATTACCGCCAAGATGATAGGTTGGTTTAGGTTAGGTTATAATACGTTATTAATGCATATAAAGGTCCCACGCCGACGTAGAGGCCAACCCGCCAGGAATGTTGTCAAATATTACCGCCGAGATGATAGGTTGGGTTAGGTTAGGTTAGGTTATATTACGTTATTGATGTATATAAAGGTCCCACGGAGACGTAGAGGCCAACTCGCCTGGAATGTTATCAAATATTACCGCCGAGATGTTAGGTTGGGTTAGGTTAGGTTATATTACGTTCTTGTTGCATATAAAGGTCCCACGCAGACGTAGAGGCCAACCCGCCAGGAATGTTGTCAAATATTACCGCCGAGATGATAGGTTGGGTTAGGTTTGGTTATATTTCGTTATTGATGTATATGAAGGTCCTACGGAGACGTAGAGGCCAACACGCCAGGAATGTTGTCAAATATTACCGCCGAGATGTTAGGTTGCGTTAGATTGGGTTATGTTACGTTCTTAATGTATATAAAGGTCCCACGCAGACGTAGAGGCTAGCCCGCCAGGAATGTTGTCAAATATTACAGCCGCGATGTTAGATTGGGTTAGGTTAGGTTATATTTCGTTGTTGATGTATATGAAGGTCCCACGGAGACGTAGAGGCCAACTCGCCAGGAATGTTGTCAAATATTACAGCCGCGATGTTAGATTGGGTTAGGTTAGGTTATAATACGTTATTAATGCATATAAAGGTCCCACGCCGACGTAGAGGCCAACCCGCCAGGAATGTTGTCAAATATTACCGCCGAGATGGTAGGTTGGGTTAGGTTAGGTTATATTACGTTATTGTTGTATATAAAGGTCCCACGGAGACGTAGATGCCAACTCGCCAGGAATGTTGTCAAATATTAGCGCCGAGAGGTTAGGTTGGGTCAGGTTAGGTTATATTACGTTATTGATGTATATGAAGATCCCACGGAGACGTAGAGGTCAACTCGCCAGGTATGTTGTCAAATATTACCGCCGAGATGATAGGTTGGGTTAGGTTAGGTTATATTACGTTATTGATGTATATAAAGGTCCATTGGAGACGTAGATGCCAACTCGCCAGGAATGTTGTCAAATAATAGCGACGAGAGGTTAGGTTGGGTCCGGTTAGGTTATATTACGTTATTGATGTATATGAAGATCCCACGGAGACGTAGAGGCCAACTCGCCAGGTATGTGGTCAAATATTACCGCCGAGATGATAGGTTGGGTTAGGTTTGGTTATATTTCGTTATTGATGTATATGAAGGTCCTACGGAGACGTAGAGGCCAACATACCAGGAATGTTGTCAAATATTACAGCCGCGATGTTAGATTGGGTTAGGTTAGGTTATATTACGTTATTGATGTATATAAAGTCCCACGGAGACGTAGAGGCCAACATGCCAGGAATGCTGTCAAATACTACAGCCGGGATGTTAGATTGGGTTAGGTAAGGTTATGTTACCTTATTGATGTATATAAAGGTCCCACGGAGACGTAGAGGCCAACACGCCAGGAATGTTGTCAAATATTACCGCCGAGACGTTAGGTTGCGTTAGGTTGGGTTATATTACATTCTTGATGTATATAAAGGTCCCACATAGACGTAGAGGCCAGCCCGCCAGGAATGTTGTCAAATATTACAGCCGCGATGTTAGATTGGGTTAGGTTAGGTTATATTTCGTTATTGATGTATATGAAGGTCCCACGGAGACGTAGATGCCAACTCGCCAGGAATGTTGTCAAATAATAGCGCCGAGAGGTTAGGTTGGGTCAGGTTAGGTTATATTACGTTATTGATGTATATGAAGATCCCACGGAGACGTAGAGGCCAACTCGCCAGGTATGTGTTCAAATATTACCGCCGAGATGATAGGTTGGGTTAGGTTAGGTTATATTACGTTATTGATGTATATAAAGGTCCATTGGAGACGTAGATGCCAACTCGCCAGGAATGTTGTCAAATAATAGCGACGAGAGGTTAGGTTGGGTCAGGTTAGGTTATATTACGTTATTGATGTATATGAAGATCCCACGGAGACGTAGAGGCCAACTCGCCAGTTATGTGGTCAAATATTACCGCCGAGATGATAGGTTGGGTTAGGTTTGGTTATATTTCGTTATTGATGTATATGAAGGTCCCACGGAGACGTAGAGGCCAACATGCCAGGAATGTTGTCAAATATTACAGCCGCGATGTTAGATTGGGTTAGGTTAGGTTATATTACGTTATTGATGTATATAAAGGTCCCACGGAGACGTAGAGGCCAACTCGCCAGGAATGTTGTCAAATATTACCGCCGAGATGTTAGGTTGGGTTAGGTTAAGTTATATTACGTTCTTGATGTATATAAAGGTCCCACGCAGACGTAGAGGCCAACCCGCCAGGAATGTTGTCAAATATTACCGCCGAGATGATAGGTTGGGTTAGGTTAGGTTATATTTCGTTATTGATGTATATGAAGGTCCCACGGAGACGTAGAGGCCAACACGCCAGGAATGTTGCCAAATATTACCGCCGAGATGTTAGGTTGCGTTAGATTGGGTTATATTACGTTCTTAATTTATATAAAGATCCCACGCAGACGTAGAGGCCAGCCCGCCAGGAATGTTGTCAAATATTACAGCCGCGATGTTAGATTGGGTTAGGTTAGGTTATATTTCGTTATTGATGTATATGAAGGTCCCACGGAGACGTAGAGGCCAACTCGCCAGGAATGTTGTCAAATATTACAGCCGCGATGTTAGATTGGGTTAGGTTAGGTTATAATACGTTATTAATGCATATAAAGGTCCCACGCCGACGTAGAGGCCAACCCGCCAGGAATGTTGTCAAATATTACCGCCGAGATGATGGGTTGGGTCAGGTTAGGTTATATTACGTTATTGATGTATATAAAGGTCCCACGGAGACGTAGATGCCAACTCGCCAGGAATGTTGTCAAATAATAGCGCCGAGAGGTTAGGTTGGGTCAGGTTTGGTTATATTACGTTATTGATGTATATAAGGGTCCCACGGAGACGTAGAGGCCAACTCGCCTGGAATGTTATCAAATATTACCGCCGAGATATTAGGTTGGGTTAGGTTAGGTTATATTACGTTCTTGATGCATATAAAGGTCCCACGCAGACGTAGAGGCCAACAAGCCAGGAGTGTTGCCAAATATTACCGCCAAGATGATAGGTTGGGTTAGGTTAGGTTATAATACGTTATTAATGCATATAAAGGTCCCACGCCGACGTAGAGGCCAACCCGCCAGGAATGTTGTCAAATATTACCGCCGAGATGATAGGTTGGGTTAGGTTAGGTTATATTACGTTATTGATGTATATAAAGGTCCCACGGAGACGTAGATGCCAACTCGCCAGGAATGTTGTCAAATAATAGCGACGAGAGGTTAGGTTGGGTCAGGTTAGGTTATATTACGTTATTGATGTATATGAAGATCCCACGGAGACGTAGAGGCCAACTCGCCAGGTATGTGGTCAAATATTACCGCCGAGATGATAGGTTGGGTTAGGTTAGGTTATATTACGTTATTGATGTATATAAAGGTCCCACGGAGACGTAGATGCCAACTCGCCAGGAATGTTGTCAAATAATAGCGACGAGAGGTTAGGTTGGGTCAGGTTAGGTTATATTACGTTATTGATGTATATGAAGATCCCACGGAGACGTAGAGGCCAACTCGCCAGGTATGTGGTCAAATATTACCGCCGAGATGATAGGTTGGGTTAGGTTTGGTTATATTTCGTTATTGATGTATACGAAGGTCCTACGGAGACGTAGAGGCCAACATGCCAGGAATGTTGTCAAATATTACAGCCGCGATGTTAGATTGGGTTAGGTTAGGTTATATTACGTTATTGATGTATATAAAGGTCCCACGGAGACGTAGAGGCCAACTCGCCTGGAATGTTATCAAATATTACCGCCGAGATGTTAGGTTGGGTTAGGTTAGGTTATATTACGTTCTTGATGCATATAAAGGTCCCACGCAGACGTAGAGGCCAACCCGCCAGGAATGTTGTCAAATATTACCGCCGAGATGATAGGTTGGGTTAGGTTTGGTTATATTACGTTATTGATGTATATAAAGGTCCCACGGAAACGTAGAGGCCAACAAGCCAGGAATGTTGCCAAATATTACCGCCGAGATGATAGGTTGGGATAGGTTAGGTTATATCTCGTTATTGATGTATATGAAGGTCCCACGGAGACGTTGATGCCAACTCGCCAGGAATGTTGTCAAATAATAGCGCCCAGAGGTTAGGTTGTGTCAGGTTAGGTTATATTACGTTATTGATGTATATGAAGATCCCACGGAGACTAAGAGGCCAACTCGCCAGGCATGTGGTCAAATATTACCGCCGAGATGATAGGTTGGGTTAGGTTTGGTTATATTTCGTTATTGATGTATATGAAGGTCCTACGGAGACGTAGAGGCCAACTCGCCAGGAATGTTGTCAAATATTACAGCCGCGATGTTAGATTGGGTTAGGTTAGGTTATAATACGTTATTGTTGTATATAAAGGTCCCACGGAGACGTAGAGGCCAACATGCCAGGAATGCTGTCAAATATTACAGCCGGGATGTTAGATTGGGTTAGGTAAGGTTATATTACCTTATTGATGTATATAAAGGTCCCACGGAGGCGTAGGGGCCAACACGCCAGGAATGTTGTCAAATATTACCGCCGAGACGTTAGGTTGCGTTAGGTTGGGTTATATTACGTTCTTGATGTATATAAAGGTCCCACGCAGACGTAGAGGCCAGCCCGCCAGGAATGTTGTCAAATATTACAGCCGCGATGTTAGATTGGGTTAGGTTAGGTTATATTTCGTTATTGATGTATATGAAGGTCCCACGGAGACGTAGAGTCCAACTCGCCAGGAATGTTGCATAATATTACAGCCGCGATGTTAGATTGGGATAGGTTAGGTTATAATACGTTATTAATGCATATAAAGGTCCCACGCCGACGTAGAGGCCAACCCGCCAGGAATGTTGTCAAATATTACCGCCGAGATGATAGGTTGGGTTAGGTTAGGTTATATTACGTTATTGATGTACATAAAGGTCCCACGGAGACGTAGAGGCCAACTCGTCAGGAATATTGTCAAATATAACCGCCGAGATGTTAGGTTGGGTTAGGTTAGGTTATATTAAGTTATTGATGTATATGAAGATCCCACGTAGACGCAGAGGCCAACTCGCCAGGTATGTGGTCAAATATTACCGCCGAGCTGATAGGTTGGGTTAGGTTTGGTTATATTACGTTATTGATGTATATAATGGTCCCACGCAAACGTAGAGGCCAACAAGCCAGGAATGTTGCCAAATATTACCGCCGAGATGATAGGTTGGGTTAGGTTAGGTTATATCTCGTTATTGATGTATATGAAGGTCCCGCGGAGACGTAGAGGCCAACTCGCCTGGAATGTTATCAAATATTACCGCCGAGATGTTAGGTTGGGTTAGGTTAGGTTATATTACGTTCTTGATGCATATAAAGGTGCCACGCAGACGTAGAGGCCAATAAGCCAGGAGTGTTGCCAAATATTACCGCCGAGATGATAGGTTGGGTTAGGTTAGGTTATAATACGTTATTAATGCATATAAAGGTCCCACGCCGACGTAGAGGCCAACCCGCCAGGAATGTTGTCAAATATTACAGCCGCGATGTTAGATTGGGTTAGGTTAGGTTATATTACGTTATTGATGTATATAAAGTCCCACGGAGACGTAGAGGCCAACATGCCAGGAATGCTGTCAAATATTACAGCCGGGATGTTAGATTGGGTTAGGTAAGGTTATATTACCTTATTGATGTATATAAAGGTCCCACGGAGACGTAGAGGCCAACACGCCAGGAATGTTGTGAAATATTACCGCCGAGATGTTAGGTTGCGTTAGATTGGGTTATATTACGTTCTTAATGTATATAAAGGTCCCACGCAGACGTAGAGGCCAGCCCGCCAGGAATGTTGTCAAATATTACAGCCGCGATGTTAGATTGGGTTAGGTTAGGTTATATTTCGTTATTGATGTATATGAAGGTCCCACGGAGACGTAGAGGCCAACATGCCAGGAATGTTGTCAAATATTACAGCCGCGATGTTAGATTGGGTTAGGTTAGGTTATATTTCGTTGTTGATGTATATGAAGGTCCCACGGAGACGTAGAGGCCAACTCGCCAGGAATGTTGTCAAATATTACAGCCGCGATGTTAGATTGGGTTAGGTTAGGTTATAATACGTTATTAATGCATATAAAGGTCCCACGCCGACGTAGAGGCCAACCCGCCAGGAATGTTGTCAAATATTACCGCCGAGATGGTAGGTTGGGTTAGGTTAGGTTATATTACGTTATTGTTGTATATAAAGGTCCCACGGAGACGTAGATGCCAACTCGCCAGGAATGTTGTCAAATATTAGCGCCGAGAGGTTAGGTTGGGTCAGGTTAGGTTATATTACGTTATTGATGTATATGAAGATCCCACGGAGACGTAGAGGTCAACTCGCCAGGTATGTTGTCAAATATTACCGCCGAGATGATAGGTTGGGTTAGGTTAGGTTATATTACGTTATTGATGTATATAAAGGTCCATTGGAGACGTAGATGCCAACTCGCCAGGAATGTTGTCAAATAATAGCGACGAGAGGTTAGGTTGGGTCCGGTTAGGTTATATTACGTTATTGATGTATATGCAGATCCCACGGAGACGTAGAGGCCAACTCGCCAGGTATGTGGTCAAATATTACCGCCGAGATGATAGGTTGGGTTAGGTTTGGTTATATTTCGTTATTGATGTATATGAAGGTCCTACGGAGACGTAGAGGCCAACATACCAGGAATGTTGTCAAATATTACAGCCGCGATGTTAGATTGGGTTAGGTTAGGTTATATTACGTTATTGATGTATATAAAGTCCCACGGAGACGTAGAGGCCAACATGCCAGGAATGCTGTCAAATATTACAGCCGGGATGTTAGATTGGGTTAGGTAAGGTTATGTTACCTTATTGATGTATATAAAGGTCCCACGGAGACGTAGAGGCCAACACGCCAGGAATGTTGTCAAATATTACCGCCGAGACGTTAGGTTGCGTTAGGTTGGGTTATATTACATTCTTGATGTATATAAAGGTCCCACATAGACGTAGAGGCCAGCCCGCCAGGAATGTTGTCAAATATTACAGCCGCGATGTTAGATTGGGTTAGGTTAGGTTATATTTCGTTATTGATGTATATGAAGGTCCCACGGAGACGTAGATGCCAACTCGCCAGGAATGTTGTCAAATAATAGCGCCGAGAGGTTAGGTTGGGTCAGGTTAGGTTATATTACGTTATTGATGTATATGAAGATCCCACGGAGACGTAGAGGCCAACTCGCCAGGTATGTGGTCAAATATTACCGCCGAGATGATAGGTTGGGTTAGGTTAGGTTATATTACGTTATTGATGTATATAAAGGTCCATTGGAGACGTAGATGCCAACTCGCCAGGAATGTTGTCAAATAATAGCGACGAGAGGTTAGGTTGGGTCAGGTTAGGTTATATTACGTTATTGATGTATATGAAGATTCCACGGAGACGTAGAGGCCAACTCGCCAGTTATGTGGTCAAATATTACCGCCGAGATGATAGGTTGGGTTAGGTTTGGTTATATTTCGTTATTGATGTATATGAAGGTCCCACGGAGACGTAGAGGCCAACATGCCAGGAATGTTGTCAAATATTACAGCCGCGATGTTAGATTGGGTTAGGTTAGGTTATATTACGTTATTGATGTATATAAAGGTCCCACGGAGACGTAGAGGCCAACTCGCCAGGAATGTTGTCAAATATTACCGCCGAGATGTTAGGTTGGGTTAGGTTAAGTTATATTACGTTCTTGATGTATATAAAGGTCCCACGCAGACGTAGAGGCCAACCCGCCAGGAATGTTGTCAAATATTACCGCCGAGATGATAGGTTGGGTTAGGTTAGGTTATATTTCGTTATTGATGTATATGAAGGTCCCACGGAGACGTAGAGGCCAACTAGCCAGGAATGTTGCCAAATATTGCCGCCGAAATGTTAGGTTGGGTTAGGTTAGGTTATATTACGTTATTGATGTATATAAAGGTCCCACGCAGACGTAGAGGCCAGCCCGCCAGGAATGTTGTCAAATATTATAGCCGCGATGTTAGATTGGGTTAGGTTAGGTTATATTTCGTTATTGATGTATATGAAGGTCCCACGGAGACGTAGATGCCAACTCGCCAGGAATGTTGTCAAATAATAGCGCCGAGAGGTTAGGTTGGGTCAGGTTAGGTTATATTACGTTATTGATGTATATGAAGGTCCCACGGAGACGTAGAGGCCAACTCGCCAGGTATGTGGTCAAATATTACCGCCGAGATGATAGGTTGGGTTAGGTTAGGTTATATTTCGTTATTGATGTATATGAAGGTCCCACGGAGACGTAGATGCCAACTCGCCAGGAATGTTGTCAAATAATAGCAACGAGTGGTTAGGTTGGGTCAGGTTAGGTTATATTACGTTATTGATGTATATGAAGATCCCACGGAGACGTAGAGGCCAACTCGCCAGTTATGTGGTCAAATATTACCGCCGAGATGATAGGTTGGGTTAGGTTTGGTTATATTTCGTTATTGATGTATATGAAGGTCCCACGGAGACGTAGAGGCCAACATGCCAGGAATGTTGTCAAATATTACAGCCGCGATGTTAGATTGGGTTAGGTTAGGTTATATTACGTTATTGATGTATATAAAGGTCCCACGGAGACGTAGAGGCCAACTCGCCAGGTATGTTGTCAAATATTACCGCCGAGATGATAGGTTGGGTTAGGTTAGGTTATATTACGTTATTGATGTATATAAAGGTCCATTGGAGACGTAGATGCCAACTCGCCAGGAATGTTGTCAAATAATAGCGACGAGAGGTTAGGTTGGGTCCGGTTAGGTTATATTACGTTATTGATGTATATGCAGATCCCACGGAGACGTAGAGGCCAACTCGCCAGGTATGTGGTCAAATATTACCGCCGAGATGATAGGTTGGGTTAGGTTTGGTTATATTTCGTTATTGATGTATATGAAGGTCCTACGGAGACGTAGAGGCCAACATACCAGGAATGTTGTCAAATATTACAGCCGCGATGTTAGATTGGGTTAGGTTAGGTTATATTACGTTATTGATGTATATAAAGTCCCACGGAGACGTAGAGGCCAACATGCCAGGAATGCTGTCAAATATTACAGCCGGGATGTTAGATTGGGTTAGGTAAGGTTATGTTACCTTATTGATGTATATAAAGGTCCCACGGAGACGTAGAGGCCAACACGCCAGGAATGTTGTCAAATATTACCGCCGAGACGTTAGGTTGCGTTAGGTTGGGTTATATTACATTCTTGATGTATATAAAGGTCCCACATAGACGTAGAGGCCAGCCCGCCAGGAATGTTGTCAAATATTACAGCCGCGATGTTAGATTGGGTTAGGTTAGGTTATATTTCGTTATTGATGTATATGAAGGTCCCACGGAGACGTAGATGCCAACTCGCCAGGAATGTTGTCAAATAATAGCGCCGAGAGGTTAGGTTGGGTCAGGTTAGGTTATATTACGTTATTGATGTATATGAAGATCCCACGGAGACGTAGAGGCCAACTCGCCAGGTATGTGGTCAAATATTACCGCCGAGATGATAGGTTGGGTTAGGTTAGGTTATATTACGTTATTGATGTATATAAAGGTCCATTGGAGACGTAGATGCCAACTCGCCAGGAATGTTGTCAAATAATAGCGACGAGAGGTTAGGTTGGGTCAGGTTAGGTTATATTACGTTATTGATGTATATGAAGATTCCACGGAGACGTAGAGGCCAACTCGCCAGTTATGTGGTCAAATATTACCGCCGAGATGATAGGTTGGGTTAGGTTTGGTTATATTTCGTTATTGATGTATATGAAGGTCCCACGGAGACGTAGAGGCCAACATGCCAGGAATGTTGTCAAATATTACAGCCGCGATGTTAGATTGGGTTAGGTTAGGTTATATTACGTTATTGATGTATATAAAGGTCCCACGGAGACGTAGAGGCCAACTCGCCAGGAATGTTGTCAAATATTACCGCCGAGATGTTAGGTTGGGTTAGGTTAAGTTATATTACGTTCTTGATGTATATAAAGGTCCCACGGAGACGTAGAGGCCAACTCGCCAGGAATGTTGTCAAATATTACCGCCGAGATGTTAGGTTGGGTTAGGTTAAGTTATATTACGTTCTTGATGTATATAAAGGTCCCACGCAGACGTAGAGGCCAACCCGCCAGGAATGTTGTCAAATATTACCGCCGAGATGATAGGTTGGGTTAGGTTAGGTTATATTTCGTTATTGATGTATATGAAGGTCCCACGGAGACGTAGAGGCCAACTAGCCAGGAATGTTGCCAAATATTGCCGCCGAAATGTTAGGTTGGGTTAGGTTAGGTTATATTACGTTATTGATGTATATAAAGGTCCCACGCAGACGTAGAGGCCAGCCCGCCAGGAATGTTGTCAAATATTATAGCCGCGATGTTAGATTGGGTTAGGTTAGGTTATATTTCGTTATTGATGTATATGAAGGTCCCACGGAGACGTAGATGCCAACTCGCCAGGAATGTTGTCAAATAATAGCGCCGAGAGGTTAGGTTGGGTCAGGTTAGGTTATATTACGTTATTGATGTATATGAAGGTCCCACGGAGACGTAGAGGCCAACTCGCCAGGTATGTGGTCAAATATTACCGCCGAGATGATAGGTTGGGTTAGGTTAGGTTATATTTCGTTATTGATGTATATGAAGGTCCCACGGAGACGTAGATGCCAACTCGCCAGGAATGTTGTCAAATAATAGCAACGAGTGGTTAGGTTGGGTCAGGTTAGGTTATATTACGTTATTGATGTATATGAAGATCCCACGGAGACGTAGAGGCCAACTCGCCAGTTATGTGGTCAAATATTACCGCCGAGATGATAGGTTGGGTTAGGTTTGGTTATATTTCGTTATTGATGTATATGAAGGTCCCACGGAGACGTAGAGGCCAACATGCCAGGAATGTTGTCAAATATTACAGCCGCGATGTTAGATTGGGTTAGGTTAGGTTATATTACGTTATTGATGTATATAAAGGTCCCACGGAGACGTAGAGGCCAACTCGCCAGGTATGTTGTCAAATATTACCGCCGAGATGATAGGTTGGGTTAGGTTAGGTTATATTACGTTATTGATGTATATAAAGGTCCATTGGAGACGTAGATGCCAACTCGCCAGGAATGTTGTCAAATAATAGCGACGAGAGGTTAGGTTGGGTCCGGTTAGGTTATATTACGTTATTGATGTATATGCAGATCCCACGGAGACGTAGAGGCCAACTCGCCAGGTATGTGGTCAAATATTACCGCCGAGATGATAGGTTGGGTTAGGTTTGGTTATATTTCGTTATTGATGTATATGAAGGTCCTACGGAGACGTAGAGGCCAACATACCAGGAATGTTGTCAAATATTACAGCCGCGATGTTAGATTGGGTTAGGTTAGGTTATATTACGTTATTGATGTATATAAAGTCCCACGGAGACGTAGAGGCCAACATGCCAGGAATGCTGTCAAATATTACAGCCGGGATGTTAGATTGGGTTAGGTAAGGTTATGTTACCTTATTGATGTATATAAAGGTCCCACGGAGACGTAGAGGCCAACACGCCAGGAATGTTGTCAAATATTACCGCCGAGACGTTAGGTTGCGTTAGGTTGGGTTATATTACATTCTTGATGTATATAAAGGTCCCACATAGACGTAGAGGCCAGCCCGCCAGGAATGTTGTCAAATATTACAGCCGCGATGTTAGATTGGGTTAGGTTAGGTTATATTTCGTTATTGATGTATATGAAGGTCCCACGGAGACGTAGATGCCAACTCGCCAGGAATGTTGTCAAATAATAGCGCCGAGAGGTTAGGTTGGGTCAGGTTAGGTTATATTACGTTATTGATGTATATGAAGATCCCACGGAGACGTAGAGGCCAACTCGCCAGGTATGTGGTCAAATATTACCGCCGAGATGATAGGTTGGGTTAGGTTAGGTTATATTACGTTATTGATGTATATAAAGGTCCATTGGAGACGTAGATGCCAACTCGCCAGGAATGTTGTCAAATAATAGCGACGAGAGGTTAGGTTGGGTCAGGTTAGGTTATATTACGTTATTGATGTATATGAAGATTCCACGGAGACGTAGAGGCCAACTCGCCAGTTATGTGGTCAAATATTACCGCCGAGATGATAGGTTGGGTTAGGTTTGGTTATATTTCGTTATTGATGTATATGAAGGTCCCACGGAGACGTAGAGGCCAACATGCCAGGAATGTTGTCAAATATTACAGCCGCGATGTTAGATTGGGTTAGGTTAGGTTATATTACGTTATTGATGTATATAAAGGTCCCACGGAGACGTAGAGGCCAACTCGCCAGGAATGTTGTCAAATATTACCGCCGAGATGTTAGGTTGGGTTAGGTTAAGTTATATTACGTTCTTGATGTATATAAAGGTCCCACGCAGACGTAGAGGCCAACCCGCCAGGAATGTTGTCAAATATTACCGCCGAGATGATAGGTTGGGTTAGGTTAGGTTATATTTCGTTATTGATGTATATGAAGGTCCCACGGAGACGTAGATGCCAACTCGCCAGGAATGTTGTCAAATAATAGCGCCGAGAGGTTAGGTTGGGTCAGGTTAGGTTATATTACGTTATTGATGTATATGAAGATCCCACGGAGACGTAGAGGCCAACTCGCCAGGTATGTGGTCAAATATTACCGCCGAGATGATAGGTTGGGTTAGGTTAGGTTATATTTCGTTATTGATGTATATGAAGGTCCCACGGAGACGTAGATGCCAACTCGCCAGGAATGTTGTCAAATAATAGCAACGAGTGGTTAGGTTGGGTCAGGTTAGGTTATATTACGTTATTGATGTATATGAAGATCCCACGGAGACGTAGAGGCCAACTCGCCAGTTATGTGGTCAAATATTACCGCCGAGATGATAGGTTGGGTTAGGTTTGGTTATATTTCGTTATTGATGTATATGAAGGTCCCACGGAGACGTAGAGGCCAACATGCCAGGAATGTTGTCAAATATTACAGCCGCGATGTTAGATTGGGTTAGGTTAGGTTATATTACGTTATTGATGTATATAAAGGTCCCACGGAGACGTAGAGGCCAACTCGCCAGGAATGTTGTCAAATATTACCGCCGAGATGTTAGGTTGGGTTAGGTTAAGTTATATTACGTTCTTGATGTATATAAAGGTCCCACGCAGACGTAGAGGCCAACCCGCCAGGAATGTTGTCAAATATTACCGCCGAGATGATAGGTTGGGTTAGGTTAGGTTATATTTCGTTATTGATGTATATGAAGGTCCCACGGAGACGTAGAGGCCAACTCGACAGGAATGTTGTAAAATATTACAGCCGAGATGATAGGTTGGATTAGGTTAGGTTATATTACGTTATTGATGAATATAAAGGTCCCGCGGAGACGTAGAGTCCAACTAGCCAGGAATGTTGATAAATATTGCCGCCGAAATGTTAGGTTGGGTTAGGTTAGGTTATATTACGTTATTGATGTATATAAAGGTCCCACGGAGACGTAGAGGCCAACTCGCCAGGAATGTTGTCAAATATTACCGCCGAGATGTTAGGTTGGGTTAGGTTAAGTTATATTACGTTCTTGATGTATATGAAGGTCCCACGGAGACGTAGAGGCCAACTCGCCAGGAATGTTGTCAAATATTAGAGCCGAGATGATAGGTTGGATTAGGTTAGGTTATATTACGTTATTGATGTATATAAAGGTCCCACGGAGACGTAGAGTCCAACTAGCCAGGAATGTTGCCAAATATTGCCGCCGAAATGTTAGGTTGGGTTAGGTTAGGTTATATTACGAGATTGATGCATATAAAGGTCCCACGCCGACGTAGAGGCCAAACCGCCAGGAATGTTGTCAAATATTACCGCCGAGATGGTAGGTTGGGTTAGGTTAGGTTATATTACGTTATTTTTGTATATAAAGGTCCCACGGAGACGTAGATGCCAAATCGCCAGGAATGTTGTCAAATAATAGCGCCGAGATGTTAGGTTTTGTCAGGTTAGGTTATATTACGTTATTGATGTATATGAAGATCCCACGGAGACGTAGAGGCCAACTCGCCAGGTATGTTGTCAAATATTACCGCCGAGATGATAGGTTGGGTTAGGTTAGGTTATATTACGTTATTGATGTATATAAAGGTCCCACGGAGACGTAGATGCCAACTCGCCAGGAATGTTGTCAAATAATAGCGACGAGAGGTTAGGTTGGGTCAGGTTAGGTTATATTACGTTATTGATGTATATGAAGATCCCACGGAGACGTAGAGGCCAACTCGCCAGGTATGTGGTCAAATATTACCGACGAGATGATAGGTTGGGTTAGGTTTGGTTATATTTCGTTATTGATCTATATGAAGGTCCCACGGAGACGTAGAGGCCAACAAGCCAGGAATGTTGCCAAATATTACCGCCGAGATGATAGGTTGGGTTAGGTTAGGTTATATTTCGTTACTGATGTATAGGAAGGTCCCACGGAGACGTAGATGCCAACTCGCCGGGAATGCTGTCAAATAATAGCGCCGAGAGGTTAGGTTGGGTCAGGTTAGGTTATATTACGTTATTGATGTATATGAAGATCCCACGGAGACGTAGAGGCCAACTCGCCAGGTATGTGGTCAAATATTACCGCCGAGATGATAGGTTGGGTTATGTTAGGTTATATTTCGTTATTGATGTCTATGAAGGTCCCACGGAGACGTAGAGGCCAACTTGCCAGGAATGTAGGTCAAATATTACAGCCGCGATGTTAGATTGGGTTAGGTTAGGTTATATTACGTTACTGTTGTATATAAATGTCCCACGCAGACGTAGAGGCCAACCCGCCAGGAATGTTGTCAAATATTACCGCCGAGATGGTAGGTTGGGTTAGGTTAGGTTATATTACGTTATTGTTGTATATAAAGGTCCCACGGAGACGTAGATGCCAACTCGCCAGGAATGTTGTCAAATAATAGCGCCGAGAGGTTAGGTTGGGTCAGGTTAGGTTATATTACGTTATTGATGTATATGAAGATCCCACGGAGACGTAGAGGCCAACTCGCCAGGTATGTTGTCAAATATTACCGCCGAGATGATAGGTTGGGTTAGGGTAGATTATATCTCGTTATTGATGTATATGAAGGTCCCACGGAGACGTAGATGCCAGCTCGCCAGGAATGTTGTCAAATAATAGCGCCGAGAGGTTAGGTTGTGTCAGGTTAGGTTATATTACGTTATTGATGTATATGAAGATCCCACGGAGACTAAGAGGCCAACTCGCCAGGTATGTGTTCAAATATTACAGCCGAGACGATAGGTTGGGTTAGGTTTGGTTATATTTCGTTATTGATGTATATGAAGGTCCCACGGAGACGTAGAGTCCAACTCGCCAGGAATGTTGCATAATATTACAGCCGCGATGTTAGATTGGGATAGGTTAGGTTATAATACGTTATTAATGCATATAAAGGTCCCACGCCGATGTAGAGGCCAACCCGCCAGGAATGTTGCCAAATATTACCGCCGAGATGATAGGTTGGGTTAGGTTAGGTTATATTTCGTTATTGATGTATATGAAGATCCCACGGAGACGCAGAGGCCAACTCGCCAGGTATGTGGTCAAATATAACCGCCGAGATGATAGGTTGGGTTAGGTTTGGTTATATTTCGTTATTAATGTATATAAAGGTCCCACGGAGACGTAGAGGCCAACTCGTCAGGAATGTTGTCAAATATTACCGCCGAGATGATAGGTTGGATTAGGTTAGGTTATATTACGTTATTGACGTATATAAAGGTCCCACGGAGACGTAGAGGCCAACTCGCCAGGAATGTTGTCAAATATTACCGCCGAGATGTTAGGTTGGGTTAGGTTAAGTTATATTACGTTCTTGATGTATATAAAGGTCCCACGCAGACGTAGAGGCCAACCCGCCAGGAATGTTGTCAAATATTACCGCCGAGATGATAGGTTGGGTTAGGTTAGGTTATATTTCGTTATTGATGTATATGAAGGTCCCACGGAGACGTAGAGGCCAACTCGACAGGAATGTTGTAAAATATTACAGCCGAGATGATAGGTTGGATTAGGTTAGGTTATATTACGTTATTGATGAATATAAAGGTCCCGCGGAGACGTAGAGTCCAACTAGCCAGGAATGTTGCCAAATATTGCCGCCGAAATGTTAGGTTGGGTTAGGTTAGGCTGTATTACGTTATTGATGTATATAAAGGTCCCACGCAGACGTAGAGGCCAGCCCGCCAGGAATGTTGTCAAATATTACAGCCGGGATGATAGGTTGGATTAGGTTAGGTTATATTACGTTATTGATGTATATAAAGGTCCCACGGAGACGTAGAGTCCAACTAGCCAGGAATGTTGATAAATATTGCCGCCGAAATGTTAGGTTGGGTTAGGTTAGGTTATATTACGTTATTGATGTATATAAAGGTCCCACGGAGACGTAGAGGCCAACTCGCCAGGAATGTTGTCAAATATTACCGCCGAGATGTTAGGTTGGGTTAGGTTAAGTTATATTACGTTCTTGATGTATATGAAGGTCCCACGGAGACGTAGAGGCCAACTCGCCAGGAATGTTGTCAAATATTAGAGCCGAGATGATAGGTTGGATTAGGTTAGGTTATATTACGTTATTGATGTATATAAAGGTCCCACGGAGACGTAGAGTCCAACTAGCCAGGAATGTTGCCAAATATTGCCGCCGAAATGTTAGGTTGGGTTAGGTTAGGTTATATTACGAGATTGATGCATATAAAGGTCCCACGCCGACGTAGAGGCCAAACCGCCAGGAATGTTGTCAAATATTACCGCCGAGATGGTAGGTTGGGTTAGGTTAGGTTATATTACGTTATTTTTGTATATAAAGGTCCCACGGAGACGTAGATGCCAAATCGCCAGGAATGTTGTCAAATAATAGCGCCGAGATGTTAGGTTTTGTCAGGTTAGGTTATATTACGTTATTGATGTATATGAAGATCCCACGGAGACGTAGAGGCCAACTCGCCAGGTATGTTGTCAAATATTACCGCCGAGATGATAGGTTGGGTTAGGTTAGGTTATATTACGTTATTGATGTATATAAAGGTCCCACGGAGACGTAGATGCCAACTCGCCAGGAATGTTGTCAAATAATAGCGACGAGAGGTTAGGTTGGGTCAGGTTAGGTTATATTACGTTATTGATGTATATGAAGATCCCACGGAGACGTAGAGGCCAACTCGCCAGGTATGTGGTCAAATATTACCGACGAGATGATAGGTTGGGTTAGGTTTGGTTATATTTCGTTATTGATCTATATGAAGGTCCCACGGAGACGTAGAGGCCAACAAGCCAGGAATGTTGCCAAATATTACCGCCGAGATGATAGGTTGGGTTAGGTTAGGTTATATTTCGTTACTGATGTATAGGAAGGTCCCACGGAGACGTAGATGCCAACTCGCCGGGAATGCTGTCAAATAATAGCGCCGAGAGGTTAGGTTGGGTCAGGTTAGGTTATATTACGTTATTGATGTATATGAAGATCCCACGGAGACGTAGAGGCCAACTCGCCAGGTATGTGGTCAAATATTACCGCCGAGATGATAGGTTGGGTTATGTTAGGTTATATTTCGTTATTGATGTCTATGAAGGTCCCACGGAGACGTAGAGGCCAACTTGCCAGGAATGTAGGTCAAATATTACAGCCGCGATGTTAGATTGGGTTAGGTTAGGTTATATTACGTTACTGTTGTATATAAATGTCCCACGCAGACGTAGAGGCCAACCCGCCAGGAATGTTGTCAAATATTACCGCCGAGATGGTAGGTTGGGTTAGGTTAGGTTATATTACGTTATTGTTGTATATAAAGGTCCCACGGAGACGTAGATGCCAACTCGCCAGGAATGTTGTCAAATAATAGCGCCGAGAGGTTAGGTTGGGTCAGGTTAGGTTATATTACGTTATTGATGTATATGAAGATCCCACGGAGACGTAGAGGCCAACTCGCCAGGTATGTTGTCAAATATTACCGCCGAGATGATAGGTTGGGTTAGGGTAGATTATATCTCGTTATTGATGTATATGAAGGTCCCACGGAGACGTAGATGCCAGCTCGCCAGGAATGTTGTCAAATAATAGCGCCGAGAGGTTAGGTTGTGTCAGGTTAGGTTATATTACGTTATTGATGTATATGAAGATCCCACGGAGACTAAGAGGCCAACTCGCCAGGTATGTGTTCAAATATTACAGCCGAGACGATAGGTTGGGTTAGGTTTGGTTATATTTCGTTATTGATGTATATGAAGGTCCCACGGAGACGTAGAGTCCAACTCGCCAGGAATGTTGCATAATATTACAGCCGCGATGTTAGATTGGGATAGGTTAGGTTATAATACGTTATTAATGCATATAAAGGTCCCACGCCGATGTAGAGGCCAACCCGCCAGGAATGTTGCCAAATATTACCGCCGAGATGATAGGTTGGGTTAGGTTAGGTTATATTTCGTTATTGATGTATATGAAGATCCCACGGAGACGCAGAGGCCAACTCGCCAGGTATGTGGTCAAATATAACCGCCGAGATGATAGGTTGGGTTAGGTTTGGTTATATTTCGTTATTAATGTATATAAAGGTCCCACGGAGACGTAGAGACCAACTCGTCAGGAATGTTGTCAAATATTACCGCCGAGATGATAGGTTGGATTAGGTTAGGTTATATTACGTTATTGACGTATATAAAGGTCCCACGGAGACGTAGAGGCCAACTCGCCAGGAATGTTGTCAAATATTACCGCCGAAATGTTAGGTTGGGTTAGGTTAGGTTATATTACGTTCTTGATGTATATAAAGGTCCCACGCAGACGTAGAGGCCAACCCGCCAGGAATGTTGTCAAATAGTACCGCCGATATGATAGGTTGGGTTAGGTTAGGTTATGTTTCGTTATTGATGTATATGAAGGTCCCACGGAGACGTAGAGGCCAACCTGCCAGGAATGTTGTCAAATATTACAGCCGCGATGTTAGATTGGGCTAGGTTAGGTTATATTACGTTATTGATGTATATAAAGGTCCCACGGAGACGTAGAGGCCAACAAGCCAGGAATGTTGCCAAATATTACCGCCGAGATGATAGGTTGGGTTAGGTTAGGTTATATTTCGTTACTGATGTATAGGAAGGTCCCACGGAGACGTAGATGCCAACTCGCCGGGAATGCTGTCAAATAAGAGCGCCGAGAGGTTAGGTTGGGTCAGGTTAGGTTATATTACGTTATTGATGTATATGAAGATCCTACGGAGACGTAGAGGCCAACTCGCCAGGTATGTGGTCAAATATTACCGCCGAGATGATAGGTTGGGTTATGTTAGGTTATATTTCGTTATTGATGTATATGAAGGTCCCACGGAGACGTAGAGGCCAACTTGCCAGGAATGTAGGTCAAATATTACAGCCGCGATGTTAGATTGGGTTAGGTTAGGTTATATTACGTTACTGTTGTATATAAATGTCCCACGCAGACGTAGAGGCCAACCCGCCAGGAATGTTGTCAAATATTACCGCCGAGGTGATAGGTTGGGTTAGGTTTGGTTATATTTCGTTATTGATGTATATGAAGGTCCTACGGAGACGTAGAGGCCAACACGCCAGGAATGTTGTCAAATATTACCGCCGAGATGTTAGGTTGCGTTAGATTGGGTTATATTACGTTCTTAATGTATATAAAGGTCCCACGCAGACGTAGAGGCCAACCCGCCAGGAATGTTGTCAAATATTACCGCCGAGATGGTAGGTTGGGTTAGGTTAGGTTATATTACGTTATTGTTGTATATAAAGGTCCCACGGAGACGTAGATGCCAACTCGCCAGGAATGTTGTCAAATAATAGCGCCGAGAGGTTAGGTTGGGTCAGGTTAGGTTATATTACGTTATTGATGTATATGAAGATCCCACGGAGACGTAGATGCCAACTCGCCGGGAATGCTGTCAAATAATAGCGCCGAGAGGTTAGGTTGGGTCAGGTTAGGTTATATTACGTTATTGATGTATATGAAGATCCCACGGAGACGTAGAGGCCAACTCGCCAGGTATGTGGTCAAATATTACCGCCGAGATGATAGGTTGGGTTATGTTAGGTTATATTTCGTTATTGATGTATATGAAGGTCCCACGGAGACGTAGAGGCCAACTTGCCAGGAATGTAGGTCAAATATTACAGCCGCGATGTTAGATTGGGTTAGGTTAGGTTATATTACGTTACTGTTGTATATAAATGTCCCACGCAGACGTAGAGGCCAAACCGCCAGGAATGTTGTCAAATATTACCGCCGAGGTGATAGGTTGGGTTAGGTTTGGTTATATTTCGTTATTGATGTATATGAAGGTCCTACGGAGACGTAGAGGCCAACACGCCAGGAATGTTGTCAAATATTACCGCCGAGATGTTAGGTTGCGTTAGATTGGGTTATATTACGTTCTTAATGTATATAAAGGTCCCACGCAGACGTAGAGGCCAGCCCGCCAGGAATGTTGTCAAATATTACAGCCGCGATGTTAGATTGGGTTAGGTTAGGTTATATTTCGTTATTGATGTATATGAAGGTCCCACGGAGACGTAGAGGCCAACTCGCCAGGAATGTTGTCAAATATTACAGCCGCGATGTTAGATTGGGTTAGGTTAGGTTATAATACGTTATTAATGCATATAAAGGTCCCACGCCGACGTAGAGGCCAACCCGCCAGGAATGTTGTCAAATATTACCGCCGAGATGGTAGGTTGGGTTAGGTTAGGTTATATTACGTTATTGTTGTATATAAAGGTCCCACGGAGACGTAGATGCCAACTCGCCAGGAATGTTGTCAAATAATAGCGCCGAGAGGTTAGGTTGGGTCAGGTTAGGTTATATTACGTTATTGATGTATATGAAGATCCCACGGAGACGTAGAGGCCAACTCGCCAGGTATGTTGTCAAATATTACCGCCGAGATGATAGGTTGGGTTAGGGTAGATTATATCTCGTTATTGATGTATATGAAGGTCCCACGGAGACGTAGATGCCAACTCGCCAGGAATGTTGTCAAATAATAGCGCCGAGAGGTTAGGTTGTGTCAGGTTAGGTTATATTACGTTATTGATGTATATGAAGATCCCACGGAGAGTAAGAGGCCAACTCGCCAGGTATGTGTTCAAATATTACAGCCGAGACGATAGGTTGGGTTAGGTTTGGTTATATTTCGTTATTGATGTATATGAAGGTCCCACGGAGACGTAGAGTCCAACTCGCCAGGAATGTTGCATAATATTACAGCCGCGATGTTAGATTGGGATAGGTTAGGTTATAATACGTTATTAATGCATATAAAGGTCCCACGCCGATGTAGAGGCCAACCCGCCAGGAATGTTGCCAAATATTACCGCCGAGATGATAGGTTGGGTTAGGTTAGGTTATATTTCGTTATTGATGTATATGAAGATCCCACGGAGACGCAGAGGCCAACTCGCCAGGTATGTGGTCAAATATAACCGCCGAGATGATAGGTTGGGTTAGGTTTGGTTATATTTCGTTATTAATGTATATAAAGGTCCCACGGAGACGTAGAGGCCAACTCGTCAGGAATGTTGTCAAATATTACCGCCGAGATGATAGGTTGGATTAGGTTAGGTTATATTACGTTATTGACGTATATAAAGGTCCCACGGAGACGTAGAGGCCAACTCGCCAGGAATGTTGTCAAATATTACCGCCGAAATGTTAGGTTGGGTTAGGTTAGGTTATATTACGTTCTTGATGTATATAAAGGTCCCACGCAGACGTAGAGGCCAACCCGCCAGGAATGTTGTCAAATAGTACCGCCGATATGATAGGTTGGGTTAGGTTAGGTTATATTTCGTTATTGATGTATATGAAGGTCCCACGGAGACGTAGAGGCCAACCTGCCAGGAATGTTGTCAAATATTACAGCCGCGATGTTAGATTGGGCTAGGTTAGGTTATATTACGTTATTGATGTATATAAAGGTCCCACGGAGACGTAGAGGCCAACAAGCCAGGAATGTTGCCAAATATTACCGCCGAGATGATAGGTTGGGTTAGGTTAGGTTATATTTCGTTACTGATGTATAGGAAGGTCCCACGGAGACGTAGATGCCAACTCGCCGGGAATGCTGTCAAATAATAGCGCCGAGAGGTTAGGTTGGGTCAGGTTAGGTTATATTACGTTATTGATGTATATGAAGATCCCACGGAGACGTAGAGGCCAACTTGCCAGGAATGTAGGTCAAATATTACAGCCGCGATGTTAGATTGGGTTAGGTTAGGTTATATTACGTTACTGTTGTATATAAATGTCCCACGCAGACGTAGAGGCCAAACCGCCAGGAATGTTGTCAAATATTACCGCCGAGGTGATAGGTTGGGTTAGGTTTGGTTATATTTCGTTATTGATGTATATGAAGGTCCTACGGAGACGTAGAGGCCAACACGCCAGGAATGTTGTCAAATATTACCGCCGAGATGTTAGGTTGCGTTAGATTGGGTTATATTACGTTCTTAATGTATATAAAGGTCCCACGCAGACGTAGAGGCCAGCCCGCCAGGAATGTTGTCAAATATTACAGCCGCGATGTTAGATTGGGTTAGGTTAGGTTATATTTCGTTATTGATGTATATGAAGGTCCCACGGAGACGTAGAGGCCAACTCGCCAGGAATGTTGTCAAATATTACAGCCGCGATGTTAGATTGGGTTAGGTTAGGTTATAATACGTTATTAATGCATATAAAGGTCCCACGCCGACGTAGAGGCCAACCCGCCAGGAATGTTGTCAAATATTACCGCCGAGATGGTAGGTTGGGTTAGGTTAGGTTATATTACGTTATTGTTGTATATAAAGGTCCCACGGAGACGTAGATGCCAACTCGCCAGGAATGTTGTCAAATAATAGCGCCGAGAGGTTAGGTTGGGTCAGGTTAGGTTATATTACGTTATTGATGTATATGAAGATCCCACGGAGACGTAGAGGCCAACTCGCCAGGTATGTTGTCAAATATTACCGCCGAGATGATAGGTTGGGTTAGGGTAGATTATATCTCGTTATTGATGTATATGAAGGTCCCACGGAGACGTAGATGCCAACTCGCCAGGAATGTTGTCAAATAATAGCGCCGAGAGGTTAGGTTGTGTCAGGTTAGGTTATATTACGTTATTGATGTATATGAAGATCCCACGGAGAGTAAGAGGCCAACTCGCCAGGTATGTGTTCAAATATTACAGCCGAGACGATAGGTTGGGTTAGGTTTGGTTATATTTCGTTATTGATGTATATGAAGGTCCCACGGAGACGTAGAGTCCAACTCGCCAGGAATGTTGCATAATATTACAGCCGCGATGTTAGATTGGGATAGGTTAGGTTATAATACGTTATTAATGCATATAAAGGTCCCACGCCGATGTAGAGGCCAACCCGCCAGGAATGTTGCCAAATATTACCGCCGAGATGATAGGTTGGGTTAGGTTAGGTTATATTTCGTTATTGATGTATATGAAGATCCCACGGAGACGCAGAGGCCAACTCGCCAGGTATGTGGTCAAATATAACCGCCGAGATGATAGGTTGGGTTAGGTTTGGTTATATTTCGTTATTAATGTATATAAAGGTCCCACGGAGACGTAGAGGCCAACTCGTCAGGAATGTTGTCAAATATTACCGCCGAGATGATAGGTTGGATTAGGTTAGGTTATATTACGTTATTGACGTATATAAAGGTCCCACGGAGACGTAGAGGCCAACTCGCCAGGAATGTTGTCAAATATTACCGCCGAAATGTTAGGTTGGGTTAGGTTAGGTTATATTACGTTCTTGATGTATATAAAGGTCCCACGCAGACGTAGAGGCCAACCCGCCAGGAATGTTGTCAAATAGTACCGCCGATATGATAGGTTGGGTTAGGTTAGGTTATATTTCGTTATTGATGTATATGAAGGTCCCACGGAGACGTAGAGGCCAACCTGCCAGGAATGTTGTCAAATATTACAGCCGCGATGTTAGATTGGGCTAGGTTAGGTTATATTACGTTATTGATGTATATAAAGGTCCCACGGAGACGTAGAGGCCAACAAGCCAGGAATGTTGCCAAATATTACCGCCGAGATGATAGGTTGGGTTAGGTTAGGTTATATTTCGTTACTGATGTATAGGAAGGTCCCACGGAGACGTAGATGCCAACTCGCCGGGAATGCTGTCAAATAATAGCGCCGAGAGGTTAGGTTGGGTCAGGTTAGGTTATATTACGTTATTGATGTATATGAAGATCCCACGGAGACGTAGAGGCCAACTCGCCAGGTATGTGGTCAAATATTACCGCCGAGATGATAGGTTGGGTTATGTTAGGTTATATTTCGTTATTGATGTATATGAAGGTCCCACGGAGACGTAGAGGCCAACTTGCCAGGAATGTAGGTCAAATATTACAGCCGCGATGTTAGATTGGGTTAGGTTAGGTTATATTACGTTACTGTTGTATATAAATGTCCCACGCAGACGTAGAGGCCAACCCGCCAGGAATGTTGTCAAATATTACCGCCGAGGTGATAGGTTGGGTTAGGTTTGGTTATATTTCGTTATTGATGTATATGAAGGTCCTACGGAGACGTAGAGGCCAACACGCCAGGAATGTTGTCAAATATTACAGCCGAGATGTTAGGTTGCGTTAGATTGGGTTATATTACGTTCTTAATGTATATAAAGGTCCCACGCAGACGTAGAGGCCAACCCGCCAGGAATGTTGTCAAATATTACCGCCGAGATGGTAGGTTGGGTTAGGTTAGGTTATATTACGTTATTGTTATATATAAAGGTCCCACGGAGACGTAGATGCCAACTCGCCAGGAATGTTGTCAAATATTACAGCCGCGATGTTAGATTGGGTTAGGTTAGGTTATATTTCGTTATTGATGTATATGAAGGTCCCACGGAGACGTAGAGGCCAACTCGCCAGGAATGTTGTCAAATATTACAGCCGCGATGTTAGATTGGGTTAGGTAAGGTTATAATACGTTATTAATGCATATAAAGGTCCCACGCCGACGTAGAGGCCAACCCGCCAGGAATGTTGTCAAATATTACCGCCGAGATGGTAGGTTGGGTTAGGTTAGGTTATATTACGTTATTGTTGTATATAAAGGTCCCACGGAGACGTAGATGCCAACTCGCCAGGAATGTTGTCAAATAATAGCGCCGAGAGGTTAGGTTGGGTCAGGTTAGGTTATATTACGTTATTGATGTATATGAAGATCCCACGGAGACGTAGAGGCCAACTCGCCAGGTATGTTGTCAAATATTACCGCCGAGATGATAGGTTGGGTTAGGGTAGATTATATCTCGTTATTGATGTATATGAAGGTCCCACGGAGACGTAGATGCCAACTCGCCAGGAATGTTGTCAAATAATAGCGCCGAGAGGTTAGGTTGTGTCAGGTTAGGTTATATTACGTTATTGATGTATATGAAGATCCCACGGAGAGTAAGAAGCCAACTCGCCAGGTATGTGTTCAAATATTACAGCCGAGACGATAGGTTGGGTTAGGTTTGGTTATATTTCGTTATTGATGTATATGAAGGTCCCACGGAGACGTAGAGTCCAACTCGCCAGGAATGTTGCATAATATTACAGCCGCGATGTTAGATTGGGATAGGTTAGGTTATAATACGTTATTAATGCATATAAAGGTCCCACGCCGATGTAGAGGCCAACCCGCCAGGAATGTTGCCAAATATTACCGCCGAGATGATAGGTTGGGTTAGGTTAGGTTATATTTCGTTATTGATGTATATGAAGATCCCACGGAGACGCAGAGGCCAACTCGCCAGGTATGTGGTCAAATATAACCGCCGAGATGATAGGTTGGGTTAGGTTTGGTTATATTTCGTTATTAATGTATATAAAGGTCCCACGGAGACGTAGAGGCCAACTCGTCAGGAATGTTGTCAAATATTACCGCCGAGATGATAGGTTGGATTAGGTTAGGTTATATTACGTTATTGACGTATATAAAGGTCCCACGGAGACGTAGAGGCCAACTCGCCAGGAATGTTGTCAAATATTACCGCCGAAATGTTAGGTTGGGTTAGGTTAGGTTATATTACGTTCTTGATGTATATAAAGGTCCCACGCAGACGTAGAGGCCAACCCGCCAGGAATGTTGTCAAATAGTACCGCCGATATGATAGGTTGGGTTAGGTTAGGTTATATTTCGTTATTGATGTATATGAAGGTCCCACGGAGACGTAGAGGCCAACCTGCCAGGAATGTTGTCAAATATTACAGCCGCGATGTTAGATTGGGCTAGGTTAGGTTATATTACGTTACTGATGTATATAAAGGTCCCACGGAGACGTAGAGGCCAACAAGCCAGGAATGTTGCCAAATATTACCGCCGAGATGATAGGTTGGGTTAGGTTAGGTTATATTTCGTTACTGATGTATAGGAAGGTCCCACGGAGACGTAGATGCCAACTCGCCGGGAATGCTGCAAATAATAGCGCCGAGAGGTTAGGTTGGGTCAGGTTAGGTTATATTACGTTATTGATGTATATGAAGATCCCACGGAGACGTAGAGGCCAACTCGCCAGGTATGTGGTCAAATATTACCGCCGAGATGATAGGTTGGGTTATGTTAGGTTATATTTCGTTATTGATGTATATGAAGGTCCCACGGAGACGTAGAGGCCAACTTGCCAGGAATGTAGGTCAAATATTACAGCCGCGATGTTAGATTGGGTTAGGTTAGGTTATATTACGTTATTGATGTATATGAAGATCCCACGGAGACGTAGAGGCCAACTCGCCAGGTATGTGGTCAAATATTACCGCCGAGATGATAGGTTGGGTTATGTTAGGTTATATTTCGTTATTGATGTATATGAAGGTCCCACGGAGACGTAGAGTCCAACTCGCCAGGAATGTTGTCAAATATTACAGCCGCGATGTTAGATTGGGTTACGTTAGGTTATATTACGTCATTGATGTATATGAAGATCCCACGGAGACGCAGAGGTCAACTCGCCAGGTATGTGGTCAAATATTACCGCCGGGATGATAGGTTGGGTTAGGTTTGGTTATATTACGTTATTGACGTATATAAAGGTCCCACGGAGACGTAGAGGCCAACTCGCCAGGAATGTTGTCAAATATTACCGCCGAAATGTTAGGTTGGGTTAGGTTAGGTTATATTACGTTCTTGATGTATATAAAGGTCGCACGCAGACGTAGAGGCCAACCCGCCAGGAATGTTGTCAAATAGTACCGCCGATATGATAGGTTGGGTTAGGTTAGGTTATATTTCGTTATTGATGTATATGAAGGTCCCACGGAGACGTAGAGGCCAACATGCCAGGAATGTTGTCAAATATTACAGCCGCGATGTTAGATTGGGCTAGGTTAGGTTATATTACGTTATTGATGTATATAAAGGTCCCACGGAGACGTAGAGGCCAACAAGCCAGGAATGTTGCCAAATATTACCGCCGAGATGATAGGTTGGGTTAGGTTAGGTTATATTTCGTTACTGATGTATATGAAGGTCCCACGGAGACGTAGATGCCAACTCGCCGGGAATGCTGTCAAATAATAGCGCCGAGAGGTTAGGTTGGGTCAGGTTAGGTTATATTACGTTATTGATGTATATGAAGATCCCACGGAGACGTAGAGGCCAACTCGCCAGGTATGTGGTCAAATATTACCGCCGAGATGATAGGTTGGGTTATGTTAGGTTATATTTCGTTATTGATGTATATGAAGGTCCCACGGAGACGTAGAGGCCAACTTGCCAGGAATGTAGGTCAAATATTACAGCCGCGATGTTAGATTGGGTTAGGTTAGGTTACATTACGTTACTGTTGTATATAAATGTCCCACGCAGACGTAGAGGCCAACCCGCCAGGAATGTTGTCAAATATTACCGCCGAGATGATAGGTTGGGTTAGGTTTGGTTATATTTCGTTATTGATGTATATAAAGGTCCCACGGAGACGTAGAGGCCAACAAGCCAGGAATGTTGCCAAATATTACCGCCGAGATGATAGGTTGGGTTAGGTTAGGTTATATTTCGTTACTGATGTATATGAAGGTCCCACGGAGACGTAGATGCCAACTCGCCGGGAATGCTGTCAAATAATAGCGCCGAGAGGTTAGGTTGGGTCAGGTTAGGTTATATTACGTTATTGATGTATATGAAGATCCCACGGAGACGTAGAGGCCAACTCGCCAGGTATGTGGTCAAATATTACCGCCGAGATGATAGGTTGGGTTATGTTAGGTTATATTTCGTTATTGATGTATATGAAGGTCCCACGGAGACGTAGAAGCCAACTTGCCAGGAATGTAGGTCAAATATTACAGCCGCGATGTTAGATTGTGTTAGGTTAGGTTATATTACGTTACTGTTGTATATAAATGTCCCACGCAGACGTAGAGGCCAACCCGCCAGGAATGTTGTCAAATATTACCGCCGAGATGATAGGTTGGGTTAGGTTTGGTTATATTTCGTTATTGATGTATATGAAGGTCCTACGGAGACGTAGAGGCCAACACGCCAGGAATGTTGTCAAATATTACCGCCGAGATGTTAGGTTGCGTTAGATTGGGTTATATTACGTTCTTAATGTATATAAAGGTCCCACGCAGACGTAGAGGCCAGCCCGCCAGGAATGTTGTCAAATATTACAGCCGCGATGTTAGATTGGGTTAGGTTAGGTTATATTTCGTTATTGATGTATATGAAGGTCCCACGGAGACGTAGAGGCAAACTCGCCAGGAATGTTGTCAAATATTACAGCCGCGATGTTAGATTGGGTTAGGTTAGGTTATAATACGTTATTAATGCATATAAAGGTCCCACGCCGACGTAGAGGCCAACCCGCCAGGAATGTTGTCAAATATTACCGCCGAGATGGTAGGTTGGGTTTGGTTAGGTTATATTACGTTATTGTTGTATATAAAGGTTCCACGGAGACGTAGATACCAACTCGCCAGGAATGTTGTCAAATAATAGCGCCGAGAGGTTAGGTTGGGTCAGGTTAGGTTATATTACGTTATTGGTGTATATGAAGATCCCACGGAGACGTAGAGGCCAACTTGCCAGGCATGTTGTCAAATATTACCGCCGAGATGATAGGTTGGGTTAGGGTAGATTATATCTCGTTATTGATGTATATGAAGGTCCCACGGAGACGTAGATGCCAACTCGCCAGGAATGTTGTCAAATAATAGCGCCGAGAGGTTAGGTTGTGTCAAGTTAGGTTATATTACGTTATTGATGTATATGAAGATCCCACGGAGACTAAGAGGCCAACTCGCCAGGTATGTGTTCAAATATTACAGCCGAGACGATAGGTTGGGTTAGGTTTGGTTATATTTCGTTATTGATGTATATGAAGGTCCCACGGAGACGTAGAGTCCAACTCGCCAGGAATGTTGCATAATATTACAGCCGCGATGTTAGATTGGGATAGGTTAGGTTATAATACGTTATTAATGCATATAAAGGTCCCACGCCGACGTAGAGGCCAACCCGCCAGGAATGTTGCCAAATATTACCGCCGAGATGATAGGTTGGGTTAGGTTAGGTTATATTTCGTTATTGATGTATATGAAGATCCCACGGAGACGCAGAGGCCAACTCGCCAGGTATGTGGTCAAATATAACCGCCGAGATGATAGGTTGGGTTAGGTTTGGTTATATTTCGTTATTAATGTATATAAAGGTCCCACGGAGACGTAGAGGCCAACTCGTCAGGAATGTTGTCAAATATTACCGCCGAGATGATAGGTTGGATTAGGTTAGGTTATATTACGTTATTGACGTATATAAAGGTCCCACGGAGACGTAGAGGCCAACTCGCCAGGAATGTTGTCAAATATTACCGCCGAAATGTTAGGTTGGGTTAGGTTAGGTTATATTACGTTCTTGATGTATATAAAGGTCCCACGCAGACGTAGAGGCCAACCCGCCAGGAATGTTGTCAAATAGTACCGCCGAGATGTTAGGTTGGGTTAGGTTAGGTTATATTTCGTTATTGATGCATATACAGGTCCCACGCAGACGTAGAGGCCAACAAGCCAGGAGTGTTGCCCAATATTACAGCCGAGATGATAGGTTGGGTTAGGTTAGGTTATAATACGTTATTAATGCATATAAAGGTCCCACGCCGACGTAGAGGCCAGCCCGCCAGGAATGTTGTCAAATATTACAGCCGCGATGTTAGATTGGGTTAGGTTAGGTTATATTTCGTTATTGATGTATATGAAGGTCCCACGGAGACGTAGAGGCCAACTCGCCAGGAATGTTGTCAAATATTACAGCCGCGATGTTAGATTGGGTTAGGTTAGGTTGTAATACGTTATTAATGCATATAAAGGTCCCACGCCGACGTAGAGGCCAACTCGTCAGGAATATTGTCAAATATAACCGCCGAGATGTTAGGTTGGGTTAGGTTAGGTTATATTAAGTTATTGATGTATATGAAGATCCCACGTAGACGCAGAGGCCAACTCGCCAGGTATGTGGTCAAATATTACCGCCGAGCTGATAGGTTGGGTTAGGTTTGGTTATATTACGTTATTGATGTATATAAAGGTCCCACGGAAACGTAGAGGCCAACAAGCCAGGAATGTTGCCAAATATTACCGCCGAGATGATAGGTTGGGTTAGGTTAGGTTATATCTCGTTATTGATGTATATGAAGGTCCCACGGAGACGTTGATGCCAACTCGCCAGGAATGTTGTCAAATAATAGCGCCCAGAGGTTAGGTTGTGTCAGGTTAGGTTATATTACGTTATTGATGTATATGAAGATCCCACGGAGACTAAGAGGCCAACTCGCCAGGCATGTGGTCAAATATTACCGCCGAGATGATAGGTTGGGTTAGGTTTGGTTATATTTCGTTATTGATGTATATGAAGGTCCTACGGAGACGTAGACGCCAACATGCCAGGAATGTTGTCAAATATTACAGCCGCGATGTTAGATTGGGTTAGGTTAGGTTATATTACGTTATTGATGTATATAAAGTCCCACGGAGACGTAGAGGCCAACATGCCAGGAATGCTGTCAAATATTACAGCCGGGATGTTAGATTGGGTTAGGTAAGGTTATATTACCTTATTGATGTATATAAAGGTCCCACGGAGACGTAGAGGCCAACACGCCAGGAATGTTGTCAAATATTACCGCCGAGACGTTAGGTTGCGTTAGGTTGGGTTATATTACGTTCTTGATGTATATAAAGGTCCCACGCAGACGTAGAGGCCAGCCCGCCAGGAATGTTGTCAAATATTACAGCCGCGATGTTAGATTGGGTTAGGTTAGGTTATATTTCGTTATTGATGTATATGAAGGTCCCACGCAGACGTAGAGGCCAACCCGCCAGGAATGTTGTCAAATATTACCGCCGAGATGATAGGTTGGGTTAGGTTTGGTTATATTTCGTTATTGATGTATATGAAGGTCCTACGGAGACGTAGAGGCCAACACGCCAGGAATGTTGTCAAATATTACCGCCGAGATGTTAGGTTGCGTTAGATTGGGTTATATTACGTTCTTAATGTATATAAAGGTCCCACGCAGACGTAGAGGCCAGCCCGCCAGGAATGTTGTCAAATATTACAGCCGCGATGTTAGATTGGGTTAGGTTAGGTTATATTTCGTTATTGATGTATATGAAGGTCCCACGGAGACGTAGAGGCCAACTCGCCAGGAATGTTGTCAAATATTACAGCCGCGATGTTAGATTGGGTTAGGTTAGGTTATAATACGTTATTAATGCATATAAAGGTCCCACGCCGACGTAGAGGCCAACCCGCCAGGAATGTTGTCAAATATTACCGCCGAGATGGTAGCTTGGGTTAGGTTAGGTTATATTACGTTATTGTTGTATATAAAGGTCCCACGGAGACGTAGATGCTAACTCGCCAGGAATGTTGTCAAATAATAGCGCCGAGAGGTTAGGTTGGGTCAGGTTAGGTTATATTACGTTATTGATGTATATGAAGATCCCACGGAGACGTAGAGGCCAACTCGCCAGGTATGTTGTCAAATATTACCGCCGAGATGATAGGTTGGGTTAGGTTGGGTTATATTACGTTCTTCACGTATATAAAGGTCGCACGCAGACGTAGAGGCCAGCCCGCCAGGAATGTTGTCAAATATTACCGCCGAGATGATAGGTTGGGTTAGGTTAGGTTATATTACGTTATTGATGTATATAAAGGTCCCACGGAGACGTAGAGACCAACAAGCCAGGAATGTTGCCAAATATTACCGCCGAGATGTGAGGTTGGGTTAGGTTAGGTTATATTACGTTATTGATGTATATAAAGGTCCCACGGAGACGTAGAGGCCAACTCGTCAGGAATATTGTCAAATATAACCGCCGAGATGTTAGGTTGGGTTAGGTTAGGTTATATTAAGTTATTGATGTATATGAAGATCCCACGTAGACGCAGAGGCCAACTCGCCAGGTATGTGGTCAAATATTACCGCCGAGCTGATAAGTTGGGTTAGGTTTGGTTATATTACGTTATTGATGTATATAAAGGTCCCACGGAAACGTAGAGGCCAACAAGCCAGGAATGTTGCCAAATATTACCGCCGAGATGATAGGTTGGGTTAGGTTAGGTTATATCTCGTTATTGATGTATATGAAGGTCCCACGGAGACGTTGATGCCAACTCGCCAGGAATGTTGTCAAATAATAGCGCCCAGAGGTTAGGTTGTGTCAGGTTAGGTTATATTACGTTATTGATGTATATGAAGATCCCACGGAGACTAAGAGGCCAACTCGCCAGGCATGTGGTCAAATATTACCGCCGAGATGATAGGTTGGGTTAGGTTTGGTTATATTTCGTTATTGATGTATATGAAGGTCCTACGGAGACGTAGACGCCAACATGCCAGGAATGTTGTCAAATATTACAGCCGCGATGTTAGATTGGGTTAGGTTAGGTTATATTACGTTATTGATGTATATAAAGTCCCACGGAGACGTAGAGGCCAACATGCCAGGAATGCTGTCAAATATTACAGCCGGGATGTTAGATTGGGTTAGGTAAGGTTATATTACCTTATTGATGTATATAAAGGTCCCACGGAGACGTAGAGGCCAACACGCCAGGAATGTTGTCAAATATTACCGCCGAGACGTTAGGTTGCGTTAGGTTGGGTTATATTACGTTCTTGATGTATATAAAGGTCCCACGCAGACGTAGAGGCCAGCCCGCCAGGAATGTTGTCAAATATTACAGCCGCGATGTTAGATTGGGTTAGGTTAGGTTATATTTCGTTATTGATGTATATGAAGGTCCCACGCAGACGTAGAGGCCAACCTGCCAGGAATGTTGTCAAATATTACCGCCGAGATGATAGGTTGGGTTAGGTTTGGTTATATTTCGTTATTGATGTATATGAAGGTCCTACGGAGACGTAGGGGCCAACACGCCAGGAATGTTGTCAAATATTACCGCCGAGATGATAGGTTGGGTTAGGTTAGGTTATATTACGTTATTGATGTATATAAAGGTCCCACGGAAACGTAGAGGCCAACAAGCCAGGAATGTTGCCAAATATTACCGCCGAGATGATAGGTTGGGTTAGGTTAGGTTATATCTCGTTATTGATGTATATGAAGGTCCCACGGAGACGTTGATGCCAACTCGCCAGGAATGTTGTCAAATAATAGCGCCCAGAGGTTAGGTTGTGTCAGGTTAGGTTATATTACGTTATTGATGTATATGAAGATCCCACGGAGACTAAGAGGCCAACTCGCCAGGCATGTGGTCAAATATTACCGCCGAGATGATAGGTTGGGTTAGGTTTGGTTATATTTCGTTATTGATGTATATGAAGGTCCTACGGAGACGTAGACGCCAACATGCCAGGAATGTTGTCAAATATTACAGCCGCGATGTTAGATTGGGTTAGGTTAGGTTATATTACGTTATTGATGTATATAAAGTCCCACGGAGACGTAGAGGCCAACATGCCAGGAATGCTGTCAAATATTACAGTCGGGATGTTAGGTTGCGTTAGGTTGGGTTATATTACGTTCTTGATGTATATAAAGGTCCCACGCAGACGTAGAGGCCAGCCCGCCAGGAATGTTGTCAAATATTACAGCCGCGATGTTAGATTGGGTTAGGTTAGGTTATATTTCGTTATTGATGTATATGAAGGTCCCACGGAGACGTAGAGTCCAACTCGCCAGGAATGTTGCATAATATTACAGCCGCGATGTTAGATTGGGATAGGTTAGGTTATAATACGTTATTAATGCATATAAAGGTCCCACGCCGACGTAGAGGCCAACCCGCCAGGAATGTTGTCAAATATTACCGCCGAGATGATAGGTTGGGTTAGGTTAGGTTATATTACGTTATTGATGTATATAAAGGTCCCACGGAGACGTAGAGGCCAACTCGTCAGGAATATTGTCAAATATAACCGCCGAGATGTTAGGTTGGGTTAGGTTAGGTTATATTAAGTTATTGATGTATATGAAGATCCCACGTAGACGCAGAGGCCAACTCGCCAGGTATGTGGTCAAATATTACCGCCGAGCTGATAGGTTGGGTTAGGTTTGGTTATATTACGTTATTGATGTATATAAAGGTCCCACGGAAACGTAGAGGCCAACAAGCCAGGAATGTTGCCAAATATTACCGCCGAGATGATAGGTTGGGTTAGGTTAGGTTATATCTCGTTATTGATGTATATGAAGGTCCCACGGAGACGTAGAGGCCAACTCGCCTGGAATGTTATCAAATATTACCGCCGAGATGTTAGGTTGGGTTAGGTTAGGTTATATTACGTTCTTGATGTATATAAAGGTCCCACGGAGGCGTAGAGGCCAACACGCCAGGAATGTTGTCAAATATTACCGCCGAGACGTTAGGTTGCGTTAGGTTGGGTTATATTACGTTCTTGATGTATATAAAGGTCCCACGCAGACGTAGAGGCCAGCCCGCCAGGAATGTTGTCAAATATTACAGCCGCGATGTTAGATTGGGTTAGGTTAGGTTATATTTCGTTATTGATGTATATGAAGGTCCCACGGAGACGTAGAGTCCAACTCGCCAGGAATGTTGCATAATATTACAGCCGCGATGTTAGATTGGGATACGTTAGGTTATAATACGTTATTAATGCATATAAAGGTCCCACGCCGACGTAGAGGCCAACCCGCCAGGAATGTTGTCAAATATTACCGCCGAGATGATAGGTTGGGTTAGGTTAGGTTATATTACGTTATTGATGTATATAAAGGTCCCACGGAGACATAGAGGCCAACTCGTCAGGAATATTGTCAAATATAACCGCCGAGATGTTAGGTTGGGTTAGGTTAGGTTATATTAAGTTATTGATGTATATGAAGATCCCACGTAGACGCAGAGGCCAACTCGCCAGGTATGTGGTCAAATATTACCGCCGAGCTGATAGGTTGGGTTAGGTTTGGTTATATTACGTTATTGATGTATATAAAGGTCCCACGGAAACGTAGAGGCCAACAAGCCAGGAATGTTGCCAAATATTACCGCCGAGATGATAGGTTGGGTTAGGTTAGGTTATATCTCGTTATTGATGTATATGAAGGTCCCACGGAGACGTAGAGGCCAACTCGCCTGGAATGTTATCAAATATTACCGCCGAGATGTTAGGTTGGGTTAGGTTAGGTTATATTACGTTCTTGATGTATATAAAGGTCCCACGGAGGAGTAGAGGCCAACACGCCAGGAATGTTGTCAAATATTACCGCCGAGACGTTAGGTTGCGTTAGGTTGGGTTATATTACGTTCTTGATGTATATAAAGGTCCCACGCAGACGTAGAGGCCAACACGCCAGGAATGTTGTCAAATATTACCGCCGAGATGTTAGGTTGGGTTAGGTTGGGTTATATTACCTTATTGATGTATATAAAGGTCCCACGGAGACGTAGAGGCCAACACGCCAGGAATGTTGTCAAATATTACCGCCGAGATGTTAGGTTGGGTTAGGTTGGGTTATATTACGTTCTTCACGTATATAAAGGTCGCACGCAGACGTAGAGGCCAGCCCGCCAGGAATGTTGTCAAATATTACCGCCGAGATGATAGGTTGGGTTAGGTTAGGTTATATTACGTTATTGTTGTATATAAAGGTCCCACGGAGAAGTAGGTGCCAACTCGCCAGGAATGTTGTCAAATAATAGCGCCGAGAGGTTAGGTTGGGTCAGGTTAGGTTATATTACGTTATTGATGTATATGAAGATCCCACGGAGACGTAGAGGCCAACTCGCCAGGTATGTTGTCAAATATTACCGCCGAGATGATAGGTTGGGTTAGGTTAGGTTATATCTCGTTATTGATGTATATGAAGGTCCCACGGAGACGTAGATGCCAACTCGCCAGGAATGTTGTCAAATAATAGCGCCGAGAGGTTAGGTTGTGTCAGGTTATGTTATATTACGTTATTGATGTATATGAAGATCCCACGGAGACTAAGAGGCCAACTCGCCAGGTATGTGTTCAAATATTACCGCCGAGACGATAGGTTGGGTTAGGTTTGGTTATATTTCGTTATTGATGTATATGAAGGTCCTACGGAGACGTAGAGGCCAACATGCCAGGAATGTTGTCAAATATTACAGCAGCGATGTTAGATTGGGTTAGGTTAGGTTATATTACGTTATTGATGTATATAAAGGCCCACGGAGACGTAGAGGCCAACATGCCAGGAATGCTGTCAAATATTACAGCCGCGATGTTAGATTGGGATAGGTTAGGTTATAATACGTTATTAATGCATATAAAGGTCCCACGTAGACGCAGAGGCCAACTCGCCAGGTATGTGGTCAAATATTACCGCCGAGCTGATAGGTTGGGTTAGGTTTGGTTATATTACGTTATTGATGTATATAAAGGTCCCACGGAAACGTAGAGGCCAACAAGCCAGGAATGTTGCCAAATATTACCGCCGAGATGATAGGTTGGGTTAGGTTAGGTTATATCTCGTTATTGATGTATATGAAGGTCCCACGGAGACGTTGATGCCAACTCGCCAGGAATGTTGTCAAATAATAGCGCCCAGAGGTTAGGTTGTGTCAGGTTAGGTTATATTACGTTATTGATGTATATGAAGATCCCACGGTGACTAAGAGGCCAACTCGCCAGGCATGTGGTCAAATATTACAGCCGCGATGTTAGATTGGGTTAGGTTAGGTTATATTACGTTATTAATGTATATAAAGTCCCACGGAGACGTAGAGGCCAACATGCCAGGAATGCTGTCAAATATTACAGCCGGGATGTTAGATTGGGTTAGGTAAGGTTATATTACCTTATTGATGTATATAAAGGTCCCACGGAGACGTAGAGGCCAACACGCCAGGAATGTTGTCAAATATTACCGCCGAGACGTTAGGTTGCGTTAGGTTGGGTTATATTACGTTCTTGATGTATATAAAGGTCCCACGCAGACGTAGAGGCCAGCCCGCCAGGAATGTTGTCAAATATTACAGCCGCGATGTTAGATTGGGTTAGGTTAGGTTATATTTCGTTATTGATGTATATGAAGGTCCCACGGAGACGTAGAGTCCAACTCGCCAGGAATGTTGCATAATATTACAGCCGCGATGTTAGGTTGCGTTAGATTGGGTTATATTACGTTCTTAATGTATATAAAGGTCCCACGCAGACGTAGAGGCCAGCCCGCCAGGAATGTTGTCAAATATTACAGCCGCGATGTTAGATTGGGTTAGGTTAGGTTATATTTCGTTATTGATGTATATGAAGGTCCCACGGAGACGTAGAGGCCAACTCGCCAGGAATGTTGTCAAATATTACAGCCGCGATGTTAGATTGGGTTAGGTTAGGTTATAATACGTTATTAATGCATATAAAGGTCCCACGCCGACGTAGAGGCCAACCCGCCAGGAATGTTGTCAAATATTACCGCCGAGATGGTAGGTTGGGTTAGGTTAGGTTATATTACGTTATTGTTGTATATAAAGGTCCCACGGAGACGTAGATGCCAACTCGCCAGGAATGTTGTCAAATAATAGCGCCGAGAGGTTAGGTTGGGTCAGGTTAGGTTATATTACGTTATTGATGTATATGAAGATCCCACGGAGACGTAGAGGCCAACTCGCCAGGTATGTTGTCAAATATTACCGCCGAGATGATAGGTTGGATTAGGTTAGGTTATATTACGTTATTGACGTATATAAAGGTCCCACGGAGACGTAGAGGCCAACTCGCCAGGAATGTTGTCAAATATTACAGCCGCGATGTTAGATTGGGTTAGGTTAGGTTATAATACGTTATTAATGCATATAAAGGTCCCACGCCGACGTAGAGGCCAACCCGCCAGGAATGTTGTCAAATATTACCGCCGAGATGGTAGGTTGGGTTAGGTTAGGTTATATTACGTTATTGTTGTATATAAAGGTCCCACGGAGACGCAGAGGCCAACTCGCCAGGTATGTGGTCAAATATAACCGCCGAGATGATAGGTTGGGTTAGGTTTGGTTATATTTCGTTATTAATGTATATAAAGGTCCCACGGAGACGTAGAGGCCAACTCGTCAGGAATGTTGTCAAATATTACCGCCGAGATGATAGGTTGGATTAGGTTAGGTTATATTAAGTTATTGAAGTATATGAAGATCCCACGGAGACGCAGAGGCCAACTCGCCAGGTATGTGGTCAAATATTACCGCCGAGATGATAGGTCGGGTTAGGTTTGGTTATATTTCGTTATTAATGTATATGAAGGTCCCACAGAGACGTAGAGTCCAACTCGCCAGGAATGTTGTCAAATATTACAGCCGCGATGTTAGATTGGGTTACGTTAGGTTATATTACGTCATTGATGTATATGAAGATCCCACGGAGACGCAGAGGTCAACTCGCCAGGTATGTGGTCAAATATTACCGCCGAGATGATAGGTTGGGTTAGGTTTGGTTATATTACGTTATTGACGTATATAGAGGTCCCACGGAGACGTAGAGGCCAACTCGCCAGGAATGTTGTCAAATATTACCGCCGAAATGTTAGGTTGGGTTAGGTTAGGTTATATTACGTTCTTGATGTATATAAAGGTCGCACGCAGACGTAGAGGCCAACCCGCCAGGAATGTTGTCAAATAGTACCGCCGATATGATAGGTTGGGTTAGGTTAGGTTATATTTCGTTATTGATGTATATGAAGGTCCCACGGAGACGTAGAGGCCAACATGCCAGGAATGTTGTCAAATATTACAGCCGCGATGTTAGATTGGGCTAGGTTAGGTTATATTACGTTATTGATGTATATAAAGGTCCCACGGAGACGTAGAGGCCAACAAGCCAGGAATGTTGCCAAATATTACCGCCGAGATGATAGGTTGGGTTAGGTTAGGTTATATTTCGTTACTGATGTATATGAAGGTCCCACGGAGACGTAGAGGCCAACTCGCCAGGTATGTGGTCAAATGTTACCGCCGAGATGATAGGTTGGGTTATGTTAGGTTATATTTCGTTATTGATGTATATGAAGGTCCCACGGAGACGTAGAGGCCAACTCGCCAGGAATGTTGTCAAATATTACAGCCGCGATGTTAGATTGGGTTAGGTTAGGTTATAATACGTTATTAATGCATATAAAGGTCCCACGCCGACGTAGAGGCCAACCCGCCAGGAATGTTGTCAAATATTACCGCCGAGATGGTAGGTTGGGTTAGGTTAGGTTATATTACGTTATTGTTGTATATAAAGGTCCCACGGAGACGCAGAGGCCAACTCGCCAGGTATGTGGTCAAATATAACCGCCGAGATGATAGGTTGGGTTAGGTTTGGTTATATTTCGTTATTAATGTATATAAAGGTCCCACGGAGACGTAGAGGCCAACTCGTCAGGAATGTTGTCAAATATTACCGCCGAGATGATAGGTTGGATTAGGTTAGGTTATATTAAGTTATTGAAGTATATGAAGATCCCACGGAGACGCAGAGGCCAACTCGCCAGGTATGTGGTCAAATATTACCGCCGAGATGATAGGTCGGGTTAGGTTTGGTTATATTTCGTTATTAATGTATATGAAGGTCCCACGGAGACGTAGAGTCCAACTCGCCAGGAATGTTGTCAAATATTACAGCCGCGATGTTAGATTGGGTTACGTTAGGTTATATTACGTCATTGATGTATATGAAGATCCCACGGAGACGCAGAGGTCAACTCGCCAGGTATGTGGTCAAATATTACCGCCGAGATGATAGGTTGGGTTAGGTTTGGTTATATTACGTTATTGACGTATCTAAAGGTCCCACGGAGACGTAGAGGCCAACTCGCCAGGAATGTTGTCAAATATTACCGCCGAAATGTTAGGTTGGGTTAGGTTAGGTTATATTACGTACTTGATGTATATAAAGGTCGCACGCAGACGTAGAGGCCAACCCGCCAGGAATGTTGTCAAATAGTACCGCCGATATGATAGGTTGGGTTAGGTTAGGTTGTATTTCGTTATTGATGTATATGAAGGTCCCACGGAGACGTAGAGGCCAACATGCCAGGAATGTTGTCAAATATTACAGCCGCGATGTTAGATTGGGCTAGGTTAGGTTATATTACGTTATTGATGTATATAAAGGTCCCACGGAGACGTAGAGGCCAACAAGCCAGGAATGTTGCCAAATATTACCGGCGAGATGATAGGTTGGGTTAGGTTAGGTTATATTTCGTTACTGATGTATATGAAGGTCCCACGGAGACGTAGATGCCAACTCGCCGGTAATGCTGTCAAATAATAGCGCCGAGAGGTTAGGTTGGGTCAGGTTAGGTTATATTACGTTATTGATGTATATGAAGATCCCACGGAGACGTAGAGGCCAACTCGCCAGGTATGTGGTCAAATATTACCGCCGAGATGATAGGTTGGGTTATGTTAGGTTATATTTCGTTATTGATGTATATGAAGGTCCCACGGAGACGTAGAGGCCAACTTGCCAGGAATGTAGGTCAAATATTACAGCCGCGATGTTAGATTGGGTTAGGTTAGGTTACATTACGTTACTGTTGTATATAAATGTCCCACGCAGACGTAGAGGCCAACCCGCCAGGAATGTTGTCAAATATTACCGCCGAGATGATAGGTTGGGTTAGGTTTGGTTATATTTCGTTATTGATGTATATAAAGGTCCCACGGAGACGTAGAGGCCAACAAGCCAGGAATGTTGCCAAATATTACCGCCGAGATGATAGGTTGGGTTAGGTTAGGTTATATTTCGTTACTGATGTATATGAAGGTCCCACGGAGACGTAGATGCCAACTCGCCGGGAATGCTGTCAAATAATAGCGCCGAGAGGTTAGGTTGGGTCAGGTTAGGTTATATTACGTTATTGATGTATATGAAGATCCCACGGAGACGTAGAGGCCAACTCGCCAGGTATGTGGTCAAATATTACCGCCGAGATGATAGGTTGGGTTATGTTAGGTTATATTTCGTTATTGATGTATATGAAGGTCCCACGGAGACGTAGAAGCCAACTTGCCAGGAATGTAGGTCAAATATTACAGCCGCGATGTTAGATTGGGTTAGGTTAGGTTATATTACGTTACTGTTGTGTATAAATGTCCCACGCAGACGTAGAGGCCAACCCGCCAGGAATGTTGTCAAATATTACCGCCGAGATGATAGGTTGGGTTAGGTTTGGTTATATTTCGTTATTGATGTATATGAAGGTCCTACGGAGACGTAGAGGCCAACTTGCCAGGAATGTAGGTCAAATATTACAGCCGCGATGTTAGATTGGGTTAGGTTAGGTTATATTACGTTACTGTTGTGTATAAATGTCCCACGCAGACGTAGAGGCCAACCCGCCAGGAATGTTGTCAAATATTACCGCCGAGATGATAGGTTGGGTTAGGTTTGGTTATATTTCGTTATTGATGTATATGAAGGTCCTACGGAGACGTAGAGGCCAACACGCCAGGAATGTTGTCAAATATTACCGCCGAGATGTTAGGTTGCGTTAGATTGGGTTATATTACGTTCTTAATGTATATAAAGGTCCCACGCAGACGTAGAGGCCAGCCCGCCAGGAATGTTGTCAAATATTACAGCCGCGATGTTAGATTGGGTTAGGTTAGGTTATATTTCGTTATTGATGTATATGAAGGTCCCACGGAGACGTAGAGGCAAACTCGCCAGGAATGTTGTCAAATATTACAGCCGCGATGTTAGATTGGGTTAGGTTAGGTTATAATACGTTATTAATGCATATAAAGGTCCCACGCCGACGTAGAGGCCAACCCGCCAGGAATGTTGTCAAATATTACCGCCGAGATGATAGGTTGGGTTAGGGTAGATTATATCTCGTTATTGATGTATATGAAGGTCCCACGGAGACGTAGATGCCAACTCGCCAGGAATGTTGTCAAATAATAGCGCCGAGAGGTTAGGTTGTGTCAGGTTAGGTTATATTACGTTATTGATGTATATGAAGATCCCACGGAGACTAAGAGGCCAACTCGCCAGGTATGTGTTCAAATATTACAGCCGAGACGATAGGTTGGGTTAGGTTTGGTTATATTTCGTTATTGATGTATATGAAGGTCCCACGGAGACGTAGAGTCCAACTCGCCAGGAATGTTGCATAATATTACAGCCGCGATGTTAGATTGGGATAGGTTAGGTTATAATACGTTATTAATGCATATAAAGGTCCCACGCCGACGTAGAGGCCAACCCGCCAGGAATGTTGCCAAATATTACCGCCGAGATGATAGGTTGGGTTAGGTTAGGTTATATTTCGTTATTGATGTATATGAAGATCCCACGGAGACGCAGAGGCCAACTCGCCAGGTATGTGGTCAAATATAACCGCCGAGATGATAGGTTGGGTTAGGTTTGGTTATATTTCGTTATTAATGTATATAAAGGTCCCACGGAGACGTAGAGGCCAACTCGTCAGGAATGTTGTCAAATATTACCGCCGAGATGATAGGTTGGATTAGGTTAGGTTATATTACGTTATTGACGTATATAAAGGTCCCACGGAGACGTAGAGGCCAACTCGCCAGGAATGTTGTCAAATATTACCGCCGAAATGTTAGGTTGGGTTAGGTTAGGTTATATTACGTTCTTGATGTATATAAAGGTCCCACGCAGACGTAGAGGCCAACCCGCCAGGAATGTTGTCAAATAGTACCGCCGAGATGTTAGGTTGGGTTAGGTTAGGTTATATTTCGTTATTGATGCATATACAGGTCCCACGCAGACGTAGAGGCCAACATGCCAGGAGTGTTGCCCAATATTACAGCCGAGATGATAGGTTGGGTTAGGTTAGGTTATAATACGTTATTAATGCATATAAAGGTCCCACGCCGACGTAGAGGCCAGCCCGCCAGGAATGTTGTCAAATATTACAGCCGCGATGTTAGATTGGGTTAGGTTAGGTTATATTTCGTTATTGATGTATATGAAGGTCCCACGGAGACGTAGAGGCCAACTCGCCAGGAATGTTGTCAAATATTACAGCCGCGATGTTAGATTGGGTTAGGTTAGGTTGTAATACGTTATTAATGCATATAAAGGTCCCACGCCGACGTAGAGGCCAACTCGTCAGGAATATTGTCAAATATAACCGCCGAGATGTTAGGTTGGGTTAGGTTAGGTTATATTAAGTTATTGATGTATATGAAGATCCCACGTAGACGCAGAGGCCAACTCGCCAGGTATGTGGTCAAATATTACCGCCGAGCTGATAGGTTGGGTTAGGTTTGGTTATATTACGTTATTGATGTATATAAAGGTCCCACGGAAACATAGAGGCCAACAAGCCAGGAATGTTGCCCAATATTACCGCCGAGATGATAGGTTGGGTTAGGTTAGGTTATATCTCGTTATTGATGTATATGAAGGTCCCACGGAGACGTTGATGCCAACTCGCCAGGAATGTTGTCAAATAATAGCGCCCAGAGGTTAGGTTGTGTCAGGTTAGGTTATATTACGTTATTGATGTATATGAAGATCCCACGGAGCCTAAGAGGCCAACTCGCCAGGCATGTGGTCAAATATTACCGCCGAGATGATAGGTTGGGTTAGGTTTGGTTATATTTCGTTATTGATGTATATGAAGGTCCTACGGAGACGTAGACGCCAACATGCCAGGAATGTTGTCAAATATTACAGCCGCGATGTTAGATTGGGTTAGGTTAGGTTATATTACGTTATTGATGTATATAAAGTCCCACGGAGACGTAGAGGCCAACATGCCAGGAATGCTGTCAAATATTACAGCCGGGATGTTAGATTGGGTTAGGTAAGGTTATATTACCTTATTGATGTATATAAAGGTCCCACGGAGACGTAGAGGCCAACACGCCAGGAATGTTGTCAAATATTACCGCCGAGACGTTAGGTTGCGTTAGGTTGGGTTATATTACGTTCTTGATGTATATAAAGGTCCCACGCAGACGTAGAGGCCAGCCCGCCAGGAATGTTGTCAAATATTACAGCCGCGATGTTAGATTGGGTTAGGTTAGGTTATATTTCGTTATTGATGTATATGAAGGTCCCACGCAGACGTAGAGGCCAACCCGCCAGGAATGTTGTCAAATATTACCGCCGAGATGATAGGTTGGGTTAGGTTTGGTTATATTTCGTTATTGATGTATATGAAGGTCCTACGGAGACGTAGAGGCCAACACGCCAGGAATGTTGTCAAATATTACCGCCGAGATGTTAGGTTGCGTTAGATTGTGTTATATTACGTTCTTAATGTATATAAAGGTCCCACGCAGACGTAGAGGCCAGCCCGCCAGGAATGTTGTCAAATATTACAGCCGCGATGTTAGATTGGGTTAGGTTAGGTTATATTTCGTTATTGATGTATATGAAGGTCCCACGGAGACGTAGAGGCCAACTCGCCAGGAATGTTGTCAAATATTACAGCCGCGATGTTAGATTGGGTTAGGTTAGGTTATATTACGTTATTGTTGTATATAAAGGTCCCACGGAGACGTAGATGCTAACTCGCCAGGAATGTTGTCAAATAATAGCGCCGAGAGGTTAGGTTGGGTCAGGTTAGGTTATATTACGTTATTGATGTATATGAAGATCCCACGGAGACGTAGAGGCCAACTCGCCAGGTATGTTGTCAAATATTACCGCCGAGATGATAGGTTGGGTTAGGTTGGGTTATATTACGTTCTTCACGTATATAAAGGTCGCACGCAGACGTAGAGGCCAGCCCGCCAGGAATGTTGTCAAATATTACCGCCGAGATGATAGGTTGGGTTAGGTTAGGTTATATTACGTTATTGATGTATATAAAGGTCCCACGGAGACGTAGAGACCAACAAGCCAGGAATGTTGCCAAATATTACCGCCGAGATGTGAGGTTGGGTTAGGTTAGGTTATATTACGTTATTGATGTATATAAAGGTCCCACGGAGACGTAGAGGCCAACTCGTCAGGAATATTGTCAAATATAACCGCCGAGATGTTAGGTTGGGTTAGGTTAGGTTATATTAAGTTATTGATGTATATGAAGATCCCACGTAGACGCAGAGGCCAACTCGCCAGGTATGTGGTCAAATATTACCGCCGAGCTGATAAGTTGGGTTAGGTTTGGTTATATTACGTTATTGATGTATATAAAGGTCCCACGGAAACGTAGAGGCCAACAAGCCAGGAATGTTGCCAAATATTACCGCCGAGATGATAGGTTGGGTTAGGTTAGGTTATATCTCGTTATTGATGTATATGAAGGTCCCACGGAGACGTTGATGCCAACTCGCCAGGAATGTTGTCAAATAATAGCGCCCAGAGGTTAGGTTGTGTCAGGTTAGGTTATATTACGTTATTGATGTATATGAAGATCCCACGGAGACTAAGAGGCCAACTCGCCAGGCATGTGGTCAAATATTACCGCCGAGATGATAGGTTGGGTTAGGTTTGGTTATATTTCGTTATTGATGTATATGAAGGTCCTACGGAGACGTAGACGCCAACATGCCAGGAATGTTGTCAAATATTACAGCCGCGATGTTAGATTGGGTTAGGTTAGGTTATATTACGTTATTGATGTATATAAAGTCCCACGGAGACGTAGAGGCCAACATGCCAGGAATGCAGTCAAATATTACAGCCGGGATGTTAGATTGGGTTAGGTAAGGTTATATTACCTTATTGATGTATATAAAGGTCCCACGGAGACGTAGAGGCCAACACGCCAGGAATGTTGTCAAATATTACCGCCGAGACGTTAGGTTGCGTTAGGTTGGGTTATATTACGTTCTTGATGTATATAAAGGTCCCACGCAGACGTAGAGGCCAGCCCGCCAGGAATGTTGTCAAATATTACAGCCGCGATGTTAGATTGGGTTAGGTTAGGTTATATTTCGTTATTGATGTATATGAAGGTCCCACGCAGACGTAGAGGCCAACCCGCCAGGAATGTTGTCAAATATTACCGCCGAGATGATAGGTTGGGTTAGGTTTGGTTATATTTCGTTATTGATGTATATGAAGGTCCTACGGAGACGTAGAGGCCAACACGCCAGGAATGTTGTCAAATATTACCGCCGAGATGTTAGGTTGCGTTAGATTGGGTTATATTACGTTCTTAATGTATATAAAGGTCCCACGCAGACGTAGAGGCCAGCCCGCCAGGAATGTTGTCAAATATTACAGCCGCGATGTTAGATTGGGTTAGGTTAGGTTATATTTCGTTATTGATGTATATGAAGGTCCCACGGAGACGTAGAGGCCAACTCGCCAGGAATGTTGTCAAATATTACAGCCGCGATGTTAGATTGGGTTAGGTTAGGTTATAATACGTTTTTAATGCATATAAAGGTCCCACGCCGACGTAGAGGCCAACCCGCCAGGAATGTTGTCAAATATTACCGCCGAGATGGTAGCTTGGGTTAGGTTAGGTTATATTACGTTATTGTTGTATATAAAGGTCCCACGGAGACGTAGATGCTAACTCGCCAGGAATGTTATCAAATAATAGCGCCGAGAGGTTAGGTTGGGTCAGGTTAGGTTATATTACGTTATTGATGTATATGAAGATCCCACGGAGACGTAGAGGCCAACTCGCCAGGTATGTTGTCAAATATTACCGCCGAGATGATAGGTTGGGTTAGGTTGGGTTATATTACGTTCTTCACGTATATAAAGGTCGCACGCAGACGTAGAGGCCAGCCCGCCAGGAATGTTGTCAAATATTACCGCCGAGATGATAGGTTGGGTTAGGTTAGGTTATATTACGTTATTGATGTATATAAAGGTCCCACGGAAACGTAGAGGCCAACAAGCCAGGAATGTTGCCAAATATTACCGCCGAGATGATAGGTTGGGTTAGGTTAGGTTATATCTCGTTATTGATGTATATGAACGTCCCACGGAGACGTTGATGCCAACTCGCCAGGAATGTTGTCAAATAATAGCGCCCAGAGGTTAGGTTGTGTCAGGTTAGGTTATATTACGTTATTGATGTATATGAAGATCCCACGGAGACCAAGAGGCCAACTCGCCAGGCATGTGGTCAAATATTACCGCCGAGATGATAGGTTGGGTTAGGTTTGGTTATATTTCGTTATTGATGTATATGAAGGTCCTACGGAGACGTAGACGCCAACATGCCAGGAATGTTGTCAAATATTACAGCCGCGATGTTAGATTGGGTTAGGTTAGGTTATATTACGTTATTGATGTATATAAAGTCCCACGGAGACGTAGAGGCCAACATGCCAGGAATGCTGTCAAATATTACAGTCGGGATGTTAGGTTGCGTTAGGTTGGGTTATATTACGTTCTTGATGTATATAAAGGTCCCACGCAGACGTAGAGGCCAGCCCGCCAGGAATGTTGTCAAATATTACAGCCGCGATGTTAGATTGGGTTAGGTTAGGTTATATTTCGTTATTGATGTATATAAAGGTCCCACGGAGACGTAGAGGCCAACTCGTCAGGAATATTGTCAAATATAACCGCCGAGATGTTAGGTTGGGTTAGGTTAGGTTATATTAAGTTATTGATGTATATGAAGATCCCACGTAGACGCAGAGGCCAACTCGCCAGGTATGTGGTCAAATATTACCGCCGAGCTGATAGGTTGGGTTAGATTTGGTTATATTACGTTATTGATGTATATAAAGGTCCCACGGAAACGTAGAGGCCAACAAGCCAGGAATGTTGCCAAATATTACCGCCGAGATGATAGGTTGGGTTAGGTTAGGTTATATCTCGTTATTGATGTATATGAAGGTCCCACGGAGACGTAGAGGCCAACTCGCCTGGAATGTTATCAAATATTACCGCCGAGATGTTAGGTTGGGTTAGGTTAGGTTATATTACGTTCTTGATGTATATAAAGGTCCCACGGAGGCGTAGAGGCCAACACGCCAGGAATGTTGTCAAATATTACCGCCGAGACGTTAGGTTGCGTTAGGTTGGGTTATATTACGTTCTTGATGTATATAAAGGTCCCACGCAGACGTAGAGGCCAGCCCGCCAGGAATGTTGTCAAATATTACAGCCGCGATGTTAGATTGGGTTAGGTTAGGTTATATTTCGTTATTGATGTATATGAAGGTCCCACGGAGACGTAGAGTCCAACTCGCCAGGAATGTTGCATAATATTACAGCCGCGATGTTAGATTGGGATAGGTTAGGTTATAATACGTTATTAATGCATATAAAGGTCCCACGCCGACGTAGAGGCCAACCCGCCAGGAATGTTGTCAAATATTACCGCCGAGATGATAGGTTGGGTTAGGTTAGGTTATATTACGTTATTGATGTATATAAAGGTCCCACGGAGACATAGAGGCCAACTCGTCAGGAATATTGTCAAATATAACCGCCGAGATGTTAGGTTGGGTTAGGTTAGGTTATATTAAGTTATTGATGTATATGAAGATCCCACGTAGACGCAGAGGCCAACTCGCCAGGTATGTGGTCAAATATTACCGCCGAGCTGATAGGTTGGGTTAGGTTTGGTTATATTACGTTATTGATGTATATAAAGGTCCCACGGAAACGTAGAGGCCAACAAGCCAGGAATGTTGCCAAATATTACCGCCGAGATGATAGGTTGGGTTAGGTTAGGTTATATCTCGTTATTGATGTATATGAAGGTCCCACGGAGACGTAGAGGCCAACTCGCCTGGAATGTTATCAAATATTACCGCCGAGATGTTAGGTTGGGTTAGGTTAGGTTATATTACGTTCTTGATGTATATAAAGGTCCCACGGAGGCGTAGAGGCCAACACGCCAGGAATGTTGTCAAATATTACCGCCGAGACGTTAGGTTGCGTTAGGTTGGGTTATATTACGTTCTTGATGTATATAAAGGTCCCACGCAGACGTAGAGGCCAACACGCCAGGAATGTTGTCAAATATTACCGCCGAGATGTTAGGTTGGGTTAGGTTGGGTTATATTACCTTATTGATGTATATAAAGGTCCCACGGAGACGTAGAGGCCAACACGCCAGGAATGTTGTCAAATATTACCGCCGAGATGTTAGGTTGGGTTAGGTTGGGTTATATAACGTTCTTCACGTATATAAAGGTCGCACGCAGACGTAGAAGCCAGCCCGCCAGGAATGTTGTCAAATATTACCGCCGAGATGATAGGTTGGGTTAGGTTAGGTTATATTACGTTATTGTTGTATATAAAGGTCCCACGGAGAAGTAGGTGCCAACTCGCCAGGAATGTTGTCAAATAATAGCGCCGAGAGGTTAGGTTGGGTCAGGTTAGGTTATATTACGTTATTGATGTATATGAAGATCCCACGGAGACGTAGAGGCCAACTCGCCAGGTATGTTGTCAAATATTACCGCCGAGATGATAGGTTGGGTTAGGTTAGGTTATATCTCGTTATTGATGTATATGAAGGTCCCACGGAGACGTAGATGCCAACTCGCCAGGAATGTTGTCAAATAATAGCGCCGAGAGGTTAGGTTGTGTCAGGTTATGTTATATTACGTTATTGATGTATATGAAGATCCCACGGAGACTAAGAGGCCAACTCGCCAGGTATGTGTTCAAATATTACCGCCGAGACGATAGGTTGGGTTAGGTTTGGTTATATTTCGTTATTGATGTATATGAAGGTCCTACGGAGACGTAGAGGCCAACATGCCAGGAATGTTGTCAAATATTACAGCAGCGATGTTAGATTGGGTTAGGTTAGGTTATATTACGTTATTGATGTATATAAAGGCCCACGGAGACGTAGAGGCCAACATGCCAGGAATGCTGTCAAATATTACAGCCGCGACGTTAGATTGGGATAGGTTAGGTTATAATACGTTATTAATGCATATAAAGGTCCCACGTAGACGCAGAGGCCAACTCGCCAGGTATGTGGTCAAATATTACCGCCGAGCTGATAGGTTGGGTTAGGTTTGGTTATATTACGTTATTGATGTATATAAAGGTCCCACGGAAACGTAGAGGCCAACAAGCCAGGAATGTTGCCAAATATTACCGCCGAGATGATAGGTTGGGTTAGGTTAGGTTATATCTCGTTATTGATGTATATGAAGGTCCCACGGAGACGTTGATGCCAACTCGCCAGGAATGTTGTCAAATAATAGCGCCCAGAGGTTAGGTTGTGTCACGTTAGGTTATATTACGTTATTTATGTATATGAAGATCCCACGGTGACTAAGAGGCCAACTCGCCAGGCATGTGGTCAAATATTACAGCCGCGATGTTAGATTGGGTTAGGTTAGGTTATATTACGTTATTAATGTATATAAAGTCCCACGGAGACGTAGAGGCCAACATGCCAGGAATGCTGTCAAATATTACAGCCGGGATGTTAGATTGGGTTAGGTAAGGTTATATTACCTTATTGATGTATATAAAGGTCCCACGGAGACGTAGAGGCCAACACGCCAGGAATGTTGTCAAATATTACCGCCGAGACGTTAGGTTGCGTTAGGTTGGGTTATATTACGTTCTTGATGTATATAAAGGTCCCACGCAGACGTAGAGGCCAGCCCGCCAGGAATGTTGTCAAATATTACAGCCGCGATGTTAGATTGGGTTAGGTTAGGTTATATTTCGTTATTGATGTATATGAAGGTCCCACGGAGACGTAGAGTCCAACTCGCCAGGAATGTTGCATAATATTACAGCCGCGATGTTAGATTGGGTTAGGTCAGGTTATATTACGTTATTGATGTATATAAAGGTCCCACGGAGACGTAGAGGCCAACTCGCCTGGAATGTTATCAAATATTACCGCCGAGATGTTAGGTTGGGTTAGGTTAGGTTATATTACGTTCTTGATGCATATAAAGGTCCCACGGAGACGTAGACGCCAACCCGCCAGGAATGTTGTCAAATATTACCGCCGAGATGATAGGTTGGGTTAGGTTTGGTTATATTTCGTTATTGATGTATATGAAGGTCCTACGGAGACGTAGAGGCCAACACGCCAGGAATGTTGTCAAATATTACCGCCGAGATGTTAGGTTGCGTTAGATTGGGTTATATTACGTTCTTAATGTATATAAAGGTCCCACGCAGACGTAGAGGCCAGCCCGCCAGGAATGTTGTCAAATATTACAGCCGCGATGTTAGATTGGGTTAGGTTAGGTTATATTTCGTTATTGATGTATATGAAGGTCCCACGGAGACGTAGAGGCCAACTCGCCAGGAATGTTGTCAAATATTACAGCCGCGATGTTAGATTGGGTTAGGTTAGGTTATAATACGTTATTAATGCATATAAAGGTCCCACGCCGACGTAGAGGCCAACACGCCAGGAATGTTGTCAAATATTACCGCCGAGATGGTAGGTTGGGTTAGGTTAGGTTATATTACGTTATTGTTGTATATAAAGGTCCCACGGAGACGTAGATGCCAACTCGCCAGGAATGTTGTCAAATAATAGCGCCGAGAGGTTAGGTTGGGTCAGGTTAGGTTATATTACGTTATTGATGTATATGAAGATCCCACGGAGACGTAGAGGCCAACTCGCCAGGTATGTTGTCAAATATTACCGCCGAGATGATAGGTTGGGTTAGGTTAGGTTATATTACGTTATTGACGTATATAAAGGTCCCACGGAGACGTAGAGGCCAACTCGCCAGGAATGTTGTCAAATATTACCGCCGAAATGTTAGGTTGGGTTAGGTTAGGTTATATTACGTTCTTGATGTATATAAAGGTCCCACGCAGACGTAGAGGCCAACCCGCCAGGAATGTTGTCAAATAGTACCGCCGATATGATAGGTTGGGTTAGGTTAGGTTATATTTCGTTATTGATGTATATGAAGGTCCCACGGAGACGTAGAGGCCAACATGCCAGGAATGTTGTCAAATATTACAGCCGCGATGTTAGATTGGGCTAGGTTAGGTTATATTACGTTATTGATGTATATAAAGGTCCCACGGAGACGTAGAGGCCAACAAGCCAGGAATGTTGCCAAATATTACCGCCGAGATGATAGGTTGGGTTAGCTTAGGTTATATTTCGTTACTGATGTATATGAAGGTCCCACGGAGACGTAGATGCCAACTCGCCGGGAATGCTGTCAAATAATAGCGCCGAGAGGTTAGGTTGGGTCAGGTTAGGTTATATTACGTTATTGATGTATATGAAGATCCCACGGAGACGTAGAGGCCAACTCGCCAGGTATGTGGTCAAATATTACCGCCGAGATGATAGGTTGGGTTATGTTAGGTTATATTTCGTTATTGATGTATATGAAGGTCCCACGGAGACGTAGAGGCCAACTTGCCAGGAATGTAGGTCAAATATTACAGCCGCGATGTTAGATTGGGTTAGGTTAGGTTATATTACGTTACTGTTGTATATAAATGTCCCACGCAGACGTAGAGGCCAACCCGCCAGGAATGTTGTCAAATATTACCGCCGAGATAATAGGTTGGGTTAGGTTTGGTTATATTTCGTTATTGATGTATATGAAGGTCCTACGGAGACGTAGAGGCCAACACGCCAGGAATGTTGTCAAATATTACCGCCGAGATGTTAGGTTGCGTTAGATTGGGTTATATTACGTTCTTAATGTATATAAAGGTCCCACGCAGACGTAGAGGCCAGCCCGCCAGGAATGTTGTCAAATATTACAGCCGCGATGTTAGATTGGGTTAGGTTAGGTTATATTTCGTTATTGATGTATATGAAGGTCCCACGGAGACGTAGAGGCCAACTCGCCAGGAATGTTGTCAAATATTACAGCCGCGATGTTAGATTGGGTTAGGTTAGGTTATAATACGTTATTATTGCATATAAAGGTCCCACGCCGACGTAGAGGCCAACCCGCCAGGAATGTTGTCAAATATTACCGCCGAGATGGTAGGTTGGGTTAGGTTAGGTTATATTACGTTATTGTTGTATATAAAGGTCCCACGGAGACGCAGAGGCCAACTCGCCAGGTATGTGGTCAAATATAACCGCCGAGATGATAGGTTGGGTTAGGTTTGGTTATATTTCGTTATTAATGTATATAAAGGTCCCACGGAGACGTAGAGGCCAACTCGTCAGGAATGTTGTCAAATATTACCGCCGAGATGATAGGTTGGATTAGGTTAGGTTATATTAAGTTATTGAAGTATATGAAGATCCCACGGAGACGCAGAGGCCAACTCGCCAGGTATGTGGTCAAATATTACCGCCGAGATGATAGGTCGGGTTAGGTTTGGTTATATTTCGTTATTAATGTATATGAAGGTCCCACGGAGACGTAGAGTCCAACTCGCCAGGAATGTTGTCAAATATTACAGCCGCGATGTTAGATTGGGTTACGTTAGGTTATATTACGTCATTGATGTATATGAAGATCCCACGGAGACGCAGAGGTCAACTCGCCAGGTATGTGGTCAAATATTACCGCCGAGATGATAGGTTGGGTTAGGTTTGGTTATATTACGTTATTGACGTATATAAAGGTCCCACGGAGACGTAGAGGCCAACTCGCCAGGAATGTTGTCAAATATTACCGCCGAAATGTTAGGTTGGGTTAGGTTAGGTTATATTACGTTCTTGATGTATATAAAGGTCGCACGCAGACGTAGAGGCCAACCCGCCAGGAATGTTGTCAAATAGTACCGCCGATATGATAGGTTGGGTTAGGTTAGGTTATATTTCGTTATTTATGTATATGAAGGTCCCACGGAGACGTAGAGGCCAACATGCCAGGAATGTTGTCAAATATTACAGCCGCGATGTTAGATTGGGCTAGGTTAGGTTATATTACGTTATTGATGTATATAAAGGTCCCACGGAGACGTAGAGGCCAACAAGCCAGGAATGTTGCCAAATATTACCGCCGAGATGATAGGTTGGGTTAGGTTAGGTTATATTTCGTTACTGATGTATATGAAGGTCCCACGGAGACGTAGATGCCAACCCGCCAGGAATGTTGTCAAATATTACCGCCGAGGTGATAGGTTGGGTTAGGTTTGGTTATATTTCGTTATTGATGTATATGAAGGTCCTACGGAGACGTAGAGGCCAACACGCCAGGAATGTTGTCAAATATTACCGCCGAGATGTTAGGTTGCGTTAGATTGGGTTATATTACGTTCTTAATGTATATAAAGGTCCCACGCAGACGTAGAGGCCAACCCGCCAGGAATGTTGTCAAATATTACCGCCGAGATGGTAGGTTGGGTTAGGTTAGGTTATATTACGTTATTGTTGTATATAAAGGTCCCACGGAGACGTAGATGCCAACTCGCCAGGAATGTTGTCAAATAATAGCGCCGAGAGGTTAGGTTGGGTCAGGTTAGGTTATATTACGTTATTGATGTATATGAAGATCCCACGGAGACGTAGAGGCCAACTCGCCAGGTATGTTGTCAAATATTACCGCCGAGATGATAGGTTGGGTTAGGGTAGATTATATCTCGTTATTGATGTATATGAAGGTCCCACGGAGACGTAGATGCCAACTCGCCAGGAATGTTGTCAAATAATAGCGCCGAGAGGTTAGGTTGTGTCAGGTTAGGTTATATTACGTTATTGATGTATATGAAGATCCCACGGAGACTAAGAGGCCAACTCGCCAGGTATGTGTTCAAATATTACAGCCGAGACGATAGGTTGGGTTAGGTTTGGTTATATTTCGTTATTGATGTATATGAAGGTCCCACGGAGACGTAGAGTCCAACTCGCCAGGAATGTTGCATAATATTACAGCCGCGATGTTAGATTGGGATAGGTTAGGTTATAATACGTTATTAATGCATATAAAGGTCCCACGCCGACGTAGAGGCCAACTCGCCAGGAATGTTGTCAAATATTACCGCCGAAATGTTAGGTTGGGTTAGGTTAGGTTATATTACGTTCTTGATGTATATAAAGGTCCCACGCAGACGTAGAGGCCAACCCGCCAGAAATGTTGTCAAATAGTACCGCCGATATGATAGGTTGGGTTAGGTTAGGTTATATTTCGTTATTGATGTATATGAAGGTCCCACGGAGACGTAGAGGCCAACATGCCAGGAATGTTGTCAAATATTACAGCCGCGATGTTAGATTGGGCTAGGTTAGGTTATATTACGTTATTGATGTATATAAAGGTCCCACGGAGACGTAGAGGCCAACAAGCCAGGAATGTTGCCAAATATTACCGCCGAGATGATAGGTTGGGTTAGGTTAGGTTATATTTCGTTACTGATGTATATGAAGGTCCCACGGAGACGTAGATGCCAACTCGCCGGGAATGCTGTCAAATAATAGCGCCGAGAGGTTAGGTTGGGTCAGGTTAGGTTATATTACGTTATTGATGTATATGAAGATCCCACGGAGACGTAGAGGCCAACTCGCCAGGTATGTGGTCAAATATTACCGCCGAGATGATAGGTTGGGTTATGTTAGGTTATATTTCGTTATTGATGTATATGAAGGTCCCACGGAGACGTAGAGGCCAACTCGCCAGGAATGTTGTCAAATATTACAGCCGCGATGTTAGATTGGGTTAGGTTAGGTTATAATACGTTATTAATGCATATAAAGGTCCCACGCCGACGTAGAGGCCAACCCGCCAGGAATGTTGTCAAATATTACCGCCGAGATGGTAGGTTGGGTTAGGTTAGGTTATATTACGTTATTGTTGTATATAAAGGTCCCACGGAGACGCAGAGGCCAACTCGCCAGGTATGTGGTCAAATATAACCGCCGAGATGATAGGTTGGGTTAGGTTTGGTTATATTTCGTTATTAATGTATATAAAGGTCCCACGGAGACGTAGAGGCCAACTCGTCAGGAATGTTGTCAAATATTACCGCCGAGATGATAGGTTGGATTAGGTTAGGTTATATTAAGTTATTGAAGTATATGAAGATCCCACGGAGACGCAGAGGCCAACTCGCCAGGTATGTGGTCAAATATTACCGCCGAGATGATAGGTCGGGTTAGGTTTGGTTATATTTCGTTATTAATGTATATGAAGGTCCCACGGAGACGTAGAGTCCAACTCGCCAGGAATGTTGTCAAATATTACAGCCGCGATGTTAGATTGGGTTACGTTAGGTTATATTACGTCATTGATGTATATGAAGATCCCACGGAGACGCAGAGGTCAACTCGCCAGGTATGTGGTCAAATATTACCGCCGAGATGATAGGTTGGGTTAGGTTTGGTTATATTACGTTATTGACGTATCTAAAGGTCCCACGGAGACGTAGAGGCCAACTCGCCAGGAATGTTGTCAAATATTACCGCCGAAATGTTAGGTTGGGTTAGGTTAGGTTATATTACGTTCTTGATGTATATAAAGGTCGCACGCAGACGTAGAGGCCAACCCGCCAGGAATGTTGTCAAATAGTACCGCCGATATGATAGGTTGGGTTAGGTTAGGTTATATTTCGTTATTGATGTATATGAAGGTCCCACGGAGACGTAGAGGCCAACATGCCAGGAATGTGGTCAAATATTACAGCCGCGATGTTAGATTGGGCTAGGTTAGGTTATATTACGTTATTGATGTATATAAAGGTCCCACGGAGACGTAGAGGCCAACAAGCCAGGAATGTTGCCAAATATTACCGCCGAGATGATAGGTTGGGTTAGGTTAGGTTATATTTCGTTACTGATGTATATGAAGGTCCCACGGAGACGTAGATGCCAACTCGCCGGGAATGCTGTCAAATAATAGCGCCGAGAGGTTAGGTTGGGTCAGGTTAGGTTATATTACGTTATTGATGTATATGAAGATCCCACGGAGACGTAGAGGCCAACTCGCCAGGTATGTGGTCAAATATTACCGCCGAGATGATAGGTTGGGTTATGTTAGGTTATATTTCGTTATTGATGTATATGAAGGTCCCACGGAGACGTAGAGGCCAACTCGCCAGGAATGTTGTCAAATAATAGCGCCCAGAGGTTAGGTTGTGTCAGGTTAGGTTATATTACGTTATTGATGTATATGAAGATCCCACGGAGACTAAGAGGCCAACTCGCCAGGCATGTGGTCAAATATTACCGCCGAGATGATAGGTTGGGTTAGGTTTGGTTATATTTCGTTATTGATGTATATGAAGGTCCTACGGAGACGTAGACGCCAACATGCCAGGAATGTTGTCAAATATTACAGCCGCGATGTTAGATTGGGTTAGGTTAGGTTATATTACGTTATTGATGTATATAAAGTCCCACGGAGACGTAGAGGCCAACATGCCAGGAATGCTGTCAAATATTACAGTCGGGATGTTAGGTTGCGTTAGGTTGGGTTATATTACGTTCTTGATGTATATAAAGGTCCCACGCAGACGTAGAGGCCAGCCCGCCAGGAATGTTGTCAAATATTACAGCCGCGATGTTAGATTGGGTTAGGTTAGGTTATATTTCGTTATTGATGTATATGAAGGTCCCACGGAGACGTAGAGTCCAACTCGCCAGGAATGTTGCATAATATTACAGCCGCGATGTTAGATTGGGATAGGTTAGGTTATAATACGTTATTAATGCATATAAAGGTCCCACGCCGACGTAGAGGCCAACCCGCCAGGAATGTTGTCAAATATTACCGCCGAGATGATAGGTTGGGTTAGGTTAGGTTATATTACGTTATTGATGTATATAAAGGTCCCACGGAGACGTAGAGGCCAACTCGTCAGGAATATTGTCAAATATAACCGCCGAGATGTTAGGTTGGGTTAGGTTAGGTTATATTAAGTTATTGATGTATATGAAGATCCCACGTAGACGCAGAGGCCAACTCGCCAGGTATGTGGTCAAATATTACCGCCGAGCTGATAGGTTGGGTTAGGTTTGGTTATATTACGTTATTGATGTATATAAAGGTCCCACGGAAACGTAGAGGCCAACAAGCCAGGAATGTTGCCAAATATTACCGCCGAGATGATAGGTTGGGTTAGGTTAGGTTATATCTCGTTATTGATGTATATGAAGGTCCCACGGAGACGTAGAGGCCAACTCGCCTGGAATGTTATCAAATATTACCGCCGAGATGTTAGGTTGGGTTAGGTTAGGTTATATTACGTTCTTGATGTATATAAAGGTCCCACGGAGGCGTAGAGGCCAACACGCCAGGAATGTTGTCAAATATTACCGCCGACACGTTAGGTTGCGTTAGGTTGGGTTATATTACGTTCTTGATGTATATAAAGGTCCCACGCAGACGTAGAGGCCAACACGCCAGGAATGTTGTCAAATATTACCCCCGAGATGTTAGGTTGGGTTAGGTTGGGTTATATTACCTTATTGATGTATATAAAGGTCCCACGGAGACGTAGAGGCCAACACGCCAGGAATGTTGTCAAATATTACCGCCGAGATGTTAGGTTGGGTTAGGTTGGGTTATATTACGTTCTTCACGTATATAAAGGTCGCACGCAGACGTAGAGGCCAGCCCGCCAGGAATGTTGTCAAATATTACCGCCGAGATGATAGGTTGGGTTAGGTTAGGTTATATTACGTTATTGTTGTATATAAAGGTCCCACGGAGAAGTAGGTGCCAACTCGCCAGGAATGTTGTCAAATAATAGCGCCGAGAGGTTAGGTTGGGTCAGGTTAGGTTATATTACGTTATTGATGTATATGAAGATCCCACGGAGACGTAGAGGCCAACTCGCCAGGTATGTTGTCAAATATTACCGCCGAAATGTTAGATTGGGTTAGGTTAGGTTATATTACGTTCTTGATGTATATAAAGGTCCCACGCAGACGTAGAGGCCAACCCGCCAGGAATGTTGTCAAATAGTACCGCCGAGATGTTAGGTTGGGTTAGGTTAGGTTATATTTCGTTATTGATGCATATACAGGTCCCACGCAGACGTAGAGGCCAACAAGCCAGGAGTGTTGCCCAATATTACAGCCGAGATGATAGGTTGGGTTAGGTTAGGTTATAATACGTTATTAATGCATATAAAGGTCCCACGCCGACGTAGAGGCCAGCCCGCCAGGAATGTTGTCAAATATTACAGCCGCGATGTTAGATTGGGTTAGGTTAGGTTATATTTCGTTATTGATGTATATGAAGGTCCCACGGAGACGTAGAGGCCAACTCGCCAGGAATGTTGTCAAATATTACAGCCGCGATGTTAGATTGGGTTAGGTTAGGTTATAATACGTTATTAATGCATATAAAGGTCCCACGCCGACGTAGAGGCCAACCCGCCAGGAATGTTGTCAAATATTACCGCCGAGATGGTAGCTTGGGTTAGGTTAGGTTATATTACGTTATTGTTGTATATAAAGGTCCCACGGAGACGTAGATGCTAACTCGCCAGGAATGTTGTCAAATAATAGCGCCGAGAGGTTAGGTTGGGTCAGGTTAGGTTATATTACGTTATTGATGTATATGAAGATCCCACGGAGACGTAGAGGCCAACTCGCCAGGTATGTTGTCAAATATTACCGCCGAGATGATAGGTTGGGTTAGGTTGGGTTATATTACGTTCTTCACGTATATAAAGGTCGCACGCAGACGTAGAGGCCAGCCCGCCAGGAATGTTGTCAAATATTACCGCCGAGATGATAGGTTGGGTTAGGTTAGGTTATATTACGTTATTGATGTATATAAAGGTCCCACGCAGACGTAGAGACCAACAAGCCAGGAATGTTGCCAAATATTACCGCCGAGATGTGAGGTTGGGTTAGGTTAGGTTATATTACGTTATTGATGTATATAAAGGTCCCACGGAGACGTAGAGGCCAACTCGTCAGGAATATTGTCAAATATAACCGCCGAGATGTTAGGTTGGGTTAGGTTAGGTTATATTAAGTTATTGATGTATATGAAGATCCCACGTAGACGCAGAGGCCAACTCGCCAGGTATGTGGTCAAATATTACCGCCGAGCTGATAAGTTGGGTTAGGTTTGGTTATATTACGTTATTGATGTATATAAAGGTCCCACGGAAACGTAGAGGCCAACAAGCCAGGAATGTTGCCAAATATTACCGCCGAGATGATAGGTTGGGTTAGGTTAGGTTATATCTCGTTATTGATGTATATGAAGGTCCCACGGAGACGTTGATGCCAACTCGCCAGGAATGTTGTCAAATAATAGCGCCCAGAGGTTAGGTTGTGTCAGGTTAGGTTATATTACGTTATTGATGTATATGAAGATCCCACGGAGACTAAGAGGCCAACTCGCCAGGCATGTGGTCAAATATTACCGCCGAGATGATAGGTTGGGTTAGGTTTGGTTATATTTCGTTATTGATGTATATGAAGGTCCTACGGAGACGTAGACGCCAACATGCCAGGAATGTTGTCAAATATTACAGCCGCGATGTTAGATTGGGTTAGGTTAGGTTATATTACGTTATTGATGTATATAAAGTCCCACGGAGACGTAGAGGCCAACATGCCAGGAATGCTGTCAAATATTACAGTCGGGATGTTAGGTTGCGTTAGGTTGGGTTATATTACGTTCTTGATGTATATAAAGGTCCCACGCAGACGTAGAGGCCAGCCCGCCAGGAATGTTGTCAAATATTACAGCCGCGATGTTAGATTGGGTTAGGTTAGGTTATATTTCGTTATTGATGTATATGAAGATCCCACGGAGACGTAGAGTCCAACTCGCCAGGAATGTTGCATAATATTACAGCCGCGATGTTAGATTGGGATAGGTTAGGTTATAATACGTTATTAATGCATATAAAGGTCCCACGCCGACGTAGAGGCCAACCCGCCAGGAATGTTGTCAAATATTACCGCCGAGATGATAGGTTGGGTTAGGTTAGGTTATATTACGTTATTGATGTATATAAAGGTCCCACGGAGACGTAGAGGCCAACTCGTCAGGAATATTGTCAAATATAACCGCCGAGATGTTAGGTTGGGTTAGGTTAGGTTATATTAAGTTATTGATGTATATGAAGATCCCACGTAGACGCAGAGGCCAACTCGCCAGGTATGTGGTCAAATATTACCGCCGAGCTGATAGGTTGGGTTAGGTTTGGTTATATTACGTTATTGATGTATATAAAGGTCCCACGGAAACGTAGAGGCCAACAAGCCAGGAATGTTGCCAAATATTACCGCCGAGATGATAGGTTGGGTTAGGTTAGGTTATATCTCGTTATTGATGTATATGAAGGTCCCACGGAGACGTAGAGGCCAACTCGCCTGGAATGTTATCAAATATTACCGCCGAGATGTTAGGTTGGGTTAGGTTAGGTTATATTACGTTCTTGATGTATATAAAGGTCCCACGGAGGCGTAGAGGCCAACACGCCAGGAATGTTGTCAAATATTACCGCCGAGACGTTAGGTTGCGTTAGGTTGGGTTATATTACGTTCTTGATGTATATAAAGGTCCCACGCAGACGTAGAGGCCAACACGCCAGGAATGTTGTCAAATATTACCGCCGAGATGTTAGGTTGGGTCAGGTTGGGTTATATTACCTTATTGATGTATATAAAGGTCCCACGGAGACGTAGAGGCCAACACGCCAGGAATGTTGTCAAATATTACCGCCGAGATGTTAGGTTGGGTTAGGTTGGGTTATATTACGTTCTTCACGTATATAAAGGTCGCACGCAGACGTAGAGGCCAGCCCGCCAGGAATGTTGTCAAATATTACCGCCGAGATGATAGGTTGGGTTAGGTTAGGTTATATTACGTTATTGTTGTATATAAAGGTCCCACGGAGAAGTAGGTGCCAACTCGCCAGGAATGTTGTCAAATAATAGCGCCGAGAGGTTAGGTTGGGTCAGGTTAGGTTATATTACGTTATTGATGTATATGAAGATCCCACGGAGACGTAGAGGCCAACTCGCCAGGTATGTTGTCAAATATTACCGCCGAGATGATAGGTTGGGTTAGGTTAGGTTATATCTCGTTATTGATGTACATGAAGGTCCCACGGAGACGTAGATGCCAACTCGCCAGGAATGTTGTCAAATAATAGCGCCGAGAGGTTAGGTTGTGTCAGGTTATGTTATATTACGTTATTGATGTATATGAAGATCCCACGGAGACTAAGAGGCCAACTCGCCAGGTATGTGTTCAAATATAACCGCCGAGACGATAGGTTGGGTTAGGTTTGGTTATATTTCGTTATTGATGTATATGAAGGTCCTACGGAGACGTAGAGGCCAACATGCCAGGAATGTTGTCAAATATTACAGCAGCGATGTTAGATTGGGTTAGGTTAGGTTATATTACGTTATTGATGTATATAAAGGCCCACGGAGACGTAGAGGCCAACATGCCAGGAATGCTGTCAAATATTACAGCCGCGATGTTAGATTGGGATAGGTTAGGTTATAATACGTTATTAATGCATATAAAGGTCCCACGTAGACGCAGAGGCCAACTCGCCAGGTATGTGGTCAAATATTACCGCCGAGCTGATAGGTTGGATTAGGTTTGGTTATATTACGTTATTGATGTATATAAAGGTCCCACGGAAACGTAGAGGCCAACAAGCCAGGAATGTTGCCAAATATTACCGCCGAGATGATAGGTTGGGTTAGGTTAGGTTATATCTCGTTATTGATGTATATGAAGGTCCCACGGAGACGTTGATGCCAACTCGCCAGGAATGTTGTCAAATAATAGCGCCCAGAGGTTAGGTTGTGTCAGGTTAGGTTATATTACGTTATTGATGTATATGAAGATCCCACGGTGACTAAGAGGCCAACTCGCCAGGCATGTGGTCAAATATTACAGCCGCGATGTTAGATTGGGTTAGGTTAGGTTATATTACGTTATTAATGTATATAAAGTCCCACGGAGACGTAGAGGCCAACATGCCAGGAATGCTGTCAAATATTACAGCCGGGATGTTAGATTGGGTTAGGTAAGGTTATATTACCTTATTGATGTATATAAAGGTCCCACGGAGACGTAGAGGCCAACACGCCAGGAATGTTGTCAAATATTACCGCCGAGACGTTAGGTTGCGTTAGGTTGGGTTATATTACGTTCTTGATGTATATAAAGGTCCCACGCAGACGTAGAGGCCAGCCCGCCAGGAATGTTGTCAAATATTACAGCCGCGATGTTAGATTGGGTTAGGTTAGGTTATATTTCGTTATTGATGTATATGAAGGTCCCACGGAGACGTAGAGTCCAACTCGCCAGGAATGTTGCATAATATTACAGCCGCGATGTTAGATTGGGTTAGGTCAGGTTATATTACGTTATTGATGTATATAAAGGTCCCACGGAGACGTAGAGGCCAACTCGCCTGGAATGTTATCAAATATTACCGCCGAGATGTTAGGTTGGGTTAGGTTAGGTTATATTACGTTCTTGATGCATATAAAGGTCCCACGGAGACGTAGACGCCAACCCGCCAGGAATGTTGTCAAATATTACCGCCGAGATGATAGGTTGGGTTAGGTTTGGTTATATTTCGTTATTGATGTATATGAAGGTCCTACGGAGACGTAGAGGCCAACACGCCAGGAATGTTGTCAAATATTACCGCCGAGATGTTAGGTTGCGTTAGATTGGGTTATATTACGTTCTTAATGTATATAAAGGTCCCACGCAGACGTAGAGGCCAGCCCGCCAGGAATGTTGTCAAATATTACAGCCGCGATGTTAGATTGGGTTAGGTTAGGTTATATTTCGTTATTGATGTATATGAAGGTCCCACGGAGACGTAGAGGCCAACTCGCCAGGAATGTTGTCAAATATTACAGCCGCGATGTTAGATTGGGTTAGGTTAGGTTATAATACGTTATTAATGCATATAAAGGTCCCACGCCGACGTAGAGGCCAACCCGCCAGGAATGTTGTCAAATATTACCGCCGAGATGGTAGGTTGGGTTAGGTTAGGTTATATTACGTTATTGTTGTATATAAAGGTCCCACGGAGACGTAGATGCCAACTCGCCAGGAATGTTGTCAAATAATAGCGCCGAGAGGTTAGGTTGGGTCAGGTTAGGTTATATTACGTTATTGATGTATATGAAGATCCCACGGAGACGTAGATGCCAACTCGCCAGGTATGTTGTCAAATATTACCGCCGAGATGATAGGTTGGTTTAGGTTAGGTTATATCTCGTTATTGATGTATATGAAGGTCCCACGGAGACGTAGATGCCAACTCGCCAGGAATGTTGTCAAATAATAGCGCCGAGAGGTTAGGTTGGGTCAGGTTAGGTTATATTACGTTATTGATGTATATGAAGATCCCACGGAGACGTAGATGCCAACTCGCCAGGTATGTTGTCAAATATTACCGCCGAGATGATAGGTTGGTTTAGGTTAGGTTATATCTCGTTATTGATGTATATGAAGGTCCCACGGAGACGTAGATGCCAACTCGCCAGGAATGTTGTCAAATAATAGCGCCGAGAGGTTAGGTTGTGTCAGGTTAGGTTATATTACGTTATTGATGTATATGAAGATCCCACGGAGACGTAGATGCCAACTCGCCAGGAATGTTGTCAAATAATAGCGCCGAGAGGTTAGGTTGGGTCAGGTTAGGTTATATTACGTTATTGATGTATATGAAGATCCCACGGAGACGTAGATGCCAACTCGCCAGGTATGTTGTCAAATATTACCGCCGAGATGATAGGTTGGTTTAGGTTAGGTTATATCTCGTTATTGATGTATATGAAGGTCCCACGGAGACGTAGATGCCAACTCGCCAGGAATGTTGTCAAATAATAGCGCCGAGAGGTTAGGTTGGGTCAGGTTAGGTTATATTACGTTATTGATGTATATGAAGATCCCACGGAGACGTAGATGCCAACTCGCCAGGTATGTTGTCAAATATTACCGCCGAGATGATAGGTTGGTTTAGGTTAGGTTATATCTCGTTATTGATGTATATGAAGGTCCCACGGAGACGTAGATGCCAACTCGCCAGGAATGTTGTCAAATAATAGCGCCGAGAGGTTAGGTTGTGTCAGGTTAGGTTATATTACGTTATTGATGTATATGAAGATCCCACGCAGACTAAGAGGCCAACTCGCCAGGTATGTGTTCAAATATTACCGCCGAGATGTTAGGTTGCGTTAGATTGGCTTATATTACGTTCTTAATGTATATAAAGGTCCCACGCAGACGTAGAGGCCAGCCCGCCAGGAATGTTGTCAAATATTACAGCCGCGATGTTAGATTGGGTTAGGTTAGGTTATATTTCATTATTGATGTATATGAAGGTCCCACGGAGACGTAGAGTCCAACTCGCCAGGAATGTTGCATAATATTACAGCCGCGATGTTAGATTGGGATAGGTTAGGTTATAATACGTTATTAATGCATATAAAGGTCCCACGCCGACGTAGAGGCCAACCCGCCAGGAATGTTGTCAAATATTACCGCCGAGATGATAGGTTGGATTAGGTTAGGTTATATTACGTTATTGATGTATATAAATGTCCGACGGAGGCGTAGAGGCCAACAAGCCAGGAATGTTGCCAATTATTACCGCCGAGATGTTAGGTTGGGTTATGTTAGGTTATATTACGTTATTGATGTATATAAAGGTCCCACGGAGACGTAGAGGCCAACATGCCAGGAAAGCTGTCAAATATTACAGCCGGGATGTTAGATTGGGTTAGGTTAGGTTATATTACCTTATTGATGTATATAAAGGTCCCACGGAAACGTAGAGGCCAACACGCCAGGAATGTTGTCAAATATTACCGCCGAGATGTTAGGTTGGGTTAGGTTGGGTTATATTACGTTCTTCACGTATATAAAGGTCGCACGCAGACGTAGAGGCCAGCCCGCCAGGAATGTTGTCAAATATTACCGCCGAGATGATAGGTTGGGTTAGGTTAGGTTATATTACGTTATTGTTGTATATAAAGGTCCCACGGAGACGTAGATGCCAACTCGCCAGGAATGTTGTCAAATAATAGCGCCGAGAGGTTAGGTTGGGTCAGGTTAGGTTATATTACGTTATTGATGTATATGAAGATCCCACGGAGACGTAGAGGCCAACTCGCCAGGTATGTTGTCAAATATTACCGCCGAGATGATAGGTTGGGTTAGGTTAGGTTATATCTCGTTATTGATGTATATGAAGGTCCCACGGAGACGTAGATGCCAACTCGCCAGGAATGTTGTCAAATAATAGCGCCGAGAGGTTAGGTTGTGTCAGGTTAGGTTATATTACGTTATTGATGTATATGAAGATCCCACGGAGACTAAGAGGCCAACTCGCCAGGTATGTGTTCAAATATTACCGCCGAGACGATAGGTTGGGTTAGGTTTGGTTATATTTCGTTATTGATGTATATGAAGGTCCTACGGAGACGTAGAGGCCAACATGCCAGGAATGTTGTCAAATATTACAGCAGCGATGTTGGATTGGGTTAGGTTAGGTTATATTACGTTATTGATGTATATAAAGTCCCACGGAGACGTAGAGGCCAACATGCCAGGAATGCTGTCAAATATTACAGCCGGGATGTTAGATTGGGTTAGGTAAGGTTATATTACCTTATTGATGTATATAAAGGTCCCACGGAGACGTAGAGGCCAACACGCCAGGAATGTTGTCAAATATTACCGCCGAGACGTTAGGTTGCGTTAGGTTGGGTTATATTACGTTCTTGATGTATATAAAGGTCCCACGCAGACGTAGAGGCCAGCCCGCCAGGAATGTTGTCAAATATTACAGCCGCGATGTTAGATTGGGTTAGGTTAGGTTATATTTCGTTATTGATGTATATGAAGGTCCCACGGAGACGTAGAGTCCAACTCGCCAGGAATGTTGCATAATATTACAGCCGCGATGTTAGATTGGGATAGGTTAGGTTATAATACGTTATTAATGCATATAAAGGTCCCACGCCGACCTAGAGGCCAACCCGCCAGGAATGTTGTCAAATATTACCGCCGAGATGATAGGTTGGATTAGGTTAGGTTATATTACGTTATTGATGTATATAAATGTCCCACGGAGGCGTAGAGGCCAACAAGCCAGGAATGTTGCCAATTATTACCGCCGAGATGTTAGGTTGGGTTATGTTAGTTTATATTACGTTATTGATGTATATAAAGGTCCCACGGAGACGTAGAGGCCAACATGCCAGGAAAGCTGTCAAATATTACAGCCGGGATGTTAGATTGGGTTAGGTTAGGTTATATTACCTTATTGATGTATATAAAGGTCCCACGGAGACGTAGAGGCCAACACGCCAGGAATGTTGTCAAATATTACCGCCGAGATGTTAGGTTGGGTTAGGTTAGGTTATATTACGTTATTGATGTATATAAAGGTCCCACGGAGACGTAGAGGCCAACTCGTCAGGAATATTGTCAAATATAACCGCCGAGATGCTAGGTTGGGTTAGGATAGGTTATATTAAGTTATTGATGTATATGAAGATCCCACGTAGTCGCAGAGGCCAACTCGCCAGGTATGTGGTCAAATATTACCGCCGAGCTGATAGGTTGGGTTAGGTTTGGTTATATTACGTTATTGATGTATATAAAGGTCCCACGGAAACGTAGAGGCCAACAAGCCAGGAATGTTGCCAAATATTACCGCCGAGATGATAGGTTGGGTTAGGTTAGGTTATATCTCGTTATTGATGTATATGAAGGTCCCACGGAGACGTTGATACCAACTCGCCAGGAATGTTGTCAAATAATAGCGCCCAGAGGTTAGGTTGTGTCAGGTTAGGTTATATTACGTTATTGATGTATATGAAGATCCCACGGAGACTAAGAGGCCAACTCGCCAGGCATGTGGTCAAATATTACCGCCGAGATGATAGGTTGGGTTAGGTTTGGTTATATTTCGTTATTGATGTACATGAAGGTCCTACGGAGACGTAGAGGCCAACATGCCAGGAATGTTGTCAAATATTACAGCCGCGATGTTAGATTGGGTTAGGTTAGGTTATATTACGTTATTGATGTATATAAAGTCCCACGGAGACGTAGAGGCCAACATGCCAGGAATGCTGTCAAATATTACAGCCGGGATGTTAGATTGGGTTAGGTAAGGTTATATTACCTTATTGATGTATATAAAGGTCCCACGGAGACGTAGATGCCAACACGCCAGGAATGTTGTCAAATATTACCGCCGAGACGTTAGGTTGCGTTAGGTTGGGTTATATTACGTTCTTGATGTATATAAAGGTCCCACGCAGACGTAGAGGCCAGCCCGCCAGGAATGTTGTCAAATATTACAGCCGCGATGTTAGATTGGGTTAGGTTAGGTTATATTTCGTTATTGATGTATATGAAGGTCCCACGGAGACGTAGAGTCCAACTCGCCAGGAATGTTGCATAATATTACAGCCGCGATGTTAGATTGGGATAGGTTAGGTTATAATACGTTATTAATGCATATAAAGGTCCCACGCCGACCTAGAGGCCAACCCGCCAGGAATGTTGTCAAATATTACCGCCGAGATGATAGGTTGGATTAGGTTAGGTTATATTACGTTATTGATGTATATAAATGTCCCACGGAGGCGTAGAGGCCAACAAGCCAGGAATGTTGCCAATTATTACCGCCGAGATGTTAGGTTGGGTTATGTTAGTTTATATTACGTTATTGATGTATATAAAGGTCCCACGGAGACGTAGAGGCCAACATGCCAGGAAAGCTGTCAAATATTACAGCCGGGATGTTAGATTGGGTTAGGTTAGGTTATATTACCTTATTGATGTATATAAAGGTCCCACGGAGACGTAGAGGCCAACACGCCAGGAATGTTGTCAAATATTACCGCCGAGATGTGAGGTTGGGTTAGGTTAGGTTATATTACGTTATTGATGTATATAAAGGTCCCACGGAGACGTAGAGGCCAACTCGTCAGGAATATTGTCAAATATAACCGCCGAGATGCTAGGTTGGGTTAGGTTAGGTTATATTAAGTTATTGATGTATATGAAGATCCCACGTAGTCGCAGAGGCCAACTCGCCAGGTATGTGGTCAAATATTACCGCCGAGCTGATAGGTTGGGTTAGGTTTGGTTATATTACGTTATTGATGTATATAAAGGTCCCACGGAAACGTAGAGGCCAACAAGCCAGGAATGTTGCCAAATATTACCGCCGAGATGATAGGTTGGGTTAGGTTAGGTTATATCTCGTTATTGATGTATATGAAGGTCCCACGGAGACGTTGATACCAACTCGCCAGGAATGTTGTCAAATAATAGCGCCCAGAGGTTAGGTTGTGTCAGGTTAGGTTATATTACGTTATTGATGTATATGAAGATCCCACGGAGACTAAGAGGCCAACTCGCCAGGCATGTGGTCAAATATTACCGCCGAGATGATAGGTTGGGTTAGGTTTGGTTATATTTCGTTATTGATGTACATGAAGGTCCTACGGAGACGTAGAGGCCAACATGCCAGGAATGTTGTCAAATATTACAGCCGCGATGTTAGATTGGGTTAGGTTAGGTTATATTACGTTATTGATGTATATAAAGTCCCACGGAGACGTAGAGGCCAACATGCCAGGAATGCGGTCAAATATTACAGCCGGGATGTTAGATTGGGTTAGGTAAGGTTATATTACCTTATTGATGTATATAAAGGTCCCACGGAGACGTAGATGCCAACACGCCAGGAATGTTGTCAAATATTACCGCCGAGACGTTAGGTTGCGTTAGGTTGGGTTATATTACGTTCTTGATGTATATAAAGGTCCCACGCAGACGTAGAGGCCAGCCCGCCAGGAATGTTGTCAAATATTACAGCCGCGATGTCAGATTGGGTTAGGTTAGGTTATATTTCGTTATTGATGTATATGAAGGTCCCACGGAGACGTAGAGTCCAACTCGCCAGGAATGTTGCATAATATTACAGCCGCGATGTTAGATTGGGATAGGTTAGGTTATAATACGTTATTAATGCATATAAAGGTCCCACGCCGACGTAGAGGCCAACCCGCCAGGAATGTTGTCAAATATTACCGCCGAGATGATAGGTTGGGTTAGGTTAGGTTATATTACGTTATTGATGTATATAAAGGTCGCACGGAGACGTAGAGGCCAACTCGTCAGGAATATTGTCAAATATAACCGCCGAGATGTTAGGTTGGGTTAGGTTAGGTTATATTAAGTTATTGATGTATATGAAGATCCCACGTAGACGCAGAGGCCAACTCGCCAGGTATGTGGTCAAATATTACCGCCGAGCTGATAGGTTGTGTCAGGTTAGGTTATATTACGTTATTGATGTATATGAAGATCCCACGGAGACTAAGAGGCCAACTCGCCAGGCATGTGGTCAAATATTACCGCCGAGATGATAGGTTGGGTTAGGTTTGGTTATATTTCGTTATCGATGTAGATGAAGGTCCTACGGAGACGTAGAGGCCAACATGCCAGGAATGTTGTCAAATATTACAGCCGCGATGTTAGATTGGGTTAGGTTAGGTTATATTACGTTATTGATGTATATAAAGTCCCACGGAGACGTAGAGGCCAACATGCCAGGAATGCTGTCAAATATTACAGCCGGGATGTTAGATTGGGTTAGGTAAGGTTATATTACGTTCTTGATGTATATAAAGGTCCCACGCAGACGTAGATGCCAACTCGCCAGGAATGTTGTCAAATAATAGCGCCGAGAGGTTAGTTTGTGTCAAGTTAGGTTATATTACGTTATTGATGTATATGAAGGTCCCACGGAGACGTAGAGGCCAACTCGCCAGGAATGTTGCAAAATATTACAGCCGCGATGTTAGATTGGGTTAGGTTAGGTTATAATACGTTATTAATGCATATGAAGATCCCACGCAGACGTAGAGGCCAACCCGCCAGGAATGTTGTCAAATATTACCGCCGGGATGATAGGTTGGGTTAGGTTAGGTTATATTACGTTGTTGATGTAGATAAAGGTCCCACGGAGACGTAGATGCCAACTCGCCAGGAATGTTGTCAAATAATAGCGCCGAGAGGCTAGGTTGGGTCAGGTTAGGTTATATTACGTTATTGATGTATATAAAGGTCCCACGGAGGCGTAGAGGCCAACAAGCCAGGAATGTTGCCAATTATTACCGCCGAGATGTTAGGTTGGGTTAGGTTAGGTTATATTACGTTATTGATGTATATAAAGGTCCCACGGAGACGTAGAGGCCAACATGCCAGGAATGCCGTCAAATATTACAGCCGGGATGTTAAATTGGGTTAGGTTTGGTTATATTACGTTACTGATGTATATAAAGGTCCCACGGAAACGTAGAGGCCAACAAGCCAGGAATGTTGCCAAATATTACCGCCGAGATGATAGGTTGTGTTAGGTTAGGTTATATCTCGTTATTGATGTATATGAAGGTCCCACGGGGACGTAGATGCCAACTCGCCAGGAATGTTGTCAAATAATAGCGCCGAGAGGTTAGGTTGTGTCAGGTTAGGTCATATTACGTTATTGATGTATATGAAGATCCCACGGAGACTAAGAGGCCAACTCGCCAGGTATGTGTTCAAATATTACCGCCGAGACGATAGGTTGGGTTAGGTTTGGTTATATTTCGTTATTGATGTATATGAATGTCCTACGGAGACGTAGAGGCCAACATGCCAGGAATGTTGTCAAATATTACAGCCGCGATGTTAGATTGGGTTAGGTTAGGTTATATTTCGTTATTGATGTATATGAAGGTCCCACGGAGACGTAGAGGCCAACTCGCCAGGAATGTTGCATAATATTACAGCCGTGATGTTAGATTGGGATAGGTTAGGTTATAATACGTTATTAATGCATATAAAGGTCCCACGCCGACGTAGAGGCCAACCCGCCAGGAATGTTGTCAAATATTACCGCCGAGATGATAGGTTGGGTTAGGTTAGGTTATATTACGTTATTGATGTATATGAAGGACCCACGTAGACGTAGGGGCCATCTCGTCAGGAATATTGTCAAATATTACCGCCGAGATGATAGGTGGATTAGGTTAGGTTATATTACGTTATTGATGTATATAAAGGTCCCACGGAGACGTAGAGGCCAACTCGTCAGGAATATTGTCAAATATAACCGCCGAGATGTTAGGTTGGGTTAGGTTAGGTTATATTAAGTTATTGATGTATATGAAGATCCCACGTAGACGCAGAGGCCAACTCGCCAGGTATGTGGTCAAATATTACCGCCGAGCTGATAGGTTGGGTTAGGTTTGGTTATATTACGTTATTGATGTATATAAAGGTCCCACGGAAACGTAGAGGCCAACAAGCCAGGAATGTTGCCAAATATTACCGCCGAGATGATAGGTTGGGTTAGGTTAGGTTATATCTCGTTATTGATGTATATGAAGGTCCCACGGAGACGTAGATGCCAACTCGCCAGGAATGTTGCCAAATAATAGCGCCGAGAGGTTAGTTTGTGTCAGGTTAGGTTATATTACGTTATTGATGTATATGAAGATCCCACGGAGACGTAGAGGCCAACACGCCAAGAATGTTGTCAAATATTACCGCCGAGATGTTAGGTTGGGTTAGGTTGGGTTATATTACGTTCTTCACGTATATAAAGGTCGCACGCAGACGTAGAGGCCAGCCCGCCAGGAATGTTGTCAAATATTACCGCCGAGATGATAGGTTGGGTTAGGTTAGGTTATATTACGTTATTGATGTATATAAAGCTCCCACGGAGACGTAGAGACCAACAAGCCAGGAATGTTGCCAAATATTACCGCCGAGGTGTGAGGTTGGGTTAGGTTAGGTTATATTACGTTATTGATGTATATAAAGGTCCCACGGAGACGTAGAGGCCAACTCGCCAGGTATGTGGTCAAATATTACCGCCGAGATGATAGGTTGGGTTATGTTTGGTTATATTTCGTTATTGATGTATATGAAGGTCCTACGGAGACGTAGAGGCCAACATGCCAGGAATGTTGTCAAATATTACAGCCGCGATGTTAGATTGGGTTAGGTTAGGTTATATTACGTTATTGTTGTATATAAAGTCCCACGGAGACGTAGAGGCCAACATGCCAGGAATGCTGTCAAATATTACAGCCGCGATGTTAGATTGGGTTAGGTTAGGTTATATTACGTTATTGATGTATATAAAGTCCCACGGAGACGTAGAGGCCAACATGCCAGGAATGCTGTCAAATATTACAGCCGGGATGTTAGATTGGGTTAGGTAAGGTTATATTACCTTATTGATGTATATAAAGGTCCCACGGAGACGTAGATGCCAACACGCCAGGAATGTTGTCAAATATTACCGCCGAGACGTTAGGTTGCGTTAGGTTGGGTTATGTTACGTTCTTGATGTATATAAAGGTCCCACGGAGACGTAGAGGCCAACTCGTCAGGAATATTGTCAAATATAACCGCCGAGATGCTAGGTTGGGTTAGGTTAGGTTATATTAAGTTATTGATGTATATGAAGATCCCACGTAGTCGCAGAGGCCAACTCGCCAGGTATGTGGTCAAATATTACCGCCGAGCTGATAGGTTGGGTTAGGTTTGGTTATATTACGTTATTGATGTATATAAAGGTCCCACGGAAACGTAGAGGCCAACAAGCCAGGAATGTTGCCAAATATTACCGCCGAGATGATAGGTTGGGTTAGGTTAGGTTATATCTCGTTATTGATGTATATGAAGGTCCCACGGAGACGTTGATACCAACTCGCCAGGAATGTTGTCAAATAATAGCGCCCAGAGGTTAGGTTGTGTCAGGTTAGGTTATATTACGTTATTGATGTATATGAAGATCCCACGGAGACTAAGAGGCCAACTCGCCAGGCATGTGGTCAAATATTACCGCCGAGATGATAGGTTGGGTTAGGTTTGGTTATATTTCGTTATTGATGTACATGAAGGTCCTACGGAGACGTAGAGGCCAACATGCCAGGAATGTTGTCAAATATTACAGCCGCGATGTTAGATTGGGTTAGGTTAGGTTATATTACGTTATTGATGTATATAAAGTCCCACGGAGACGTAGAGGCCAACATGCCAGGAATGCGGTCAAATATTACAGCCGGGATGTTAGAGTGGGTTAGGTAAGGTTATATTACCTTATTGATGTATATAAAGGTCCCACGGAGACGTAGATGCCAACACGCCAGGAATGTTGTCAAATATTACCGCCGAGACGTTAGGTTGCGTTAGGTTGGGTTATATTACGTTCTTGATGTATATAAAGGTCCCACGCAGACGTAGAGGCCAGCCCGCCAGGAATGTTGTCAAATATTACAGCCGCGATGTTAGATTGGGTTAGGTTAGGTTATATTTCGTTATTGATGTATATGAAGGTCCCACGGAGACGTAGAGTCCAACTCGCCAGGAATGTTGCATAATATTACAGCCGCGATGTTAGATTGGGATAGGTTAGGTTATATTAAGTTATTGATGTATATGAAGATCCCACGTAGACGCAGAGGCCAACTCGCCAGGTATGTGGTCAAATATTACCGCCGAGCTGATAGGTTGTGTCAGGTTAGGTTATATTACGTTATTGATGTATATGAAGATCCCACGGAGACTAAGAGGCCAACTCGCCAGGCATGTGGTCAAATATTACCGCCGAGATGATAGGTTGGGTTAGGTTTGGTTATATTTCGTTATCGATGTAGATGAAGGTCCTACGGAGACGTAGAGGCCAACATGCCAGGAATGTTGTCAAATATTACAGCCGCGATGTTAGATTGGGTTAGGTTAGGTTATATTACGTTATTGATGTATATAAAGTCCCACGGAGACGTAGAGGCCAACATGCCAGGAATGCTGTCAAATATTACAGCCGGGATGTTAGATTGGGTTAGGTAAGGTTATATTACGTTCTTGATGTATATAAAGGTCCCACGCAGACGTAGATGCCAAATCGCCAGGAATGTTGTCAAATAATAGCGCCGAGAGGTTAGTTTGTGTCAAGTTAGGTTATATTACGTTATTGATGTATATGAAGGTCCCACGGAGACGTAGAGGCCAACTCGCCAGGAATGTTGCAAAATATTACAGCCGCGATGTTAGATTGGGTTAGGTTAGGTTATAATACGTTATTAATGCATATGAAGATCCCACGCAGACGTAGAGGCCAACCCGCCAGGAATGTTGTCAAATATTACCGCCGGGATGATAGGTTGGGTTAGGTTAGGTTATATTACGTTGTTGATGTAGATAAAGGTCCCACGGAGACGTAGATGCCAACTCGCCAGGAATGTTGTCAAATAATAGCGCCGAGAGGCTAGGTTGGGTCAGGTTAGGTTATATTACGTTATTGATGTATATAAAGGTCCCACGGAGGCGTAGAGGCCAACAAGCCAGGAATGTTGCCAATTATTACCGCCGAGATGTTAGGTTGGGTTAGGTTAGGTTATATTACGTTATTGATGTATATAAAGGTCCCACGGAGACGTAGAGGCCAACATGCCAGGAATGCCGTCAAATATTACAGCCGGGATGTTAAATTGGGTTAGGTTTGGTTATATTACGTTACTGATGTATATAAAGGTCCCACGGAAACGTAGAGGCCAACAAGCCAGGAATGTTGCCAAATATTACCGCCGAGATGATAGGTTGTGGTAGGTTAGGTTATATCTCGTTATTGATGTATATGAAGGTCCCACGGGGACGTAGATGCCAACTCGCCAGGAATGTTGTCAAATATTACCGCCGAGATGTTAGGTTGGGTTAGGTTGGGTTATATTACGTTCTTCACGTATATAAAGGTCGCACGCAGACGTAGAGGCCAGCCCGCCAGGAATGTTGTCAAATATTACCGCCGAGATGATAGGTTGGGTTAGGTTAGGTTATATTACGTTATTGATGTATATAAAGCTCCCACGGAGACGTAGAGACCAACAAGCCAGGAATGTTGCCAAATATTACCGCCTAGGTGTGAGGTTGGGTTAGGTTAGGTTATATTACGTTATTGATGTATATAAAGGTCCCACGGAGACGTAGAGGCCAACTCGCCAGGTATGTGGTCAAATATTACCGCCGAGATGATAGGTTGGGTTATGTTTGGTTATATTTCGTTATTGATGTATATGAAGGTCCTACGGAGACGTAGAGGCCAACATGCCAGGAATGTTGTCAAATATTACAGCCGCGATGTTAGATTGGGTTAGGTTAGGTTATATTACGTTATTGTTGTATATAAAGTCCCACGGAGACGTAGAGGCCAACATGCCAGGAATGCTGTCAAATATTACAGCCGCGATGTTAGATTGGGTTAGGTTAGGTTATATTACGTTATTGATGTATATAAAGTCCCACGGAGACGTAGAGGCCAACATGCCAGGAATGCTGTCAAATATTACAGCCGGGATGTTAGATTGGGTTAGGTAAGGTTATATTACCTTATTGATGTATATAAAGGTCCCACGGAGACGTAGAGGCCAACACGCCAGGAATGTTGTCAAATATTACCGCCGAGACGTTAGGTTGCGTTAGGTTGGGTTATATTACGTTCTTGATGTATATAAAGGTCCCACGCAGACGTAGAGGCCAGCCCGCCAGGAATGTTGTCAAATATTACAGCCGCGATGTTAGATTGGGTTAGGTTAGGTTATATTTCGTTATTGATGTATATGAAGGTCCCACGGAGACGTAGAGTCCAACTCGCCAGGAATGTTGCATAATATTACAGCCGCGATGTTAGATTGGGTTAGGTCAGGTTATATTACGTTATTGATGTATATAAAGGTCCCACGGAGACGTAGAGGCCAACTCGCCTGGAATGTTATCAAATATTACCGCCGAGATGTTAGGTTGGGTTAGGTTAGGTTATATTACGTTCTTGATGCATATAAAGGTCCCACGGAGACGTAGAGGCCAACCCGCCAGGAATGTTGTCAAATATTACCGCCGAGATGATAGGTTGGGTTAGGTTTGGTTATATTTCGTTATTGATGTATATGAAGGTCCTACGGAGACGTAGAGGCCAACACGCCAGGAATGTTGTCAAATATTACCGCCGAGATGTTAGGTTGCGTTAGATTGGGTTATATTACGTTCTTAATGTATATAAAGGTCCCACGCAGACGTAGAGGCCAGCCCGCCACGAATGTTGTCAAATATTACAGCCGCGATGTTAGATTGGGTTAGGTTAGGTTATATTTCGTTATTGATGTATATGAAGGTCCCACGGAGACGTAGAGGCCAACTCGCCAGGAATGTTGTCAAATATTACAGCCGCGATGTTAGATTGGGTTAGGTTAGGTTATAATACGTTATTAATGCATATAAAGGTCCCACGCCGACGTAGAGGCCAACCCGCCAGGAATGTTGTCAAATATTACCGCCGAGATGGTAGGTTGGGTTAGGTTAGGTTATATTACGTTATTGTTGTATATAAAGGTCCCACGGAGACGTAGATGCCAACTCGCCAGGAATGTTGTCAAATAATAGCGCCGAGAGGTTAGGTTGGGTCAGGTTAGGTTATATTACGTTATTGATGTATATGAAGATCCCACGGAGACGTAGATGCCAACTCGCCAGGTATGTTGTCAAGTATTACCGCCGAGATGATAGGTTGGATTAGGTTAGGTTATATTACGTTATTGATGTATATAAATGTCCCACGGAGGCGTAGAGGCCAACAAGCCAGGAATGTTGCCAATTATTACCGCCGAGATGTTAGGTTGGGTTATGTTAGGTTATATTACGTTATTGATGTATATAAAGGTCCCACGGAGACGTAGAGGCCAACATGCCAGGAAAGCTGTCAAATATTACAGCCGGGATGTTAGATTGGGTTAGGTTAGGTTATATTACCTTATTGATGTATATAAAGGTCCCACGGAAACGTAGAGGCCAACACGCCAGGAATGTTGTCAAATATTACCGCCGAGATGTTAGGTTGGGTTAGGTTGGGTTATATTACGTTCTTCACGTATATAAAGGTCGCACGCAGACGTAGAGGCCAGCCCGCCAGGAATGTTGTCAAATATTACCGCCGAGATGAGAGGTTGCGTTAGGTTAGGTTATATTACGTTATTGTTGTATATAAAGGTCCCACGGAGACGTAGATGCCAACTCGCCAGGAATGTTGTCAAATAATAGCGCCGAGAGGTTAGGTTGGGTCAGGTTAGGTTATATTACGTTATTGATGTATATGAAGATCCCACGGAGACGTAGAGGCCAACTCGCCAGATATGTTGTCAAATATTACCGCCGAGATGATAGGTTGGGTTAGGTTAGGTTATATCTCGTTATTGATGTATATGAAGGTCCCACGGAGACGTACATGCCAACTCGCCAGGAATGTTGTCAAATAATAGCGCCGAGAGGTTAGGTTGTGTCAGGTTAGGTTATATTACGTTATTGATGTATATGAAGATCCCACGGAGACTAAGAGGCCAACTCGCCAGGTATGTGTTCAAATATTACCGCCGAGACGATAGGTTGGGTTAGGTTTGGTTATATTTCGTTATTGATGTATATGAAGGTCCCACGGAGACGTTGATACCAACTCGCCAGGAATGTTGTCAAATAATAGCGCCCAGAGGTTAGGTTGTGTCAGGTTAGGTTATATTACGTTATTGATGTATATGAAGATCCCACGGAGACTAAGAGGCCAACTCGCCAGGCATGTGGTCAAATATTACCGCCGAGATGATAGGTTGGGTTAGGTTTGGTTATATTTCGTTATTGATGTACATGAAGGTCCTACGGAGACGTAGAGGCCAACATGCCAGGAATGTTGTCAAATATTACAGCCGCGATGTTAGATTGGGTTAGGTTAGGTTATATTACGTTATTGATGTATATAAAGTCCCACGGAGACGTAGAGGCCAACATGCCAGGAATGCTGTCAAATATTACAGCCGGGATGTTAGATTGGGTTAGGTAAGGTTATATTACCTTATTGATGTATATAAAGGTCCCACGGAGACGTAGATGCCAACACGCCAGGAATGTTGTCAAATATTACCGCCGAGACGTTAGGTTGCGTTAGGTTGGGTTATATTACGTTCTTGATGTATATAAAGCTCCCACGGAGACGTAGAGACCAACAAGCCAGGAATGTTGCCAAATATTACCGCCGAGATGTGAGGTTGGGTTAGGTTAGGTTATATTACGTTATTGATGTATATAAAGGTCCCACGGAGACGTAGAGGCCAACTCGCCAGGTATGTGGTCAAATATTACCGCCGAGATGATAGGTTGGGTTATGTTTGGTTATATTTCGTTATTGATGTATATGAAGGTCCTACGGAGACGTAGAGGCCAACATGCCAGGAATGTTGTCAAATATTACAGCCGCGATGTTAGATTGGGTTAGGTTAGGTTATATTACGTTATTGTTGTATATAAAGTCCCACGGAGACGTAGAGGCCAACATGCCAGGAATGCTGTCAAATATTACAGCCGCGATGTTAGATTGGGTTAGGTTAGGTTATATTACGTTATTGATGTATATAAAGTCCCACGGAGACGTAGAGGCCAACATGCCAGGAATGCTGTCAAATATTACAGCCGGGATGTTAGATTGGGTTAGGTAAGGTTATATTACCTTATTGATGTATATAAAGGTCCCACGGAGACGTAGAGGCCAACACGCCAGGAATGTTGTCAAATATTACCGCCGAGATGTTAGGTTGCGTTAGGTTGGGTTATATTACGTTCTTGATGTATATAAAGGTCCCACGCAGACGTAGATGCCAACTCGCCAGGAATGATGTCAAATAATAGCGCCGAGAGGTTAGCTTGTGTCAGGTTAGGTTATATTACGTTATTGATGTATATGAAGGTCCCACGGAGACGTAGAGGCCAACTCGCCAGGAATGTTGCAAAATATTACAGCCGCGATGTTAGATTGGGTTAGGTTAGGTTATAATACGTTATTAATGCATATGAAGATCCCACGCAGACGTAGAGGCCAACCCGCCAGGAATGTTGTCAAATATTACCGCCGGGATGATAGGTTGGGTTAGGTTAGGTTATATTACGTTGTTGATGTAGATAAAGGTCCCACGGAGACGTAGATGCCAACTCGCCAGGAATGTTGTCAAATAATAGCGCCGAGAGGTTAGGTTGGGTCAGGTTAGGTTATATTACGTTATTGATGTATATAAAGGTCCCACGGAGGCGTAGAGGCCAACAAGCCAGGAATGTTGCCAATTATTACCGCCGAGATGTTAGGTTGGGTTAGGTTAGGTTATATTACGTTATTGATGTATATAAAGGTCCCACGGAGACGTAGAGGCCAACATGCCAGGAATGCCGTCAAATATTACAGCCGGGATGTTAAATTGGGTTAGGTTTGGTTATATTACGTTACTGATGTATATAAAGGTCCCACGGAAACGTAGAGGCCAACAAGCCAGGAATGTTGCCAAATATTACCGCCGAGATGATAGGTTGTGTTAGGTTAGGTTATATCTCGTTATTGATGTATATGAAGGTCCCACGGGGACGTAGATGCCAACTCGCCAGGAATGTTGTCAAATAATAGCGCCGAGAGGTTAGGTTGTGTCAGGTTAGGTTATATTACGTTATTGATGTATATGAAGATCCCACGGAGACTAAGAGGCCAACTCGCCAGGTATGTGTTCAAATATTACCGCCGAGACGATAGGTTGGGTTAGGTTAGGTTATATTTCGTTATTGATGTATATGAAGGTCCCACGGAGACGTAGAGGCCAACATGCCAGGAAAGCTGTCAAATATTACAGCCGGGATGTTAGATTGGGTTAGGTTAGGTTATATTACCTTATTGATGTATATAAAGGTCCCACGGAAACGTAGAGGCCAACACGCCAGGAATGTTGTCAAATATTACCGCCGAGATGTTAGGTTGGGTTAGGTTGGGTTATATTACGTTCTTCACGTATATAAAGGTCGCACGCAGACGTAGAGGCCAGCCCGCCAGGAATGTTGTCAAATATTACCGCCGAGATGAGAGGTTGGGTTAGGTTAGGTTATATTACGTTATTGTTGTATATAAAGGTCCCACGGAGACGTAGATGCCAACTCGCCAGGAATGTTGTCAAATAATAGCGCCGAGAGGTTAGGTTGTGTCAGGTTAGGTTATATTACGTTATTGATGTATATGAAGATCCCACGGAGACTAAGAGGCCAACTCGCCAGGTATGTGTTCAAATATTACCGCCGAGACGATAGGTTGGGTTAGGTTTGGTTATATTTCGTTATTGATGTATATGAAGGTCCCACGGAGACGTTGATACCAACTCGCCAGGAATGTTGTCAAATAATAGCGCCCAGAGGTTAGGTTGTGTCAGGTTAGGTTATATTACGTTATTGATGTATATGAAGATCCCACGGAGACTAAGAGGCCAACTCGCCAGGCATGTGGTCAAATATTACCGCCGAGATGATAGGTTGGGTTAGGTTTGGTTATATTTCGTTATTGATGTACATGAAGGTCCTACGGAGACGTAGAGGCCAACATGCCAGGAATGTTGTCAAATATTACAGCCGCGATGTTAGATTGGGTTAGGTTAGGTTATATTACGTTATTGATGTATATAAAGTCCCACGGAGACGTAGAGGCCAACATGCCAGGAATGCTGTCAAATATTACAGCCGGGATGTTAGATTGGGTTAGGTAAGGTTATATTACCTTATTGATGTATATAAAGGCCCCACGGAGACGTAGATGCCAACACGCCAGGAATGTTGTCAAATATTACCGCCGAGACGTTAGGTTGCGTTAGGTTGGGTTATATTACGTTCTTGATGTATATAAAGGTCCCACGCAGACGTAGAGGCCAGCCCGCCAGGAATGTTGTCAAATATTACAGCCGCGATGTTAGATTGGGTTAGGTTAGGTTATATTTCGTTATTGATGTATATGAAGGTCCCACGGAGACGTAGAGTCCAACTCGCCAGGAATGTTGCATAATATTACAGCCGCGATGTTAGATTGGGATAGGTTAGGTTATAATACGTTATTAATGCATATAAAGGTCCCACGCCGACGTAGAGGCCAACCCGCCAGGAATGTTGTCAAATATTACCGCCGAGATGATAGGTTGGGTTAGGTTAGGTTATATCTCGTTATTGATGTATATGAAGGTCCCACGGAGACGTAGAGGCCAACTCGCCTGGAATATTATCAAATATTACCGCCGAGATGTTAGGTTGGGTTAGGTTAGGTTATATTACGTTCTTGATGCATATAAAGGTCCCACGCAGACGTAGAGGCCAACAAGCCAGGAGTGTTGCCAAATATTACCGCCGAGATGATAGATTGGGTTAGGTTAGGTTATATTACCTTATTGATGTATATAAAGGTCCCACGGAGACGTAGAGGCCAACACGCCAGGAATGTTGTCAAATATTACCGCCGAGATGTTAGGTTGGGTTAGGTTGGGTTATATTACGTTCTTCACGTATATAAAGGTCGCACGCAGACGTAGAGGCCAGCCCGCCAGGAATGTTGTCAAATATTACCGCCGAGATGATAGGTTGGGTTAGGTTAGGTTATATTACGTTATTGATGTATATAAAGCTCCCACGGAGACGTAGAGACCAACAAGCCAGGAATGTTGCCAAATATTACCGCCGAGATGTGAGGTTGGGTTAGGTTAGGTTATATTACGTTATTGATGTATATAAAGGTCCCACGGAGACGTAGAGGCCAACTCGCCAGGTATGTGGTCAAATATTACCGCCGAGATGATAGGTTGGGTTATGTTTGGTTATATTTCGTTATTGATGTATATGAAGGTCCTACGGAGACGTAGAGGCCAACATGCCAGGAATGTTGTCAAATATTACAGCCGCGATGTTAGATTGGGTTAGGTTAGGTTATATTACGTTATTGTTGTATATAAAGTCCCACGGAGACGTAGAGGCCAACATGCCAGGAATGCTGTCAAATATTACAGCCGCGATGTTAGATTGGGTTAGGTTAGGTTATATTACGTTATTGATGTATATAAAGTCCCACGGAGACGTAGAGGCCAACATGCCAGGAATGCTGTCAAATATTACAGCCGGGATGTTAGATTGGGTTAGGTAAGGTTATATTACCTTATTGATGTATATAAAGGTCCCACGGAGACGTAGAGGCCAACACGCCAGGAATGTTGTCAAATATTACCGCCGAGATGTTAGGTTGCGTTAGGTTGGGTTATATTACGTTCTTGATGTATATAAAGGTCCCACGCAGACGTAGATGCCAACTCGCCAGGAATGTTGTCAAATAATAGCGCCGAGAGGTTAGTTTGTGTCAGGTTAGGTTATATTACGTCATTGATGTATATGAAGGTCCCACGGAGACGTAGAGGCCAACTCGCCAGGAATGTTGCAAAATATTACAGCCGCGATGTTAGATTGGGTTAGGTTAGGTTATAATACGTTATTAATGCATATGAAGATCCCACGCAGACGTAGAGGCCAACCCGCCAGGAATGTTGTCAAATATTACCGCCGGGATGATAGGTTGGGTTAGGTTAGGTTATATTACGTTGTTGATGTAGATAAAGGTCCCACGGAGACGTAGATGCCAACTCGCCAGGAATGTTGTCAAATAATAGCGCCGAGAGGTTAGGTTGGGTCAGGTTAGGTTATATTACGTTCTTGATGTATATAAAGGTCCCACGGAGACGTAGAGGCCAACAAACCAGGAATGTTGCCAAATATTGCCGCCGAAATGTTAGATTGGGTTAGGTTAGGTTAGATTACGTTATTGTCGTATATGAATGTCCCACGGAGACGTAGAGGCCAACATGCCAGGAATGTTGGTCAAATATTGCAGCCGCTATGTTAGATTGGGTTAGGTTAGGTTATACTACGTTATTGTTGTATATAAAGGTCCCACGGAGACGTAGAGGCCAACTCGCCAGGAATGTTGTCAAATATTACCGCCGAGATGATAGGTTGGGTTAGGTTAGGTTATATTACGTTATTGATTTATATGAAGGACCCACGTAGACGTAGGGGCCAACTCGTCAGGAATATTGTCAAATATTACCGCCGAGATGGTTGGTTGGATTAGCTTAGGTTATATTACGTTATTGATGTATATAAAGGTCCCACGGAGACGTAGAGGCCAACAAGCCAGGAATGTTGCCAAATATTGCCGCCGAAATGTTAGATTGGGTTAGGTTAGGTTAGATTACGTTATTGTCGTATATGAAGGTCCCACGGAGACGTAGAGGCCAACATGCCAGGAATGTTGGTCAAATATTGCAGCCGCTATGTTAGATTGGGTTAGGTTAGGTTATAATACGTTATAGTTGTATATAAAGGTCCCACGGAGACGTAGAGGCCAACTCGCCAGGAATGTTGTCAAATATTACCGCCGAGATGATAGGTTGGGTTAGGTTAGGTTATATTACGTTATTGATTTATATGAAGGACCCACGTAGACGTAGGGGCCAACTCGTCAGGAATATTGTCAAATATTACCGCCGAGATGGTTGGTTGGATTAGCTTAGGTTATATTACGTTATTGATGTATATAAAGGTCCCACGGAGACGTAGAGGCCAACAAGCCAGGAATGTTGCCAAATATTGCCGCCGAAATGTTAGATTGGGTTAGGTTAGGTTAGATTACGTTATTGTCGTATATAAAGGTCCCACGGAGACGTAGAGGCCAACATGCCAAGATTGTTGGTCAAATATTACAGCCGCGATGTTAGATTGGGTTAGGTTAGGTTATATTACGTTATTGTTGTATATAAAGGTCCAAGGAGACGTAGAGGCCAACTCGCCAGGAATGTTGTCAAATATTACCGCCGAGATGATAGGTTGGGTTAGGTTAGGTTATATTACGTTATTGATGTATATAAAGGTCCCACGGAGACGTAGAGGCCAACTCGTCAGGAATATTGTCAAATATAACCGCCGAGATGTTAGGTTGGGTTAGGTTAGGTTATATTAAGTTATTGATGTATATGAATATCCCACGTAGACGCAGAGGCCAACTCGCCAGGTATGTGGTCAAATATTACCGCCGAGCTGATAGGTTGGGTTAGGTTTGGTTATATTACGTTATTAATGTATATAAAGGTCCCACGGAAACGTAGAGGCCAACAAGCCAGGAATGTTGCCAAATATTACCGCCGAGATGATAGGTTGGGTTAGGTTAGATTATATCTCGTTATTGATGTATATGAAGGTCCCACGGAGACGTAGAGGCCAACTCGCCTGGAATGTTATCAAATATTACCGCCGAGATGTTAGGTTGGGTTAGGTTAGGTTATATTACGTTCTTGATGCATATAAAGGTCCCACGCAGACGTAGAGGCCAACAAGCCAGGAGTGTTGCCAAATATTACCGCCGAGATGATAGGTTGGGTTAGGTTAGGTTATAATACGTTATTAATGCATATAAAGGTCCCACGCTGACGTAGAGGCCAACCGGCCAGGAATGTTGTCAAATATTACAGCCGGGATGTTAGATTGGGTTAGGTAAGGTTATATTACCTTATTGATGTATATAAAGGTCCCACGGAGACGTAGAGGCCAACACGCCAGGAATGTTGTCAAATATTACCGCCGAGATGTTAGATTGGGTTAGGTTAGGTTATATTACGTTATTGATGTATATAAGGGTCCCACGAAGACGTAGAGGCCAACTCGCCTGGAATGTTATCAAATATTACCGCCGAGATGTTAGGTTGGGTTAGGTTAGGTTATATTACGTTCGAGATGCATAAATAGGTCCCACGCAGACGTACAGGCCAACAAGCCAGGAGTGTTGCCAAATATTACCGACGAGATGATAGGTTGGGTTAGGTTAGGTTATAATACCTTATTGATGTATATAAAGGTCCCACGGAGACGTAGAGGCCAACACGCCAGGAATGTTGCCAAATATTACCGCCGAGATGATAGGTTGGGTTAGGTTAGGTTATATCTCGTTATTGATGTATATGAAGGTCCCACGGAGACGTAGAGGCCAACTCGCCTGGAATGTTATCAAATATTACCGCCGAGATGATAGGTTGGGTTAGGTTAGGTTATATTACGTTATTGATGTAGATAAAGGTCCCACGGACACGTAGATGCCAACTCGCCAGGAATGTTGTCAAATAATAGCGCCGAGAGGTTAGGTTGGGTCAGGTTAGGTTATATTACGTTATTGTTGTATATAAAGGTCCCACGGAGACGTAGAGGCCAACTCGCCAGGAATGTTGTCAAATATTACCGCCGAGATGATAGGTTGGGTTAGGTTAGGTTATATTACGTTATTGTCGTATATAAAGGTCCCACGGAGACGTAGAGGCCAACATGCCAAGATTGTTGGTCAAATATTACAGCCGCGATGTTAGATTGGGTTAGGTTAGGTTATATTACGTTATTGTTGTATATAAAGGTCCAAGGAGACGTAGAGGCCAACTCGCCAGGAATGTTGTCAAATATTACCGCCGAGATGATAGGTTGGGTTAGGTTAGGTTATATTACGTTATTGATGTATATAAAGGTCCCACGGAGACGTAGAGGCCAACTCGTCAGGAATATTGTCAAATATAACCGCCGAGATGTTAGGTTGGGTTAGGTTAGGTTATATTAAGTTATTGATGTATATGAATATCCCACGTAGACGCAGAGGCCAACTCGCCTGGTATGTGGTCAAATATTACCGCCGAGCTAATAGGTTGGGTTAGGTTTGGTTATATTACGTTATTGATGTATATAAAGGTCCCACGGAAACGTAGAGGCCAACAAGCCAGGAATGTCGCCAAATATTACCGCCGAGATGATAGGTTGGGTTAGGTTAGGTTATATCTCGTTATTGATGTATATGAAGGTCCCACGGAGACGTAGAGGCCAACTCGCCTGGAATGTTATCAAATATTACCGCCGAGATGTTAGGTTGGGTTACGTTAGGTTATATTACGTTCTTGATGCATATAAAGGTCCCACGCAGACGTAGAGGCCAACAAGCCAGGAGTGTTGCCAAATATTACCGCCGAGATGATAGGTTGGGTTAGGTTAGGTTATATTACGTTATTGATTTATATGAAGGACCCACGTAGACGTAGGGGCCAACTCGTCAGGAATATTGTCAAATATTACCGCCGAGATGGTTGGTTGGATTAGCTTAGGTTATATTACGTTATTGATGTATATAAAGGTCCCACGGAGACGTAGAGGCCAACAAGCCAGGAATGTTGCCAAATATTGCCGCCGAAATGTTAGATTGGGTTAGGTTAGGTTAGATTACGTTATTGTCGTATATAAAGGTCCCACGGAGACGTAGAGGCCAACATGCCAAGATTGTTGGTCAAATATTACAGCCGCGATGTTAGATTGGGTTAGGTTAGGTTATATTACGTTATTGTTGTATATAAAGGTCCAAGGAGACGTAGAGGCCAACTCGCCAGGAATGTTGTCAAATATTACCGCCGAGATGATAGGTTGGGTTAGGTTAGGTTATATTACGTTATTGATGTATATAAAGGTCCCACGGAGACGTAGAGGCCAACTCGTCAGGAATATTGTCTAATATAACCGCCGAGATGTTAGGTTGGGTTAGGTTAGGTTATATTAAGTTATTGATGTATATGAAGATCCCACGTAGACGCAGAGGCCAACTCGCCAGGTATGTGGGCAAATATTACCGCCGAGCTGATAGGTTGGGTTAGGTTTGGTTATATTACGTTATTGATGTATATAAAGGTCCCACGGAAACGTAGAGGCCAACAAGCCAGGAATGTTGCCAAATATTACCGCCGAGATGATAGGTTGGGTTAGGTTAGGTTATATCTCGTTATTGATGTATATGAAGGTCCCACGGAGACGTAGATGCCAACTCGCCAGGAATGTTGCCAAATAATAGCGCCGAGAGGTTAGTTTGTGTCAGGTTAGGTTATATTACGTTATTGATGTATATGAAGATCCCACGGAGACTAAGAGGCCAACTCGCCAGGTATGTGGTCAAATATTACCGCCGAGATGATCGGTTGGGTTAGGTTCGGTTATATTTCGTTATTGATGTATATGAAGGTCCTACGGAGACGTAGAGGCCAACATGCCAGGAATGTTGTCAAATATTACAGCCGCGATGTTAGATTGGGTTAGGTTAGGTTATATTACGTTATTGATGTATATAAAGTCCCACGGCGACGTAGAGGCCAACATGCCAGGAATGCTGTCAAATATTACAGCCGGGATGTTAGATTGGGTTAGGTAAGGTTATATTACCTTATTGATGTATATAAAGGTCCCACGGAGACGTAGAGGCCAACACGTCAGGAATGTTGTCAAATATTACCGCCGAGATGTTAGGTTGGGTTAGGTTGGGTTATATTACGTTCTTGATGTATATAAAGGTCCCACGCAGACGTAGAGGCCAGCCCGCCAGGAATGTTGTCAAATATTACCGCTGAGATGATAGGTTGGGTTAGGTTAGGTTATATTACGTTATTGATGTATATAAAGGTCCCACGGAGACGTAGAGACCAACAAGCCAGGAATGTTGCCAAATATTACCGCCGAGATGTTAGGTTGCGTTAGGTTGGGTTATATTACGTTCTTGATGTATATAACGGTCCCACGCAGACGTAGATGCCCACTCGCCATGAATGTTGTTAAATAATAGCGCCGAGAGGTTAGTTTGTGTCAGGTTAGGTTATATTACGTTATTGATGTATATGAAGGTCCCACGGAGACGTAGAGGCCAACATGCCAGGAATGTTGGTCAAATATTGCAGCCGCTATGTTAGATTGGGTTAGGTTAGGTTATACTACGTTATTGTTGTATATAAAGGTCCCACGGAGACGTAGAGGCCAACTCGCCAGGAATGTTGTCAAATATTACCGCCGAGATGATAGGTTGGGTTAGGTTAGGTTATATTACGTTATTGATTTATATGAAGGACCCACGTAGACGTAGGGGCCAACTCGTCAGGAATATTGTCAAATATTACCGCCGAGATGGTTGGTTGGATTAGCTTAGGTTATATTACGTTATTGATGTATATAAAGGTCCCACGGAGACGTAGAGGCCAACAAGCCAGGAATGTTGCCAAATATTGCCGCCGAAATGTTAGATTGGGTTAGGTTAGGTTAGATTACGTTATTGTCGTATATGAAGGTCCCACGGAGACGTAGAGGCCAACATGCCAGGAATGTTGGTCAAATATTGCAGCCGCTATGTTAGATTGGGTTAGGTTAGGTTATAATACGTTATAGTTGTATATAAAGGTCCCACGGAGACGTAGAGGCCAACTCGCCAGGAATGTTGTCAAATATTACCGCCGAGATGATAGGTTGGGTTAGGTTAGGTTATATTACGTTATTGATTTATATGAAGGACCCACGTAGACGTAGGGGCCAACTCGTCAGGAATATTGTCAAATATTACCGCCGAGATGGTTGGTTGGATTAGCTTAGGTTATATTACGTTATTGATGTATATAAAGGTCCCACGGAGACGTAGAGGCCAACAAGCCAGGAATGTTGCCAAATATTGCCGCCGAAATGTTAGATTGGGTTAGGTTAGGTTAGATTACGTTATTGTCGTATATAAAGGTCCCACGGAGACGTAGAGGCCAACATGCCAAGATTGTTGGTCAAATATTACAGCCGCGATGTTAGATTGGGTTAGGTTAGGTTATATTACGTTATTGTTGTATATAAAGGTCCAAGGAGACGTAGAGGCCAACTCGCCAGGAATGTTGTCAAATATTACCGCCGAGATGATAGGTTGGGTTAGGTTAGGTTATATTACGTTATTGATGTATATAAAGGTCCCACGGAGACGTAGAGGCCAACTCGTCAGGAATATTGTCAAATATAACCGCCGAGATGTTAGGTTGGGTTAGGTTAGGTTATATTAAGTTATTGATGTATATGAATATCCCACGTAGACGCAGAGGCCAACTCGCCAGGTATGTGGTCAAATATTACCGCCGAGCTGATAGGTTGGGTTAGGTTTGGTTATATTACGTTATTAATGTATATAAAGGTCCCACGGAAACGTAGAGGCCAACAAGCCAGGAATGTTGCCAAATATTACCGCCGAGATGATAGGTTGGGTTAGGTTAGATTATATCTCGTTATTGATGTATATGAAGGTCCCACGGAGACGTAGAGGCCAACTCGCCTGGAATGTTATCAAATATTACCGCCGAGATGTTAGGTTGGGTTAGGTTAGGTTATATTACGTTATTGTTGTATATAAAGTCCCACGGAGACGTAGAGGCCAACATGCCAGGAATGCTGTCAAATATTACAGCCGCGATGTTAGATTGGGTTAGGTTAGGTTATATTACGTTATTGATGTATATAAAGTCCCACGGAGACGTAGAGGCCAACATGCCAGGAATGCTGTCAAATATTACAGCCGGGATGTTAGATTGGGTTAGGTAAGGTTATATTACCTTATTGATGTATATAAAGGTCCCACGGAGACGTAGATGCCAACACGCCAGGAATGTTGTCAAATATTACCGCCGAGACGTTAGGTTGCGTTAGGTTGGGTTATGTTACGTTCTTGATGTATATAAAGGTCCCACGGAGACGTAGAGGCCAACTCGTCAGGAATATTGTCAAATATAACCGCCGAGATGCTAGGTTGGGTTAGGTTAGGTTATATTAAGTTATTGATGTATATGAAGATCCCACGTAGTCGCAGAGGCCAACTCGCCAGGTATGTGGTCAAATATTACCGCCGAGCTGATAGGTTGGGTTAGGTTTGGTTATATTACGTTATTGATGTATATAAAGGTCCCACGGAAACGTAGAGGCCAACAAGCCAGGAATGTTGCCAAATATTACCGCCGAGATGATAGGTTGGGTTAGGTTAGGTTATATCTCGTTATTGATGTATATGAAGGTCCCACGGAGACGTTGATACCAACTCGCCAGGAATGTTGTCAAATAATAGCGCCCAGAGGTTAGGTTGTGTCAGGTTAGGTTATATTACGTTATTGATGTATATGAAGATCCCACGGAGACTAAGAGGCCAACTCGCCAGGCATGTGGTCAAATATTACCGCCGAGATGATAGGTTGGGTTAGGTTTGGTTATATTTCGTTATTGATGTACATGAAGGTCCTACGGAGACGTAGAGGCCAACATGCCAGGAATGTTGTCAAATATTACAGCCGCGATGTTAGATTGGGTTAGGTTAGGTTATATTACGTTATTGATGTATATAAAGTCCCACGGAGACGTAGAGGCCAACATGCCAGGAATGCGGTCAAATATTACAGCCGGGATGTTAGATTGGGTTAGGTAAGGTTATATTACCTTATTGATGTATATAAAGGTCCCACGGAGACGTAGATGCCAACACGCCAGGAATGTTGTCAAATATTACCGCCGAGACGTTAGGTTGCGTTAGGTTGGGTTATATTACGTTCTTGATGTATATAAAGGTCCCACGCAGACGTAGAGGCCAGCCCGCCAGGAATGTTGTCAAATATTACAGCCGCGATGTTAGATTGGGTTAGGTTAGGTTATATTTCGTTATTGATGTATATGAAGGTCCCACGGAGACGTAGAGTCCAACTCGCCAGGAATGTTGCATAATATTACAGCCGCGATGTTAGATTGGGATAGGTTAGGTTATATTAAGTTATTGATGTATATGAAGATCCCACGTAGACGCAGAGGCCAACTCGCCAGGTATGTGGTCAAATATTACCGCCGAGCTGATAGGTTGTGTCAGGTTAGGTTATATTACGTTATTGATGTATATGAAGATCCCACGGAGACTAAGAGGCCAACTCGCCAGGCATGTGGTCAAATATTACCGCCGAGATGATAGGTTGGGTTAGGTTTGGTTATATTTCGTTATCGATGTAGATGAAGGTCCTACGGAGACGTAGAGGCCAACATGCCAGGAATGTTGTCAAATATTACAGCCGCGATGTTAGATTGGGTTAGGTTAGGTTATATTACGTTATTGATGTATATAAAGTCCCACGGAGACGTAGAGGCCAACATGCCAGGAATGCTGTCAAATATTACAGCCGGGATGTTAGATTGGGTTAGGTAAGGTTATATTACGTTCTTGATGTATATAAAGGTCCCACGCAGACGTAGATGCCAAATCGCCAGGAATGTTGTCAAATAATAGCGCCGAGAGGTTAGTTTGTGTCAAGTTAGGTTATATTACGTTATTGATGTATATGAAGGTCCCACGGAGACGTAGAGGCCAACTCGCCAGGAATGTTGCAAAATATTACAGCCGCGATGTTAGATTGGGTTAGGTTAGGTTATAATACGTTATTAATGCATATGAAGATCCCACGCAGACGTAGAGGCCAACCCGCCAGGAATGTTGTCAAATATTACCGCCGGGATGATAGGTTGGGTTAGGTTAGGTTATATTACGTTGTTGATGTAGATAAAGGTCCCACGGAGACGTAGATGCCAACTCGCCAGGAATGTTGTCAAATAATAGCGCCGAGAGGCTAGGTTGGGTCAGGTTAGGTTATATTACGTTATTGATGTATATAAAGGTCCCACGGAGGCGTAGAGGCCAACAAGCCAGGAATGTTGCCAATTATTACCGCCGAGATGTTAGGTTGGGTTAGGTTAGGTTATATTACGTTATTGATGTATATAAAGGTCCCACGGAGACGTAGAGGCCAACATGCCAGGAATGCCGTCAAATATTACAGCCGGGATGTTAAATTGGGTTAGGTTTGGTTATATTACGTTACTGATGTATATAAAGGTCCCACGGAAACGTAGAGGCCAACAAGCCAGGAATGTTGCCAAATATTACCGCCGAGATGATAGGTTGTGGTAGGTTAGGTTATATTACGTTATTGATGTATATGAAGGTCCCACGGGGACGTAGATGCCAACTCGCCAGGAATGTTGTCAAATATTACCGCCGAGATGTTAGGTTGGGTTAGGTTGGGTTATATTACGTTCTTCACGTATATAAAGGTCGCACGCAGACGTAGAGGCCAGCCCGCCAGGAATGTTGTCAAATATTACCGCCGAGATGATAGGTTGGGTTAGGTTAGGTTATATTACGTTATTGATGTATATAAAGCTCCCACGGAGACGTAGAGACCAACAAGCCAGGAATGTTGCCAAATATTACCGCCTAGGTGTGAGGTTGGGTTAGGTTAGGTTATATTACGTTATTGATGTATATAAAGGTCCCACGGAGACGTAGAGGCCAACTCGCCAGGTATGTGGTCAAATATTACCGCCGAGATGATAGGTTGGGTTATGTTTGGTTATATTTCGTTATTGATGTATATGAAGGTCCTACGGAGACGTAGAGGCCAACATGCCAGGAATGTTGTCAAATATTACAGCCGCGATGTTAGATTGGGTTAGGTTAGGTTATATTACGTTATTGTTGTATATAAAGTCCCACGGAGACGTAGAGGCCAACATGCCAGGAATGCTGTCAAATATTACAGCCGCGATGTTAGATTGGGTTAGGTTAGGTTATATTACGTTATTGATGTATATAAAGTCCCACGGAGACGTAGAGGCCAACATGCCAGGAATGCTGTCAAATATTACAGCCGGGATGTTAGATTGGGTTAGGTAAGGTTATATTACCTTATTGATGTATATAAAGGTCCCACGGAGACGTAGAGGCCAACACGCCAGGAATGTTGTCAAATATTACCGCCGAGACGTTAGGTTGCGTTAGGTTGGGTTATATTACGTTCTTGATGTATATAAAGGTCCCACGCAGACGTAGAGGCCAGCCCGCCAGGAATGTTGTCAAATATTACAGCCGCGATGTTAGATTGGGTTAGGTTAGGTTATATTTCGTTATTGATGTATATGAAGGTCCCACGGAGACGTAGAGTCCAACTCGCCAGGAATGTTGCATAATATTACAGCCGCGATGTTAGATTGGGTTAGGTCAGGTTATATTACGTTATTGATGTATATAAAGGTCCCACGGAGACGTAGAGGCCAACTCGCCTGGAATGTTATCAAATATTACCGCCGAGATGTTAGGTTGGGTTAGGTTAGGTTATATTACGTTCTTGATGCATATAAAGGTCCCACGGAGACGTAGAGGCCAACCCGCCAGGAATGTTGTCAAATATTACCGCCGAGATGATAGGTTGGGTTAGGTTTGGTTATATTTCGTTATTGATGTATATGAAGGTCCTACGGAGACGTAGAGGCCAACACGCCAGGAATGTTGTCAAATATTACCGCCGAGATGTTAGGTTGCGTTAGATTGGGTTATATTACGTTCTTAATGTATATAAAGGTCCCACGCAGACGTAGAGGCCAGCCCGCCACGAATGTTGTCAAATATTACAGCCGCGATGTTAGATTGGGTTAGGTTAGGTTATATTTCGTTATTGATGTATATGAAGGTCCCACGGAGACGTAGAGGCCAACTCGCCAGGAATGTTGTCAAATATTACAGCCGCGATGTTAGATTGGGTTAGGTTAGGTTATAATACGTTATTAATGCATATAAAGGTCCCACGCCGACGTAGAGGCCAACCCGCCAGGAATGTTGTCAAATATTACCGCCGAGATGGTAGGTTGGGTTAGGTTAGGTTATATTACGTTATTGTTGTATATAAAGGTCCCACGGAGACGTAGATGCCAACTCGCCAGGAATGTTGTCAAATAATAGCGCCGAGAGGTTAGGTTGGGTCAGGTTAGGTTATATTACGTTATTGATGTATATGAAGATCCCACGGAGACGTAGATGCCAACTCGCCAGGTATGTTGTCAAGTATTACCGCCGAGATGATAGGTTGGATTAGGTTAGGTTATATTACGTTATTGATGTATATAAATGTCCCACGGAGGCGTAGAGGCCAACAAGCCAGGAATGTTGCCAATTATTACCGCCGAGATGTTAGGTTGGGTTATGTTAGGTTATATTACGTTATTGATGTATATAAAGGTCCCACGGAGACGTAGAGGCCAACATGCCAGGAAAGCTGTCAAATATTACAGCCGGGATGTTAGATTGGGTTAGGTTAGGTTATATTACCTTATTGATGTATATAAAGGTCCCACGGAAACGTAGAGGCCAACACGCCAGGAATGTTGTCAAATATTACCGCCGAGATGTTAGGTTGGGTTAGGTTGGGTTATATTACGTTCTTCACGTATATAAAGGTCGCACGCAGACGTAGAGGCCAGCCCGCCAGGAATGTTGTCAAATATTACCGCCGAGATGAGAGGTTGCGTTAGGTTAGGTTATATTACGTTATTGTTGTATATAAAGGTCCCACGGAGACGTAGATGCCAACTCGCCAGGAATGTTGTCAAATAATAGCGCCGAGAGGTTAGGTTGGGTCAGGTTAGGTTATATTACGTTATTGATGTATATGAAGATCCCACGGAGACGTAGAGGCCAACTCGCCAGATATGTTGTCAAATATTACCGCCGAGATGATAGGTTGGGTTAGGTTAGGTTATATCTCGTTATTGATGTATATGAAGGTCCCACGGAGACGTACATGCCAACTCGCCAGGAATGTTGTCAAATAATAGCGCCGAGAGGTTAGGTTGTGTCAGGTTAGGTTATATTACGTTATTGATGTATATGAAGATCCCACGGAGACTAAGAGGCCAACTCGCCAGGTATGTGTTCAAATATTACCGCCGAGACGATAGGTTGGGTTAGGTTTGGTTATATTTCGTTATTGATGTATATGAAGGTCCCACGGAGACGTTGATACCAACTCGCCAGGAATGTTGTCAAATAATAGCGCCCAGAGGTTAGGTTGTGTCAGGTTAGGTTATATTACGTTATTGATGTATATGAAGATCCCACGGAGACTAAGAGGCCAACTCGCCAGGCATGTGGTCAAATATTACCGCCGAGATGATAGGTTGGGTTAGGTTTGGTTATATTTCGTTATTGATGTACATGAAGGTCCTACGGAGACGTAGAGGCCAACATGCCAGGAATGTTGTCAAATATTACAGCCGCGATGTTAGATTGGGTTAGGTTAGGTTATATTACGTTATTGATGTATATAAAGTCCCACGGAGACGTAGAGGCCAACATGCCAGGAATGCTGTCAAATATTACAGCCGGGATGTTAGATTGGGTTAGGTAAGGTTATATTACCTTATTGATGTATATAAAGGTCCCACGGAGACGTAGATGCCAACACGCCAGGAATGTTGTCAAATATTACCGCCGAGACGTTAGGTTGCGTTAGGTTGGGTTATATTACGTTCTTGATGTATATAAAGCTCCCACGGAGACGTAGAGACCAACAAGCCAGGAATGTTGCCAAATATTACCGCCGAGATGTGAGGTTGGGTTAGGTTAGGTTATATTACGTTATTGATGTATATAAAGGTCCCACGGAGACGTAGAGGCCAACTCGCCAGGTATGTGGTCAAATATTACCGCCGAGATGATAGGTTGGGTTATGTTTGGTTATATTTCGTTATTGATGTATATGAAGGTCCTACGGAGACGTAGAGGCCAACATGCCAGGAATGTTGTCAAATATTACAGCCGCGATGTTAGATTGGGTTAGGTTAGGTTATATTACGTTATTGTTGTATATAAAGTCCCACGGAGACGTAGAGGCCAACATGCCAGGAATGCTGTCAAATATTACAGCCGCGATGTTAGATTGGGTTAGGTTAGGTTATATTACGTTATTGATGTATATAAAGTCCCACGGAGACGTAGAGGCCAACATGCCAGGAATGCTGTCAAATATTACAGCCGGGATGTTAGATTGGGTTAGGTAAGGTTATATTACCTTATTGATGTATATAAAGGTCCCACGGAGACGTAGAGGCCAACACGCCAGGAATGTTGTCAAATATTACCGCCGAGATGTTAGGTTGCGTTAGGTTGGGTTATATTACGTTCTTGATGTATATAAAGGTCCCACGCAGACGTAGATGCCAACTCGCCAGGAATGATGTCAAATAATAGCGCCGAGAGGTTAGCTTGTGTCAGGTTAGGTTATATTACGTTATTGATGTATATGAAGGTCCCACGGAGACGTAGAGGCCAACTCGCCAGGAATGTTGCAAAATATTACAGCCGCGATGTTAGATTGGGTTAGGTTAGGTTATAATACGTTATTAATGCATATGAAGATCCCACGCAGACGTAGAGGCCAACCCGCCAGGAATGTTGTCAAATATTACCGCCGGGATGATAGGTTGGGTTAGGTTAGGTTATATTACGTTGTTGATGTAGATAAAGGTCCCACGGAGACGTAGATGCCAACTCGCCAGGAATGTTGTCAAATAATAGCGCCGAGAGGTTAGGTTGGGTCAGGTTAGGTTATATTACGTTATTGATGTATATAAAGGTCCCACGGAGGCGTAGAGGCCAACAAGCCAGGAATGTTGCCAATTATTACCGCCGAGATGTTAGGTTGGGTTAGGTTAGGTTATATTACGTTATTGATGTATATGAAGGTCCCACGGAGACGTAGAGGCCAACTCGCCAGGAATGTTGCAAAATATTACAGCCGCGATGTTAGATTGGGTTAGGTTAGGTTATAATACGTTATTAATGCATATGAAGATCCCACGCAGACGTAGAGGCCAACCCGCCAGGAATGTTGTCAAATATTACCGCCGGGATGATAGGTTGGGTTAGGTTAGGTTATATTACGTTGTTGATGTAGATAAAGGTCCCACGGAGACGTAGATGCCAACTCGCCAGGAATGTTGTCAAATAATAGCGCCGAGAGGTTAGGTTGGGTCAGGTTAGGTTATATTACGTTATTGATGTATATAAAGGTCCCACGGAGGCGTAGAGGCCAACAAGCCAGGAATGTTGCCAATTATTACCGCCGAGATGTTAGGTTGGGTTAGGTTAGGTTATATTACGTTATTGATGTATATAAAGGTCCCACGGAGACGTAGAGGCCAACATGCCAGGAATGCCGTCAAATATTACAGCCGGGATGTTAAATTGGGTTAGGTTTGGTTATATTACGTTACTGATGTATATAAAGGTCCCACGGAAACGTAGAGGCCAACAAGCCAGGAATGTTGCCAAATATTACCGCCGAGATGATAGGTTGTGTTAGGTTAGGTTATATCTCGTTATTGATGTATATGAAGGTCCCACGGGGACGTAGATGCCAACTCGCCAGGAATGTTGTCAAATAATAGCGCCGAGAGGTTAGGTTGTGTCAGGTTAGGTTATATTACGTTATTGATGTATATGAAGATCCCACGGAGACTAAGAGGCCAACTCGCCAGGTATGTGTTCAAATATTACCGCCGAGACGATAGGTTGGGTTAGGTTAGGTTATATTTCGTTATTGATGTATATGAAGGTCCCACGGAGACGTAGAGGCCAACATGCCAGGAAAGCTGTCAAATATTACAGCCGGGATGTTAGATTGGGTTAGGTTAGGTTATATTACCTTATTGATGTATATAAAGGTCCCACGGAAACGTAGAGGCCAACACGCCAGGAATGTTGTCAAATATTACCGCCGAGATGTTAGGTTGGGTTAGGTTGGGTTATATTACGTTCTTCACGTATATAAAGGTCGCACGCAGACGTAGAGGCCAGCCCGCCAGGAATGTTGTCAAATATTACCGCCGAGATGAGAGGTTGGGTTAGGTTAGGTTATATTACGTTATTGTTGTATATAAAGGTCCCACGGAGACGTAGATGCCAACTCGCCAGGAATGTTGTCAAATAATAGCGCCGAGAGGTTAGGTTGTGTCAGGTTAGGTTATATTACGTTATTGATGTATATGAAGATCCCACGGAGACTAAGAGGCCAACTCGCCAGGTATGTGTTCAAATATTACCGCCGAGACGATAGGTTGGGTTAGGTTTGGTTATATTTCGTTATTGATGTATATGAAGGTCCCACGGAGACGTTGATACCAACTCGCCAGGAATGTTGTCAAATAATAGCGCCCAGAGGTTAGGTTGTGTCAGGTTAGGTTATATTACGTTATTGATGTATATGAAGATCCCACGGAGACTAAGAGGCCAACTCGCCAGGCATGTGGTCAAATATTACCGCCGAGATGATAGGTTGGGTTAGGTTTGGTTATATTTCGTTATTGATGTACATGAAGGTCCTACGGAGACGTAGAGGCCAACATGCCAGGAATGTTGTCAAATATTACAGCCGCGATGTTAGATTGGGTTAGGTTAGGTTATATTACGTTATTGATGTATATAAAGTCCCACGGAGACGTAGAGGCCAACATGCCAGGAATGCTGTCAAATATTACAGCCGGGATGTTAGATTGGGTTAGGTAAGGTTATATTACCTTATTGATGTATATAAAGGCCCCACGGAGACGTAGATGCCAACACGCCAGGAATGTTGTCAAATATTACCGCCGAGACGTTAGGTTGCGTTAGGTTGGGTTATATTACGTTCTTGATGTATATAAAGGTCCCACGCAGACGTAGAGGCCAGCCCGCCAGGAATGTTGTCAAATATTACAGCCGCGATGTTAGATTGGGTTAGGTTAGGTTATATTTCGTTATTGATGTATATGAAGGTCCCACGGAGACGTAGAGTCCAACTCGCCAGGAATGTTGCATAATATTACAGCCGCGATGTTAGATTGGGATAGGTTAGGTTATAATACGTTATTAATGCATATAAAGGTCCCACGCCGACGTAGAGGCCAACCCGCCAGGAATGTTGTCAAATATTACCGCCGAGATGATAGGTTGGGTTAGGTTAGGTTATATCTCGTTATTGATGTATATGAAGGTCCCACGGAGACGTAGAGGCCAACTCGCCTGGAATATTATCAAATATTACCGCCGAGATGTTAGGTTGGGTTAGGTTAGGTTATATTACGTTCTTGATGCATATAAAGGTCCCACGCAGACGTAGAGGCCAACAAGCCAGGAGTGTTGCCAAATATTACCGCCGAGATGATAGATTGGGTTAGGTTAGGTTATATTACCTTATTGATGTATATAAAGGTCCCACGGAGACGTAGAGGCCAACACGCCAGGAATGTTGTCAAATATTACCGCCGAGATGTTAGGTTGGGTTAGGTTGGGTTATATTACGTTCTTCACGTATATAAAGGTCGCACGCAGACGTAGAGGCCAGCCCGCCAGGAATGTTGTCAAATATTACCGCCGAGATGATAGGTTGGGTTAGGTTAGGTTATATTACGTTATTGATGTATATAAAGCTCCCACGGAGACGTAGAGACCAACAAGCCAGGAATGTTGCCAAATATTACCGCCGAGATGTGAGGTTGGGTTAGGTTAGGTTATATTACGTTATTGATGTATATAAAGGTCCCGCGGAGACGTAGAGGCCAACTCGCCAGGTATGTGGTCAAATATTACCGCCGAGATGATAGGTTGGGTTATGTTTGGTTATATTTCGTTATTGATGTATATGAAGGTCCTACGGAGACGTAGAGGCCAACATGCCAGGAATGTTGTCAAATATTACAGCCGCGATGTTAGATTGGGTTAGGTTAGGTTATATTACGTTATTGTTGTATATAAAGTCCCACGGAGACGTAGAGGCCAACATGCCAGGAATGCTGTCAAATATTACAGCCGCGATGTTAGATTGGGTTAGGTTAGGTTATATTACGTTATTGATGTATATAAAGTCCCACGGAGACGTAGAGGCCAACATGCCAGGAATGCTGTCAAATATTACAGCCGGGATGTTAGATTGGGTTAGGTAAGGTTATATTACCTTATTGATGTATATAAAGGTCCCACGGAGACGTAGAGGCCAACACGCCAGGAATGTTGTCAAATATTACCGCCGAGATGTTAGGTTGCGTTAGGTTGGGTTATATTACGTTCTTGATGTATATAAAGGTCCCACGCAGACGTAGATGCCAACTCGCCAGGAATGTTGTCAAATAATAGCGCCGAGAGGTTAGTTTGTGTCAGGTTAGGTTATATTACGTCATTGATGTATATGAAGGTCCCACGGAGACGTAGAGGCCAACTCGCCAGGAATGTTGCAAAATATTACAGCCGCGATGTTAGATTGGGTTAGGTTAGGTTATAATACGTTATTAATGCATATGAAGATCCCACGCAGACGTAGAGGCCAACCCGCCAGGAATGTTGTCAAATATTACCGCCGGGATGATAGGTTGGGTTAGGTTAGGTTATATTACGTTGTTGATGTAGATAAAGGTCCCACGGAGACGTAGATGCCAACTCGCCAGGAATGTTGTCAAATAATAGCGCCGAGAGGTTAGGTTGGGTCAGGTTAGGTTATATTACGTTCTTGATGTATATAAAGGTCCCACGGAGACGTAGAGGCCAACAAACCAGGAATGTTGCCAAATATTGCCGCCGAAATGTTAGATTGGGTTAGGTTAGGTTAGATTACGTTATTGTCGTATATGAATGTCCCACGGAGACGTAGAGGCCAACATGCCAGGAATGTTGGTCAAATATTGCAGCCGCTATGTTAGATTGGGTTAGGTTAGGTTATACTACGTTATTGTTGTATATAAAGGTCCCACGGAGACGTAGAGGCCAACTCGCCAGGAATGTTGTCAAATATTACCGCCGAGATGATAGGTTGGGTTAGGTTAGGTTATATTACGTTATTGATTTATATGAAGGACCCACGTAGACGTAGGGGCCAACTCGTCAGGAATATTGTCAAATATTACCGCCGAGATGGTTGGTTGGATTAGCTTAGGTTATATTACGTTATTGATGTATATAAAGGTCCCACGGAGACGTAGAGGCCAACAAGCCAGGAATGTTGCCAAATATTGCCGCCGAAATGTTAGATTGGGTTAGGTTAGGTTAGATTACGTTATTGTCGTATATGAAGGTCCCACGGAGACGTAGAGGCCAACATGCCAGGAATGTTGGTCAAATATTGCAGCCGCTATGTTAGATTGGGTTAGGTTAGGTTATAATACGTTATAGTTGTATATAAAGGTCCCACGGAGACGTAGAGGCCAACTCGCCAGGAATGTTGTCAAATATTACCGCCGAGATGATAGGTTGGGTTAGGTTAGGTTATATTACGTTATTGATTTATATGAAGGACCCACGTAGACGTAGGGGCCAACTCGTCAGGAATATTGTCAAATATTACCGCCGAGATGGTTGGTTGGATTAGCTTAGGTTATATTACGTTATTGATGTATATAAAGGTCCCACGGAGACGTAGAGGCCAACAAGCCAGGAATGTTGCCAAATATTGCCGCCGAAATGTTAGATTGGGTTAGGTTAGGTTAGATTACGTTATTGTCGTATATAAAGGTCCCACGGAGACGTAGAGGCCAACATGCCAAGATTGTTGGTCAAATATTACAGCCGCGATGTTAGATTGGGTTAGGTTAGGTTATATTACGTTATTGTTGTATATAAAGGTCCAAGGAGACGTAGAGGCCAACTCGCCAGGAATGTTGTCAAATATTACCGCCGAGATGATAGGTTGGGTTAGGTTAGGTTATATTACGTTATTGATGTATATAAAGGTCCCACGGAGACGTAGAGGCCAACTCGTCAGGAATATTGTCAAATATAACCGCCGAGATGTTAGGTTGGGTTAGGTTAGGTTATATTAAGTTATTGATGTATATGAATATCCCACGTAGACGCAGAGGCCAACTCGCCAGGTATGTGGTCAAATATTACCGCCGAGCTGATAGGTTGGGTTAGGTTTGGTTATATTACGTTATTAATGTATATAAAGGTCCCACGGAAACGTAGAGGCCAACAAGCCAGGAATGTTGCCAAATATTACCGCCGAGATGATAGGTTGGGTTAGGTTAGATTATATCTCGTTATTGATGTATATGAAGGTCCCACGGAGACGTAGAGGCCAACTCGCCTGGAATGTTATCAAATATTACCGCCGAGATGTTAGGTTGGGTTAGGTTAGGTTATATTACGTTCTTGATGCATATAAAGGTCCCACGCAGACGTAGAGGCCAACAAGCCAGGAGTGTTGCCAAATATTACCGCCGAGATGATAGGTTGGGTTAGGTTAGGTTATAATACGTTATTAATGCATATAAAGGTCCCACGCTGACGTAGAGGCCAACCGGCCAGGAATGTTGTCAAATATTACAGCCGGGATGTTAGATTGGGTTAGGTAAGGTTATATTACCTTATTGATGTATATAAAGGTCCCACGGAGACGTAGAGGCCAACACGCCAGGAATGTTGTCAAATATTACCGCCGAGATGTTAGATTGGGTTAGGTTAGGTTATATTACGTTATTGATGTATATAAGGGTCCCACGAAGACGTAGAGGCCAACTCGCCTGGAATGTTATCAAATATTACCGCCGAGATGTTAGGTTGGGTTAGGTTAGGTTATATTACGTTCGAGATGCATAAATAGGTCCCACGCAGACGTACAGGCCAACAAGCCAGGAGTGTTGCCAAATATTACCGACGAGATGATAGGTTGGGTTAGGTTAGGTTATAATACCTTATTGATGTATATAAAGGTCCCACGGAGACGTAGAGGCCAACACGCCAGGAATGTTGCCAAATATTACCGCCGAGATGATAGGTTGGGTTAGGTTAGGTTATATCTCGTTATTGATGTATATGAAGGTCCCACGGAGACGTAGAGGCCAACTCGCCTGGAATGTTATCAAATATTACCGCCGAGATGATAGGTTGGGTTAGGTTAGGTTATATTACGTTATTGATGTAGATAAAGGTCCCACGGACACGTAGATGCCAACTCGCCAGGAATGTTGTCAAATAATAGCGCCGAGAGGTTAGGTTGGGTCAGGTTAGGTTATATTACGTTATTGTTGTATATAAAGGTCCCACGGAGACGTAGAGGCCAACTCGCCAGGAATGTTGTCAAATATTACCGCCGAGATGATAGGTTGGGTTAGGTTAGGTTATATTACGTTATTGTCGTATATAAAGGTCCCACGGAGACGTAGAGGCCAACATGCCAAGATTGTTGGTCAAATATTACAGCCGCGATGTTAGATTGGGTTAGGTTAGGTTATATTACGTTATTGTTGTATATAAAGGTCCAAGGAGACGTAGAGGCCAACTCGCCAGGAATGTTGTCAAATATTACCGCCGAGATGATAGGTTGGGTTAGGTTAGGTTATATTACGTTATTGATGTATATAAAGGTCCCACGGAGACGTAGAGGCCAACTCGTCAGGAATATTGTCAAATATAACCGCCGAGATGTTAGGTTGGGTTAGGTTAGGTTATATTAAGTTATTGATGTATATGAATATCCCACGTAGACGCAGAGGCCAACTCGCCTGGTATGTGGTCAAATATTACCGCCGAGCTAATAGGTTGGGTTAGGTTTGGTTATATTACGTTATTGATGTATATAAAGGTCCCACGGAAACGTAGAGGCCAACAAGCCAGGAATGTCGCCAAATATTACCGCCGAGATGATAGGTTGGGTTAGGTTAGGTTATATCTCGTTATTGATGTATATGAAGGTCCCACGGAGACGTAGAGGCCAACTCGCCTGGAATGTTATCAAATATTACCGCCGAGATGTTAGGTTGGGTTACGTTAGGTTATATTACGTTCTTGATGCATATAAAGGTCCCACGCAGACGTAGAGGCCAACAAGCCAGGAGTGTTGCCAAATATTACCGCCGAGATGATAGGTTGGGTTAGGTTAGGTTATATTACGTTATTGATTTATATGAAGGACCCACGTAGACGTAGGGGCCAACTCGTCAGGAATATTGTCAAATATTACCGCCGAGATGGTTGGTTGGATTAGCTTAGGTTATATTACGTTATTGATGTATATAAAGGTCCCACGGAGACGTAGAGGCCAACAAGCCAGGAATGTTGCCAAATATTGCCGCCGAAATGTTAGATTGGGTTAGGTTAGGTTAGATTACGTTATTGTCGTATATAAAGGTCCCACGGAGACGTAGAGGCCAACATGCCAAGATTGTTGGTCAAATATTACAGCCGCGATGTTAGATTGGGTTAGGTTAGGTTATATTACGTTATTGTTGTATATAAAGGTCCAAGGAGACGTAGAGGCCAACTCGCCAGGAATGTTGTCAAATATTACCGCCGAGATGATAGGTTGGGTTAGGTTAGGTTATATTACGTTATTGATGTATATAAAGGTCCCACGGAGACGTAGAGGCCAACTCGTCAGGAATATTGTCTAATATAACCGCCGAGATGTTAGGTTGGGTTAGGTTAGGTTATATTAAGTTATTGATGTATATGAAGATCCCACGTAGACGCAGAGGCCAACTCGCCAGGTATGTGGGCAAATATTACCGCCGAGCTGATAGGTTGGGTTAGGTTTGGTTATATTACGTTATTGATGTATATAAAGGTCCCACGGAAACGTAGAGGCCAACAAGCCAGGAATGTTGCCAAATATTACCGCCGAGATGATAGGTTGGGTTAGGTTAGGTTATATCTCGTTATTGATGTATATGAAGGTCCCACGGAGACGTAGATGCCAACTCGCCAGGAATGTTGCCAAATAATAGCGCCGAGAGGTTAGTTTGTGTCAGGTTAGGTTATATTACGTTATTGATGTATATGAAGATCCCACGGAGACTAAGAGGCCAACTCGCCAGGTATGTGGTCAAATATTACCGCCGAGATGATCGGTTGGGTTAGGTTCGGTTATATTTCGTTATTGATGTATATGAAGGTCCTACGGAGACGTAGAGGCCAACATGCCAGGAATGTTGTCAAATATTACAGCCGCGATGTTAGATTGGGTTAGGTTAGGTTATATTACGTTATTGATGTATATAAAGTCCCACGGCGACGTAGAGGCCAACATGCCAGGAATGCTGTCAAATATTACAGCCGGGATGTTAGATTGGGTTAGGTAAGGTTATATTACCTTATTGATGTATATAAAGGTCCCACGGAGACGTAGAGGCCAACACGTCAGGAATGTTGTCAAATATTACCGCCGAGATGTTAGGTTGGGTTAGGTTGGGTTATATTACGTTCTTGATGTATATAAAGGTCCCACGCAGACGTAGAGGCCAGCCCGCCAGGAATGTTGTCAAATATTACCGCTGAGATGATAGGTTGGGTTAGGTTAGGTTATATTACGTTATTGATGTATATAAAGGTCCCACGGAGACGTAGAGACCAACAAGCCAGGAATGTTGCCAAATATTACCGCCGAGATGTTAGGTTGCGTTAGGTTGGGTTATATTACGTTCTTGATGTATATAACGGTCCCACGCAGACGTAGATGCCCACTCGCCATGAATGTTGTTAAATAATAGCGCCGAGAGGTTAGTTTGTGTCAGGTTAGGTTATATTACGTTATTGATGTATATGAAGGTCCCACGGAGACGTAGAGGCCAACTCGCCAGGAATGTTGCAAAATATTACAGCCGCGATGTTAGATTGGGTTAGGTTAGGTTATAATACGTTATTAATGCATATAAAGGTCCCACGCCGACGTAGAGGCCAACCCGCCAGGAATGTTGTCAAATATTACCGCCGAGATGATAGGTTGGGTTAGGTTAGGTTATATTACGTTATTGATGTAGATAAAGGTCCCACGGACACGTAGATGCCAACTCGCCAGGAATGTTGTCAAATAATAGCGCCGAGAGGTTAGGTTGGGTCAGGTTAGGTTATATTACGTTATTGTTGTATATAAAGGTCCCACGGAGACGTAGAGGCCAACTCGCCAGGAATGTTGTCAAATATTACCGCCGAGATGATAGGTTGGGTTAGGTTAGGTTATATTACGTTATTGATTTATATGAAGGACCCACGTAGACGTAGGGGCCAACTCGTCAGGAATATTGTCAAATATTACCGCCGAGATGATAGGTTGGATTAGCTTAGGTTATATTACGTTCTTGATGTATATAAAGGTCCCACGGAGACGTAGAGGCCAACAAACCAGGAATGTTGCCAAATATTGCCGCCGAAATGTTAGATTGGGTTAGGTTAGGTTAGATTACGTTATTGTCGTATATGAAGGTCCCACGGAGACGTAGAGGCCAACATGCCAGGAATGTTGGTCAAATATTGCAGCCGCTATGTTAGATTGGGTTAGGTTAGGTTATACTACGTTATTGTTGTATATAAAGGTCCCACGGAGACGTAGAGGCCAACTCGCCAGGAATGTTGTCAAATATTACCGCCGAGATGATAGGTTGGGTTAGGTTAGGTTATATTACGTTATTGATTTATATGAAGGACCCACGTAGACGTAGGGGCCAACTCGTCAGGAATATTGTCAAATATTACCGCCGAGATGGTTGGTTGGATTAGCTTAGGTTATATTACGTTATTGATGTATATAAAGGTCCCACGGAGACGTAGAGGCCAACAAGCCAGGAATGTTGCCAAATATTGCCGCCGAAATGTTAGATTGGGTTAGGTTAGGTTAGATTACGTTATTGTCGTATATGAAGGTCCCACGGAGACGTAGAGGCCAACATGTCAGGAATGTTGGTCAAATATTGCAGCCGCTATGTTAGATTGGGTTAGGTTAGGTTATAATACGTTATAGTTGTATATAAAGGTCCCACGGAGACGTAGAGGCCAACTCGCCAGGAATGTTGTCAAATATTACCGCCGAGATGATAGGTTGGGTTAGGTTAGGTTATATTACGTTATTGATTTATATGAAGGACCCACGTAGACGTAGGGGCCAACTCGTCAGGAATATTGTCAAATATTACCGCCGAGATGGTTGGTTGGATTAGCTTAGGTTATATTACGTTATTGATGTATATAAAGGTCCCACGGAGACGTAGAGGCCAACAAGCCAGGAATGTTGCCAAATATTGCCGCCGAAATGTTAGATTGGGTTAGGTTAGGTTAGATTACGTTATTGTCGTATATAAAGGTCCCACGGAGACGTAGAGGCCAACATGCCAAGATTGTTGGTCAAATATTACAGCCGCGATGTTAGATTGGGTTAGGTTAGGTTATATTACGTTATTGTTGTATATAAAGGTCCAAGGAGACGTAGAGGCCAACTCGCCAGGAATGTTGTCAAATATTACCGCCGAGATGATAGGTTGGGTTAGGTTAGGTTATATTACGTTATTGATGTATATAAAGGTCCCACGGAGACGTAGAGGCCAACTCGTCAGGAATATTGTCAAATATAACCGCCGAGATGTTAGGTTGGGTTAGGTTAGGTTATATTAAGTTATTGATGTATATGAATATCCCACGTAGACGCAGAGGCCAACTCGCCAGGTATGTGGTCAAATATTACCGCCGAGCTGATAGGTTGGGTTAGGTTTGGTTATATTACGTTATTAATGTATATAAAGGTCCCACGGAAACGTAGAGGCCAACAAGCCAGGAATGTTGCCAAATATTACCGCCGAGATGATAGGTTGGGTTAGGTTAGATTATATCTCGTTATTGATGTATATGAAGGTCCCACGGAGACGTAGAGGCCAACTCGCCTGGAATGTTATCAAATATTACCGCCGAGATGTTAGGTTGGGTTAGGTTAGGTTATATTACGTTCTTGATGCATATAAAGGTCCCACGCAGACGTAGAGGCCAACAAGCCAGGAGTGTTGCCAAATATTACCGCCGAGATGATAGGTTGGGTTAGGTTAGGTTATAATACGTTATTAATGCATATAAAGGTCCCACGCTGACGTAGAGGCCAACCGGCCAGGAATGTTGTCAAATATTACAGCCGGGATGTTAGATTGGGTTAGGTAAGGTTATATTACCTTATTGATGTATATAAAGGTCCCACGGAGACGTAGAGGCCAACACGCCAGGAATGTTGTCAAATATTACCGCCGAGATGTTAGATTGGGTTAGGTTAGGTTATATTACGTTATTGATGTATATAAGGGTCCCACGAAGACGTAGAGGCCAACTCGCCTGGAATGTTATCAAATATTACCGCCGAGATGTTAGGTTGGGTTAGGTTAGGTTATATTACGTTCGAGATGCATAAATAGGTCCCACGCAGACGTACAGGCCAACAAGCCAGGAGTGTTGCCAAATATTACCGACGAGATGATAGGTTGGGTTAGGTTAGGTTATAATACCTTATTGATGTATATAAAGGTCCCACGGAGACGTAGAGGCCAACACGCCAGGAATGTTGCCAAATATTACCGCCGAGATGATAGGTTGGGTTAGGTTAGGTTATATCTCGTTATTGATGTATATGAAGGTCCCACGGAGACGTAGAGGCCAACTCGCCTGGAATGTTATCAAATATTACCGCCGAGATGATAGGTTGGGTTAGGTTAGGTTATATTACGTTATTGATGTAGATAAAGGTCCCACGGACACGTAGATGCCAACTCGCCAGGAATGTTGTCAAATAATAGCGCCGAGAGGTTAGGTTGGGTCAGGTTAGGTTATATTACGTTATTGTTGTGTATAAAGGTCCCACGGAGACGTAGAGGCCAACTCGCCAGGAATGTTGTCAAATATTACCGCCGAGATGATAGGTTGGGTTAGGTTAGGTTATATTACGTTATTGTCGTATATAAAGGTCCCACGGAGACGTAGAGGCCAACATGCCAAGATTGTTGGTCAAATATTACAGCCGCGATGTTAGATTGGGTTAGGTTAGGTTATATTACGTTATTGTTGTATATAAAGGTCCAAGGAGACGTAGAGGCCAACTCGCCAGGAATGTTGTCAAATATTACCGCCGAGATGATAGGTTGGGTTAGGTTAGGTTATATTACGTTATTGATGTATATAAAGGTCCCACGGAGACGTAGAGGCCAACTCGTCAGGAATATTGTCAAATATAACCGCCGAGATGTTAGGTTGGGTTAGGTTAGGTTATATTAAGTTATTGATGTATATGAATATCCCACGTAGACGCAGAGGCCAACTCGCCTGGTATGTGGTCAAATATTACCGCCGAGCTAATAGGTTGGGTTAGGTTTGGTTATATTACGTTATTGATGTATATAAAGGTCCCACGGAAACGTAGAGGCCAACAAGCCAGGAATGTCGCCAAATATTACCGCCGAGATGATAGGTTGGGTTAGGTTAGGTTATATCTCGTTATTGATGTATATGAAGGTCCCACGGAGACGTAGAGGCCAACTCGCCTGGAATGTTATCAAATATTACCGCCGAGATGTTAGGTTGGGTTAGGTTAGGTTATATTACGTTCTTGATGCATATAAAGGTCCCACGCAGACGTAGAGGCCAACAAGCCAGGAGTGTTGCCAAATATTACCGCCGAGATGATAGGTTGGGTTAGGTTAGGTTATATTACGTTATTGATTTATATGAAGGACCCACGTAGACGTAGGGGCCAACTCGTCAGGAATATTGTCAAATATTACCGCCGAGATGGTTGGTTGGATTAGCTTAGGTTATATTACGTTATTGATGTATATAAAGGTCCCACGGAGACGTAGAGGCCAACAAGCCAGGAATGTTGCCAAATATTGCCGCCGAAATGTTAGATTGGGTTAGGTTAGGTTAGATTACGTTATTGTCGTATATAAAGGTCCCACGGAGACGTAGAGGCCAACATGCCAAGATTGTTGGTCAAATATTACAGCCGCGATGTTAGATTGGGTTAGGTTAGGTTATATTACGTTATTGTTGTATATAAAGGTCCAAGGAGACGTAGAGGCCAACTCGCCAGGAATGTTGTCAAATATTACCGCCGAGATGATAGGTTGGGTTAGGTTAGGTTATATTACGTTATTGATGTATATAAAGGTCCCACGGAGACGTAGAGGCCAACTCGTCAGGAATATTGTCAAATATAACCGCCGAGATGTTAGGTTGGGTTAGGTTAGGTTATATTAAGTTATTGATGTATATGAATATCCCACGTAGACGCAGAGGCCAACTCGCCAGGTATGTGGTCAAATATTACCGCCGAGCTGATAGGTTGGGTTAGGTTTGGTTATATTACGTTATTGATGTATATAAAGGTCCCACGGAAACGTAGAGGCCAACAAGCCAGGAATGTTGCCAAATATTACCGCCGAGATGATAGGTTGGGTTGGGTTAGGTTATATCTCGTTATTGATGTATATGAAGGTCCCACGGAGACGTAGAGGCCAACTCGCCTGGAATGTTATCAAATATTACCGCCGAGATGTTAAGTTGGGTTAGGTTAGGTTATATTACGTTCTTGATGCATATAAAGGTCCCACGCAGACGTAGAGGCCAACAAGCCAGGAGTGTTGCCAAATATTACCGCCGAGATGATAGGTTGGGTTAGGTTAGGTTATAATACGTTATTAATGCATATAAAGGTCCCACGCCGACGTAGAGGCCAACCCGCCAGGAATGTTGTCAAATATTACAGCCGCGATGTTAGATTTGGTTAGGTTAGGTTATATTTCGTTATTGATGTATATGAAGGTCCCACGGAGACGTAGAGGCCAACATGCCAGGAATGTTGTCAAATATTACAGCCGCGATGTTAGATTGGGTTAGGTTAGGTTATATTACGTTATTGATGTATATAAAGGTCCCACGGAGACGTAGAGGCCAACTTGTCAGGAATATTGTCAAATATAACCGCCGAGATGCTAGGTTGGGTTAGGTTAGGTTATATTAAGTTATTGATGTATATGAAGATCCCACGTAGACGCAGAGGCCAACTCGCCAGGTATGTGGTCAAATATTACCGCCGAGCTGATAGGTTGGGTTAGGTTTGGTTATATTACGTTATTGATGTATATAAAGGTCCCACGGAAACGTAGAGGCCAACAAGCCAGGAATGTTGCCAAATATTACCGCCGAGATGATAGGTTGGGTTAGGTTAGGTTATATCTCGTTATTGATGTATATGAAGGTCCCACGGAGACGTTGATGCCAACTCGCCAGGAATGTTGTCAAATAATAGCGCCCAGAGGTTAGGTTGTGTCAGGTTAGGTTATATTACGTTATTGATGTATATGAAGATCCCACGGAGACGTAGAGGCCAACACGCCAGGAATGTTGCCAAATATTACCGCCGAGATGTTAGGTTGCGTTAGATTGGGTTATATTACGTTCTTAATGTATATAAAGGTCCCACGCAGACGTAGAGGCCAGCCCGCCAGGAATGTTGTCAAATATTACAGCCGCGATGTTAGATTGGGTTAGGTTAGGTTATATTTCGTTATTGATGTATATGAAGGTCCCACGGAGACGTAGATGCCAACTCGCCAGGAATGTTGTCAAATAATAGCGCCGAGAGGTTAGGTTGGGTCAGGTTAGGTTATATTACGTTATTGATGTATATGAAGATCCCACGGAGACGTAGAGGCCAAATCGCCAGGTATGTGGTCAAATATTACCGCCGAGATGATAGGTTGGGTTAGGTTTGGTTATATTTCGTTATTGATGTATATGAAGGTCCCACGGGGACGTAGAGGCCAACATGCCAGGAATGTTGTCAAATATTACAGCCGCGATGTTAGATTGGGTTAGGTTAGGTTATATTACGTTATTGATGTATATAAAGGTCCCACGGAGACGTAGAGGCCAACTCGCCAGGAATGTTGTCAAATATTACAGCAGCGATGTTAGATTGGGTTAGGTTAGGTTATATTTCGTTATTGATGTATATGAAGGTCCCACGGAGACGTAGAGGCCAACTCGCCAGGAATGTTGTCAAATATTACAGCCGAGATGATAGGTTGGATTAGGTTAGGTTATATTACGTTATTGATGTATATAAAGGTCCCACGGAGACGTAGAGTCCAACTAGCCAGGAACGTTGCCAAATATTGCCGCCGAAATGTTAGGTTGGGTTAGGTTAGGTTATATTACGTTATTGATGTATATAAAGGTCCCACGGAGACGTAGAGGCCAACTCACCAGGAATGTTGTGAAATATTACCGCCGAGAGGTTAGGTTGGGTTAGGTTACGTTATATTACGTTATTGACGTACATGAGGGGCCCACGGAGAAGTAGAGGCCAACAAGCCAGGAATGTTGCCAAATATTACCGCCGAGATGATAGGTTGGGTTAGGTTAGGTTATATTTCGTTATTGATGTATATGAAGGTCCCACGGAGACGTAGATGCCAACTCGCCGGGAATGCTCTCAAATAATAGCGCCGAGTGGTTAGGTTGGGTTAGGTTAGGTTATATTACGTTATTGATGTATATAAAGGTCCCACGGAGACGCAGAGGCCAACTCGCAAGGAATGTTGTCAAATATTACCGCCAAGATGATAGGTTGTGTTAGGTTAGGTTATATTACGTCATTGATGTATATAAAGGTCCCACGGAGACGTAGAGGCCAACTCGCCAGGAATGTTGTCAAATATTACAGCAGCGATGTTAGATTGGGTTAGGTTAGGTTATATTTCGTTATTGATGTATATGAAGGTCCCACGGAGACGTAGAGGCCAACTCGCCAGGAATGTTGTCAAATATTACAGCCGAGATGATAGGTTGGATTAGGTTAGGTTATATTACGTTATTGATGTATATAAAGGTCCCACGGAGACGTAGAGTCCAACTAGCCAGGAATGTTGCCAAATATTGCCGCCGAAATGTTAGGTTGGGTTAGGTTAGGTTATATTACGTTATTGATGTATATAAAGGTCCCACGGAGACGTAGAGGCCAACTTGTCAGGAATATTGTCAAATATAACCGCCGAGATGCTAGGTTGGGTTAGGTTAGGTTATATTAAGTTATTGATGTATATGAAGATCCCACGTAGACGCAGAGGCCAACTCGCCAGGTATGTGGTCAAATATTACCGCCGAGCTGATAGGTTGGGTTAGGTTTGGTTATATTACGTTATTGATGTATATAAAGGTCCCACGGAAACGTAGAGGCCAACAAGCCAGGAATGTTGCCAAATATTACCGCCGAGATGATAGGTTGGGTTAGGTTAGGTTATATCTCGTTATTGATGTATATGAAGGTCCCACGGAGACGTTGATGCCAACTCGCCAGGAATGTTGTCAAATAATAGCGCCCAGAGGTTAGGTTGTGTCAGGTTAGGTTATATTACGTTATTGATGTATATGAAGATCCCACGGAGACTAAGAGGCCAACTCGCCAGGCATGTGGTCAAATATTACCGCCGAGATGATAGGTTGGGTTAGGTTAGGTTATAATACGTTATTAATGCATATAAAGGTCCCACGCCGACGTAGAGGCCAACCCGCCAGGAATGTTGTCAAATATTACAGCCGCGATGTTAGATTGGGTTAGGTAAGGTTATATTACCTTATTGATGTATATAAAGGTCCCACGGAGACGTAGAGGCCAACACGCCAGGAATGTTGTCAAATATTACCGCCGAGATGTTAGGTTGCGTTAGATTGGGTTATATTACGTTCTTAATGTATATAAAGGTCCCACGCAGACGTAGAGGCCAGCCCGCCAGGAATGTTGTCAAATATTACAGCCGCGATGTTAGATTGGGTTAGGTTAGGTTATATTTCGTTATTGATGTATATGAAGGTCCCACGGAGACGTAGAGGCCAACATGCCAGGAATGTTGTCAAATATTACAGCCGCGATGTTAGATTGGGTTAGGTTAGGTTATATTACGTTATTGATGTATATAAGGGTCCCACGAAGACGTAGAGGCCAACTCGCCTGGAATGTTATCAAATATTACCGCCGAGATGTTAGGTTGGGTTAGGTTAGGTTATATTACGTTCTTGATGCATAAATAGGTCCCACGCAGACGTAGAGGCCAACAAGCCAGGAGTGTTGCCAAATATTACCGACGAGATGATAGGTTGGGTTAGGTTAGGTGATAATACCTTATTGATGTATATAAAGGTCCCACGGAGACGTAGAGGCCAACACGCCAGGAATGTTGCCAAATATTACCGCCGAGATGTTAGGTTGCGTTAGATTGGGTTATATTACGTTCTTAATGTATATAAAGGTCCCACGCAGACGTAGAGGCCAGCCCGCCAGGACTGTTGTCAAATATTACAGCCGCGATGTTAGATTGGGTTAGGTTAGGTTATATTTCGTTATTGATGTATATGAAGGTCCCACGGAGACGTAGATGCCAATTCGCCAGGAATGTTGTCAAATAATAGCGCCGAGAGGTTAGGTTGGGTCAGGTTAGGTTATATTACGTTATTGATGTATATAAAGGTCCCACGGAGACATAGAGGCCAACTCGACAGGAATGTGGTCAAATATTACCGCCGAGATGATAGGTTGGATTAGGTTAGGTTATATTAAGTTATTGATGTATATGAAGATCCCACGGAGACGCAGAGGCCAACTCGCCAGGTATGTGGTCAAATATTACCGCCGAGATGATAGGTTGGGTTAGGTTTGGTTATATTTCGTTATTAATGTATATGAAGGTCCCACGGAGACGCAGAGTCCAACTCGCCAGGAATGTTGCCAAATATTACCGCCGCGATGTTAGATTGGGTTAGGTTAGGTTAGATTACGTTATTGTCGTCTATAAAGGTCCCACGGAGACGTAGAGGCCAACATGCCAGGAATGTTGGTCAAATATTACAGCCGCGATATTAGATTGGGTTAGGTTAGGTTATATTACGTTATTGTTGTATGTAAAGGTCCCACGGAGACGTAGAGGCCAACTCGGCAGGAATGTTGTCGAATATTACCGCCGAGATGATAGGTTGGATTAGGTTAGGTTATATTAAGTTATTGATGTATATGAAGATCCCACGGAGACGCAGAGGCCAACTCGCCAGGAATGTTGTCAAATATTACCGCCAAGATGATAGGTTGGGTTAGGTTAGGTTATATTACGTCATTGATGTATATGAAGATCCCACGAAGACGCAGAGGCCAACTCGCCAGGTATGTGGTCAAATATTACCGCCGAGATGATAGGTCGGGTTAGGTTTGGGTATATTTCGTTATTAATGTATATGAAGATCCCACGGAAACGTAGAGGCCAACAAGCCAGGAATGTTGCCAAATATTACCGCCGAGATGATAGGTTGGGTTAGGTTAGGTTATATCTCGTTATTGATGTATATGAAGGTCCCACGGAGACGTAGAGGCCAACTCGCCTGGAATGTTATCAAATATTACCGCCGAGATGTTAGGTTGGGTTAGGTTAGCTTATATTACGTTCTTGATGCATATAAAGGTCCCACGCAGACGTAGAGGCCAACAAGCCAGGAGTGTTGCCAAATATTACCGCCGAGATGATAGGTTGGGTTAGGTTAGGTTATAATACGTTATTAATGCATATAAAGGTCCCACGCCGACGTAGAGGCCAACCCGCCAGGAATGTTGTCAAATATTACAGCCGCAATGTTAGATTGGGTTAGGTTAGGTTATATTACGTTATTGATGTATATAAAGTCCCACGGAGACGTAGAGGCCAACATGCCAGGAATGCTGTCAAATATTACAGCCGGGATGTTAGATTGGGTTAGGTAAGGTTATATTACCTTATTGATGTATATAAAGGTCGCACGGAGACGTAGAGGCCAACACGCCGGGAATGTTGTCAAATATTACCGCCGAGATGTTAGGTTGCGTTAGATTGGGTTATATTACGTTCTTAATGTATATAAAGGTCCCACGGAGACGTAGAGGCCAGCCCGCCAGGAATGTTGTCAAATATTACAGCCGCGATGTTAGATTGGGTTAGGTTAGGTTATATTACGTTATTGTTGTATATAAGGGTCCCACGAAGACGTAGAGGCCAACTCGCCTGGAATGTTATCAAATATTACCGCCGAGATGTTAGGTTGGGTTAGGTTAGGTTATATTACGTTCTTGATGCATAAATAGGTCCCACGCAGACGTAGAGGCCAACAAGCCAGGAGTGTTGCCAAATATTACCGACGAGATGATAGGTTGGGTTAGGTTAGGTTATAATACCTTATTGATGTATATAAAGGTCCCACGGAGACGTAGAGGCCAACACGCCAGGAATGTTGCCAAATATTACCGCCGAGATGTTAGGTTGCGTTAGATTGGGTTATATTACGTTCTTAATGTATATAAAGGTCCCACGCAGACGTAGAGGCCAGCCCGCCAGGAATGTTGTCAAATATTACAGCCGCGATGTTAGATTGGGTTAGGTTAGGTTATATTTCGTTATTGATGTATATGAAGGTCCCACGGAGACGTAGATGCCAACTCGCCAGGAATGTTGTCAAATAATAGCGCCGAGAGGTTAGGTTGGGTCAGGTTAGGTTATATTACGTTATTGATGTATATGAAGATCCCACGGAGACGTAGAGGCCAAATCGCCAGGTATGTGGTCAAATATTACCGCCGAGATGATAGGTTGGGTTAGGTTTGGTTATATTTCGTTATTGATGTATATGAAGGTCCCACGGGGACGTAGAGGCCAACATGCCAGGAATGTTGTCAAATATTACAGCCGCGATGTTAGATTGGGTTAGGTTAGGTTATATTACGTTATTGATGTATATAAAGGTCCCACGGAGACGTAGAGGCCAACTCGCCAGGAATGTTGTCAAATATTACAGCAGCGATGTTAGATTGGGTTAGGTTAGGTTATATTTCGTTATTGATGTATATAAAGGTCCCACGGAGACGTAGAGGCCAACACGCCGGGAATGTTGTCAAATATTACCGCCGAGATGTTAGGTTGCGTTAGATTGGGTTATATTACGTTCTTAATGTATATAAAGGTCCCACGCAGACGTAGAGGCCAACACGCCAGGAATGTTGCCAAATATTACCGCCGAGATGTTAGGTTGCGTTAGATTGGGTTATATTACGTTCTTAATGTATATAAAGGTCCCACGCAGACGTAGAGGCCAGCCCGCCAGGAATGTTGTCAAATATTACAGCCGCGATGTTAGATTGGGTTAGGTTAGGTTATATTTCGTTATTGATGTATATGAAGGTCCCACGGAGACGTAGAGGCCAACTCGCCAGGATTGTTGTCAAATATTACGGCCGAGATGATAGGTTGGATTAGGTTAGGTTATATTACGTCATTGATGTATATGAAGATCCCACGGAGACGCAGAGTCCAACTCGCCAGGTATGTGTTCAAATATTACCGCCGAGATGATAGGTTGGGTTAGGTTAGGTTATATTACGTTATTGATGTATATAAAGGTCCCATGGAGACGTAGATGCCAACAAGCCAGGAATGTTGCCAAATATTACCGCCGAAATGTTAGGTTGGGTTAGGTTAGGTTATATTACGTTATTGATGTATATAAAGGTCCCACGGAGACGTAGAGGCCAACTCGCCAGGAATGTTGTGAAATATTACCGCCGAGAGGTTAGGTTGGGTTAGGTTACGTTATATTACGTTATTGATGTACATGAGGGGCCCACGGAGACGTAGAGGCCAACAAGCCAGGAATGTTGCCAAATATTACCGCCGCGATGTTAGATTGGGTTAGGTTAGGTTAGATTACGTTATTGTCGTCTATAAAGGTCCCACGGAGACGTAGAGGCCAACATGCCAGGAATGTTGGTCAAATATTACAGCCGCGATGTTAGATTGGGTTAGGTTAGGTTATATTACGTTATTGTTGTATGTAAAGGTCCCACGGAGACGTAGAGGCCAACTCGCCAGGAATGTTGTCAAATATTACCGCCGAGATGATAGGTTGGGTTAGGTTAGGTTATATTACGTCATTGATGTATATGAAGATCCCACGTAGACGCAGAGGCCAACTCGCCAGGTATGTGGTCAAATATTACCGCCGAGATGATAGGTTGGGTTAGGTTTGGTTATGTTACGTTATTGATGTATATAAAGGTCCCACGGAGACGTAGAGGCCAACTTGCCAGGAATGTAGGTCAAATATTACAGCCGCGATGTTAGATTGGGTTAGGTTAGGTTATATTACGTTATTGTTATATATAAAGGTCCCACGGAGACGTAGAGGCCAACTCGCCAGGAATGTTGTCAAATATTACCGCCGAGATGATAGGTTGGGTTAGGTTTGGTTATATTACGTTATTGATGTATATGAAGGACCCACGTAGACGTAGGGGCCAACTCGTCAGGAATATTGTCAAATATTACCGCCGAGATGATAGGTTGGATTAGGTTAGGTTATATTACGTTACTGATGTATATAAAGGTCCCACGGAGACGTAGATGCCAACAAGCCAGGAATATTGCCAAATATTACCGCCGAAATGTTAGGTTGGGTTATGTTAGGTTATATTACGTTATATAAAGGTCCCACGGAGACGTAGAGGCCAACTCGCCAGGAATGTTGTGAAATATTACTGCCGAGAGGTTAGGTTGGGTTAGGTTACGTTATATTACGTTATTGATGTACATGAGGGGCCCACGGAGACGTAGAGGCCAACAAGCCAGGAATGTTGCCAAATATTACCGCCGAGATGATAGGTTGGGTTAGGTTAGGTTATATTTCGTTATTGATGTATATGAAGGTCCCACGGAAACGTAGATGCCAACTCGCCGGGAATGCTCTCAAATAATAGCGCCGAGAGGTTAGGTTGGGTCAGGTTAGGTTATGTTACGTTATTGATGTATGTAAAAATCCCACGGAGACGTAGACGCCAACAAGCCGGGAATGTTGCCAAATATTACCGCCGAGAGGTTAGGTTGGGTCAGGTTAGGTTATGTTACGTTATTGATGTATGTAAAAATCCCACGGAGACGTAGAGGCCAACAAGCCGGGAATGTTGCCAAATATTACCGCCGAGAGGTTAGGTTGGGTCAGGTTAGGTTATATTACGTTATTGATGTATATGAAGATCCCACGGAGACGTAGAGGCCAACTCGCCAGGTATGTTGTCAAATATTACCGCCGAAATGTTAGGTTGGGTTAGGTTACGTTATATTACGTTCTTGATGTATATAAAGGTCCCACGCAGACGTAGAGGCCAACTCGCCAGGAATGTTGTCAAATATTACCGCCGAGCTGTTAGGTTGGGTTAGGTTAAGTTATATTACGTTATTGATGTATATGAAGATCCCACGGAGACGTAGAGGCCAACTCGCCAGGTATGTGGTCAAATATTACCGCCGAGATGATAGGTTGGGTTATGTTAGGTTATATTTCGTTATTGATGTATATGAAGGTCCCACGGAGACGTAGAGGCCAACTTGCCAGGAATGTAGTTCAAATATTACAGCCGCGATGTTAGATTGGGTTAGGTTAGGTTATATTACGTTATTGTTGTATATAAAGGTCCCACGGAGACGTAGAGGCCAACTCGCCAGGAATGTTGTCAAATATTACCGCCGAGATGATAGGTTGGGTTAGGTTTGGTTATATTACGTTATTGATGTATATGAAGGACCCACGTAGACGTAGGGGCCAACTCGTCAGGAATATTGTCAAATATTACAGCCGAGATGATATGTTGGATTATGTTAGGTTATATTACGTTATTGATGTATATAAAGGTCCCACGGAGACGTAGATGCCAACAAGCCAGGAATGTTGCCAAATATTACAGCCGCGATGTTAGATTGGGTTAGGTTAGGTTATATTACGTTATTGATGTATATAAAAATCCCACGGTGAGGTAGAGGCCAACAAGCCGGGAATGTTGCCAAATATTACCGCCGAGATGTTAGGATGGGTTGGGTTATGTTATATTACGCTTTTGATGTATATAAAGGTCCCACGGATACGTAGAGGCCAACTCGCCAGGAATGTTGTCAAATATTACCGCCGAGATGATAGGTTGGGTTAGGTTAGGTTATATTTCGTTATTGATGTATATAAAGGTCCCACGGAGACGTAGAAGCCAACCGGCCAGGATTGTTGCCAAATATTACCGCCGCGATGATAGATTGGGTTAGGTTAGGTTAGATTACGTTATTGTCGTATATAAAGGTCCCACGGAGACGTAGAGGCCAACATGCCAGGAATGTTGGTCAAATGTTACACCCGCGATGTGAGATTGGGTTAGGTTAGGTTATATTACGTTATTGTTGTATATAAAGGTCCCACGGAGACGTAGAGGCCACCTCGCCAGGAATGTTGTCAAATATTACCGCCGAGATGATAGGTTGGGTTAGGTTAGGTTATATTACGTCATTGATGTATATGAAGATCCCACGGAGACGCAGAGGCCAACTCGCCAGGAATGTTGTCAAATATTACCGCCGAAATGTTAGGTTGGGTGAGGTTAGGTTATATTACGTCATTGATGTATATGAAGATCCCACGGAGACGCAGAGGCCAACTCGCCAGGTATGTTGTCAAATATTACCGCCGAAATGTTAGGTTGGGTTAGGTTAGGTTATATTACGTTATTGATGTATATAAAGGTCCCACGGAGACGTAGAGGCCAACTCGCCAGGTATGTGTTCAAATATTACCGCCGAGATGATAGTTTGGGTTAGGTTTGGTTATATTTCGTTATTGATGTATATGAAGGTCCCACGGAGACGTAGAGGCCAACATGCCAGGAATGTTGTCAAATATTACAGCCGCGATGTTAGATTGAGCTAGGTTAGGTTATATTACGTTATTGATGTATATAAAGGTCCCACGGAGACGTAGAGGCCAACTCGCCAGGAATGTTGTCAAATATTACCGCCGAAATGTTAGGTTGGGTTAGGTTACGTTATATTACGTTCTTGATGTATATAAAGGTCCCACGCAGACGTAGAGGCCAACCCGCCAGGAATGTTGTCAAATATTACCGCCGAGATGTTAGATTGGGTTAGATTAGGTTATATTACGCTATTGATGTATATAAAGGTCCCACGGAGACGTAGAGGCCAACTCGCCAGGAATGTTGCCAAATATTACCGCCGAAATGTTAGGTTGGGTTAGGTTAGGTTATATTACGTTATTGATGTATATAAAGGTCCCACGGAGACGTAGAGGCCAACTCGTCAGGAATATTGTCAAATATTACCGCCGATATGATAGGTTGGATTAGGTTAGGTTATATTAAGTTATTGATGTATATGAAGATCCCACGGAGACGCAGAGGCCAACTCGCCAGTTATGTGGTCAAATATTACTGCCGAGATGATAGGTTGGGTTAGGTTTGGTTATATTTCGTTATTAATGTATAGGAAGGTCCCACGGAGACGTAGAGTCCAACTCGCCAGGAATGTTGTGAAATATTACAGCCGCGATGTGAGATTGGGTTACGTTAGCTTATATTACGTTATTGACATATATAAAGGTCCCACGGAGACGTAGAGGCCAACTCGCCAGGAATGTGGTGAAATATTACCGCCGAGAGGTTAGGTTGGGTTAGGTTACGTTATATTACGTTATTGATGTATATAAAGGTCTCACGGAGACCTAGAGGCCAACTCGCCAGGAATGTTGTCAAATATTACCGCCGAAATGTTAGGTTGGGTTAGGTTACGTTATATTACGTTCTTGATGTATATAAAGGTCCCACGCAGACGTAGAGGCCAACTCGACAGGAATGTTGTCAAATATTACCGCCGAGATGATAGGTTGGATTAGGTTACGTTATATTATGTTATTGATGTACATGAGGGGCCCACGGAGACGTAGAGGCCAACTCACCAGGTATGTGGTCAAATATTACCGCCGAGATGATAGGTTGGGTTAGGTTAGGTTATATTTCGTTATTGATGTATATGAAGGTCCCACGGAGACGTAGAGGCCAACTCGCCAGGAATGTTGTCAAATATTACAGCCGAGATGATAGGTTGGATTAGGTTAGGTTATATTACGTTATTGATGTATATAAAGGTCCCACGGAGACGTAGAGTCCAACTAGCCAGGAATGTTGCCATATATTGCCGCCGAAATGTTAGGTTGGGTTAGGTTAGGTTATATTACGTTATTGATGTATATAAAGGTCCCACGGAGACATAGGGGCCAACTCGACAGGAATGTTGTCAAATATTACCGCCGAGATGATAGGTTGGATTAGGTTAGGTTATATTAAGTTATTGATGTATATGAAGATCCCACGGAGACGCAGAGGCCAACTCGCCAGGAATGTTGTCAAATATTACCGCCAAGATGATAGGTTGGGTTAGGTTAGGTTATATTACGTCATTGATGTATATGAAGATCCCACGAAGACGCAGAGGCCAACTCGCCAGGAATGTGGTCAAATATTACCGCCGAGATGATAGGTTGGGTTAGGTTTGGTTATATTTCGTTATTAATGTATATGAAGGTCCCACGGAGACGCAGAGTCCAACTCGCCAGGAATGTTGCCTAATATTACCGCCGCGATGTAAGATTGGGTTAGGTTAGGTTAGATTACGTTATTGTCGTATATAAAGGTCCCACGGAGACGTAGAGGCCAACATGCCAGGAATGTTGGTCAAATATTACAGCCCCGATGTTAGATTGGGTTAGGTTAGGTTATATTACGTTATTGACGTATATAAAGGTCCCACGGAGACGTAGAGGCCAACTCGCCAGGAATGTTGTCAAATATTACCGCCGAAATGTTAGGTTGGGTTAGGTTAGGTTATATTACGTTCTTGATGTATATAAAGGTCCCACGCAGACGTAGAGGCCAACCCGCCAGGAATGTTGTCAAATATTACCGCCGAGATGATAGGTTGGGTTAGGTTAGGTTATATTTCGTTATTGATGTATATGAAGGTCCCACGGAGACGTAGAGGCCAACTCGCCAGGAATGTTGTCAAATATTACAGCCGAGATGATAGGTTGGATTAGGTTAGGTTATATTACGTCATTGATGTATATGAAGATCCCACGAAGACGCAGAGGCCAACTCGCCAGGTATGTGGTCAAATATTACCGCCGAGATGATAGGTTGGGTTAGGTTTGGTTATATTTCGTTATTAATGTATATGAAGGTCCCACGGAGACGCAGAGTCCAACTCGCCAGGAATGTTGCCTAATATTACCGCCGCGATGTTAGATTGGGTTAGGTTAGGTTAGATTACGTTATTGTCGTATATAAAGGTCCCACGGAGACGTAGAGGCCAACATGCCAGGAATGTTGGTCAAATATTACAGCCGCGATGTTAGATTGGGTTAGGTTAGGTTATATTACGTTATTGTTGTATGTAAAGGTCCCACGGAGACGTAGAGGCCAACTCGCCAGGAATGTTGTCAAATATTACCGCCGAGATGATAGGTTGGGTTAGGTTAGGTTATATTACGTCATTGATGTATATGAAGATCCCACGTAGACGCAGAGGCCAACTCGCCAGGTATGTGGTCAAATATTACCGCCGAGATGATAGGTTGGGTTAGGTTTGGTTATGTTACGTTATTGACGTATATAAAGGTCCCACGGAGACGTAGAGGCCAACTCGCCAGGAATGTTGTCCAATATTACGGCCGAGATGATAGGTTGGGTTAGGTTAGGTTATATTACGTCATTGATGTATATAAAGGTCCCACGGAGACGTAGAGGCCAACAAGCCAGGAATGTTGCCAAATATTACCGCCGAGATGATAGGTTGGGTTAGGTTAGGTTATATTTCGTTACTGATGTATATGAAGGTCCCACGGAGACGAAGATGCCAACTCGCCGGGAATGCTGTCAAATAATAGCGCCGAGAGGTTAAGTTGGGTCAGGTTAGGTTATATTACGTTATTGATGTATATGAAGATCCCACGGAGACGTAGATGCCAACTCGCCAGGTATGTGGTCAAATATTACCGCCGAGATGATAGGTTGGGTTATGTTAGGTTATATTTCGTTATTGATGTATATGAAGGTCCCACGGAGACGTAGAGGCCAACTTGCCAGGAATGTAGGTCAAATATTACAGCCGCGATGTTAGATTGGGTTAGGTTAGGTTATATTACGTTACTGTCGTATATAAATGTCCCACGCAGACGTAGAGGCCAACCCGCCAGGAATGTTGTCAAATATTACCGCCGAGATGATAGGTTGGGTTAGGTTTGGTTATATTTCGTTATTGATGTATATGAAGGTCCCACGGAGACGTAGATGCCAACTCGCCGGGAATGCTCTCAAATAATAGCGCCGAGAGGTTAGGTTGGGTCTGGTTAGGTTATATTACGTTATTGATTTATATGAAGATCCCACGGGGACGAAGAGGCCAACTCACCAGGTATGTGGTCAAATATTACCGCCGAGATGATAGGTTGGGTTAGGTTAGGTTATATTTCGTTATTGATGTATATGAAGGTCCCACGGAAACGTAGAGGCCAACATGCCAGGAATGTTGGTCAAATATTACAGCCGCGATGTTAGATTGGGTTAGGTTAGGTTATATTACGTTATTGTTGTATATAAAGGTCCCACGGAGACGTAGAGGCCAACTCGCCAGGAATGTTGTCAAATATTACCGCCGAGATGATAGGTTGGGTTAGGTTAGGTTATATTACGTCATTGATGTATATGAAGATCCCACGGAGACGCAGAGGCCAACTCGCCAGGTATGTGGTCAAATATTACCGCCGAGATGATAGGTTGGGTTAGGTTTGGTTATATTTCGTTATTAATGTATATAAAGGTCCCACGGAGACGTAGAGGCCAACTCGTCAGGAATGTTGTCAAATATTACAGCCGCGATGTTAGATTGGGCTAGGTTAGGTTATATTACGTTATTGTTGTATATAAAGGTCCCACGGAGACGTAGAGGCCAACTCGCCAGGAATGTTGTCAAATATTACCGCCGAGCTGTTAGGTTGGGTTAGGTTAAGTTATATTACGTTCTTGATGTATATAAAGGTCCCACGCAGACGTAGAGGCCAACCCGCCAGGAATGTTGTCAAATATTACCGCCGAGATGATAGGTTGGGTTAGGGTAGGTTATATTACGTTATTGTTGTATATAAAGGTCCCACGGAGACGTAGAGGCCAACTCGCCAGGAATGTTGTCAAATATTACCGCCGAGATAATAGGTTGGGTTAGGTTAGGTTATATTACGTCATTGATGTATATGAAGATCCCACGGAGACGCAGAGGCCAACTCGCCAGGTATGTGGTCAAATATTACCGCCGAGATGATAGGTTGGGTTAGGTTTGGTTATATTTCGTTATTAATGTATATAAAGGTCCCACGGAGACGTAGAGGCCAACTCGTCAGGAATGTTGTCAAATATTACCGCCGAGATGATAGGTTGGATTAGGTTAGGTTATATTAAGTTATTGAAGTATATGAAGATCCCACGGAGACGCAGAGGCCAACTCGCCAGGTATGTGGTCAAATATTACCGCCGAGATGATAGGTCGGGTTAGGTTTGGTTATATTTCGTTATTAATGTATATGAAGGTCCCACGGAGACGTAGAGTCCAACTCGCCAGGAATGTTGTCAAATATTACCGCCGAGATGATAGGTTGGGTTAGGTTCGGTTATGTTACGTTATTGACGTATATAAAGGTCCCACGGAGACGTAGAGGCCAACTCGCCAGGAATGTTGTCAAATATTACGGCCGAGATGATAGGTTGGGTTAGGTTAGGTTATATTACGTCATTGATGTATATGAAGATCCCACGGAGACGCAGAGGCCAACTCGCCAGGTATGTGGTCAAATATTACCGCCGAGATGATAGGTTGGGTTAGGTTTGGTTATATTACGTTATTGACGTATATAAAGGTCCCACGGAGACGTAGAGGCCAACTCGCCAGGAATGTTGTGAAATATTACCGCCGAAATGTTAGGTTTGGTTAGGTTAGGTTATATTTCGTTATTGATGTATATGAAGGTCCCACGGAGACGTAGAGGCCAATATGCCAGGAATGTTGTCAAATATTACAGCCGCGATGTTAGATTGGGCTAGGTTAGGTTATATTACGTTATTGATGTATATAAAGGTCCCACGGAGACGTAGAGGCCAACAAGCCAGGAATGTTGCCAAATATTACCGCCGAGATGATAGGTTGGGTTAGGTTAGGTTATATTTCGTTACTGATGTATATGAAGGTCCCACGGAGACGAAGATGCCAACTCGCCGGGAATGCTGTCAAATAATAGCGCCGAGAGGTTAAGTTGGGTCAGGTTAGGTTATATTACGTTATTGATGTATATGAAGATCCCACGGAGACGTAGATGCCAACTCGCCAGGTATGTGGTCAAATATTACCGCCGAGATGATAGGTTGGGTTATGTTAGGTTATATTTCGTTATTGATGTATATGAAGGTCCCACGGAGACGTAGAGGCCAACTTGCCAGGAATGTAGGTCAAATATTACAGCCGCGATGTTAGATTGGGTTAGGTTAGGTTATATTACGTTACTGTCGTATATAAATGTCCCACGCAGACGTAGAGGCCAACCCGCCAGGAATGTTGTCAAATATTACCGCCGAGATGATAGGTTGGGTTAGGTTTGGTTATATTTCGTTATTGATGTATATGAAGGTCCCACGGAGACGTAGATGCCAACTCGCCGGGAATGCTCTCAAATAATAGCGCCGAGAGGTTAGGTTGTGTCTGGTTAGGTTATATTACGTTATTGATTTATATGAAGATCCCACGGGGACGAAGAGGCCAACTCACCAGGTATGTGGTCAAATATTACCGCCGAGATGATAGGTTGGGTTAGGTTAGGTTATATTTCGTTATTGATGTATATGAAGGTCCCACGGAAACGTAGAGGCCAACATGCCAGTAATGTTGGTCAAATATTACAGCCGCGATGTTAGATTGGGTTAGGTTAGGTTATATTACGTTATTGTTGTATATAAAGGTCCCACGGAGACGTAGAGGCCAACTCGCCAGGAATGTTGTCAAATATTACCGCCGAGATGATAGGTTGGGTTAGGTTAGGTTATATTACGTCATTGATGTATATGAAGATCCCACGGAGACGCAGAGGCCAACTCGCCAGGTATGTGGTCAAATATTACCGCCGAGATGATAGGTTGGGTTAGGTTTGGTTATATTTCGTTATTAATGTATATAAAGGTCCCACGGAGACGTAGAGGCCAACTCGTCAGGAATGTTGTCAAATATTACAGCCGCGATGTTAGATTGGGCTAGGTTAGGTTATATTACGTTATTGTTGTATATAAAGGTCCCACGGAGACGTAGAGGCCAACTCGCCAGGAATGTTGTCAAATATTACCGCCGAGCTGTTAGGTTGGGTTAGGTTAAGTTATATTACGTTCTTGATGTATATAAAGGTCCCACGCAGACGTAGAGGCCAACCCGCCAGGAATGTTGTCAAATATTACCGCCGAGATGATAGGTTGGGTTAGGGTAGGTTATATTACGTTATTGTTGTATATAAAGGTCCCACGGAGACGTAGAGGCCAACTCGCCAGGAATGTTGTCAAATATTACCGCCGAGATGATAGGTTGGGTTAGGTTAGGTTATATTACGTCATTGATGTATATGAAGATCCCACGGAGACGCAGAGGCCAACTCGCCAGGTATGTGGTCAAATATTACCGCCGAGATGATAGGTTGGGTTAGGTTTGGTTATATTTCGTTATTAATGTATATAAAGGTCCCACGGAGACGTAGAGGCCAACTCGTCAGGAATGTTGTCAAATATTACCGCCGAGATGATAGGTTGGATTAGGTTAGGTTATATTAAGTTATTGAAGTATATGAAGATCCCACGGAGACGCAGAGGCCAACTCGCCAGGTATGTGGTCAAATATTACCGCCGAGATGATAGGTCGGGTTAGGTTTGGTTATATTTCGTTATTAATGTATATGAAGGTCCCACGGAGACGTAGAGTCCAACTCGCCAGGAATGTTGTCAAATATTACCGCCGAGATGATAGGTTGGGTTAGGTTCGGTTATGTTACGTTATTGACGTATATAAAGGTCCCACGGAGACGTAGAGGCCAACTCGCCAGGAATGTTGTCAAATATTACGGCCGAGATGATAGGTTGGGTTAGGTTAGGTTATATTACGTCATTGATGTATATGAAGATCCCACGGAGACGCAGAGGCCAACTCGCCAGGTATGTGGTCAAATATTACCGCCGAGATGATAGGTTGGGTTAGGTTTGGTTATATTACGTTATTGACGTATATAAAGGTCCCACGGAGACGTAGAGGCCAACTCGCCAGGAATGTTGTGAAATATTACCGCCGAAATGTTAGGTTTGGTTAGGTTAGGTTATATTTCGTTATTGATGTATATGAAGGTCCCACGGAGACGTAGAGGCCAATATGCCAGGAATGTTGTCAAATATTACAGCCGCGATGTTAGATTGGGCTAGGTTAGGTTATATTACGTTATTGATGTATATAAAGGTCCCACGGAGACGTAGAGGCCAACAAGCCAGGAATGTTGCCAAATATTACCGCCGAGATGATAGGTTGGGTTAGGTTAGGTTATATTTCGTTACTGATGTATATGAAGGTCCCACGGAGACGAAGATGCCAACTCGCCGGGAATGCTGTCAAATAATAGCGCCGAGAGGTTAAGTTGGGTCAGGTTAGGTTATATTACGTTATTGATGTATATGAAGATCCCACGGAGACGTAGATGCCAACTCGCCAGGTATGTGGTCAAATATTACCGCCGAGATGATAGGTTGGGTTATGTTAGGTTATATTTCGTTATTGATGTATATGAAGGTCCCACGGAGACGTAGAGGCCAACTTGCCAGGAATGTAGGTCAAATATTACAGCCGCGATGTTAGATTGGGTTAGGTTAGGTTATATTACGTTACTGTCGTATATAAATGTCCCACGCAGACGTAGAGGCCAACCCGCCAGGAATGTTGTCAAATATTACCGCCGAGATGATAGGTTGGGTTAGGTTAGGTTATATTTCGTTATTGATGTATATGAAGGTCCCACGGAGACGTAGATGCCAACTCGCCGGGAATGCTCTCAAATAATAGCGCCGAGAGGTTAGGTTGGGTCTGGTTAGGTTATATTACGTTATTGATGTATATGAAGATCCCACGGGGACGTAGAGGCCAACTCACCAGGTATGTGGTCAAATATTACCGCCGAGATGATAGGTTGGGTTAGGTTAGGTTATATTTCGTTATTGATGTATATGAAGGTCCCACGGAAACGTAGAGGCCAACATGCCAGGAATGTTGGTCAAATATTACAGCCGCGATGTTAGATTGGGTTAGGTTAGGATATATTACGTTATTGTTGTATATAAAGGTCCCACGGAGACGTAGAGGCCAACTCGCCAGGAATGTTGTCAAATATTACCGCCGAGATGATAGGTTGGGTTAGGTTAGGTTATATTACGTCATTGATGTATATGAAGATCCCACGGAGACGCAGAGGCCAACTCGCCAGGTATGTGGTCAAATATTACCGCCGAGATGATAGGTTGGGTTAGGTTTGGTTATATTTCGTTATTAATGTATATAAAGGTCCCACGGAGACGTAGAGGCCAACTCGTCAGGAATGTTGTCAAATATTACCGCCGAGATGATAGGTTGGATTAGGTTAGGTTATATTAAGTTATTGTAGTATATGAAGATCCCACGGAGACGCAGAGGCCAACTCGCCAGGAATGTGGTCAAATATTACCGCCGAGATGATAGGTCGGGTTAGGTTTGGTTATATTTCGTTATTAATGTATATGAAGGTCCCACGGAGACGTAGAGTCCAACTCGCCAGGAATGTTGTCAAATATTACAGCCGCGATGTTAGATTGGGTTACGTTAGGTTATGTTACGTTATTGACGTATATAAAGGTCCCACGGACACGTAGAGGCCAACTCGCCAGGAGTGTTGTCAAATATTACGGCCGAGATGATAGGTTGGGTTAGGTTAGGTTATATTACGTCATTGATGTATATGAAGATCCCACGGAGACGCAGAGGCCAACTCGCCAGGAATGTTGTCAAATATTACCGCCGAAATGTTAGGTTGGGTTAGGTTAGGTTATATTACGTTATTGATGTATGTAAAGGTCCCACGGAGACGTAGAGGCCAACTCGCCAGGTATGTGTTCAAATATTACCGCCGAGATGATAGTTTGGGTTAGGTTTGGTTATATTGCGTTATTGATGTATATGAAGGTCCCACGGAGACGTAGAGGCCAACATGCCAGGAATGTTGTCAAATATTACAGCCGCGATGTTAGATTGGGCTAGGTTAGGTTATATTACGTTATTGATGTATATAAAGGTCCCACGGAGACGTAGATGCCAACAAGCCAGGAATGTTGCCATATATTACCGCCGAAATGTTAGGTTGGGTTAGGTTAAGTTATATTACGTTCTTGATGTATATAAAGGTCCCACGCAGACGTAGAGGCCAACTCGCCGGGAATGCTCTCAAATAATAGCGCCGAGAGGTTAGGTTGGGTCAGGTTAGGTTATATTACGTTATTGATGTATATGAAGATCCCACGGAGACGTAGAGGCCAACTCGCCAGGTATGTGGTGAAATATTACCGCCGAGATGATAGGTTGGGTTAGGTTAGGTTATATTTCGTTATTGATGTATATGAAGGTCCCACGGTGACGTAGAGGCCAACAAGCCGGGAATGTTGCCAAATATTACCTCCGAGATGTTAGGATGGGTTAGGTTAGGTTATATTACGTCATTGATGTATATGAAGATCCCACGGAGACGCAGAGGCCAACTCGCCAGGTATGTGGTCAAATATTACCGCCGAGATGATAGGTTGGGTTAGGTTTGGTTATATTACGTTATTGACGTATATAATGGTCCCACGGAGACGTAGAGGCCAACTCGCCAGGAATGTTGTGAAATATTACCGCCGAAATGTTAGGTTGGGATAGGTTAGGTTATATTACGTTCTTGATGTATATAAAGGTCCCACGCAGACGTAGAGGCCAACCCGCCAGGAATGTTGTCAAATATTACCGCCGATATGATAGGTTGGGTTAGGTTAGGTTATATTTCGTTATTGATGTATATGAAGGTCCCACGGAGACGTAGAGGCCAACATGCCAGGAATGTTGTCAAATATTACAGCCGCGATGTTAGATTGGGCTAGGTTAGGTTATATTACGTTATTGATGTATATAAAGGTCCCACGGAGACGTAGAGGCCAACAAGCCAGGAATGTTGCCAAATATTACCGCCGAGATGATAGGTTGGGTTAGGTTAGGTTATATTTCGTTACTGATTTATATGAAGGTCCCACGGAGACGAAGATGCCAACTCGCCGGGAATGCTGTCAAATAATAGCGCCGAGAGGTTAGGTTGGGTCAGGTTAGGTTATATTACGTTATTGATGTATATGAAGATCCCACGGAGACGTAGATGCCAACTCGCCAGGTATGTGGTCAAATATTACCGCCGAGATGATAGGTTGGGTTATGTTAGGTTATATTTCGTTATTGATGTATATGAAGGTCCCACGGAGACGTAGAGGCCAACTTGCCAGGAATGTAGGTCAAATATTACAGCCGCGATGTTAGATTGGGTTAGGTTAGGTTATATTACGTTACTGTCGTATATAAATGTCCCACGCAGACGTAGAGGCCAACTTGCCAGGAATGTAGGTCAAATATTACAGCCGCGATGTTAGATTGGGTTAGGTGAGGTTATATTACGTTATTGTTGTATATAAAGGTCCCACGGAGACGTAGAGTCCAACTCGCCAGGAATGTTGTGAAATATTACAGCCGCGATGTGAGATTGGGTTACGTTAGGTTATATTACGTTATTGACATATATAAAGGTCCCACGGAGACGTAGAGGCCAACTCGCCAGGAATGTTCTGAAATATTACCGCCGAGAGGTTAGGTTGGGTTAGGTTACGTTATATTACGTTATTGATGTACATGAGGGGCCCACGGAGACGTAGAGGCCAACAAGCCAGGAATGATGCCAAATATTACCGCCGAGATGATAGGTTGGGTTAGGTTTGGTTATATTTCGTTATTAATGTATAGGAAGGTCCCACGGAGACGTAGAGTCCAACTCGCCAGGAATGTTGTGAAATATTACAGCCGCGATGTGAGATTGGGTTACGTTAGGTTATATTACGTTATTGACATATATAAAGGTCCCACGGAGACGTAGAGGCCAACTCGCCAGGAATGTTGTGAAATATTACCGCCGAGAGGTTAGGTTGGGTTAGGTTACGTTATATTACGTTATTGATGTACATGAGGGGCCCACGGAGACGTAGAGGCCAACAAGCCAGGAATGTTGCCAAATATTACCGCCGAGATGATAGGTTGGGTTAGGTTAGGTTATATTTCGTTATTGATGTATATGAAGGTCCCACGGAGACGTAGATGCCAACTCGCCGGGAATGCTCTCAAATAATAGCGCCGAGAGGTTAGGTTGGGTCAGGTTAGGTTATATTACGTTATTGATGTATATGAAGATCCCACGGAGACGTAGAGGCCAACTCGCCAGGTATGTGGTGAAATATTACCGCCGAGATGATAGGTTGGGTTAGGTTAGGTTATATTTCGTTATTGATGTATATGAAGGTCCCACGGAGACGTAGAGGCCAACTTGCCAGGAATGTAGGTCAAATATTACAGCCGCGATGTTAGATTGGGTTAGGTTAGGTTATATTACGTTACTGTCGTATATAAATGTCCCACGCAGACGTAGAGGCCAACCCGCCAGGAATGTTGTCAAATATTACCGCCGAGATGATAGGTTGGGTTAGGTTAGGTTATATTTCGTTATTGATGTATATGAAGGTCCCACGGAGACGTAGAGGCCAACTCGTCAGGAATGTTGTCAAATATTACAGCCGCGATGTTAGATTGGGCTAGGTTAGGTTATATTACGTTATTGTTGTATATAAAGGTCCCACGGAGACGTAGAGGCCAACTCGCCAGGAATGTTGTCAAATATTACCGCCGAGCTGTTAGGTTGGGTTAGGTTAAGTTATATTACGTTCTTGATGTATATAAAGGTCCCACGCAGACGTAGAGGCCAACCCGCCAGGAATGTTGTCAAATATTACCGCCGAGATGATAGGTTGGGTTAGGGTAGGTTATATTACGTTATTGTTGTATATAAAGGTCCCACGGAGACGTAGAGGCCAACTCGCCAGGAATGTTGTCAAATATTACCGCCGAGATGATAGGTTGGGTTAGGTTAGGTTATATTACGTCATTGATGTATATGAAGATCCCACGGAGACGCAGAGGCCAACTCGCCAGGTATGTGGTCAAATATTACCGCCGAGATGATAGGTTGGGTTAGGTTTGGTTATATTTCGTTATTAATGTATATAAAGGTCCCACGGAGACGTAGAGGCCAACTCGTCAGGAATGTTGTCAAATATTACCGCCGAGATGATAGGTTGGATTAGGTTAGGTTATATTAAGTTATTGAAGTATATGAAGATCCCACGGAGACGCAGAGGCCAACTCGCCAGGTATGTGGTCAAATATTACCGCCGAGATGATAGGTCGGGTTAGGTTTGGTTATATTTCGTTATTAATGTATATGAAGGTCCCACGGAGACGTAGAGTCCAACTCGCCAGGAATGTTGTCAAATATTACCGCCGAGATGATAGGTTGGGTTAGGTTCGGTTATGTTACGTTATTGACGTATATAAAGGTCCCACGGAGACGTAGAGGCCAACTCGCCAGGAATGTTGTCAAATATTACGGCCGAGATGATAGGTTGGGTTAGGTTAGGTTATATTACGTCATTGATGTATATGAAGATCCCACGGAGACGCAGAGGCCAACTCGCCAGGTATGTGGTCAAATATTACCGCCGAGATGATAGGTTGGGTTAGGTTTGGTTATATTACGTTATTGACGTATATAAAGGTCCCACGGAGACGTAGAGGCCAACTCGCCAGGAATGTTGTGAAATATTACCGCCGAAATGTTAGGTTTGGTTAGGTTAGGTTATATTTCGTTATTGATGTATATGAAGGTCCCACGGAGACGTAGAGGCCAATATGCCAGGAATGTTGTCAAATATTACAGCCGCGATGTTAGATTGGGCTAGGTTAGGTTATATTACGTTATTGATGTATATAAAGGTCCCACGGAGACGTAGAGGCCAACAAGCCAGGAATGTTGCCAAATATTACCGCCGAGATGATAGGTTGGGTTAGGTTAGGTTATATTTCGTTACTGATGTATATGAAGGTCCCACGGAGACGAAGATGCCAACTCGCCGGGAATGCTGTCAAATAATAGCGCCGAGAGGTTAAGTTGGGTCAGGTTAGGTTATATTACGTTATTGATGTATATGAAGATCCCACGGAGACGTAGATGCCAACTCGCCAGGTATGTGGTCAAATATTACCGCCGAGATGATAGGTTGGGTTATGTTAGGTTATATTTCGTTATTGATGTATATGAAGGTCCCACGGAGACGTAGAGGCCAACTTGCCAGGAATGTAGGTCAAATATTACAGCCGCGATGTTAGATTGGGTTAGGTTAGGTTATATTACGTTACTGTCGTATATAAATGTCCCACGCAGACGTAGAGGCCAACCCGCCAGGAATGTTGTCAAATATTACCGCCGAGATGATAGGTTGGGTTAGGTTAGGTTATATTTCGTTATTGATGTATATGAAGGTCCCACGGTGACGTAGAGGCCAACAAGCCGGGAATGTTGCCAAATATTACCTCCGAGATGTTAGGATGGGTTAGGTTAGGTTATATTACGTCATTGATGTATATGAAGATCCCACGGAGACGCAGAGGCCAACTCGCCAGGTATGTGGTCAAATATTACCGCCGAGATGATAGGTTGGGTTAGGTTTGGTTATATTACGTTATTGACGTATATAATGGTCCCACGGAGACGTAGAGGCCAACTCGCCAGGAATGTTGTGAAATATTACCGCCGAAATGTTAGGTTGGGATAGGTTAGGTTATATTACGTTCTTGATGTATATAAAGGTCCCACGCAGACGTAGAGGCCAACCCGCCAGGAATGTTGTCAAATATTACCGCCGATATGATAGGTTGGGTTAGGTTAGGTTATATTTCGTTATTGATGTATATGAAGGTCCCACGGAGACGTAGAGGCCAACATGCCAGGAATGTTGTCAAATATTACAGCCGCGATGTTAGATTGGGCTAGGTTAGGTTATATTACGTTATTGATGTATATAAAGGTCCCACGGAGACGTAGAGGCCAACAAGCCAGGAATGTTGCCAAATATTACCGCCGAGATGATAGGTTGGGTTAGGTTAGGTTATATTTCGTTACTGATTTATATGAAGGTCCCACGGAGACGAAGATGCCAACTCGCCGGGAATGCTGTCAAATAATAGCGCCGAGAGGTTAGGTTGGGTCAGGTTAGGTTATATTACGTTATTGATGTATATGAAGATCCCACGGAGACGTAGATGCCAACTCGCCAGGTATGTGGTCAAATATTACCGCCGAGATGATAGGTTGGGTTATGTTAGGTTATATTTCGTTATTGATGTATATGAAGGTCCCACGGAGACGTAGAGGCCAACTTGCCAGGAATGTAGGTCAAATATTACAGCCGCGATGTTAGATTGGGTTAGGTTAGGTTATATTACGTTACTGTCGTATATAAATGTCCCACGCAGACGTAGAGGCCAACTTGCCAGGAATGTAGGTCAAATATTACAGCCGCGATGTTAGATTGGGTTAGGTGAGGTTATATTACGTTATTGTTGTATATAAAGGTCCCACGGAGACGTAGAGTCCAACTCGCCAGGAATGTTGTGAAATATTACAGCCGCGATGTGAGATTGGGTTACGTTAGGTTATATTACGTTATTGACATATATAAAGGTCCCACGGAGACGTAGAGGCCAACTCGCCAGGAATGTTCTGAAATATTACCGCCGAGAGGTTAGGTTGGGTTAGGTTACGTTATATTACGTTATTGATGTACATGAGGGGCCCACGGAGACGTAGAGGCCAACAAGCCAGGAATGATGCCAAATATTACCGCCGAGATGATAGGTTGGGTTAGGTTTGGTTATATTTCGTTATTAATGTATAGGAAGGTCCCACGGAGACGTAGAGTCCAACTCGCCAGGAATGTTGTGAAATATTACAGCCGCGATGTGAGATTGGGTTACGTTAGGTTATATTACGTTATTGACATATATAAAGGTCCCACGGAGACGTAGAGGCCAACTCGCCAGGAATGTTGTGAAATATTACCGCCGAGAGGTTAGGTTGGGTTAGGTTACGTTATATTACGTTATTGATGTACATGAGGGGCCCACGGAGACGTAGAGGCCAACAAGCCAGGAATGTTGCCAAATATTACCGCCGAGATGATAGGTTGGGTTAGGTTAGGTTATATTTCGTTATTGATGTATATGAAGGTCCCACGGAGACGTAGATGCCAACTCGCCGGGAATGCTCTCAAATAATAGCGCCGAGAGGTTAGGTTGGGTCAGGTTAGGTTATATTACGTTATTGATGTATATGAAGATCCCACGGAGACGTAGAGGCCAACTCGCCAGGTATGTGGTGAAATATTACCGCCGAGATGATAGGTTGGGTTAGGTTAGGTTATATTTCGTTATTGATGTATATGAAGGTCCCACGGTGACGTAGAGGCCAACAAGCCGGGAATGTTGCCAAATATTACCTCCGAGATGTTAGGATGGGTTAGGTTAGGTTATATTACGTCATTGATGTATATGAAGATCCCACGGAGACGCAGAGGCCAACTCGCCAGGTATGTGGTCAAATATTACCGCCGAGATGATAGGTTGGGTTAGGTTTGGTTATATTACGTTATTGACGTATATAATGGTCCCACGGAGACGTAGAGGCCAACTCGCCAGGAATGTTGTGAAATATTACCGCCGAAATGTTAGGTTGGGATAGGTTAGGTTATATTACGTTCTTGATGTATATAAAGGTCCCACGCAGACGTAGAGGCCAACCCGCCAGGAATGTTGTCAAATATTACCGCCGATATGATAGGTTGGGTTAGGTTAGGTTATATTTCGTTATTGATGTATATGAAGGTCCCACGGAGACGTAGAGGCCAACATGCCAGGAATGTTGTCAAATATTACAGCCGCGATGTTAGATTGGGCTAGGTTAGGTTATATTACGTTATTGATGTATATAAAGGTCCCACGGAGACGTAGAGGCCAACAAGCCAGGAATGTTGCCAAATATTACCGCCGAGATGATAGGTTGGGTTAGGTTAGGTTATATTTCGTTACTGATTTATATGAAGGTCCCACGGAGACGAAGATGCCAACTCGCCGGGAATGCTGTCAAATAATAGCGCCGAGAGGTTAGGTTGGGTCAGGTTAGGTTATATTACGTTATTGATGTATATGAAGATCCCACGGAGACGTAGATGCCAACTCGCCAGGTATGTGGTCAAATATTACCGCCGAGATGATAGGTTGGGTTATGTTAGGTTATATTTCGTTATTGATGTATATGAAGGTCCCACGGAGACGTAGAGGCCAACTTGCCAGGAATGTAGGTCAAATATTACAGCCGCGATGTTAGATTGGGTTAGGTTAGGTTATATTACGTTACTGTCGTATATAAATGTCCCACGCAGACGTAGAGGCCAACCCGCCAGGAATGTTGTCAAATATTACCGCCGAGATGATAGGTTGGGTTAGGTTAGGTTATATTTCGTTATTGATGTATATGAAGGTCCCACGGAGACGTAGAGGCCAACATGCCAGGAATGTTGTGAAATATTACAGCCGCGATGTTAGATTGGGCTAGGTTAGGTTATATTACGTTATTGACGTATATAAAGCTCCCACGGAGACGTAGAGGCCAACTCGCCAGGAATGTTGTCAAATATTACCGCCGAAATGTTAGGTTGGGTTAGGTTAGGTTATATTACGTTCTTGATGTATATAAAGGTCCCACGCAGACGTGGAGGCCAACCCGCCAGGAATGTTGTCAAATATTACCGCCGAGATGATAGGTTGGGTTAGGTTAGGTTATATTTCGTTATTGATGTATATGAAGGTCCCACGGAGACGTAGAGTCCAACTCGCCAGGTATGTGGTCAAATATTACCGCCGAGATGATGGGTTGGGTTATGTTTGGTTAAATTTCGTTATTAATCTATGGGAAGGTCCCACGGAGACGTAGAGTCCAACTCGCCAGGAATGTTGTGAAATATTACAGCCGCGATGTGAGATTGGGTTACGTTAGGTTATATTACGTTATTGACATATATAAAGGTCCCACGGAGACGTAGAGGCCAACTCGCCAGGAATGTTCTGAAATATTACCGCCGAGAGGTTAGGTTGGGTTAGGTTACGTTATATTACGTTATTGATGTACATGAGGGGCCCACGGAGACGTAGAGGCCAACAAGCCAGGAATGATGCCATATATTACCGCCGAGATGATAGGTTGGGTTAGGTTAGGTTATATTTCGTTATTGATGTATATGAAGGTCCCACGGAGACGTAGATGCCAACTCGCCGGGAATGCTCTCAAATAATAGCGCCGAGAGGTTAGGTTGGGTCAGGTTAGGTTATATTACGTTATTGATGTATATGAAGATCCCACGGAGGCGTAGAGGCCAACTCACCAGGTATGTGGTCAAATATTACCGCCGAGATGATAGGTTGGGTTAGGTTAGGTTTTATTTCGTTATTGATGTATATGAAGGTCCCACGGAAACGTAGAGGCCAACATGCCAGGAATGTTGTCAAATATTACAGCCGCGATGTTAGATTGGGTTAGGTTAGGTTATATTACGTTATTGATGTATATGAAGGACCCACGTAGACGTAGGGGCCAACTCGTCAGGAATATTGTCAAATATTACCGCCGAGATGATAGGTTGGATTAGGTTAGGTTATATTACGTTATTGATGTATATAAAGGTCCCACGGATACGTAGAGGCCAACTCGCCAGGAATGTTGTCAAATATTACCGCCGAGATGATAGGTTGCATTAGGTTAGGTTGTATTACGTTATTGATGTATATAAGTGTCCCACGGAGACGTAGAGGCCAACTCGCCGGGAATGCTGTCAAATAATAGCGCCGAGAGGTTAGGTTGGGTCAGGTTAGGTTATATTACGTTATTGATGTATATGAAGGTCCCACGGAGACGTAGATGCCAACTCGCCGGGAATGCTGTCAAATAATAGCGCCGAGAGGTTAGATTGGGTCAGGTTAGGTTATATTACGTTCTTGATGTATATAAAGGTCCCACGCAGACGTAGAGGCCAACCCGCCAGGAATGTTGTCAAATATTACCGCCGAGATGATAGGTTGGGTTAGGTTAGGTTATATTTCGTTATTGATGTATATGAAGGTCCCACGGAGACGTAGAGGCCAACTCGCCAGGAATGTAGGTCAAATATTACAGCCGCGATGTTAGATTGGGTTAGGTTAGGTTATATTACGTTATTGTTGTATATAAAGGTCCCACGGAGACGTAGAGGCCAACTCGCCAGCAATGTTGTCAAATATTACCGCCGAGATGATAGGTTGGGTTAGGTTAGGTTATATTACGTTATTGATGTAAATAAAGGTCCCACGGAGACGTAGAAGCCAACTCGCCAGGATTGTTGCCAAATATTACCGCCGCGATGTTAGATTGGTTTAGGTTAGGTTAGATTACGTTATTGTCGTATATAAAGGTCCCACGGAGACGTAGAGGCCAACATGCCAGGAATCTTGGTCAAATATTACAGCCGCGTTGTTAGATTGGGTAAGGTTAGGTAATATTACGTTATTGATGTATATAAAGGTCCCACGGAGACGTAGAGGCCAACAAGCCAGGAATGTTGCCAAATATTACCGCCGAGAGGATAGGTTGGGTTAGGTTAGGTTATATTTCGTTACTGATGGATATGAAGGTCCCACGGAGACGTAGATGCCAACTCGCCGGGAATGCTGTCAAATAATAGCGCCGAGAGGTTAGGTTGGTTCAGGTTACTTTATATTACGTTATTGATGTATATGAAGATCCCACGGAGACGTAGAGGCCAACTCGCCAGGTATGTGGTCAAATATTACCGCCGAGATGATAGGTTGGGTTAGGTTAGGTTATATTTCGTTATTGATGTATATGAAGGTCCCACGGAGACGTAGAGGCCAACTCGCCAGGAATGTAGGTCAAATATTACAGCCGCGACGTTAGATTGGGTTAGGTTAGGTTATATTACGTTATTGTTGTATATAAAGGTCCCACGGAGACGTAGAGGCCAACGCGCCAGGAATGTTGTCAAATATTACCGCCGAGATGTTGGGTTGGGTTAGGTTAGGTTATATTACGTTCTTGATGTATATAAAGGTCCCACGCAGACGTAGAGGCCAACTCGCCAGGAGTGTTGTCAAATATTACAGCCGCGATGTTAGATTGGGCTAGGTTAGGTTATATTACGTTATTGATGTATATAAAGCTCCCACGGAGACGTAGAGGCCAACTCGCCAGGTATGTGGTCAAATATTACCGCCGAGATGATAGGTTGGGTTAGGTTAGGTTATATTTCGTTATTGATGTATATGAAGGTCCCACGGAGACGTAGAGGCCAACTCGCCAGGAATGTTCTGAAATATTACCGCCGAGAGGTTAGGTTGGGTTAGGTTACGTTATATTACGTTATTGATGTACATGAGGGGCCCACGGAGACGTAGAGGCCAACAAGCCAGGAATGATGCCAAATATTACCGCCGAGATGATAGGTTGGGTTAGGTTAGGTTATATTTCGTTATTGATGTATATGAAGGTCCCACGGAGACGTAGATGCCAACTCGCCGGGAATGCTCTCAAATAATAGCGCCGAGAGGTTAGGTTGGGTCAGGTTAGGTTATATTACGTTATTGATGTATATGAAGATCCCACGGAGACGTAGAGGCCAACTCACCAGGTATGTGGTCAAATATTACCGCCGAGATGATAGGTTGGGTTAGGTTAGGTTTTATTTCGTTATTGATGTATATGAAGGTCCCACGGAAACGTAGAGGCCAACTCGCCAGGAATGTAGGTCAAATATTACAGCCGCGATGTTAGATTGGGTTAGGTTAGGTTATATTACGTTATTGTTGTATATAAAGGTCCCACGGAGACGTAGAGGCCAACTCGCCAGCAATGTTGTCAAATATTACCGCCGAGATGATAGGTTGGGTTAGGTTAGGTTATATTACGTTATTGATGTAAATAAAGGTCCCACGGAGACGTAGAAGCCAACTCGCCAGGATTGTTGCCAAATATTACCGCCGCGATGTTAGATTGGTTTAGGTTAGGTTAGATTACGTTATTGTCGTATATAAAGGTCCCACGGAGACGTAGAGGCCAACATGCCAGGAATCTTGGTCAAATATTACAGCCGCGTTGTTAGATTGGGTTAGGTTAGGTAATATTACGTTATTGATGTATATAAAGGTCCCACGGAGACGTAGAGGCCAACAAGCCAGGAATGTTGCCAAATATTACCGCCGAGAGGATAGGTTGGGTTAGGTTAGGTTATATTTCGTTACTGATGGATATGAAGGTCCCACGGAGACGTAGATGCCAACTCGCCGGGAATGCTGTCAAATAATAGCGCCGAGAGGTTAGGTTGGTTCAGGTTACGTTATATTACGTTATTGATGTATATGAAGATCCCACGGAGACGTAGAGGCCAACTCGCCAGGTATGTGGTCAAATATTACCGCCGAGATGATAGGTTGGGTTAGGTTAGGTTATATTTCGTTATTGATGTATATGAAGGTCCCACGGAGACGTAGAGGCCAACTCGCCTGGAATGTAGGTCAAATATTACAGCCGCGACGTTAGATTGGGTTAGGTTAGGTTATATTACGTTATTGTTGTATATAAAGGTCCCACGGAGACGTAGAGGCCAACGCGCCAGGAATGTTGTCAAATATTACCGCCGAGATGTTGGGTTGGGTTAGGTTAGGTTATATTACGTTCTTGATGTATATAAAGGTCCCACGCAGACGTAGAGGCCAACTCGCCAGGAGTGTTGTCAAATATTACAGCCGCGATGTTAGATTGGGCTAGGTTAGGTTATATTACGTTATTGATGTATATAAAGCTCCCACGGAGACGCAGAGGCCAACTCGCCAGGTATGTGGTCAAATATTACCGCCGAGATGTTGGGTTGGGTTAGGTTAAGTTATATTACGTTCTTGATGTATATAAAGATCCCACGCAGACGTAGAGGCCAACCCGCCAGGAATGTTGCCAAATGTTACCGCCGAGAGGATAGGTTGGGTTAGGTTAGGTTATATTTCGTTACTGATGGATATGAAGGTCCCACGGAGACGTAGATGCCAACTCGCCGGGAATGCTGTCAAATAATAGCGCCGAGAAGTTAGGTTGGGTCAGGTTACGTTATATTACGTTATTGATGTATATGAAGATCCCACGGAGACGTAGAGGCCAACTCGCCAGGTATGTGGTCAAATATTACCGCCGAGATGATAGGTCGGGTTAGGTTTGGTTATATTTCGTTATTAATGTATATGAAGGTCCCACGGAGACGTAGAGTCCAACTCGCCAGGAATGTTGTCAAATATTACAGCCGCGATGTTAGATTGGGTTACGTTAGGTTATGTTACGTTATTGACGTATATAAAGGTCCCACGGAGACGTAGGGGCCAACTCGCCAGGAATGTTGTCAAATATTACGGCCGAGATGATAGGTTGGATTAGGTTAGGTTATATTACGTCATTGATGTATATGAAGATCCCACGGAGACGCAGAGGCCAACTCGCCAGGTATGTGGTCAAATATTACCGCCGAGATGATAGGTTGGGTTAGGTTAGGTTATATTTCGTTATTGATGTATATAAAGGTCCCACGGAGACGTAGAGTCCAACTCGCCAGGAATGTTGTCAAATATTACAGCCGCGATGTTAGATTGGGCTAGGTTAGGTTATATTACGTTATTGATGTATATAAAGGTCTCACGGAGACGTAGAGGCCAACTCGCCAGGAATGTTGTCAAATATTACCGCCGAAATGTTAGGTTGGGTTAGGTTACGTTATATTACGTTCTTGATGTATATAAAGGTCCCACGCAGACGTAGAGGCCAACTCGATAGGAATGTTGTCAAATATTACCGCCGAGATGATAGGTTGGATTAGGTTACGTTATATTATGTTATTGATGTACATGAGGGGCCCACGGAGACGTAGAGGCCAACAAGCCAGGAATGTTGCCAAATATTACCGCCGAGATGATAGGTTGGGTTAGGTTAGGTTATATTTCGTTATTGATGTATATGAAGATCCCACGGAGACGCAGAGGCCAACTCGCCCGGTATGTGGTCAAATATTACCGCCGAGATGATAGGTTGGGTTAGGTTTGGTTATATTTCGTTATTAATGTATATAAAGGTCCCACGGAGACGTAGAGGCCAACTCGTCAGGAATGTTGTCAAATATTACCGCCGAGATGATAGGTTGGATTAGGTTAGGTTGTATTATGTTATTGAAGTATATGAAGATCCCACGGAGACGCAGAGGCCAACTCGCCAGGTATGTGGTCAAATATTACCGCCGAGATGATAGGTTGGGTTAGGTTTGGTTATATTACGTTATTGACGTATATAATGGTCCCACGGAGACGTAGAGGCCAACTCGCCAGGAATGTTGTGAAATATTACCGCCGAAATGTTAGGTTGGGATAGGTTAGGCTATATTACGTTCTTGATGTATATAAAGGTCCCACGCAGACGTAGAGGCCAACCCGCCAGGAATGTTGTCAAATATTACCGCCGATATGATAGGTTGGGTTAGGTTAGGTTATATTTCGTTATTGATGTATATGAAGGTCCCACGGAGACGTAGAGGCCAACATGCCAGGAATGTTGTCAAATATTACAGCCGCGATGTTAGATTGGGCTAGGTTAGGTTATATTACGTTATTGATGTATATAAAGGTCCCACGGAGACGTAGAGGCCAACTCGCCAGGAATGTTGTCAAATATTACCGCCGAGATGATAGGTTGGGTTAGGTTAGGTTATATTTCGTTACTGATTTATATGAAGGTCCCACGGAGACGAAGATGCCAACTCGCCGGGAATGCTGTCAAATAATAGCGCCGAGAGGTTAGGTTGGGTCAGGTTAGGTTATATTACGTTATTGATGTATATGAAGATCCCACGGAGACGTAGATGCCAACTCGCCAGGTATGTGGTCAAATATTACCGCCGAGATGATAGGTTGGGTTATGTTAGGTTATATTTCGATATTGATGTATATGAAGGTCCCACGGAGACGTAGAGGCCAACTTGCCAGGAATGTAGGTCAAATATTACAGCCGCGATGTTAGATTGGGTTAGGTTAGGTTATATTACGTTACTGTCGTATATAAATGTCCCACGCAGACGTAGAGGCCAACCCGCCAGGAATGTTGTCAAATATTACCGCCGAGATGATAGGTTGGGTTAGGTTAGGTTATATTTCGTTATTGATGTATATGAAGGTCCCACGGAGACGTAGAGGCCAACATGCCAGGAATGTTGTGAAATATTACAGCCGCGATGTTAGATTGGGCTAGGTTAGGTTATATTACGTTATTGACGTATATAAAGCTCCCACGGAGACGTAGAGGCCAACTCGCCAGGAATGTTGTCAAATATTACCGCCGAAATGTTAGGTTGGGTTAGGTTAGGTTATATTACGTTCTTGATGTATATAAAGGTCCCACGCAGACGTGGAGGCCAACCCGCCAGGAATGTTGTCAAATATTACCGCCGAGATGATAGGTTGGGTTAGGTTAGGTTATATTTCGTTATTGATGTATATGAAGGTCCCACGGAGACGTAGAGTCCAACTCGCCAGGTATGTGGTCAAATATTACCGCCGAGATGATAGGTTGGGTTATGTTTGGTTAAATTTCGTTATTAATCTATGGGAAGGTCCCACGGAGACGTAGAGTCCAACTCGCCAGGAATGTTGTGAAATATTACAGCCGCGATGTGAGATTGGGTTACGTTAGGTTATATTACGTTATTGACGTATATAAAGGTCCCACGGAGACGTAGGGGCCAACTCGCCAGGAATGTTGTCAAATATTACGGCCGAGATGATAGGTTGGATTAGGTTAGGTTATATTACGTCATTGATGTATATGAAGATCCCACGGAGACGCAGAGGCCAACTCGCCAGGTATGTGGTCAAATATTACCGCCGAGATGATAGGTTGGGTTAGGTTAGGTTATATTTCGTTATTGATGTATATAAAGGTCCCACGGAGACGTAGAGTCCAACTCGCCAGGAATGTTGTCAAATATTACAGCCGCGATGTTAGATTGGGCTAGGTTAGGTTATATTACGTTATTGATGTATATAAAGGTCTCACGGAGACGTAGAGGCCAACTCGCCAGGAATGTTGTCAAATATTACCGCCGAAATGTTAGGTTGGGTTAGGTTACGTTATATTACGTTCTTGATGTATATAAAGGTCCCACGCAGACGTAGAGGCCAACTCGATAGGAATGTTGTCAAATATTACCGCCGAGATGATAGGTTGGATTAGGTTACGTTATATTATGTTATTGATGTACATGAGGGGCCCACGGAGACGTAGAGGCCAACAAGCCAGGAATGTTGCCAAATATTACCGCCGAGATGATAGGTTGGGTTAGGTTAGGTTATATTTCGTTATTGATGTATATGAAGATCCCACGGAGACGCAGAGGCCAACTCGCCCGGTATGTGGTCAAATATTACCGCCGAGATGATAGGTTGGGTTAGGTTTGGTTATATTTCGTTATTAATGTATATAAAGGTCCCACGGAGACGTAGAGGCCAACTCGTCAGGAATGTTGTCAAATATTACCGCCGAGATGATAGGTTGGATTAGGTTAGGTTGTATTATGTTATTGAAGTATATGAAGATCCCACGGAGACGCAGAGGCCAACTCGCCAGGTATGTGGTCAAATATTACCGCCGAGATGATAGGTTGGGTTAGGTTTGGTTATATTACGTTATTGACGTATATAATGGTCCCACAGAGACGTAGAGGCCAACTCGCCAGGAATGTTGTGAAATATTACCGCCGAAATGTTAGGTTGGGATAGGTTAGGCTATATTACGTTCTTGATGTATATAAAGGTCCCACGCAGACGTAGAGGCCAACCCGCCAGGAATGTTGTCAAATATTACCGCCGATATGATAGGTTGGGTTAGGTTAGGTTATATTTCGTTATTGATGTATATGAAGGTCCCACGGAGACGTAGAGGCCAACATGCCAGGAATGTTGTCAAATATTACAGCCGCGATGTTAGATTGGGCTAGGTTAGGTTATATTACGTTATTGATGTATATAAAGGTCCCACGGAGACGTAGATGCCAACAAGCCAGGAATGTTGCCAAATATTACCGCCGAGATGATAGGTTGGGTTAGGTTAGGTTATATTTCGTTACTGATTTATATGAAGGTCCCACGGAGACGAAGATGCCAACTCGCCGGGAATGCTGTCAAATAATAGCGCCGAGAGGTTAGGTTGGGTCAGGTTAGGTTATATTACGTTATTGATGTATATGAAGATCCCACGGAGACGTAGATGCCAACTCGCCAGGTATGTGGTCAAATATTACCGCCGAGATGATAGGTTGGGTTATGTTAGGTTATATTTCGTTATTGATGTATATGAAGGTCCCACGGAGACGTAGAGGCCAACTTGCCAGGAATGTAGGTCAAATATTACAGCCGCGATGTTAGATTGGGTTAGGTTAGGTTATATTACGTTACTGTCGTATATAAATGTCCCACGCAGACGTAGAGGCCAACCCGCCAGGAATGTTGTCAAATATTACCGCCGAGATGATAGGTTGGGTTAGGTTAGGTTATATTTCGTTATTGATGTATATGAAGGTCCCACGGAGACGTAGAGGCCAACATGCCAGGAATGTTGTGAAATATTACAGCCGCGATGTTAGATTGGGCTAGGTTAGGTTATATTACGTTATTGACGTATATAAAGCTCCCACGGAGACGTAGAGGCCAACTCGCCAGGAATGTTGTCAAATATTACCGCCGAAATGTTAGGTTGGGTTAGGTTAGGTTATATTACGTTCTTGATGTATATAAAGGTCCCACGCAGACGTGGAGGCCAACCCGCCAGGAATGTTGTCAAATATTACCGCCGAGATGATAGGTTGGGTTAGGTTAGGTTATATTTCGTTATTGATGTATATGAAGGTCCCACGGAGACGTAGAGTCCAACTCGCCAGGTATGTGGTCAAATATTACCGCCGAGATGATAGGTTGGGTTATGTTTGGTTAAATTTCGTTATTAATCTATGGGAAGGTCCCACGGAGACGTAGAGTCCAACTCGCCAGGAATGTTGTGAAATATTACAGCCGCGATGTGAGATTGGGTTACGTTAGGTTATATTACGTTATTGACATATATAAAGGTCCCACGGAGACGTAGAGACCAACTCGCCAGGAATGTTCTGAAATATTACCGCCGAGAGGTTAGGTTGTGTCAGGTTAGGTTATATTACGTTATTGATGTACATGAGGGGCCCACGGAGACGTAGAGGCCAACAAGCCAGGAATGATGCCAAATATTACCGCCGAGATGATAGGTTGGGTTAGGTTAGGTTATATTTCGTTATTGATGTATATGAAGGTCCCACGGAGACGTAGATGCCAACTCGCCGGGAATGCTCTCAAATAATAGCGCCGAGAGGTTAGGTTGGGTCAGGTTAGGTTATATTACGTTATTGATGTATATGAAGATCCCACGGAGACGTAGAGGCCAACTCACCAGGTATGTGGTCAAATATTACCGCCGAGATGATAGGTTGGGTTAGGTTAGGTTTTATTTCGTTATTGATGTATATGAAGGTCCCACGGAAACGTAGAGGCCAACATGCCAGGAATGTTGTCAAATATTACAGCCGCGATGTTAGATTGGGTTAGGTTAGGTTATATTACGTTATTGATGTATATGAAGGACCCACGTAGACGTAGGGGCCAACTCGTCAGGAATATTGTCAAATATTACCGCCGAGATGATAGGTTGGATTAGGTTAGGTTATATTACGTTATTGATGTATATAAAGGTCCCACGGATACGTAGAGGCCAACTCGCCAGGAATGTTGTCAAATATTACCGCCGAGATGATAGGTTGGGTTAGGTTAGGTTATATTTCGTTATTGATGTATAAAAAGGTCCCACGGAGACGTAGAAGCCAACTCGCCAGGATTGTTGCCAAATATTACCGCCGCGATGTTAGATTGGGTTAGGTTAGGTTAGATTACGTTATGGTCGTATATAGACGTCCCACGGAGACGTAGAGGCCAACAAGCCAGGAATGTTGCCAAATATTACCGCCGAGATGTGAGGTTGGGTTAGGTTAGGTTATATTACGTTATTGATGTATATAAAGGTCCCACGGAGACGTAGAATCCAACTCGCCAGGATTGTTGCCAAATATTACCGCCGCGATGTTAGATTGGGTTAGGTTAGGTTAGATTACGTTATTGTCGTATATAAAGGTCCCACGGAGACGTAGAGGCCAACATGCCAGGAATGTTGGTCAAATATTACAGCCGCGATGTTAGCTTGGGTTAGGTTAGGTTACATTACGTTATTGTTGTATATAAAGGTCCCACGGAGACGTAGAGGCCAACTCGCCAGGAATGTTGTCAAATATTACTTCCGAGATGATAGGTTGGGTTAGGATAGGTTATATTACGTTATTGATTTATATGAAGGACCCACGTAGACGTAGGGTCCAACTCGTCAGGAATATTGTCAAATATTACCGCCGAGATGATAGGTTGCATTAGGTTAGGTTGTATTACGTTATTGATGTATATAAGTGTCCCACGGAGACGTAGAGGCCAACTCGCCGGGAATGCTGTCAAATAATAGCGCCGAGAGGTTAGGTTGGGTCAGGTTAAGTTATATTACGTTATTGATGTATATGAAGGTCCCACGGAGACGTAGATGCCAACTCGCCGGGAATGCTGTCAAATAATAGCGCCGAGGGGTTAGATTGGGTCAGGTTAGGTTATATTACGTTCTTGATGTATATAAAGGTCCCACGCAGACGTAGAGGCCAACCCGCCAGGAATGTTGTCAAATATTACCGCCGAGATGATAGGTTGGGTTAGGTTAGGTTATATTTCGTTATTGATGTATATGAAGGTCCCACGGAGACGTAGAGGCCAACTCGCCAGGAATGTAGGTCAAATATTACAGCCGCGATGTTAGATTGGGTTAGGTTAGGTTATATTACGTTATTGTTGTATATAAAGGTCCCACGGAGACGTAGAGGCCAACTCGCCAGCAATGTTGTCAAATATTACCGCCGAGATGATAGGTTGGGTTAGGTTAGGTTATATTACGTTATTGATGTAAATAAAGGTCCCACGGAGACGTAGAAGCCAACTCGCCAGGATTGTTGCCAAATATTACCGCCGCGATGTTAGATTGGTTTAGGTTAGGTTAGATTACGTTATTGTCGTATATAAAGGTCCCACGGAGACGTAGAGGCCAACATGCCAGGAATCTTGGTCAAATATTACAGCCGCGTTGTTAGATTGGGTTAGGTTAGGTAATATTACGTTATTGATGTATATAAAGGTCCCACGGAGACGTAGAGGCCAACAAGCCAGGAATGTTGCCAAATATTACCGCCGAGAGGATAGGTTGGGTTAGGTTAGGTTATATTTCGTTACTGATGGATATGAAGGTCCCACGGAGACGTAGATGCCAACTCGCCGGGAATGCTGTCAAATAATAGCGCCGAGAGGTTAGGTTGGTTCAGGTTACGTTATATTACGTTATTGATGTATATGAAGATCCCACGGAGACGTAGAGGCCAACTCGCCAGGTATGTGGTCAAATATTACCGCCGAGATGATAGGTTGGGTTAGGTTAGGTTATATTTCGTTATTGATGTATATGAAGGTCCCACGGAGACGTAGAGGCCAACTCGCCAGGAATGTAGGTCAAATATTACAGCCGCGACGTTAGATTTGGTTAGGTTAGGTTATATTACGTTATTGTTGTATATAAAGGTCCCACGGAGACGTAGAGGCCAACGCGCCAGGAATGTTGTCAAATATTACCGCCGAGATGTTGGGTTGGGTTAGGTTAGGTTATATTACGTTCTTGATGTATATAAAGGTCCCACGCAGACGTAGAGGCCAACTCGCCAGGAGTGTTGTCAAATATTACAGCCGCGATGTTAGATTGGGCTAGGTTAGGTTATATTACGTTATTGATGTATATAAAGCTCCCACGGAGACGTAGAGGCCAACTCGCCAGGTATGTGGTCAAATATTACCGCCGAGATGTTGGGTTGGGTTAGGTTAAGTTATATTACGTTCTTGATGTATATAAAGATCCCACGCAGACGTAGAGGCCAACCCGCCAGGAATGTTGCCAAATGTTACCGCCGAGAGGATAGGTTGGGTTAGGTTAGGTTATATTTCGTTACTGATGGATATGAAGGTCCCACGGAGACGTAGATGCCAACTCGCCGGGAATGCTGTCAAATAATAGCGCCGAGAAGTTAGGTTGGGTCAGGTTACGTTATATTACGTTATTGATGTATATGAAGATCCCACGGAGACGTAGAGGCCAACTCGCCAGGTATGTGGTCAAATATTACCGCCGAGATGATAGGTCGGGTTAGGTTTGGTTATATTTCGTTATTAATGTATATGAAGGTCCCACGGAGACGTAGAGTCCAACTCGCCAGGAATGTTGTCAAATATTACAGCCGCGATGTTAGATTGGGTTACGTTAGGTTATGTTACGTTATTGACGTATATAAAGGTCCCACGGAGACGTAGGGGCCAACTCGCCAGGAATGTTGTCAAATATTACGGCCGAGATGATAGGTTGGATTAGGTTAGGTTATATTACGTCATGGATGTATATGAAGATCCCACGGAGACGCAGAGGCCAACTCGCCAGGTATGTGGTCAAATATTACCGCCGAGATGATAGGTTGGGTTAGGTTAGGTTATATTTCGTTATTGATGTATATAAAGGTCCCACGGAGACGTAGAGTCCAACTCGCCAGGAATGTTGTCAAATATTACAGCCGCGATGTTAGATTGGGCTAGGTTAGGTTATATTACGTTATTGATGTATATAAAGGTCTCACGGAGACGTAGAGGCCAACTCGCCAGGAATGTTGTCAAATATTACCGCCGAAATGTTAGGTTGGGTTAGGTTACGTTATATTACGTTCTTGATGTATATAAAGGTCCCACGCAGACGTAGAGGCCAACTCGATAGGAATGTTGTCAAATATTACCGCCGAGATGATAGGTTGGATTAGGTTACGTTATATTATGTTATTGATGTACATGAGGGGCCCACGGAGACGTAGAGGCCAACAAGCCAGGAATGTTGCCAAATATTACCGCCGAGATGATAGGTTGGGTTAGGTTAGGTTATATTTCGTTATTGATGTATATGAAGATCCCACGGAGACGCAGAGGCCAACTCGCCAGGTATGTGGTCAAATATTACCGCCGAGATGATAGGTTGGGTTAGGTTTGGTTATATTTCGTTATTAATGTATATAAAGGTCCCACGGAGACGTAGAGGCCAACTCGTCAGGAATGTTGTCAAATATTACCGCCGAGATGATAGGTTGGATTAGGTTAGGTTGTATTATGTTATTGAAGTATATGAAGATCCCACGGAGACGCAGAGGCCAACTCGCCAGGTATGTGGTCAAATATTATCGCCGAGATGATAGGTTGGGTTAGGTTTGGTTATATTTCGTTATTAATGTATATAAAGGTCCCACGGAGACGTAGAGGCCAACTCGTCAGGAATGTTGTCAAATATTACCGCCGAGATGATAGGTTGGATTAGGTTAGGTTATATTAAGTTATTGTAGTATATGAAGATCCCACGGAGACGCAGAGGCCAACTCGCCAGGAATGTGGTCAAATATTACCGCCGAGATGATATGTCGGGTTAGGTTTGGTTATATTTCGTTATTAATGTATATGAAGGTCCCACGGAGACGTAGAGGCCAACTCGCCAGGTATGTGTTCAAATATTACCGCCGAGATGATAGTTTGGGTTAGGTTTGGTTATATTTCGTTATTGATGTATATGAAGGTCCCACGGAGACGTAGAGGCCAACATGCCAGGAATGTTGTCAAATATTACCGCCGAAATGTTAGGTTGGGATAGGTTACGTTATATTACGTTCTTGATGTATATAAAGGTCCCACGCAGACGTAGAGGCCAACCCGCCAGGAATGTTGTCAAATATTACCGCCGAGATGATAGGTTGGGTTAGGTTAGGTTATATTTCGATATTGATGTATATGAAGGTCCCACGGAGACGTAGAGGCCAACATGCCAGGAATGTTGTCAAATATTACAGCCGCGATGTTAGATTGGGTTAGGTTAGGTTATATTACGCTATTGATGTATATAAAGGTCCCACGGAGACGTAGAGGCCAACTCGCCAGGAATGTTGTCAAATATTACCGCCGAGCTGTTAGGTTGGGTTAGGTTAAGTTATATTACGTTCTTGATGTATATAAAGGTCCCACGCAGACGTAGAGGCCAACCCGCCAGGAATGTTGTCAAATATTACCGCCGAGATGATAGGTTGGGTTAGGGTAGGTTATATTTCGTTATTGATGTATATGAAGGTCCCACGGTGACGTAGAGGCCAACTCGCCAGGAATGTTGTCAAATATTACGGCCGAGATGATAGGTTGGATTAGGTTAGGTTATATTACGTCATTGATGTATATGAAGATCCCACGGAGACGCAGAGGCCAACTCGCCAGGTATGTGGTCAAATTTTACCGCCGAGATGATAGGTTGGGTTGGGTTAGGTTATATTACGTTATTGATGTATATAAAGGTCCCACGGAGACGTAGATGCCAACAAGCCAGGAATGTTGCCAAATATTACCGCCGAAATGTTAGGTTGGGTTAGGTTAGGTTATATTACGTTATTGATGTATATAAAGGTCCCACGGAGACGTAGAGGCCAACTCGTCAGGAATATTGTCAAATATTACCGCCGATATGATAGGTTGGGTCAGGTTAGGTTATATTACGTTATTGATGTATATGAAGATCCCACGGAGACGTAGAGGCCAACTCGCCAGGTATGTGGTGAAATACTACCGCCGAGATGATAGGATGGGTTAGGTTAGGTTATATTTCGTTATTGATGTATATGAAGGTCCCACGGAGACGTAGAGGCCAACATGCCAGGAATGTTGTCAAATATTACAGCCGCGATGTTAGATTGGGTTAGGTTAGGTTATATTACGTTATTGATGTATATAAAAATCCCACGGTTACGTAGAGGCCAAAAAGCCGGGAATGTTGCCAAATACTACCGCCGAGATGTTAGGATGGGTTAGGTTATGTTATATTACGCTTTTGATGTATATAAAGGTCCCACGGAGACGTAGAGGCCAACTCGCCAGGAATGTTGTCAAATATTACCGCCGAAATGTTAGGTTGGGTTAGGTTAGGTTATATTACGTTCTTGATGTATATAAAGGTCCCACGCAGACGTAGAGGCCAACCCGCCAGGAATGTTGTCAAATATTACCGCCGAGATGATAGGTTGGATTAGGTTAGGTTGTATTTCGTTATTGATGTATATGAAGGTCCCACGGAGACGTAGAGGCCAACATGCCAGGAATGTTGTCAAATATTACCGCCGAAATGTTAGGTTGGGTTAGGTTAGGTTATATTACGTTCTTGATGTATATAAAGGTCCCACGCAGACGTAGAGGCCAACCCGCCAGGAATGTTGTCAAATATTACCGCCGAGATGATAGGTTGGATTAGGTTAGGTTGTATTTCGTTATTGATGTATATGAAGGTCCCACGGAGACGTAGAGGCCAACATGCCAGGAATGTTGTCAAATATTACAGCCGCGATGTGAGATTGGGCTAGGTTAGGTTATATTACGTTATTGATGTATATAAAGGTTCCACGGAGACGTAGATGCCAACAAGCCAGGAATGTTGCCAAATATTACCGCCGAAATGTTAGGTTGGGTTAGGTTAGGTTATATTACGTTATTGATGTATATAAAGTTCCCACGGAGACGTAGAGGCCAACTCGTCAGGAATATTGTCAATTATTACCGCCGAGATGATAGGTTGGATTAGGTTAGGTTATATTAAGTTATTGATGTATATGAAGATCCCACGGAGACGCAGAGGCCAACTCGCCAGGTATGTGGTCAAATATTACCGCCGAGATGATAGGTTGGGTTAGGTTTGGTTATATTTCGTTATTAATGTATAGGAAGGTCCCACGGAGACGTAGAGTCCAACTCGCCAGGAATGTTGTGAAATATTACAGCCGCGATGTGAGATTGGGTTACGTTAGGTTATATTACGTTATTGACATATATAAAGGTCCCACGGAGACGTAGAGGCCAACTCGCCAGGAATGTTGTGAAATATTACCGCCGAGAGGTTAGGTTGGGTTAGGTTACGTTATATTACGCTATTGATGTACATGAGGGGCCCACGGAGACGTAGAGGCCAACAAGCCAGCAATGTTGCCAAATATTACCGCCGAGATGATAGGTTGGGTTAGGTTAGGTTATATTTCGTTATTGATGTATATGAAGGTCCCACGGAGACGTAGATGCCAACTCGCCGGGAATGCTCTCAAATAATAGTGCCGAGAGGTCAGGTTGGGTCAGGTTAGGTTATATTACGTTATTGATGTATATGAAGATCCCACGGAGACGTAGAGGCCAACTCGCCAGGTATGTGTTCAAATATTACCGCCGAGATGATAGGTTGGGTTAGGTTAGGTTTTATTTCGTTATTGTTGTATATGAAGGTCCCACGGAGACGTAGAGGCCAACATGCCAGGAATGTTGTCAAATATTACAGCCGCGATGTTAGATTGGGTTAGGTTAGGTTATATTACGTTATTGATGTATATGAAGGACCCACGTAGACGTAGGGGCCAACTCGTCAGGAATATTGTCAAATATTACCGCCGAGATGATAGGTTGGATTAGATTAGGTTATATTACGTTATTGATGTATATAAAGGTCCCACGGATACGTAGAGGCCAACTCGCCAGGAATGTTGTCAAATATTACCGCCGAGATGATAGGTTGGGTTAGGTTAGGTTATATTTCGTTATTGATGTATAAAAAGGTCCCACGGAGACGTAGAAGCCAACTCGCCAGGATTGTTGCCAAATATTACCGCCGCGATGTTAGATTGGGTTAGGTTAGGTTAGATTACGTTATTGTCGTATATAAAGGTCCCACGGAGACGTAGAGGCCAACATGCCAGGAATGTTGGTCAAATATTACAGCCGCGATGTTAGCTTGGGTTAGGTTAGGTTACATTACGTTATTGTTGTATATAAAGGTCCCACGGAGACGTAGAGGCCAACTCGCCAGGAATGTTGTCAAATATTACCTCCGAGATGATAGGTTGGGTTAGGTTAGGTTATATTACGTTATTGATTTATATGAAGGACCCACGTAGACGTAGGGTCCAACTCGTCAGGAATATTGTCAAATATTACCGCCGAGATGATAGGTTGCATTAGGTTAGGTTGTATTACGTTATTGATGTATATAAGTGTCCCACGGAGACGTAGAGGCCAACTCGCCAGCAATGTTGTCAAATATTACCGCCGAGATGATAGGTTGGGTTAGGTTAGGTTATATTACGTTATTGATGTATATGAAGGACCCACGTAGACGGAGGGGCCAACTCGTCAGGATTGTTGCCAAATATTACCGCGGCGATGTTAGATTGGCTTAGGTTAGGTTAGATTACGTTATTGTCGTATATAAAGGTCCCACGAAGACGTAGAGGCCAACATGCCAGGAATGTTGTCAAATATTACAGCCGCGATGTTAGGTTGGTTTAGGTTAGGTTATATTACGTTATTGATGTATATGAAGGACCCACGTAGACGTAGGGACCAACTCGTCAGGAATATTGTCAAATATTACCGCCGAGATGATAGGTTGGATTAGGTTAGGTTATATTACGTTATTGATGTATATAAAGGTCCCACGGATACGTAGAGGCCAACTCGCCAGGAATGTTGTCAAATATTACCGCCGAGATGATAGGTTGGGTTAGGTTAGGTTATATTTCGTTATTGATGTATAAAAAGGTCCCACGGAGACGTAGAAGCAAACTCGCCAGGATTGTTGCCAAATATTACCGCCGCGATGTTAGATTGGGTTAGGTTAGGTTAGATTACGTTATGGTCGTATATAGACGTCCCACGGAGACGTAGAGGCCAACAAGCCAGGAATGTTGCCAAATATTACCGCCGAGATGTGAGGTTGGGTTAGGTTAGGTTATATTACGTTATTGATGTATATAAAGGTCCCACGGAGACGTAGAAGCCAACTCGCCAGGATTGTTGCCAAATATTACCGCCGCGATGTTAGATTGGGTTAGGTTAGGTTAGATTACGTTATTGTCGTATATAAAGGTCCCACGGAGACGTAGAGGCCAACATGCCAGGAATGTTGGTCAAATATTACAGCCGCGATGTTAGATTGGGTTAGGTTAGGTTACATTACGTTATTGTTGTATATAAAGGTCCCACGGAGACGTAGAAGCCAACTCGCCAGGAATGTTGTCAAATATTACCTCCGAGATGATAGGTTGGGTTAGGTTAGGTTATATTACGTTATTGATTTATATGAAGGACCCACGTAGAGGTAGGGTCCAACTCGTCAGGAATATTGTCAAATATTACCGCCGAGATGATAGGTTGGATTAGGTTAGGTTGTATTACGTTATTGATGTATATAAGTGTCCCACGGAGGCGTAGAGGCCAACTCGCCAGCAATGTTGTCAAATATTACCGCCGAGATGATAGGTTGGGGTAGGTTAGGTTATATTACGTTATTGATGTATATGAAGGACCCACGTAGACGTAGGGGCCAACTCGTCAGGATTGTTGCCAAATGTTACCGCCGCGATGTTAGATTGGCTTAGGTTAGGTTAGATTACGTTATTGTTGTATATAAAGGTCCCACGGATACATAGAGGCCAACTCGTCAGGAATATTGTCAAATATTACCGCCGAGATGATAAGTTGGGTTAGGTTAGGTTATATTACGTTATTGATGTATATGAAGATCCCACGGAGACGCAGAGGACAACTCGCCAGGTATGTGGTCAAATATTAACGCCGAGATGTTAGGTCGGGTTAGGTTTGATTATATTTCGTTATTAATGTATATGAAGGTTCCACGGAGACATAGAATCCAACTCGCCAGGAATGTTGTCAAATATTACAGCCGCGATGTTAGATTGGGTTACGTTAGGTTATATTACGTTATTGACGTATAAAAAGGTCCCACGGAGACGTAGAGGCCAACAAGCCAAGGATGTTGCCAAATATTACCGCCGAAATGTTAGGTTGGGATAGGTTAGGTTATATTACGTTCTTGATGTATATAAAGGTCCCACGGAGATGTAGAGGCCAACAAGCCAAGGATGTTGTCAAATATTACAGCCGCGATGTTAGATTGGGCTAGGTTAGGTTATATTTCGTTACTGATGGATATGAAGGTCCCACGGAGACGTAGATGCCAACTCGCCGGGAATGCTGTCAAATAATAGCGCCGAGAAGTTAGGTTGGGTCAGGTTACGTTATATTACGTTATTGATGTATATGAAGATCCCACGGAGACGTAGAGGCCAACTCGCCAGGTATGTGGTCAAATATTACCGCCGAGATGATAGGTCGGGTTAGGTTTGGTTATATTTCGTTATTAATGTATATGAAGGTCCCACGGAGACGTAGAGTCCAACTGGCCAGGAATGTTGTCAAATATTACAGCCGCGATGTTAGATTGGGTTACGTTAGGTTATGTTACGTTATTGACGTATATAAAGGTCCCACGGAGACGTAGGGGCCAACTCGCCAGGAATGTTGTCAAATATTACGGCCGAGATGATAGGTTGGATTAGGTTAGGTTATATTACGTCATTGATGTATATGAAGATCCCACGGAGACGCAGAGGCCAACTCGATAGGAATGTTGTCAAATATTACCGCCGAGATGATAGGTTGGATTAGGTTACGTTATATTATGTTATTGATGTACATGAGGGGCCCACGGAGACGTAGAGGCCAACAAGCCAGGAATGTTGCCAAATATTACCGCCGAGATGATAGGTTGGGTTAGGTTAGGTTATATTTCGTTATTGATGTATATGAAGATCCCACGGAGACGCAGAGGCCAACTCGCCAGGTATGTGGTCAAATATTACCGCCGAGATGATAGGTTGGGTTAGGTTTGGTTATATTTCGTTATTAATGTATATAAAGGTCCCACGGAGACGTAGAGGCCAACTCGTCAGGAATGTTGTCAAATATTACCGCCGAGATGATAGGTTGGATTAGGTTAGGTTGTATTATGTTATTGAAGTATATGAAGATCCCACGGAGACGCAGAGGCCAACTCGCCAGGTATGTGGTCAAATATTATCGCCGAGATGATAGGTTGGGTTAGGTTTGGTTATATTTCGTTATTAATGTATATAAAGGTCCCACGGAGACGTAGAGGCCAACTCGTCAGGAATGTTGTCAAATATTACCGCCGAGATGATAGGTTGGATTAGGTTAGGTTATATTAAGTTATTGTAGTATATGAAGATCCCACGGAGACGCAGAGGCCAACTCGCCAGGAATGTGGTCAAATATTACCGCCGAGATGATAGGTCGGGTTAGGTTTGGTTATATTTCGTTATTAATGTATATGAAGGTCCCACGGAGACGTAGAGGCCAACTCGCCAGGTATGTGTTCAAATATTACCGCCGAGATGATAGTTTGGGTTAGGTTTGGTTATATTTCGTTATTGATGTATATGAAGGTCCCACGGAGACGTAGAGGCCAACATGCCAGGAATGTTGTCAAATATTACCGCCGAAATGTTAGGTTGGGTTAGGTTACGTTATATTACGTTCTTGATGTATATAAAGGTCCCACGCAGACGTAGAGGCCAACCCGCCAGGAATGTTGTCAAATATTACCGCCGAGATGATAGGTTGGGTTAGGTTAGGTTATATTTCGATATTGATGTATATGAAGGTCCCACGGAGACGTAGAGGCCAACATGCCAGGAATGTTGTCAAATATTACAGCCGCGATGTTAGATTGGGTTAGGTTAGGTTATATTACGCTATTGATGTATATAAAGGTCCCACGGAGACGTAGAGGCCAACTCGCCAGGAATGTGGTCAAATTTTACCGCCGAGATGATAGGTTGGGTTGGGTTAGGTTATATTACGTTATTGATGTATATAAAGGTCCCACGGAGACGTAGATGCCAACAAGCCAGGAATGTTGCCAAATATTACCGCCGAAATGTTAGGTTGGATTAGGTTAGGTTATATTACGTTCTTGATGTATATAAAGGTCCCACGCAGACGTAGAGGCCAACCCGCCAGGAATGTTGTCAAATATTACCGCCGAGGTGATAGGTTGGGTTAGGTTAGGTTATATTTCGTTATTGATGTATATGAAGGTCCCACGGAGACGTAGATGCCAACTCGCCGGGAATGCTCCAAAAATAATAGCGCCGAGAGGTTAGGTTGGGTCAGGTTAGGTTATATTACGTTATTGATGTATATGAAGATCCCACGGAGACGTAGAGGCCAACTCGCCAGGTATGTGGTGAAATACTACCGCCGAGATGATAGGATGGGTTAGGTTAGGTTATATTTCGTTATTGATGTATATGAAGGTCCCACGGAGACGTAGAGGCCAACATGCCAGGAATGTTGTCAAATATTACAGCCGCGATGTTAGATTGGGTTAGGTTAGGTTATATTACGTTATTGATGTATATAAAAATCCCACGGTTACGTAGAGGCCAACAAGCCGGGAATGTTGCCAAATATTACCGCCGAGATGTTAGGATGGGTTAGGTTATGTTATATTACGCTTTTGATGTATATAAAGGTCCCACGGAGACGTAGAGGCCAACTCGCCAGGAATGTTGTCAAATATTACCGCCGAAATGTTAGGTTGGGTTAGGTTAGGTTATATTACGTTCTTGATGTATATAAAGGTCCCACGCAGACGTAGAGGCCAACCCGCCAGGAATGTTGTCAAATATTACCGCCGAGATGATAGGTTGGATTAGGTTAGGTTATATTACGTTATTGATGTATATGAAGGACCCACGTAGACGTAGGGGCCAACTCGTCAGGAATATTGTCAAATATTACCGCCGAGATGATAGGTTGGATTAGATTAGGTTATATTACGTTATTGATGTATATAAAGGTCCCACGGATACGTAGAGGCCAACTCGCCAGGAATGTTGTCAAATATTACCGCCGAGATGATAGGTTGGGTTAGGTTAGGTTATATTTCGTTATTGATGTATAAAAAGGTCCCACGGAGACGTAGAAGCCAACTCGCCAGGATTGTTGCCAAATATTACCGCCGCGATGTTAGATTGGGTTAGGTTAGGTTAGATTACGTTATTGTCGTATATAAAGGTCCCACGGAGACGTAGAGGCCAACATGCCAGGAATGTTGGTCAAATATTACAGCCGCGATGTTAGCTTGGGTTAGGTTAGGTTACATTACGTTATTGTTGTATATAAAGGTCCCACGGAGACGTAGAGGCCAACTCGCCAGGAATGTTGTCAAATATTACCTCCGAGATGATAGGTTGGGTTAGGTTAGGTTATATTACGTTATTGATTTATATGAAGGACCCACGTAGACGTAGGGTCCAACTCGTCAGGAATATTGTCAAATATTACCGCCGAGATGATAGGTTGCATTAGGTTAGGTTGTATTACGTTATTGATGTATATAAGTGTCCCACGGAGACGTAGAGGCCAACTCGCCAGCAATGTTGTCAAATATTACCGCCGAGATGATAGGTTGGGTTAGGTTAGGTTATATTACGTTATTGATGTATATGAAGGACCCACGTAGACGGAGGGGCCAACTCGTCAGGATTGTTGCCAAATATTACCGCGGCGATGTTAGATTGGCTTAGGTTAGGTTAGATTACGTTATTGTCGTATATAAAGGTCCCACGAAGACGTAGAGGCCAACATGCCAGGAATGTTGTCAAATATTACAGCCGCGATGTTAGGTTGGTTTAGGTTAGGTTATATTACGTTATTGATGTATATGAAGGACCCACGTAGACGTAGGGACCAACTCGTCAGGAATATTGTCAAATATTACCGCCGAGATGATAGGTTGGATTAGGTTAGGTTATATTACGTTATTGATGTATATAAAGGTCCCACGGATACGTAGAGGCCAACTCGCCAGGAATGTTGTCAAATATTACCGCCGAGATGATAGGTTGGGTTAGGTTAGGTTATATTTCGTTATTGATGTATAAAAAGGTCCCACGGAGACGTAGAAGCAAACTCGCCAGGATTGTTGCCAAATATTACCGCCGCGATGTTAGATTGGGTTAGGTTAGGTTAGATTACGTTATGGTCGTATATAGACGTCCCACGGAGACGTAGAGGCCAACAAGCCAGGAATGTTGCCAAATATTACCGCCGAGATGTGAGGTTGGGTTAGGTTAGGTTATATTACGTTATTGATGTATATAAAGGTCCCACGGAGACGTAGAAGCCAACTCGCCAGGATTGTTGCCAAATATTACCGCCGCGATGTTAGATTGGGTTAGGTTAGGTTAGATTACGTTATTGTCGTATATAAAGGTCCCACGGAGACGTAGAGGCCAACATGCCAGGAATGTTGGTCAAATATTACAGCCGCGATGTTAGATTGGGTTAGGTTAGGTTACATTACGTTATTGTTGTATATAAAGGTCCCACGGAGACGTAGAAGCCAACTCGCCAGGAATGTTGTCAAATATTACCTCCGAGATGATAGGTTGGGTTAGGTTAGGTTATATTACGTTATTGATTTATATGAAGGACCCACGTAGAGGTAGGGTCCAACTCGTCAGGAATATTGTCAAATATTACCGCCGAGATGATAGGTTGGATTAGGTTAGGTTGTATTACGTTATTGATGTATATAAGTGTCCCACGGAGGCGTAGAGGCCAACTCGCCAGCAATGTTGTCAAATATTACCGCCGAGATGATAGGTTGGGGTAGGTTAGGTTATATTACGTTATTGATGTATATGAAGGACCCACGTAGACGTAGGGGCCAACTCGTCAGGATTGTTGCCAAATGTTACCGCCGCGATGTTAGATTGGCTTAGGTTAGGTTAGATTACGTTATTGTTGTATATAAAGGTCCCACGGATACATAGAGGCCAACTCGTCAGGAATATTGTCAAATATTACCGCCGAGATGATAAGTTGGGTTAGGTTAGGTTATATTACGTTATTGATGTATATGAAGATCCCACGGAGACGCAGAGGACAACTCGCCAGGTATGTGGTCAAATATTAACGCCGAGATGTTAGGTCGGGTTAGGTTTGATTATATTTCGTTATTAATGTATATGAAGGTTCCACGGAGACATAGAATCCAACTCGCCAGGAATGTTGTCAAATATTACAGCCGCGATGTTAGATTGGGTTACGTTAGGTTATATTACGTTATTGACGTATAAAAAGGTCCCACGGAGACGTAGAGGCCAACAAGCCAAGGATGTTGCCAAATATTACCGCCGAAATGTTAGGTTGGGATAGGTTAGGTTATATTACGTTCTTGATGTATATAAAGGTCCCACGGAGATGTAGAGGCCAACAAGCCAAGGATGTTGTCAAATATTACAGCCGCGATGTTAGATTGGGCTAGGTTAGGTTATATTTCGTTACTGATGGATATGAAGGTCCCACGGAGACGTAGATGCCAACTCGCCGGGAATGCTGTCAAATAATAGCGCCGAGAAGTTAGGTTGGGTCAGGTTACGTTATATTACGTTATTGATGTATATGAAGATCCCACGGAGACGTAGAGGCCAACTCGCCAGGTATGTGGTCAAATATTACCGCCGAGATGATAGGTCGGGTTAGGTTTGGTTATATTTCGTTATTAATGTATATGAAGGTCCCACGGAGACGTAGAGTCCAACTGGCCAGGAATGTTGTCAAATATTACAGCCGCGATGTTAGATTGGGTTACGTTAGGTTATGTTACGTTATTGACGTATATAAAGGTCCCACGGAGACGTAGGGGCCAACTCGCCAGGAATGTTGTCAAATATTACGGCCGAGATGATAGGTTGGATTAGGTTAGGTTATATTACGTCATTGATGTATATGAAGATCCCACGGAGACGCAGAGGCCAACTCGATAGGAATGTTGTCAAATATTACCGCCGAGATGATAGGTTGGATTAGGTTACGTTATATTATGTTATTGATGTACATGAGGGGCCCACGGAGACGTAGAGGCCAACAAGCCAGGAATGTTGCCAAATATTACCGCCGAGATGATAGGTTGGGTTAGGTTAGGTTATATTTCGTTATTGATGTATATGAAGATCCCACGGAGACGCAGAGGCCAACTCGCCAGGTATGTGGTCAAATATTACCGCCGAGATGATAGGTTGGGTTAGGTTTGGTTATATTTCGTTATTAATGTATATAAAGGTCCCACGGAGACGTAGAGGCCAACTCGTCAGGAATGTTGTCAAATATTACCGCCGAGATGATAGGTTGGATTAGGTTAGGTTGTATTATGTTATTGAAGTATATGAAGATCCCACGGAGACGCAGAGGCCAACTCGCCAGGTATGTGGTCAAATATTATCGCCGAGATGATAGGTTGGGTTAGGTTTGGTTATATTTCGTTATTAATGTATATAAAGGTCCCACGGAGACGTAGAGGCCAACTCGTCAGGAATGTTGTCAAATATTACCGCCGAGATGATAGGTTGGATTAGGTTAGGTTATATTAAGTTATTGTAGTATATGAAGATCCCACGGAGACGCAGAGGCCAACTCGCCAGGAATGTGGTCAAATATTACCGCCGAGATGATAGGTCGGGTTAGGTTTGGTTATATTTCGTTATTAATGTATATGAAGGTCCCACGGAGACGTAGAGGCCAACTCGCCAGGTATGTGTTCAAATATTACCGCCGAGATGATAGTTTGGGTTAGGTTTGGTTATATTTCGTTATTGATGTATATGAAGGTCCCACGGAGACGTAGAGGCCAACATGCCAGGAATGTTGTCAAATATTACCGCCGAAATGTTAGGTTGGGTTAGGTTACGTTATATTACGTTCTTGATGTATATAAAGGTCCCACGCAGACGTAGAGGCCAACCCGCCAGGAATGTTGTCAAATATTACCGCCGAGATGATAGGTTGGGTTAGGTTAGGTTATATTTCGATATTGATGTATATGAAGGTCCCACGGAGACGTAGAGGCCAACATGCCAGGAATGTTGTCAAATATTACAGCCGCGATGTTAGATTGGGTTAGGTTAGGTTATATTACGCTATTGATGTATATAAAGGTCCCACGGAGACGTAGAGGCCAACTCGCCAGGAATGTGGTCAAATTTTACCGCCGAGATGATAGGTTGGGTTGGGTTAGGTTATATTACGTTATTGATGTATATAAAGGTCCCACGGAGACGTAGATGCCAACAAGCCAGGAATGTTGCCAAATATTACCGCCGAAATGTTAGGTTGGATTAGGTTAGGTTATATTACGTTCTTGATGTATATAAAGGTCCCACGCAGACGTAGAGGCCAACCCGCCAGGAATGTTGTCAAATATTACCGCCGAGGTGATAGGTTGGGTTAGGTTAGGTTATATTTCGTTATTGATGTATATGAAGGTCCCACGGAGACGTAGATGCCAACTCGCCGGGAATGCTCCAAAAATAATAGCGCCGAGAGGTTAGGTTGGGTCAGGTTAGGTTATATTACGTTATTGATGTATATGAAGATCCCACGGAGACGTAGAGGCCAACTCGCCAGGTATGTGGTGAAATACTACCGCCGAGATGATAGGATGGGTTAGGTTAGGTTATATTTCGTTATTGATGTATATGAAGGTCCCACGGAGACGTAGAGGCCAACATGCCAGGAATGTTGTCAAATATTACAGCCGCGATGTTAGATTGGGTTAGGTTAGGTTATATTACGTTATTGATGTATATAAAAATCCCACGGTTACGTAGAGGCCAACAAGCCGGGAATGTTGCCAAATATTACCGCCGAGATGTTAGGATGGGTTAGGTTATGTTATATTACGCTTTTGATGTATATAAAGGTCCCACGGAGACGTAGAGGCCAACTCGCCAGGAATGTTGTCAAATATTACCGCCGAAATGTTAGGTTGGGTTAGGTTAGGTTATATTACGTTCTTGATGTATATAAAGGTCCCACGCAGACGTAGAGGCCAACCCGCCAGGAATGTTGTCAAATATTACCGCCGAGATGATAGGTTGGATTAGGTTAGGTTGTATTTCGTTATTGATGTATATGAAGGTCCCACGGAGACGTAGAGGCCAACATGCCAGGAATGATGTCAAATATTACAGCCGCGATGTGAGATTGGGCTAGGTTAGGTTATATTATGTTATTGATGTATATAAAGGTCCCACGGAGACGTAGAGGCCAACTCGCCAGGAATGTTGTCAAATATTACCGCCGATATGTTAGGTTGGGTTAGGTTAAGTTATATTACGTTCTTGATGTATATAAAGGTCCCACGCAGACGTAGAGGCCAACACGCCAGGAATGTTGCCAAATATTGCCGCCGAAATGTTAGGTTGGGTTAGGTTAGGTTATATTACGTTATTGATGTATATAAAGGTCCCACGGAGACATAGAGGCCAACTCGTCAGGAATGTTGTCAAATATTACCGCCGAGATGATAGGTTGGATTAGGTTAGGTTATATTAAGTTATTGAAGTATATGAAGATCCCACGAAGACGCAGAGGCCAACTCGCCAGGTATGTGGTCAAATATTACCGCCGAGATGATAGGTCGGGTTAGGTTTGGTTATATTTCGTTATTAATGTATATGAAGGTCCCACGGAGACGTAGAGTCCAACTCGCCAGGAATGTTGTCAAATATTACAGCCGCGATGTTAGATTGGGTTACGTTAGGTTATGTTACGTTATTGACGTATATAAAGGTCCCACGGAGACGTAGAGGCCAACTCGCCAGGAATGTTGTCAAATATTACGGCCGAGATGATAGGTTGGATTAGGTTAGGTTATATTACGTTATTGATGTATATAAAGGTCCCACGGAGACGTAGATGCCAACAAGCCAGGAATGTTGCCAAATATTACCGCCGAAATGTTAGGTTGGGTTAGGTTAGGTTATATTACGTTATTGATGTATATAAAGTTCCCACGGAGACGTAGAGGCCAACTCGTCAGGAATATTGTCAATTATTACCGCCGAGATGATAGGTTGGATTAGGTTAGGTTATATTAAGTTATTGATGTATATGAAGATCCCACGGAGACGCAGAGGCCAACTCGCCAGGTATGTGGTCAAATATTACCGCCGAGATGATAGGTTGGGTTAGGTTTGGTTATATTTCGTTATTAATGTATAGGAAGGTCCCACGGAGACGTAGAGTCCAACTCGCCAGGAATGTTGTGAAATATTACAGCCGCGATGTGAGATTGGGTTACGTTAGGTTATATTACGTTATTGACATATATAAAGGTCCCACGGAGACGTAGAGGCCAACTCGCCAGGAATGTTGTGAAATATTACCGCCGAGAGGTTAGGTTGGGTTAGGTTACGTTATATTACGTTATTGATGTACATGAGGGGCCCACGGAGACGTAGAGGCCAACAAGCCAGCAATGTTGCCAAATATTACCGCCGAGATGATAGGTTGGGTTAGGTTAGGTTATATTTCGTTATTGATGTATATGAAGGTCCCACGGAGACGTAGATGCCAACTCGCCGGGAATGCTCTCAAATAATAGTGCCGAGAGGTCAGGTTGGGTCAGGTTAGGTTATATTACGTTATTGATGTATATGAAGATCCCACGGAGACGTAGAGGCCAACTCGCCAGGTATGTGGTCAAATATTACCGCCGAGATGATAGGTTGGGTTAGGTTAGGTTTTATTTCGTTATTGTTGTATATGAAGGTCCCACGGAGACGTAGAGGCCAACATGCCAGGAATGTTGTCAAATATTACAGCCGCGATGTTAGATTGGGTTAGGTTAGGTTATATTACGTTATTGATGTATATGAAGGACCCACGTAGACGTAGGGGCCATCTCGTCAGGAATATTGTCAAATATTACCGCCGAGATGATAGGTTGGATTAGGTTAGGTTATATTACGTTATTGATGTATATAAAGGTCCCACGGATACGTAGAGGCCAACTCGCCAGGAATGTTGTCAAATATTACCGCCGAGATGATAGGTTGGGTTAGGTTAGGTTATATTTCGTTATTGATGTATAAAAAGGTCCCACGGAGACGTAGAAGCCAACTCGCCAGGATTGTTGCCAAATATTACCGCCGCGATGTTAGATTGGGTTAGGTTAGGTTAGATTACGTTATGGTCGTATATAGACGTCCCACGGAGACGTAGAGGCCAACAAGCCAGGAATGTTGCCAAATATTACCGCCGAGATGTGAGGTTGGGTTAGGTTAGGTTATATTACGTTATTGATGTATATAAAGGTCCCACGGAGACGTAGAAGCCAACTCGCCAGGATTGTTGCCAAATATTACCGCCGCGATGTTAGATTGGGTTAGGTTAGGTTAGATTACGTTATTGTCGTATATAAAGGTCCCACGGAGACGTAGAGGCCAACATGCCAGGAATGTTGGTCAAATATTACAGCCGCGATGTTAGCTTGGGTTAGGTTAGGTTACATTACGTTATTGTTGTATATAAAGGTCCCACGGAGACGTAGAGGCCAACTCGTCAGGAATATTGTCAAATATTACCGCCGATATGATAGGTTGGATTAGGTTAGGTTATATTACGTTCTTGATGTATATAAAGGTCCCACGCAGACATAGAGGCCAACCCGCCAGGAATGTTGTCAAATATTACCGCCGAGGTGATAGGTTGGGTTAGGTTAGGTTATATTTCGTTATTGATGTATATGAAGGTCCCACGGAGACGTAGATGCCAACTCGCAGGGAATGCTCCAAAAATAATAGCGCCGAGAGGTTAGGTTGGGTCAGGTTAGGTTATATTACGTTATTGATGTATATGAAGATCCCACGGAGACGTAGAGGCCAACTCGCCAGGTATGTGGTGAAATACTACCGCCGAGATGATAGGATGGGTTAGGTTAGGTTATATTTCGTTATTGATGTATATGAAGGTCCCACGGAGACGTAGAGGCCAACATGCCAGGAATGTTGTCAAATATTACAGCCGCGATGTTAGATTGGGTTAGGTTAGGTTATATTACGTTATTGATGTATATAAAAATCCCACGGTTACGTAGAGGCCAACAAGCCGGGAATGTTGCCAAATATTACCGCCGAGATGTTAGGATGGGTTAGGTTATGTTATATTACGCTTTTGATGTATATAAATGTCCCACGGAGACGTAGAGGCCAACTCGCCAGGAATGTTGTCAAATATTACCGCCGAAATGTTAGGTTGGGTTAGGTTAGGTTATATTACGTTCTTGATGTATATAAAGGTCCCACGCAGACGTAGAGGCCAACCCGCCAGAAATGTTGTCAAATATTACCGCCGAGATGATAGGTTGGATTAGGTTAGGTTGTATTTCGTTATTGATGTATATGAAGGTCCCACGGAGACGTAGAGGCCAACATGCCAAGAATGTTGTCAAATATTACAGCCGCGATGTGAGATTGGGCTAGGTTAGGTTATATTATGTTATTGATGTATATAAAGGTCCCACGGAGACGTAGAGGCCAACTCGCCAGGAATGTTGTCAAATATTACCGCCGAAATGTTAGGTTGGGTTAGGTTAAGTTATATTACGTTCTTGATGTATATAAAGGTCCCACGCAGACGTAGAGGCCAACCCGCCAGGAATGTTGCCAAATATTGCCGCCGAAATGTTAGGTTGGGTTAGGTTAGGTTATATTACGTTATTGATGTATATAAAGGTCCCACGGAGACATAGATGCCAACTCGTCAGGAATGTTGTCAAATATTACCGCCGAGATGATAGGTTGGATTAGGTTAGGTTATATTAAGTTATTGAAGTATATGAAGATCCCACGAAGACGCAGAGGCCAACTCGCCAGGTATGTGGTCAAATATTACCGCCGAGATGATAGGTCGGGTTAGGTTTGGTTATATTTCGTTATTGTTGTATATAAAGGTCCCACGGAGACGTAGAGGCCAACTCGTCAGGAATATTGTCAAATATTACCGCCGATATGATAGGTTGGATTAGGTTAGGTTATATTACGTTCTTGATGTATATAAAGGTCCCACGCAGACGTAGAGGCCAACCCGCCAGGAATGTTGTCAAATATTACCGCCGAGGTGATAGGTTGGGTTAGGTTAGGTTATATTTCGTTATTGATGTATATGAAGGTCCCACGGAGACGTAGATGCCAACTCGCAGGGAATGCTCCAAAAATAATAGCGCCGAGAGGTTAGGTTGGGTCAGGTTAGGTTATATTACGTTATTGATGTATATGAAGATCCCACGGAGACGTAGAGGCCAACTCGCCAGGTATGTGGTGAAATACTACCGCCGAGATGATAGGATGGGTTAGGTTAGGTTATATTTCGTTATTGATGTATATGAAGGTCCCACGGAGACGTAGAGGCCAACATGCCAGGAATGTTGTCAAATATTACAGCCGCGATGTTAGATTGGGTTAGGTTAGGTTATATTACGTTATTGATGTATATAAAAATCCCACGGTTACGTAGAGGCCAACAAGCCGGGAATGTTGCCAAATATTACCGCCGAGATGTTAGGATGGGTTAGGTTATGTTATATTACGCTTTTGATGTATATAAAGGTCCCACGGAGACGTAGAGGCCAACTCGCCAGGAATGTTGTCAAATATTACCGCCGAAATGTTAGGTTGGGTTAGGTTAGGTTATATTACGTTCTTGATGTATATAAAGGTCCCACGCAGACGTAGAGGCCAACCCGCCAGGAATGTTGTCAAATATTACCGCCGAGATGATAGGTTGGATTAGGTTAGGTTGTATTTCGTTATTGATGTATATGAAGGTCCCACGGAGACGCAGAGGCCAACTCGCCAGGTATGTGGTCAAATATTACCGCCGAGATGATAGGTTGGGTTAGGTTTGGTTATATTTCGTTATTAATGTATAGGAAGGTCCCACGGAGACGTAGAGTCCAACTCGCCAGGAATGTTGTGAAATATTACAGCCGCGATGTGAGATTGGGTTACGTTAGGTTATATTACGTTATTGACATATATAAAGGTCCCACGGAGACGTAGAGGCCAACTCGCCAGGAATGTTGTGAAATATTACCGCCGAGAGGTTAGGTTGGGTTAGGTTACGTTATATTACGTTATTGATGTACATGAGGGGCCCACGGAGACGTAGAGGCCAACAAGCCAGCAATGTTGCCAAATATTACCGCCGAGATGATAGGTTGGGTTAGGTTAGGTTATATTTCGTTATTGATGTATATGAAGGTCCCACGGAGACGTAGATGCCAACTCGCCGGGAATGCTCTCAAATAATAGTGCCGAGAGGTCAGGTTGGGTCAGGTTAGGTTATATTACGTTATTGATGTATATGAAGATCCCACGGAGACGTAGAGGCCAACTCGCCAGGTATGTGGTCAAATATTACCGCCGAGATGATAGGTTGGGTTAGGTTAGGTTTTATTTCGTTATTGTTGTATATGAAGGTCCCACGGAGACGTAGAGGCCAACATGCCAGGAATGTTGTCAAATATTACAGCCGCGATGTTAGATTGGGTTAGGTTAGGTTATATTACGTTATTGATGTATATGAAGGACCCACGTAGACGTAGGGGCCAACTCGTCAGGAATATTGTCAAATATTACCGCCGAGATGATAGGTTGGATTAGGTTAGGTTATATTACGTTATTGATGTATATAAAGGTCCCACGGATACGTAGAGGCCAACTCGCCAGGAATGTTGTCAAATATTACCGCCGAGATGATAGGTTGGGTTAGGTTAGGTTAGATTACGTTATTGTCGTATATAAAGGTCCCACGAAGACGTAGAGGCCAACATGCCAGGAATGTTGTCAAATATTACAGCCGCGATGTTAGATTGGTTTAGGTTAGGTTATATTACGTTATTGATGTATATGAAGGACCCACGTAGACGTAGGGACCAACTCGTCAGGAATATTGTCAAATATTACCGCCGAGATGATAGGTTGGATTAGGTTAGGTTATATTACGTTATTGATGTATATAAAGGTCCCACGGATACGTAGAGGCCAACTCGCCAGGAATGTTGTCAAATATTACCGCCGAGATGATAGGTTGGGTTAGGTTAGGTTATATTTCGTTATTGATGTATAAAAAGGTCCCACGGAGACGTAGAAGCCAACTTGCCAGGATTGTTGCCAAATATTACCGCCGCGATGTTAGATTGGGTTAGGTTAGGTTAGATTACGTTATGGTCGTATATAGACGTCCCACGGAGACGTAGAGGCCAACAAGCCAGGAATGTTGCCAAATATTACCGCCGAGATGTGAGGTTGGGTTAGGTTAGGTTATATTACGTTATTGATGTATATAAAGGTCCCACGGAGACGTAGAAGCCAACTCGCCAGGATTGTTGCCAAATATTACCGCCGCGATGTTAGATTGGGTTAGGTTAGGTTAGATTACGTTATTGTCGTATATAAAGGTCCCACGGAGACGTAGAGGCCAACATGCCAGGAATGTTGGTCAAATATTACAGCCGCGATGTTAGCTTGGGTTAGGTTAGGTTACATTACGTTATTGTTGTATATAAAGGTCCCACGGAGACGTAGAGGCCAACTCGCCAGGAATGTTGTCAAATATTACCTCCGAGATGATAGGTTGGGTTAGGTTAGGTTATATTACGTTATTGATTTATATGAAGGACCCACGTAGACGTAGGGTCCAACTCGTCAGGAATATTGTCAAATATTACCGCCGAGATGATAGGTTGCATTAGGTTAGGTTGTATTACGTTATTGATGTATATAAGTGTCCCACGGAGACGTAGAGGCCAACTCGCCAGCAATGTTGCCAAATATTACCGCCGAGATGATAGGTTGGGTTAGGTTAGGTTATATTACGTTATTGATGTATATGAAGGACCCACGTAGACGTAGGGGCCAACTCGTCAGGATTGTTGCCAAATATTACCGCCGCGATGTTAGATTGGCTTAGGTTAGGTTAGATTACGTTATTGTCGTATATAAAGGTCCCACGAAGACGTAGAGGCCAACATGCCAGGAATGTTGTCAAATATTACAGCCGCGATGTTAGATTGGTTTAGGTTAGGTTATATTACGTTATTGATGTATATGAAGGACCCACGTAGACGTAGGGACCAACTCGTCAGGAATATTGTCAAATATTACCGCCGAGATGATAGGTTGGATTAGGTTAGGTTATATTACGTTATTGATGTATATAAAGGTCCCACGGATACGTAGAGGCCAACTCGCCAGGAATGTTGTCAAATATTACCGCCGAGATGATAGGTTGGGTTAGGTTAGGTTATATTTCGTTATTGATGTATAAAAAGGTCCCACGGAGACGTAGAAGCCAACTCGCCAGGATTGTTGCCAAATATTACCGCCGCGATGTTAGATTGGGTTAGGTTAGGTTAGATTACGTTATGGTCGTATATAGACGTCCCACGGAGACGTAGAGGCCAACAAGTCAGGAATGTTGCCAAATATTACCGCCGAGATGTGAGGTTGGGTTAGGTTAGGTTATATTACGTTATTGATGTATATAAAGGTCCCACGGAGACGTAGAAGCCAACTCGCCAGGATTGTTGCCAAATATTACCGCCGCGATGTTAGATTGGGTTAGGTTAGGTTAGATTACGTTATTGTCGTATATAAAGGTCCCACGGAGACGTAGAGGCCAACATGCCAGGAATGTTGGTCAAATATTACAGCCGCGATGTTAGATTGGGTTAGGTTAGGTTACATTACGTTATTGTTGTATATAAAGGTCCCACGGAGACGTAGAGGCCAACTCGCCAGGAATGTTGTCAAATATTACCTCCGAGATGATAGGTTGGGTTAGGTTAGGTTATATTACGTTATTGATTTATATGAAGGACCCACGTAGAGGTAGGGTCCAACTCGTCAGGAATATTGTCAAATATTACCGCCGAGATGATAGGTTGGATTAGGTTAGGTTGTATTACGTTATTGATGTATATAAGTGTCCCACGGAGACGTAGAGGCCAACTCGCCAGCAATGTTGTCAAATATTACCGCCGAGATGATAGGTTGGGTTAGGTTAGGTTATATTACGTTATTGATGTATATGAAGGACCCACGTAGACGTAGGGGCCAACTCGTCAGGATTGTTGCCAAATGTTACCGCCGCGATGTTAGATTGGCTTAGGTTAGGTTAGATTACGTTATTGTTGTATATAAAGGTCCCACGGATACATAGAGGCCAACTCGTCAGGAATATTGTCAAATATTACCGCCGAGATGATAAGTTGGGTTAGGTTAGGTTATATTACGTTATTGATGTATATGAAGATCCCACGGAGACGCAGAGGACAACTCGCCAGGTATGTGGTCAAATATTAACGCCGAGATGTTAGGTCGGGTTAGGTTTGATTATATTTCGTTATTAATGTATATGAAGGTTCCACGGAGACATAGAATCCAACTCGCCAGGAATGTTGTCAAATATTACAGCCGCGATGTTAGATTGGGTTACGTTAGGTTATATTACGTTATTGACGTATAAAAAGGTCCCACGGAGACGTAGAGGCCAACACGCCAAGGATGTTGCCAAATATTACCGCCGAAATGTTAGGTTGGGTTAGGTTAGGTTATATTACTTTCTTGATGTATATAAGGGTCCCACGCAGACGTAGAGGCCAACTCGCCAGGAATGTAGGTCAAATATTACAGCCGCGATGTTAGATTGGGTTAGGTTAGGTTATATTACGTTATTGTTGTATATAAAGGTCCCACGGAGACGTAGAGGCCAACTCGCCAGCAATGTTGTCAAATATTACCGCCGAGATGATAGGTTGGGTTAGGTTAGGTTATATTACGTTATTGATGTATATAAAGGTCCCACGGAGACGTAGAAGCCAACTCGCCAGGATTGTTGCCAAATATTACCGCCGCGATGTTAGATTGGTTTAGGTTAGGTTAGATTACGTTATTGTCGTATATAAAGGTCCCACGGAGACGTAGAGGCCAACATGCCAGGAATCTTGGTCAAATATTACAGCCGCGTTGTTAGATTGGGTTAGGTTAGGTAATATTACGTTATTGATGTATATAAAGGTCCCACGGAGACGTAGAGGCCAACAAGCCAGGAATGTTGCCAAATATTACCGCCGAGAGGATAGGTTGGGTTAGGTTAGGTTATATTTCGTTACTGATGGATATGAAGGTCCCACGGAGACGTAGATGCCAACTCGCCGGGAATGCTGTCAAATAATAGCGCCGAGAGGTTAGGTTGGTTCAGGTTACGTTATATTACGTTATTGATGTATATGAAGAGCCCACGGAGACGTAGAGGCCAACTCGCCAGGTATGTGGTCAAATATTACCGCCGAGATGATAGGTTGGGTTAGGTTAGGTTATATTACGTTATTGTTGTATATAAAGGTCCCACGGAGACGTAGAGGCCAACGCGCCAGGAATGTTGTCAAATATTACCGCCGAGATGTTGGGTTGGGTTAGGTTAGGTTATATTACGTTCTTGATGTATATAAAGGTCCCACGCAGACGTAGAGGCCAACTCGCCAGGAGTGTTGTCAAATATTACAGCCGCGATGTTAGATTGGGCTAGGTTAGGTTATATTACGTTATTGATGTATATAAAGCTCCCACGGAGACGTAGAGGCCAACTCGCCAGGTATGTGGTCAAATATTACCGCCGAGATGACAGGTTGGGTTAGGTTAGGTTATATTACGTTATTGATGTATATGAAGATCCCACGGAGACGCAGAGGCCAACTCGCCAGGTATGTGGTCAAATATTACCGCCGAGATGATAGGTCGGGTTAGGTTTGGTTATATTTCGTTATTAATGTATATGAAGGTTCCACGGAGACGTAGAGTCCAACTCGCCAGGAATGTTGTCAAATATTACAGCCGCGATGTTAGATTGGGTTACGTTAGGTTATATTACGTTATTGACGTATATAAAGGTCCCACGGAGACGTAGAGGCCAACATGCCAAGGATGATGCCAAATATTACCGCCGAAATGTTAGGTTGGGTTATGTTAGGTTACATTACGTTATTGTTGTATATAAAGGTCCCATGGAGACGTAGAGACCAACTCGCCAGGAATGTTGTCAAATATTACCGCCGAGATGAAAGGTTGGGTTAGGTTAGGTTATATTACGTTATTGATTTATATGAAGGACCCACGTAGACGTAGGGGCCAACTCGTCAGGAATATTGTCAAATATTACAGCCGAGATGATAGGTTGGATTACCTTAGGTTATATTACGTTATTGATGTATATAAAGGTCCGACGGAGACGTAGAGGCCAACAAGCCAGGAATGTTGCCAAATATTGCCGCCGAAATGTTAGATTGGGTTAGGTTAGGTTAGATTACGTTATTGTCGTATATGAAGGTCCCACGGAGACGTAGAGGCCAACATGCCAGGAATGTTGGTCAAATATTACAGCCGCGATGTTAGATTGGGTTAGGTTAGGTTATATTACGTTATTGTTGTATATAAAGGTCCCACGGAGACGTAGAGGCCAACTCGCCAGGAATGTTGTCAAATATTACCTCCGAGATGATAGGTTGGGTTAGGTTAGGTTATATTACGTTATTGATTTATATGAAGGACCCACGTAGACGTAGGGTCCAACTCGTCAGGAATATTGTCAAATATTACCGCCGAGATGATAGGTTGGATTAGGTTAGGTTGTATTACGTTATTGATGTATATAAGTGTCCCACGGAGACGTAGAGGCCAAGTCGCCAGGAATGTAGGTCAGATATTACAGCCGCGATGTTAGATTGGGTTAGGTTAGGTTATATTACGTTATTGTTGTATATAAAGGTCCCACGGAGACGTAGAGGCCAACGCGCCAGGAATGTTGTCAAATATTACCGCCGAGATGTTGGGTTGGGTTAGGTTAAGTTATATTACGTTCTTGATGTATATAAAGGTCCCACGCAGACGTAGAGGCCAACTCGCCAGCAATGTTGTCAAATATTACCGCCGAGATGAAAGGTTGGGTTAGGTTAGGTTATATTTCGTTATTGATTTATATGAAGGTCCCACGGAGACGTAGAGGCCAACTCGCCAAGATTGTTGCCAAATATTACCGCCGCGATGTTAGATTGGGTTAGGTTAGGTTAGATTACGTTATGGTCGTATATAGAGGTCCCACGGAGGCGTAGGGGCCAACAAGCCAGGAATGTTGCCAAATATTACCGCCGAGATGTGAGGTTGGGTTAGGTTAGGTTATATTACGTTATTGATGTATATAAAGGTCCCACGGAGACGTAGAAGCCAACTCGCCAGGATTGTTGCCAAATATTACCGCCGCGATGTTCGATTGGGTTAGGTTAGGTTAGACTACGTTATTGTCGTATATAAAGGTCCCACGGAGACGTAGAGGCCAACATGCCAGGAGTGTTGGTCAAATATTACAGCCGCGATGTTAGATTGGGTTAGGTTAGGTTATATTACGTTATTGTTGTATATAAAGGTCCCACGGAGACGTAGAGGCCAACAAGCCAGGAATGTTGTCAAATATTACCGCCGAGATGATAGGTTGGGTTAGGTTAGGTTATATTTCGTTATTGATGTATATGAAGGTCCCACGGAGACGTAGAGGCCAACTCGCCAGTAATGTAGGTCAAATATTACAGCCGCGATGTTAGATTGGGTTAGGTTAGGTTATATTACGTTATTGTTGTATATAAAGGTCCCACGGAGACGTAGACGCCAACTCGCCAGCAATGTTGTCAAATATTACCGCCGAGATGATAGGTTGGGTTAGGATAGGTTATATTACGTTATTGATGTATATGAAGGACCCACGTAGACGTAGGGGCCAACTCGTCAGGAATATTGTCAAATATTACCGCCGATATGATAGGTTGGATTAGGTTAGGTTATATTACGTTATTGGTGTATATAAAGGTCCCACGGAGACGTAGAGACCAACAAACCAGGAATGTTGCCAAATATTACCGCCGAGGTATGAGGTTGGGTTAGGTTTGGTTATATTACGTTATTGATGTATATAAAGGTCCCACGGAGACGTAGAAGCCAACTCGCCAGGATTGTTGCCAAATAATACCGCCGCGATGTTAGATTGTGTTACGTTAGGTTATATTACGTTATTGACGTATATAAAGGCCCGACGGAGACGTAGAGCCCAACTCGCCAGAAATGTTGTCAAATATTACCGCCGAAATGTTAGGTTGGGATAGGTTAGGTTATATTACGTTATTGATGTATATGAAGATCCCACGGAGACGCAGAGGCCAACTCGCCAGGTATGTGGTCAAATATTACCGCCGAGATGATAGGTCGGGTTAGGTTTGGTTATATTACGTTATTGATGTATATAAAGGTCCCACGGAGACGTAGAAGCCAACTCGCCAGGATTGTTGCCAAATATTACCGCCGCGATGTTAGATTGGTTTAGGTTAGGTTAGATTACGTTATTGTCGTATATAAAGGTCCCACGGAGACGTAGAGGCCAACATGCCAGGAATCTTGGTCAAATATTACAGCCGCGTTGTTAGATTGGGTTAGGTTAGGTAATATTACGTTATTGATGTATATAAAGGTCCCACGGAGACGTAGAGGCCAACAAGCCAGGAATGTTGCCAAATATTACCGCCGAGAGGATAGGTTGGGTTAGGTTAGGTTATATTTCGTTACTGATGGATATGAAGGTCCCACGGAGACGTAGATGCCAACTCGCCGGGAATGCTGTCAAATAATAGCGCCGAGAGGTTAGGTTGGTTCAGGTTACGTTATATTACGTTATTGATGTATATGAAGATCCCACGGAGACGTAGAGGCCAACTCGCCAGGTATGTGGTCAAATATTACCGCCGAGATGATAGGTTGGGTTAGGTTAGGTTATATTACGTTATTGTTGTATATAAAGGTCCCACGGAGACGTAGAGGCCAACGCGCCAGGAATGTTGTCAAATATTACCGCCGAGATTTTGGGTTGGGTTAGGTTAGGTTATATTACGTTCTTGATGTATATAAAGGTCCCACGCAGACGTAGAGGCCAACTCGCCAGGAGTGTTGTCAAATATTACAGCCGCGATGTTAGATTGGGCTAGGTTGGGTTATATTACGTTATTGATGTATATAAAGCTCCCACGGAGACGTAGAGGCCAACTCGCCAGGTATGTGGTCAAATATTACCGCCGAGATGACAGGTTGGGTTAGGTTAGGTTATATTACGTTATTGATGTATATGAAGATCCCACGGAGACGCAGAGGCCAACTCGCCAGGTATGTGGTCAAATATTACCGCCGAGATGATAGGTCGGGTTAGGTTTGGTTATATTTCGTTATTAATGTATATGAAGGTTCCACGGAGACGTAGAGTCCAACTCGCCAGGAATGTTGTCAAATATTACAGCCGCGATGTTAGATTGGGTTACGTTAGGTTATATTACGTTATTGACGTATATAAAGGTCCCACGGAGACGTAGAGGCCAACATGCCAAGGATGATGCCAAATATTACCGCCGAAATGTTAGGTTGGGTTAGGTTAGGTTACATTACGTTATTGTTGTATATAAAGGTCCCATGGAGACGTAGAGACCAACTCGCCAGGAATGTTGTCAAATATTACCGCCGAGATGAAAGGTTGGGTTAGGTTAGGTTATATTACGTTATTGATTTATATGAAGGACCCACGTAGACGTAGGGGCCAACTCGTCAGGAATATTGTCAAATATTACGGCCGAGATGATAGGTTGGATTACCTTAGGTTATATTACGTTATTGATGTATATAAAGGTCCGACGGAGACGTAGAGGCCAACAAGCCAGGAATGTTGCCAAATATTGCCGCCGAAATGTTAGATTGGGTTAGGTTAGGTTAGATTACGTTATTGTCGTATATGAAGGTCCCACGGAGACGTAGAGGCCAACATGCCAGGAATGTTGGTCAAATATTACAGCCGCGATGTTAGATTGGGTTAGGTTAGGTTATATTACGTTATTGTTGTATATAAAGGTCCCACGGAGACGTAGAGGCCAACTCGCCAGGAATGTTGTCAAATATTACCTCCGAGATGATAGGTTGGGTTAGGTTAGGTTATATTACGTTATTGATTTATATGAAGGACCCACGTAGACGTAGGGTCCAACTCGTCAGGAATATTGTCAAATATTACCGCCGAGATGATAGGTTGGATTAGGTTAGGTTGTATTACGTTATTGATGTATATAAGTGTCCCACGGAGACGTAGAGGCCAAGTCGCCAGGAATGTAGGTCAGATATTACAGCCGCGATGTTAGATTGGGTTAGGTTAGGTTATATTACGTTATTGTTGTATATAAAGGTCCCACGGAGACGTAGAGGCCAACGCGCCAGGAATGTTGTCAAATATTACCGCCGAGATGTTGGGTTGGGTTAGGTTAAGTTATATTACGTTCTTGATGTATATAAAGGTCCCACGCAGACGTAGAGGCCAACTCGCCAGCAATGTTGTCAAATATTACCGCCGAGATGAAAGGTTGGGTTAGGTTAGGTTATATTTCGTTATTGATTTATATGAAGGTCCCACGGAGACGTAGAGGCCAACTCGCCAAGATTGTTGCCAAATATTACCGCCGCGATGTTAGATTGGGTTAGGTTAGGTTAGATTACGTTATGGTCGTATATAGAGGTCCCACGGAGGCGTAGGGGCCAACAAGCCAGGAATGTTGCCAAATATTACCGCCGAGATGTGAGGTTGGGTTAGGTTAGGTTATATTACGTTATTGATGTATATAAAGGTCCCACGGAGACGTAGAAGCCAACTCGCCAGGATTGTTGCCAAATATTACCGCCGCGATGTTCGATTGGGTTAGGTTAGGTTAGACTACGTTATTGTCGTATATAAAGGTCCCACGGAGACGTAGAGGCCAACATGCCAGGAGTGTTGGTCAAATATTACAGCCGCGATGTTAGATTGGGTTAGGTTAGGTTATATTACGTTATTGTTGTATATAAAGGTCCCACGGAGACGTAGAGGCCAACTCGCCAGGAATGTTGTCAAATATTACCGCCGAGATGATAGGTTGGGTTAGGTTAGGTTATATTACGTTATTGATTTATATGAAGGACCCACGTAGACGTAGGGTCCAACTCGTCAGGAATATTGTCAAATATTACCGCCGAGATGATAGGTTGGATTAGGTTAGGTTGTATTACGTTATTGATGTATATAAGTGTCCCACGGAGACGTAGACGCCAACTCGCCAGCAATGTTGTCAAATATTACCGCCGAGATGATAGGTTGGGTTAGGTTAGGTTATATTACGTTATTGATGTATATGAAGGACCCACGTAGACGTAGGGACCAACTCGTCAGGAATATTGTCAAATATTACCGCCGATATGATAGGTTGGATTAGGTTAGGTTATATTACGTTATTGGTGTGTATAAAGGTCCAACGGAGACGTAGAGACCAACAAGCCAGGAATGTTGCCAAATATTACCGCCGAGATATGAGGTTGGGTTAAGTTAGGATATATTACGTTATTGATGTATATAAAGGTCCCACGGATACATAGAGGCCAACTCGTCAGGAATGTTGTCAAATATTACCGCCGAGATGATAAGTTGGATTAGGTTAGGTTATATTACGTTATTGGTGTATATAAAGGTCCCACGGAGACGTAGAGGCCAACTCGCCAGGAATGTTGCCAAATATTGCCGCCGAAATGTTAGGTTGGGTTAGGTTAGGTTATATTACGTTATTGATGTATATAAAGGTCCCACGGAGACATAGAGGCCAACTCGTCAGGAATGTTGTCAAATATTACCGCCGAGATGATAGGTTGGATTAGGTTAGGTTATATCACGTTATTGGTGTATATAAAGGTCCCACGGAGACGTAGAGGCCAACAAGCCAGGAATGTTGTCAAATATTACCGCCGAGATGATAGGTTGGGTTAGGTTAGGTTATATTTCGTTATTGATGTATATGAAGGTCCCACGGAGACGTAGAGGCCAACTCGCCAGTAATGTAGGTCAAATATTACAGCCGCGATGTTAGATTGGGTTAGGTTAGGTTATATTACGTTATTGTTGTATATAAAGGTCCCACGGAGACGTAGACGCCAACTCGCCAGCAATGTTGTCAAATATTACCGCCGAGATGATAGGTTGGGTTAGGATAGGTTATATTACGTTATTGATGTATATGAAGGACCCACGTAGACGTAGGGGCCAACTCGTCAGGAATATTGTCAAATATTACCGCCGATATGATAGGTTGGATTAGGTTAGGTTATATTACGTTATTGGTGTATATAAAGGTCCCACGGAGACGTAGAGACCAACAAACCAGGAATGTTGCCAAATATTACCGCCGAGGTATGAGGTTGGGTTAGGTTTGGTTATATTACGTTATTGATGTATATAAAGGTCCCACGGAGACGTAGAGGCCAACAAGCCAGGAATGTTGCCAAATATTACCGCCCAGAGGATAGGTTGGGTTAGGTTAGGTTATATTTCGTTACTGATGTATATGAAGGTACCACGGAGACGTGGATGCCAACTCGCCGGGAATTCTGTCAAATAATAGCGCCGAGAGGTTAGGTTGGGTCAGGTTAGGTTATATTACGTTATTGATGTATATGAAGGTCCCACGGAGACGTAGATGCCAACTCGCCGGGAATGCTGTCAAATAATAGCGCCGAGAGGTTAGGTTGGGTCAGGTTAGGTTATATTACGTTATTGATGTATATGAAGATCCCACGGAGACGTAGAGGCCAACTCGCCAGGAATGTTGTCAAATATTACCGCCGAGATGATAGGTTGGGTTAGGTTAGGTTATATTTCGTTATTGATGTATATGAGGGTCCCACGGAGACGTAGAGGCCAACTCGCCAGGAATGTATGTCAAATATTACAGCCGCGATGTTAGATTGGGTTAGGTTAGGTTATATTACGTTATTGTTGTATATAAAGGTCCTACGTAGACGTAGGGGCCAACTCGCCAGCAATGTTGTCAAATATTACCGCCGAGATGATAGGTTGGGTTAGGTTAGGTTATATTACGTTATTGATGTATATGAAGGACCCACGTAGACGTAGGGGCCAACTCGTCAGGAATATTGTCAAATATTACCGCCGATATGATAGGTTGGATTAGGTTAGGTTATATTACGTTATTGGTGTATATAAAGGTCCCACGGAGACGTAGAGACCAACAAGCCAGGAATGTTGCCAAATATTACCGCCGAGATATGAGGTTGGGTTAGGTTAGGTTATATTACGTTATTGATGTATATAAAGGTCCCACGGAGACGTAGATGCCAACTCGCCAGGATTGTTGCCAAATATTACCGCCGCGATGTTAGATTGGGTTAGGTTAGGTTAGATTACGTTATTGTCGTATATAAAGGTCCCACGGAGACGTAGAGGCCAACATGCCAGGAATGTTGGTCAAATATTACAGCCGCGATGTTAGATTGGGTTAGGTTAGGTAATATTACGTTATTGATGTATATAAAGGTCCCACGGAGACGTAGAGGCCAACAAGCCAGGAATGTTGCCAAATATTTCCGCCGAGAGGATAGGTTGGGTTAGGTTAGGTTATATTTCGTTACTGATGGATATGAAGGTCCCACGGAGACGTAGATGCCAACACGCCGGGAATGCTGTCAAATAATAGCGCCGAGAGGTTAGGTTGCGTCAGGTTAGGTTATATTACGTTATTGATGTATATGAAGGTCCCACGGAGACGTAGATGCCAACTCGCCGGGAATGCTGTCAAATAATAGCGCTGAGAGGTTAGGTTGGGTCAGGTTACGTTATATTACGTTATTGATGTATATGAAGATCCCACGGAGACGTAGGGGCCAACTCGCCAGGTATGTGGTCAAATATTACCGCCGAGATGATAGGTTGGGTTAGGTTAGGTTATATTTCGTTTTTGATGTATATGAAGGTCCCACGGAGACCTAGAGGCCAACTCGCCAGGAATGTAGGTCAAATATTACAGCCGCGATGTTAGATTGGGTTAGGTTAGGTTATATTACGTTATTGTTGTATATAAAGGTCCCACGGAGACGTAGAGGCCAACGCGCCAGGAATGTTGTCAAATATTACCGCCGAGATGTTGGGTTGGGTTAGGTTAGGTTATATTACGTTCTTGATGTATATGAAGGACCCACGTAGACGTAGGGGCCAACTCGTCAGGAATATTGTCAAATATTACCGCCGATATGATAGGTTGGATTAGGTTAGGTTATATTACGTTATTGGTGTATATAAAGGTCCCACGGAGACGTAGAAGCCAACTCGCCAGGATTGTTGCCAAATATTACCGCCGCGATGTTAGATTGTGTTAGGTTAGGTTAGATTACGTTATTGTCGTATATAAAGGTCCCACGGAGACGTAGAGGCCAACATGCCAGGAATGTTGGTCAAATATTACAGCCGCGATGTTAGATTGGGTTAGGTTAGGTTACATTACGTTATTGTTGTATATAAAGGTCCCACGGAGACGTAGAGGCCAACTCGCCAGGAATATTGTCAAATATTACCGCCGAGATGATAGGTTGGGTTAGGTTAGGTTATATTACGTTATTGATTTATATGAAGGACCCACGTAGACGTAGGGGCCAACAAGCCAGGAATGTTGCCAAATATTGCCGCCGAAATGTTAGATTGGGTTAGGTTAGGTTAGATTACGTTATTGTCGTATATGAAGGTCCCACGGAGACGTAGAGGCCAACTCGCCAGGTATGTGGTCATATATTACCGCCGAGATGATAGGTTGGGTTAGGTTAGGTTATATTTCGTTATTGATGTATATGAAGGTCCCACGGAGACGTAGAGGCCAAGATGCCAGGAATGTTGTCAAATATTACAGCCGCGATGTTAGATTGGGTTAGGTTAGGTAATATTACGTTATTGATGTATATAAAAGTCCCACGCAGACGTAGAGGCCAACCCGCCAGGAATGTTGTCAAATATTACCGCCGAGATGATAGGTTGGATTAGGTTAGGTTATATTACGTTATTGATGTATATAAAGGTCCCACGGATACGTAGAGTCCAACTCGCCAGGAATGTTGTCAAATATTACAGCCGCGATGTTTGATTGGGTTACGTTAGGTTATATTACGTTGTTGACGTATATAAAGGTCCCACAGAGACGTAGAGGCCAACAAGCCAGGAATGTTGCCAAATATTACCGCCCAGAGGATAGGTTGGGTTAGGTTAGGTTATATTTCGTTACTGATGGATATGAAGGTACCACGGAGACGTGGATGCCAACTCGCCGGGAATTCTGTCAAATAATAGCGCCGAGAGGTTAGGTTGGGTCAGGTTAGGTTATATTACGTTATTGTTGTATATAAAGGTCCCACGGAGACGTAGATGCCAACTCGCCAGGATTGTTGCCAAATATTACCGCCGCGATGTTAGATTGAGTTAGGTTAGGTTAGATTACGTTATTGTCGTATATAAAGGTCCCACGGAGACGTAGAGGCCAACATGCCAGGAATGTTGGTCAAATATTACAGCCGCGATGTTACATTGGGTTAGGTTAGGTAATATTACGTTATTGATGTATATAAAGGTCCCACGGAGACGTAGAGGCCAACAAGCCAGGAATGTTGCCAAATATTTCCGCCGAGAGGATAGGTTGGGTTAGGTTAGGTTATATTTCGTTACTGATGGATATGAAGGTCCCACGGAGACGTAGATGCCAACACGCCGGGAATGCTGTCAAATAATAGCGCCGAGAGGTTAGGTTGGGTCAGGTTAGGTTATATTACGTTATTCATGTATATGAAGGTCCCACGGAGACGTAGATGCCAACTCGCCGGGAATGCTGTCAAATAATAGCGCTGAGAGGTTAGGTTGGGTCAGGTTACGTTATATTACGTTATTGATGTATATGAAGGACCCACGTAGACGTAGGGGCCAACTCGTCAGGAATATTGTCAAATATTACCGCCGATATGATAGGTTGGATTAGGTTAGGTTATATTACGTTATTGGTGTATATAAAGGTCCCACGGAGACGTAGAAGCCAACTCGCCAGGATTGTTGCCAAATATTACCGCCGCGATGTTAGATTGTGTTAGGTTAGGTTAGATTACGTTATTGTCGTATATAAAGGTCCCACGGAGACGTAGAGGCCAACATGCCAGGAATGTTGGTCAAATATTACAGCCGCGATGCTTGATTGGGTTAGGTTAGGTTACATTACGTTATTGTTGTATATAAAGGTCCCACGGAGACGTAGAGGCCAACTCGCCAGGAATATTGTCAAATATTACCGCCGAGATGATAGGTTGGGTTAGGTTAGGTTATATTACGTTATTGATTTATATGAAGGACCCACGTAGACGTAGGGGCCAACAAGCCAGGAATGTTGCCAAATATTGCCGCCGAAATGTTAGATTGGGTTAGGTTAGGTTAGATTACGTTATTGTCGTATATGAAGGTCCCACGGAGACGTAGAGGCCAACTCGCCAGGTATGTGGTCAAATATTACCACCGAGATGATAGGTTGGGTTAGGTTAGGTTATATTTTGTTATTGATGTATATGAAGGTCCCACGGAGACGTAGAGGCCAAGATGCCAGGAATGTTGTCAAATATTACAGCCGCGATGTTAGATTGGGTTAGGTTAGGTAATATTACGTTATTGATGTATATAAAAGTCCCACGGAGACGTAGAGGCCAACAAGCCAGGAATGTGGTCAAATATTACCGCCGAGATGATAGGTTGGGTTAGGTTAGGTTATATTTCGTTATTGATGTATATGAAGGTCCCACGGAGACATAGAGGCCAACTCGCCAGGAATGTAGGTCAAATATTACAGCCGCGATGTTAGATTGGGTTAGGTTAGGTTATATTACGTTATTGATGTATATGAAGGTCCCACGGAGACGTAGATGCCAACTCGCCGGGAATGCTGTCAAATAATAGCGCCGAGAGGTTAGGTTGGGTCAGGTTAGGTTATATTACGTTATTGATGTATATGAAGATCCCACGGAGACATAGAGGCCAACGCGCCAGGAATGTTGTCAAATATTACCGCCGAGATGTTGGGTTGGGTTAGGTTAAGTTATATTACGTTCTTGATGTATATAAAGGTCCCACGCAGACGTAGAGGCCAACCCGCCAGGAATGTTGTCAAATATTACCGCCGAGATGATAGGTTGGATTAGGTTAGGTTATATTACGTTATTGATGTATATAAAGGTCCCACGGATACGTAGAGTCCAACTCGCCAGGAATGTTGTCAAATATTACAGCCGCGATGTTTGATTGGGTTACGTTAGGTTATATTACGTTGTTGACGTATATAAAGGTCCTACGGGACGTAGAGGCCAACAAGCCAGGAATGTTGCCAAATATTACCGCCCAGAGGATAGGTTGGGTTAGGTTAGGTTATATTTCGTTACTGATGGATATGAAGGTACCACGGAGACGTGGATGCCAACTCGCCGGGAATTCTGTCAAATAATAGCGCCGAGAGGTTAGGTTGGGTCAGGTTAGGTTATATTACGTTATTGATGTATATGAAGGTCCCACGGAGACGTAGATGCCAACTCGCCGGGAATGCTGTCAAATAATAGCGCCGAGAGGTTAGGTTGGGTCAGGTTAGGTTATATTACGTTATTGATGTATATGAAGATCCCACGGAGACGTAGAGGCCAACTCGCCAGGAATGTTGTCAAATATTACCGCCGAGATGATAGGTTGGGTTAGGTTAGGTTATATTTCGTTATTGATGTATATGAAGGTCCCACGGAGACGTAGAGGCCAACTCGCCAGGAATGTATGTCAAATATTACAGCCGCGATGTTAGATTGGGTTAGGTTAGGTTATATTACGTTATTGTTGTATATAAAGGTCCCACGGAGACATAGAGGCCAACGCGCCAGGAATGTTGTCAAATATTACCGCCGAGATGTTGGGTTGGGTTAGGTTAAGTTATATTACGTTCTTGATGTATATAAAGGTCCCACGCAGACGTAGAGGCCAACCCGCCAGGAATGTTGTCAAATATTACCGCCGAGATGATAGGTTGGATTAGGTTAGGTTATATTACGTTATTGATGTATATAAAGGTCCCACGGATACGTAGAGTCCAACTCGCCAGGAATGTTGTCAAATATTACAGCCGCGATGTTTGATTGGGTTACGTTAGGTTATATTACGTTGTTGACGTATATAAAGGTCCCACGGAGACGTAGAGGCCAACAAGCCAGGAATGTTGCCAAATATTACCGCCCAGAGGATAGGTTGGGTTAGGTTAGGTTATATTTCGTTACTGATGGATATGAAGGTACCACGGAGACGTGGATGCCAACTCGCCGGGAATTCTGTCAAATAATAGCGCCGAGAGGTTAGGTTGGGTCAGGTTAGGTTATATTACGTTATTGATGTATATGAAGGTCCCACGGAGACGTAGATGCCAACTCGCCGGGAATGCTGTCAAATAATAGCGCCGAGAGGTTAGGTTGGGTCAGGTTAGGTTATATTACGTTATTGATGTATATGAAGATCCCACGGAGACGTAGAGGCCAACTCGCCAGGAATGTTGTCAAATATTACCGCCGAGATGATAGGTTGGGTTAGGTTAGGTTATATTTCGTTATTGATGTATATGAAGGTCCCACGGAGACGTAGAGGCCAACTCGCCAGGAATGTATGTCAAATATTACAGCCGCGATGTTAGATTGGGTTAGGTTAGGTTATATTACGTTATTGTTGTATATAAAGGTCCCACGGAGACGTAGATGCCAACTCGCCAGGATTGTTGCCAAATATTACCGCCGCGATGTTAGATTGGGTTAGGTTAGGTTAGATTACGTTATTGTCGTATATAAAGGTCCCACGGAGACGTAGAGGCCAACATGCCAGGAATGTTGGTCAAATATTACAGCCGCGATGTTAGATTGGGTTAGGTTAGGTAATATTACGTTATTGATGTATATAAAGGTCCCACGGAGACGTAGAGGCCAACAAGCCAGGAATGTTGCCAAATATTTCCGCCGAGAGGATAGTTTGGGTTAGGTTAGGTTATATTTCGTTACTGATGGATATGAAGGTCCCACGGAGACGTAGATGCCAACACGCCGGGAATGCTGTCAAATAATAGCGCCGAGAGGTTAGGTTGGGTCAGGTTAGGTTATATTACGTTATTGATGTATATGAAGGTCCCACGGAGACGTAGATGCCAACTCGCCGGGAATGCTGTCAAATAATAGCGCTGAGAGGTTAGGTTGGGTCAGGTTACGTTATATTACGTTATTGATGTATATGAAAATCCCACGGAGACGTAGGGGCCAACTCGCCAGGTATGTGGTCAAATATTACCGCCGAGATGATAGGTTGGGTTAGGTTAGGTTATATTTCGTTATTGATGTATATGAAGGTCCCACGGAGACCTAGAGGCCAACTCGCCAGGAATATAGGTCAAATATTACAGCCGCGATGTTAGATAGGGTTAGGTTAGGTTATATTACGTTATTGTTGTATATAAAGGTCCCACGGAGACGTAGAGGCCAACGCGCCAGGAATGTTGTCAAATATTACCGCCGAGATGTTGGGTTGGGTTAGGTTAAGTTATATTACGTTCTTGATGTATATAAAGGTCCCACGCAGACGTAGAGGCCAACCCCCCAAGAATGTTGTCAAATATTACGGCCGAGATGATAGGTTGGGTTAGGTTAGGTTATATTTCGTTATTGATGTATATGAAGGTCCCACGGAGACCTAGAGGCCAACTCGCCAGGAATGTAGGTCAAATATTACAGCCGCGATGTTAGATTGGGTTAGGTTAGGTTATATTACGTTATTGTTGTATATAAAGGTCCCACGGAGACGTAGAGGCCAACGCGCCAGGAATGTTGTCAAATATTACCGCCGAGATGTTGGGTTGGGTTAGGTTAGGTTATATTACGTTCTTGATGTATATGAAGGACCCACGTAGACGTAGGGGCCAACTCGTCAGGAATATTGTCAAATATTACCGCCGATATGATAGGTTGGATTAGGTTAGGTTATATTACGTTATTGGTGTATATAAAGGTCCCACGGAGACGTAGAAGCCAACTCGCCAGGATTGTTGCCAAATATTACCGCCGCGATGTTAGATTGTGTTAGGTTAGGTTAGATTACGTTATTGTCGTATATAAAGGTCCCACGGAGACGTAGAGGCCAACATGCCAGGAATGTTGGTCAAATATTACAGCCGCGATGTTAGATTGGGTTAGGTTAGGTTACATTACGTTATTGTTGTATATAAAGGTCCCACGGAGACGTAGAGGCCAACTCGCCAGGAATATTGTCAAATATTACCGCCGAGATGATAGGTTGGGTTAGGTTAGGTTATATTACGTTATTGATTTATATGAAGGACCCACGTAGACGTAGGGGCCAACAAGCCAGGAATGTTGCCAAATATTGCCGCCGAAATGTTAGATTGGGTTAGGTTAGGTTAGATTACGTTATTGTCGTATATGAAGGTCCCACGGAGACGTAGAGGCCAACTCGCCAGGTATGTGGTCATATATTACCGCCGAGATGATAGGTTGGGTTAGGTTAGGTTATATTTCGTTATTGATGTATATGAAGGTCCCACGGAGACGTAGAGGCCAAGATGCCAGGAATGTTGTCAAATATTACAGCCGCGATGTTAGATTGGGTTAGGTTAGGTTACATTACGTTATTGTTGTATATAAAGGTCCCACGGAGACGTAGAGGCCAACTCGCCAGGAATATTGTCAAATATTACCGCCGAGATGATAGGTTGGGTTAGGTTAGGTTATATTACGTTATTGATTTATATGAAGGACCCACGTAGACGTAGGGGCCAACAAGCCAGGAATGTTGCCAAATATTGCCGCCGAAATGTTAGATTGGGTTAGGTTAGGTTAGATTACGTTATTGTCGTATATGAAGGTCCCACGGAGACGTAGAGGCCAACTCGCCAGGTATGTGGTCAAATATTACCACCGAGATGATAGGTTGGGTTAGGTTAGGTTATATTTTGTTATTGATGTATATGAAGGTCCCACGGAGACGTAGAGGCCAAGATGCCAGGAATGTTGTCAAATATTACAGCCGCGATGTTAGATTGGGTTAGGTTAGGTAATATTACGTTATTGATGTATATAAAAGTCCCACGGAGACGTAGAGGCCAACAAGCCAGGAATGTGGTCAAATATTACCGCCGAGATGATAGGTTGGGTTAGGTTAGGTTATATTTCGTTATTGATGTATATGAAGGTCCCACGGAGACATAGAGGCCAACTCGCCAGGAATGTTGTCAAATATTACAGCCGCGATGTTTGATTGGGTTACGTTAGGTTATATTACGTTGTTGACGTATATAAAGGTCCCACGGAGACGTAGAGGCCAACAAGCCAGGAATGTTGCCAAATATTACCGCCCAGAGGATAGGTTGGGTTAGGTTAGGTTATATTTCGTTACTGATGGATATGAAGGTACCACGGAGACGTGGATGCCAACTCGCCGGGAATTCTGTCAAATAATAGCGCCGAGAGGTTAGGTTGGGTCAGGTTAGGTTATATTACGTTATTGATGTATATGAAGGTCCCACGGAGACGTAGATGCCAACTCGCCGGGAATGCTGTCAAATAATAGCGCCGAGAGGTTAGGTTGGGTCAGGTTAGGTTATATTACGTTATTGATGTATATGAAGATCCCACGGAGACGTAGAGGCCAACTCGCCAGGAATGTTGTCAAATATTACCGCCGAGATGATAGGTTGGGTTAGGTTAGGTTATATTTCGTTATTGATGTATATGAAGGTCCCACGGAGACGTAGAGGCCAACTCGCCAGGAATGTATGTCAAATATTACAGCCGCGATGTTAGATTGGGTTAGGTTAGGTTATATTACGTTATTGTTGTATATAAAGGTCCTACGTAGACGTAGGGGCCAACTCGCCAGCAATGTTGTCAAATATTACCGCCGAGATGATAGGTTGGGTTAGGTTAGGTTATATTACGTTATTGATGTATATGAAGGACCCACGTAGACGTAGGGGCCAACTCGTCAGGAATATTGTCAAATATTACCGCCGATATGATAGGTTGGATTAGGTTAGGTTATATTACGTTATTGGTGTATATAAAGGTCCCACGGAGACGTAGAGACCAACAAGCCAGGAATGTTGCCAAATATTACCGCCGAGATATGAGGTTGGGTTAGGTTAGGTTATATTACGTTATTGATGTATATAAAGGTCCCACGGAGACGTAGATGCCAACTCGCCAGGATTGTTGCCAAATATTACCGCCGCGATGTTAGATTGGGTTAGGTTAGGTTAGATTACGTTATTGTCGTATATAAAGGTCCCACGGAGACGTAGAGGCCAACATGCCAGGAATGTTGGTCAAATATTACAGCCGCGATGTTAGATTGGGTTAGGTTAGGTAATATTACGTTATTGATGTATATAAAGGTCCCACGGAGACGTAGAGGCCAACAAGCCAGGAATGTTGCCAAATATTTCCGCCGAGAGGATAGGTTGGGTTAGGTTAGGTTATATTTCGTTACTGATGGATATGAAGGTCCCACGGAGACGTAGATGCCAACACGCCGGGAATGCTGTCAAATAATAGCGCCGAGAGGTTAGGTTGCGTCAGGTTAGGTTATATTACGTTATTGATGTATATGAAGGTCCCACGGAGACGTAGATGCCAACTCGCCGGGAATGCTGTCAAATAATAGCGCTGAGAGGTTAGGTTGGGTCAGGTTACGTTATATTACGTTATTGATGTATATGAAGATCCCACGGAGACGTAGGGGCCAACTCGCCAGGTATGTGGTCAAATATTACCGCCGAGATGATAGGTTGGGTTAGGTTAGGTTATATTTCGTTTTTGATGTATATGAAGGTCCCACGGAGACCTAGAGGCCAACTCGCCAGGAATGTAGGTCAAATATTACAGCCGCGATGTTAGATTGGGTTAGGTTAGGTTATATTACGTTATTGTTGTATATAAAGGTCCCACGGAGACGTAGAGGCCAACGCGCCAGGAATGTTGTCAAATATTACCGCCGAGATGTTGGGTTGGGTTAGGTTAGGTTATATTACGTTCTTGATGTATATGAAGGACCCACGTAGACGTAGGGGCCAACTCGTCAGGAATATTGTCAAATATTACCGCCGATATGATAGGTTGGATTAGGTTAGGTTATATTACGTTATTGGTGTATATAAAGGTCCCACGGAGACGTAGAAGCCAACTCGCCAGGATTGTTGCCAAATATTACCGCCGCGATGTTAGATTGTGTTAGGTTAGGTTAGATTACGTTATTGTCGTATATAAAGGTCCCACGGAGACGTAGAGGCCAACATGCCAGGAATGTTGGTCAAATATTACAGCCGCGATGTTAGATTGGGTTAGGTTAGGTTACATTACGTTATTGTTGTATATAAAGGTCCCACGGAGACGTAGAGGCCAACTCGCCAGGAATATTGTCAAATATTACCGCCGAGATGATAGGTTGGGTTAGGTTAGGTTATATTACGTTATTGATTTATATGAAGGACCCACGTAGACGTAGGGGCCAACAAGCCAGGAATGTTGCCAAATATTGCCGCCGAAATGTTAGATTGGGTTAGGTTAGGTTAGATTACGTTATTGTCGTATATGAAGGTCCCACGGAGACGTAGAGGCCAACTCGCCAGGTATGTGGTCATATATTACCGCCGAGATGATAGGTTGGGTTAGGTTAGGTTATATTTCGTTATTGATGTATATGAAGGTCCCACGGAGACGTAGAGGCCAAGATGCCAGGAATGTTGTCAAATATTACAGCCGCGATGTTAGATTGGGTTAGGTTAGGTAATATTACGTTATTGATGTATATAAAAGTCCCACGCAGACGTAGAGGCCAACCCGCCAGGAATGTTGTCAAATATTACCGCCGAGATGATAGGTTGGATTAGGTTAGGTTATATTACGTTATTGATGTATATAAAGGTCCCACGGATACGTAGAGTCCAACTCGCCAGGAATGTTGTCAAATATTACAGCCGCGATGTTTGATTGGGTTACGTTAGGTTATATTACGTTGTTGACGTATATAAAGGTCCCACAGAGACGTAGAGGCCAACAAGCCAGGAATGTTGCCAAATATTACCGCCCAGAGGATAGGTTGGGTTAGGTTAGGTTATATTTCGTTACTGATGGATATGAAGGTACCACGGAGACGTGGATGCCAACTCGCCGGGAATTCTGTCAAATAATAGCGCCGAGAGGTTAGGTTGGGTCAGGTTAGGTTATATTACGTTATTGTTGTATATAAAGGTCCCACGGAGACGTAGATGCCAACTCGCCAGGATTGTTGCCAAATATTACCGCCGCGATGTTAGATTGAGTTAGGTTAGGTTAGATTACGTTATTGTCGTATATAAAGGTCCCACGGAGACGTAGAGGCCAACATGCCAGGAATGTTGGTCAAATATTACAGCCGCGATGTTACATTGGGTTAGGTTAGGTAATATTACGTTATTGATGTATATAAAGGTCCCACGGAGACGTAGAGGCCAACAAGCCAGGAATGTTGCCAAATATTTCCGCCGAGAGGATAGGTTGGGTTAGGTTAGGTTATATTTCGTTACTGATGGATATGAAGGTCCCACGGAGACGTAGATGCCAACACGCCGGGAATGCTGTCAAATAATAGCGCCGAGAGGTTAGGTTGGGTCAGGTTAGGTTATATTACGTTATTCATGTATATGAAGGTCCCACGGAGACGTAGATGCCAACTCGCCGGGAATGCTGTCAAATAATAGCGCTGAGAGGTTAGGTTGGGTCAGGTTACGTTATATTACGTTATTGATGTATATGAAGGACCCACGTAGACGTAGGGGCCAACTCGTCAGGAATATTGTCAAATATTACCGCCGATATGATAGGTTGGATTAGGTTAGGTTATATTACGTTATTGGTGTATATAAAGGTCCCACGGAGACGTAGAAGCCAACTCGCCAGGATTGTTGCCAAATATTACCGCCGCGATGTTAGATTGTGTTAGGTTAGGTTAGATTACGTTATTGTCGTATATAAAGGTCCCACGGAGACGTAGAGGCCAACATGCCAGGAATGTTGGTCAAATATTACAGCCGCGATGCTTGATTGGGTTAGGTTAGGTTACATTACGTTATTGTTGTATATAAAGGTCCCACGGAGACGTAGAGGCCAACTCGCCAGGAATATTGTCAAATATTACCGCCGAGATGATAGGTTGGGTTAGGTTAGGTTATATTACGTTATTGATTTATATGAAGGACCCACGTAGACGTAGGGGCCAACAAGCCAGGAATGTTGCCAAATATTGCCGCCGAAATGTTAGATTGGGTTAGGTTAGGTTAGATTACGTTATTGTCGTATATGAAGGTCCCACGGAGACGTAGAGGCCAACTCGCCAGGTATGTGGTCAAATATTACCACCGAGATGATAGGTTGGGTTAGGTTAGGTTATATTTTGTTATTGATGTATATGAAGGTCCCACGGAGACGTAGAGGCCAAGATGCCAGGAATGTTGTCAAATATTACAGCCGCGATGTTAGATTGGGTTAGGTTAGGTAATATTACGTTATTGATGTATATAAAAGTCCCACGGAGACGTAGAGGCCAACAAGCCAGGAATGTGGTCAAATATTACCGCCGAGATGATAGGTTGGGTTAGGTTAGGTTATATTTCGTTATTGATGTATATGAAGGTCCCACGGAGACATAGAGGCCAACTCGCCAGGAATGTAGGTCAAATATTACAGCCGCGATGTTAGATTGGGTTAGGTTAGGTTATATTACGTTATTGATGTATATGAAGGTCCCACGGAGACGTAGATGCCAACTCGCCGGGAATGCTGTCAAATAATAGCGCCGAGAGGTTAGGTTGGGTCAGGTTAGGTTATATTACGTTATTGATGTATATGAAGATCCCACGGAGACATAGAGGCCAACGCGCCAGGAATGTTGTCAAATATTACCGCCGAGATGTTGGGTTGGGTTAGGTTAAGTTATATTACGTTCTTGATGTATATAAAGGTCCCACGCAGACGTAGAGGCCAACCCGCCAGGAATGTTGTCAAATATTACCGCCGAGATGATAGGTTGGATTAGGTTAGGTTATATTACGTTATTGATGTATATAAAGGTCCCACGGATACGTAGAGTCCAACTCGCCAGGAATGTTGTCAAATATTACAGCCGCGATGTTTGATTGGGTTACGTTAGGTTATATTACGTTGTTGACGTATATAAAGGTCCTACGGGACGTAGAGGCCAACAAGCCAGGAATGTTGCCAAATATTACCGCCCAGAGGATAGGTTGGGTTAGGTTAGGTTATATTTCGTTACTGATGGATATGAAGGTACCACGGAGACGTGGATGCCAACTCGCCGGGAATTCTGTCAAATAATAGCGCCGAGAGGTTAGGTTGGGTCAGGTTAGGTTATATTACGTTATTGATGTATATGAAGGTCCCACGGAGACGTAGATGCCAACTCGCCGGGAATGCTGTCAAATAATAGCGCCGAGAGGTTAGGTTGGGTCAGGTTAGGTTATATTACGTTATTGATGTATATGAAGATCCCACGGAGACGTAGAGGCCAACTCGCCAGGAATGTTGTCAAATATTACCGCCGAGATGATAGGTTGGGTTAGGTTAGGTTATATTTCGTTATTGATGTATATGAAGGTCCCACGGAGACGTAGAGGCCAACTCGCCAGGAATGTATGTCAAATATTACAGCCGCGATGTTAGATTGGGTTAGGTTAGGTTATATTACGTTATTGTTGTATATAAAGGTCCCACGGAGACATAGAGGCCAACGCGCCAGGAATGTTGTCAAATATTACCGCCGAGATGTTGGGTTGGGTTAGGTTAAGTTATATTACGTTCTTGATGTATATAAAGGTCCCACGCAGACGTAGAGGCCAACCCGCCAGGAATGTTGTCAAATATTACCGCCGAGATGATATGTTGGATTAGGTTAGGTTATATTACGTTATTGATGTATATAAAGGTCCCACGGATACGTAGAGTCCAACTCGCCAGGAATGTTGTCAAATATTACAGCCGCGATGTTTGATTGGGTTACGTTAGGTTATATTACGTTGTTGACGTATATAAAGGTCCCACGGAGACGTAGAGGCCAACAAGCCAGGAATGTTGCCAAATATTACCGCCCAGAGGATAGGTTGGGTTAGGTTAGGTTATATTTCGTTACTGATGGATATGAAGGTACCACGGAGACGTGGATGCCAACTCGCCGGGAATTCTGTCAAATAATAGCGCCGAGAGGTTAGGTTGGGTCAGGTTAGGTTATATTACGTTATTGATGTATATGAAGGTCCCACGGAGACGTAGATGCCAACTCGCCGGGAATGCTGTCAAATAATAGCGCCGAGAGGTTAGGTTGGGTCAGGTTAGGTTATATTACGTTATTGATGTATATGAAGATCCCACGGAGACGTAGAGGCCAACTCGCCAGGAATGTTGTCAAATATTACCGCCGAGATGATAGGTTGGGTTAGGTTAGGTTATATTTCGTTATTGATGTATATGAAGGTCCCACGGAGACGTAGAGGCCAACTCGCCAGGAATGTATGTCAAATATTACAGCCGCGATGTTAGATTGGGTTAGGTTAGGTTATATTACGTTATTGTTGTATATAAAGGTCCCACGGAGACGTAGATGCCAACTCGCCAGGATTGTTGCCAAATATTACCGCCGCGATGTTAGATTGGGTTAGGTTAGGTTAGATTACGTTATTGTCGTATATAAAGGTCCCACGGAGACGTAGAGGCCAACATGCCAGGAATGTTGGTCAAATATTACAGCCGCGATGTTAGATTGGGTTAGGTTAGGTAATATTACGTTATTGATGTATATAAAGGTCCCACGGAGACGTAGAGGCCAACAAGCCAGGAATGTTGCCAAATATTTCCGCCGAGAGGATAGTTTGGGTTAGGTTAGGTTATATTTCGTTACTGATGGATATGAAGGTCCCACGGAGACGTAGATGCCAACACGCCGGGAATGCTGTCAAATAATAGCGCCGAGAGGTTAGGTTGGGTCAGGTTAGGTTATATTACGTTATTGATGTATATGAAGGTCCCACGGAGACGTAGATGCCAACTCGCCGGGAATGCTGTCAAATAATAGCGCTGAGAGGTTAGGTTGGGTCAGGTTACGTTATATTACGTTATTGATGTATATGAAAATCCCACGGAGACGTAGGGGCCAACTCGCCAGGTATGTGGTCAAATATTACCGCCGAGATGATAGGTTGGGTTAGGTTAGGTTATATTTCGTTATTGATGTATATGAAGGTCCCACGGAGACCTAGAGGCCAACTCGCCAGGAATATAGGTCAAATATTACAGCCGCGATGTTAGATAGGGTTAGGTTAGGTTATATTACGTTATTGTTGTATATAAAGGTCCCACGGAGACGTAGAGGCCAACGCGCCAGGAATGTTGTCAAATATTACCGCCGAGATGTTGGGTTGGGTTAGGTTAAGTTATATTACGTTCTTGATGTATATAAAGGTCCCACGCAGACGTAGAGGCCAACCCCCCAAGAATGTTGTCAAATATTACGGCCGAGATGATAGGTTGGGTTAGGTTAGGTTATATTTCGTTATTGATGTATATGAAGGTCCCACGGAGACCTAGAGGCCAACTCGCCAGGAATGTAGGTCAAATATTACAGCCGCGATGTTAGATTGGGTTAGGTTAGGTTATATTACGTTATTGTTGTATATAAAGGTCCCACGGAGACGTAGAGGCCAACGCGCCAGGAATGTTGTCAAATATTACCGCCGAGATGTTGGGTTGGGTTAGGTTAGGTTATATTACGTTCTTGATGTATATGAAGGACCCACGTAGACGTAGGGGCCAACTCGTCAGGAATATTGTCAAATATTACCGCCGATATGATAGGTTGGATTAGGTTAGGTTATATTACGTTATTGGTGTATATAAAGGTCCCACGGAGACGTAGAAGCCAACTCGCCAGGATTGTTGCCAAATATTACCGCCGCGATGTTAGATTGTGTTAGGTTAGGTTAGATTACGTTATTGTCGTATATAAAGGTCCCACGGAGACGTAGAGGCCAACATGCCAGGAATGTTGGTCAAATATTACAGCCGCGATGTTAGATTGGGTTAGGTTAGGTTACATTACGTTATTGTTGTATATAAAGGTCCCACGGAGACGTAGAGGCCAACTCGCCAGGAATATTGTCAAATATTACCGCCGAGATGATAGGTTGGGTTAGGTTAGGTTATATTACGTTATTGATTTATATGAAGGACCCACGTAGACGTAGGGGCCAACAAGCCAGGAATGTTGCCAAATATTGCCGCCGAAATGTTAGATTGGGTTAGGTTAGGTTAGATTACGTTATTGTCGTATATGAAGGTCCCACGGAGACGTAGAGGCCAACTCGCCAGGTATGTGGTCATATATTACCGCCGAGATGATAGGTTGGGTTAGGTTAGGTTATATTTCGTTATTGATGTATATGAAGGTCCCACGGAGACGTAGAGGCCAAGATGCCAGGAATGTTGTCAAATATTACAGCCGCGATGTTAGATTGGGTTAGGTTAGGTTACATTACGTTATTGTTGTATATAAAGGTCCCACGGAGACGTAGAGGCCAACTCGCCAGGAATATTGTCAAATATTACCGCCGAGATGATAGGTTGGGTTAGGTTAGGTTATATTACGTTATTGATTTATATGAAGGACCCACGTAGACGTAGGGGCCAACAAGCCAGGAATGTTGCCAAATATTGCCGCCGAAATGTTAGATTGGGTTAGGTTAGGTTAGATTACGTTATTGTCGTATATGAAGGTCCCACGGAGACGTAGAGGCCAACTCGCCAGGTATGTGGTCAAATATTACCACCGAGATGATAGGTTGGGTTAGGTTAGGTTATATTTTGTTATTGATGTATATGAAGGTCCCACGGAGACGTAGAGGCCAAGATGCCAGGAATGTTGTCAAATATTACAGCCGCGATGTTAGATTGGGTTAGGTTAGGTAATATTACGTTATTGATGTATATAAAAGTCCCACGGAGACGTAGAGGCCAACAAGCCAGGAATGTGGTCAAATATTACCGCCGAGATGATAGGTTGGGTTAGGTTAGGTTATATTTCGTTATTGATGTATATGAAGGTCCCACGGAGACATAGAGGCCAACTCGCCAGGAATGTAGGTCAAATATTACAGCCGCGATGTTAGATTGGGTTAGGTTAGGTTATATTACGTTATTGATGTATATGAAGGTCCCACGGAGACGTAGATGCCAACTCGCCGGGAATGCTGTCAAATAATAGCGCCGAGATGTTAGGTTGGGTCAGGTTAGGTTATATTACGTTATTGATGTATATGAAGATCCCACGGAGACATAGAGGCCAACGCGCCAGGAATGTTGTCAAATATTACCGCCGAGATGTTGGGTTGGGTTAGGTTAAGTTATATTACGTTCTTGATGTATATAAAGGTCCCACGCAGACGTAGAGGCCAACCCGCCAGGAATGTTGTCAAATATTACCGCCGAGATGATAGGTTGGATTAGGTTAGGTTATATTACGTTATTGATGTATATAAAGGTCCCACGGATACGTAGAGTCCAACTCGCCAGGAATGTTGTCAAATATTACAGCCGCGATGTTTGATTGGGTTACGTTAGGTTATATTACGTTGTTGACGTATATAAAGGTCCTACGGGACGTAGAGGCCAACAAGCCAGGAATGTTGCCAAATATTACCGCCCAGAGGATAGGTTGGGTTAGGTTAGGTTATATTTCGTTACTGATGGATATGAAGGTACCACGGAGACGTGGATGCCAACTCGCCGGGAATTCTGTCAAATAATAGCGCCGAGAGGTTAGGTTGGGTCAGGTTAGGTTATATTACGTTATTGATGTATATGAAGGTCCCACGGAGACGTAGATGCCAACTCGCCGGGAATGCTGTCAAATAATAGCGCCGAGAGGTTAGGTTGGGTCAGGTTAGGTTATATTACGTTATTGATGTATATGAAGATCCCACGGAGACGTAGAGGCCAACTCGCCAGGAATGTTGTCAAATATTACCGCCGAGATGATAGGTTGGGTTAGGTTAGGTTATATTTCGTTATTGATGTATATGAAGGTCCCACGGAGACGTAGAGGCCAACTCGCCAGGAATGTATGTCAAATATTACAGCCGCGATGTTAGATTGGGTTAGGTTAGGTTATATTACGTTATTGTTGTATATAAAGGTCCCACGGAGACGTAGATGCCAACGCGCCAGGATTGTTGCCAAATATTACCGCCGCGATGTTAGATTGGGTTAGGTTAGGTTAGATTACGTTATTGTCGTATATAAAGGTCCCACGGAGACGTAGAGGCCAACATGCCAGGAATGTTGGTCAAATATTACAGCCGCGATGTTAGATTGGGTTAGGTTAGGTAATATTACGTTATTGATGTATATAAAGGTCCCACGGAGACGTAGAGGCCAACAAGCCAGGAATGTTGCCAAATATTTCCGCCGAGAGGATAGTTTGGGTTAGGTTAGGTTATATTTCGTTACTGATGGATATGAAGGTCCCACGGAGACGTAGATGCCAACACGCCGGGAATGCTGTCAAATAATAGCGCCGAGAGGTTAGGTTGGGTCAGGTTAGGTTATATTACGTTATTGATGTATATGAAGGTCCCACGGAGACGTAGATGCCAACTCGCCGGGAATGCTGTCAAATAATAGCGCTGAGAGGTTAGGTTGGGTCAGGTTACGTTATATTACGTTATTGATGTATATGAAAATCCCACGGAGACGTAGGGGCCAACTCGCCAGGTATGTGGTCAAATATTACCGCCGAGATGATAGGTTGGGTTAGGTTAGGTTATATTTCGTTATTGATGTATATGAAGGTCCCACGGAGACCTAGAGGCCAACTCGCCAGGAATATAGGTCAAATATTACAGCCGCGATGTTAGATAGGGTTAGGTTAGGTTATATTACGTTATTGTTGTATATAAAGGTCCCACGGAGACGTAGAGGCCAACGCGCCAGGAATGTTGTCAAATATTACCGCCGAGATGTTGGGTTGGGTTAGGTTAAGTTATATTACGTTCTTGATGTATATAAAGGTCCCACGCAGACGTAGAGGCCAACCCCCCAAGAATGTTGTCAAATATTACGGCCGAGATGATAGGTTGGGTTAGGTTAGGTTATATTTCGTTATTGATGTATATGAAGGTCCCACGGAGACCTAGAGGCCAACTCGCCAGGAATGTAGGTCAGATATTACAGCCGCGATGTTAGATTGGGTTAGGTTAGGTTATATTACGTTATTGTTGTATATAAAGGTCCCACGGAGACGTAGAGGCCAACGCGCCAGGAATGTTGTCAAATATTACCGCCGAGATGTTGGGTTGGGTTAGGTTAGGTTATATTACGTTCTTGATGTATATGAAGGACCCACGTAGACGTAGGGGCCAACTCGTCAGGAATATTGTCAAATATTACCGCCGATATGATAGGTTGGATTAGGTTAGGTTATATTACGTTATTGGTGTATATAAAGGTCCCACGGAGACGTAGAAGCCAACTCGCCAGGATTGTTGCCAAATATTACCGCCGCGATGTTAGATTGTGTTAGGTTAGGTTAGATTACGTTATTGTCGTATATAAAGGTCCCACGGAGACGTAGAGGCCAACATGCCAGGAATGTTGGTCAAATATTACAGCCGCGATGTTAGATTGGGTTAGGTTAGGTTACATTACGTTATTGTTGTATATAAAGGTCCCACGGAGACGTAGAGGCCAACTCGCCAGGAATATTGTCAAATATTACCGCCGAGATGATAGGTTGGGTTAGGTTAGGTTATATTACGTTATTGATTTATATGAAGGACCCACGTAGACGTAGGGGCCAACAAGCCAGGAATGTTGCCAAATATTGCCGCCGAAATGTTAGATTGGGTTAGGTTAGGTTAGATTACGTTATTGTCGTATATGAAGGTCCCACGGAGACGTAGAGGCCAACTCGCCAGGTATGTGGTCATATATTACCGCCCAGAGGATAGGTTGGGTTAGGTTAGGTTATATTTCGTTACTGATGGATATGAAGGTACCACGGAGACGTGGATGCCAACTCGCCGGGAATTCTGTCAAATAATAGCGCCGAGAGGTTAGGTTGGGTCAGGTTAGGTTATATTACGTTATTGATGTATATGAAGGTCCCACGGAGACGTAGATGCCAACTCGCCGGGAATGCTGTCAAATAATAGCGCCGAGAGGTTAGGTTGGGTCAGGTTAGGTTATATTACGTTATTGATGTATATGAAGATCCCACGGAGACGTAGAGGCCAACTCGCCAGGAATGTTGTCAAATATTACCGCCGAGATGATAGGTTGGGTTAGGTTAGGTTATATTTCGTTATTGATGTATATGAAGGTCCCACGGAGACGTAGAGGCCAACTCGCCAGGAATGTATGTCAAATATTACAGCCGCGATGTTAGATTGGGTTAGGTTAGGTTACATTACGTTATTGTTGTATATAAAGGTCCCACGGAGACGTAGAGGCCAACTCGCCAGGAATATTGTCAAATATTACCGCCGAGATGATAGGTTGGGTTAGGTTAGGTTATATTACGTTATTGATTTATATGAAGGACCCACGTAGACGTAGGGGCCAACAAGCCAGGAATGTTGCCAAATATTGCCGCCGAAATGTTAGATTGGGTTAGGTTAGGTTAGATTACGTTATTGTCGTATATGAAGGTCCCACGGAGACGTAGAGGCCAACTCGCCAGGTATGTGGTCAAATATTACCACCGAGATGATAGGTTGGGTTAGGTTAGGTTATATTTTGTTATTGATGTATATGAAGGTCCCACGGAGACGTAGAGGCCAAGATGCCAGGAATGTTGTCAAATATTACAGCCGCGATGTTAGATTGGGTTAGGTTAGGTAATATTACGTTATTGATGTATATAAAAGTCCCACGGAGACGTAGAGGCCAACAAGCCAGGAATGTGGTCAAATATTACCGCCGAGATGATAGGTTGGGTTAGGTTAGGTTATATTTCGTTATTGATGTATATGAAGGTCCCACGGAGACATAGAGGCCAACTCGCCAGGAATGTAGGTCAAATATTACAGCCGCGATGTTAGATTGGGTTAGGTTATGTTATATTACGTTATTGATGTATATGAAGGTCCCACGGAGACGTAGATGCCAACTCGCCGGGAATGCTGTCAAATAATAGCGCCGAGAGGTTAGGTTGGGTCAGGTTAGGTTATATTACGTTATTGATGTATATGAAGATCCCACGGAGACATAGAGGCCAACGCGCCAGGAATGTTGTCAAATATTACCGCCGAGATGTTGGGTTGGGTTAGGTTAAGTTATATTACGTTCTTGATGTATATAAAGGTCCCACGCAGACGTAGAGGCCAACCCGCCAGGAATGTTGTCAAATATTACCGCCGAGATGATAGGTTGGATTAGGTTAGGTTATATTACGTTATTGATGTATATAAAGGTCCCACGGATACGTAGAGTCCAACTCGCCAGGAATGTTGTCAAATATTACAGCCGCGATGTTTGATTGGGTTACGTTAGGTTATATTACGTTGTTGACGTATATAAAGGTCCTACGGGACGTAGAGGCCAACAAGCCAGGAATGTTGCCAAATATTACCGCCCAGAGGATAGGTTGGGTTAGGTTAGGTTATATTTCGTTACTGATGGATATGAAGGTACCACGGAGACGTGGATGCCAACTCGCCGGGAATTCTGTCAAATAATAGCGCCGAGAGGTTAGGTTGGGTCAGGTTAGGTTATATTACGTTATTGATGTATATGAAGGTCCCACGGAGACGTAGATGCCAACTCGCCGGGAATGCTGTCAAATAATAGCGCCGAGAGGTTAGGTTGGGTCAGGTTAGGTTATATTACGTTATTGATGTATATGAAGATCCCACGGAGACGTAGAGGCCAACTCGCCAGGAATGTTGTCAAATATTACCGCCGAGATGATAGGTTGGGTTAGGTTAGGTTATATTTCGTTATTGATGTATATGAAGGTCCCACGGAGACGTAGAGGCCAACTCGCCAGGAATGTATGTCAAATATTACAGCCGCGATGTTAAATTGGGTTAGGTTAGGTTATATTACGTTATTGTTGTATATAAAGGTCCCACGGAGACATAGAGGCCAACGCGCCAGGAATGTTGTCAAATATTACCGCCGAGATGTTGGGTTGGGTTAGGTTAAGTTATATTACGTTCTTGATGTATATAAAGGTCCCACGCAGACGTAGAGGCCAACCCGCCAGGAATGTTGTCAAATATTACCGCCGAGATGATAGGTTGGATTAGGTTAGGTTATATTACGTTATTGATGTATATAAAGGTCCCACGGATACGTAGAGTCCAACTCGCCAGGAATGTTGTCAAATATTACAGCCGCGATGTTTGATTGGGTTACGTTAGGTTATATTACGTTGTTGACGTATATAAAGGTCCCACGGAGACGTAGAGGCCAACAAGCCAGGAATGTTGCCAAATATTACCGCCCAGAGGATAGGTTGGGTTAGGTTAGGTTATATTTCGTTACTGATGGATATGAAGGTACCACGGAGACGTGGATGCCAACTCGCCGGGAATTCTGTCAAATAATAGCGCCGAGAGGTTAGGTTGGGTCAGGTTAGGTTATATTACGTTATTGATGTATATGAAGGTCCCACGGAGACGTAGATGCCAACTCGCCGGGAATGCTGTCAAATAATAGCGCCGAGAGGTTAGGTTGGGTCAGGTTAGGTTATATTACGTTATTGATGTATATGAAGATCCCACGGAGACGTAGAGGCCAACTCGCCAGGAATGTTGTCAAATATTACCGCCGAGATGATAGGTTGGGTTAGGTTAGGTTATATTTCGTTATTGATGTATATGAAGGTCCCACGGAGACGTAGAGGCCAACTCGCCAGGAATGTATGTCAAATATTACAGCCGCGATGTTAGATTGGGTTAGGTTAGGTTATATTACGTTATTGTTGTATATAAAGGTCCCACGGAGACGTAGATGCCAACTCGCCAGGATTGTTGCCAAATATTACCGCCGCGATGTTAGATTGGGTTAGGTTAGGTTAGATTACGTTATTGTCGTATATAAAGGTCCCACGGAGACGTAGAGGCCAACATGCCAGGAATGTTGGTCAAATATTACAGCCGCGATGTTAGATTGGGTTAGGTTAGGTAATATTACGTTATTGATGTATATAAAGGTCCCACGGAGACGTAGAGGCCAACAAGCCAGGAATGTTGCCAAATATTTCCGCCGAGAGGATAGTTTGGGTTAGGTTAGGTTATATTTCGTTACTGATGGATATGAAGGTCCCACGGAGACGTAGATGCCAACACGCCGGGAATGCTGTCAAATAATAGCGCCGAGAGGTTAGGTTGGGTCAGGTTAGGTTATATTACGTTATTGATGTATATGAAGGTCCCACGGAGACGTAGATGCCAACTCGCCGGGAATGCTGTCAAATAATAGCGCTGAGAGGTTAGGTTGGGTCAGGTTACGTTATATTACGTTATTGATGTATATGAAAATCCCACGGAGACGTAGGGGCCAACTCGCCAGGTATGTGGTCAAATATTACCGCCGAGATGATAGGTTGGGTTAGGTTAGGTTATATTTCGTTATTGATGTATATGAAGGTCCCACGGAGACCTAGAGGCCAACTCGCCAGGAATATAGGTCAAATATTACAGCCGCGATGTTAGATAGGGTTAGGTTAGGTTATATTACGTTATTGTTGTATATAAAGGTCCCACGGAGACGTAGAGGCCAACGCGCCAGGAATGTTGTCAAATATTACCGCCGAGATGTTGGGTTGGGTTAGGTTAAGTTATATTACGTTCTTGATGTATATAAAGGTCCCACGCAGACGTAGAGGCCAACCCCCCAAGAATGTTGTCAAATATTACGGCCGAGATGATAGGTTGGGTTAGGTTAGGTTATATTTCGTTATTGATGTATATGAAGGTCCCACGGAGACCTAGAGGCCAACTCGCCAGGAATGTAGGTCAGATATTACAGCCGCGATGTTAGATTGGGTTAGGTTAGGTTATATTACGTTATTGTTGTATATAAAGGTCCCACGGAGACGTAGAGGCCAACGCGCCAGGAATGTTGTCAAATATTACCGCCGAGATGTTGGGTTGGGTTAGGTTAGGTTATATTACGTTCTTGATGTATATGAAGGACCCACGTAGACGTAGGGGCCAACTCGTCAGGAATATTGTCAAATATTACCGCCGATATGATAGGTTGGATTAGGTTAGGTTATATTACGTTATTGGTGTATATAAAGGTCCCACGGAGACGTAGAAGCCAACTCGCCAGGATTGTTGCCAAATATTACCGCCGCGATGTTAGATTGTGTTAGGTTAGGTTAGATTACGTTATTGTCGTATATAAAGGTCCCACGGAGACGTAGAGGCCAACATGCCAGGAATGTTGGTCAAATATTACAGCCGCGATGTTAGATTGGGTTAGGTTAGGTTACATTACGTTATTGTTGTATATAAAGGTCCCACGGAGACGTAGAGGCCAACTCGCCAGGAATATTGTCAAATATTACCGCCGAGATGATAGGTTGGGTTAGGTTAGGTTATATTACGTTATTGATTTATATGAAGGACCCACGTAGACGTAGGGGCCAACAAGCCAGGAATGTTGCCAAATATTGCCGCCGAAATGTTAGATTGGGTTAGGTTAGGTTAGATTACGTTATTGTCGTATATGAAGGTCCCACGGAGACGTAGAGGCCAACTCGCCAGGTATGTGGTCATATATTACCGCCGAGATGATAGGTTGGGTTAGGTTAGGTTATATTTCGTTATTGATGTATATGAAGGTCCCACGGAGACGTAGAGGCCAAGATGCCAGGAATGTTGTCAAATATTACAGCCGCGATGTTAGATTGGGTTAGGTTAGGTAATATTACGTTATTGATGTATATAAAAGTCCCACGGAGACGTAGAGGCCAACAAGCCAGGAATGTGGTCAAATATTACCGCCGAGATGATAGGTTGGGTTAGGTTAGGTTATATTTCGTTATTGATGTATATGAAGGTCCCAGGGAGACATAGAGGCCAACTCGCCAGGAATGTAGGTCAAATATTACAGCCGCGATGTTAGATTGGGTTAGGTTAGGTTATATTACGTTATTGTTGTATATAAAGGCCCGACGGAGACATAGAGGCCAACGCGCCAGGAATGTTGTCAAATATTACCGCCGAGATGTTGGGTTGGGTTAGGTTAAGTTATATTACGTTCTTGATGTATATAAAGGTCCCACGCAGACGTAGAGGCCAACCCGCCAGGAATGTTGTCAAATATTACCGCCGAGATGATAGGTTGGATTAGGTTAGGTTATATTACGTTATTGATGTATATAAAGGTCCCACGGATACGTAGAGTCCAACTCGCCAGGAATGTTGTCAAATATTACAGCCGCGATGTTTGATTGGGTTACGTTAGGTTATATTACGTTGTTGACGTATATAAAGGTCCCACAGAGACGTAGAGGCCAACAAGCCAGGAATGTTGCCAAATATTACCGCCCAGAGGATAGGTTGGGTTAGGTTAGGTTATATTTCGTTACTGATGGATATGAAGGTACCACGGAGACGTGGATGCCAAATCGCCGGGAATTCTGTCAAATAATAGCGCCGAGAGGTTAGGTTGGGTCAGGTTAGGTTATATTACGTTATTGATGTATATGAAGGTCCCACGGAGACGTAGATGCCAACTCGCCGGGAATGCTGTCAAATAATAGCGCCGAGAGGTTAGGTTGGGTCAGGTTAGGTTATATTACGTTATTGATGTATATGAAGATCCCACGGAGACGTAGAGGCCAACTCGCCAGGAATGTTGTCAAATATTACCGCCGAGATGATAGGTTGGGTTAGGTTAGGTTATATTTCGTTATTGATGTATATGAAGGTCCCACGGAGACGTAGAGGCCAACTCGCCAGGAATGTATGTCAAATATTACAGCCGCGATGTTAGATTGGGTTAGGTTAGGTTATATTACGTTATTGTTGTATATAAAGGTCCCACGGAGACATAGAGGCCAACGCGCCAGGAATGTTGTCAAATATTACCGCCGAGATGTTGGGTTGGGTTAGGTAAAGTTATATTACGTTCTTGATGTATATAAAGGTCCCACGCAGACGTAGAGGCCAACCCGCCAGGAATGTTGTCAAATATTACCGCCGAGATGATAGGTTGGATTAGGTTAGGTTATATTACGTTATTGATGTATATAAAGGTCCCACGGATACGTAGAGTCCAACTCGCCAGGAATGTTGTCAAATATTACAGCCGCGATGTTTGATTGGGTTACGTTAGGTTATATTACGTTGTTGACGTATATAAAGGTCCCACGGAGACGTAGAGGCCAACAAGCCAGGAATGTTGCCAAATATTACCGCCCAGAGGATAGGTTGGGTTAGGTTAGGTTATATTTCGTTACTGATGGATATGAAGGTACCACGGAGACGTGGATGCCAACTCGCCGGGAATTCTGTCAAATAATAGCGCCGAGAGGTTAGGTTGGGTCAGGTTAGGTTATATTACGTTATTGATGTATATGAAGGTCCCACGGAGACGTAGATGCCAACTCGCCGGGAATGCTGTCAAATAATAGCGCCGAGAGGTTAGGTTGGGTCAGGTTAGGTTATATTACGTTATTGATGTATATGAAGATCCCACGGAGACGTAGAGGCCAACTCGCCAGGAATGTTGTCAAATATTACCGCCGAGATGATAGGTTGGGTTAGGTTAGGTTATATTTCGTTATTGATGTATATGAAGGTCCCACGGAGACGTAGAGGCCAACTCGCCAGGAATGTATGTCAAATATTACAGCCGCGATGTTAGATTGGGTTAGGTTAGGTTATATTACGTTATTGTTGTATATAAAGGTCCCACGGAGACATAGAGGCCAACGCGCCAGGAATGTTGTCAAATATTACCGCCGAGATGTTGGGTTGGGTTAGGTAAAGTTATATTACGTTCTTGATGTATATAAAGGTCCCACGCAGACGTAGAGGCCAACCCGCCAGGAATGTTGTCAAATATTACCGCCGAGATGATAGGTTGGATTAGGTTAGGTTATATTACGTTATTGATGTATATAAAGGTCCCACGGATACGTAGAGTCCAACTCGCCAGGAATGTTGTCAAATATTACAGCCGCGATGTTTGATTGGGTTACGTTAGGTTATATTACGTTGTTGACGTATATAAAGGTCCCACGGAGACGTAGAGGCCAACAAGCCAGGAATGTTGCCAAATATTACCGCCCAGAGGATAGGTTGGGTTAGGTTAGGTTATATTTCGTTACTGATGGATATGAAGGTCCCACGGAGACGTAGATGCCAACACGCCGGGAATGCTGTCAAATAATAGCGCCGAGAGGTTAGGTTGGGTCAGGTTAGGTTATATTACGTTATTGATGTATATGAAGGTCCCACGGAGACGTAGATGCCAACTCGCCGGGAATGCTGTCAAATAATAGCGCTGAGAGGTTAGGTTGGGTCAGGTTACGTTATATTACGTTATTGATGTATATGAAAATCCCACGGAGACGTAGGGGCCAACTCGCCAGGTATGTGGTCAAATATTACCGCCGAGATGATAGGTTGGGTTAGGTTAGGTTATATTTCGTTATTGATGTATATGAAGGTCCCACGGAGACCTAGAGGCCAACTCGCCAGGAATATAGGTCAAATATTACAGCCGCGATGTTAGATAGGGTTAGGTTAGGTTATATTACGTTATTGTTGTGTATAAAGGTCCCACGGAGACGTAGAGGCCAACGCGCCAGGAATGTTGTCAAATATTACCGCCGAGATGTTGGGTTGGGTTAGGTTAAGTTATATTACGTTCTTGATGTATATAAAGGTCCCACGCAGACGTAGAGGCCAACCCGCCAAGAATGTTGTCAAATATTACGGCCGAGATGATAGGTTGGGTTAGGTTAGGTTATATTTCGTTATTGATGTATATGAAGGTCCCACGGAGACGTAGAGGCCAACTCGCCAGGAATGTAGGTCAAATATTACAGCCGCGATGTTAGATTGGGTTAGGTTAGGTTATATTACGTTACTGTTGTATATAAAGGTCCCACGTAGACGTAGAGGCCAACTCGCCAGCAATGTTGTCAAATATTACCGCCGAGATGATAGGTTGGGTTAGGTTAGGATATATTACGTTATTGATGTATATGAAGGACCCACGTAGACGTAGTGGCCAACTCGACAGGAATATTGTCAAATATTACCGCCGATATGATAGGTTGGATTAGGTTAGGTTATATTACGTTATTGATGTATATAAAGGTCCCACGGAGACGTAGAGACCAACAAGCCAGGAATGTTGCCGAATATTACCGCCGAGATATGAGGTTGGGTTAGGTTAGGTTATATTACGTTATTGATGTATATAAAGGTCCCACGGAGACGTAGAAGCCAACTCGCCAGGATTGTTGCCAAATATTACCGCCGCGATGTTAGATTGGGTTGGGTTAGGTTAGATTACGTTATTGTCGTATATAAAGGTCCCACGGAGACGTAGAGGCCAACATGCCAGGAATGTTGGTCAAATATTACAGCCGCGATGTTAGATTGGGTTAGGTTAGGTAATATTACGTTATTGATGTATATAAAGGTCCCACGGAGACGTAGAGGTCAACAAGCCAGGAATGTTGCCAAATATTGCCGCCGAGAGGATAGGTTGGGTTAGGTTAGGTTATATTTCGTTACTGATGGATATGAAGGTCCCACGGAGACGTAGATGCCAACTCGACAGGAATGTTGTCAAATATTACAGCCGCGATGTTAGATTGGGCTAGGTTAGGTTATATTACGTTATTGATGTATATAAAGCTCCCACGGAGACGTAGAGGCCAACTCGCCAGGTATGTGGTCAAATATTACCGCCGAGATGACAGGTTGGGTTAGGTTAGGTTATATTACGTTATTGATGTATATGAAGATCCCACGGAGACGCAGAGGCCAACTCGCCAGGTATGTAGGTCAAATATTACAGCCGAGATGATAGGTTGGGTTAGGTTAGGTTATATTACTTTATTGATGTATATGAAGGACCCACGTAGACGTAGGGGCCAACTCGTCAGGAATATTGTCAAATATTACCGCCGATATGTTAGATTGTGTTAGGTTAGGTTAGATTACGTTATTGTCGTATATAAAGGTCCCACGGAGACGTAGAGGCCAACATGCCAGGAATGTTGGTCAAATATTACAGCCGCGATGTTAGATTGGGTTAGGTTAGGTAATATTACGTTATTGATGTATATAAAAGTCCCACGGAGACGTAGAGGCCAACAAGCCAGGAATGTGGTCAAATATTACCGCCGAGATGATAGGTTGGGTTAGGTTAGGTTATATTTCGTTATTGATGTATATGAAGGTCCCACGGAGACATAGAGGCCAACTCGCCAGGAATGTAGGTCAAATATTACAGCCGCGATGTTAGATTGGGTTAGGTTAGGTTATATTACGTTATTGTTGTATATAAAGGTCCCACGGAGACATAGAGGCCAACGCGCCAGGAATGTTGTCGAATATTACCGCCGAGATGTTGGGTTGGGTTAGGTTAAGTTATATTACGTTCTTGATGTATATAAAGGTCCCACGCAGACGTAGAGGCCAACTCGCCAGGAATGTTGTCAAATATTACAGCCGCGATGTTTGATTGGGTTACGTTAGGTTATATTACGTTGTTAACGTATATAAAGGTCCCACGGAGACGTAGAGGCCAACAAGCCAGGAATGTTGCCAAATATTACCGCCCAGAGGATAGGTTGGGTTAGGTTAGGTTATATTTCGTTACTGATGGATATGAAGGTACCACGGAGACGTGGATGCCAACTCGCCGGGAATTCTGTCAAATAATAGCGCCGAGAGGTTAGGTTGGGTCAGGTTAGGTTATATTACGTTATTGATGTATATGAAGGTCCCACGGAGACGTAGATGCCAACTCGCCGGGAATGCTGTCAAATAATAGCGCCGAGAGGTTAGGTTGGGTCAGGTTAGGTTATATTACGTTATTGATGTATATGAAGATCCCACGGAGACGTAGAGGCCAACTCGCCAGGAATGTTGTCAAATATTACCGCCGAGATGATAGGTTGGGTTAGGTTAGGTTATATTTCGTTATTGATGTATATGAAGGTCCCACGGAGACGTAGAGGCCAACTCGCCAGGAATGTATGTCAAATATTACAGCCGCGATGTTAGATTGGGTTAGGTTAGGTTATATTACGTTATTGTTGTATATAAAGGTCCCACGGAGACATAGAGGCCAACGCGCCAGGAATGTTGTCAAATATTACCGCCGAGATGTTGGGTTGGGTTAGGTTAAGTTATATTACGTTCTTGATGTATATAAAGGTCCCACGCAGACGTAGAGGCCAACCCGCCAGGAATGTTGTCAAATATTACCGCCGAGATGATAGGTTGGATTAGGTTAGGTTATATTACGTTATTGATGTATATAAAGGTCCCACGGATACGTAGAGTCCAACTCGCCAGGAATGTTGTCAAATATTACAGCCGCGATGTTTGATTGGGTTACGTTAGGTTATATTACGTTGTTGACGTATATAAAGGTCCCACGGAGACGTAGAGGCCAACAAGCCAGGAATGTTGCCAAATATTACCGCCCAGAGTATAGGTTGGGTTAGGTTAGGTTATATTTCGTTACTGATGGATATGAAGGTACCACGGAGACGTGGATGCCAACTCGCCGGGAATTCTGTCAAATAATAGCGCCGAGAGGTTAGGTTGGGTCAGGTTAGGTTATATTACGTTATTGATGTATATGAAGGTCCCACGGAGACGTAGATGCCAACTCGCCGGGAATGCTGTCAAATAATAGCGCCGAGAGGTTAGGTTGGGTCAGGTTAGGTTATATTACGTTATTGATGTATATGAAGATCACACGGAGACGTAGAGGCCAACTCGCCAGGAATGTTGTCAAATATTACCGCCGAGATGATAGGTTGGGTTAGGTTAGGTTATATTTCGTTATTGATGTATATGAAGGTCCCACGGAGACGTAGAGGCCAACTCGCCAGGAATGTATGTCAAATATTACAGCCGCGATGTTAGATTGGGTTAGGTTAGGTTATATTACGTTATTGTTGTATATAAAGGTCCCACGGAGACGTAGATGCCAACTCGCCAGGATTGTTGCCAAATATTACCGCCGCGATGTTAGATTGGGTTAGGTTAGGTTAGATTACGTTATTGTCGTATATAAAGGTCCCACGGAGACGTAGAGGCCAACATGCCAGGAATGTTGGTCAAATATTACAGCCGCGATGTTAGATTGGGTTAGGTTAGGTAATATTACGTTATTGATGTATATAAAGGTCCCACGGAGACGTAGAGGCCAACAAGCCAGGAATGTTGCCAAATATTTCCGCCGAGAGGATAGGTTGGGTTAGGTTAGGTTATATTTCGTTACTGATGGATATGAAGGTCCCACGGAGACGTAGATGCCAACACGCCGGGAATGCTGTCAAATAATAGCGCCGAGAGGTTAGGTTGGGTCAGGTTAGGTTATATTCCGTTATTGATGTATATGAAGGTCCCACGGAGACGTAGATGCCAACTCGCCGGGAATGCTGTCAAATAATAGCGCTGAGAGGTTAGGTTGGGTCAGGTTACGTTATATTACGTTATTGATGTATATGAAAATCCCACGGAGACGTAGGGGCCAACTCGCCAGGTATGTGGTCAAATATTACCGCCGAGATGATAGGTTGGGTTAGGTTAGGTTATATTTCGTTATTGATGTATATGAAGGTCCCACGGAGACCTAGAGGCCAACTCGCCAGGAGTGTAGGTCAAATATTACAGCCGCGATGTTAGATAGGGTTAGGTTAGGTTATATTACGTTATTGTTGTATATAAAGGTCCCACGGAGACGTAGAGGCCAACGCGCCAGGAATGTTGTCAAATATTACCGCCGAGATGTTGGGTTGGGTTAGGTTAAGTTATATTACGTTCTTGATGTATATAAAGGTCCCACGCAGACGTAGAGGCCAACCCGCCAAGAATGTTGTCAAATATTACGGCCGAGATGATAGGTTGGGTTAGGTTAGGTTATATTTCGTTATTGATGTATATGAAGGTCCCACGGAGACCTAGAGGCCAACTCGCCAGGAGTGTAGGTCAAATATTACAGCCGCGATGTTAGATAGGGTTAGGTTAGGATATATTACGTTATTGTTGTATATAAAGGTCCCACGGAGACGTAGAGGCCAACGCGCCAGGAATGTTGTCAAATATTACCGCCGAGATGTTGGGTTGGGTTAGGTTAAGTTATATTACGTTCTTGATGTATATAAAGGTCCCACGCAGACGTAGAGGCCAACCCGCCAAGAATGTTGTCAAATATTACGGCCGAGATGATAGGTTGGGTTAGGTTAGGTTATATTTCGTTATTGATGTATATGAAGGTCCCACGGAGACGTAGAGGCCAACTCGCCAGGAATGTAGGTCAAATATTACAGCCGCGATGTTAGATTGGGTTAGGTTAGGTTATATTACGTTACTGTTGTATATAAAGGTCCCACGTAGACGTAGAGGCCAACTCGCCAGCAATGTTGTCAAATATTACCGCCGAGATGATAGGTTGGGTTAGGTTAGGATATATTACGTTATTGATGTATATGAAGGACCCACGTAGACGTAGGGGCCAACTCGTCAGGAATATTGTCAAATATTACCGCCGATATGATAGGTTGGATTAGGTTAGGTTATATTACGTTATTGGTGTATATAAAGGTCCCACGGAGACGTAGAGGCCAACGCGCCAGGAATGTCGTCAAATATTACCGCCGAGATGTTGGGTTGGGTTAGGTTAGGTTATTTTACGTTCTTGATGTATATAAAGGTCCCACGCAGACGTAGAGGCCAACTCGACAGGAATGTTGTCAAATATTACAGCCGCGATGTTATATTGGGCTAGGTTAGGTTATATTACGTTATTGATGTATATAAAGCTCCCACGGAGACGTAGAGGCCAACTCGCCAGGTATGTGGTCAAATATTACCGCCGAGATGACAGGTTGGGTTAGGTTAGGTTATATTACGTTATTGATGTATATGAAGATCCCACGGAGACGCAGAGGCCAACTCGCCAGGTATGTAGGTCAAATATTACAGCCGAGATGATAGGTTGGGTTAGGTTAGGTTATATTACGTTATTGAGGTATATGAAGGACCCACGTAGACGTAGGGGCCAACTCGTCAGGAATATTGTCAAATATTACCGCCGATATGATAGGTTGGATTAGGTTAGGTTATATTACGTTATTGGTGTATATAAAGGTCCCACGGAGACGTAGAAGCCAACTCGCCAGGATTGTTGCCAAATATTACCGCCGCGATGTTAGATTGTGTTAGGTTAGGTTAGATTACGTTATTGTCGTATATAAAGGTCCCACGGAGACGTAGAGGCCAACATGCCAGGAATGTTGGTCAAATATTACAGCCGCGATGTTAGATTGGGTTAGGTTAGGTTACATTACGTTATTGTTGTATATAAAGGTCCCACGGAGACGTAGAGGCCAACTCGCCAGGAATATTGTCAAATATTACCGCCGAGATGATAGGTTGGGTTAGGTTAGGTTATATTACGTTATTGATTTATATGAAGGACCCACGTAGACGTAGGGGCCAACAAGCCAGGAATGTTGCCAAATATTGCCGCCGAAATGTTAGATTGGGTTAGGTTAGGTTAGATTACGTTATTGTCGTATATGAAGGTCCCACGGAGACGTAGAGGCCAACTCGCCAGGTATGTGGTCAAATATTACCGCCGAGATGATAGGTTGGGTTAGGTTAGGTTATATTTCGTTATTGATGTATATGAAGGTCCCACGGAGACGTAGAGGCCAAGATGCCAGGAATGTTGTCAAATATTACAGCCGCGATGTTAGATTGGGTTAGGTTAGGTAATATTACGTTATTGATGTATATAAAAGTCCCACGGAGACGTAGAGGCCAACAAGCCAGGAATGTGGTCAAATATTACCGCCGAGATGATAGGTTGGGTTAGGTTAGGTTATATTACGTTATTGGTGTATATAAAGGTCCCACGGAGACGTAGAGGCCAACGCGCCAGGAATGTCGTCAAATATTACCGCCGAGATGTTGGGTTGGGTTAGGTTAGGTTATTTTACGTTCTTGATGTATATAAAGGTCCCACGCAGACGTAGAGGCCAACTCGACAGGAATGTTGTCAAATATTACAGCCGCGATGTTATATTGGGCTAGGTTAGGTTATATTACGTTATTGATGTATATAAAGCTCCCACGGAGACGTAGAGGCCAACTCGCCAGGTATGTGGTCAAATATTACCGCCGAGATGACAGGTTGGGTTAGGTTAGGTTATATTACGTTATTGATGTATATGAAGATCCCACGGAGACGCAGAGGCCAACTCGCCAGGTATGTAGGTCAAATATTACAGCCGAGATGATAGGTTGGGTTAGGTTAGGTTATATTACTTTATTGATGTATATGAAGGACCCACGTAGACGTAGGGGCCAACTCGTCAGGAATATTGTCAAATATTACCGCCGATATGTTAGATTGTGTTAGGTTAGGTTAGATTACGTTATTGTCGTATATAAAGGTCCCACGGAGACGTAGAGGCCAACATGCCAGGAATGTTGGTCAAATATTACAGCCGCGATGTTAGATTGGGTTAGGTTAGGTAATATTACGTTATTGATGTATATAAAAGTCCCACGGAGACGTAGAGGCCAACAAGCCAGGAATGTGGTCAAATATTACCGCCGAGATGATAGGTTGGGTTAGGTTAGGTTATATTTCGTTATTGATGTATATGAAGGTCCCACGGAGACATAGAGGCCAACTCGCCAGGAATGTAGGTCAAATATTACAGCCGCGATGTTAGATTGGGTTAGGTTAGGTTATATTACGTTATTGTTGTATATAAAGGTCCCACGGAGACATAGAGGCCAACGCGCCAGGAATGTTGTCGAATATTACCGCCGAGATGTTGGGTTGGGTTAGGTTAAGTTATATTACGTTCTTGATGTATATAAAGGTCCCACGCAGACGTAGAGGCCAACTCGCCAGGAATGTTGTCAAATATTACAGCCGCGATGTTTGATTGGGTTACGTTAGGTTATATTACGTTGTTAACGTATATAAAGGTCCCACGGAGACGTAGAGGCCAACAAGCCAGGAATGTTGCCAAATATTACCGCCCAGAGGATAGGTTGGGTTAGGTTAGGTTATATTTCGTTACTGATGGATATGAAGGTACCACGGAGACGTGGATGCCAACTCGCCGGGAATTCTGTCAAATAATAGCGCCGAGAGGTTAGGTTGGGTCAGGTTAGGTTATATTACGTTATTGATGTATATGAAGGTCCCACGGAGACGTAGATGCCAACTCGCCGGGAATGCTGTCAAATAATAGCGCCGAGAGGTTAGGTTGGGTCAGGTTAGGTTATATTACGTTATTGATGTATATGAAGATCCCACGGAGACGTAGAGGCCAACTCGCCAGGAATGTTGTCAAATATTACCGCCGAGATGATAGGTTGGGTTAGGTTAGGTTATATTTCGTTATTGATGTATATGAAGGTCCCACGGAGACGTAGAGGCCAACTCGCCAGGAATGTATGTCAAATATTACAGCCGCGATGTTAGATTGGGTTAGGTTAGGTTATATTACGTTATTGTTGTATATAAAGGTCCCACGGAGACATAGAGGCCAACGCGCCAGGAATGTTGTCAAATATTACCGCCGAGATGTTGGGTTGGGTTAGGTTAAGTTATATTACGTTCTTGATGTATATAAAGGTCCCACGCAGACGTAGAGGCCAACCCGCCAGGAATGTTGTCAAATATTACCGCCGAGATGATAGGTTGGATTAGGTTAGGTTATATTACGTTATTGATGTATATAAAGGTCCCACGGATACGTAGAGTCCAACTCGCCAGGAATGTTGTCAAATATTACAGCCGCGATGTTTGATTGGGTTACGTTAGGTTATATTACGTTGTTGACGTATATAAAGGTCCCACGGAGACGTAGAGGCCAACAAGCCAGGAATGTTGCCAAATATTACCGCCCAGAGTATAGGTTGGGTTAGGTTAGGTTATATTTCGTTACTGATGGATATGAAGGTACCACGGAGACGTGGATGCCAACTCGCCGGGAATTCTGTCAAATAATAGCGCCGAGAGGTTAGGTTGGGTCAGGTTAGGTTATATTACGTTATTGATGTATATGAAGGTCCCACGGAGACGTAGATGCCAACTCGCCGGGAATGCTGTCAAATAATAGCGCCGAGAGGTTAGGTTGGGTCAGGTTAGGTTATATTACGTTATTGATGTATATGAAGATCACACGGAGACGTAGAGGCCAACTCGCCAGGAATGTTGTCAAATATTACCGCCGAGATGATAGGTTGGGTTAGGTTAGGTTATATTTCGTTATTGATGTATATGAAGGTCCCACGGAGACGTAGAGGCCAACTCGCCAGGAATGTATGTCAAATATTACAGCCGCGATGTTAGATTGGGTTAGGTTAGGTTATATTACGTTATTGTTGTATATAAAGGTCCCACGGAGACGTAGATGCCAACTCGCCAGGATTGTTGCCAAATATTACCGCCGCGATGTTAGATTGGGTTAGGTTAGGTTAGATTACGTTATTGTCGTATATAAAGGTCCCACGGAGACGTAGAGGCCAACATGCCAGGAATGTTGGTCAAATATTACAGCCGCGATGTTAGATTGGGTTAGGTTAGGTAATATTACGTTATTGATGTATATAAAGGTCCCACGGAGACGTAGAGGCCAACAAGCCAGGAATGTTGCCAAATATTACCGCCGCGATGTTAGATTGTGTTAGGTTAGGTTAGATTACGTTATTGTCGTATATAAAGGTCCCACGGAGACGTAGAGGCCAACATGCCAGGAATGTTGGTCAAATATTACAGCCGCGATGTTAGATTGGGTTAGGTTAGGTTACATTACGTTATTGTTGTATATAAAGGTCCCACGGAGACGTAGAGGCCAACTCGCCAGGAATATTGTCAAATATTACCGCCGAGATGATAGGTTGGGTTAGGTTAGGTTATATTACGTTATTGATTTATATGAAGGACCCACGTAGACGTAGGGGCCAACAAGCCAGGAATGTTGCCAAATATTGCCGCCGAAATGTTAGATTGGGTTAGGTTAGGTTAGATTACGTTATTGTCGTATATGAAGGTCCCACGGAGACGTAGAGGCCAACTCGCCAGGTATGTGGTCAAATATTACCGCCGAGATGATAGGTTGGGTTAGGTTAGGTTATATTTCGTTATTGATGTATATGAAGGTCCCACGGAGACGTAGAGGCCAAGATGCCAGGAATGTTGTCAAATATTACAGCCGCGATGTTAGATTGGGTTAGGTTAGGTAATATTACGTTATTGATGTATATAAAAGTCCCACGGAGACGTAGAGGCCAACAAGCCAGGAATGTGGTCAAATATTACCGCCGAGATGATAGGTTGGGTTAGGTTAGGTTATATTTCGTTATTGATGTATATGAAGGTCCCACGGAGACATAGAGGCCAACTCGCCAGGAATGTAGGTCAAATATTACAGCCGCGATGTTAGATTGGGTTAGGTTAGGTTATATTACGTTATTGTTGTATATAAAGGTCCCACGGAGACGTAGAGGCCAACTCGCCAGCAATGTTGTCAAATATTACCGTCGAGATGATAGGTCGGGTTAGGTTTGGTTATATTTCGTTATTAATGTATATGAAGGTTCCACGGAGACGTAGAAGCCAACTCGCCAGGATTGTTGCCAAATATTACCGCCGCGATGTTAGATTGGGTTAGGTTAGGTTAGATTACGTTATTGTCGTATATAAAGGTCCCACGGAGACGTAGAGGCCAACATGCCAGGAATGTTGGTCAAATATTACAGCCGCGATGTTAGATTGGGTTAGGTTAGGTTACATTACGTTATTGTTGTATATAAAGGTCCGACGGAGACGTAGAGGCCAACTCGCCAGGAATATTTTCAAATATTACCGCCGAGATGATAGGTTGAATTAGCTTAGGTTATATTACGTTATTGATGTATATAAAGGTCCCACGTAGACGTAGAGGCCAACTCGCCAGCAATGTTGTCAAATATTACCGCCGAGATGATAGGTTGGGTTAGGTTAGGATATATTACGTTATTGATGTATATGAAGGACCCACGTAGACGTAGGGGCCAACTCGTCAGGAATATTGTCAAATATTACCGCCGATATGATAGGTTGGATTAGGTTAGGTTATATTACGTTATTGGTGTATATAAAGGTCCCACGGAGACGTAGAGACCAACAAGCCAGGAATGTTGCCGAATATTACCGCCGAGATATGAGGTTGGGTTAGGTTAGGTTATATTACGTTATTGATGTATATAAAGGTCCCACGGAGACGTAGAAGCCAACTCGCCAGGATTGTTGCCAAATATTACCGCCGCGATGTTAGATTGGGTTGGGTTAGGTTAGATTACGTTATTGTCGTATATAAAGGTCCCACGGAGACGTAGAGGCCAACATGCCAGGAATGTTGGTCAAATATTACAGCCGCGATGTTAGATTGGGTTAGGTTAGGTAATATTACGTTATTGATGTATATAAAGGTCCCACGGAGACGTAGAGGTCAACAAGCCAGGAATGTTGCCAAATATTGCCGCCGAGAGGATAGGTTGGGTTAGGTTAGGTTATATTTCGTTACTGATGGATATGAAGGTCCCACGGAGACGTAGATGCCAACACGCCGGGAATGCTGTCAAATAATAGCGCCGAGAGGTTAGGTTGGGTCAGGTTAGGTTATATTACGTTATTGACGTATATGAAGGTCCCACGGAGACGTAGAGGCCAACGCGCCAGGAATGTCGTCAAATATTACCGCCGAGATGTTGGGTTGGGTTAGGTTAGGTTATTTTACGTTCTTGATGTATATAAAGGTCCCACGCAGACGTAGGGGCCAACTCGACAGGAATGTTGTCAAATATTACAGCCGCGATGTTAGATTGGGCTAGGTTAGGTTATATTACGTTATTGATGTATATAAAGCTCCCACGGAGACGTAGAGGCCAACTCGCCAGGTATGTGGTCAAATATTACCGCCGAGATGACAGGTTGGGTTAGGTTAGGTTATATTACGTTATTGATGTATATGAAGATCCCACGGAGACGCAGAGGCCAACTCGCCAGGTATGTAGGTCAAATATTACAGCCGAGATGATAGGTTGGGTTAGGTTAGGTTATATTACGTTATTGAGGTATATGAAGGACCCACGTAGACGTAGGGGCCAACTCGTCAGGAATATTGTCAAATATTACCGCCGATATGATAGGTTGGATTAGGTTAGGTTATATTACGTTATTGGTGTATATAAAGGTCCCACGGAGACGTAGAAGCCAACTCGCCAGGATTGTTGCCAAATATTACCGCCGCGATGTTAGATTGTGTTAGGTTAGGTTAGATTACGTTATTGTCGTATATAAAGGTCCCACGGAGACGTAGAGGCCAACATGCCAGGAATGTTGGTCAAATATTACAGCCGCGATGTTAGATTGGGTTAGGTTAGGTTACATTACGTTATTGTTGTATATAAAGGTCCCACGGAGACGTAGAGGCCAACTCGCCAGGAATATTGTCAAATATTACCGCCGAGATGATAGGTTGGGTTAGGTTAGGTTATATTACGTTATTGATTTATATGAAGGACCCACGTAGACGTAGGGGCCAACAAGCCAGGAATGTTGCCAAATATTGCCGCCGAAATGTTAGATTGGGTTAGGTTAGGTTAGATTACGTTATTGTCGTATATGAAGGTCCCACGGAGACGTAGAGGCCAACTCGCCAAGTATGTGGTCAAATATTACCGCCGAGATGATAGGTTGGGTTAGGTTAGGTTATATTTCGTTATTGATGTATATGAAGGTCCCACGGAGACGTAGAGGCCAAGATGCCAGGAATGTTGTCAAATATTACAGCCGCGATGTTAGATTGGGTTAGGTTAGGTAATATTACGTTATTGATGTATATAAAAGTCCCACGGAGACGTAGAGGCCAACAAGCCAGGAATGTGGTCAAATATTACCGCCGAGATGATAGGTTGGGTTAGGTTAGGTTATATTTCGTTATTGATGTATATGAAGGTCCCACGGAGACATAGAGGCCAACTCGCCAGGAATGTAGGTCAAATATTACAGCCGCGATGTTAGATTGGGTTAGGTTAGGTTATATTACGTTATTGTTGTATATAAAGGTCCCACGGAGACGTAGAGGCCAACTCGCCAGCAATGTTGTCAAATATTACCGTCGAGATGATAGGTCGGGTTAGGTTTGGTTATATTTCGTTATTAATGTATATGAAGGTTCCACGGAGACGTAGAAGCCAACTCGCCAGGATTGTTGCCAAATATTACCGCCGCGATGTTAGATTGGGTTAGGTTAGGTTAGATTACGTTATTGTCGTATATAAAGGTCCCACGGAGACGTAGAGGCCAACATGCCAGGAATGTTGGTCAAATATTACAGCCGCGATGTTAGGTTGGGTTAGGTTAGGTTATATTACGTTATTGATGTATATAAAGGTCCCACGCAGACGTAGAGGCCAACCCGCCAGGAATGTTGTCAAATATTACCGCCGAGATGATAGGTTGGGTTAGGTTAGGTTATATTTCGTTATTGATTTATATGAAGGTCCCACGGAGACGTAGAGGCCAACTCGCCAAGATTGTTGCCAAATATTACCGCCGCGATGTTAGATTGGGTTAGGTTAGGTTAGATTACGTTATGGTCGTATATAGAGGTCCCACGGAGGCGTAGGGGCCAACAAGCCAGGAATGTTGCCAAATATTACCGCCGAGATGTGAGGTTGGGTTAGGTTAGGTTATATTACGTTATTGATGTATATAAAGGTCCCACGGAGACGTAGAAGCCAACTCGCCAGGATTGTTGCCAAATATTACCGCCGCGATGTTAGATTGGGTTAGGTTAGGTTAGATTACGTTATTGTCGTATATAAAGGTCCCACGGAGACGTAGAGGCCAACATGCCAGGAGTGTTGGTCAAATATTACAGCCGCGATGTTAGATTGGGTTAGGCTAGGTTATATTACGTTATTGTTGTATATAAAGGTCCCACGGAGACGTAGAGGCCAACTCGCCAGGAATGTTGTCAAATATTACCGCCGAGATGATAGGTTGGGTTAGGTTAGGTTTTATTACGTTATTGATTTATATGAAGGACCCACGTAGACGTAGGTTCCAACTCGTCAGGAATATTGTCAAATATTACCGCCGAGATGATAGGTTGGATTAGGTTAGGTTGTATTACGTTATTGATGTATATAAGTGTCCCACGGAGACGTAGACGCCAACTCGCCAGCAATGTTGTCAAATATTACCGCCGAGATGATAGGTTGGGTTAGGTTAGGTTATATTACGTTATTGATGTATATGAAGGACCCACGTAGATGTAGGGACCAACTCGTCAGGAATATTGTCAAATATTACCGCCGAGATGATAGGTTGGGTTAGGTTAGGTTTTATTACGTTATTGATTTATATGAAGGACCCACGTAGACGTAGGGTCCAACTCGTCAGGAATATTGTCAAATATTACCGCCGAGATGATAGGTTGGATTAGGTTAGGTTGTATTACGTTATTGATGTATATAAGTGTCCCACGGAGACGTAGATGCCAACTCGCCAGCAATGTTGTGAAATATTACCGCCGAGATGATAGGTTGGGTTAGGTTAGGATATATTACGTTATTGATGTATATAAAGGTCCCACGGATACATAGAGGCCAACTCGTCAGGAATGTTGTCAAATATTACCGCCGAGATGATAAGTTGGATTAGGTTAGGTTATATTACGTTATTGGTGTATATAAAGGTCCCACGGAGACGTAGAGGCCAACTCGCCAGGAATGTTGCCAAATATTGCCGCCGAAATGTTAGATTGGGTTAGGTTAGGTTATATTACGTTATTGATGTATATAAAGGTCCCACGGAGACATAGAGGCCAACTCGTCAGGAATGTTGTCAAATATTACCGCCGAGATGATAGGTTGGATTAGGTTAGGTTATATTACGTTATTGGTGTATATAAAGGTCCCACGGAGACGTAGAGGCCAACAAGCCAGGAATGTTGTCAAATATTACCGCCGAGATGATAGGTTGGGTTAGGTTAGGTTATATTTCGTTATTGATGTATATGAAGGTCCCACGGAGACGTAGAGGCCAACTCGCCAGGAATGTAGGTCAAATATTACAGCCGCGATGTTAGATTGGGTTAGGTTAGGTTATATTACGTTATTGTTGTATATAAAGGTCCCACGGAGACGTAGACGCCAACTCGCCAGCAATGTTGTCAAATATTACCGCCGAGATGATAGGTTGGGTTAGGATAGGTTATATTACGTTATTGATGTATATGAAGGACCCACGTAGACGTAGGGGCCAACTCGTCAGGAATATTGTCAAATATTACCGCCGATATGATAGGTTGGATTAGGTTAGGTTATATTACGTTATTGGTGTATATAAAGGTCCCACGGAGACGTAGAGACCAACAAACCAGGAATGTTGCCAAATATTACCGCCGAGGTATGAGGTTGGGTTAGGTTTGGTTATATTACGTTATTGATGTATATAAAGGTCCCACGGAGACGTAGAAGCCAACTCGCCAGGATTGTTGCCAAATATTACCGCCGCGATGTTAGATTGGGTTAGGTTAGGTTAGATTACGTTATTGTCGTATATAAAGGTCCCACGGAGACGTAGAGGCCAACATGCCAGGAATGTTGGTCAAATATTACAGCCGCGATGTTAGATTGGGTTAGGTTAGGTAATATTACGTTATTGATGTATATAAAGGTCCCACAGAGACGTAGAGGTCAACAAGCCACGAATGTTGCCAAATATTACCGCCGAGATGATAGGTTGGGTTAGGTTAGGTTATATTACGTTATTGATGTATATAAAGGTCCCACGGGGACGTAGAGGCCAACACGCCGGCAATGCTGTCAAATAATAGCGCCGAGAGGTTAGGTTGCGTCAGGTTAGGTTATATTACGTTATTGACGTATATGAAGGTCCCACGGAGACGTAGAGGCCAACGCGCCAGGAATGTCGTCAAATATTACCGCCGAGATGTTGGGTTGGGTTAGGTTAGGTTATTTTACGTTCTTGATGTATATAAAGGTCCCACGCAGACGTAGAGGCCAACTCGACAGGAATGTTGTCAAATATTACAGCCGCGATGTTAGATTGGGCTAGGTTAGGTTATATTACGTTATTGATGTATATAAAGCTCCCACGGAAACGTAGAGGCCAACTCGCCAGGTACGTGGTCAAATATTACCGCCGAGATGACAGGTTGGGTTAGGTTAGGTTATATTACGTTATTGATGTATATGAAGATCCCACGGAGACGCAGAGGCCAACTCGCCAGGTATGTAGGTCAAATATTACAGCCGAGATGATAGGTTGGGTTAGGTTAGGTTATATTACGTTATTGATGTATATGAAGGACCCACGTAGACGTAGGGGCCAACTCGTCAGGAATATTGTCAAATATTACCGCCGATATGATAGGTTGGATTAGGTTAGGTTATATTACGTTATTGGTGTATATAAAGGTCCCACGGAGACGTAGAAGCCAACTCGCCAGGATTGTTGCCAAATATTACCGCCGCGATGTTAGATTGTGTTAGGTTAGGTTAGATTACGTTATTGTCGTATATAAAGGTCCCACGGAGACATAGAGGCCAACATGCCAGGAATGTTTGTCAAATATTACAGCCGTGATGTTAGATTGGATTAGGTTAGGTTACATTACGTTATTGTTGTATATAAAGGTCCCACGGAGACGTAGAGGCCAACTCGCCAGGAATATTGTCAAATATTACCGCCGAGATGATAGGTTGGGTTAGGTTAGGTTATATTACGTTATTGATTTATATGAAGGACCCACGTAGACGTAGGGGCCAACAAGCCAGGAATGTTGCCAAATATTGCCGCCGAAATGTTAGATTGGGTTAGGTTAGGTTAGATTACGTTATTGTCGTATATGAAGGTCCCACGGAGACGTAGAGGCCAACTCGCCAGGTATGTGGTCAAATATTACCGCCGAGATGATAGTTTGGGTTAGGTTAGGTTATATTTCGTTATTTATGTATATGAAGGTCCCACGGAGACGTAGAGGGCAAGATGCCAGCAATGTTGTCAAATATTACAGCCGCGATGTTAGATTGGGTTAGGTTAGGTAATATTACGTTATTGATGTATATAAAAGTCCCACGGAGACGTAGAGGCCAACAAGCCAGGAATGTGGTCAAATATTACCGCCGAGATAATAGGTTGGGTTAGGTTAGGTTATATTTCGTTATTGATGTATATGAAGGTCCCACGGAGACATAGAGGCCAACTCGCCAGGAATGTAGGTCAAATATTACAGCCGCGATGTTAGATTGTGTTAGGTTAGGTTATATTACGTTATTGTTGTATATAAAGGTCCCACGGAGACGTAGAGGCCAACTCGCCAGCAATGTTGTCAAATATTACCGTCGAGATGATAGGTCGGGTTAGGTTTGGTTATATTTCGTTATTAATGTATATGAAGGTTCCACGGAGACGTAGAAGCCAACTCGCCAGGATTGTTGCCAAATATTACCGCCGCGATGTTAGATTGGGTTAGGTTAGGTTAGATTACGTTATTGTCGTATATGAAGGTCCCACGGAGACGTAGAGGCCAACTCGCCAGGTATGTGGTCAAATATTACAGCCGCGATGTTAGATTGGGTTAGGTTAGGTTACATTACGTTATTGTTGTATATAAAGGTCCCACGGAGACGTAGAGTCCAACTCGCCAGGAATATTGTCAAATATTACCGCCGAGATGATAGGTTGAATTAGCTTAGGTTATATTACGTTATTGATGTATATAAAGGTCCCACGGAGACGTAGAGGCCAACAAGCCAGGAATGTTGCCAAATATTGCCGCCGAAATGTTAGGTTGGGTTAGGTTAGGTTATATTACGTTATTGATGTATATAAAGGTCCCACGCAGACGTAGAGGCCAACCCGCCAGGAATGTTGTCAAATATTACCGCCGAGATGATAGGTTGGGTTAGGTTAGGTTATATTTCGTTATTGATTTATATGAAGGTCCCACGGAGACGTAGAGGCCAACTCGACAAGATTGTTGCCAAATATTACCGCCGCGATGTTAGATTGGGTTAGGTTAGGTTAGATTACGTTATGGTCGTATATAGAGGTCCCACGGAGGCGTAGGGGCCAACAAGCCAGGAATGTTGCCAAACATTACCGCCGAGATGTGAGGATGGGTTAGGTTAGGTTATATTACGTTATTGATGTATATAAAGGTCCCACGGAGACGTAGAAGCCAACTCGCCAGGATTGTTGCCAAATATTACCGCCGCGATGTTAGATTGGGTTAGGTTAGGTTAGATTACGTTATTGTCGTATATAAAGGTCCCACGGAGACGTAGAGGCCAACTCGCCAGGAATGTTGTCAAATATTACCGCCGAGATGATAGGTTGGGTTAGGTTAGGTTATATTACGTTATTGATTTATATGAAGGACCCACGTAGACGTAGGGTCCAACTCGTCAGGAATATTGTCAAATATTACCGCCGAGATGATAGGTTGGATTAGGTTAGGTTCTATTACGTTATTGATGTATATAAGTGTCCCACGGAGACGTAGACGCCAACTCGCCAGCAATGTTGTCAAATATTACCGCCGAGATGATAGGTTGGGTTAGGTTAGGTTATATTACGTTATTGATGTATATGAAGGACCCACGTAGACGTAGGGACCAACTCGTCAGGAATATTGTCAAATATTACCGCCGATATGATAGGTTGGATTAGGTTAGGTTATATTACGTTATTGGTGTATATAAAGGTCCCACGGAGACGTAGAGACCAACAAACCAGGAATGTTGCCAAATATTACCGCCGAGGTATGAGGTTGGGTTAGGTTTGGTTATATTACGTTATTGATGTATATTAAGGTCCCACGGAGACGTAGAAGCCAACTCGCCAGGATTGTTGCCAAATAATACCGCCGCGATGTTAGATTGGGTTACGTTAGGTTATATTACGTTATTGGCGTATATAAAGGTCCGACGGAGACGTAGAGGCCAACTCGCCAGAAATGTTGTCAAATATTACCGCCGAAATGTTAGATTGGGCTAGGTTAGGTTATATTACGTTATTGAAGTATATAAAGCTCCCACGGAGACGTAGAGGCCAACTCGCCAGGTATGTGGTCAAATATTACCGCCGAGATGATAGGTTGGGTTAGGTTAGGTTATATTACGTTATTGATGTATATGAAGTTCCCACGGAGACGCAGAGGCCAACTCGCCAGGTATGTGGTCAAATATTACCGCCGAGATGATAGGTCGGGTTAGGTTTGGTTATATTTCGTTATTAATGTATATGAAGGTTCCACGGATACGTAGAGTCCAACTCGCCAGGAATGTTGTCAAATATTACAGCCGCGATGTTTGATTGGGTTACGTTAGGTTATATTACGTTGTTGACGTATATAAAGGTCCCACGGAGACGTAGAGGCCAACAAGCCAGGAATGTTGCCAAATATTACCGCCCAGAGGATAGGTTGGGTTAGGTTAGGTTATATTTCGTTACTGATGGATATGAAGGTACCACGGAGACGTGGATGCCAACTCGCCGGGAATTCTGTCAAATAATAGCGCCGAGATGATAGGTTGAATTAGCTTAGGTTATATTACGTTATTGATGTATATAAAGGTCCCACGGAGACGTAGAGGCCAACAAGCCAGGAATGTTGCCAAATATTGCCGCCGAAATGTTAGATTGGGTTAGGTTAGGCTAGATTACGTTATTGTCGTATATGAAGGTCCCACGGAGACATAGAGGCCAACTCGCCAGGTATGTGGTCAAATATTACCGCCGAGATGATAGGTTGGGTTAGGTTAGGTTATATTACGTTATTGATGTATATGAAGGTCCCACGGAGACGTAGAGGCCAACTCGCCAGGAATGTAGGTCAAATATTACAGCCGCGATGTTAGATTGGGTTAGGTTAGGTTATATTACGTTATTGTTGTATATAAAGGTCCCACGGAGACGTAGAGGCCAACGCGCCAGGAATGTTGTCAAATATTACCGCCGAGATTTTGGGTTGGGTTAGGTTAGGTTATTTTACGTTCTTGATGTATATAAAGGTCCCACGCAGACGTAGAGGCCAACTCGCCAGGAATGTTGTCAAATATTACAGCCGCGATGTTATATTGGGCTAGGTTAGGTTATATTACGTTATTGATGTATATAAAGCTCCCACGGAGACGTAGAGGCCAACTCGCCAGGTATGTGGTCAAATATTACCGCCGAGATGACAGGTTGGGTTAGGTTAGGTTATATTACGTTATTGATGTATATGAAGATCCCACGGAGACGCAGAGGCCAACTCGCCAGGTATGTGGTCAAATATTACCGCCGAGATGATAGGTCGGGTTAGGTTTGGTTATATTTCGTTATTAATGTATATGAAGGTTCCACGGAGACGTAGAGTCCAACTCGCCAGGAATGTTGTCAAATATTACAGCCGCGATGTTAGATTGGGTTACGTTAGGTTATATTACGTTATTGACGTATATAAAGGTCCCACGGAGACGTAGAGGCCAACATGCCAAGGATGTTGCCAAATATTACCGCCGAAATGTTAGGTTGGGTTAGGTTAGGTTATATTACGTTCTTGATGTATATAAAGGTCCCACGCAGACGTAGAGGCCAACCCGCCAGGAATGTTGTCAAATATTACCGCCGAGATGATAGGTTGGGTTAGGTTAGGTTATATTTCGTTATTGATGTATATGAAGGTCCCACGGAGACGTAGAGGCCAACTCGCCAAGATTGTTGCCAAATATTACCGCCGCGATGTTAGATTGGGTTAGGTTAGGTTAGATTACGTTATGGTCGTATATAGAGGTCCCACGGAGACGTAGAGGCCAACAAGCCAGGAATGTTGCCAAATATTACCGCCGAGATATGAGGTTGGGTTAGGTTAGGTTATATTACGTTATTGATGTATATAAAGGTCCCACGGAGACGTAGAAGCCAACTCGCCAGGATTGTTGCCTAATATTACCGCCGCGATGTTAGATTGGGTTAGGTTAGGTTAGATTACGTTATTGTCGTATATAAAGGTCCCACGGAGACGTAGAGGCCAACATGCCAGGAATGTTGGTCAAATATTACAGCCGCGATGTTAGATTGGGTTAGGTTAGGTTACATTACGTTATTGTTGTATATAAAGGTCCCACGGAGACGTAGAGGCCAACTCGCCAGGAATATTGTCAAATATTACCGCCGAGATGATAGGTTGGGTTAGGTTAGGTTATATTTCGTTATTGATTTATATGAAGGACCCACGTAGACGTAGGGGCCAACAAGCCAGGAATGTTGCCAAATATTGCCGCCGAAATGTTAGATTGGGTTAGGTTAGGTAATATTACGTTATTGATGTATATAAAAGTCCCACGGAGACGTAGAGGCCAACAAGCCAGGAATGTGGTCAAATATTACCGCCGAGATGATAGGTTGGGTTAGGTTAGGTTATATTTCGTTATTGATGTATATGAAGGTCCCACGGAGACATAGAGGCCAACTCGCCAGGAATGTTGTCAAATACTACAGCCGCGATGTTAGATTGGGTTACGTTAGGTTATATTACGTTATTGACGTATATAAAGGTCCCACGGAGACGTAGAGGCCAACATGCCAAGGATGTTGCCAAATATTACCGCCGAAATGTTAGGTTGGGTTAGGTTAGGTTATATTACGTTCTTGATGTATATAAAGGTCCCATGCAGACGTAGAGGCCAACCCGCCAGGAATGTTGTCAAATATTACCGCCGAGATGATAGGTTGGGTTAGGTTAGGTTATATTTCGTTATTGATGTATATGAAGGTCCCACGGAGACGTAGAGGCCAACTCGCCAAGATTGTTGCCAAATATTACCGCCGCGATGTTAGATTGGGTTAGGTTAGGTTACATTACGTTATGGTCGTATATAGAGGTCCCACGGAGACGTAGAGGCCAACAAGCCAGGAATGTTGCCAAATATTACCGCCGAGATGTGAGGTTGGGTTAGGTTAGGTTATATTACGTTATTGATGTATATAAAGGTCCCACGGAGACGTAGAAGCCAACTCGCCAGGATTGTTGCCAAATATTACCGCCGCGATGTTAGATTGGGTTAGGTTAGGTTAGATTACGTTATTGTCGTATATGAAGGTCCCACGGAGACGTAGAGGCCAACTCGCCAGGAATGTTGTCAAATATTACCTCCGAGATGATAGGTTGGGTTACGTTAGGTTATATTACGTTATTGTTGTATATAAAGGTCCCACGGAGACGTAGAGGCCAACTCGCCAGGAATGTTGTCAAATATTACCTCCGAGATGATAGGTTGGGTTACGTTAGGTTATATTACGTTATTGACGTATATAAAGGTCCCACGGAGACGTAGAGGCCAACAAGCCAAGGTTGTTGCCAAATATTACCGCCGAAATGTTAGGTTGGGTTAGGTTAGGTTATATTACTTTCTTGATGTATATAAAGGTCCCACGCAGACGTAGAGGCCAAACAGCCAGGAATGTTGTCAAATATTACCGCCGACAAGATAGGTTGGGTTAGGTTAGGTTATATTTCGTTATTGATGTATATGAAGGTCCCACGGAGACGTAGAGGCCAAGATGCCAGGAATGTTGTCAAATATTACAGCCGCGATGTTAGATTGGGTTAGGTTAGGTAATATTACGTTATTGATGTATATAAAGGTCCCACGGAGACGTAGAGGCCAACAAGCCAGGAATGTTGCCAAATATTGCCGCCGAAATGTTAGATTGGGTTAGGTTAGGTTAGATTACGTTATTGTCCTATATGAAGGTCCCACGGAGACGTAGAAGCCAACAAGCCAGGAATGTTGCCAAATATTACCGCCGAGATGTGAGGTTGGGTTAGGTTAGGTTATATTACGTTATTGATGTATATAAAGGTCCCACGGAGACGTAGAAGCCAACTCGCCAGGATTGTTGCCAAATATTACAGCCGCGATGTTAGATTGGGTTAGGTTAGGTAATATTACGTTATTGATGTATATAAAGGTCCCACGGAGACGTAGAGGCCAACAAGCCAGGAATGTTGCCAAATATTACCTCCGAGATGATAGGTTGGGTTACGTTAGGTTATATTACGTTATTGACGTATATAAAGGTCCCACGGAGACGTAGAGGCCAACAAGCCAAGGTTGTTGCCAAATATTACCGCCGAAATGTTAGGTTGGGTTAGGTTAGGTTATATTACTTTCTTGATGTATATAAAGGTCCCACGCAGACGTAGAGGCCAAACAGCCAGGAATGTTGTCAAATATTACCGCCGACAAGATAGTTTGGGTTAGGTTAGGTTATATTTCGTTATTGATGTATATGAAGGTCCCACGGAGACGTAGAGGCCAAGGTGCCAGGAATGTTGTCAAATATTACAGCCGCGATGTTAGATTGGGTTAGGTTAGGTAATATTACGTTATTGATGTATATAAAGGTCCCACGGAGACGTAGAGGCCAACAAGCCAGGAATGTTGCCAAATATTGCCGCCGAAATGTTAGATTGGGTTAGGTTAGGTTAGATTACGTTATTGCCGTATATGAAGGTCCCACGGAGACGTAGAGACCAACAAGCCAGGAATGTTGCCAAATATTACCGCCGAGATATGAGGTTGGGTTAGGTTAGGTTATATTACGTTCTTGATGTATATAAAGGTCCCACGCAGACGTAGAGGCCAACTCGCCAGGAATGTTGTCAAATATTACAGCCGCGATGTTTGATTGGGTTACGTTAGGTTATATTACGTTGTTAACGTATATAAAGGTCCCACGGAGACGTAGAGGCCAACAAGCCAGGAATGTTGCCAAATATTACCGCCCAGAGGATAGGTTGGGTTAGGTTAGGTTATATTTCGTTACTGATGGATATGAAGGTACCACGGAGACGTGGATGCCAACTCGCCGGGAATTCTGTCAAATAATAGCGCCGAGAGGTTAGGTTGGGTCAGGTTAGGTTATATTACGTTATTGATGTATATGAAGGTCCCACGGAGACGTAGATGCCAACTCGCCGGGAATGCTGTCAAATAATAGCGCCGAGAGGTTAGGTTGGGTCAGGTTAGGTTATATTACGTTATTGATGTATATGAAGATCCCACGGAGACGTAGAGGCCAACTCGCCAGGAATGTTGTCAAATATTACCGCCGAGATGATAGGTTGGGTTAGGTTAGGTTATATTTCGTTATTGATGTATATGAAGGTCCCACGGAGACGTAGAGGCCAACTCGCCAGGAATGTATGTCAAATATTACAGCCGCGATGTTAGATTGGGTTAGGTTAGGTTATATTACGTTATTGTTGTATATAAAGGTCCCACGGAGACATAGAGGCCAACGCGCCAGGAATGTTGTCAAATATTACCGCCGAGATGTTGGGTTGGGTTAGGTTAAGTTATATTACGTTCTTGATGTATATAAAGGTCCCACGCAGACGTAGAGGCCAACCCGCCAGGAATGTTGTCAAATATTACCGCCGAGATGATAGGTTGGATTAGGTTAGGTTATATTACGTTATTGATGTATATAAAGGTCCCACGGATACGTAGAGTCCAACTCGCCAGGAATGTTGTCAAATATTACAGCCGCGATGTTTGATTGGGTTACGTTAGGTTATATTACGTTGTTGACGTATATAAAGGTCCCACGGAGACGTAGAGGCCAACAAGCCAGGAATGTTGCCAAATATTACCGCCCAGAGGATAGGTTGGGTTAGGTTAGGTTATATTTCGTTACTGATGGATATGAAGGTACCACGGAGACGTGGATGCCAACTCGCCGGGAATTCTGTCAAATAATAGCGCCGAGAGGTTAGGTTGGGTCAGGTTAGGTTATATTACGTTATTGATGTATATGAAGGTCCCACGGAGACGTAGATGCCAACTCGCCGGGAATGCTGTCAAATAATAGCGCCGAGAGGTTAGGTTGGGTCAGGTTAGGTTATATTACGTTATTGATGTATATGAAGATCACACGGAGACGTAGAGGCCAACTCGCCAGGAATGTTGTCAAATATTACCGCCGAGATGATAGGTTGGGTTAGGTTAGGTTATATTTCGTTATTGATGTATATGAAGGTCCCACGGAGACGTAGAGGCCAACTCGCCAGGAATGTATGTCAAATATTACAGCCGCGATGTTAGATTGGGTTAGGTTAGGTTATATTACGTTATTGTTGTATATAAAGGTCCCACGGAGACGTAGATGCCAACTCGCCAGGATTGTTGCCAAATATTACCGCCGCGATGTTAGATTGGGTTAGGTTAGGTTAGATTACGTTATTGTCGTATATAAAGGTCCCACGGAGACGTAGAGGCCAACATGCCAGGAATGTTGGTCAAATATTACAGCCGCGATGTTAGATTGGGTTAGGTTAGGTAATATTACGTTATTGATGTATATAAAGGTCCCACGGAGACGTAGAGGCCAACAAGCCAGGAATGTTGCCAAATATTTCCGCCGAGAGGATAGGTTGGGTTAGGTTAGGTTATATTTCGTTACTGATGGATATGAAGGTCCCACGGAGACGTAGATGCCAACACGCCGGGAATGCTGTCAAATAATAGCGCCGAGAGGTTAGGTTGGGTCAGGTTAGGTTATATTCCGTTATTGATGTATATGAAGGTCCCACGGAGACGTAGATGCCAACTCGCCGGGAATGCTGTCAAATAATAGCGCTGAGAGGTTAGGTTGGGTCAGGTTACGTTATATTACGTTATTGATGTATATGAAAATCCCACGGAGACGTAGGGGCCAACTCGCCAGGTATGTTGTCAAATATTACCGCCGAGATGATAGGTTGGGTTAGGTTAGGTTATATTTCGTTATTGATGTATATGAAGGTCCCACGGAGACGTAGAGGCCAACTCGCCAGGAATGTATGTCAAATATTACAGCCGCGATGTTAGATTGGGTTAGGTTAGGTTATATTACGTTATTGTTGTATATAAAGGTCCCACGGAGACGTAGATGCCAACTCGCCAGGATTGTTGCCAAATATTACCGCCGCGATGTTAGATTGGGTTAGGTTAGGTTAGATTACGTTATTGTCGTATATAAAGGTCCCACGGAGACGTAGAGGCCAACATGCCAGGAATGTTGGTCAAATATTACAGCCGCGATGTTAGATTGGGTTAGGTTAGGTAATATTACGTTATTGATGTATATAAAGGTCCCACGGAGACGTAGAGGCCAACAAGCCAGGAATGTTGCCAAATATTTCCGCCGAGAGGATAGGTTGGGTTAGGTTAGGTTATATTTCGTTACTGATGGATATGAAGGTCCCACGCAGACGTAGAGGCCAACCCGCAAAGAATGTTGTCAAATATTACGGCCGAGATGATAGGTTGGGTTAGGTTAGGTTATATTTCGTTATTGATGTATATGAAGGTCCCACGGAGACGTAGAGGCCAACTCGCCAGGAATGTAGGTCAAATATTACAGCCGCGATGTTAGATTGGGTTAGGTTAGGTTATATTACGTTACTGTTGTATATAAATGTCCCACGTAGACGTAGAGGCCAACTCGCCAGCAATGTTGTCAAATATTACCGCCGAGATGATAGGTTGGGTTAGGTTAGGATATATTACGTTATTGATGTATATGAAGGACCCACGTAGACGTAGGGGCCAACTCGTCAGGAATATTGTCAAATATTACCGCCGATATGATAGGTTGGATTAGGTTAGGTTATATTACGTTATTGGTGTATATAAAGGTCCCACGGAGACGTAGAGACCAACAAGCCAGGAATGTTGCCGAATATTACCGCCGAGATATGAGGTTGGGTTAGGTTAGGTTATATTACGTTATTGATGTATATAAAGGTCCCACGGAGACGTAGAAGCCAACTCGCCAGGATTGTTGCCAAATATTACCGCCGCGATGTTAGATTGGGTTGGGTTAGGTTAGATTACGTTATTGTCGTATATAAAGGTCCCACGGAGACGTAGAGGCCAACATGCCAGGAATGTTGGTCAAATATTACAGCCGCGATGTTAGATTGGGTTAGGTTAGGTAATATTACGTTATTGATGTATATAAAGGTCCCACGGAGACGTAGAGGTCAACAAGCCAGGAATGTTGCCAAATATTGCCGCCGAGAGGATAGGTTGGGTTAGGTTAGGTTATATTTCGTTACTGATGGATATGAAGGTCCCACGGAGACGTAGATGCCAACACGCCGGGAATGCTGTCAAATAATAGCGCCGAGAGGTTAGGTTGGGTCAGGTTAGGTTATATTACGTTATTGACGTATATGAAGGTCCCACGGAGACGTAGAGGCCAACGCGCCAGGAATGTCGTCAAATATTACCGCCCAGATGTTGGGTTGGGTTAGGTTAGGTTATTTTACGTTCTTGATGTATATAAAGGTCCCACGCAGACGTAGAGGCCAACTCGACAGGAATGTTGTCAAATATTACAGCCGCGATGTTAGATTGGGCTAGGTTAGGTTATATTACGTTATTGATGTATATAAAGCTCCCACGGAGACGTAGAGGCCAACTCGCCAGGTATGTGGTCAAATATTACCGCCGAGATGACAGGTTGGGTTAGGTTAGGTTATATTACGTTATTGATGTATATGAAGATCCCACGGAGACGCAGAGGCCAACTCGCCAGGTATGTAGGTCAAATATTACAGCCGAGATGATAGGTTGGGTTAGGTTAGGTTATATTACGTTATTGATGTATATGAAGGACCCACGTAGACGTAGGGGCCAACTCGTCAGGAATATTGTCAAATATTACCGCCGATATGATAGGTTGGATTAGGTTAGGTTATATTACGTTATTGGTGTATATAAAGGTCCCACGGAGACGTAGAAGCCAACTCGCCAGGATTGTTGCCAAATATTACCGCCGCGATGTTAGATTGTGTTAGGTTAGGTTAGATTACGTTATTGTCGTATATAAAGGTCCCACGGAGACGTAGAGGCCAACATGCCAGGAATGTTGGTCAAATATTACAGCCGCGATGTTAGATTGGGTTAGGTTAGGTTACATTACGTTATTGTTGTATATAAAGGTCCCACGGAGACGTAGAGGCCAACTCGCCAGGAATAGTGTCAAATATTACCGCCGAGATGATAGGTTGGGTTAGGTTAGGTTATATTTCGTTATTGATGTATATGAAGGTCCCACGGAGACATAGAGGCCAACTCGCCAGGAATGTAGGTCAAATATTACAGCCGCGATGTTAGATTGGGTTAGGTTAGGTTATATTACGTTATTGTTGTATATAAAGGTCCCACGGAGACGTAGAGGCCAACTCGCCAGCAATGTTGTCAAATATTACCGTCGAGATGATAGGTCGGGTTAGGTTTGGTTATATTTCGTTATTAATGTATATGAAGGTTCCACGGAGACGTAGAAGCCAACTCGCCAGGATTGTTGCCAAATATTACCGCCGCGATGTTAGATTGGGTTAGGTTAGGTTAGATTACGTTATTGTCGTATATAAAGGTCCCACGGAGACGTAGAGGCCAACATGCCAGGAATGTTGGTCAAATATTACAGCCGCGATGTTAGATTGGGTTAGGTTAGGTTACATTACGTTATTGTTGTATATAAAGGTCCGACGGAGACGTAGAGGCCAACTCGCCAGGAATATTTTCAAATATTACCGCCGAGATGATAGGTTGAATTAGCTTAGGTTATATTACGTTATTGATGTATATAAAGGTCCCACGGAGACGTAGAGGCCAACAAGCCAGGAATGTTGCCAAATATTGCCGCCGAAATGTTAGGTTGGGTTAGGTTAGGTTATATTACGTTATTGATGTATATAAAGGTCCCACGCAGACGTAGAGGCCAACCCGCCAGGAATGTTGTCAAATATTACCGCCGAGATGATAGGTTGGGTTAGGTTAGGTTATATTTCGTTATTGATTTATATGAAGGTCCCACGGAGACGTAGAGGCCAACTCGCCAAGATTGTTGCCAAATATTACCGCCGCGATGTTAGATTGGGTTAGGTTAGGTTAGATTACGTTATGGTCGTATATAGAGGTCCCACGGAGGCGTAGGGGCCAACAAGCCAGGAATGTTGCCAAATATTACCGCCGAGATGTGAGGTTGGGTTAGGTTAGGTTATATTACGTTATTGATGTATATAAAGGTCCCACGGAGACGTAGAAGCCAACTCGCCAGGATTGTTGCCAAATATTACCGCCGCGATGTTAGATTGGGTTAGGTTAGGTTAGATTACGTTATTGTCGTATATAAAGGTCCCACGGAGACGTAGAGGCCAACATGCCAGGAGTGTTGGTCAAATATTACAGCCGCGATGTTAGATTGGGTTAGGTTAGGTTATATTACGTTATTGTTGTATATAAAGGTCCCACGGAAACGTAGAGGCCAACTCGCCAGGAATGTTGTCAAATATTACCGCCGAGATGATAGGTTGGGTTAGGTTAGGTTTTATTACGTTATTGATTTATATGAAGGACCCACGTAGACGTAGGTTCCAACTCGTCAGGAATATTGTCAAATATTACCGCCGAGATGATAGGTTGGATTAGGTTAGGTTGTATTACGTTATTGATGTATATAAGTGTCCCACGGAGACGTAGACGCCAACTCGCCAGCAATGTTGTCAAATATTACCGCCGAGATGATAGGTTGGGTTAGGTTAGGTTATATTTCGTTATTGATTTATATGAAGGACCCACGTAGACGTAGGGGCCAACAAGCCAGGAATGTTGCCAAATATTGCCGCCGAAATGTTAGATTGGGTTAGGTTAGGTAATATTACGTTATTGATGTATATAAAAGTCCCACGGAGACGTAGAGGCCAACAAGCCAGGAATGTGGTCAAATATTACCGCCGAGATGATAGGTTGGGTTAGGTTAGGTTATATTTCGTTATTGATGTATATGAAGGTCCCACGGAGACATAGAGGCCAACTCGCCAGGAATGTTGTCAAATACTACAGCCGCGATGTTAGATTGGGTTACGTTAGGTTATATTACGTTATTGACGTATATAAAGGTCCCACGGAGACGTAGAGGCCAACATGCCAAGGATGTTGCCAAATATTACCGCCGAAATGTTAGGTTGGGTTAGGTTAGGTTATATTACGTTCTTGATGTATATAAAGGTCCCATGCAGACGTAGAGGCCAACCCGCCAGGAATGTTGTCAAATATTACCGCCGAGATGATAGGTTGGGTTAGGTTAGGTTATATTTCGTTATTGATGTATATGAAGGTCCCACGGAGACGTAGAGGCCAACTCGCCAAGATTGTTGCCAAATATTACCGCCGCGATGTTAGATTGGGTTAGGTTAGGTTACATTACGTTATGGTCGTATATAGAGGTCCCACGGAGACGTAGAGGCCAACAAGCCAGGAATGTTGCCAAATATTACCGCCGAGATGTGAGGTTGGGTTAGGTTAGGTTATATTACGTTATTGATGTATATAAAGGTCCCACGGAGACGTAGAAGCCAACTCGCCAGGATTGTTGCCAAATATTACCGCCGCGATGTTAGATTGGGTTAGGTTAGGTTAGATTACGTTATTGTCGTATATGAAGGTCCCACGGAGACGTAGAGGCCAACTCGCCAGGAATGTTGTCAAATATTACCTCCGAGATGATAGGTTGGGTTACGTTAGGTTATATTACGTTATTGTTGTATATAAAGGTCCCACGGAGACGTAGAGGCCAACTCGCCAGGAATGTTGTCAAATATTACCTCCGAGATGATAGGTTGGGTTACGTTAGGTTATATTTCGTTATTGATGTATATGAAGGTCCCACGGAGACGTAGAGGCCAAGATGCCAGGAATGTTGTCAAATATTACAGCCGCGATGTTAGATTGGGTTAGGTTAGGTAATATTACGTTATTGATGTATATAAAGGTCCCACGGAGACGTAGAGGCCAACAAGCCAGGAATGTTGCCAAATATTGCCGCCGAAATGTTAGATTGGGTTAGGTTAGGTTAGATTACGTTATTGTCCTATATGAAGGTCCCACGGAGACGTAGAAGCCAACAAGCCAGGAATGTTGCCAAATATTACCGCCGAGATGTGAGGTTGGGTTAGGTTAGGTTATATTACGTTATTGATGTATATAAAGGTCCCACGGAGACGTAGAAGCCAACTCGCCAGGATTGTTGCCAAATATTACAGCCGCGATGTTAGATTGGGTTAGGTTAGGTAATATTACGTTATTGATGTATATAAAGGTCCCACGGAGACGTAGAGGCCAACAAGCCAGGAATGTTGCCAAATATTACCTCCGAGATGATAGGTTGGGTTACGTTAGGTTATATTACGTTATTGACGTATATAAAGGTCCCACGGAGACGTAGAGGCCAACAAGCCAAGGTTGTTGCCAAATATTACCGCCGAAATGTTAGGTTGGGTTAGGTTAGGTTATATTACTTTCTTGATGTATATAAAGGTCCCACGCAGACGTAGAGGCCAAACAGCCAGGAATGTTGTCAAATATTACCGCCGACAAGATAGTTTGGGTTAGGTTAGGTTATATTTCGTTATTGATGTATATGAAGGTCCCACGGAGACGTAGAGGCCAAGGTGCCAGGAATGTTGTCAAATATTACAGCCGCGATGTTAGATTGGGTTAGGTTAGGTAATATTACGTTATTGATGTATATAAAGGTCCCACGGAGACGTAGAGGCCAACAAGCCAGGAATGTTGCCAAATATTGCCGCCGAAATGTTAGATTGGGTTAGGTTAGGTTAGATTACGTTATTGCCGTATATGAAGGTCCCACGGAGACGTAGAGACCAACAAGCCAGGAATGTTGCCAAATATTACCGCCGAGATATGAGGTTGGGTTAGGTTAGGTTATATTACGTTCTTGATGTATATAAAGGTCCCACGCAGACGTAGAGGCCAACTCGCCAGGAATGTTGTCAAATATTACAGCCGCGATGTTTGATTGGGTTACGTTAGGTTATATTACGTTGTTAACGTATATAAAGGTCCCACGGAGACGTAGAGGCCAACAAGCCAGGAATGTTGCCAAATATTACCGCCCAGAGGATAGGTTGGGTTAGGTTAGGTTATATTTCGTTACTGATGGATATGAAGGTACCACGGAGACGTGGATGCCAACTCGCCGGGAATTCTGTCAAATAATAGCGCCGAGAGGTTAGGTTGGGTCAGGTTAGGTTATATTACGTTATTGATGTATATGAAGGTCCCACGGAGACGTAGATGCCAACTCGCCGGGAATGCTGTCAAATAATAGCGCCGAGAGGTTAGGTTGGGTCAGGTTAGGTTATATTACGTTATTGATGTATATGAAGATCCCACGGAGACGTAGAGGCCAACTCGCCAGGAATGTTGTCAAATATTACCGCCGAGATGATAGGTTGGGTTAGGTTAGGTTATATTTCGTTATTGATGTATATGAAGGTCCCACGGAGACGTAGAGGCCAACTCGCCAGGAATGTATGTCAAATATTACAGCCGCGATGTTAGATTGGGTTAGGTTAGGTTATATTACGTTATTGTTGTATATAAAGGTCCCACGGAGACATAGAGGCCAACGCGCCAGGAATGTTGTCAAATATTACCGCCGAGATGTTGGGTTGGGTTAGGTTAAGTTATATTACGTTCTTGATGTATATAAAGGTCCCACGCAGACGTAGAGGCCAACCCGCCAGGAATGTTGTCAAATATTACCGCCGAGATGATAGGTTGGATTAGGTTAGGTTATATTACGTTATTGATGTATATAAAGGTCCCACGGATACGTAGAGTCCAACTCGCCAGGAATGTTGTCAAATATTACAGCCGCGATGTTTGATTGGGTTACGTTAGGTTATATTACGTTGTTGACGTATATAAAGGTCCCACGGAGACGTAGAGGCCAACAAGCCAGGAATGTTGCCAAATATTACCGCCCAGAGGATAGGTTGGGTTAGGTTAGGTTATATTTCGTTACTGATGGATATGAAGGTACCACGGAGACGTGGATGCCAACTCGCCGGGAATTCTGTCAAATAATAGCGCCGAGAGGTTAGGTTGGGTCAGGTTAGGTTATATTACGTTATTGATGTATATGAAGGTCCCACGGAGACGTAGATGCCAACTCGCCGGGAATGCTGTCAAATAATAGCGCCGAGAGGTTAGGTTGGGTCAGGTTAGGTTATATTACGTTATTGATGTATATGAAGATCACACGGAGACGTAGAGGCCAACTCGCCAGGAATGTTGTCAAATATTACCGCCGAGATGATAGGTTGGGTTAGGTTAGGTTATATTTCGTTATTGATGTATATGAAGGTCCCACGGAGACGTAGAGGCCAACTCGCCAGGAATGTATGTCAAATATTACAGCCGCGATGTTAGATTGGGTTAGGTTAGGTTATATTACGTTATTGTTGTATATAAAGGTCCCACGGAGACGTAGATGCCAACTCGCCAGGATTGTTGCCAAATATTACCGCCGCGATGTTAGATTGGGTTAGGTTAGGTTAGATTACGTTATTGTCGTATATAAAGGTCCCACGGAGACGTAGAGGCCAACATGCCAGGAATGTTGGTCAAATATTACAGCCGCGATGTTAGATTGGGTTAGGTTAGGTAATATTACGTTATTGATGTATATAAAGGTCCCACGGAGACGTAGAGGCCAACAAGCCAGGAATGTTGCCAAATATTTCCGCCGAGAGGATAGGTTGGGTTAGGTTAGGTTATATTTCGTTACTGATGGATATGAAGGTCCCACGGAGACGTAGATGCCAACACGCCGGGAATGCTGTCAAATAATAGCGCCGAGAGGTTAGGTTGGGTCAGGTTAGGTTATATTCCGTTATTGATGTATATGAAGGTCCCACGGAGACGTAGATGCCAACTCGCCGGGAATGCTGTCAAATAATAGCGCTGAGAGGTTAGGTTGGGTCAGGTTACGTTATATTACGTTATTGATGTATATGAAAATCCCACGGAGACGTAGGGGCCAACTCGCCAGGTATGTTGTCAAATATTACCGCCGAGATGATAGGTTGGGTTAGGTTAGGTTATATTTCGTTATTGATGTATATGAAGGTCCCACGGAGACGTAGAGGCCAACTCGCCAGGAATGTATGTCAAATATTACAGCCGCGATGTTAGATTGGGTTAGGTTAGGTTATATTACGTTATTGTTGTATATAAAGGTCCCACGGAGACGTAGATGCCAACTCGCCAGGATTGTTGCCAAATATTACCGCCGCGATGTTAGATTGGGTTAGGTTAGGTTAGATTACGTTCTTGATGTATATAAAGGTCCCACGCAGACGTAGAGGCCAACCCGCCAGGAATGTTGTCAAATATTACCGCCGAGATGATAGGTTGGGTTAGGTTAGGTAATATACGTTATTGATGTATATAAAGGTCCCACGGAGACGTAGAGGCCAACAAGCCAGGAATGTTGCCAAATATTTCCGCCGAGAGGATAGGTTGGGTTAGGTTAGGTTATATTTCGTTACTGATGGATATGAAGGTCCCACGCAGACGTAGAGGCCAACCCGCAAAGAATGTTGTCAAATATTACGGCCGAGATGATAGGTTGGGTTAGGTTAGGTTATATTTCGTTATTGATGTATATGAAGGTCCCACGGAGACGTAGAGGCCAACTCGCCAGGAATGTAGGTCAAATATTACAGCCGCGATGTTAGATTGGGTTAGGTTAGGTTATATTACGTTACTGTTGTATATAAATGTCCCACGTAGACGTAGAGGCCAACTCGCCAGCAATGTTGTCAATATTACCGCCGAGATGATAGGTTGGGTTAGGTTAGGATATATTACGTTATTGATGTATATGAAGGACCCACGTAGACGTAGGGGCCAACTCGTCAGGAATATTGTCAAATATTACCGCCGATATGATAGGTTGGATTAGGTTAGGTTATATTACGTTATTGGTGTATATAAAGGTCCCACGGAGACGTAGAGACCAACAAGCCAGGAATGTTGCCGACTCTGAGATAGCGCGTATGAGGTTGGGTTAGGTTAGGTTATATTACGTTATTGATGTATATAAAGGTCCCACGGAGACGTAGAAGCCAACTCGCCAGGATTGTTGCCAAATATTACCGCCGCGATGTTAGATTGGGTTGGGTTAGGTTAGATTACGTTATTGTCGTATATAAAGGTCCCACGGAGACGTAGAGGCCAACATGCCAGGAATGTTGGTCAAATATTACAGCCGCGATGTTAGATTGGGTTAGGTTAGGTAATATTACGTTATTGATGTATATAAAGGTCCCACGGAGACGTAGAGGTCAACAAGCCAGGAATGTTGCCAAATATTGCCGCCGAGAGGATAGGTTGGGTTAGGTTAGGTTATATTTCGTTACTGATGGATATGAAGGTCCCACGGAGACGTAGATGCCAACACGCCGGGAATGCTGTCAAATAATAGCGCCGAGAGGTTAGGTTGGGTCAGGTTAGGTTATATTACGTTATTGACGTATATGAAGGTCCCACGGAGACGTAGAGGCCAACGCGCCAGGAATGTCGTCAAATATTACCGCCCAGATGTTGGGTTGGGTTAGGTTAGGTTATTTTACGTTCTTGATGTATATAAAGGTCCCACGCAGACGTAGAGGCCAACTCGACAGGAATGTTGTCAAATATTACAGCCGCGATGTTAGATTGGGCTAGGTTAGGTTATATTACGTTATTGATGTATATAAAGCTCCCACGGAGACGTAGAGGCCAACTCGCCAGGTATGTGGTCAAATATTACCGCCGAGATGACAGGTTGGGTTAGGTTAGGTTATATTACGTTATTGATGTATATGAAGATCCCACGGAGACGCAGAGGCCAACTCGCCAGGTATGTAGGTCAAATATTACAGCCGAGATGATAGGTTGGGTTAGGTTAGGTTATATTACGTTATTGATGTATATGAAGGACCCACGTAGACGTAGGGGCCAACTCGTCAGGAATATTGTCAAATATTACCGCCGATATGATAGGTTGGATTAGGTTAGGTTATATTACGTTATTGGTGTATATAAAGGTCCCACGGAGACGTAGAAGCCAACTCGCCAGGATTGTTGCCAAATATTACCGCCGCGATGTTAGATTGTGTTAGGTTAGGTTAGATTACGTTATTGTCGTATATAAAGGTCCCACGGAGACGTAGAGGCCAACATGCCAGGAATGTTGGTCAAATATTACAGCCGCGATGTTAGATTGGGTTAGGTTAGGTTACATTACGTTATTGTTGTATATAAAGGTCCCACGGAGACGTAGAGGCCAACTCGCCAGGAATATTGTCAAATATTACCGCCGAGATGATAGGTTGGGTTAGGTTAGGTTATATTTCGTTATTGATGTATATGAAGGTCCCACGGAGACATAGAGGCCAACTCGCCAGGAATGTAGGTCAAATATTACAGCCGCGATGTTAGATTGGGTTAGGTTAGGTTATATTACGTTATTGTTGTATATAAAGGTCCCACGGAGACGTAGAGGCCAACTCGCCAGCAATGTTGTCAAATATTACCGTCGAGATGATAGGTCGGGTTAGGTTTGGTTATATTTCGTTATTAATGTATATGAAGGTTCCACGGAGACGTAGAAGCCAACTCGCCAGGATTGTTGCCAAATATTACCGCCGCGATGTTAGATTGGGTTAGGTTAGGTTAGATTACGTTATTGTCGTATATAAAGGTCCCACGGAGACGTAGAGGCCAACATGCCAGGAATGTTGGTCAAATATTACAGCCGCGATGTTAGATTGGGTTAGGTTAGGTTACATTACGTTATTGTTGTATATAAAGGTCCGACGGAGACGTAGAGGCCAACTCGCCAGGAATATTTTCAAATATTACCGCCGAGATGATAGGTTGAATTAGCTTAGGTTATATTACGTTATTGATGTATATAAAGGTCCCACGGAGACGTAGAGGCCAACAAGCCAGGAATGTTGCCAAATATTGCCGCCGAAATGTTAGGTTGGGTTAGGTTAGGTTATATTACGTTATTGATGTATATAAAGGTCCCACGCAGACGTAGAGGCCAACCCGCCAGGAATGTTGTCAAATATTACCGCCGAGATGATAGGTTGGGTTAGGTTAGGTTATATTTCGTTATTGATTTATATGAAGGTCCCACGGAGACGTAGAGGCCAACTCGCCAAGATTGTTGCCAAATATTACCGCCGCGATGTTAGATTGGGTTAGGTTAGGTTAGATTACGTTATGGTCGTATATAGAGGTCCCACGGAGGCGTAGGGGCCAACAAGCCAGGAATGTTGCCAAATATTACCGCCGAGATGTGAGGTTGGGTTAGGTTAGGTTATATTACGTTATTGATGTATATAAAGGTCCCACGGAGACGTAGAAGCCAACTCGCCAGGATTGTTGCCAAATATTACCGCCGCGATGTTAGATTGGGTTAGGTTAGGTTAGATTACGTTATTGTCGTATATAAAGGTCCCACGGAGACGTAGAGGCCAACATGCCAGGAGTGTTGGTCAAATATTACAGCCGCGATGTTAGATTGGGTTAGGTTAGGTTATATTACGTTATTGTTGTATATAAAGGTCCCACGGAAACGTAGAGGCCAACTCGCCAGGAATGTTGTCAAATATTACCGCCGAGATGATAGGTTGGGTTAGGTTAGGTTTTATTACGTTATTGATTTATATGAAGGACCCACGTAGACGTAGGTTCCAACTCGTCAGGAATATTGTCAAATATTACCGCCGAGATGATAGGTTGGATTAGGTTAGGTTGTATTACGTTATTGATGTATATAAGTGTCCCACGGAGACGTAGACGCCAACTCGCCAGCAATGTTGTCAAATATTACCGCCGAGATGATAGGTTGGGTTAGGTTAGGTTATATTACGTTATTGATGTATATGAAGGACCCACGTAGATGTAGGGACCAACTCGTCAGGAATATTGTCAAATATTACCGCCGATATGATAGGTTTGATTAGGTTAGGTTATATTACGTTATTGGTGTATATAAAGGTCCAACGGAGACGTAGAGACCAACAAGCCAGGAATGTTGCCAAATATTACCGCCGAGATATGAGGTTGGGTTAAGTTAGGATATATTACGTTATTGATGTATATAAAGGTCCCACGGATACATAGAGGCCAACTCGTCAGGAATGTTGTCAAATATTACCGCCGAGATGATAAGTTGGATTAGGTTAGGTTATATTACGTTATTGGTGTATATAAAGGTCCCACGGAGACGTAGAGGCCAACTCGCCAGGAATGTTGCCAAATATTGCCGCCGAAATGTTAGGTTGGGTTAGGTTAGGTTATATTACGTTATTGATGTATATAAAGGTCCCACGGAGACATAGAGGCCAACTCGTCAGGAATGTTGTCAAATATTACCGCCGAGATGATAGGTTGGATTAGGTTAGGTTATATTACGTTATTGGTGTATATAAAGGTCCCACGGAGACGTAGAGGCCAACAAGCCAGGAATGTTGTCAAATATTACCGCCGAGATGATAGGTTGGGTTAGGTTAGGTTATATTTCGTTATTGATGTATATGAAGGTCCCACGGAGACGTAGAGGCCAACTCGCCAGGAATGTAGGTCAAATATTACAGCCGCGATGTTAGATTGGGTTAGGTTAGGTTATATTACGTTATTGTTGTATATAAAGGTCCCACGGAGACGTAGACGCCAACTCGCCAGCAATGTTGTCAAATATTACCGCCGAGATGATAGGTTGGGTTAGGATAGGTTATATTACGTTATTGATGTATATGAAGGACCCACGTAGACGTAGGGGCCAACTCGTCAGGCATATTGTCAAATATTACCGCCGATATGATAGGTTGGATTAGGTTAGGTTATATTACGTTATTGGTGTATATAAAGGTCCCACGGAGACGTAGAGACCAACAAACCAGGAATGTTGCCAAATATTACCGCCGAGGTATGAGGTTGGGTTAGGTTTGGTTATATTACGTTATTGATGTATATAAAGGTCCCACGGAGACGTAGAAGCCAACTCGCCAGGATTGTTGCCAAATATTACCGCCGCGATGTTAGATTGGGTTAGGTTAGGTTAGATTACGTTATTGTCGTATATAAAGGTCCCACGGAGACGTAGAGGCCAACATGCCAGGAATGTTGGTCAAATATTACAGCCGCGATGTTAGATTGGGTTAGGTTAGGTAATATTACGTTATTGATGTATATAAAGGTCCCACAGAGACGTAGAGGTCAACAAGCCAGGAATGTTGCCAAATATTACCGCCGAGATGATAGGTTGGGTTAGGTTAGGTTATATTACGTTATTGATGTATATAAAGGTCCCACGGAGACGTAGAGGCCAACACGCCGGCAATGCTGTCAAATAATAGCGCCGAGAGGTTAGGTTGCGTCAGGTTAGGTTATATTACGTTATTGACGTATATGAAGGTCCCACGGAGACGTAGAGGCCAAGATGCCAGGAATGTTGTCAAATATTACAGCCGCGATGTTAGATTGGGTTAGGTTAGGTAATATTACGTTATTGATGTATATAAAAGTCCCACGGAGACGTAGAGGCCAACAAGCCAGGAATGTGGTCAAATATTACCGCCGAGATGATAGGTTGGGTTAGGTTAGGTTATATTTCGTGATTGATGTATATGAAGGTCCCACGGAGACATAGAGGCCAACTCGCCAGGAATGTAGGTCAAATATTACAGCCGCGATGTTAGATTGGGTTAGGTTAGGTTATATTACGTTATTGTTGTATATAAAGGTCCCACGGAGACGTAGAGGCCAACTCGCCAGCAATGTTGTCAAATATTACCGTCGAGATGATAGGTCGGGTTAGGTTTGGTTATATTTCGTTATTAATGTATATGAAGGTTCCACGGAGACGTAGAAGCCAACTCGCCAGGATTGTTGCCAAATATTACCGCCGCGATGTTAGATTGGGTTAGGTTAGGTTAGATTACGTTATTGTCGTATATAAAGGTCCCACGGAGACGTAGAGGCCAACATGCCAGGAATGTTGGTCAAATATTACAGCCGCGATGTTAGATTGGGTTAGGTTAGGTTACATTACGTTATTGTTGTATATAAAGGTCCCACGGAGACGTAGAGGCCAACTCGCCAGGAATGTTGTCAAATATTACCGCCGAGATGATAGGTTGGGTTAGGTTAGGTTTTATTACGTTATTGATTTATATGAAGGACCCACGTAGACGTAGGGTCCAACTCGTCAGGAATATTGTCAAATATTACCGCCGAGATGATAGGTTGGATTAGGTTAGGTTGTATTACGTTATTGATGTATATAAGTGTCCCACGGAGACGTAGATGCCAACTCGCCAGCAATGTTGTGAAATATTACCGCCGAGATGATAGGTTGGGTTAGGTTAGGTTATATTACGTTATTGATGTATATGAAGGATCCACGTAGACGTAGGGACCAACTCGTCAGGAATATTGTCAAATATTACCGCCGATATGATAGGTTGGATTAGGTTAGGTTATATTACGTTATTGGTGTATATAAAGGTCCAACGGAGACGTAGAGACCAACAAGCCAGGAATGTTGCCAAATATTACCGCCGAGATATGAGGTTGGGTTAAGTTAGGATATATTACGTTATTGATGTATATAAAGGTCCCACGGATACATAGAGGCCAACTCGTCAGGAATGTTGTCAAATATTACCGCCGAGATGATAAGTTGGATTAGGTTAGGTTATATTACGTTATTGGTGTATATAAAGGTCCCACGGAGACGTAGAGGCCAACTCGCCAGGAATGTTGCCAAATATTGCCGCCGAAATGTTAGATTGGGTTAGGTTAGGTTATATTACGTTATTGATGTATATAAAGGTCCCACGGAGACATAGAGGCCAACTCGTCAGGAATGTTGTCAAATATTACCGCCGAGATGATAGGTTGGATTAGGTTAGGTTATATTACGTTATTGGTGTATATAAAGGTCCCACGGAGACGTAGAGGCCAACAAGCCAGGAATGTTGTCAAATATTACCGCCGAGATGATAGGTTGGGTTAGGTTAGGTTATATTTCGTTATTGATGTATATGAAGGTCCCACGGAGACGTAGAGGCCAACTCGCCAGGAATGTAGGTCAAATATTACAGCCGCGATGTTAGATTGGGTTAGGTTAGGTTATATTACGTTATTGTTGTATATAAAGGTCCCACGGAGACGTAGACGCCAACTCGCCAGCAATGTTGTCAAATATTACCGCCGAGATGATAGGTTGGGTTAGGATAGGTTATATTACGTTATTGATGTATATGAAGGACCCACGTAGACGTAGGGGCCAACTCGTCAGGAATATTGTCAAATATTACCGCCGATATGATAGGTTGGATTAGGTTAGGTTATATTACGTTATTGGTGTATATAAAGGTCCCACGGAGACGTAGAGACCAACAAACCAGGAATGTTGCCAAATATTACCGCCGAGGTATGAGGTTGGGTTAGTTTTGGTTATATTACGTTATTGATGTATATAAAGGTCCCACGGAGACGTAGAAGCCAACTCGCCAGGATTGTTGCCAAATATTACCGCCGCGATGTTAGATTGGGTTAGGTTAGGTTAGATTACGTTATTGTCGTATATAAAGGTCCCACGGAGACGTAGAGGCCAACATGCCAGGAATGTTGGTCAAATATTACAGCCGCGATGTTAGATTGGGTTAGGTTAGGTAATATTACGTTATTGATGTATATAAAGGTCCCACAGAGACGTAGAGGTCAACAAGCCACGAATGTTGCCAAATATTACCGCCGAGATGATAGGTTGGGTTAGGTTAGGTTATATTACGTTATTGATGTATATAAAGGTCCCACGGAGACGTAGAGGCCAACACGCCGGCAATGCTGTCAAATAATAGCGCCGAGAGGTTAGGTTGCGTCAGGTTAGGTTATATTACGTTATTGACGTATATGAAGGTCCCACGGAGACGTAGAGGCCAACGCGCCAGGAATGTCGTCAAATATTACCGCCGAGATGTTGGGTTGGGTTAGGTTAGGTTATTTTACGTTCTTGATGTATATAAAGGTCCCACGCAGACGTAGAGGCCAACTCGACAGGAATGTTGTCAAATATTACAGCCGCGATGTTAGATTGGGCTAGGTTAGGTTATATTACGTTATTGATGTATATAAAGCTCCCACGGAAACGTAGAGGCCAACTCGCCAGGTATGTGGTCAAATATTACCGCCGAGATGACAGGTTGGGTTAGGTTAGGTTATATTACGTTATTGATGTATATGAAGATCCCACGGAGACGCAGAGGCCAACTCGCCAGGTATGTAGGTCAAATATTACAGCCGAGATGATAGGTTGGGTTAGGTTAGGTTATATTACGTTATTGATGTATATGAAGGACCCACGTAGACGTAGGGGCCAACTCGTCAGGAATATTGTCAAATATTACCGCCGATATGATAGGTTGGATTAGGTTAGGTTATATTACGTTATTGATTTATATGAAGGACCCACGTAGACGTAGGGGCCAACAAGCCAGGAATGTTGCCAAATATTGCCGCCGAAATGTTAGATTGGGTTAGGTTAGGTTAGATTACGTTATTGTCGTATATGAAGGTCCCACGGAGACGTAGAGGCCAACTCGCCAGGTATGTGGTCAAATATTACCGCCGAGATGATAGTTTGGGTTAGGTTAGGTTATATTTCGTTATTTATGTATATGAAGGTCCCACGGAGACGTAGAGGGCAAGATGCCAGCAATGTTGTCAAATATTACAGCCGCGATGTTAGATTGGGTTAGGTTAGGTAATATTACGTTATTGATGTATATAAAAGTCCCACGGAGACGTAGAGGCCAACAAGCCAGGAATGTGGTCAAATATTAACGCCGAGATGATAGGTTGGGTTAGGTTAGGTTATATTTCGTTATTGATGTATATGAAGGTCCCACGGAGACATAGAGGCCAACTCGCCAGGAATGTAGGTCAAATATTACAGCCGCGATGTTAGATTGGGTTAGGTTAGGTTATATTACGTTATTGTTGTATATAAAGGTCCCACGGAGACGTAGAGGCCAACTCGCCAGCAATGTTGTCAAATATTACCGTCGAGATGATAGGTCGGGTTAGGTTTGGTTATATTTCGTTATTAATGTATATGAAGGTTCCACGGAGACGTAGAAGCCAACTCGCCAGGATTGTTGCCAAATATTACCGCCGCGATGTTAGATTGGGTTAGGTTAGGTTAGATTACGTTATTGTCGTATATGAAGGTCCCACGGAGACGTAGAGGCCAACTCGCCAGGTATGTGGTCAAATATTACAGCCGCGATGTTAGATTGGGTTAGGTTAGGTTACATTACGTTATTGTTGTATATAAAGGTCCCACGGAGACGTAGAGTCCAACTCGCCAGGAATATTGTCAAATATTACCGCCGAGATGATAGGTTGAATTAGCTTAGGTTATATTACGTTATTGATGTATATAAAGGTCCCACGGAGACGTAGAGGCCAACTCGACAAGATTGTTGCCAAATATTACCGCCGCGATGTTAGATTGGGTTAGGTTAGGTTGGATTACGTTATGGTCGTATATAGAGGTCCCACGGAGGCGTAGGGGCCAACAAGCCAGGAATGTTGCCAAACATTACCGCCGAGATGTGAGGATGGGTTAGGTTAGGTTATATTACGTTATTGATGTATATAAAGGTCCCACGGAGACGTAGAAGCCAACTCGCCAGGATTGTTGCCAAATATTACCGCCGCGATGTTAGATTGGGTTAGGTTAGGTTAGATTACGTTATTGTCGTATATAAAGGTCCCACGGAGACGTAGAGGCCAACTCGCCAGGAATGTTGTCAAATATTACCGCCGAGATGATAGGTTGGGTTAGGTTAGGTTATATTACGTTATTGATTTATATGAAGGACCCACGTAGACGTAGGGTCCAACTCGTCAGGAATATTGTCAAATATTACCGCCGAGATGATAGGTTGGATTAGGTTAGGTTCTATTACGTTATTGATGTATATAAGTGTCCCACGGAGACGTAGACGCCAACTCGCCAGCAATGTTGTCAAATATTACCGCCGAGATGATAGGTTGGGTTAGGTTAGGTTATATTACGTTATTGATGTATATGAAGGACCCACGTAGACGTAGGGACCAACTCGTCAGGAATATTGTCAAATATTACCGCCGATATGATAGGTTGGATTAGGTTAGGTTATATTACGTTATTGGTGTATATAAAGGTCCCACGGAGACGTAGAGGCCAACAAGCCAGGAATGTTGTCAAATATTACCGCCGAGATGATAGGTTGGGTTAGGTTAGGTTATATTTCGTTATTGATGTATATGAAGGTCCCACGGAGACGTAGAGGCCAACTCGCCAGGAATGTAGGTCAAATATTACAGCCGCGATGTTAGATTGGGTTAGGTTAGGTTATATTACGTTATTGTTGTATATAAAGGTCCCACGGAGACGTAGACGCCAACTCGCCAGCAATGTTGTCAAATATTACCGCCGAGATGATAGGTTGGGTTAGGATAGGTTATATTACGTTATTGATGTATATGAAGGACCCACGTAGACGTAGGGGCCAACTCGTCAGGAATATTGTCAAATATTACCGCCGATATGATAGGTTGGATTAGGTTAGGTTATATTACGTTATTGGTGTATATAAAGGTCCCACGGAGACGTAGAGACCAACAAACCAGGAATGTTGCCAAATATTACCGCCGAGGTATGAGGTTGGGTTAGGTTTGGTTATATTACGTTATTGATGTATATTAAGGTCCCACGGAGACGTAGAAGCCAACTCGCCAGGATTGTTGCCAAATAATACCGCCGCGATGTTAGATTGGGTTACGTTAGGTTATATTACGTTATTGACGTATATAAAGGTCCGACGGAGACGTAGAGGCCAACTCGCCAGAAATGTTGTCAAATATTACCGCCGAAATGTTAGATTGGGCTAGGTTAGGTTATATTACGTTATTGAAGTATATAAAGCTCCCACGGAGACGTAGAGGCCAACTCGCCAGGTATGTTGTCAAATATTACCGCCGAGATGATAGGTTGGGTTAGGTTAGGTTATATTACGTTATTGATGTATATGAAGATCCCACGGAGACGCAGAGGCCAACTCGCCAGGTATGTGGTCAAATATTACCGCCGAGATGATAGGTCGGGTTAGGTTTGGTTATATTTCGTTATTAATGTATATGAAGGTTCCACGGATACGTAGAGTCCAACTCGCCAGGAATGTTGTCAAATATTACAGCCGCGATGTTTGATTGGGTTACGTTAGGTTATATTACGTTGTTGACGTATATAAAGGTCCCACGGAGACGTAGAGGCCAACTCGCCAGGAATGTATGTCAAATATTACAGCCGCGATGTTAGATTGGGTTAGGTTAGGTTATATTACGTTATTGTTGTATATAAAGGTCCCACGTAGACGTAGAGGCCAACTCGCCAGCAATGTTGTCAAATATTACCGCCGAGATGATAGGTTGGGTTAGGTTAGGTTATATTACGTTATTGATGTATATGAAGGACCCACGTAGGCGTAGGGGCCAACTCGTCAGAATATTGTCAAATATTACCGCCGATATGATAGGTTGGATTAGGTTAGGTTATATTACGTTATTGGTGTATATAAAGGTCCCACGGAGACGTAGAGACCAACAAGCCAGGAATGTTGCCAAATATTACCGCCGAGATATGAGGTTGGGTTAGGTTAGGTTATATTACGTTATTGATGTATATAAAGGTCCCACGGAGACGTAGATGCCAACTCGCCAGGATTGTTGCCAAATATTACCGCCGCGATGTTAGATTGGGTTAGGTTAGGTTAGATTACGTTATTGTCGTATATAAAGGTCCCACGCAGACGTAGAGGCCAACATGCCAGGAATGTTGGTCAAATATTACAGCCGCGATGTTAGATTGGGTTAGGTTAGGTAATATTACGTTATTGATGTATATAAAGGTCCCACGGAGACGTAGAGGCCAACAAGCCAGGAATGTTGCCAAATATTTCCGCCGAGAGGATAGGTTGGGTTAGGTTAGGTTATATTTCGTTACTGATGGATATGAAGGTCCCACGGAGACGTAGATGCCAACACGCCGGGAATGCTGTCAAATAATAGCGCCGAGAGGTTAGGTTGGGTCAGGTTAGGTTATATTACGTTATTGATGTATATGAAGGTCCCACGGAGACGTAGATGCCAACTCGCCGGGAATGCTGTCAAATAATAGCGCTGAGAGGTTAGGTTGGGTCAGGTTACGTTATATTACGTTATTGATGTATATGAAGATACCACGGAGACGTAGGGGCCAACTCGCCAGGTATGTGGTCAAATATTACCGCCGAGATGATAGGTTGGGATAGGTTAGGTTATATTTCGTTATTGATGTATATGAAGGTCCCACGGAGACCTAGAGGCCAACTCGCCAGGAATGTAGGTCAAATATTACAGCCGCGATGTTAGATTGGGTTAGGTTAGGTTATATTACGTTATTGTTGTATATAAAGGTCCCACGGAGACGTAGAGGCCAACGCGCCAGGAATGTTGTCAAATATTACCGCCGAGATGTTGGGTTGGGTTAGGTTAAGTTATATTACGTTCTTGATGTATATAAAGGTCCCACGGAGACGTAGAGGCCAACTCGCCAGGAATGTAGGTCAAATATTACAGCCGCGATGTTAGATTGGGTTAGGTTAGGTTATATTACGTTATTGATGTATATAAAGGTCCCACGGAGACGTAGAAGCCAACTCGCCAGGATTGTTGCCAAATATTACCGCCGCGATGTTAGATTGGGTTAGGTTAGGTTAGATTACGTTATTGTCGTATATGAAGGTCCCACGGAGACGTAGAGGCCAACTCGCCAGGTATGTGGTCAAATATTACCGCCGAGATGATAGTTTGGGTTAGGTTAGGTTATATTTCGTTATTTATGTATATGAAGGTCCCACGGAGACGTAGAGGGCAAGATGCCAGCAATGTTGTCAAATATTACAGCCGCGATGTTAGATTGGGTTAGGTTAGGTAATATTACGTTATTGATGTATATAAAAGTCCCACGGAGACGTAGAGGCCAACAAGCCAGGAATGTGGTCAAATATTAACGCCGAGATGATAGGTTGGGTTAGGTTAGGTTATATTTCGTTATTGATGTATATGAAGGTCCCACGGAGACATAGAGGCCAACTCGCCAGGAATGTAGGTCAAATATTACAGCCGCGATGTTAGATTGGGTTAGGTTAGGTTATATTACGTTATTGTTGTATATAAAGGTCCCACGGAGACGTAGAGGCCAACTCGCCAGCAATGTTGTCAAATATTACCGTCGAGATGATAGGTCGGGTTAGGTTTGGTTATATTTCGTTATTAATGTATATGAAGGTTCCACGGAGACGTAGAAGCCAACTCGCCAGGATTGTTGCCAAATATTACCGCCGCGATGTTAGATTGGGTTAGGTTAGGTTAGATTACGTTATTGTCGTATATGAAGGTCCCACGGAGACGTAGAGGCCAACTCGCCAGGTATGTGGTCAAATATTACAGCCGCGATGTTAGATTGGGTTAGGTTAGGTTACATTACGTTATTGTTGTATATAAAGGTCCCACGGAGACGTAGAGTCCAACTCGCCAGGAATATTGTCAAATATTACCGCCGAGATGATAGGTTGAATTAGCTTAGGTTATATTACGTTATTGATGTATATAAAGGTCCCACGGAGACGTAGAGGCCAACTCGACAAGATTGTTGCCAAATATTACCGCCGCGATGTTAGATTGGGTTAGGTTAGGTTGGATTACGTTATGGTCGTATATAGAGGTCCCACGGAGGCGTAGGGGCCAACAAGCCAGGAATGTTGCCAAACATTACCGCCGAGATGTGAGGATGGGTTAGGTTAGGTTATATTACGTTATTGATGTATATAAAGGTCCCACGGAGACGTAGAAGCCAACTCGCCAGGATTGTTGCCAAATATTACCGCCGCGATGTTAGATTGGGTTAGGTTAGGTTAGATTACGTTATTGTCGTATATAAAGGTCCCACGGAGACGTAGAGGCCAACTCGCCAGGAATGTTGTCAAATATTACCGCCGAGATGATAGGTTGGGTTAGGTTAGGTTATATTACGTTATTGATTTATATGAAGGACCCACGTAGACGTAGGGTCCAACTCGTCAGGAATATTGTCAAATATTACCGCCGAGATGATAGGTTGGATTAGGTTAGGTTCTATTACGTTATTGATGTATATAAGTGTCCCACGGAGACGTAGACGCCAACTCGCCAGCAATGTTGTCAAATATTACCGCCGAGATGATAGGTTGGGTTAGGTTAGGTTATATTACGTTATTGATGTATATGAAGGACCCACGTAGACGTAGGGACCAACTCGTCAGGAATATTGTCAAATATTACCGCCGATATGATAGGTTGGATTAGGTTAGGTTATATTACGTTATTGGTGTATATAAAGGTCCCACGGAGACGTAGAGGCCAACAAGCCAGGAATGTTGTCAAATATTACCGCCGAGATGATAGGTTGGGTTAGGTTAGGTTATATTTCGTTATTGATGTATATGAAGGTCCCACGGAGACGTAGAGGCCAACTCGCCAGGAATGTAGGTCAAATATTACAGCCGCGATGTTAGATTGGGTTAGGTTAGGTTATATTACGTTATTGTTGTATATAAAGGTCCCACGGAGACGTAGACGCCAACTCGCCAGCAATGTTGTCAAATATTACCGCCGAGATGATAGGTTGGGTTAGGATAGGTTATATTACGTTATTGATGTATATGAAGGACCCACGTAGACGTAGGGGCCAACTCGTCAGGAATATTGTCAAATATTACCGCCGATATGATAGGTTGGATTAGGTTAGGTTATATTACGTTATTGGTGTATATAAAGGTCCCACGGAGACGTAGAGACCAACAAACCAGGAATGTTGCCAAATATTACCGCCGAGGTATGAGGTTGGGTTAGGTTTGGTTATATTACGTTATTGATGTATATTAAGGTCCCACGGAGACGTAGAAGCCAACTCGCCAGGATTGTTGCCAAATAATACCGCCGCGATGTTAGATTGGGTTACGTTAGGTTATATTACGTTATTGACGTATATAAAGGTCCGACGGAGACGTAGAGGCCAACTCGCCAGAAATGTTGTCAAATATTACCGCCGAAATGTTAGATTGGGCTAGGTTAGGTTATATTACGTTATTGAAGTATATAAAGCTCCCACGGAGACGTAGAGGCCAACTCGCCAGGTATGTTGTCAAATATTACCGCCGAGATGATAGGTTGGGTTAGGTTAGGTTATATTACGTTATTGATGTATATGAAGATCCCACGGAGACGCAGAGGCCAACTCGCCAGGTATGTGGTCAAATATTACCGCCGAGATGATAGGTCGGGTTAGGTTTGGTTATATTTCGTTATTAATGTATATGAAGGTTCCACGGATACGTAGAGTCCAACTCGCCAGGAATGTTGTCAAATATTACAGCCGCGATGTTTGATTGGGTTACGTTAGGTTATATTACGTTGTTGACGTATATAAAGGTCCCACGGAGACGTAGAGGCCAACTCGCCAGGAATGTATGTCAAATATTACAGCCGCGATGTTAGATTGGGTTAGGTTAGGTTATATTACGTTATTGTTGTATATAAAGGTCCCACGTAGACGTAGAGGCCAACTCGCCAGCAATGTTGTCAAATATTACCGCCGAGATGATAGGTTGGGTTAGGTTAGGTTATATTACGTTATTGATGTATATGAAGGACCCACGTAGGCGTAGGGGCCAACTCGTCAGAATATTGTCAAATATTACCGCCGATATGATAGGTTGGATTAGGTTAGGTTATATTACGTTATTGGTGTATATAAAGGTCCCACGGAGACGTAGAGACCAACAAGCCAGGAATGTTGCCAAATATTACCGCCGAGATATGAGGTTGGGTTAGGTTAGGTTATATTACGTTATTGATGTATATAAAGGTCCCACGGAGACGTAGATGCCAACTCGCCAGGATTGTTGCCAAATATTACCGCCGCGATGTTAGATTGGGTTAGGTTAGGTTAGATTACGTTATTGTCGTATATAAAGGTCCCACGCAGACGTAGAGGCCAACATGCCAGGAATGTTGGTCAAATATTACAGCCGCGATGTTAGATTGGGTTAGGTTAGGTAATATTACGTTATTGATGTATATAAAGGTCCCACGGAGACGTAGAGGCCAACAAGCCAGGAATGTTGCCAAATATTTCCGCCGAGAGGATAGGTTGGGTTAGGTTAGGTTATATTTCGTTACTGATGGATATGAAGGTCCCACGGAGACGTAGATGCCAACACGCCGGGAATGCTGTCAAATAATAGCGCCGAGAGGTTAGGTTGGGTCAGGTTAGGTTATATTACGTTATTGATGTATATGAAGGTCCCACGGAGACGTAGATGCCAACTCGCCGGGAATGCTGTCAAATAATAGCGCTGAGAGGTTAGGTTGGGTCAGGTTACGTTATATTACGTTATTGATGTATATGAAGATACCACGGAGACGTAGGGGCCAACTCGCCAGGTATGTGGTCAAATATTACCGCCGAGATGATAGGTTGGGATAGGTTAGGTTATATTTCGTTATTGATGTATATGAAGGTCCCACGGAGACCTAGAGGCCAACTCGCCAGGAATGTAGGTCAAATATTACAGCCGCGATGTTAGATTGGGTTAGGTTAGGTTATATTACGTTATTGTTGTATATAAAGGTCCCACGGAGACGTAGAGGCCAACGCGCCAGGAATGTTGTCAAATATTACCGCCGAGATGTTGGGTTGGGTTAGGTTAAGTTATATTACGTTCTTGATGTATATAAAGGTCCCACGGAGACGTAGAGGCCAACTCGCCAGGAATGTAGGTCAAATATTACAGCCGCGATGTTAGATTGGGTTAGGTTAGGTTATATTACGTTATTGATGTATATAATGGTCCCACGGAGACGTAGAAGCCAACTCGCCAGGATTATTGCCAAATATTACCGCCGCGATGTTAGATTGGGTTAGGTTAGGTTAGATTACGTTATTGTCGTATATAAAGGTCCCACGGAGACGTAGAGGCCAACATGCCAGGAATGTTGGTCAAATATTACAGCCGCGATGTTAGATTGGGTTAGGTTAGGCTACATTACGTTATTGTTGTGTATAAAGGTCCCACGGAGACGTAGAGGCCAACTCGCCAGGAATATTGTCAAATATTACCGCCGAGATGATAGGTTGAATTAGCTTAGGTTATATTACGTTATTGATGTATATAAAGGTCCCACGGAGACGTAGAGGCCAACAAGCCAGGAATGTTGCCAAATATTGCCGCCGAAATGTTAGATTGGGTTAGGTTAGGCTAGATTACGTTATTGTCGTATATGAAGGTCCCACGGAGACATAGAGGCCAACTCGCCAGGTATGTGGTCAAATATTACCGCCGAGATGATAGGTTGGGTTAGGTTAGGTTATATTACGTTATTGATGTATATGAAGGTCCCACGGAGACGTAGAGGCCAACTCGCCAGGAATGTAGGTCAAATATTACAGCCGCGATGTTAGATTGGGTTAGGTTAGGTTATATTACGTTATTGTTGTATATAAAGGTCCCACGGAGACGTAGAGGCCAACGCGCCAGGAATGTTGTCAAATATTACCGCCGAGATGATAGGTTGGATTAGGTTAGGTTATATTACGTTATTGATGTATATAAAGGTCCCACGCAGACGTAGAGGCCAACTCGCCAGGAATGTTGTCAAATATTACAGCCGCGATGTTATATTGGGCTAGGTTAGGTTATATTACGTTATTGATGTATATAAAGCTCCCACGGAGACGTAGAGGCCAACTCGCCAGGTATGTGGTCAAATATTACCGCCGAGATGACAGGTTGGGTTAGGTTAGGTTATATTACGTTATTGATGTATATGAAGATCCCACGGAGACGCAGAGGCCAACTCGCCAGGTATGTGGTCAAATATTACCGCCGAGATGATAGGTCGGGTTAGGTTTGGTTATATTTCGTTATTAATGTATATGAAGGTTCCACGGAGACGTAGAGTCCAACTCGCCAGGAATGTTGTCAAATATTACAGCCGCGATGTTAGATTGGGTTACGTTAGGTTATATTACGTTATTGACGTATATAAAGGTCCCACGGAGACGTAGAGGCCAACATGCCAAGGATGTTGCCAAATATTACCGCCGAAATGTTAGGTTGGGTTAGGTTAGGTTATATTACGTTCTTGATGTATATAAAGGTCCCACGCAGACGTAGAGGCCAACCCGCCAGGAATGTTGTCAAATATTACCGCCGAGATGATAGGTTGGGTTAGGTTAGGTTATATTTCGTTATTGATGTATATGAAGGTCCCACGGAGACGTAGAGGCCAACTCGCCAAGATTGTTGCCAAATATTACCGCCGCGATGTTAGATTGGGTTAGGTTAGGTTAGATTACGTTATGGTCGTATATAGAGGTCCCACGGAGACGTAGAGGCCAACAAGCCAGGAATGTTGCCAAATATTACCGCCGAGATGTGAGGTTGGGTTAGGTTAGGTTATATTACGTTATTGATGTATATAAAGGTCCCACGGAGACGTAGAAGCCAACTCGCCAGGATTGTTGCCAAATATTACCGCCGCGATGTTAGATTGGGTTAGGTTAGGTTAGATTACGTTATTGTCGTATATGAAGGTCCCACGGAGACGTAGAGACCAACAAGCCAGGAATGTTGGTCAAATATTACAGCCGCGATGTTAGAGTGGGTTAGGTTAGGTTATATTACGTTATTGATGTATATAAAGGTCCCACGGAGACGTAGAAGCCAACTCGCCAGGATTGTTGCCAAATATTACCGCCGCGATGTTAGATTGGGTTAGGTTAGGTTACATTACGTTATTGTTGTATATAAAGGACCCACGGAGACGTAGAGGCCAACTAGCCAGGAATGTTGTCAAATATTACCTCCGAGATGATAGGTTGGGTTACGTTAGGTTATATTACGTTATTGTTGTATATAAAGGTCCCACGGAGACGTAGAGGCCAACTCGCCAGGAATGTTGTCAAATATTACCTCCGAGATGATAGGTTGGGTTACGTTAGGTTATATTACGTTATTGACGTATATAAAGGTCCCACGGAGACGTAGAGGCCAACAAGCCAAGGTTGTTGCCAAATATTACCGCCGAAATGTTAGGTTGGGTTAGGTTAGGTTATATTACTTTCTTGATGTATATAAAGGTCCCACGCAGACGTAGAGGCCAAACAGCCAGGAATGTTGTCAAATATTACCGCCGACAAGATAGGTTGGGTTAGGTTAGGTTATATTTCGTTATTGATGTATATGAAGGTCCCACGGAGACGTAGAGGCCAAGATGCCAGGAATGTTGTCAAATATTACAGCCGCGATGTTAGATTGGGTTAGGTTAGGTAATATTACGTTATTGATGTATATAAAGGTCCCACGGAGACGTAGAGGCCAACAAGCCAGGAATGTTGCCAAATATTGCCGCCGAAATGTTAGATTGGGTTAGGTTAGGTTAGATTACGTTATTGTCCTATATGAAGGTCCCACGGAGACGTAGAAGCCAACAAGCCAGGAATGTTGCCAAATATTACCGCCGAGATGTGAGGTTGGGTTAGGTTAGGTTATATTACGTTATTGATGTATATAAAGGTCCCACGGAGACGTAGAAGCCAACTCGCCAGGATTGTTGCCAAATATTACCGCCGCGATGTTAGATTGGGTTAGGTTAGGTTAGATTACGTTATTGTCGTATATGAAGGTCCCACGGAGACGTAGAGACCAACAAGCCAGGAATGTTGGTCAAATATTACAGCCGCGATGTTAGAGTGGGTTAGGTTAGGTTATATTACGTTATTGATGTATATAAAGGTCCCACGGAGACGTAGAAGCCAACTCGCCAGGATTGTTGCCAAATATTACCGCCGCGATGTTAGATTGGGTTAGGTTAGGTTACATTACGTTATTGTTGTATATAAAGGACCCACGGAGACGTAGAGGCCAACTAGCCAGGAATGTTGTCAAATATTACCTCCGAGATGATAGGTTGGGTTACGTTAGGTTATATTACGTTATTGTTGTATATAAAGGTCCCACGGAGACGTAGAGGCCAACTCGCCAGGAATGTTGTCAAATATTACCTCCGAGATGATAGGTTGGGTTACGTTAGGTTATATTACGTTATTGACGTATATAAAGGTCCCACGGAGACGTAGAGGCCAACAAGCCAAGGTTGTTGCCAAATATTACCGCCGAAATGTTAGGTTGGGTTAGGTTAGGTTATATTACTTTCTTGATGTATATAAAGGTCCCACGCAGACGTAGAGGCCAAACAGCCAGGAATGTTGTCAAATATTACCGCCGACAAGATAGGTTGGGTTAGGTTAGGTTATATTTCGTTATTGATGTATATGAAGGTCCCACGGAGACGTAGAGGCCAAGATGCCAGGAATGTTGTCAAATATTACAGCCGCGATGTTAGATTGGGTTAGGTTAGGTAATATTACGTTATTGATGTATATAAAGGTCCCACGGAGACGTAGAGGCCAACAAGCCAGGAATGTTGCCAAATATTGCCGCCGAAATGTTAGATTGGGTTAGGTTAGGTTAGATTACGTTATTGTCCTATATGAAGGTCCCACGGAGACGTAGAAGCCAACAAGCCAGGAATGTTGCCAAATATTACCGCCGAGATGTGAGGTTGGGTTAGGTTAGGTTATATTACGTTATTGATGTATATAAAGGTCCCACGGAGACGTAGAAGCCAACTCGCCAGGATTGTTGCCAAATATTACCGCCGCGATGTTAGATTGGGTTAGGTTAGGTTAGATTACGTTATTGTCGTATATGAAGGTCCCACGGAGACGTAGAGACCAACAAGCCAGGAATGTTGGTCAAATATTACAGCCGCGATGTTAGAGTGGGTTAGGTTAGGTTATATTACGTTATTGATGTATATAAAGGTCCCACGGAGACGTAGAAGCCAACTCGCCAGGATTGTTGCCAAATATTACCGCCGCGATGTTAGATTGGGTTAGGTTAGGTTACATTACGTTATTGTTGTATATAAAGGACCCACGGAGACGTAGAGGCCAACTAGCCAGGAATGTTGTCAAATATTACCTCCGAGATGATAGGTTGGGTTACGTTAGGTTATATTACGTTATTGTTGTATATAAAGGTCCCACGGAGACGTAGAGGCCAACTCGCCAGGAATGTTGTCAAATATTACCTCCGAGATGATAGGTTGGGTTACGTTAGGTTATATTACGTTATTGACGTATATAAAGGTCCCACGGAGACGTAGAGGCCAACAAGCCAAGGTTGTTGCCAAATATTACCGCCGAAATGTTAGGTTGGGTTAGGTTAGGTTATATTACTTTCTTGATGTATATAAAGGTCCCACGCAGACGTAGAGGCCAAACAGCCAGGAATGTTGTCAAATATTACCGCCGACAAGATAGGTTGGGTTAGGTTAGGTTATATTTCGTTATTGATGTATATGAAGGTCCCACGGAGACGTAGAGGCCAAGATGCCAGGAATGTTGTCAAATATTACAGCCGCGATGTTAGATTGGGTTAGGTTAGGTAATATTACGTTATTGATGTATATAAAGGTCCCACGGAGACGTAGAGGCCAACAAGCCAGGAATGTTGCCAAATATTGCCGCCGAAATGTTAGATTGGGTTAGGTTAGGTTAGATTACGTTATTGTCCTATATGAAGGTCCCACGGAGACGTAGAAGCCAACAAGCCAGGAATGTTGCCAAATATTACCGCCGAGATGTGAGGTTGGGTTAGGTTAGGTTATATTACGTTATTGATGTATATAAAGGTCCCACGGAGACGTAGAAGCCAACTCGCCAGGATTGTTGCCAAATATTACCGCCGCGATGTTAGATTGGGTTAGGTTAGGTTAGATTACGTTATTGTCGTATATGAAGGTCCCACGGAGACGTAGAGACCAACAAGCCAGGAATGTTGGTCAAATATTACAGCCGCGATGTTAGAGTGGGTTAGGTTAGGTTATATTACGTTATTGATGTATATAAAGGTCCCACGGAGACGTAGAAGCCAACTCGCCAGGATTGTTGCCAAATATTACCGCCGCGATGTTAGATTGGGTTAGGTTAGGTTACATTACGTTATTGTTGTATATAAAGGACCCACGGAGACGTAGAGGCCAACTCGCCAGGAATGTTGTCAAATATTACCTCCGAGATGATAGGTTGGGTTACGTTAGGTTATATTACGTTATTGTTGTATATAAAGGTCCCACGGAGACGTAGAGGCCAACTCGCCAGGAATGTTGTCAAATATTACCTCCGAGATGATAGGTTGGGTTACGTTAGGTTATATTACGTTATTGACGTATATAAAGGTCCCACGGAGACGTAGAGGCCAACAAGCCAAGGTTGTTGCCAAATATTACCGCCGAAATGTTAGGTTGGGTTAGGTTAGGTTATATTACTTTCTTGATGTATATAAAGGTCCCACGCAGACGTAGAGGCCAAACAGCCAGGAATGTTGTCAAATATTACCGCCGACAAGATAGGTTGGGTTAGGTTAGGTTATATTTCGTTATTGATGTATATGAAGGTCCCACGGAGACGTAGAGGCCAAGATGCCAGGAATGTTGTCAAATATTACAGCCGCGATGTTAGATTGGGTTAGGTTAGGTAATATTACGTTATTGATGTATATAAAGGTCCCACGGAGACGTAGAGGCCAACAAGCCAGGAATGTTGCCAAATATTGCCGCCGAAATGTTAGATTGGGTTAGGTTAGGTTAGATTACGTTATTGTCCTATATGAAGGTCCCACGGAGACGTAGAGACCAACAAGCCAGGAATGTTGCCAAATATTACCGCCGAGATATGAGGTTGGGTTAGGTTAGGTTATATTACGTTATTGATGTATATAAAGGTCCCACGGAGACGTAGAAGCCAACTCGCCAGGATTGTTGCCAAATATTACCGCCGCGATGTTAGATTGGGTTAGGTTAGGTTAGATTACGTTATTATCGTATATAAAGGTCCCACGGAGACGTAGAGGCCAACATGCCAGGAATGTTGGTCAAATATTACTGCCGCGATGTTAGATTGGGTTAGGTTAGGTTACATTACGTTATTGTTGTATATAAAGGTCCCACGGAGACGTAGAGGCCAACTCGCCAGGAATATTGTCAAATATTACCGCCGAGATGATAGGTTGGGTTAGGTTAGGTTATATTTCGTTATTGATTTATATGAAGGACCCACGTAGACGTAGGGGCCAACAAGCCAGGAATGTTGCCAAATATTGCCGCCGAAATGTTAGATTGGGTTAGGTTAGGTTAGATTACGTTATTGACGTATATAAAGGTCCCACGGAGACGTAGAGGCCAACAAGCCAAGGTTGTTGCCAAATATTACCGCCGAAATGTTAGGTTGGGTTAGGTTAGGTTATATTTCGTTATTGATGTATATGAAGGTCCCACGGAGACGTAGAGGCCAAGATGCCAGGAATGTTGTCAAATATTACCGCCGAGATGATAGGTTGGGTTAGGTTAGGTTATATTTCGTTATTGATGTATATGAAGGTCCCACGGAGACGTAGAGGCCAACTCGCCAAGATTGTTGCCAAATATTACCGCCGCGATGTTAGATTGGGTTAGGTTAGGTTAGATTACGTTATGGTCGTATATAGAGGTCCCACGGAGACGTAGAAGCCAACAAGCCAGGAATGTTGCCAAATATTACCGCCGAGATGTGAGGTTGGGTTAGGTTAGGTTATATTACTTTCTTGATGTATATAAAGGTCCCACGCAGACGTAGAGGCCAAACAGCCAGGAATGTTGTCAAATATTACCGCCGACAAGATAGGTTGGGTTAGGTTAGGTTATATTTCGTTATTGATGTATATGAAGGTCCCACGGAGACGTAGAGGCCAAGATGCCAGGAATGTTGTCAAATATTACAGCCGCGATGTTAGATTGGGTTAGGTTAGGTAATATTACGTTATTGATGTATATAAAGGTCCCACGGAGACGTAGAGGCCAACAAGCCAGGAATGTTGCCAAATATTGCCGCCGAAATGTTAGATTGGGTTAGGTTAGGTTAGATTACGTTATTGTCGTATATGAAGGTCCCACGGAGACGTAGAGACCAACAAGCCAGGAATGTTGCCAAATATTACCGCCGAGATATGAGGTTGGGTTAGGTTAGGTTATATTACGTTATTGATGTATATAAAGGTCCCACGGAGACGTAGAAGCCAAGATGCCAGGAATGTTGTCAAATATTACAGCCGCGATGTTAGATTGGGTTAGGTTAGGTAATATTACGTTATTGATGTATATAAAGGTCCCACGGAGACGTAGAGGCCAACAAGCCAGGAATGTTGCCAAATATTACCTCCGAGATGATAGGTTGGGTTACGTTAGGTTATATTACGTTATTGACGTATATAAAGGTCCCACGGAGACGTAGAGGCCAACAAGCCAAGGTTGTTGCCAAATATTACCGCCGAAATGTTAGGTTGGGTTAGGTTAGGTTATATTACTTTCTTGATGTATATAAAGGTCCCACGCAGACGTAGAGGCCAAACAGCCAGGAATGTTGTCAAATATTACCGCCGACAAGATAGTTTGGGTTAGGTTAGGTTATATTTCGTTATTGATGTATATGAAGGTCCCACGGAGACGTAGAGGCCAAGATGCCAGGAATGTTGTCAAATATTACAGCCGCGATGTTAGATTGGGTTAGGTTAGGTAATATTACGTTATTGATGTATATAAAGGTCCCACGGAGACGTAGAGGCCAACAAGCCAGGAATGTTGCCAAATATTGCCGCCGAAATGTTAGATTGGGTTAGGTTAGGTTAGATTACGTTATTGCCGTATATGAAGGTCCCACGGAGACGTAGAGACCAACAAGCCAGGAATGTTGCCAAATATTACCGCCGAGATATGAGGTTGGGTTAGGTTAGGTTATATTACGTTATTGATGTATATAAAGGTCCCACGGAGACGTAGAAGCCAACTCGCCAGGATTGTTGCCAAATATTACCGCCGCGATGTTAGATTGGGTTAGGTTAGGTTAGATTATGTTATTATCGTATATAAAGGTCCCACGGAGACGTAGAGGCCAACATGCCAGGAATGTTGGTCAAATATTACTGCCGCGATGTTAGATTGGGTTAGGTTAGGTTACATTACGTTATTGTTGTATATAAAGGTCCCACGGAGACGTAGAGGCCAACTCGCCAGGAATATTGTCAAATATTACCGCCGAGATGATAGGTTGGGTTAGGTTAGGTTATATGTCGTTATTGATTTATATGAAGGACTCACGTAGACGTAGGGGCCAACAAGCCAGGAATGTTGCCAAATATTGCCGCGGAAATGTTAGATTGGGTTAGGTTAGGTTAGATTACGTTATTGTCGTATATGAAGGTCCCACGGAGACGTAGAGGCCAACTCGCCAGGTATGTGGTCAAATATTACCGCCGAGATGATAGGTTGGGTTAGGTTAGGTTATATTTCGTTATTGATGTATATGAAGGTCCCACGGAGACGTAGAGGCCAAGATGCCAGGAATGTTGTCAAATATTACCGCCGAGATGATAGGTTGGGTTAGGTTAGGTTATATTTCGTTATTGATGTATATGAAGGTCCCACGGAGACGTAGAGGCCAACTCGCCAAGATTGTTGCCAAATATTACCGCCGCGATGTTAGATTGGGTTAGGTTAGGTTAGATTACGTTATGGTCGTATATAGAGGTCCCACGGAGACGTAGAAGCCAACAAGCCAGGAATGTTGCCAAATATTACCGCCGAGATGTGAGGTTGGGTTAGGTTAGGTTATATTACGTTATTGATGTATATAAAGGTCCCACGGAGACGTAGAAGCCAACTCGCCAGGATTGTTGTCAAATATTACCGCCGCGATGTTAGATTGGGTTAGGTTAGGTTAGATTACGTTATTGTCGTATATAAAGGTCCCACGGAGACGTAGAGGTCAACAAGCCAGGAATGTTGTCAAATATTACCTCCGAGATGATAGGTTGGGTTACGTTAGGTTATATTACGTTATTGTTGTATATAAAGGTCCCACGGAGACGTAGAGGCCAACTCGCCAGGAATGTTGTCAAATATTACCTCCGAGATGATAGGTTGGGTTACGTTAGGTTATATTACGTTATTGTTGTATATAAAGGTCCCACGGAGACGTAGAGGCCAACTCGCCAGGAATGTTGTCAAATATTACCTCCGAGATGATAGGTTGGGTTACGTTAGGTTATATTACGTTATTGACGTATATAAAGGTCCCACGGAGACGTAGAGGCCAACAAGCCAAGGTTGTTGCCAAATATTACCGCCGAAATGTTAGGTTGGGTTAGGTTAGGTTATATTACTTTCTTGATGTATATAAAGGTCCCACGCAGACGTAGAGGCCAAACAGCCAGGAATGTTGTCAAATATTACCGCCGACAAGATAGTTTGGGTTAGGTTAGGTTATATTTCGTTATTGATGTATATGAAGGTCCCACGGAGACGTAGAGGCCAAGATGCCAGGAATGTTGTCAAATATTACAGCCGCGATGTTAGATTGGGTTAGGTTAGGTAATATTACGTTATTGATGTATATAAAGGTCCCACGGAGACGTAGAGGCCAACAAGCCAGGAATGTTGCCAAATATTGCCGCCGAAATGTTAGATTGGGTTAGGTTAGGTTAGATTACGTTATTGCCGTATATGAAGGTCCCACGGAGACGTAGAGACCAACAAGCCAGGAATGTTGCGAAATATTACCGCCGAGATATGAGGTTGGGTTAGGTTAGGTTATATTACGTTATTGATGTATATAAAGGTCCCACGGAGACGTAGAAGCCAACTCGCCAGGATTGTTGCCTAATATTACCGCCGCGATGTTAGATTGGGTTAGGTTAGGTTAGATTATGTTATTATCGTATATAAAGGTCCCACGGAGACGTAGAGGCCAACATGCCAGGAATGTTGGTCAAATATTACTGCCGCGATGTTAGATTGGGTTAGGTTAGGTTACATTACGTTATTGTTGTATATAAAGGTCCCACGGAGACGTAGAGGCCAACTCGCCAAGATTGTTGACAAATATTACCGCCGCGATGTTAGATTGGGTTAGGTTAGGTTAGATTACGTTATGGTCGTATATAGAGGTCCCACGGAGACGTAGAGGCCAACAAGCCAGGAATGTTGCCAAATATTACCGCCGAGATGTGAGGTTGGGTTAGGTTAGGTTACATTACGTTATTGATGTATATAAAGGTCCCACGGAGACGTAGAAGCCAACTCGCCAGGATTGTTGCCAAATATTACCTCCGAGATGATAGGTTGGGTTACGTTAGGTTATATTACGTTATTGTTGTATATAAAGGTCCCACGGAGACGTAGAGGCCAACTCGCCAGGAATGTTGTCAAATATTACCTCCGAGATGATAGGTTGGGTTACGTTAGGTTATATTACGTTATTGACGTATATAAAGGTCCCACGGAGACGTAGAGGCCAACAAGCCAAGGTTGTTGCCAAATATTACCGCCGAAATGTTAGGTTGGGTTAGGTTAGGTTATATTACTTTCTTGATGTATATAAAGGTCCCACGGAGACGTAGAGGCCAACTCGCCAGGAATATTGTCAAATATTACCGCCGAGATGATAGGTTGGGTTAGGTTAGGTTATATTTCGTTATTGATTTATATGAAGGACCCACGTAGACGTAGGGGCCAACAAGCCAGGAATGTTGCCAAATATTGCCGCCGAAATGTTAGATTGGGTTAGGTTAGGTTAGATTACGTTATTGTCGTATATGAAGGTCCCACGGAGACGTAGAGGCCAACTCGCCAGGTATGTGGTCAAATATTACCGCCGAGATGATAGGTTGGGTTAGATTAGGTTATATTTCGTTATTGATGTATATGAAGGTCCCACGGAGACGTAGAGGCCAAGATGCCAGGAATGTTGTCAAATATTACAGCCGCGATGTTAGATTGGGTTAGGTTAGGTAATATTACGTTATTGATGTATATAAAAGTCCCACGGAGACGTAGAGGCCAACAAGCCAGGAATGTGGTCAAATATTACCGCCGAGATGATAGGTTGGGTTAGGTTAGGTTATATTTCGTTATTGATGTATATGAAGGTCCCACGGAGACATAGAGGCCAACTCGCCAGGAATGTTGTCAAATACTACAGCCGCGATGTTAGATTGGGTTACGTTAGGTTATATTACGTTATTGACGTATATAAAGGTCCCACGGAGACGTAGAGGCCAACATGCCAAGGATGTTGCCAAATATTACCGCCGAAATGTTAGGTTGGGTTAGGTTAGGTTATATTACGTTCTTGATGTATATAAAGGTCCCATGCAGACGTAGAGGCCAACCCGCCAGGAATGTTGTCAAATATTACCGCCGAGATGATAGGTTGGGTTAGGTTAGGTTATATTTCGTTATTGATGTATATGAAGGTCCCACGGAGACGTAGAGGCCAACTCGCCAAGATTGTTGACAAATATTACCGCCGCGATGTTAGATTGGGTTAGGTTAGGTTAGATTACGTTATGGTCGTATATAGAGGTCCCACGGAGACGTAGAGGCCAACAAGCCAGGAATGTTGCCAAATATTACCGCCGAGATGTGAGGTTGGGTTAGGTTAGGTTATATTACGTTATTGATGTATATAAAGGTCCCACGGAGACGTAGAAGCCAACTCGCCAGGATTGTTGCCAAATATTACCGCCGCGATGTTAGATTGGGTTAGGTTAGGTTAGATTACGTTATTGTCGTATATGAAGGTCCCACGGAGACGTAGAGACCAACAAGCCAGGAATGTTGGTCAAATATTACAGCCGCGATGTTAGAGTGGGTTAGGTTAGGTTATATTACGTTATTGATGTATATAAAGGTCCCACGGAGACGTAGAAGCCAACTCGCCAGGATTGTTGCCAAATATTACCGCCGCGATGTTAGATTGGGTTAGGTTAGGTTACATTACGTTATTGTTGTATATAAAGGTCCCACGGAGACGTAGAGGCCAACTCGCCAGGAATGTTGTCAAATATTACCTCCGAGATGATAGGTTGGGTTACGTTAGGTTATATTACGTTATTGTTGTATATAAAGGTCCCACGGAGACGTAGAGGCCAACTCGCCAGGAATGTTGTCAAATATTACCTCCGAGATGATAGGTTGGGTTACGTTAGGTTATATTACGTTATTGACGTATATAAAGGTCCCACGGAGACGTAGAGGCCAACAAGCCAAGGTTGTTGCCAAATATTACCGCCGAAATGTTAGGTTGGGTTAGGTTAGGTTATATTACTTTCTTGATGTATATAAAGGTCCCACGCAGACGTAGAGGCCAAACAGCCAGGAATGTTGTCAAATATTACCGCCGACAAGATAGTTTGGGTTAGGTTAGGTTATATTTCGTTATTGATGTATATGAAGGTCCCACGGAGACGTAGAGGCCAAGATGCCAGGAATGTTGTCAAATATTACAGCCGCGATGTTAGATTGGGTTAGGTTAGGTAATATTACGTTATTGATGTATATAAAGGTCCCACGGAGACGTAGAGGCCAACAAGCCAGGAATGTTGCCAAATATTGCCGCCGAAATGTTAGATTGGGTTAGGTTAGGTTAGATTACGTTATTGCCGTATATGAAGGTCCCACGGAGACGTAGAGACCAACAAGCCAGGAATGTTGCGAAATATTACCGCCGAGATATGAGGTTGGGTTAGGTTAGGTTATATTACGTTATTGATGTATATAAAGGTCCCACGGAGACGTAGAAGCCAACTCGCCAGGATTGTTGCCAAATATTACCGCCGCGATGTTAGATTGGGTTAGGTTAGGTTAGATTATGTTATTATCGTATATAAAGGTCCCACGGAGACGTAGAGGCCAACATGCCAGGAATGTTGGTCAAATATTACTGCCGCGATGTTAGATTGGGTTAGGTTAGGTTACATTACGTTATTGTTGTATATAAAGGTCCCACGGAGACGTAGAGGCCAACTCGCCAGGAATATTGTCAAATATTACCGCCGAGATGATAGGTTGGGTTAGGTTAGGTTATATTTCGTTATTGATTTATATGAAGGACCCTCGTAGACGTAGGGGCCAACAAGCCAGGAATGTTGCCAAATATTGCCGCCGAAATGTTAGATTGGGTTAGGTTAGGTTAGATTACGTTATTGTCGTATATGAAGGTCCCACGGAGACGTAGAGGCCAACTCGCCAGGTATGTGGTCAAATATTACCGCCGAGATGATAGGTTGGGTTAGGTTAGGTTATATTTCGTTATTGATGTATATGAAGGTCCCACGGAGACGTAGAGGCCAAGATGCCAGGAATGTTGTCAAATATTACCGCCGAGATGATAGGTTGGGTTAGGTTAGGTTATATTTCGTTATTGATGTATATGAAGGTCCCACGGAGACGTAGAGGCCAACTCGCCAAGATTGTTGCCAAATATTACCGCCGAAATGTTAGGTTGGGTTAGGTTAGGTTATATTACGTTCTTGATGTATATAAAGGTCCCATGCAGACGTAGAGGCCAACCCGCCAGGAATGTTGTCAAATATTACCGCCGAGATGATAGGTTGGGTTAGGTTAGGTTATATTTCGTTATTGATGTATATGAAGGTCCCACGGAGACGTAGAGGCCAACTCGCCAAGATTGTTGACAAATATTACCGCCGCGATGTTAGATTGGGTTAGGTTAGGTTAGATTACGTTATGGTCGTATATAGAGGTCCCACGGAGACGTAGAGGCCAACAAGCCAGGAATGTTGCCAAATATTACCGCCGAGATGTGAGGTTGGGTTAGGTTAGGTTATATTACGTTATTGATGTATATAAAGGTCCCACGGAGACGTAGAAGCCAACTCGCCAGGATTGTTGCCAAATATTACCGCCGCGATGTTAGATTGGGTTAGGTTAGGTTAGATTACGTTATTGTCGTATATGAAGGTCCCACGGAGACGTAGAGACCAACAAGCCAGGAATGTTGGTCAAATATTACAGCCGCGATGTTAGAGTGGGTTAGGTTAGGTTATATTACGTTATTGATGTATATAAAGGTCCCACGGAGACGTAGAAGCCAACTCGCCAGGATTGTTGCCAAATATTACCGCCGCGATGTTAGATTGGGTTAGGTGAGGTTACATTACGTTATTGTTGTATATAAAGGTCCCACGGAGACGTAGAGGCCAACTCGCCAGGAATGTTGTCAAATATTACCTCCGAGATGATAGGTTGGGTTACGTTAGGTTATATTACGTTATTGTTGTATATAAAGGTCCCACGGAGACGTAGAGGCCAACTCGCCAGGAATGTTGTCAAATATTACCTCCGAGATGATAGGTTGGGTTACGTTAGGTTATATTACGTTATTGACGTATATAAAGGTCCCACGGAGACGTAGAGGCCAACAAGCCAAGGTTGTTGCCAAATATTACCGCCGAAATGTTAGGTTGGGTTAGGTTAGGTTATATTACTTTCTTGATGTATATAAAGGTCCCACGCAGACGTAGAGGCCAAACAGCCAGGAATGTTGTCAAATATTACCGCCGACAAGATAGTTTGGGTTAGGTTAGGTTATATTTCGTTATTGATGTATATGAAGGTCCCACGGAGACGTAGAGGCCAAGATGCCAGGAATGTTGTCAAATATTACAGCCGCCATGTTAGATTGGGTTAGGTTAGGTAATATTACGTTATTGATGTATATAAAGGTCCCACGGAGACGTAGAGGCCAACAAGCCAGGAATGTTGCCAAATATTGCCGCCGAAATGTTAGATTGGGTTAGGTTAGGTTAGATTACGTTATTGCCGTATATGAAGGTCCCACGGAGACGTAGAGACCAACAAGCCAGGAATGTTGCGAAATATTACCGCCGAGATATGAGGTTGGGTTAGGTTAGGTTATATTACGTTATTGATGTATATAAAGGTCCCACGGAGACGTAGAAGCCAACTCGCCAGGATTGTTGCCAAATATTACCGCCGCGATGTTAGATTGGGTTAGGTTAGGTTAGATTATGTTATTATCGTATATAAAGGTCCCACGGAGACGTAGAGGCCAACATGCCAGGAATGTTGGTCAAATATTACTGCCGCGATGTTAGATTGGGTTAGGTTAGGTTACATTACGTTATTGTTGTATATAAAGGTCCCACGGAGACGTAGAGGCCAACTCGCCAGGAATATTGTCAAATATTACCGCCGAGATGATAGGTTGGGTTAGGTTAGGTTATATTTCGTTATTGATTTATATGAAGGACCCACGTAGACGTAGGGGCCAACAAGCCAGGAATGTTGCCAAATATTGCCGCCGAAATGTTAGATTGGGTTAGGTTAGGTTAGATTACGTTATTGTCGTATATGAAGGTCCCACGGAGACGTAGAGGCCAACTCGCCAGGTATGTGGTCAAATATTACCGCCGAGATGATAGGTTGGGTTAGGTTAGGTTATATTTCGTTATTGATGTATATGAAGGTCCCACGGAGACGTAGAGGCCAAGATGCCAGGAATGTTGTCAAATATTACCGCCGAGATGATAGGTTGGGTTAGGTTAGGTTATATTTCGTTATTGATGTATATGAAGGTCCCACGGAGACGTAGAGGCCAACTCGCCAAGATTGTTGCCAAATATTACCGCCGCGATGTTAGATTGGGTTAGGTTAGGTTAGATTACGTTATTGTCGTATATGAAGGTCCCACGGAGACGTAGAGACCAACAAGCCAGGAATGTTGGTCAAATATTACAGCCGCGATGTTAGAGTGGGTTAGGTTAGGTTATATTACGTTATTGATGTATATAAAGGTCCCACGGAGACGTAGAAGCCAACTCGCCAGGATTGTTGCCAAATATTACCGCCGCGATGTTAGATTGGGTTAGGTTAGGTTACATTACGTTATTGTTGTATATAAAGGTCCCACGGAGACGTAGAGGCCAACTCGCCAGGAATGTTGTCAAATATTACCTCCGAGATGATAGGTTGGGTTACGTTAGGTTATATTACGTTATTGTTGTATATAAAGGTCCCACGGAGACGTAGAGGCCAACTCGCCAGGAATGTTGTCAAATATTACCTCCGAGATGATAGGTTGGGTTACGTTAGGTTATATTACGTTATTGACGTATATAAAGGTCCCACGGAGACGTAGAGGCCAACAAGCCAAGGTTGTTGCCAAATATTACCGCCGAAATGTTAGGTTGGGTTAGGTTAGGTTATATTACTTTCTTGATGTATATAAAGGTCCCACGGAGACGTAGAGACCAACTCGCCAGGAATATTGTCAAATATTACCGCCGAGATGATAGGTTGGGTTAGGTTAGGTTATATTTCGTTATTGATTTATATGAAGGACCCACGTAGACGTAGGGGCCAACAAGCCAGGAATGTTGCCAAATATTGCCGCCGAAATGTTAGATTGGGTTAGGTTAGGTTAGATTACGTTATTGTCGTATATGAAGGTCCCACGGAGACGTAGAGGCCAACTCGCCAGGTATGTGGTCAAATATTACCGCCGAGATGATAGGTTGGGTTAGGTTAGGTTATATTTCGTTATTGATGTATATGAAGGTCCCACGGAGACGTAGAGGCCAAGATGCCAGGAATGTTGTCAAATATTACAGCCGCGATGTTAGATTGGGTTAGGTTAGGTAATATTACGTTATTGATGTATATAAAAGTCCCACGGAAACGTAGAGGCCAACAAGCCAGGAATGTGGTCAAATATTACCGCCGAGATGATAGGTTGGGTTAGGTTAGGTTATATTTCGTTATTGATGTATATGAAGGTCCCACGGAGACATAGAGGCCAACTCGCCAGGAATGTTGTCAAATACTACAGCCGCGATGTTAGATTGGGTTACGTTAGGTTATATTACGTTATTGACGTATATAAAGGTCCCACGGAGACGTAGAGGCCAACATGCCAAGGATGTTGCCAAATATTACCGCCGAAATGTTAGGTTGGGTTAGGTTAGGTTATATTACGTTCTTGATGTATATAAAGGTCCCATGCAGACGTAGAGGCCAACCCGCCAGGAATGTTGTCAAATATTACCGCCGAGATGATAGGTTGGGTTAGGTTAGGTTATATTTCGTTATTGATGTATATGAAGGTCCCACGGAGACGTAGAGGCCAACTCGCCAAGATTGTTGACAAATATTACCGCCGCGATGTTAGATTGGGTTAGGTTAGGTTAGATTACGTTATGGTCGTATATAGAGGTCCCACGGAGACGTAGAGGCCAACAAGCCAGGAATGTTGCCAAATATTACCGCCGAGATGTGAGGTTGGGTTAGGTTAGGTTATATTACGTTATTGATGTATATAAAGGTCCCACGGAGACGTAGAAGCCAACTCGCCAGGATTGTTGCCAAATATTACCGCCGCGATGTTAGATTGGGTTAGGTTAGGTTAGATTACGTTATTGTCGTATATGAAGGTCCCACGGAGACGTAGAGACCAACAAGCCAGGAATGTTGGTCAAATATTACAGCCGCGATGTTAGAGTGGGTTAGGTTAGGTTATATTACGTTATTGATGTATATAAAGGTCCCACGGAGACGTAGAAGCCAACTCGCCAGGATTGTTGCCAAATATTACCGCCGCGATGTTAGATTGGGTTAGGTTAGGTTACATTACGTTATTGTTGTATATAAAGGTCCCACGGAGACGTAGAGGCCAACTCGCCAGGAATGTTGTCAAATATTACCTCCGAGATGATAGGTTGGGTTACGTTAGGTTATATTACGTTATTGTTGTATATAAAGGTCCCACGGAGACGTAGAGGCCAACTCGCCAGGAATGTTGTCAAATATTACCTCCGAGATGATAGGTTGGGTTACGTTAGGTTATATTACGTTATTGACGTATATAAAGGTCCCACGGAGACGTAGAGGCCAACAAGCCAAGGTTGTTGCCAAATATTACCGCCGAAAAGTTAGGTTGGGTTAGGTTAGGTTATATTACTTTCTTGATGTATATAAAGGTCCCACGCAGACGTAGAGGCCAAACAGCCAGGAATGTTGTCAAATATTACCGCCGACAAGATAGTTTGGGTTAGGTTAGGTTATATTTCGTTATTGATGTATATGAAGGTCCCACGGAGACGTAGAGGCCAAGATGCCAGGAATGTTGTCAAATATTACAGCCGCGATGTTAGATTGGGTTAGGTTAGGTAATATTACGTTATTGATGTATATAAAGGTCCCACGGAGACGTAGAGGCCAACAAGCCAGGAATGTTGCCAAATATTGCCGCCGAAATGTTAGATTGGGTTAGGTTAGGTTAGATTACGTTATTGCCGTATATGAAGGTCCCACGGAGACGTAGAGACCAACAAGCCAGGAATGTTGCGAAATATTACCGCCGAGATATGAGGTTGGGTTAGGTTAGGTTATATTACGTTATTGATGTATATAAAGGTCCCACGGAGACGTAGAAGCCAACTCGCCAGGATTGTTGCCAAATATTACCGCCGCGATGTTAGATTGGGTTAGGTTAGGTTAGATTACGTTATTGTCGTATATGAAGGTCCCACGGAGACGTAGAGACCAACAAGCCAGGAATGTTGGTCAAATATTACAGCCGCGATGTTAGAGTGGGTTAGGTTAGGTTATATTACGTTATTGATGTATATAAAGGTCCCACGGAGACGTAGAAGCCAACTCGCCAGGATTGTTGCCAAATATTACCGCCGCGATGTTAGATTGGGTTAGGTTAGGTTACATTACGTTATTGTTGTATATAAAGGTCCCACGGAGACGTAGAGGCCAACTCGCCAGGAATGTTGTCAAATATTACCTCCGAGATGATAGGTTGGGTTACGTTAGGTTATATTACGTTATTGTTGTATATAAAGGTCCCACGGAGACGTAGAGGCCAACTCGCCAGGAATGTTGTCAAATATTACCTCCGAGATGATAGGTTGGGTTACGTTAGGTTATATTACGTTATTGACGTATATAAAGGTCCCACGGAGACGTAGAGGCCAACAAGCCAAGGTTGTTGCCAAATATTACCGCCGAAATGTTAGATTGGGTTAGGTGAGGTTACATTACGTTATTGTTGTATATAAAGGTCCCACGGAGACGTAGAGGCCAACTCGCCAGGAATGTTGTCAAATATTACCTCCGAGATGATAGGTTGGGTTACGTTAGGTTATATTACGTTATTGTTGTATATAAAGGTCCCACGGAGACGTAGAGGCCAACTCGCCAGGAATGTTGTCAAATATTACCTCCGAGATGATAGGTTGGGTTACGTTAGGTTATATTACGTTATTGACGTATATAAAGGTCCCACGGAGACGTAGAGGCCAACAAGCCAAGGTTGTTGCCAAATATTACCGCCGAAATGTTAGGTTGGGTTAGGTTAGGTTATATTACTTTCTTGATGTATATAAAGGTCCCACGCAGACGTAGAGGCCAAACAGCCAGGAATGTTGTCAAATATTACCGCCGACAAGATAGTTTGGGTTAGGTTAGGTTATATTTCGTTATTGATGTATATGAAGGTCCCACGGAGACGTAGAGGCCAAGATGCCAGGAATGTTGTCAAATATTACAGCCGCCATGTTAGATTGGGTTAGGTTAGGTAATATTACGTTATTGATGTATATAAAGGTCCCACGGAGACGTAGAGGCCAACAAGCCAGGAATGTTGCCAAATATTGCCGCCGAAATGTTAGATTGGGTTAGGTTAGGTTAGATTACGTTATTGCCGTATATGAAGGTCCCACGGAGACGTAGAGACCAACAAGCCAGGAATGTTGCGAAATATTACCGCCGAGATATGAGGTTGGGTTAGGTTAGGTTATATTACGTTATTGATGTATATAAAGGTCCCACGGAGACGTAGAAGCCAACTCGCCAGGATTGTTGCCAAATATTACCGCCGCGATGTTAGATTGGGTTAGGTTAGGTTAGATTATGTTATTATCGTATATAAAGGTCCCACGGAGACGTAGAGGCCAACATGCCAGGAATGTTGGTCAAATATTACTGCCGCGATGTTAGATTGGGTTAGGTTAGGTTACATTACGTTATTGTTGTATATAAAGGTCCCACGGAGACGTAGAGGCCAACTCGCCAGGAATATTGTCAAATATTACCGCCGAGATGATAGGTTGGGTTAGGTTAGGTTATATTTCGTTATTGATTTATATGAAGGACCCACGTAGACGTAGGGGCCAACAAGCCAGGAATGTTGCCAAATATTGCCGCCGAAATGTTAGATTGGGTTAGGTTAGGTTAGATTACGTTATTGTCGTATATGAAGGTCCCACGGAGACGTAGAGGCCAACTCGCCAGGTATGTGGTCAAATATTACCGCCGAGATGATAGGTTGGGTTAGGTTAGGTTATATTTCGTTATTGATGTATATGAAGGTCCCACGGAGACGTAGAGGCCAAGATGCCAGGAATGTTGTCAAATATTACCGCCGAGATGATAGGTTGGGTTAGGTTAGGTTATATTTCGTTATTGATGTATATGAAGGTCCCACGGAGACGTAGAGGCCAACTCGCCAAGATTGTTGCCAAATATTACCGCCGCGATGTTAGATTGGGTTAGGTTAGGTTAGATTACGTTATTGTCGTATATGAAGGTCCCACGGAGACGTAGAGACCAACAAGCCAGGAATGTTGGTCAAATATTACAGCCGCGATGTTAGAGTGGGTTAGGTTAGGTTATATTACGTTATTGATGTATATAAAGGTCCCACGGAGACGTAGAAGCCAACTCGCCAGGATTGTTGCCAAATATTACCGCCGCGATGTTAGATTGGGTTAGGTTAGGTTACATTACGTTATTGTTGTATATAAAGGTCCCACGGAGACGTAGAGGCCAACTCGCCAGGAATGTTGTCAAATATTACCTCCGAGATGATAGGTTGGGTTACGTTAGGTTATATTACGTTATTGTTGTATATAAAGGTCCCACGGAGACGTAGAGGCCAACTCGCCAGGAATGTTGTCAAATATTACCTCCGAGATGATAGGTTGGGTTACGTTAGGTTATATTACGTTATTGACGTATATAAAGGTCCCACGGAGACGTAGAGGCCAACAAGCCAAGGTTGTTGCCAAATATTACCGCCGAAATGTTAGGTTGGGTTAGGTTAGGTTATATTACTTTCTTGATGTATATAAAGGTCCCACGGAGACGTAGAGACCAACTCGCCAGGAATATTGTCAAATATTACCGCCGAGATGATAGGTTGGGTTAGGTTAGGTTATATTTCGTTATTGATTTATATGAAGGACCCACGTAGACGTAGGGGCCAACAAGCCAGGAATGTTGCCAAATATTGCCGCCGAAATGTTAGATTGGGTTAGGTTAGGTTAGATTACGTTATTGTCGTATATGAAGGTCCCACGGAGACGTAGAGGCCAACTCGCCAGGTATGTGGTCAAATATTACCGCCGAGATGATAGGTTGGGTTAGGTTAGGTTATATTTCGTTATTGATGTATATGAAGGTCCCACGGAGACGTAGAGGCCAAGATGCCAGGAATGTTGTCAAATATTACAGCCGCGATGTTAGATTGGGTTAGGTTAGGTAATATTACGTTATTGATGTATATAAAAGTCCCACGGAAACGTAGAGGCCAACAAGCCAGGAATGTGGTCAAATATTACCGCCGAGATGATAGGTTGGGTTAGGTTAGGTTATATTTCGTTATTGATGTATATGAAGGTCCCACGGAGACATAGAGGCCAACTCGCCAGGAATGTTGTCAAATACTACAGCCGCGATGTTAGATTGGGTTACGTTAGGTTATATTACGTTATTGACGTATATAAAGGTCCCACGGAGACGTAGAGGCCAACATGCCAAGGATGTTGCCAAATATTACCGCCGAAATGTTAGGTTGGGTTAGGTTAGGTTATATTACGTTCTTGATGTATATAAAGGTCCCATGCAGACGTAGAGGCCAACCCGCCAGGAATGTTGTCAAATATTACCGCCGAGATGATAGGTTGGGTTAGGTTAGGTTATATTTCGTTATTGATGTATATGAAGGTCCCACGGAGACGTAGAGGCCAACTCGCCAAGATTGTTGACAAATATTACCGCCGCGATGTTAGATTGGGTTAGGTTAGGTTAGATTACGTTATGGTCGTATATAGAGGTCCCACGGAGACGTAGAGGCCAACAAGCCAGGAATGTTGCCAAATATTACCGCCGAGATGTGAGGTTGGGTTAGGTTAGGTTATATTACGTTATTGATGTATATAAAGGTCCCACGGAGACGTAGAAGCCAACTCGCCAGGATTGTTGCCAAATATTACCGCCGCGATGTTAGATTGGGTTAGGTTAGGTTAGATTACGTTATTGTCGTATATGAAGGTCCCACGGAGACGTAGAGACCAACAAGCCAGGAATGTTGGTCAAATATTACAGCCGCGATGTTAGAGTGGGTTAGGTTAGGTTATATTACGTTATTGATGTATATAAAGGTCCCACGGAGACGTAGAAGCCAACTCGCCAGGATTGTTGCCAAATATTACCGCCGCGATGTTAGATTGGGTTAGGTTAGGTTACATTACGTTATTGTTGTATATAAAGGTCCCACGGAGACGTAGAGGCCAACTCGCCAGGAATGTTGTCAAATATTACCTCCGAGATGATAGGTTGGGTTACGTTAGGTTATATTACGTTATTGTTGTATATAAAGGTCCCACGGAGACGTAGAGGCCAACTCGCCAGGAATGTTGTCAAATATTACCTCCGAGATGATAGGTTGGGTTACGTTAGGTTATATTACGTTATTGACGTATATAAAGGTCCCACGGAGACGTAGAGGCCAACAAGCCAAGGTTGTTGCCAAATATTACCGCCGAAAAGTTAGGTTGGGTTAGGTTAGGTTATATTACTTTCTTGATGTATATAAAGGTCCCACGCAGACGTAGAGGCCAAACAGCCAGGAATGTTGTCAAATATTACCGCCGACAAGATAGTTTGGGTTAGGTTAGGTTATATTTCGTTATTGATGTATATGAAGGTCCCACGGAGACGTAGAGGCCAAGATGCCAGGAATGTTGTCAAATATTACAGCCGCGATGTTAGATTGGGTTAGGTTAGGTAATATTACGTTATTGATGTATATAAAGGTCCCACGGAGACGTAGAGGCCAACAAGCCAGGAATGTTGCCAAATATTGCCGCCGAAATGTTAGATTGGGTTAGGTTAGGTTAGATTACGTTATTGCCGTATATGAAGGTCCCACGGAGACGTAGAGACCAACAAGCCAGGAATGTTGCGAAATATTACCGCCGAGATATGAGGTTGGGTTAGGTTAGGTTATATTACGTTATTGATGTATATAAAGGTCCCACGGAGACGTAGAAGCCAACTCGCCAGGATTGTTGCCAAATATTACCGCCGCGATGTTAGATTGGGTTAGGTTAGGTTAGATTACGTTATTGTCGTATATGAAGGTCCCACGGAGACGTAGAGACCAACAAGCCAGGAATGTTGGTCAAATATTACAGCCGCGATGTTAGAGTGGGTTAGGTTAGGTTATATTACGTTATTGATGTATATAAAGGTCCCACGGAGACGTAGAAGCCAACTCGCCAGGATTGTTGCCAAATATTACCGCCGCGATGTTAGATTGGGTTAGGTTAGGTTACATTACGTTATTGTTGTATATAAAGGTCCCACGGAGACGTAGAGGCCAACTCGCCAGGAATGTTGTCAAATATTACCTCCGAGATGATAGGTTGGGTTACGTTAGGTTATATTACGTTATTGTTGTATATAAAGGTCCCACGGAGACGTAGAGGCCAACTCGCCAGGAATGTTGTCAAATATTACCTCCGAGATGATAGGTTGGGTTACGTTAGGTTATATTACGTTATTGACGTATATAAAGGTCCCACGGAGACGTAGAGGCCAACAAGCCAAGGTTGTTGCCAAATATTACCGCCGAAATGTTAGGTTGGGTTAGGTTAGGTTATATTACTTTCTTGATGTATATAAAGGTCCCACGCAGACGTAGAGGCCAAACAGCCAGGAATGTTGTCAAATATTACCGCCGACAAGATAGTTTGGGTTAGGTTAGGTTATATTTCGTTATTGATGTATATGAAGGTCCCACGGAGACGTAGAGGCCAAGATGCCAGGAATGTTGTCAAATATTACAGCCGCGATGTTAGATTGGGTTAGGTTAGGTAATATTACGTTATTGATGTATATAAAGGTCCCACGGAGACGTAGAGGCCAACAAGCCAGGAATGTTGCCAAATATTGCCGCCGAAATGTTAGATTGGGTTAGGTTAGGTTAGATTACGTTATTGCCGTATATGAAGGTCCCACGGAGACGTAGAGACCAACAAGCCAGGAATGTTGCGAAATATTACCGCCGAGATATGAGGTTGGGTTAGGTTAGGTTATATTACGTTATTGATGTATATAAAGGTCCCACGGAGACGTAGAAGCCAACTCGCCAGGATTGTTGCCAAATATTACCGCCGCGATGTTAGATTGGGTTAGGTTAGGTTAGATTATGTTATTATCGTATATAAAGGTCCCACGGAGACGTAGAGGCCAACATGCCAGGAATGTTGGTCAAATATTACTGCCGCGATGTTAGATTGGGTTAGGTTAGGTTACATTACGTTATTGTTGTATATAAAGGTCCCACGGAGACGTAGAGGCCAACTCGCCAGGAATATTGTCAAATATTACCGCCGAGATGATAGGTTGGGTTAGGTTAGGTTATATTTCGTTATTGATTTATATGAAGGACCCACGTAGACGTAGGGGCCAACAAGCCAGGAATGTTGCCAAATATTGCCGCCGAAATGTTAGATTGGGTTAGGTTAGGTTAGATTACGTTATTGTCGTATATGAAGGTCCCACGGAGACGTAGAGGCCAACTCGCCAGGTATGTGGTCAAATATTACCGCCGAGATGATAGGTTGGGTTAGGTTAGGTTATATTTCGTTATTGATGTATATGAAGGTCCCACGGAGACGTAGAGGCCAAGATGCCAGGAATGTTGTCAAATATTACCGCCGAGATGATAGGTTGGGTTAGGTTAGGTTATATTTCGTTATTGATGTATATGAAGGTCCCACGGAGACGTAGAGGCCAACTCGCCAAGATTGTTGCCAAATATTACCGCCGCGATGTTAGCTTGGGTTAGGTTAGGTTAGATTACGTTATGGTCGTATATAGAGGTCCCACGGAGACGTAGAGGCCAACAAGCCAGGAATGTTGCCAAATATTACCGCCGAGATGTGAGGTTGGGTTAGGTTAGGTTATATTACGTTATTGATGTATATAAAGGTCCCACGGAGACGTAGAAGCCAACTCGCCAGGATTGTTGCCAAATATTACCGCCGCGATGTTAGATTGGGTTAGGTTAGGTTAGATTACGTTATTGTCGTATATGAAGGTCCCACGGAGACGTAGAGACCAACAAGCCAGGAATGTTGGTCAAATATTACAGCCGCGATGTTAGAGTGGGTTAGGTTAGGTTATATTACGTTATTGATGTATATAAAGGTCCCACGGAGACGTAGAAGCCAACTCGCCAGGATTGTTGCCAAATATTACCGCCGCGATGTTAGATTGGGTTAGGTTAGGTTACATTACGTTATTGTTGTATATAAAGGTCCCACGGAGACGTAGAGGCCAACTCGCCAGGAATGTTGTCAAATATTACCTCCGAGATGATAGGTTGGGTTACGTTAGGTTATATTACGTTATTGTTGTATATAAAGGTCCCACGGAGACGTAGAGGCCAACTCGCCAGGAATGTTGTCAAATATTACCTCCGAGATGATAGGTTGGGTTACGTTAGGTTATATTACGTTATTGACGTATATAAAGGTCCCACGGAGACGTAGAGGCCAACAAGCCAAGGTTGTTGCCAAATATTACCGCCGAAATGTTAGGTTGGGTTAGGTTAGGTTATATTACTTTCTTGATGTATATAATGGTCCCACGCAGACGTAGAGGCCAAACAGCCAGGAATGTTGTCAAATATTACCGCCGACAAGATAGGTTGGGTTAGGTTAGGTTATATTTCGTTATTGATGTATATGAAGGTCCCACGGAGACGTAGAGGCCAAGATGCCAGGAATGTTGTCAAATATTACAGCCGCGATGTTAGATTGGGTTAGGTTAGGTAATATTACGTTATTGATGTATATAAAGGTCCCACGGAGACGTAGAGGCCAACAAGCCAGGAATGTTGCCAAATATTGCCGCCGAAATGTTAGATTGGGTTAGGTTAGGTTAGATTACGTTATTGCCGTATATGAAGGTCCCACGGAGACGTAGAGACCAATAAGCCAGGAATGTTGCCAAATATTACCGCCAAGATATGAGGTTGGGTTAGGTTAGGTTATATTACGTTATTGATGTATATAAAGGTCCCACGGAGACGTAGAAGCCAACTCGCCAGGATTGTTGCCAAATATTACCGCCGCGATGTTAGATTGGGTTAGGTTAGGTTAGATTACGTTATTATCGTATATAAAGGTCCCACGGAGACGTAGAGGCCAACATGCCAGGAATGTTGGTCAAATATTACTGCCGCGATGTTAGATTGGGTTAGGTTAGGTTACATTACGTTATTGTTGTATATAAAGGTCCCACGGAGACGTAGAGGCCAACTCGCCAGGAATATTGTCAAATATTACCGCCGAGATGATAGGTTGGGTTAGGTTAGGTTATATTTCGTTATTGATTTATATGAAGGACCCACGTAGACGTAGGGGCCAACAAGCCAGGAATGTTGCCAAATATTGCCGCCGAAATGTTAGATTGGGTTAGGTTAGGTTAGATTACGTTATTGTCGTATATGAAGGTCCCACGGAGACGTAGAGGCCAACTCGCCAGGTATGTGGTCAAATATTACCGCCGAGATGATAGGTTGGGTTAGGTTAGGTTATATTTCGTTATTGATGTATATGAAGGTCCCACGGAGACGTAGAGGCCAAGATGCCAGGAATGTTGTCAAATATTACCGCCGAGACGATAGGTTGGGTTAGGTTAGGTTATATTTCGTTATTGATGTATATGAAGGTCCCACGGAGACGTAGAGGCCAACTCGCCAAGATTGTTGCCAAATATTACCGCCGCGATGTTAGATTGGGTTAGGTTAGGTTAGATTACGTTATGGTCGTATATAGAGGTCCCACGGAGACGTAGAGGCCAACAAGCCAGGAATGTTGCCAAATATTACCGCCGAGATGTGAGGTTGGGTTAGGTTAGGTTATATTACGTTATTGATGTATATAAAGGTCCCACGGAGACGTAGAAGCCAACTCGCCAGGATTGTTGCCAAATATTACCGCCGCGATGTTAGATTGGGTTAGGTTAGGTTAGATTACGTTATTGTCGTATATGAAGGTCCCACGGAGACGTAGAGACCAACAAGCCAGGAATGTTGGTCAAATATTACAGCCGCGATGTTAGAGTGGGTTAGGTTAGGTTATATTACGTTATTGATGTATATAAAGGTCCCACGGAGACGTAGAAGCCAACTCGCCAGGATTGTTGCCAAATATTACCGCCGCGATGTTAGATTGGGTTAGGTTAGGTTACATTACGTTATTGTTGTATATAAAGGTCCCACGGAGACGTAGAGGCCAACTCGCCAGGAATGTTGTCAAATATTACCTCCGAGATGATAGGTTGGGTTACGTTAGGTTATATTACGTTATTGTTGTATATAAAGGTCCCACGGAGACGTAGAGGCCAACTCGCCAGGAATGTTGTCAAATATTACCTCCGAGATGATAGGTTGGGTTACGTTAGGTTATATTACGTTATTGACGTATATAAAGGTCCCACGGAGACGTAGAGGCCAACAAGCCAAGGTTGTTGCCAAATATTACCGCCGAAATGTTAGGTTGGGTTAGGTTAGGTTATATTACTTTCTTGATGTATATAAAGGTCCCACGCAGACGTAGAGGCCAAACAGCCAGGAATGTTGTCAAATATTACCGCCGACAAGATAGGTTGGGTTAGGTTAGGTTATATTTCGTTATTGATGTATATGAAGGTCCCACGGAGACGTAGAGGCCAAGATGCCAGGAATGTTGTCAAATATTACAGCCGCGATGTTAGATTGGGTTAGGTTAGGTAATATTACGTTATTGATGTATATAAAGGTCCCACGGAGACGTAGAGGCCAACAAGCCAGGAATGTTGCCAAATATTGCCGCCGAAATGTTAGATTGGGTTAGGTTAGGTTAGATTACGTTATTGCCGTATATGAAGGTCCCACGGAGACGTAGAGACCAACAAGCCAGGAATGTTGCCAAATATTACCGCCGAGATATGAGGTTGGGTTAGGTTAGGTTATATTACGTTATTGATGTATATAAAGGTCCCACGGAGACGTAGAAGCCAACTCGCCAGGATTGTTGCCAAATATTACCGCCGCGATGTTAGATTGGGTTAGGTTAGGTTAGATTACGTTATTATCGTATATAAAGGTCCCACGGAGACGTAGAGGCCAACATGCCAGGAATGTTGGTCAAATATTACTGCCGCGATGTTAGATTGGGTTAGGTTAGGTTACATTACGTTATTGTTGTATATAAAGGTCCCACGGAGACGTAGAGGCCAACTCGCCAGGAATATTGTCAAATATTACCGCCGAGATGATAGGTTGGGTTAGGTTAGGTTATATTTCGTTATTGATTTATATGAAGGACCCACGTAGACGTAGGGGCCAACAAGCCAGGAATGTTGCCAAATATTGCCGCCGAAATGTTAGATTGGGTTAGGTTAGGTTAGATTACGTTATTGTCGTATATGAAGGTCCCACGGAGACGTAGAGGCCAACTCGCCAGGTATGTGGTCAAATATTACCGCCGAGATGATAGGTTGGGTTAGGTTAGGTTATATTTCGTTATTGATGTATATGAAGGTCCCACGGAGACGTAGAGGCCAAGATGCCAGGAATGTTGTCAAATATTACCGCCGAGATGATAGGTTGGGTTAGGTTAGGTTATATTTCGTTATTGATGTATATGAAGGTCCCACGGAGACGTAGAGGCCAACTCGCCAAGATTGTTGCCAAATATTACCGCCGCGATGTTAGATTGGGTTAGGTTAGGTTAGATTACGTTATGGTCGTATATAGAGGTCCCACGGAGACGTAGAAGCCAACAAGCCAGGAATGTTGCCAAATATTACCGCCGAGATGTGAGGTTGGGTTAGGTTAGGTTATATTACGTTATTGATGTATATAAAGGTCCCACGGAGACGTAGAAGCCAACTCGCCAGGATTGTTGTCAAATATTACCGCCGCGATGTTAGATTGGGTTAGGTTAGGTTAGATTACGTTATTGTCGTATATAAAGGTCCCACGGAGACGTAGAGGCCAACAAGCCAGGAATGTTGCCAAATATTGCCGCCGAAATGTTAGATTGGGTTAGGTTAGGTTAGATTACGTTATTGTCGTATATGAAGGTCCCACGGAGACGTAGAGGCCAACTCGCCAGGTATGTTGTCAAATATTACCGCCGAGATGATAGGTTGGGTTAGGTTAGGTTATATTACGTTATTGATGTATATGAAGGTCCCACGGAGACGTAGAGGCCAACTCGCCAGGAATGTAGGTCAAATATTACAGCCGCGATGTTAGATTGGGTTAGGTTAGGTTATATTACGTTATTGTTGTATATAAAGGTCCCACGGAGACGTAGAGGCCAACTCGCCAGGAATGTTGTCAAATATTACCTCCGAGATGATAGGTTGGGTTACGTTAGGTTATATTACGTTATTGACGTATATAAAGGTCCCACGGAGACGTAGAGGCCAACAAGCCAAGGTTGTTGCCAAATATTACCGCCGAAATGTTAGGTTGGGTTAGGTTAGGTTATATTACTTTCTTGATGTATATAAAGGTCCCACGCAGACGTAGAGGCCAAACAGCCAGGAATGTTGTCAAATATTACCGCCGAGATGATAGGTTGGGTTAGGTTAGGTTATATTTCGTTATTGATGTATATGAAGGTGCCACGGAGACGTAGAGGCCAACTCGCCAAGATTGTTGCCAAATATTACCGCCGCGATGTTAGATTGGGTTAGGTTAGGTTAGATTACGTTATGGTCGTATATAGAGGTCCCACGGAGACGTAGAGGCCAACAAGCCAGGAATGTTGCCAAATATTACCGCCGAGATGTGAGGTTGGGTTAGGTTAGGTTATATTACGTTATTGATGTATATAAAGGTCCCACGGAGACGTAGAAGCCAACTCGCCAGGATTGTTGTCAAATATTACCGCCGCGATGTTAGATTGGGTTAGGTTAGGTTAGATTACGTTATTGTCGTATATAAAGGTCCCACGGAGACGTAGAGGCCAACAAGCCAGGAATGTTGCCAAATATTGCCGCCGAAATGTTAGATTGGGTTAGGTTAGGTTAGATTACGTTATTGTCGTATATGAAGGTCCCACGGAGACGTAGAGGCCAACTCGCCAGGTATGTTGTCAAATATTACCGCCGAGATGATAGGTTGGGTTAGGTTAGGTTATATTACGTTATTGATGTATATGAAGGTCCCACGGAGACGTAGAGGCCAACTCGCCAGGAATGTAGGTCAAATATTACAGCCGCGATGTTAGATTGGGTTAGGTTAGGTTATATTACGTTATTGTTGTATATAAAGGTCCCACGGAGACGTAGAGGCCAACTCGCCAGGAATGTTGTCAAATATTACCTCCGAGATGATAGGTTGGGTTACGTTAGGTTATATTACGTTATTGACGTATATAAAGGTCCCACGGAGACGTAGAGGCCAACAAGCCAAGGTTGTTGCCAAATATTACCGCCGAAATGTTAGGTTGGGTTAGGTTAGGTTATATTACTTTCTTGATGTATATAAAGGTCCCACGCAGACGTAGAGGCCAAACAGCCAGGAATGTTGTCAAATATTACCGCCGACAAGATAGGTAGGGTTAGGTTAGGTTATATTTCGTTATTGATGTATATGAAGGTCCCACGGAGACGTAGAGGCCAAGATGCCAGGAATGTTGTCAAATATTACAGCCGCGATGTTAGATTGGGTTAGGTTAGGTAATATTACGTTATTGATGTATATAAAGGTCCCACGGAGACGTAGAGGCCAACAAGCCAGGAATGTTGCCAAATATTGCCGCCGAAATGTTAGATTGGGTTAGGTTAGGTTAGATTACGTTATTGTCGTATATGAAGGTCCCACGGAGACGTAGAGACCAACAAGCCAGGAATGTTGCCAAATATTACCGCCGAGATATGAGGTTGGGTTAGGTTAGGTTATATTACGTTATTGATGTATATAAAGGTCCCACGGAGACGTAGAAGCCAACTCGCCAGGATTGTTGCCTAATATTACCGCCGCGATGTTAGATTGGGTTAGGTTAGGTTAGATTACGTTATTGTCGTATATAAAGGTCCCACGGAGACGTAGAGGCCAACATGCCAGGAATGTTGGTCAAATATTACAGCCGCGATGTTAGATTGGGTTAGGTTAGGTTACATTACGTTATTGTTGTATATAAAGGTCCCACGGAGACGTAGAGGCCAACTCGCCAGGAATATTGTCAAATATTACCGCCGAGATGATAGGTTGGGTTAGGTTAGGTTATATTTCGTTATTGATTTATATGAAGGACCCACGTAGACGTAGGGGCCAACAAGCCAGGAATGTTGCCAAATATTGCCGCCGAAATGTTAGATTGGGTTAGGTTAGGTTAGATTACGTTATTGTCGTATATGAAGGTCCCACGGAGACGTAGAGGCCTATTCGCCAGGTATGTGGTCAAATATTACCGCCGAGATGATAGGTTGGGTTAGGTTAGGTTATATTTCGTTATTGATGTATATGAAGGTCCCACGGAGACGTAGAGGCCAAGATGCCAGGAATGTTGTCAAATATTACAGCCGCGATGTTAGATTGGGTTAGGTTAGGTAATATTACGTTATTGATGTATATAAAAGTCCCACGGAGACGTAGAGGCCAACAAGCCAGGAATGTGGTCAAATATTACCGCCGAGATGATAGGTTGGGTTAGGTTAGGTTATATTTCGTTATTGATGTATATGAAGGTCCCACGGAGACATAGAGGCCAAGATGCCAGGAATGTTGTCAAATATTACCGCCGAGATGATAGGTTGGGTTAGGTTAGGTTATATTTCGTTATTGATGTATATGAAGGTCCCACGGAGACGTAGAGGCCAACTCGCCAAGATTGTTGCCAAATATTACCGCCGCGATGTTAGATTGGGTTAGGTTAGGTTAGATTACGTTATGGTCGTATATAGAGGTCCCACGGAGACGTAGAAGCCAACAAGCCAGGAATGTTGCCAAATATTACCGCCGAGATGTGAGGTTGGGTTAGGTTAGGTTATATTACGTTATTGATGTATATAAAGGTCCCACGGAGACGTAGAAGCCAACTCGCCAGGATTGTTGTCAAATATTACCGCCGCGATGTTAGATTGGGTTAGGTTAGGTTAGATTACGTTATTGTCGTATATAAAGGTCCCACGGAGACGTAGAGGCCAACAAGCCAGGAATGTTGCCAAATATTGCCGCCGAAATGTTAGATTGGGTTAGGTTAGGTTAGATTACGTTATTGTCGTATATGAAGGTCCCACGGAGACGTAGAGGCCAACTCGCCAGGTATGTTGTCAAATATTACCGCCGAGATGATAGGTTGGGTTAGGTTAGGTTATATTACGTTATTGATGTATATGAAGGTCCCACGGAGACATAGAGGCCAACCCGCCAGGAATGTAGGTCAAATATTACAGCCGCGATGTTAGATTGGGTTAGGTTAGGTTATATTACGTTATTGTTGTATATAAAGGTCCTACGGAGACGTAGAGGCCAACTCGCCAGGAATGTTGTCAAATATTACCTCCGAGATGATAGGTTGGGTTACGTTAGGTTATATTACGTTATTGACGTATATAAAGGTCCCACGGAGACGTAGAGGCCAACAAGCCAAGGTTGTTGCCAAATATTACCGCCGAAATGTTAGGTTGGGTTAGGTTAGGTTATATTACTTTCTTGATGTATATAAAGGTCCCACGCAGACGTAGAGGCCAAACAGCCAGGAATGTTGTCAAATATTACCGCCGAGATATGAGGTTGGGTTAGGTTAGGTTATATTACGTTATTGATGTATATAAAGGTCCCACGGAGACGTAGAAGCCAACTCGCCAGAATTGTTGCCTAATATTACCGCCGCGATGTTAGATTGGGTTAGGTTAGGTTAGATTACGTTATTGTCGTATATAAAGGTCCCACGGAGACGTAGAGGCCAACATGCCAGGAATGTTGGTCAAATATTACAGCCGCGATGATAGGTTGGGTTAGGTTAGGTTATATTTCGTTATTGATGTATATGAAGGTCCCACGGAGACGTAGAGGCCAAGATGCCAGGAATGTTGTCAAATATTACAGCCGCGATGCTAGATTGGGTTAGGTTAGGTAATATCACGTTATTGATGTATATAAAAGTCCCACGGAGACGTAGAGGCCAACAAGCCAGGAATGTGGTCAAATATTACCGCCGAGATGATAGGTTGGGTTAGGTTAGGTTATATTTCGTTATTGATGTATATGAAGGTCCCACGGAGACATAGAGGCCAACTCGCCAGGAATGTTGTCAAATACTACAGCCGCGATGTTAGATTGGGTTACGTTAGGTTATATTACGTTATTGACGTATATAAAGGTCCCACGGAGACGTAGAGGCCAACATGCCAAGGATGTTGCCAAATATTACCGCCGAAATGTTAGGTTGGGTTAGGTTGGGTTATATTACGTTATTGTTGTATATAAAGGTCCTACGGAGACGTAGAGGCCAACTCGCCAGGAATGTTGTCAAATATTACCTCCGAGATGATAGGTTGGGTTACGTTAGGTTATATTACGTTATTGTTGTATATAAAGGTCCACGGAGACGTAGAGACCAACTCGCCAGGAATGTTGTCAAATATTACCTCCGAGATGATAGGTTGGGTTACGTTAGGTTATATTACGTTATTGACGTATATAAAGGTCCCACGGAGACGTAGAGGCCAACAAGCCAAGGTTGTTGCCAAATATTACCGCCGAAATGTTAGGTTGGGTTAGGTTAGGTTATATTACTTTCTTGATGTATATAAAGGTCCCACGCAGACGTAGAGGCCAAACAGCCAGGAATGGTGTCAAATATTACCGCCGACATGATAGGTTGGGTTAGGTTAGGTTATATTTTGTTATTGATGTATATGAAGGTCCCACGGAGACGTAGAGGCCAAGATGCCAGGAATGTTGTCAAATATTACAGCCGCGATGTTAGATTGGGTTAGGTTAGGTAATATTACGTTATTGATGTATATAAAGGTCCCACGGAGACGTAGAGGCCAACTCGCCAAGATTGTTGCCAAATATTACCGCCGCGATGTTAGATTGGGTTAGGTTAGGTTAGATTACGTTATGGTCGTATATAGAGGTCCCACGGAGACGTAGAAGCCAACAAGCCAGGAATGTTGCCAAATATTACCGCCGAGATGTGAGGTTGGGTTAGGTTAGGTTATATTACGTTATTGATGTATATAAAGGTCCCACGGAGACGTAGAAGCCAACTCGCCAGGATTGTTGTCAAATATTACCGCCGCGATGTTAGATTGGGTTAGGTTAGGTTAGATTACGTTATTGTCGTATATAAAGGTCCCACGGAGACGTAGAGGCCAACAAGCCAGGAATGTTGCCAAATATTGCCGCCGAAATGTTAGATTGGGTTAGGTTAGGTTAGATTACGTTATTGTCGTATATGAAGGTCCCACGGAGACGTAGAGGCCAACTCGCCAGGTATGTTGTCAAATATTACCGCCGAGATGATAGGTTGGGTTAGGTTAGGTTATATTACGTTATTGATGTATATGAAGGTCCCACGGAGACATAGAGGCCAACTCGCCAGGAATGTAGGTCAAATATTACAGCCGCGATGTTAGATTGGGTTAGGTTAGGTTATATTACGTTATTGTTGTATATAAAGGTCCCACGGAGACGTAGAGGCCAACTCGCCAGGAATGTTGTCAAATATTACCTCCGAGATGATAGGTTGGGTTACGTTAGGTTATATTACGTTATTGACGTATATAAAGGTCCCACGGAGACGTAGAGGCCAACAAGCCAAGGTTGTTGCCAAATATTACCGCCGAAATGTTAGGTTGGGTTAGGTTAGGTTATATTACTTTCTTGATGTATATAAAGGTCCCACGCAGACGTAGAGGCCAAACAGCCAGGAATGTTGTCAAATATTACCGCCGAGATATGAGGTTGGGTTAGGTTAGGTTATATTACGTTATTGATGTATATAAAGGTCCCACGGAGACGTAGAAGCCAACTCGCCAGAATTGTTGCCTAATATTACCGCCGCGATGTTAGATTGGGTTAGGTTAGGTTAGATTACGTTATTGTCGTATATAAAGGTCCCACGGAGACGTAGAGGCCAACATGCCAGGAATGTTGGTCAAATATTACAGCCGCGATGATAGGTTGGGTTAGGTTAGGTTATATTTCGTTATTGATGTATATGAAGGTCCCACGGAGACGTAGAGGCCAAGATGCCAGGAATGTTGTCAAATATTACAGCCGCGATGTTAGATTGGGTTAGGTTAGGTAATATCACGTTATTGATGTATATAAAAGTCCCACGGAGACGTAGAGGCCAACAAGCCAGGAATGTGGTCAAATATTACCGCCGAGATGATAGGTTGGGTTAGGTTAGGTTATATTTCGTTATTGATGTATATGAAGGTCCCACGGAGACATAGAGGCCAACTCGCCAGGAATGTTGTCAAATACTACAGCCGCGATGTTAGATTGGGTTACGTTAGGTTATATTACGTTATTGACGTATATAAAGGTCCCACGGAGACGTAGAGGCCAACATGCCAAGGATGTTGCCAAATATTACCGCCGAAATGTTAGGTTGGGTTAGGTTGGGTTATATTACGTTATTGTTGTATATAAAGGTCCTACGGAGACGTAGAGGCCAACTCGCCAGGAATGTTGTCAAATATTACCTCCGAGATGATAGGTTGGGTTACGTTAGGTTATATTACGTTATTGTTGTATATAGAGGTCCACGGAGACGTAGAGACCAACTCGCCAGGAATGTTGTCAAATATTACCTCCGAGATGATAGGTTGGGTTACGTTAGGTTATATTACGTTATTGACGTATATAAAGGTCCCACGGAGACGTAGAGGCCAACAAGCCAAGGTTGTTGCCAAATATTACCGCCGAAATGTTAGGTTGGGTTAGGTTAGGTTATATTACTTTCTTGATGTATATAAAGGTCCCACGCAGACGTAGAGGCCAAACAGCCAGGAATGGTGTCAAATATTACCGCCGACATGATAGGTTGGGTTAGGTTAGGTTATATTTTGTTATTGATGTATATGAAGGTCCCACGGAGACGTAGAGGCCAAGATGCCAGGAATGTTGTCAAATATTACAGCCGCGATGTTAGATTGGGTTAGGTTAGGTAATATTACGTTATTGATGTATATAAAGGTCCCACGGAGACGTAGAGGCCAACAAGCCAGGAATGTTGCCAAATATTGCCGCCGAAATGTTAGATTGGGTTAGGTTAGGTTAGATTACGTTATTGTCGTATATGAAGGTCCCACGGAGACGTAGAGACCAACAAGCCAGGAATGTTGCCAAATATTACCGCCGAGATATGAGGTTGGGTTAGGTTAGGTTATATTACGTTATTGATGTATATAAAGGTCCCACGGAGACGTAGAGGCCAACAAGCCAGGAATGTGGTCAAATATTACCGCCGAGATGATAGGTTGGGTTAGGTTAGGTTATATTTCGTTATTGATGTATATGAAGGTCCCACGGAGACATAGAGGCCAACTCGCCAGGAATGTTGTCAAATACTACAGCCGCGATGTTAGATTGGGTTACGTTAGGTTATATTACGTTATTGACGTATATAAAGGTCCCACGGAGACGTAGAGGCCAACAAGCCAGGAATGTTGCCAAATATTGCCGCCGAAATGTTAGATTGGGTTAGGTTAGGTTAGATTACGTTATTGTCCTATATGAAGGTCCCACGGAGACGTAGAGACCAACAAGCCAGGAATGTTGCCAAATATTACCGCCGAGATATGAGGTTGGGTTAGGTTAGGTTATATTACGTTATTGATGTATATAAAGGTCCCACGGAGACGTAGAAGCCAACTCGCCAGGATTGTTGCCAAATATTACCGCCGCGATGTTAGATTGGGTTAGGTTAGGTTAGATTACGTTATTATCGTATATAAAGGTCCCACGGAGACGTAGAGGCCAACATGCCAGGAATGTTGGTCAAATATTACTGCCGCGATGTTAGATTGGGTTAGGTTAGGTTACATTACGTTATTGTTGTATATAAAGGTCCCACGGAGACGTAGAGGCCAACTCGCCAGGAATATTGTCAAATATTACCGCCGAGATGATAGGTTGGGTTAGGTTAGGTTATACTTCGTTATTGATTTATATGAAGGACCCACGTAGACGTAGGGGCCAACAAGCCAGGAATGTTGCCAAATATTGCCGCCGAAATGTTAGATTGGGTTAGGTTAGGTTAGATTACGTTATTGACGTATATAAAGGTCCCACGGAGACGTAGAGGCCAACAAGCCAAGGTTGTTGCCAAATATTACCGCCGAAATGTTAGGTTGGGTTAGGTTAGGTTATATTTCGTTATTGATGTATATGAAGGTCCCACGGAGACGTAGAGGCCAAGATGCCAGGAATGTTGTCAAATATTACCGCCGAGATGATAGGTTGGGTTAGGTTAGGTTATATTTCGTTATTGATGTATATGAAGGTCCCACGGAGACGTAGAGGCCAACTCGCCAAGATTGTTGCCAAATATTACCGCCGCGATGTTAGATTGGGTTAGGTTAGGTTAGATTACGTTATGGTCGTATATAGAGGTCCCACGGAGACGTAGAAGCCAACAAGCCAGGAATGTTGCCAAATATTACCGCCGAGATGTGAGGTTGGGTTAGGTTAGGTTATATTACGTTATTGATGTATATAAAGGTCCCACGGAGACGTAGAAGCCAACTCGCCAGGATTGTTGTCAAATATTACCGCCGCGATGTTAGATTGGGTTAGGTTAGGTTAGATTACGTTATTGTCGTATATAAAGGTCCCACGGAGACGTAGAGGCCAACAAGCCAGGAATGTTGCCAAATATTGCCGCCGAAATGTTAGATTGGGTTAGGTTAGGTTAGATTACGTTATTGTCGTATATGAAGGTCCCACGGAGACGTAGAGGCCAACTCGCCAGGTATGTTGTCAAATATTACCGCCGAGATGATAGGTTCGGTTAGGTTAGGTTATATTACGTTATTGATGTATATGAAGGTCCCACGGAGACATAGAGGCCAACTCGCCAGGAATGTAGGTCAAATATTACAGCCGCGATGTTAGATTGGGTTAGGTTAGGTTATATTACGTTATTGTTGTATATAAAGGTCCCACGGAGACGTAGAGGCCAACTCGCCAGGAATGTTGTCAAATATTACCTCCGAGATGATAGGTTGGGTTACGTTAGGTTATATTACGTTATTGACGTATATAAAGGTCCCACGGAGACGTAGAGGCCAACAAGCCAAGGTTGTTGCCAAATATTACCGCCGAAATGTTAGGTTGGGTTAGGTTAGGTTATATTACTTTCTTGATGTATATAAAGGTCCCACGCAGACGTAGAGGCCAAACAGCCAGGAATGTTGTCAAATATTACCGCCGACAAGATAGGTAGGGTTAGGTTAGGTTATATTTCGTTATTGATGTATATGAAGGTCCCACGGAGACGTAGAGGCCAAGATGCCAGGAATGTTGTCAAATATTACAGCCGCGATGTTAGATTGGGTTAGGTTAGGTAATATTACGTTATTGATGTATATAAAGGTCCCACGGAGACGTAGAGGCCAACAAGCCAGGAATGTTGCCAAATATTGCCGCCGAAATGTTAGATTGGGTTAGGTTAGGTTAGATTACGTTATTGTCGTATATGAAGGTCCCACGGAGACGTAGAGACCAACAAGCCAGGAATGTTGCCAAATATTACCGCCGAGATATGAGGTTGGGTTAGGTTAGGTTATATTACGTTATTGATGTATATAAAGGTCCCACGGAGACGTAGAAGCCAACTCGCCAGAATTGTTGCCTAATATTACCGCCGCGATGTTAGATTGGGTTAGGTTAGGTTAGATTACGTTATTGTCGTATATAAAGGTCCCACGGAGACGTAGAGGCCAACATGCCAGGAATGTTGGTCAAATATTACAGCCGCGATGATAGGTTGGGTTAGGTTAGGTTATATTTCGTTATTGATGTATATGAAGGTCCCACGGAGACGTAGAGGCCAAGATGCCAGGAATGTTGTCAAATATTACAGCCGCGATGTTAGATTGGGTTAGGTTAGGTAATATCACGTTATTGATGTATATAAAAGTCCCACGGAGACGTAGAGGCCAACAAGCCAGGAATGTGGTCAAATATTACCGCCGAGATGATAGGTTGGGTTAGGTTAGGTTATATTTCGTTATTGATGTATATGAAGGTCCCACGGAGACATAGAGGCCAACTCGCCAGGAATGTTGTCAAATACTACAGCCGCGATGTTAGATTGGGTTACGTTAGGTTATATTACGTTATTGACGTATATAAAGGTCCCACGGAGACGTAGAGGCCAACAAGCCAAGGTTGTTGCCAAATATTACCGCCGAAATGTTAGGTTGGGTTAGGTTAGGTTATATTACTTTCTTGATGTATATAAAGGTCCCACGCAGACGTAGAGGCCAAACAGCCAGGAATGGTGTCAAATATTACCGCCGACATGATAGGTTGGGTTAGGTTAGGTTATATTTTGTTATTGATGTATATGAAGGTCCCACGGAGACGTAGAGGCCAAGATGCCAGGAATGTTGTCAAATATTACAGCCGCGATGTTAGATTGGGTTAGGTTAGGTAATATTACGTTATTGATGTATATAAAGGTCCCACGGAGACGTAGAGGCCAACAAGCCAGGAATGTTGCCAAATATTGCCGCCGAAATGTTAGATTGGGTTAGGTTAGGTTAGATTACGTTATTGTCGTATATGAAGGTCCCACGGAGACGTAGAGACCAACAAGCCAGGAATGTTGCCAAATATTACCGCCGAGATATGAGGTTGGGTTAGGTTAGGTTATATTACGTTATTGATGTATATAAAGGTCCCACGGAGACGTAGAACCCAACTCGCCAGGATTGTTGCCAAATATTACCGCCGCGATGTTAGATTGGGTTAGGTTAGGTTAGATTACGTTATTGTCGTATATAAAGGTCCCACGGAGACGTAGAGGCCAACATGCCAGGAATGTTGGTCAAATATTACAGCCGCGATGTTAGATTGTGTTAGGTTAGGTTACATTACGTTATTGTTGTATATAAAGGTCCCACGGAGACGTAGAGGCCAACTCGCCAGGAATATTGTCAAATATTACCGCCGAGATGACAGGTTGGGTTAGGTTAGGTTATATTTCGTTATTGATTTATATGAAGGACCCACGTAGACGTAGGGGCCAACAAGCCAGGAATGTTGCCAAATATTGCCGCCGAAATGTTAGATTGGGTTAGGTTAGGTTAGATTACGTTATTGTCGTATATGAAGGTCCCACGGAGACGTAGAGGCCAACTCGCCAGGTATGTGGTCAAATATTACCGCCGAGATGATAGGTTGGGTTAGGTTAGGTTATATTTCGTTATTGATGTATATGAAGGTCCCACGGAGACGTAGAGGCCAAGATGCCAGGAATGTTGTCAAATATTACAGCCGCGATGTTAGATTGGGTTAGGTAGGGTAATATTACGTTATTGATGTATATAAAAGTCCCACGGAGACGTAGAGGCCAACAAGCCAGGAATGTGGTCAAATATTACCGCCGAGATGATAGGTTGGGTTAGGTTAGGTTATATTTCGTTATTGATGTATATGAAGGTCCCACGGAGACATAGAGGCCAACTCGCCAGGAATGTAGGTCAAATATTACAGCCGCGATGTTAGATTGGGTTAGATTAGGTTATATTACGTTATTGTTGTATATAAAGGTCCCACGGAGACATAGAGGCCAACGCGCCAGGAATGTTGTCAAATATTACCGCCGAGATAATAGGTTGGGTTAGGTTAGGTTAGATTACGTTATGGTCGTATATAGAGGTCCCACGGAGACGTAGAGGCCAACAAGCCAGGAATGTTGCCAAATATTACCGCCGAGATGTGAGGTTGGGTTAGGTTAGGTTATATTACGTTATTGATGTATATAAAGGTCCCACGGAGACGTAGAATCCAACTCGCCAGGATTGTTGCCAAATATTACCGCCGCGATGTTAGATTGGGTTAGGCTAGGTTAGATTACGTTATTGTCGTATATAAAGGTCCCACGGAGACGTAGAGGCCAACATGCCAGGAATGTTGGTCAAATATTACAGCCGCGATGTTAGATTGGGTTAGGTTAGGTTACATTACGTTATTGTTGTATATAAAGGTCCCACGGAGACGTAGAGGCCAACTCGCCAGGAATGTTGTCAAATATTACCTCCGAGATGATAGGTTGGGTTACGTTAGGTTATATTACGTTATTGTTGTATATAAAGGTTCCACGGAGACGTAGAGGCCAACTCGCCAGGAATGTTGTCAAATATTACCTCCGAGATGATAGGTTGGGTTACGTTAGGTTATATTACGTTATTGACGTATATAAAGGTCCCACGGAGACGTAGAGGCCAACAAGCCAAGGTTGCTGCCAAATATTACCGCCGAAATGTTAGGTTGGGTTAGGTTAGGTTATATTACTTTCTTGATGTATATAAAGGTCCCACGCAGACGTAGAGGCCAAACAGCCAGGAATGTTGTCAAATATTACCGCCGACATGATAGGTTGGGTTAGGTTAGGTTATATTTCGTTATTGATGTATATGAAGGTCCCACGGAGACGTAGAGGCCAAGATGCCAGGAATGTTGTCAAATATTACAGCCGCGATGTTAGATTGGGTTAGGTTAGGTAATATTACGTTATTGATGTATATAAAGGTCCCACGGAGACGTAGAGGCCAACAAGCCAGGAATGTTGCCAAATATTGCCGCCGAAATGTTAGATTGGGTTACGTTAGGTTATATTACGTTATTGACGTATATAAAGGTCCCACGGAGACGTAGAGGCCAACATGCCAAGGATGTTGCCAAATATTACCGCCGAAATGTTAGGTTGGGTTAGGTTAGGTTATATTACGTTCTTGATGTATATAAAGGTCCCACGCAGACGTAGAGGCCAACCCGCCAGGAATGTTGTCAAATATTACCGCCGAGATGATAGGTTGGGTTAGGTTAGGTTATATTTCGTTATTGATGTATATGAAGGTCCCACGGAGACGTAGAGGCCAACTCGCCAAGATTGTTGCCAAATATTACCGCCGCGATGTTAGATTGGGTTAGGTTAGGTTAGATTACGTTATGGTCGTATATAGAGGTCCCACGGAGACGTAGAGGCCAACAAGCCAGGAATGTTGCCAAATATTACCGCCGAGATGTGAGGTTGGGTTAGGTTAGGTTATATTACGTTATTGATGTATATAAAGGTCCCACGGAGACGTAGAAGCCAACTCGCCAGGATTGTTGCCAAATATTACCGCCGCGATGTTAGATTGGGTTAGGCTAGGTTAGATTACGTTATTGTCGTATATAAAGGTCCCACGGAGACGTAGAGGCCAACATGCCAGGAATGTTGGTCAAATATTACAGCCGCGATGATAGATTGGGTTAGGTTAGGTTACATTACGTTATTGTTGTATATAAAGGTCCCACGGAGACGTAGAGGCCAACTCGCCAGGAATGTTGTCAAATATTACCTCCGAGATGATAGGTTGGGTTAGGTTAGGTTATATTTCGTTATTGATGTATATGAAGGTCCCACGGAGACGTAGAGGCCAACTCGCCAAGATTGTTGCCAAATATTACCGCCGCGATGTTAGATTGGGTTAGGTTAGGTTAGATTACGTTATGGTCGTATATAGAGGTCCCACGGAGACGTAGAGGCCAACAAGCCAGGAATGTTGCCAAATATTACCGCCGAGATGTGAGGTTGGGTTAGGTTAGGTTATATTACGTTATTGATGTATATAAAGGTCCCACGGAGACGTAGAAGCCAACTCGCCAGGATTGTTCCCAAATATTACCGCCGCGATGTTAGATTGGGTTAGGTTAGGTTAGATTACGTTATTGTCGTATATAAAGTTCCCACGCAGACGTAGAGGCCAAACAGCCAGGAATGTTGTCAAATATTACCGCCGACATGATAGGTTGGGTTAGGTTAGGTTATATTTCGTTATTGATGTATATGAAGGTCCCACGGAGACGTAGAGGCCAAGATGCCAGGAATGTTGTCAAATATTACATCCGCGATTTAGATTGGGTTAGGTTAGGTAATATTACGTTATTGATGTATATAAAGGTCCCACGGAGACGTAGAGGCCAACAAGCCAGGAATGTTGCCAAATATTGCCGCCGAAATGTTAGATTGGGTTAGGTTAGGTTAGATTACGTTATTGTCGTATATGAAGGTCCCACGGAGACGTAGAGGCCAACTCGCCAGGTATGTGGTCAAATATTACCGCCGAGATGATAGGTTGGGTTAGGTTTGGTTATATTACGTTATTGATGTATATGAAGGTCCCACGGAGACGTAGAGGCCAACTCGCCAGGAATGTAGGTCAAATATTACAGCCGCGATGTTAGATTGGGTTAGGTTAGGTTATATTACGTTATTGTTGTATATAAAGGTCCCACGGAGACGTAGAGGCCAACTCGCCAGGTATGTGGTCAAATATTACCGCCGAGATGACAGGTTGGGTTAGGTTAGGTTATATTACGTTATTGATGTATATGAAGATCCCACGGAGACGCAGAGGCCAACTCGCCAGGTATGTGGTCAAATATTACCGCCGAGATGATAGGTCGGGTTAGGTTTGGTTATACTTCGTTATTAATGTATATGAAGGTTCCACGGAGACGTAGAGTCCAACTCGCCAGGAATGTTGTCAAATATTACAGCCGCGATGTTAGATTGGGTTACGTTAGGTTATATTACGTTATTGTCGTATATAAAGGTCCCACGGAGACGTAGAGGTCAACATGCCAGGAATGTTGGTCAAATATTACAGCCGCGATGTTAGATTGGGTTAGGTTAGGTTACATTACGTTATTGTTGTATATAAAGGTCCCACGGAGACGTAGAGGCCAACTCGCCAGGAATGTTGTCAAATTTTACCTCCGAGATGATAGGTTGGGATACGTTAGGTTATATTACGTTATTGACGTATATAAAGGTCCCACGGAAACGTAGAGGCCAACAAGCCAAGGTTGTTGCCAAATATTACCGCCGAAATGTTAGGTTGGGTTAGGTTAGGTTATATTACTTTCTTGATGTATATAAAGGTCCCACGCAGACGTAGAGGCCTAACAGCCAGGAATGTTGTCAAATATTACCGCCGAGATGATAGGTTGGGTTAGGTTAGGTTATATTTCGTTATTGATGTATATGAAGGTCCCACGGAGACGTAGAGGCCAAGATGCCAGGAATGTTGTCAAATATTACAGCCGCGATGTTAGATTGGGTTAAGTTAGGTAATATTACGTTATTGATGTATATAAAGGTCCCACGGAGACGTAGAGGCCAACAAGCCAGGAATGTTGCCAAATATTACCGCCGAGAGGATAGGTTGGGTTAGGTTAGGTTATATTTCGTTACTGATGGATATGAAGGTCCCACGGAGACGTAGATGCCAACGCGCCGGGAATGCTGTCAAATAATAGCGCCGAGAGGTTAGGTTGGGTCAGGTTAGGTTATATTACGTTATTGATGTATATGAAGGTCCCACGGAGACGTAGATGCCAACTCGCCGGGAATGCTGTCAAATAATAGGGCCGAGAGGTTAGATTGGGTCAGGTTAGGTTATATTACGTTATTGATGTATATGAAGGTCCCACGGAGACGTAGAGGCCAACTCGCCAGGAATGTAGGTCAAATATTACAGCCGCGATGTTAGATTGGGCTAGGTTAGGTTATATTACGTTATTGATGTATATAAAGCTCCCACGGAGACGTAGAGGCCAACTCGCCAGGTATGTGGTCAAATATTACCGCCGAGATGACAGGTTGGGTTAGGTTAGGTTATATTACGTTATTGATGTATATGAAGATCCCACGGAGACGCAGAGGCCAACTCGCCAGGTATGTGGTCAAATATTACCGCCGAGATGATAGGTCGGGTTAGGTTTGGTTATATTTCGTTATTAATGTATATGAAGGTTCCACGGAGACGTAGAGTCCAACTCGCCAGGAATGTTGTCAAATATTACAGCCGCGATGTTAGATTGGGTTACGTTAGGTTATATTACGTTAATGACGTATATAAAGATCCCACGGAGACGTAGAGGCCAACATGCCAAGGATGTTGCCAAATATTACCGCCGAAATGTTAGGTTGGGTTAGGTTAGGTTATATTACGTTCTTGATGTATATAAAGGTCCCACGCAGACGTAGAGGCCAACCCGCCAGGAATGTTGTCAAATATTACCGCCGAGATGATAGGTTGGGTTAGGTTAGGTTATATTTCGTTATTGATGTATATGAAGGTCCCACGGAGACGTAGAGGCCAACTCGCCAAGATTGTTGCCAAATATTACCGCCGCGATGTTAGATTGGGTTAGGTTAGGTTAGATTACGTTATGGTCGTATATAGAGGTCCCACGGAGACGTAGAGGCCAACAAGCCAGGAATGTTGCCAAATATTACCGCCGAGATGTGAGGTTGGGTTAGGTTAGGTTATATTACGTTATTGATGTATATAAAGGTCCCACGGAGACGTAGAAGCCAACTCGCCAGGATTGTTGCCAAATATTACCGCCGCGATGTTAGATTGGGTTAGGTTAGGTTAGATTACGTTATTGTCGTATATAAAGGTCCCACGGAGACGTAGAGGCCAACATGCCAGGAATGTTGGTCAAATATTACAGCCGCGATGTTAGATTGGGTTAGGTTAGGTTACATTACGTTATTGTTGTATATAAAGGTCCCACGGAGACGTAGAGACCAACTCGCCAGGAATGTTGTCAAATATTACCTCCGAGATGATAGGTTGGGTTACGTTAGGTTATATTACGTTATTGTTGTATATAAAGGTCCCACGGAGACGTAGAGGCCAACTCGCCAGGAATGTTGTCAAATATTACCTCCGAGATGATAGGTTGGGTTACGTTAGGTTATATTACGTTATTGACGTATATAAAGGTCCCACGGAGACGTAGAGGCCAACAAGCCAAGGTTGTTGCCAAATATTACCGCCGAAATGTTAGGTTGGGTTAGGTTAGGTTATATTACTTTCTTGATGTACATAAAGGTCCCACGCAGACGTAGAGGCCAAACAGCCAGGAATGTTGTCAAATATTACCGCCGACATGATAGGTTGGGTTAGGTTAGGTTATATTTCGTTATTGATGTATATGAAGGTCCCACGGAGACGTAGAGGCCAAGATGCCAGGAATGTTGTCAAATATTACAGCCGCGATGTTAGATTGAGTTAGGTTAGGTAATATTACGTTATTGATGTATATAAAGGTCCCACGGAGACGTAGAGGCCAAAAAGCCAGGAATGTTGCCAAATATTGCCGCCGAAATGTTAGATTGGGTTAGGTTAGGTTAGATTACGTTATTGTCGTATATGAAGGTCCCACGGAGACGTAGAGGCCAACTCGCCAGGTATGTGGTCAAATATTACCGCCGAGATGATAGGTTGGGTTAGGTTAGGTTATATTACGTTATTGATGTATATGAAGGTCCCACGGAGGCGTAGAGGCCAACGCGCCAGGAATGTTGTCAAATATTACCGCCGAGATGTTGGGTTGGGTTAGGTTAGGTTATTTTACGTTCTTGATGTATATAAAGGTCCCACGCAGACGTAGAGGCCAACTCGCCAGGAATGTTGTCAAATATTACAGCCGCGATGTTAGATTGGGCTAGGTTAGGTTATATTACGTTATTGATGTATATAAAGCTCCCACGGAGACGTAGAGGCCAACTCGCCAGGTATGTGGTCAAATATTACCGCCGAGATGACAGGTTGGGTTAGGTTAGGTTATATTACGTTATTGATGTATATGAAGATCCCACGGAGACGCAGAGGCCAACTCGCCAGGTATGTGGTCAAATATTACCGCCGCGATGATAGGTCGGGTTAGGTTAAGTTACATTACGTTATTGTTGTATATAAAGGTCCCACGGAGACGTAGAGACCAACTCGCCAGGAATGTTGTCAAATATTACCTCCGAGATGATAGGTTGGGTTACGTTAGGTTATATTACGTTATTGTTGTATATAAAGGTCCCACGGAGACGTAGAGGCCAACTCGCCAGGAATGTTGTCAAATATTACCTTCGAGATGATAGGTTGGGTTACGTTAGGTTATATTACGTTATTGACGTATATAAAGGTCCCACGGAGACGTAGAGGCCAACAAGCCAAGGTTGTTGCCAAATATTACCGCCGAAATGTTAGGTTGGGTTAGGTTAGGTTATATTACTTTCTTGATGTATATAAAGGTCCCACGCAGACGTAGAGGCCAACTCGCCAGGAATGTTGTCAAATATTACAGCCGCGATGTTAGATTGGGCTAGGTTAGGTTATATTACGTTATTGATGTATATAAAGCTCCCACGGAGACGTAGAGGCCAACTCGCCAGGTATGTGGTCAAATATTACCGCCGAGATGACAGGTTGGGTTAGGTTAGGTTATATTACGTTATTGATGTATATGAAGATCCCACGGAGACGCAGAGGCCAACTCGCCAGGTATGTGGTCAAATATTACCGCCGAGATGATAGGTCGGGTTAGGTTTGGTTATATTTCGTTATTAATGTATATGAAGGTTCCACGGAGACGTAGAGTCCAACTCGCCAGGAATGTTGTCAAATATTACAGCCGCGATGTTAGATTGGGTTACGTTAGGTTATATCACGTTATTGACGTATATAAAGGTCCCACGGAGACGTAGAGGCCAACATGCCAAGGATGTTGCCAAATATTACCGCCGAAATGTTAGGTTGGGTTAGGTTAGGTTATATTACGTTCTTGATGTATATAAAGGTCCCACGCAGACGTAGAGGCCAACCCGCCAGGAATGTTGTCAAATATTACCGCCGAGATGATAGGTTGGGTTAGGTTAGGTTATATTTCGTTATTGATGTATATGAAGGTCCCACGGAGACGTAGAGGCCAACTCGCCAAGATTGTTGCCAAATATTACCGCCGCGATGTTAGATTGGGTTAGGTTAGGTTAGATTACGTTATTGTCGTATATAAAGGTCCCACGGAGACGTAGAGGCCAACATGCCAGGAATGTTGGTCAAATATTACAGCCGCGATGTTAGATTGGGTTAGGCTAGGTTACATTACGTTATTGTTGTATATAAAGGTCCCACGGAGACGTAGAGGCCAACTCGCCAGGAATGTTGTCAAATATTACAGCCGCGATGTTAGATTGGGTTACGTTAGGTTATATTACGTTATTGACGTATATAAAGGTCCCACGGAGACGTAGAGGCCAACATGCCAAGGATGTTGCCAAATATTACCGCCGAAATGTTAGGTTGGGTTAGGTTAGGTTATATTACGTTCTTGATGTATATAAAGGTCCCACGCAGACGTAGAGGCCAACCCGCCAGGAATGTTGTCAAATATTACCGCCGAGATGATAGGTTGGGTTAGGTTAGGTTATATTTCGTTATTGATGTATATGAATTTCCCACGGAGACGTAGAGGCCAACTCGCCAAGATTGTTGCCAAATATTACCGCCGCGATGTTAGATTGGGTTAGGTTAGGTTAGATTACGTTATTGTCGTATATAAAGGTCCCACGGAGACGTAGAGGCCAACATGCCAGGAATGTTGGTCAAATATTACAGCCGCGATGTTAGATTGGGTTACGTTAGGTTATATTACGTTATTGACGTATATAAAGGTCCCACGGAGACGTAGAGGCCAACATGCCAAGGATGTTGCCAAATATTACCGCCGAAATGTTAGGTTGGGTTAGGTTAGGTTATATTACGTTCTTGATGTATATAAAGGTCCCACGCAGACGTAGAGGCCAACCCGCCAGGAATGTTGTCAAATATTACCGCCGAGATGATAGGTTGGTTAGGTTAGGTTATATTTCGTTATTGATGTATATGAAGGTCCCACGGAGACGTAGAGGCCAACTCGCCAAGATTGTTGCCAAATATTACCGCCGCGATGTTAGATTGGGTTAGGTTAGGTTAGATTACGTTATTGTCGTATATAAAGGTCCCACGGAGACGTAGAGGCCAACATGCCAGGAATGTTGGTCAAATATTACAGCCGCGATGTTAGATTGGGTTAGGCTAGGTTACATTACGTTATTGTTGTATATAAAGGTCCCACGGAGACGTAGAGGCCAACTCGCCAGGAATGTTGTCAAATATTACAGCCGCGATGTTAGATTGGGTTACGTTAGGTTATATTACGTTATTGACGTATATAAAGGTCCCACGGAGACGTAGAGGCCAACATGCCAAGGATGTTGCCAAATATTACCGCCGAAATGTTAGGTTGGGTTAGGTTAGGTTATATTACGTTCTTGATGTATACAAAGGTCCCACGCAGACGTAGAGGCCAACCCGCCAGGAATGTTGTCAAATATTACCGCCGAGATGATAGGTTGGGTTAGGTTAGGTTATATTTCGTTATTGATGTATATGAATTTCCCACGGAGACGTAGAGGCCAACTCGCCAAGATTGTTGCCAAATATTACCGCCGCGATGTTAGATTGGGTTAGGTTAGGTTAGATTACGTTATTGTCGTATATAAAGGTCCCACGGAGACGTAGAGGCCAACATGCCAGGAATGTTGGTCAAATATTACAGCCGCGATGTTAGATTGGGTTAGGTTAGGTTACATTACGTTATTGTTGTATATAAAGGTCCCACGGAGACGTAGAGACCAACTCGCCAGGAATGTTGTCAAATATTACCTCCGAGATGATAGGTTGGGTTACGTTAGGTTATATTACGTTATTGTTGTATATAAAGGTCCCACGGAGACGTAGAGGCCAACTCGCCAGTAATGTTGTCAAATATTACCTCCGAGATGATAGGTTGGGTTACGTTAGGTTATATTACGTTATTGACGTATATAAAGGTCCCACGGAGACGTAGAGGCCAACAAGCCAAGGTTGTTGCCAAATATTACCGCCGAAATGTTAGGTTGGGTTAGGTTAGGTTAGATTACGTTATTGTCGTATATAAAGGTCCCACGGAGACGTAGAGGCCAACTCGCCAGGAATGTTGTCAAATATTACAGCCGCGATGTTAGATTGGGCTAGGTTAGGTTATATTACGTTATTGATGTATATAAAGCTCCCACGGAGACGTAGAGGCCAACTCGCCAGGTATGTGGTCAAATATTACCGCCGAGATGACAGGTTGGGTTAGGTTAGGTTATATTACGTTATTGATGTATATGAAGATCCCACGGAGACGCAGAGGCCAACACGCCAGGTATGTGGTCAAATATTACCGCCGAGATGATAGGTCGGGTTAGGTTTGGTTATATTTCGTTATTAATGTATATGAAGGTTCCACGGAGACGTAGAGTCCAACTCGCCAGGAATGTTGTCAAATATTACAGCCGCGATGTTAGATTGGGTTACGTTAGGTTATATTACGTTATTGACGTATATAAAGGTCCCACGGAGACGTAGAGGCCAACATGCCAAGGATGTTGCCAAATATTACCGCCGAAATGTTAGGTTGGGTTAGGTTAGGTTATATTACGTTCTTGATGTATATAAAGGTCCCACGCAGACGTAGAGGCCAACCCGCCAGGAATGTTGTCAAATATTACCGCCGAGATGATAGGTTGGGTTAGGTTAGGTTATATTTCGTTATTGATGTATATGAAGGTCCCACGGAGACGTAGAGGCCAACTCGCCAAGATTGTTGCCAAATATTACCGCCGCGATGTTAGATTGGGTTAGGTTAGGTTAGATTACGTTATTGTCGTATATAAAGGTCCCACGGAGACGTAGAGGCCAACATGCCAGGAATGTTGGTCAAATATTACAGCCGCGATGTTAGATTGGGTTAGGCTAGGTTACATTACGTTAAGACGGAGGCGATGTGGTTCTTGGACCGTCATCTCCTCCGTCGAAATGGGAGGTCACTCGCCGATACCTGGATCCGAGTAGGGGACACCCGCATCCAGGTGAAGCCCGCGATAAAATATCTCGGACTTCACCTGGACGGCTCCTGGGCTTTTGGGCGCCACTTCGCGCTCCTGGCACCCAGGTTGGAAAAAGCGGCGGCCAGCTTGGGTCGCTTGCTGCCCAACCTGGGGGGTCCGGACGCGAGGGTACGCCGCCTTTATGCGGGCATCGTGCGGTCGATGGCACTATATGGGGCCCCGATCTGGGCGGACGCCCTGATGGCCAACCGGCGCAGCCGGGCACTGCTTCGCAGTGTTTGGCGGCGCCTTGCCATCAGGGTGATCAGGGGATATCGCACGGTGTCTCATGAGGCGGCGGGAACTCTGGCAGGGTTACCAACCCTGGAGCTCCTGGCGGAGCGCGAAGCGTTTGTCTACGGACACCTTCGTCTCTGCCAGGATGTCTCACCCCAGTCGGAGGAGGCGGTCAGAGCCTGGGCCTGGCGGTCTTTGGTGGCCAAGTGGGAGGAGCGACTTCGCGCCACCCATGGGAGTCACCGGACCGTCGGGGCGGTATTGCCCATCCTCGATAGATGGGTGAGTCGAAGCCGAGGGCTGTCCTACCGGACCACGCAGGTCCTCACCGGGCACGGATGCTTCGGTGAGTACCTGCGCCGGATAGGACGGGAAGCCACGGCGGCGTGTCACCACTGTGGTGACCAGAGGGACACGGCGCAGCACACACTGGAGTTTTGTCCAGCGTGGGAGGTGCGGCGTCGTGTCCTCCGGAGCGAGGTGGGCCAGGATCTGGCATTGCCATCCGTACTTAGACGGATGGTGGAGGATGCCAGATCCTGGCGGGCTATGGCGGCCTTCTGCGAGGCCGTCATGCGGGCGAAGGAGGGGGCGGAGAGGGATCGCGAAGTTAGCGATCCCTCCCGTCAACGGCGGCGACGCAGGCGACGCCGCCCTCCACCGGCGCCGGGGGATGTCCACCGTGTGGACATCGCCGGGCGCCCATAGGGGACTCAGTATCCGGGGGGGTGACAGCCCCTCGCGCGGGCCGGGGCGTAGCCGCGTACGCCACGGCCGTGACCCGCGCGGGGGGCCGTCCGGAGGGGTGACTCGGTCGTGATGGACGGGGGCCCATCGCGACCATTGCACGCCACCCCTCCGAGACGTGCAGCGACTTCGGACGTGGCCCCGAAGTCGCTGCAGGGGTATCCTTTGGGAGAGGGAGGGGTCGCATCTTAGATGCGACCTCTCCCTTTCGGGATGGGAGCCTCCCAGACTTCTTCTGGGAGGCTGCAGACGCTGAGGGGGAGCCGGTCGCGTTCGTAAGAGATCCCGGCTCTCCCTCAGTAGCGTCGTTGGTGGCCACCGTGGGGTTTTAGCCGGTAAGAGTCCGGCATAACCTCGGAGTTCCCCCGAATTCCGAGGTATCCATGAGGATTTCCCCACGTTAAAAAAAAAAAAAAAAAAAAAAAAAAAGGTTACATTACGTTATTGTTGTATATAAAGGACCCACGGAGACGTAGAGGCCAACTCGCCAGGAATGTTGTCAAATATTACCTCCGAGATGATAGGTTGGGATACGTTAGGTTATATTACGTTATTGACGTATATAAAGGTCCCACGGAGACGTAGAGGCCAACAAGCCAAGGTTGTTGCCAAATATTACCGCCGAAATGTTAGGTTGGGTTAGGTTAGGTTATATTACTTTCTTGATGTATATAAAGGTCCCACGCAGACGTAGAGGCCAACTCGCCAGGAATGTTGTCAAATATTACAGCCGCGATGTTAGATTGGGCTAGGTTAGGTTATATTACGTTATTGATGTATATAAAGCTCCCACGGAGACGTAGAGGCCAACTCGCCAGGTATGTGGTCAAATATTACCGCCGAGATGACAGGTTGGGTTAGGTTAGGTTATATTACGTTATTGATGTATATGAAGATCCCACGGAGACGCAGAGGCCAACTCGCCAGGTATGTGGTCAAATATTACCGCCGAGATGATAGGTCGGGTTAGGTTTGGTTATATTTCGTTATTAATGTATATGAAGGTTCCACGGAGACGTAGAGTCCAACTCGCCAGGAATGTTGTCAAATATTACAGCCGCGATGTTAGATTGGGTTACGTTAGGTTATATTACGTTATTGACGTATATAAAGGTCCCACGGAGACGTAGAGGCCAACATGCCAAGGATGTTGCCAAATATTACCGCCGAAATGTTAGGTTGGGTTAGGTTAGGTTATATTACGTTCTTGATGTATATAAAGGTCCCACGCAGACGTAGAGGCCAACCCGCCAGGAATGTTGTCTAATATTACCGCCGAGATGATAGGTTGGGTTAGGTTAGGTTATATTTCGTTATTGATGTATATGAAGTTCCCACGGAGACGTAGAGGCCAACTCGCCAAGATTGTTGCCAAATATTACCGCCGCGATGTTAGATTGGGTTAGGTTAGGTTAGATTACGTTATTGTCGTATATAAAGGTCCCACGGAGACGTAGAGGCCAACATGCCAGGACTGTTGGTCAAATATTACAGCCGCGATGTTAGATTGGGTTAGGTTAGGTTACATTACGTTATTGTTGTATATAAAGGTCCCACGGAGACGTAGAGACCAACTCGCCAGGAATGTTGTCAAATATTACCTCCGAGATGATAGGTTGGGTTACGTTAGGTTATATTACGTTATTGTTGTATATAAAGGTCCCACGGAGACGTAGAGGCCAACTCGCCAGGAATGTTGTCAAATATTACCTCCGAGATGATAGGTTGGGTTACGTTAGGTTATATTACGTTATTGACGTATATAAAGGTCCCACGGAGACGTAGAGGCCAACAAGCCAAGGTTGTTGCCAAATATTACCGCCGAAATGTTAGGTTGGGTTAGGTTAGGTTATATTACTTTCTTGATGTATATAAAGGTCCCACGCAGACGTAGAGGCCAACTCGCCAGGAATGTTGTCAAATATTACAGCCGCGATGTTAGATTGGGCTAGGTTAGGTTATATTACGTTATTGATGTATATAAAGCTCCCACGGAGACGTAGAGGCCAACTCGCCAGGTATGTGGTCAAATATTACCGCCGAGATGACAGGTTGGGTTAGGTTAGGTTATATTACGTTATTGATGTATATGAAGATCCCACGGAGACGCAGAGGCCAACTCGCCAGGTATGTGGTCAAATATTACCGCCGAGATGATAGGTCGGGTTAGGTTTGGTTATATTTCGTTATTAATGTATATGAAGGTTCCACGGAGACGTAGAGTCCAACTCGCCAGGAATGTTGTCAAATATTACAGCCGCGATGTTAGATTGGGTTACGTTAGGTTATATTACGTTATTGACGTATATAAAGGTCCCACGGAGACGTAGAGGCCAACATGCCAAGGATGTTGCCAAATATTACCGCCGAAATGTTAGGTTGGGTTAGGTTAGGTTATATTACGTTCTTGATGTATATAAAGGTCCCACGCAGACGTAGAGGCCAACCCGCCAGGAATGTTGTCAAATATTACCGCCGAGATGATAGGTTGGGTTAGGTTAGGTTATATTTCGTTATTGATGTATATGAAGGTCCCACGGAGACGTAGAGGCCAACTCGCCAAGATTGTTGCCAAATATTACCGCCGCGATGTTAGATTGGGTTAGGTTAGGTTAGATTACGTTATTGTCGTATATAAAGGTCCCACGGAGACGTAGAGGCCAACATGCCAGGAATGTTGGTCAAATATTACAGCCGCGATGTTAGATTGGGTTAGGCTAGGTTACATTACGTTATTGTTGTATATAAAGGTCCCACGGAGACGTAGAGGCCAACTCGCCAGGAATGTTGTCAAATATTACCTCCGAGATGATAGGTTGGGATACGTTAGGTTATATTACGTTATTGACGTATATAAAGGTCCCACGGAGACGTAGAGGCCAACAAGCCAAGGTTGTTGCCAAATATTACCGCCGAAATGTTAGGTTGGGTTAGGTTAGGTTATATTACGTTCTTGATGTATATAAAGGTCCCACGCAGACGTAGAGGCCAACCCGCCAGGAATGTTGTCAAATATTACCGCCGAGATGATAGGTTGGGTTAGGTTAGGTTATATTTCGTTATTGATGTATATGAAGTTCCCACGGAGACGTAGAGGCCAACTCGCCAAGATTGTTGCCAAATATTACCGCCGCGATGTTAGATTGGGTTAGGTTAGGTTAGATTACGTTATTGTCGTATATAAAGGTCCCACGGAGACGTAGAGGCCAACATGCCAGGACTGTTGGTCAAATATTACAGCCGCGATGTTAGATTGGGTTAGGTTAGGTTACATTACGTTATTGTTGTATATAAAGGTCCCACGGAGACGTAGAGACCAACTCGCCAGGAATGTTGTCAAATATTACCTCCGAGATGATAGGTTGGGTTACGTTAGGTTATATTACGTTATTGTTGTATATAAAGGTCCCACGGAGACGTAGAGGCCAACTCGCCAGGAATGTTGTCAAATATTACCTCCGAGATGATAGGTTGGGTTACGTTAGGTTATATTACGTTATTGACGTATATAAAGGTCCCACGGAGACGTAGAGGCCAACAAGCCAAGGTTGTTGCCAAATATTACCGCCGAAATGTTAGGTTGGGTTAGGTTAGGTTATATTACTTTCTTGATGTATATAAAGGTCCCACGCAGACGTAGAGGCCAACTCGCCAGGAATGTTGTCAAATATTACAGCCGCGATGTTAGATTGGGCTAGGTTAGGTTATATTACGTTATTGATGTATATAAAGCTCCCACGGAGACGTAGAGGCCAACTCGCCAGGTATGTGGTCAAATATTACCGCCGAGATGACAGGTTGGGTTAGGTTAGGTTATATTACGTTATTGATGTATATGAAGATCCCACGGAGACGCAGAGGCCAACTCGCCAGGTATGTGGTCAAATATTACCGCCGAGATGATAGGTCGGGTTAGGTTTGGTTATATTTCGTTATTAATGTATATGAAGGTTCCACGGAGACGTAGAGTCCAACTCGCCAGGAATGTTGTCAAATATTACAGCCGCGATGTTAGATTGGGTTACGTTAGGTTATATTACGTTATTGACGTATATAAAGGTCCCACGGAGACGTAGAGGCCAACATGCCAAGGATGTTGCCAAATATTACCGCCGAAATGTTAGGTTGGGTTAGGTTAGGTTATATTACGTTCTTGATGTATATAAAGGTCCCACGCAGACGTAGAGGCCAACCCGCCAGGAATGTTGTCAAATATTACCGCCGAGATGATAGGTTGGGTTAGGTTAGGTTATATTTCGTTATTGATGTATATGAAGTTCCCACGGAGACGCAGAGGCCAACTCGCCAAGATTGTTGCCAAATATTACCGCCGCGATGTTAGATTGGGTTAGGTTAGGTTAGATTACGTTATTGTCGTATATAAAGGTCCCACGGAGACGTAGAGGCCAACATGCCAGGAATGTTGGTCAAATATTACAGCCGCGATGTTAGATTGGGTTAGGCTAGGTTACATTACGTTATTGTTGTATATAAAGGTCCCACGGAGACGTAGAGGCCAACTCGCCAGGAATGTTGTCAAATATTACCTCCGAGATGATAGGTTGGGATACGTTAGGTTATATTACGTTATTGACGTATATAAAGGTCCCACGGAGACGTAGAGGCCAACAAGCCAAGGTTGTTGCCAAATATTACCGCCGAAATGTTAGGTTGGGTTAGGTTAGGTTATATTACTTTCTTGATGTATATAAAGGTCCCACGCAGACGTAGAGGCCAAACAGCCAGGAATGTTGTCAAATATTACCGCCGAGATGATAGGTTGGGTTTGGTTAGGTTATATTTCGTTATTGATGTATATGAAGGTCCCACGGAGACGTAGAGGCCAAGATGCCAGGAATGTTGTCAAATATTACAGCCGCGATGTTAGATTGGGTTAGGTTAGCTAATATTACGTTATTGATGTATATAAAGGTCCCACGGAGACGTAGAGGCCAAAAAGCCAGGAATGTTGCCAAATATTGCCGCCGAAATGTTAGATTGGGTTAGGTTAGGTTAGATTACGTTATTGTCGTATATGAAGGTCCCACGGAGACGTAGAGGCCAACGCGCCAGGAATGTTGTCAAATATTACCGCCGAGATGTTGGGTTGGGTTAGGTTAGGTTATTTTACGTTCTTGATGTATATAAAGGTCCCACGGAGACGTAGAGGCCAACATGCCAAGGATGTTGCCAAATATTACCGCCGAAATGTTAGGTTGGGTTAGGTTAGGTTATATTACGTTCTTGATGTATATAAAGGTCCCACGCAGACGTAGAGGCCAACCCGCCAGGAATGTTGTCAAATATTACCGCCGAGATGATAGGTTGGGTTAGGTTAGGTTATATTTCGTTATTGATGTATATGAAGTTCCCACGGAGACGTAGAGGCCAACTCGCCAAGATTGTTGCCAAATATTACCGCCGCGATGTTAGATTGGGTTAGGTTAGGTTAGATTACGTTATTGTCGTATATAAAGGTCCCACGGAGACGTAGAGGCCAACATGCCAGGACTGTTGGTCAAATATTACAGCCGCGATGTTAGATTGGGTTAGGTTAGGTTACATTACGTTATTGTTGTATATAAAGGTCCCACGGAGACGTAGAGACCAACTCGCCAGGAATGTTGTCAAATATTACCTCCGAGATGATAGGTTGGGTTACGTTAGGTTATATTACGTTATTGTTGTATATAAAGGTCCCACGGAGACGTAGAGGCCAACTCGCCAGGAATGTTGTCAAATATTACCTCCGAGATGATAGGTTGGGTTACGTTAGGTTATATTACGTTATTGACGTATATAAAGGTCCCACGGAGACGTAGAGGCCAACAAGCCAAGGTTGTTGCCAAATATTACCGCCGAAATGTTAGGTTGGGTTAGGTTAGGTTATATTACTTTCTTGATGTATATAAAGGTCCCACGCAGACGTAGAGGCCAACTCGCCAGGAATGTTGTCAAATATTACAGCCGCGATGTTAGATTGGGCTAGGTTAGGTTATATTACGTTATTGATGTATATAAAGCTCCCACGGAGACGTAGAGGCCAACTCGCCAGGTATGTGGTCAAATATTACCGCCGAGATGACAGGTTGGGTTAGGTTAGGTTATATTACGTTATTGATGTATATGAAGATCCCACGGAGACGCAGAGGCCAACTCGCCAGGTATGTGGTCAAATATTACCGCCGAGATGATAGGTCGGGTTAGGTTTGGTTATATTTCGTTATTAATGTATATGAAGGTTCCACGGAGACGTAGAGTCCAACTCGCCAGGAATGTTGTCAAATATTACAGCCGCGATGTTAGATTGGGTTACGTTAGGTTATATTACGTTATTGACGTATATAAAGGTCCCACGGAGACGTAGAGGCCAACATGCCAAGGATGTTGCCAAATATTACCGCCGAAATGTTAGATTGGGTTAGGTTAGGTTATATTACGTTCTTGATGTATATAAAGGTCCCACGCAGACGTAGAGGCCAACCCGCCAGGAATGTGGTCAAATATTACCGCCGAGATGATAGGTCGGGTTAGGTTTGGTTATATTTCGTTATTAATGTATATGAAGGTTCCACGGAGACGTAGAGTCCAACTCGCCAGGAATGTTGTCAAATATTACAGCCGCGATGTTAGATTGGGTTACGTTAGGTTATATTACGTTATTGATATATAAAAAGGTCCCACGGAGACGTAGAGGCCAACAAGCCAAGGATGTTGCCAAATATTACCGCCGAAATGTTAGGTTGGGATAGGTTAGGTTATATTACGTTCTTGATGTATATAAAGGTCCCACGGAGACGTAGAGGCCAACAAGCCAAGGATGTTGTCAAATATTACAGCCGCGATGTTAGATTGGGCTAGGTTAGGTTATATTACGTTATTGATGTATATAAAGCTCCCACGGAGCCGTAGAGGCCAACTCGCCAGGTATGTGGTCAAATATTACCGCCGAGATGATAGGTTGGGTTAGGTCAGGTTATATTACGTTATTGATGTATATGAAGATCCCACGGAGACGCAGAGGCCAACTCGCCAGGTATGTGGTCAAATATTACCGCCGAGATGATAGGTCGGGTTAGGTTTGGTTATATTTCGTTATTAATGTATATGAATGTTCCACGGAGACGTAGAGTCCAACTCGCCAGGAATGTTGTCAAATATTACAGCCGCGATGTTAGATTGGGTTACGTTAGGTTATATTACGTTATTGTTGTATATAAAGGTCCCACGGAGACGTAGAGGCCAACGCGCCAGGAATGTTGTCAAATATTACCGCCGAGATGTTGGGTTGGGTTAGGTTAGGTTATATTACGTTCTTGATGTATATAAAGGTCCCACGCAGACGTAGAGGCCAACTCGCCAGTAGTGTTGTCAAATATTACAGCCGCGATGTTAGATTGGGCTAGGTTAGGTTATATTACGTTATTGATGTATATAAAGCTCCCACGGAGATGCAGAGGCCAACTCGCCAGGTATGTGGTCAAATATTACCGCCGAGATGACAGGTTGGGTTAGGTTAGGTTATATTACGTTACTGATGTATATGAAGATCCCACGGAGATGCAGAGGCCAACTCCCCAGGTATGTGGTCAAATATTACCGCCGAGATGATAGGTCGGGTTAGGTTTGGTTATATTTCGTTATTAATGTATATGAAGGTTCCACGGAGACGTAGAGTCCAACTCGCCAGGAATGTTGTCAAATATTACAGCCGCGATGTTAGATTGGGTTACGTTAGGTTATATTACGTTATTGTTGTATATAAAGGTCCCACGGAGACGTAGAGGCCAACGCGCCAGGAATGTTTTCAAATATTACCGCCGAGATGTTGGGTTGGGTTAGGTTAGGTTATATTACGTTCTTGATGTATATAAAGGTCCCACGCAGACGTAGAGGCCAACTCGCCAGTAGTGTTGTCAAATATTACAGCCGCGATGTTAGATTGGGCTAGGTTAGGTTATATTACGTTATTGATGTATATAAAGCTCCCACGGAGATGCAGAGGCCAACTCGCCAGGTATGTGGTCAAATATTACCGCCGAGATGACAGGTTGGGTTAGGTTAGGTTATATTACGTTATTGATGTATATGAAGATCCCACGGAGATGCAGAGGCCAACTCGCCAGGTATGTGGTCAAATATTACCGCCGAGATGATAGGTCGGGTTAGGTTTGGTTATATTTCGTTATTAATGTATATGAAGGTTCCACGGAGACGTAGAGTCCAACTCGCCAGGAATGTAGGTCAAATATTACAGCCGCGATGTTAGATTGCGTTAGGTTATGTTATATTACGTTATTGTTGTATATAAAGGTCCCACGGAGACGTAGAGGCCAACAAGCCAAGGATGTTGCCTAATATTACCGCCGAAATGTTAGGTTGGGTTAGGTTAGGTTATATTACTTTCTTGATGTACATAAAGGTCCCACGCAGACGTAGAGGCCAAACCGCCAGGAATGTTGTCAAATATTACCGCCGTGATGATAGGTTGGGTTAGGTTAGGTTAGATTACGTTATTGTCGTATATAAAGGTCCCACGGAGACGTAGAGGCCAACATGCCAGGAATGTTGGTCAAGTATTACAGCCGCGTTGTTAGATTGGGTTAGGTTAGGTTATATTACGTTCTTGATGTATATAAAGGTCCCACGCAGACGTAGAGGCCAACCCGCCAAGATTGTTGCCAAATATTACCGCCGCGATGTTAGATTGGGTTAGGTTAGGTTAGATTACGTTATTGTCGTATATAAAGGTCCCACGGAGACGTAGAGGCCAACATGCCAGGAATGTTGGTCAAATATTACAGCCGCGATGTTAGATTGGGTTAGGCTAGGTTACATTACGTTATTGTTGTATATAAAGGTCCCACGGAGACGTAGAGGCCAACTCGCCAGGAATGTTGTCAAATATTACCTCCGAGATGATAGGTTGGGTTTGGTTAGGTTATATTTCGTTATTGATGTATATGAAGGTCCCACGGAGACGTAGAGGCCAAGATGCCAGGAATGTTGTCAAATATTACAGCCGCGATGTTAGATTGGGTTAGGTTAGCTAATATTACGTTATTGATGTATATAAAGGTCCCACGGAGACGTAGAGGCCAAAAAGCCAGGAATGTTGCCAAATATTGCCGCCGAAATGTTAGATTGGGTTAGGTTAGGTTAGATTACGTTATTGTCGTATATGAAGGTCCCACGGAGACGTAGAGGCCAACGCGCCAGGAATGTTGTCAAATATTACCGCCGAGATGTTGGGTTGGGTTAGGTTAGGTTATTTTACGTTCTTGATGTATATAAAGGTCCCACGCAGACGTAGAGGCCAACTCGCCAGGAATGTTGTCAAATATTACAGCCGCGATGTTAGATTGGGCTAGGTTAGGTTATATTACGTTATTGATGTATATAAAGCTCCCACGGAGACGTAGAGGCCAACTCGCCAGGTATGTGGTCAAATATTACCGCCGAGATGATAGGTTGGGTTAGGTTAGGTTATATTTCGTTATTGATGTATATGAAGTTCCCACGGAGACGTAGAGGCCAACTCGCCAAGATTGTTGCCAAATATTACCGCCGCGATGTTAGATTGGGTTAGGTTAGGTTAGATTACGTTATTGTCGTATATAAAGGTCCCACGGAGACGTAGAGGCCAACATGCCAGGACTGTTGGTCAAATATTACAGCCGCGATGTTAGATTGGGTTAGGTTAGGTTACATTACGTTATTGTTGTATATAAAGGTCCCACGGAGACGTAGAGACCAACTCGCCAGGAATGTTGTCAAATATTACCTCCGAGATGATAGGTTGGGTTACGTTAGGTTATATTACGTTATTGTTGTATATAAAGGTCCCACGGAGACGTAGAGGCCAACTCGCCAGGAATGTTGTCAAATATTACCTCCGAGATGATAGGTTGGGTTACGTTAGGTTATATTACGTTATTGACGTATATAAAGGTCCCACGGAGACGTAGAGGCCAACAAGCCAAGGTTGTTGCCAAATATTACCGCCGAAATGTTAGGTTGGGTTAGGTTAGGTTATATTACTTTCTTGATGTATATAAAGGTCCCACGCAGACGTAGAGGCCAACTCGCCAGGAATGTTGTCAAATATTACAGCCGCGATGTTAGATTGGGCTAGGTTAGGTTATATTACGTTATTGATGTATATAAAGCTCCCACGGAGACGTAGAGGCCAACTCGCCAGGTATGTGGTCAAATATTACCGCCGAGATGACAGGTTGGGTTAGGTTAGGTTATATTACGTTATTGATGTATATGAAGATCCCACGGAGACGCAGAGGCCAACTCGCCAGGTATGTGGTCAAATATTACCGCCGAGATGATAGGTCGGGTTAGGTTTGGTTATATTTCGTTATTAATGTATATGAAGGTTCCACGGAGACGTAGAGTCCAACTCGCCAGGAATGTTGTCAAATATTACAGCCGCGATGTTAGATTGGGTTACGTTAGTTTATATTACGTTATTGACGTATATAAAGGTCCCACGGAGACGTAGAGGCCAACATGCCAAGGATGTTGCCAAATATTACCGCCGAAATGTTAGGTTGGGTTAGGTTAGGTTATATTACGTTCTTGATGTATATAATGGTCCCACGCAGACGTAGAGGCCAACCCGCCAGGAATGTGGTCAAATATTACCGCCGAGATGATAGGTCGGGTTAGGTTTGGTTATATTTCGTTATTAATGTATATGAAGGTTCCACGGAGACGTAGAGTCCAACTCGCCAGGAATGTTGTCAAATATTACAGCCGCGATGTTAGATTGGGTTACGTTAGGTTATATTACGTTATTGATGTATAAAAAGGTCCCACGGAGACGTAGAGGCCAACAAGCCAAGGATGTTGCCAAATATTACCGCCGAAATGTTAGGTTGGGATAGGTTAGGTTATATTACGTTCTTGATGTATATAAAGGTCCCACGGAGACGTAGAGGCCAACAAGCCAAGGATGTTGTCAAATATTACAGCCGCGATGTTAGATTGGGCTAGGTTAGGTTATATTACGTTATTGATGTATATAAAGCTCCCACGGAGCCGTAGAGGCCAACTCGCCAGGTATGTGGTCAAATATTACCGCCGAGATGATAGGTTGGGTTAGGTCAGGTTATATTACGTTATTGATGTATATGAAGATCCCACGGAGACGCAGAGGCCAACTCGCCAGGTATGTGGTCAAATATTACCGCCGAGATGATAGGTCGGGTTAGGTTTGGTTATATTTCGTTATTAATGTATATGAAGGTTCCACGGAGACGTAGAGTCCAGCTCGCCAGGAATGTTGTCAAATATTACAGCCGCGATGTTAGATTGGGTTACGTTAGGTTATATTACGTTATTGTTGTATATAAAGGTCCCACGGAGACGTAGAGGCCAACGCGCCAGGAATGTTGTCAAATATTACCGCCGAGATGTTGGGTTGGGTTAGGTTAGGTTATATTACGTTCTTGATGTATATAAAGGTCCCACGCAGACGTAGAGGCCAACTCGCCAGTAGTGTTGTCAAATATTACAGCCGCGATGTTAGATTGGGCTAGGTTAGGTTATATTACGTTATTGATGTATATAAAGCTCCCACGGAGATGCAGAGGCCAACTCGCCAGGTATGTGGTCAAATATTACCGCCGAGATGACAGGTTGGGTTAGGTTAGGTTATATTACGTTATTGATGTATATGAAGATCCCACGGAGATGCAGAGGCCAACTCGCCAGGTATGTGGTCAAATATTACCGCCGAGATGATAGGTCGGGTTAGGTTTGGTTATATTTCGTTATTAATGTATATGAAGGTTCCACGGAGACGTAGAGTCCAACTCGCCAGGAATGTAGGTCAAATATTACAGCCGCGATGTTAGATTGCGTTAGGTTATGTTATATTACGTTATTGTTGTATATAAAGGTCCCACGGAGACGTAGAGGCCAACAAGCCAAGGATGTTGCCTAATATTACCGCCGAAATGTTAGGTTGGGTTAGGTTAGGTTATATTACTTTCTTGATGTATATAAAGGTCCCACGCAGACGTAGAGGCCAAACCGCCAGGAATGTTGTCAAATATTACCGCCGTGATGATAGGTTGGGTTAGGTTAGGTTATATTTCGTTATTGATGTATATGAAGTTCCCACGGAGACGTAGAGGCCAAGATGCCAGGAATGTTGTCAAATATTACAGCCGCGATGTTAGATTGGGTTAGGTTAGGTAATATTACGTTATTGATGTATATAAAGGGCCCACGGAGACGTAGAGGCCAACAAGCCAGGAATGTTGCCAAATATTACCGCCGAGAGGATAGGTTGGGTTAGGTTAGGTTATATTTCGTTACTGATGGATATGAAGGTCCCACGGAGACGTAGATGCCAACTCGCCGGGAATGCTGTCAAATAATAGCGCCGAGAGGTTAGGTTGGGTCAGGTTAGGTTATATTACGTTATTGATGTATATGAAGGTCCCACGGAGACGTAGAGGCCAACTCGCCAGGAATGTAGGTCAAATATTACAGCCGCGATGTTAGATTGGCTTAGGTTAGGTTATATTACGTTATTGTTGTATATAAAGGTCCCACGGAGACGTAGAGGCCAACTCGCCAGCAATGTTGTCAAATATTACCGCCGAGATGATAGGTTGGGTTAGATTAGGTTATATTACGTTATTGATGTATATAAAGGTCCCACGGAGACGTAGAAGCCAACTCGCCAAGATTGTTGCCAAATATTACCGCCGCGATGTTAGATTGGGTTAGGTTAGGTTAGATTACGTTATTGTCGTATATAAAGGTCCCACGGAGACGTAGAGGCCAACATGCCAGGAATGTTGGTCAAGTATTACAGCCGCGTTGTTAGATTGGGTTAGGTTAGGTTATATTACGTTCTTGATGTATATAAAGGTCCCACGCAGACGTAGAGGCCAACCCGCCAGGAATGTTGTCAAATATTACCGCCGAGATGATAGGTTGGGTTAGGTTAGGTTATATTTCGTTATTGATGTATATGAAGGTCCCACGGAGACGTAGAGGCCAACACGCCAAGATTGTTGCCAAATATTACCGCCGCGATGTTAGATTGGGTTAGGTTAGGTTAGATTACGTTATGGTCGTATATAGAGTTCCCACGGAGACGTAGAGGCCAACAAGCCAGGAATGTTGCCAAATATTACCGCCGAGATGTGAGGTTGGGTTAGGTTAGGTTATATTACGTCATTGATGTATATAAAGGTCCCACGGAGACGTAGAAGCCAACTCGCCAGGATTGTTGCCAAATATTACCGCCGCGATGTTAGATTGGCTTAGGTTAGGTTAGATTACGTTATTGTCGTATATAAAGGTCCCACGGAGACGTAGAGGCCAACTCGCCAGGAATGTTGTCAAATATTACCGCCGAGATGAAAGGTTGGGTTAGGTTAGGTTATATTACGTTATTGATTTATATGAAGGACCCACGTAGACGTAGGGGCCAACTCGTCAGGAATATTGTCAAATATTACAGCCGTGATGATAGGTTGGTTTACCTTAGGTTATATTACGTTATTGATGTATATAAAGGTCCCACGGAGACGTAGAGGCCAACAAGCCAGGAATGTTGCCAAATATCGCCGCCGAAATGTTAGATTGGGTTAGGTTAGGTTAGATTACGTTATTGTCGTATATGAAGGTCCCACGGACACGTAGAGGTCAACATGCCAGGAATGTTGGTCAAATATTAGAGCCGCGATGTTAGATTGGGTTAGGTTAGGTTATATTACGTTATTGTTGTATATAAAGGTCCCACGGAGACGTAGAGGCCAACATGCCAGGAATGTTGGTCAAATATTACAGCCGCGATGTTAGATTGGGTTAGGTTAGGTTACATTACGTTATTGTTGTATATAAAGGTCCCATGGAGACGTAGAGACCAACTTGCCAGGAACGTTGTCAAATATTACCGCCGAGATGAAAGGTAGGGTTAGGTTAGGTTATATTACGTTATTGATTTATATGAAGGACCTACGTAGACGTAGGGGCCAACTCGTCAGGAATATTGTCAAATATTACAGCCGAGATGATAGGTTGGATTACCTTAGGTTATATTACGTTATTGATGTATATAAAGGTCCCACGGAGACGTAGAGGCCAACAAGCCAAGAATGTTGCCAAATATTGCCGCCGAAATGTTAGATTGGGTTAGGTTAGGTTAGATTACGTTATTGTCGTATATGAAGGTCCCACGGAGACGTAGAGGCCAACTCGCCAGGAATGTTGTCAAATATTACCTCCGAGATGATAGGTTGGGTTAGGTTAGGTTATATTACGTTATTGATTTATATGAAGGACCCACGTAGACGTAGGGTCCAACTCGTCTGGAATATTGTCAAATATTATCGCCGAGATGATAGGTTGGATTAGGTTAGGTTGTCTTACGTTATTGATGTATATAAGTGACCCACGGAGACGTAGAGGCCAACTCGCCAGGAATGTAGGTCAAATATTACAGCCGCGATGTTAGATTGGGTTAGGTTAGGTTATATTACGTTATTGTTGTATATAAAGGTCCCACGGAGACGTAGAGGCCAACGCGCCAGGAATGTTGTCAAATATTACCGCCGAGATGTTGGGTTGGGTTAGGTTAGGTTATATTACGTTCTTGATGTATATAAAGGTCCCACGCAGACGTAGAGGCCAACACGCCAGGAGTGTTGTCAAATATTACAGCCGCGATGTTAGATTGGGCTAGGTTAGGTTATATTACGTTATTGATGTATATAAAGCTCCCACGGAGACGTAGAGGCCAACTCGCCAGGTATGTGGTCAAATATTACCGCCGAGATGATAGGTTGGGTTAGGTTAGGTTATATTACGTTATTGATGTATATGAAGATCCCACGGAGACGCAGAGGCCAACTCGCCAGGTATGTGGTCAAATATTACCGCCGAGATGATAGGTCGGGTTAGGTTTGGTTATATTTCGTTATTAATGTATATGAAGGTTCCACGGAGACGTAGAGGCCAACACGCCAGGAGTGTTGTCAAATATTACAGCCGCGATGTTAGATTGGGCTAGGTTAGGTTATATTACGTTATTGATGTATATAAAGCTCCCACGGAGACGTAGAGGCCAACTCGCCAGGTATGTGGTCAAATATTACCGCCGAGATGATAGGTTGGGTTAGGTTAGGTTATATTACGTTATTGATGTATATGAAGATCCCACGGAGACGCAGAGGCCAACTCGCCAGGTATGTGGTCAAATATTACCGCCGAGATGATAGGTCGGGTTAGGTTTGGTTATATTTCGTTATTAATGTATATGAAGGTTCCACGGAGACGTAGAGTCCAACTCGCCAGGAATGTTGTCAAATATTACAGCCGCGATGTTTGATTGGGTTACGTTAGGTTATATTACGTTGTTGACGCATATAAAGGTCCCACGGAGACGTAGAGGCCAACAAGCCAGGAATGTTGCCAAATATTACCGCCCAGAGGATAGGTTGGGTTAGGTTAGGTTATATTTCGTTACTGATGGATATGAAGGTACCACGGAGACGTAGATGCCAACTCGCCGGGAATGCTGTCAAATAATAGCGCCGAGAGGTTAGGTTGGGTCAGGTTAGGTTATATTACGTTATTGATGTATATGAAGGTCCCACGGAGACGTAGATGCCAACTCGTCGGGAATGCTGTCAAATAATAGCGCCGAGAGGTTAGGTTGGGTCAGGTTAGGTTATATTACGTTATTGATGTATATGAAGATCCCACGGAGACGTAGAGGCCAACTCGCCAGGTAAGTGGTCAAATATTACCGCCGAGATGATAGGTTGGGTTAGGTTAGGTTATATGTCGTTATTGATGTATATGAAGGTCCCACGGAGACGTAGAGGCCAACTCGCCAGGAATGTAGGTCAAATATTACAGCCGCGATGTTAGATTGGGTTAGGTTAGGTTATATTACGTTATTGTTGTATATAAAGGTCCCACGGAGACGTAGAGGCCAACGCGCCAGGAATGTTGTCAAATATTACCGCCGAGATGTTGGGTTGGGTTAGGTTAAGTTATATTACGTTCTTGATGTATATAAAGGTCCCACGCAGACGTAGAGGCCAACCCGCCAGGAATGTTGTCAAATATTACCGCCGAGATGATAGGTTGGGTTAGGTTAGGTTATATTTCGTTATTGATGTATATGAAGGTCCCACGGAGACGTAGAGGCCAACTCGCCAGGAATGTAGGTCAAATATTACAGCCGCGATGTTAGATTGGGTTAGGTTAGGTTATATTACGTTATTGTTGTATATAAAGGTCCCACGTAGACGTAGAGGCCAACTCGCCAGCAATGTTGTCAAATATTACCGCCGAGATGATAGGTTGGGTTAGGTTAGGTTATATTACGTTATTGATGTATATCAAGGACCCACGTAGACGTAGGGGCCAACTCGTCAGGAATATTGTCAAATATTACCGCCGATATGATAGGTTGGATTAGGTTAGGTTATATTACGTTATTGGTGTATATAAAGGTCCCACGGAGACGTAGAGACCAACAAGCCAGGAATGTTGCCAAATATTACCGCCGAGATATGAGGTTGGGTTAGGTTAGGTTATATTACGTTATTGATGTATATAAAGGTCCCACGGAGACGTAGATGCCAACTCGCCAGGATTGTTGCCAAATATTACCGCCGCGATGTTAGATTGGGTTAGGTTAGGTTAGATTACGTTATTGTCGTATATAAAGGTCCCACGGAGACGTAGAGGCCAACATGCCAGGAATGTTGGTCAAATATTACAGCCGCGATGTTAGATTGGGTTAGGTTAGGTAATATTACGTTATTGATGTATATAAAGGTCCCACGGAGACGTAGAGGGCAACAAGCCAGGAATGTTGCCAAATATTTCGGCCGAGAGGATAGGTTGGGTTAGGTTAGGTTATATTTCGTTACTGATGGATATGAAGGTCCCACGGAGACGTAGATGCCAACACGCCGGGAATGCTGTCAAATAATAGCGCCGTGAGGTTAGGTTGGGTCAGGTTAGGTTATATTACGTTATTGATGTATATGAAGGTCCCACGGAGACGTAGATGCCAACTCGCCGGGAATGCTGTCAAATAATAGCGCCGAGAGGTTAGGTTGGGTCAGGTTAGGTTATATTACGTTATTGATGTATATGAAGGTCCCACGGAGACGTAGATGCCAACTCGCCGGGAATGCTGTCAAATAATAGCGCCGAGAGGTTAGGTTGGGTCAGGTTACGTTATATTACGTTATTCATGTATATGAAGAACCCACGGAGACGTAGAGGCCAACTCGCCAGGTATGTGGTCAAATATTACCGCCGAGATGATAGGTTGGGTTAGGTTAGGTTATATTTCGTTATTGATGTATATGAAGGTCCCACGGAGACCTAGAGGCCAACTCGCCAGGAATGTAGGTCAAATATTACAGCCGCGATGTTCGATGGGGTTAGGTTAGGTTATATTACGTTATTGTTGTATATAAAGGTCCCACGGAGACGTAGAGGCCAACGCGCCAGGAATGTTGTCAAATATTACCGCCGAGATGTTAGATTGGGTTAGGTTAGGTTATATTACGTTATTGTTGTATATAAAGGTCCCACGGAGACGTAGAGACCAACAAGCCAGGAATGTTGCCAAATATTACCGCCGAGATATGAGGTTGGGTTAGGTTAGGTTATATTACGTTATTGATGTATATAAAGGTCCCACGGAGACGTAGATGCCAACTCGCCAGGAATGTTGCCAAATATTACCGCCGAGATGTGAGGTTGGGTTAGGTTAGGTTATATTACGTTATTGATGTATATAAAGGTCCCACGGAGACGTAGAAGCCAATTCGCCAGGATTGTTGCCAAATATTACCGCCGCGATGTTAGATTGGGTTAGGTTAGGTTAGATTACGTTATTGTCGTATATAAAGGTCCCACGGAGACGTAGAGGCCAACATGCCAGGAATGTTGGTCAAATATTACAGCCGCGATGTTAGATTGGGTTAGGTTAGGTTACATTACGTTATTGTTGTATATAAAGGTCCCATGGAGACGTAGAGACCAACTCGCCAGGAATGTTGTCAAATATTACCGCCGAGATGAAAGGTTGGGTTAGGTTAGGTTATATTACGTTATTGATTTATATGAAGGATCCACGTAGACGTAGGGGCCAACTCGTCAGGAATATTGTCAAATATTACAGCCGTGATGATAGGTTGGTTTACCTTAGGTTATATTACGTTATTGATGTATATAAAGGTCCCACGGAGACGTAGAGGCCAACAAGCCAGGAATGTTGCCAAATATTGCCGCCGAAATGTTAGATTGGGTTAGGTTAGGTTAGACTACGTTATTGTCGTATATGAAGGTCGCACGGAGACGTAGAGGCCAACATGCCAGGAATGTTGGTGAAATAGTACAGCCGCGATGTTAGATTGGGTTAGGTTAGGTTACATTACGTTATTGTTGTATATAAAGGTCCCATGGAGACGTAGAGACCAACTCGCCAGGAATGTTGTCAAATATTACCGCCGAGATGAAAGGTTGGGTTAGGTTAGGTTATATTTCGTTATTGATGTATATGAAGGTCCCACGGAGACGTAGAGGCCAACTCGCCAGGAATGTAGGTCAAATATTACAGCCGCGATGTTAGATTGGGTTAGGATAGGTTATATTACGTTATAGTTGTATATAAAGGTCCCACGGAGACGTAGAGGCCAACGCGCCAGGAATGTTGTCAAATATTACCGCCGAGATGTTGGGTTGGGTTAGGTTAGGTTATATTACGTTCTTGATGTATATAAAGGTCCCACGCAGACGTAGAGGCCAACTCGCCAGGAGTGTTGTCAAATATTACAGCCGCGATGTTAGATTGGGCTAGGTTAGGTTATATTACGTTATTGATGTATATAAAGCTCCCGCGGAGACGTAGAGACCAACAAGCCAGGAATGTTGCCAAATATTACCGCCGAAATGTTAGGTTGGGTTAGGTTAGGTTATATTACGTTCTTGATGTATATAAAGGTCCCACGCAGACGTAGAGGCCAACCCGCCAGGAATGTTGTCAAATATTACCGCCGAGATGATAGGTTGGGATAGGTTAGGTTATATTTCGTTATTGATGTATATGAAGGTCCCACGGAGACGTAGAGGCCAACTCGCCAAGATTGTTGCCAAATATTACCGCCGCGATGTTAGATTGGGTTGGGTTAGGTTAGATTACGTTATGGTCGTATATAGAGGTCCCACGGAGACGTAGAGGCCAACAAGCCAGGAATGTTGCCAAATATTACCGCCGAGATGTGAGGTTGGGTTAGGTTAGGTTATATTACGTTATTGATGTATATAAAGGTCCCACGGAGACGTAGAAGCCAACTCGCCAGGATTGTTGCCAAATATTACCGCCGCGATGTTAGATTGGGTTAGGTTAGGTTAGATTACGTTATTGTCGTATATAAAGGTCCCACGGAGACGTAGAGGCCAACATGCCAGGAATGTTGGTCAAATATTACAGCCGCGATGTTAGATTGGGTTAGGTTAGGTTACATTACGTTATTGTTGTATATAAAGGTCCCACGGAGACGTAGAGGCCAACTCGCCAGGAATATTGTCAAATATTACCGCCGAGATGATAGGTTGAATTAGCTTAGGTTATATTACGTTATTGATGTATATAAAGGTCCCACGGAGACGTAGAGGCCAACAAGCCAGGAATGTTGCCAAATATTGCCGCCGAAATGTTAGATTGGGTTAGGTTAGGTTAGATTACGTTATTGCCGTATATGAAGGTCCCACGGAGACGTAGAGGCCAACTCGCCAGGTATGTGGTCAAATATTACCGCCGAGATGACAGGTTGGGTTAGGTTAGGTTATATTACATTATTGATGTATATGAAGATCCCACGGAGACGCAGAGGCCAACTCGCCAGGTATGTGGTCAAATATTACCGCCGAGATGATAGGTCGGGTTAGGTTTGGTTATATTTCGTTATTAATGTATATGAAGGTTCCACGGAGACGTAGAGTCCAACTCGCCAGGAATGTTGTCAAATATTACAGCCGCGATGTTAGATTGGGTTACGTTAGGTTATATTACGTTATTGACGTATATAAAGGTCCCACGGAGACGTAGAGGCCAACATGCCAAGGATGTTGCCAAATATTACCGCCGAAATGTTAGGTTGGGTTAGGTTAGGTTATATTACGTTCTTGATGTATATAAAGGTCCCACGCAGACGTAGAGGCCAACCCGCCAGGAATGTTGTCAAATATTACCGCCGAGATGATAGGTTGGGTTAGGTTAGGTTATATTTCGTTATTGATGTATATGAAGGTCCCACGGAGACGTAGAGGCCAACTCGCCAAGATTGTTGCCAAATATTACCGCCGCGATGTTAGATTGGGTTAGGTTAGGTTAGATTACGTTATGGTCGTATATAGAGGTCCCACGGAGACGTAGAGGCCAACAAGCCAGGAATGTTGCCAAATATTACCGCCGAGATGTGAGGTTGGGTTAGGTTAGGTTATATTACGTTATTGATGTATATAAAGGTCCCACGGAGACGTAGAAGCCAACTCGCCAGGATTGTTGCCAAATATTACCGCCGCGATGTTAGATTGGGTTAGGTTAGGTTAGATTACGTTATTGTCGTATATAAAGGTCCCACGGAGACGTAGAGGCCAACATGCCAGGAATGTTGGTCAAATATTACAGCCGCGATGTTAGATTGGGTTAGGTTAGGTTACATTACGTTATTGTTGTATATAAAGGTCCCACGGAGACGTAGAGACCAACTCGCCAGGAATGTTGTCAAATATTACCTCCGAGATGATAGGTTGGGTTACGTTAGGTTATATTACGTTATTGTTGTATATAAAGGTCCCACGGAGACGTAGAGGCCAACTCGCCAGGAATGTTGTCAAATATTACCTCCGAGATGATAGGTTGGGTTACGTTAGGTTATATTACGTTATTGACGTATATAAAGGTCCCACGGAGACGTAGAGGCCAACAAGCCAAGGTTGTTGCCAAATATTACCGCCGAAATGTTAGGTTGGGTTAGGTTAGGTTATGTTACTTTCTTGATGTACATAAAGGTCCCACGCAGACGTAGAGGCCAAACAGCCAGGAATGTTGTCAAATATTACCGCCGACATGATAGGTTGGGTTAGGTTACGTTATATTTCGTTATTGATGTATATGAAGGTCCCACGGAGACGTAGAGGCCAAGATGCCAGGAATGTTGTCAAATATTACAGCCGCGATGTTAGATTGGGTTAGGTTAGGTAATATTACGTTATTGATGTATATAAAGGTCCCACGGAGACGTAGAGGCCAAAAAGCCAGGAATGTTGCCATATATTGCCGCCGAAATGTTAGATTGGGTTAGGTTAGGTTATATTACGTTATTGATGTATATGAAGATCCCACGGAGACGCAGAGGCCAACTCGCCAGGTATGTGGTCAAATATTACCGCCGAGATGATAGGTCGGGTTAGGTTTGGTTATATTTCGTTATTAATGTATATGAAGGTTCCACGGAGACGTAGAGTCCAACTCGCCAGGAATGTTGTCAAATATTACAGCCGCGATGTTAGATTGGGTTACGTTAGGTTATATTACGTTATTGACGTATATAAAGGTCCCACGGAGACGTAGAGGCCAACATGCCAAGGATGTTGCCAAATATTACCGCCGAAATGTTAGGTTGGGTTAGGTTAGGTTATATTACGTTCTTGATGTATATAAAGGTCCCACGCAGACGTAGAGGCCAACCCGCCAGGAATGTTGTCAAATATTACCGCCGAGATGATAGGTTGGGTTAGGTTAGGTTATATTTCGTTATTGATGTATATGAAGTTCCCACGGAGACGTAGAGGCCAACACGCCAAGATTGTTGCCAAATATTACCGCCGCGATGTTAGATTGGGTTAGGTTAGGTTAGATTACGTTATTGTCGTATATAAAGGTCCCACGGAGACGTAGAGGCCAACATGCCAGGAATGTTGGTCAAATATTACAGCCGCGATGTTAGATTGGGTTAGGTTAGGTTACATTACGTTATTGTTGTATATAAAGGTCCCACGGAGACGTACAGACCAACTCGCCAGGAATGTTGTCAAATATTACCTCCGAGATGATAGGTTGGGTTACGTTAGGTTATATTACGTTATTGTTGTATATAAAGGTCCCACGGAGACGTAGAGGCCAACTCGCCAGGAATGTTGTCAAATATTACCTCCGAGATGATAGGTTGGGTTACGTTAGGTTATATTACGTTATTGACGTATATAAAGGTCCCACGGAGACGTAGAGGCCAACTCGCCAGGTATGTGGTCAAATATTACCGCCGAGATGACAGGTTGGGTTAGGTTAGGTTATATTACATTATTGATGTATATGAAGATCCCACGGAGACGCAGAGGCCAACTCGCCAGGTATGTGGTCAAATATTACCGCCGAGATGATAGGTCGGGTTAGGTTTGGTTATATTTCGTTATTAATGTATATGAAGGTTCCACGGAGACGTAGAGTCCAACTCGCCAGGAATGTTGTCAAATATTACAGCCGCGATGTTAGATTGGGTTACGTTAGGTTATATTTCGTTATTGACGTATATAAAGGTCCCACAGAGACGTAGAGGCCAACATGCCAAGGATGTTGCCAAATATTACCGCCGAAATGTTAGGTTGGGTTAGGTTAGGTTATATTACGTTCTTGATGTATATAAAGGTCCCACGCAGACGTAGAGGCCAACCCGCCAGGAATGTTGTCAAATATTACCGCCGAGATGATAGGTTGGGTTAGGTTAGGTTATATTTCGTTATTGATGTATATGAAGGTCCCACGGAGACGTAGAGGCCAACTCGCCAAGATTGTTGCCAAATATTACCGCCGCGATGTTAGATTGGGTTAGGTTAGGTTAGATTACGTTATGGTCGTATATAGAGGTCCCACGGAGACGTAGAGGCCAACAAGCCAGGAATGTTGCCAAATATTCCCGCCGAGATGTGAGGTTGGGTTAGGTTAGGTTATATTACGTTATTGATGTATATAAAGGTCCCACGGAGACGTAGAAGCCAACTCGCCAGGATTGTTGCCAAATATTACCGCCGCGATGTTAGATTGGGTTAGGTTAGGTTAGATTACGTTATTGTCGTATATAAAGGTCCCACGGAGACGTAGAGGCCAACATGCCAGGAATGTTGGTCAAATATTACAGCCGCGATGTTAGATTGGGTTAGGTTAGGTTTCATTACGTTATTGTTGTATATAAAGGTCCCACGGAGACGTAGAGACCAACTCGCCAGGAATGTTGTCAAATATTACCTCCGAGATGATAGGTTGGGTTACGTTAGGTTATATTACGTTATTGTTGTATATAAAGGTCCCACGGAGACGTAGAGGCCAACTCGCCAGGAATGTTGTCAAATATTACCTCCGAGATGATAGGTTGGGTTACGTTAGGTTATATTACGTTATTGACGTATATAAAGGTCCCACGGAGACGTAGAGGCCAACAAGCCAAGGTTGTTGCCAAATATTACCGCCGAAATGTTAGGTTGGGTTAGGTTAGGTTATATTACTTTCTTGATGTACATAAAGGTCCCACGCAGACGTAGAGGCCAAAAAGCCAGGAATGTTGCCAAATATTGCCGCCGAAATGTTAGATTGGGTTAGGTTAGGTTAGATTACGTTATTGTCGTATATGAAGGTCCCACGGAGACGTAGAGGCCAACTCGCCAGGTATGTGGTCAAATATTACCGCCGAGATGATAGGTTGGGTTATGTTAGGTTATATTACGTTATTGATGTATATGAAGGTCCCACGGAGGCGTAGAGGCCAACGCGCCAGGAATGTTGTCAAATATTACCGCCGAGATGTTGGGTTGGGTTAGGTTAGGTTATTTTACGTTATTGTTGTATATAAAGGTCCCACGCAGACGTAGAGGCCAACGCGCCAGGAATGTTGTCAAATATTACCGCCGAGATGTTAGATTGGGTTAGGTTAGGTTATATTACGTTATTGTTGTATATAAAGGTCCCACGGAGACGTAGAGACCAACAAGCCAGGAATGTTGCCAAATATTACCGCCGAGATATGAGGTTGGGTTAGGTTAGGTTATATTACGTTATTGATGTATATAAAGGTCCCACGGAGACGTAGATGCCAACTCGCCAGGAATGTTGCCAAATATTACCGCCGAGATGTGAGGTTGGGTTAGGTTAGGTTATATTACGTTATTGATGTATATAAAGGTCCCACGGAGACGTAGAAGCCAATTCGCCAGGATTGTTGCCAAATATTACCGCCGCGATGTTAGATTGGGTTAGGTTAGGTTAGATTACGTTATTGTCGTATATAAAGGTCCCACGGAGACGTAGAGGCCAACATGCCAGGAATGTTGGTCAAATATTACAGCCGCGATGTTAGATTGGGTTAGGTTAGGTTACATTACGTTATTGTTGTATATAAAGGTCCCATGGAGACGTAGAGACCAACTCGCCAGGAATGTTGTCAAATATTACCGCCGAGATGAAAGGTTGGGTTAGGTTAGGTTATATTACGTTATTGATTTATATGAAGGATCCACGTAGACGTAGGGGCCAACTCGTCAGGAATATTGTCAAATATTACAGCCGTGATGATAGGTTGGTTTACCTTAGGTTATATTACGTTATTGATGTATATAAAGGTCCCACGGAGACGTAGAGGCCAACAAGCCAGGAATGTTGCCAAATATTGCCGCCGAAATGTTAGATTGGGTTAGGTTAGGTTAGACTACGTTATTGTCGTATATGAAGGTCGCACGGAGACGTAGAGGCCAACATGCCAGGAATGTTGGTGAAATAGTACAGCCGCGATGTTAGATTGGGTTAGGTTAGGTTACATTACGTTATTGTTGTATATAAAGGTCCCATGGAGACGTAGAGACCAACTCGCCAGGAATGTTGTCAAATATTACCGCCGAGATGAAAGGTTGGGTTAGGTTAGGTTATATTTCGTTATTGATGTATATGAAGGTCCCACGGAGACGTAGAGGCCAACTCGCCAGGAATGTAGGTCAAATATTACAGCCGCGATGTTAGATTGGGTTAGGATAGGTTATATTACGTTATAGTTGTATATAAAGGTCCCACGGAGACGTAGAGGCCAACGCGCCAGGAATGTTGTCAAATATTACCGCCGAGATGTTGGGTTGGGTTAGGTTAGGTTATATTACGTTCTTGATGTATATAAAGGTCCCACGCAGACGTAGAGGCCAACTCGCCAGGAGTGTTGTCAAATATTACAGCCGCGATGTTAGATTGGGCTAGGTTAGGTTATATTACGTTATTGATGTATATAAAGCTCCCGCGGAGACGTAGAGACCAACAAGCCAGGAATGTTGCCAAATATTACCGCCGAAATGTTAGGTTGGGTTAGGTTAGGTTATATTACGTTCTTGATGTATATAAAGGTCCCACGCAGACGTAGAGGCCAACCCGCCAGGAATGTTGTCAAATATTACCGCCGAGATGATAGGTTGGGATAGGTTAGGTTATATTTCGTTATTGATGTATATGAAGGTCCCACGGAGACGTAGAGGCCAACTCGCCAAGATTGTTGCCAAATATTACCGCCGCGATGTTAGATTGGGTTGGGTTAGGTTAGATTACGTTATGGTCGTATATAGAGGTCCCACGGAGACGTAGAGGCCAACAAGCCAGGAATGTTGCCAAATATTACCGCCGAGATGTGAGGTTGGGTTAGGTTAGGTTATATTACGTTATTGATGTATAGAAAGGTCCCACGGAGACGTAGAAGCCAACTCGCCAGGATTGTTGCCAAATATTACCGCCGCGATGTTAGATTGGGTTAGGTTAGGTTAGATTACGTTATTGTCGTATATAAAGGTCCCACGGAGACGTAGAGGCCAACATGCCAGGAATGTTGGTCAAATATTACAGCCGCGATGTTAGATTGGGTTAGGTTAGGTTACATTACGTTATTGTTGTATATAAAGGTCCCACGGAGACGTAGAGGCCAACTCGCCAGGAATATTGTCAAATATTACCGCCGAGATGATAGGTTGAATTAGCTTAGGTTATATTACGTTATTGATGTATATAAAGGTCCCACGGAGACGTAGAGGCCAACAAGCCAGGAATGTTGCCAAATATTGCCGCCGAAATGTTAGATTGGGTTAGGTTAGGTTAGATTACGTTATTGCCGTATATGAAGGTCCCACGGAGACGTAGAGGCCAACTCGCCAGGTATGTGGTCAAATATTACCGCCGAGATGACAGGTTGGGTTAGGTTAGGTTATATTACATTATTGATGTATATGAAGATCCCACGGAGACGCAGAGGCCAACTCGCCAGGTATGTGGTCAAATATTACCGCCGAGATGATAGGTCGGGTTAGGTTTGGTTATATTTCGTTATTAATGTATATGAAGGTTCCACGGAGACGTAGAGTCCAACTCGCCAGGAATGTTGTCAAATATTACAGCCGCGATGTTAGATTGGGTTACGTTAGGTTATATTACGTTATTGACGTATATAAAGGTCCCACGGAGACGTAGAGGCCAACATGCCAAGGATGTTGCCAAATATTACCGCCGAAATGTTAGGTTGGGTTAGGTTAGGTTATATTACGTTCTTGATGTATATAAAGGTCCCACGCAGACGTAGAGGCCAACCCGCCAGGAATGTTGTCAAATATTACCGCCGAGATGATAGGTTGGGTTAGGTTAGGTTATATTTCGTTATTGATGTATATGAAGGTCCCACGGAGACGTAGAGGCCAACTCGCCAAGATTGTTGCCAAATATTACCGCCGCGATGTTAGATTGGGTTAGGTTAGGTTAGATTACGTTATGGTCGTATATAGAGGTCCCACGGAGACGTAGAGGCCAACAAGCCAGGAATGTTGCCAAATATTACCGCCGAGATGTGAGGTTGGGTTAGGTTAGGTTATATTACGTTATTGATGTATATAAAGGTCCCACGGAGACGTAGAAGCCAACTCGCCAGGATTGTTGCCAAATATTACCGCCGCGATGTTAGATTGGGTTAGGTTAGGTTAGATTACGTTATTGTCGTATATAAAGGTCCCACGGAGACGTAGAGGCCAACATGCCAGGAATGTTGGTCAAATATTACAGCCGCGATGTTAGATTGGGTTAGGTTAGGTTACATTACGTTATTGTTGTATATAAAGGTCCCACGGAGACGTAGAGACCAACTCGCCAGGAATGTTGTCAAATATTACCTCCGAGATGATAGGTTGGGTTACGTTAGGTTATATTACGTTATTGTTGTATATAAAGGTCCCACGGAGACGTAGAGGCCAACTCGCCAGGAATGTTGTCAAATATTACCTCCGAGATGATAGGTTGGGTTACGTTAGGTTATATTACGTTATTGACGTATATAAAGGTCCCACGGAGACGTAGAGGCCAACAAGCCAAGGTTGTTGCCAAATATTACCGCCGAAATGTTAGGTTGGGTTAGGTTAGGTTATGTTACTTTCTTGATGTACATAAAGGTCCCACGCAGACGTAGAGGCCAAACAGCCAGGAATGTTGTCAAATATTACCGCCGACATGATAGGTTGGGTTAGGTTACGTTATATTTCGTTATTGATGTATATGAAGGTCCCACGGAGACGTAGAGGCCAAGATGCCAGGAATGTTGTCAAATATTACAGCCGCGATGTTAGATTGGGTTAGGTTAGGTAATATTACGTTATTGATGTATATAAAGGTCCCACGGAGACGTAGAGGCCAAAAAGCCAGGAATGTTGCCATATATTGCCGCCGAAATGTTAGATTGGGTTAGGTTAGGTTATATTACGTTATTGATGTATATGAAGATCCCACGGAGACGCAGAGGCCAACTCGCCAGGTATGTGGTCAAATATTACCGCCGAGATGATAGGTCGGGTTAGGTTTGGTTATATTTCGTTATTAATGTATATGAAGGTTCCACGGAGACGTAGAGTCCAACTCGCCAGGAATGTTGTCAAATATTACAGCCGCGATGTTAGATTGGGTTACGTTAGGTTATATTACGTTATTGACGTATATAAAGGTCCCACGGAGACGTAGAGGCCAACATGCCAAGGATGTTGCCAAATATTACCGCCGAAATGTTAGGTTGGGTTAGGTTAGGTTATATTACGTTCTTGATGTATATAAAGGTCCCACGCAGACGTAGAGGCCAACCCGCCAGGAATGTTGTCAAATATTACCGCCGAGATGATAGGTTGGGTTAGGTTAGGTTATATTTCGTTATTGATGTATATGAAGTTCCCACGGAGACGTAGAGGCCAACACGCCAAGATTGTTGCCAAATATTACCGCCGCGATGTTAGATTGGGTTAGGTTAGGTTAGATTACGTTATTGTCGTATATAAAGGTCCCACGGAGACGTAGAGGCCAACATGCCAGGAATGTTGGTCAAATATTACAGCCGCGATGTTAGATTGGGTTAGGTTAGGTTACATTACGTTATTGTTGTATATAAAGGTCCCACGGAGACGTAGAGACCAACTCGCCAGGAATGTTGTCAAATATTACCTCCGAGATGATAGGTTGGGTTACGTTAGGTTATATTACGTTATTGTTGTATATAAAGGTCCCACGGAGACGTAGAGGCCAACTCGCCAGGAATGTTGTCAAATATTACCTCCGAGATGATAGGTTGGGTTACGTTAGGTTATATTACGTTATTGACGTATATAAAGGTCCCACGGAGACGTAGAGGCCAACTCGCCAGGTATGTGGTCAAATATTACCGCCGAGATGACAGGTTGGGTTAGGTTAGGTTATATTACATTATTGATGTATATGAAGATCCCACGGAGACGCAGAGGCCAACTCGCCAGGTATGTGGTCAAATATTACCGCCGAGATGATAGGTCGGGTTAGGTTTGGTTATATTTCGTTATTAATGTATATGAAGGTTCCACGGAGACGTAGAGTCCAACTCGCCAGGAATGTTGTCAAATATTACAGCCGCGATGTTAGATTGGGTTACGTTAGGTTATATTTCGTTATTGACGTATATAAAGGTCCCACAGAGACGTAGAGGCCAACATGCCAAGGATGTTGCCAAATATTACCGCCGAAATGTTAGGTTGGGTTAGGTTAGGTTATATTACGTTCTTGATGTATATAAAGGTCCCACGCAGACGTAGAGGCCAACCCGCCAGGAATGTTGTCAAATATTACCGCCGAGATGATAGGTTGGGTTAGGTTAGGTTATATTTCGTTATTGATGTATATGAAGGTCCCACGGAGACGTAGAGGCCAACTCGCCAAGATTGTTGCCAAATATTACCGCCGCGATGTTAGATTGGGTTAGGTTAGGTTAGATTACGTTATGGTCGTATATAGAGGTCCCACGGAGACGTAGAGGCCAACAAGCCAGGAATGTTGCCAAATATTCCCGCCGAGATGTGAGGTTGGGTTAGGTTAGGTTATATTACGTTATTGATGTATATAAAGGTCCCACGGAGACGTAGAAGCCAACTCGCCAGGATTGTTGCCAAATATTACCGCCGCGATGTTAGATTGGGTTAGGTTAGGTTAGATTACGTTATTGTCGTATATAAAGGTCCCACGGAGACGTAGAGGCCAACATGCCAGGAATGTTGGTCAAATATTACAGCCGCGATGTTAGATTGGGTTAGGTTAGGTTTCATTACGTTATTGTTGTATATAAAGGTCCCACGGAGACGTAGAGACCAACTCGCCAGGAATGTTGTCAAATATTACCTCCGAGATGATAGGTTGGGTTACGTTAGGTTATATTACGTTATTGTTGTATATAAAGGTCCCACGGAGACGTAGAGGCCAACTCGCCAGGAATGTTGTCAAATATTACCTCCGAGATGATAGGTTGGGTTACGTTAGGTTATATTACGTTATTGACGTATATAAAGGTCCCACGGAGACGTAGAGGCCAACAAGCCAAGGTTGTTGCCAAATATTACCGCCGAAATGTTAGGTTGGGTTAGGTTAGGTTATATTACTTTCTTGATGTACATAAAGGTCCCACGCAGACGTAGAGGCCAAAAAGCCAGGAATGTTGCCAAATATTGCCGCCGAAATGTTAGATTGGGTTAGGTTAGGTTAGATTACGTTATTGTCGTATATGAAGGTCCCACGGAGACGTAGAGGCCAACTCGCCAGGTATGTGGTCAAATATTACCGCCGAGATGATAGGTTGGGTTATGTTAGGTTATATTACGTTATTGATGTATATGAAGGTCCCACGGAGGCGTAGAGGCCAACGCGCCAGGAATGTTGTCAAATATTACCGCCGAGATGTTGGGTTGGGTTAGGTTAGGTTATTTTACGTTCTTGATGTATATAAAGGTCCCACGCAGACGTAGAGGCCAACTCGCCAGGAATGTTGTCAAATATTACAGCCGCGATGTTAGATTGGGCTAGGTTAGGTTATATTACGTTATTGATGTATATAAAGCTCCCACGGAGACGTAGAGGCCAACTCGCCAGGTATGTGGTCAAATATTACCGCCGAGATGATAGGTCGGGTTAGGTTTGGTTATATTTCGTTATTAATGTATATGAAGGTTCCACGGAGACGTAGAGTCCAACTCGCCAGGAATGTTGTCAAATATTACAGCCGCGATGTTAGATTGGGTTACGTTAGGTTATATTACGTTATTGACGTATATAAAGGTCCCACGGAGACGTAGAGTCCAACTCGCCAGGAATGTTGTCAAATATTACAGCCGCGATGTTAGATTGGGTTACGTTAGGTTATATTACGTTATTGACGTATATAAAGGTCCCACGGAGACGTAGAGGCCAACATGCCAAGGATGTTGCCAAATATTACCGCCGAAATGTTAGGTTGGGTTAGGTTAGGTTATATTACGTTCTTGATGTATATAAAGGTCCCACGCAGACGTAGAGGCCAACCCGCCAGGAATGTTGTCAAATATTACCGCCGAGATGATAGGTTGGGTTAGGTTAGGTTATATTTCGTTATTGATGTATATGAAGTTCCCATGGAGACGTAGAGGCCAACACGCCAAGGTTGTTGCCAAATATTACCGCCGAAATGTTAGGTTGGGTTAGGTTAGGTTATATTACTTTCTTGATGTATATAAAGGTCCCACGCAGACGTAGAGGCCAACTCGCCAGGAATGTTGTCAAATATTACAGCCGCGATGTTAGATTGGGCTAGGTTAGGTTATATTACGTTATTGATGTATATAAAGCTCCCACGGAGACGTAGAGGCCAACTCGCCAGGTATGTGGTCAAATATTACCGCCGAGATGACAGGTTGGGTTAGGTTAGGTTATATTACGTTATTGATGTATATGAAGATCCCACGGAGACGCAGAGGCCAACTCGCCAGGTATGTGGTCAAATATTACCGCCGAGATGATAGGTCGGGTTAGGTTTGGTTATATTCCGTTATTAATGTATATGAAGGTTCCACGGAGACGTAGAGTCCAACTCGCCAGGAATGTTGTCAAATATTACAGCCGCGATGTTAGATTGGGTTACGTTAGGTTATATTACGTTATTGACGTATATAAAGGTCCCGCGGAGACGTAGAGGCCAACATGCCAAGGATGTTGTCAAATATTACAGCCGCGATGTTAGATTGGGCTAGGTTAGGTTATATTACGTTATTGATGTATATAAAGCTCCCACGGAGACGTAGAGGCCAACTCGCCAGGTATGTGGTCAAATATTACCGCCGAGATGACAGGTTGGGTTAGGTTAGGTTATATTACGTTATTGATGTATATGAAGATCCCACGGAGACGCAGAGGCCAACTCGCCAGGTATGTGGTCAAATATTACCGCCGAGATGATAGGTCGGGTTAGGTTTGGTTATATTCCGTTATTAATGTATATGAAGGTTCCACGGAGACGTAGAGTCCAACTCGCCAGGAATGTTGTCAAATATTACAGCCGCGATGTTAGATTGGGTTACGTTAGGTTATATTACGTTATTGACGTATATAAAGGTCCCGCGGAGACGTAGAGGCCAACATGCCAAGGATGTTGCCAAATATTACCGCCGAAATGTTAGGTTGGGTTAGGTTAGGTTATATTACGTTCTTGATGTATATAAAGGTCCCACGCAGACGTAGAGGCCAACCCGCCAGGAATGTTGTCAAATATTACCGCCGAGATGATAGGTTGGGTTTGGTTAGGTTATATTTCGTTATTGATGTATATGAAGGTCCCACGGAGACGTAGAGGCCAAGATGCCAGGAATGTTGTCAAATATTACAGCCGCGATGTTAGATTGGGTTAGGTTAGCTAATATTACGTTATTGATGTATATAAAGGTCCCACGGAGACGTAGAGGCCAAAAAGCCAGGAATGTTGCCAAATATTGCCGCCGAAATGTTAGATTGGGTTAGGTTAGGTTAGATTACGTTATTGTCGTATATGAAGGTCCCACGGAGACGTAGAGGCCAACGCGCCAGGAATGTTGTCAAATATTACCGCCGAGATGTTGGGTTGGGTTAGGTTAGGTTATTTTACGTTCTTGATGTATATAAAGGTCCCACGCAGACGTAGAGGCCAACTCGCCAGGAATGTTGTCAAATATTACAGCCGCGATGTTAGATTGGGCTAGGTTAGGTTATATTACGTTATTGACGTATATAAAGGTCCCACGGAGACGTAGAGGCCAACTCGCCAGGTATGTGGTCAAATATTACCGCCGAGATGACAGGTTGGGTTAGGTTAGGTTATATTACATTATTGATGTATATGAAGATCCCACGGAGACGCAGAGGCCAACTCGCCAGGTATGTGGTCAAATATTACCGCCGAGATGATAGGTCGGGTTAGGTTTGGTTATATTTCGTTATTAATGTATATGAAGGTTCCACGGAGACGTAGAGTCCAACTCGCCAGGAATGTTGTCAAATATTACAGCCGCGATGTTAGATTGGGTTACGTTAGGTTATATTTCGTTATTGACGTATATAAAGGTCCCACAGAGACGTAGAGGCCAACATGCCAAGGATGTTGCCAAATATTACCGCCGAAATGTTAGGTTGGGTTAGGTTAGGTTATATTACGTTCTTGATGTATATAAAGGTCCCACGCAGACGTAGAGGCCAACCCGCCAGGAATGTTGTCAAATATTACCGCCGAGATGATAGGTTGGGTTAGGTTAGGTTATATTTCGTTATTGATGTATATGAAGGTCCCACGGAGACGTAGAGGCCAAGATGCCAGGAATGTTGTCAAATATTACAGCCGCGATGTTAGATTGGGTTAGGTTAGCTAATATTACGTTATTGATGTATATAAAGGTCCCACGGAGACGTAGAGGCCAAAAAGCCAGGAATGTTGCCAAATATTGCCGCCGAAATGTTAGATTGGGTTAGGTTAGGTTAGATTACGTTATTGTCGTATATGAAGGTCCCACGGAGACGTAGAGGCCAACGCGCCAGGAATGTTGTCAAATATTACCGCCGAGATGTTGGGTTGGGTTAGGTTAGGTTATTTTACGTTCTTGATGTATATAAAGGTCCCACGCAGACGTAGAGGCCAACTCGCCAGGAATGTTGTCAAATATTACAGCCGCGATGTTAGATTGGGCTAGGTTAGGTTATATTACGTTATTGACGTATATAAAGGTCCCACGGAGACGTAGAGGCCAACTCGCCAGGTATGTGGTCAAATATTACCGCCGAGATGACAGGTTGGGTTAGGTTAGGTTATATTACATTATTGATGTATATGAAGATCCCACGGAGACGCAGAGGCCAACTCGCCAGGAATGTTGTCAAATATTACCTCCGAGATGATAGGTTGGGTTACGTTAGGTTATATTACGTTATTGACGTATATAAAGGTCCCACGGAGACGTAGAGGCCAACAAGCCAAGGTTGTTGCCAAATATTACCGCCGAAATGTTAGGTTGGGTTAGGTTAGGTTATATTACTTTCTTGATGTACATAAAGGTCCCACGCAGACGTAGAGGCCAAAAAGCCAGGAATGTTGCCAAATATTGCCGCCGAAATGTTAGATTGGGTTAGGTTAGGTTAGATTACGTTATTGTCGTATATGAAGGTCCCACGGAGACGTAGAGGCCAACTCGCCAGGTATGTGGTCAAATATTACCGCCGAGATGATAGGTTGGGTTATGTTAGGTTATATTACGTTATTGATGTATATGAAGGTCCCACGGAGGCGTAGAGGCCAACATGCCAAGGATGTTGCCAAATATTACCGCCGAAATGTTAGGTTGGGTTAGGTTAGGTTATATTACGTTCTTGATGTATATAAAGGTCCCACGCAGACGTAGAGGCCAACCCGCCAGGAATGTTGTCAAATATTACCGCCGAGATGATAGGTTGGGTTAGGTTAGGTTATATTTCGTTATTGATGTATATGAAGTTCCCATGGAGACGTAGAGGCCAACACGCCAAGGTTGTTGCCAAATATTACCGCCGAAATGTTAGGTTGGGTTAGGTTAGGTTATATTACTTTCTTGATGTATATAAAGGTCCCACGCAGACGTAGAGGCCAACTCGCCAGGAATGTTGTCAAATATTACAGCCGCGATGTTAGATTGGGCTAGGTTAGGTTATATTACGTTATTGATGTATATAAAGCTCCCACGGAGACGTAGAGGCCAACTCGCCAGGTATGTGGTCAAATATTACCGCCGAGATGACAGGTTGGGTTAGGTTAGGTTATATTACGTTATTGATGTATATGAAGATCCCACGGAGACGCAGAGGCCAACTCGCCAGGTATGTGGTCAAATATTACCGCCGAGATGATAGGTCGGGTTAGGTTTGGTTATATTCCGTTATTAATGTATATGAAGGTTCCACGGAGACGTAGAGTCCAACTCGCCAGGAATGTTGTCAAATATTACAGCCGCGATGTTAGATTGGGTTACGTTAGGTTATATTACGTTATTGACGTATATAAAGGTCCCGCGGAGACGTAGAGGCCAACATGCCAAGGATGTTGTCAAATATTACAGCCGCGATGTTAGATTGGGCTAGGTTAGGTTATATTACGTTATTGATGTATATAAAGCTCCCACGGAGACGTAGAGGCCAACTCGCCAGGTATGTGGTCAAATATTACCGCCGAGATGACAGGTTGGGTTAGGTTAGGTTATATTACGTTATTGATGTATATGAAGATCCCACGGAGACGCAGAGGCCAACTCGCCAGGTATGTGGTCAAATATTACCGCCGAGATGATAGGTCGGGTTAGGTTTGGTTATATTCCGTTATTAATGTATATGAAGGTTCCACGGAGACGTAGAGTCCAACTCGCCAGGAATGTTGTCAAATATTACAGCCGCGATGTTAGATTGGGTTACGTTAGGTTATATTACGTTATTGACGTATATAAAGGTCCCGCGGAGACGTAGAGGCCAACATGCCAAGGATGTTGCCAAATATTACCGCCGAAATGTTAGGTTGGGTTAGGTTAGGTTATATTACGTTCTTGATGTATATAAAGGTCCCACGCAGACGTAGAGGCCAACCCGCCAGGAATGTTGTCAAATATTACCGCCGAGATGATAGGTTGGGTTTGGTTAGGTTATATTTCGTTATTGATGTATATGAAGGTCCCACGGAGACGTAGAGGCCAAGATGCCAGGAATGTTGTCAAATATTACAGCCGCGATGTTAGATTGGGTTAGGTTAGCTAATATTACGTTATTGATGTATATAAAGGTCCCACGGAGACGTAGAGGCCAAAAAGCCAGGAATGTTGCCAAATATTGCCGCCGAAATGTTAGATTGGGTTAGGTTAGGTTAGATTACGTTATTGTCGTATATGAAGGTCCCACGGAGACGTAGAGGCCAACTCGCCAGGAATGTTGTCAAATATTACCTCCGAGATGATAGGTTGGGTTACGTTAGGTTATATTACGTTATTGACGTATATAAAGGTCCCACGGAGACGTAGAGGCCAACAAGCCAAGGTTGTTGCCAAATATTACCGCCGAAATGTTAGGTTGGGTTAGGTTAGGTTATATTACTTTCTTGATGTATATAAAGGTCCCACGCAGACGTAGAGGCCAACTCGCCAGGAATGTTGTCAAATATTACAGCCGCGATGTTAGATTGGGCTAGGTTAGGTTATATTACGTTCTTGATGTATATAAAGCTCCCACGGAGACGTAGAGGCCAACTCGCCAGGTATGTGGTCAAATATTACCGCCGAGATGACAGGTTGGGTTAGGTTAGGTTATATTACGTTATTGATGTATATGAAGATCCCACGGAGACGCAGAGGCCAACTCGCCAGGTATGTGGTCAAATATTACCGCCGAGATGATAGGTCGGGTTAGGTTTGGTTATATTTCGTTATTAATGTATATGAAGGTTCCACGGAGACGTAGAGTCCAACTCGCCAGGAATGTTGTCAAATATTACAGCCGCGATGTTAGATTGGGTTACGTTAGGTTATATTACGTTATTGACGTATATAAAGGTCCCACGGAGACGTAGAGGCCAACATGCCAAGGATGTTGCCAAATATTACCGCCGAAATGTTAGGTTGGGTTAGGTTAGGTTATATTACGTTCTTGATGTATATAAAGGTCCCACGCAGACGTAGAGGCCAACCCGCCAGGAATGTGGTCAAATATTACCGCCGAGATGATAGGTCGGGTTAGGTTTGGTTATATTTCGTTATTAATGTATATGAAGGTTCCACGGAGACGTAGAGTCCAACTCGCCAGGAATGTTGTCAAATATTACAGCCGCGATGTTAGATTGGGTTACGTTAGGTTATATTACGTTATTGACGTATAAAAAGGTCCCACGGAGACGTAGAGGCCAACAAGCCAAGGATGTTGCCAAATATTACCGCCGAAATGTTAGGTTGGGATAGGTTAGGTTATATTACGTTCTTGATGTATATAAAGGTCCCACGGAGACGTAGAGGCCAACTCGCCAGGTATGTGGTCAAATATTACCGCCGAGATGACAGGTTGGGTTAGGTTAGGTTATATTACGTTATTGATGTATATGAAGATCCCACGGAGACGCAGAGGCCAACTCGCCAGGTATGTGGTCAAATATTACCGCCGAGATGATAGGTCGGGTTAGGTTTGGTTATATTTCGTTATTAATGTATATGAAGGTTCCACGGAGACGTAGAGTCCAACTCGCCAGGAATGTTGTCAAATATTACAGCCGCGATGTTAGATTGGGTTACGTTAGGTTATATTACGTTATTGACGTATATAAAGGTCCCACGGAGACGTAGAGGCCAACATGCCAAGGATGTTGCCAAATATTACCGCCGAAATGTTAGGTTGGGTTAGGTTAGGTTATATTACGTTCTTGATGTATATAAAGGTCCCACGCAGACGTAGAGGCCAACCCGCCAGGAATGTTGTCAAATATTACCGCCGAGATGATAGGTTGGGTTAGGTTAGGTTATATTTCGTTATTGATGTATATGAAGTTCCCACGGAGACGTAGAGGCCAACACGCCAAGATTGTTGCCAAATATTACCGCCGCGATGTTAGATTGGGTTAGGTTAGGTTAGATTACGTTATTGTCGTATATAAAGGTCCCACGGAGACGTAGAGGCCAACATGCCAGGAATGTTGGTCAAATATTACAGCCGCGATGTTAGATTGGGTTAGGTTAGGTTACATTACGTTATTGTTGTATATAAAGGTCCCACGGAGACGTAGAGACCAACTCGCCAGGAATGTTGTCAAATATTACCTCCGAGATGATAGGTTGGGTTACGTTAGGTTATATTACGTTATTGTTGTATATAAAGGTCCCACGGAGACGTAGAGGCCAACTCGCCAGGAATGTTGTCAAATATTACCTCCGAGATGATAGGTTGGGTTACGTTAGGTTATATTACGTTATTGACGTATATAAAGGTCCCACGGAGACGTAGAGGCCAACTCGCCAGGTATGTGGTCAAATATTACCGCCGAGATGACAGGTTGGGTTAGGTTAGGTTATATTACATTATTGATGTATATGAAGATCCCACGGAGACGCAGAGGCCAACTCGCCAGGTATGTGGTCAAATATTACCGCCGAGATGATAGGTCGGGTTAGGTTTGGTTATATTTCGTTATTAATGTATATGAAGGTTCCACGGAGACGTAGAGTCCAACTCGCCAGGAATGTTGTCAAATATTACAGCCGCGATGTTAGATTGGGTTACGTTAGGTTATATTTCGTTATTGACGTATATAAAGGTCCCACAGAGACGTAGAGGCCAACATGCCAAGGATGTTGCCAAATATTACCGCCGAAATGTTAGGTTGGGTTAGGTTAGGTTATATTACGTTCTTGATGTATATAAAGGTCCCACGCAGACGTAGAGGCCAACCCGCCAGGAATGTTGTCAAATATTACCGCCGAGATGATAGGTTGGGTTAGGTTAGGTTATATTTCGTTATTGATGTATATGAAGGTCCCACGGAGACGTAGAGGCCAACTCGCCAAGATTGTTGCCAAATATTACCGCCGCGATGTTAGATTGGGTTAGGTTAGGTTAGATTACGTTATGGTCGTATATAGAGGTCCCACGGAGACGTAGAGGCCAACAAGCCAGGAATGTTGCCAAATATTCCCGCCGAGATGTGAGGTTGGGTTAGGTTAGGTTATATTACGTTATTGATGTATATAAAGGTCCCACGGAGACGTAGAAGCCAACTCGCCAGGATTGTTGCCAAATATTACCGCCGCGATGTTAGATTGGGTTAGGTTAGGTTAGATTACGTTATTGTCGTATATAAAGGTCCCACGGAGACGTAGAGGCCAACATGCCAGGAATGTTGGTCAAATATTACAGCCGCGATGTTAGATTGGGTTAGGTTAGGTTTCATTACGTTATTGTTGTATATAAAGGTCCCACGGAGACGTAGAGACCAACTCGCCAGGAATGTTGTCAAATATTACCTCCGAGATGATAGGTTGGGTTACGTTAGGTTATATTACGTTATTGTTGTATATAAAGGTCCCACGGAGACGTAGAGGCCAACTCGCCAGGAATGTTGTCAAATATTACCTCCGAGATGATAGGTTGGGTTACGTTAGGTTATATTACGTTATTGACGTATATAAAGGTCCCACGGAGACGTAGAGGCCAACAAGCCAAGGTTGTTGCCAAATATTACCGCCGAAATGTTAGGTTGGGTTAGGTTAGGTTATATTACTTTCTTGATGTACATAAAGGTCCCACGCAGACGTAGAGGCCAAAAAGCCAGGAATGTTGCCAAATATTGCCGCCGAAATGTTAGATTGGGTTAGGTTAGGTTAGATTACGTTATTGTCGTATATGAAGGTCCCACGGAGACGTAGAGGCCAACTCGCCAGGTATGTGGTCAAATATTACCGCCGAGATGATAGGTTGGGTTATGTTAGGTTATATTACGTTATTGATGTATATGAAGGTCCCACGGAGGCGTAGAGGCCAACGCGCCAGGAATGTTGTCAAATATTACCGCCGAGATGTTGGGTTGGGTTAGGTTAGGTTATTTTACGTTCTTGATGTATATAAAGGTCCCACGCAGACGTAGAGGCCAACTCGCCAGGAATGTTGTCAAATATTACAGCCGCGATGTTAGATTGGGCTAGGTTAGGTTATATTACGTTATTGATGTATATAAAGCTCCCACGGAGACGTAGAGGCCAACTCGCCAGGTATGTGGTCAAATATTACCGCCGAGATGATAGGTCGGGTTAGGTTTGGTTATATTTCGTTATTAATGTATATGAAGGTTCCACGGAGACGTAGAGTCCAACTCGCCAGGAATGTTGTCAAATATTACAGCCGCGATGTTAGATTGGGTTACGTTAGGTTATATTACGTTATTGACGTATATAAAGGTCCCACGGAGACGTAGAGTCCAACTCGCCAGGAATGTTGTCAAATATTACAGCCGCGATGTTAGATTGGGTTACGTTAGGTTATATTACGTTATTGACGTATATAAAGGTCCCACGGAGACGTAGAGGCCAACATGCCAAGGATGTTGCCAAATATTACCGCCGAAATGTTAGGTTGGGTTAGGTTAGGTTATATTACGTTCTTGATGTATATAAAGGTCCCACGCAGACGTAGAGGCCAACCCGCCAGGAATGTTGTCAAATATTACCGCCGAGATGATAGGTTGGGTTAGGTTAGGTTATATTTCGTTATTGATGTATATGAAGTTCCCATGGAGACGTAGAGGCCAACACGCCAAGGTTGTTGCCAAATATTACCGCCGAAATGTTAGGTTGGGTTAGGTTAGGTTATATTACTTTCTTGATGTATATAAAGGTCCCACGCAGACGTAGAGGCCAACTCGCCAGGAATGTTGTCAAATATTACAGCCGCGATGTTAGATTGGGCTAGGTTAGGTTATATTACGTTATTGATGTATATAAAGCTCCCACGGAGACGTAGAGGCCAACTCGCCAGGTATGTGGTCAAATATTACCGCCGAGATGACAGGTTGGGTTAGGTTAGGTTATATTACGTTATTGATGTATATGAAGATCCCACGGAGACGCAGAGGCCAACTCGCCAGGTATGTGGTCAAATATTACCGCCGAGATGATAGGTCGGGTTAGGTTTGGTTATATTCCGTTATTAATGTATATGAAGGTTCCACGGAGACGTAGAGTCCAACTCGCCAGGAATGTTGTCAAATATTACAGCCGCGATGTTAGATTGGGTTACGTTAGGTTATATTACGTTATTGACGTATATAAAGGTCCCGCGGAGACGTAGAGGCCAACATGCCAAGGATGTTGTCAAATATTACAGCCGCGATGTTAGATTGGGCTAGGTTAGGTTATATTACGTTATTGATGTATATAAAGCTCCCACGGAGACGTAGAGGCCAACTCGCCAGGTATGTGGTCAAATATTACCGCCGAGATGACAGGTTGGGTTAGGTTAGGTTATATTACGTTATTGATGTATATGAAGATCCCACGGAGACGCAGAGGCCAACTCGCCAGGTATGTGGTCAAATATTACCGCCGAGATGATAGGTCGGGTTAGGTTTGGTTATATTCCGTTATTAATGTATATGAAGGTTCCACGGAGACGTAGAGTCCAACTCGCCAGGAATGTTGTCAAATATTACAGCCGCGATGTTAGATTGGGTTACGTTAGGTTATATTACGTTATTGACGTATATAAAGGTCCCGCGGAGACGTAGAGGCCAACATGCCAAGGATGTTGCCAAATATTACCGCCGAAATGTTAGGTTGGGTTAGGTTAGGTTATATTACGTTCTTGATGTATATAAAGGTCCCACGCAGACGTAGAGGCCAACCCGCCAGGAATGTTGTCAAATATTACCGCCGAGATGATAGGTTGGGTTTGGTTAGGTTATATTTCGTTATTGATGTATATGAAGGTCCCACGGAGACGTAGAGGCCAAGATGCCAGGAATGTTGTCAAATGTTACAGCCGCGATGTTAGATTGGGTTAGGTTAGCTAATATTACGTTATTGATGTATATAAAGGTCCCACGGAGACGTAGAGGCCAAAAAGCCAGGAATGTTGCCAAATATTGCCGCCGAAATGTTAGATTGGGTTAGGTTAGGTTAGATTACGTTATTGTCGTATATGAAGGTCCCACGGAGACGTAGAGGCCAACGCGCCAGGAATGTTGTCAAATATTACCGCCGAGATGTTGGGTTGGGTTAGGTTAGGTTATTTTACGTTCTTGATGTATATAAAGGTCCCACGCAGACGTAGAGGCCAACTCGCCAGGAATGTTGTCAAATATTACAGCCGCGATGTTAGATTGGGCTAGGTTAGGTTATATTACGTTATTGACGTATATAAAGGTCCCACGGAGACGTAGAGGCCAACTCGCCAGGTATGTGGTCAAATATTACCGCCGAGATGACAGGTTGGGTTAGGTTAGGTTATATTACATTATTGATGTATATGAAGATCCCACGGAGACGCAGAGGCCAACTCGCCAGGTATGTGGTCAAATATTACCGCCGAGATGATAGGTCGGGTTAGGTTTGGTTATATTTCGTTATTAATGTATATGAAGGTTCCACGGAGACGTAGAGTCCAACTCGCCAGGAATGTTGTCAAATATTACAGCCGCGATGTTAGATTGGGTTACGTTAGGTTATATTTCGTTATTGACGTATATAAAGGTCCCACAGAGACGTAGAGGCCAACATGCCAAGGATGTTGCCAAATATTACCGCCGAAATGTTAGGTTGGGTTAGGTTAGGTTATATTACGTTCTTGATGTATATAAAGGTCCCACGCAGACGTAGAGGCCAACCCGCCAGGAATGTTGTCAAATATTACCGCCGAGATGATAGGTTGGGTTAGGTTAGGTTATATTTCGTTATTGATGTATATGAAGGTCCCACGGAGACGTAGAGGCCAAGATGCCAGGAATGTTGTCAAATATTACAGCCGCGATGTTAGATTGGGTTAGGTTAGCTAATATTACGTTATTGATGTATATAAAGGTCCCACGGAGACGTAGAGGCCAAAAAGCCAGGAATGTTGCCAAATATTGCCGCCGAAATGTTAGATTGGGTTAGGTTAGGTTAGATTACGTTATTGTCGTATATGAAGGTCCCACGGAGACGTAGAGGCCAACGCGCCAGGAATGTTGTCAAATATTACCGCCGAGATGTTGGGTTGGGTTAGGTTAGGTTATTTTACGTTCTTGATGTATATAAAGGTCCCACGCAGACGTAGAGGCCAACTCGCCAGGAATGTTGTCAAATATTACAGCCGCGATGTTAGATTGGGCTAGGTTAGGTTATATTACGTTATTGACGTATATAAAGGTCCCACGGAGACGTAGAGGCCAACTCGCCAGGTATGTGGTCAAATATTACCGCCGAGATGACAGGTTGGGTTAGGTTAGGTTATATTACATTATTGATGTATATGAAGATCCCACGGAGACGCAGAGGCCAACTCGCCAGGAATGTTGTCAAATATTACCTCCGAGATGATAGGTTGGGTTACGTTAGGTTATATTACGTTATTGACGTATATAAAGGTCCCACGGAGACGTAGAGGCCAACAAGCCAAGGTTGTTGCCAAATATTACCGCCGAAATGTTAGGTTGGGTTAGGTTAGGTTATATTACTTTCTTGATGTACATAAAGGTCCCACGCAGACGTAGAGGCCAAAAAGCCAGGAATGTTGCCAAATATTGCCGCCGAAATGTTAGATTGGGTTAGGTTAGGTTAGATTACGTTATTGTCGTATATGAAGGTCCCACGGAGACGTAGAGGCCAACTCGCCAGGTATGTGGTCAAATATTACCGCCGAGATGATAGGTTGGGTTATGTTAGGTTATATTACGTTATTGATGTATATGAAGGTCCCACGGAGGCGTAGAGGCCAACATGCCAAGGATGTTGCCAAATATTACCGCCGAAATGTTAGGTTGGGTTAGGTTAGGTTATATTACGTTCTTGATGTATATAAAGGTCCCACGCAGACGTAGAGGCCAACCCGCCAGGAATGTTGTCAAATATTACCGCCGAGATGATAGGTTGGGTTAGGTTAGGTTATATTTCGTTATTGATGTATATGAAGTTCCCATGGAGACGTAGAGGCCAACACGCCAAGGTTGTTGCCAAATATTACCGCCGAAATGTTAGGTTGGGTTAGGTTAGGTTATATTACTTTCTTGATGTATATAAAGGTCCCACGCAGACGTAGAGGCCAACTCGCCAGGAATGTTGTCAAATATTACAGCCGCGATGTTAGATTGGGCTAGGTTAGGTTATATTACGTTATTGATGTATATAAAGCTCCCACGGAGACGTAGAGGCCAACTCGCCAGGTATGTGGTCAAATATTACCGCCGAGATGACAGGTTGGGTTAGGTTAGGTTATATTACGTTATTGATGTATATGAAGATCCCACGGAGACGCAGAGGCCAACTCGCCAGGTATGTGGTCAAATATTACCGCCGAGATGATAGGTCGGGTTAGGTTTGGTTATATTCCGTTATTAATGTATATGAAGGTTCCACGGAGACGTAGAGTCCAACTCGCCAGGAATGTTGTCAAATATTACAGCCGCGATGTTAGATTGGGTTACGTTAGGTTATATTACGTTATTGACGTATATAAAGGTCCCGCGGAGACGTAGAGGCCAACATGCCAAGGATGTTGTCAAATATTACAGCCGCGATGTTAGATTGGGCTAGGTTAGGTTATATTACGTTATTGATGTATATAAAGCTCCCACGGAGACGTAGAGGCCAACTCGCCAGGTATGTGGTCAAATATTACCGCCGAGATGACAGGTTGGGTTAGGTTAGGTTATATTACGTTATTGATGTATATGAAGATCCCACGGAGACGCAGAGGCCAACTCGCCAGGTATGTGGTCAAATATTACCGCCGAGATGATAGGTCGGGTTAGGTTTGGTTATATTCCGTTATTAATGTATATGAAGGTTCCACGGAGACGTAGAGTCCAACTCGCCAGGAATGTTGTCAAATATTACAGCCGCGATGTTAGATTGGGTTACGTTAGGTTATATTACGTTTATTGACGTATATAAAGGTCCCGCGGAGACGTAGAGGCCAACATGCCAAGGATGTTGCCAAATATTACCGCCGAAATGTTAGGTTGGGTTAGGTTAGGTTATATTACGTTCTTGATGTAATAAAGGTCCCACGCAGACGTAGAGGCCAACCCGCCAGGAATGTTGTCAAATATTACCGCCGAGATGATAGGTTGGGTTTGGTTAGGTTATATTTCGTTATTGATGTATATGAAGGTCCCACGGAGACGTAGAGGCCAAGATGCCAGGAATGTTGTCAAATATTACAGCCGCGATGTTAGACTCTGAGATAGCGCGTAATATTACGTTATTGATGTATATAAAGGTCCCACGGAGACGTAGAGGCCAAAAAGCCAGGAATGTTGCCAAATATTGCCGCCGAAATGTTAGATTGGGTTAGGTTAGGTTAGATTACGTTATTGTCGTATATGAAGGTCCCACGGAGACGTAGAGGCCAACTCGCCAGGAATGTTGTCAAATATTACCTCCGAGATGATAGGTTGGGTTACGTTAGGTTATATTACGTTATTGACGTATATAAAGGTCCCACGGAGACGTAGAGGCCAACAAGCCAAGGTTGTTGCCAAATATTACCGCCGAAATGTTAGGTTGGGTTAGGTTAGGTTATATTACTTTCTTGATGTATATAAAGGTCCCACGCAGACGTAGAGGCCAACTCGCCAGGAATGTTGTCAAATATTACAGCCGCGATGTTAGATTGGGCTAGGTTAGGTTATATTACGTTCTTGATGTATATAAAGCTCCCACGGAGACGTAGAGGCCAACTCGCCAGGTATGTGGTCAAATATTACCGCCGAGATGACAGGTTGGGTTAGGTTAGGTTATATTACGTTATTGATGTATATGAAGATCCCACGGAGACGCAGAGGCCAACTCGCCAGGTATGTGGTCAAATATTACCGCCGAGATGATAGGTCGGGTTAGGTTTGGTTATATTTCGTTATTAATGTATATGAAGGTTCCACGGAGACGTAGAGTCCAACTCGCCAGGAATGTTGTCAAATATTACAGCCGCGATGTTAGATTGGGTTACGTTAGGTTATATTACGTTATTGACGTATATAAAGGTCCCACGGAGACGTAGAGGCCAACATGCCAAGGATGTTGCCAAATATTACCGCCGAAATGTTAGGTTGGGTTAGGTTAGGTTATATTACGTTCTTGATGTATATAAAGGTCCCACGCAGACGTAGAGGCCAACCCGCCAGGAATGTGGTCAAATATTACCGCCGAGATGATAGGTCGGGTTAGGTTTGGTTATATTTCGTTATTAATGTATATGAAGGTTCCACGGAGACGTAGAGTCCAACTCGCCAGGAATGTTGTCAAATATTACAGCCGCGATGTTAGATTGGGTTACGTTAGGTTATATTACGTTATTGACGTATAAAAAGGTCCCACGGAGACGTAGAGGCCAACAAGCCAAGGATGTTGCCAAATATTACCGCCGAAATGTTAGGTTGGGATAGGTTAGGTTATATTACGTTCTTGATGTATATAAAGGTCCCACGGAGACGTAGAGGCCAACAAGCCAAGGATGTTGTCAAATATTACAGCCGCGATGTTAGATTGGGCTAGGTTAGGTTATATTACGTTATTGATGTATATAAAGCTCCCACGGAGCCGTAGAGGCCAACTCGCCAGGTATGTGGTCAAATATTACCGCCGAGATGATAGGTTGTGTTAGGTCAGGTTATATTACGTTATTGATGTATATGAAGATCCCACGGAGACGCAGAGGCCAACTCGCCAGGTATGTGGTCAAATATTTCCGCCGAGATGATAGGTCGGGTTAGGTTTGGTTATATTTCGTTATTAATGTATATGAAGGTTCCACGGAGACGTAGAGTCCAACTCGCCAGGAATGTAGGTCAAATATTACAGCCGCGATGTTAGATTGGGTTAGGTTATGTTATATTACGTTATTGTTGTATATAAAGGTCCCACGGAGACGTAGAGGCCAACAAGCCAAGGATGTTGCCTAATATTACCGCCGAAATGTTAGGTTGGGTTAGGTTAGGTTATATTACTTTCTTGATGTATATAAAGGTCCCACGCAGACGTAGAGGCCAAACCGCCAGGAATGTTGTCAAATATTACCGCCGTGATGATAGGTTGGGTTAGGTTAGGTTATATTTCGTTATTGATGTATATGAAGTTCCCACGGAGACGTAGAGGCCAAGATGCCAGGAATGTTGTCAAATATTACAGCCGCGATGTTAGATTGGGTTAGGTTAGGTAATATTACGTTATTGATGTATATAAAGGGCCCACGGAGACGTAGAGGCCAACAAGCCAGGAATGTTGCCAAATATTACCGCCGAGAGGATAGGTTGGGTTAGGTTAGGTTATATTTCGTTACTGATGGATATGAAGGTCCCACGGAGACGTAGATGCCAACTCGCCGGGAATGCTGTCAAATAATAGCGCCGAGAGGTTAGGTTGTGTCAGGTTAGGTTATATTACGTTATTGATGTATATGAAGGTCCCACGGAGACGTAGAGGCCAACTCGCCAGGAATGTAGGTCAAATATTACAGCCGCGATGTTAGATTGGCTTAGGTTAGGTTATATTACGTTATTGTTGTATATAAAGTTCCCACGGAGACGTAGAGGCCAACTCGCCAGCAATGTTGTCAAATATTACCGCCGAGATGATAGGTTGGGTTAGATTAGGTTATATTACGTTATTGATGTATATAAAGGTCCCACGGAGACGTAGAAGCCAACTCGCCAAGATTGTTGCCAAATATTACCGCCGCGATGTTAGATTGGGTTAGGTTAGGTTAGATTACGTTATTGTCGTATATAAAGGTCCCACGGAGACGTAGAGGCCAACATGCCAGGAATGTTGGTCAAATATTACAGCCGCGTTGTTAGATTGGGTTAGGTTAGGTTATATTACGTTCTTGATGTATATAAAGGTCCCACGCAGACGTAGAGGCCAACCCGCCAGGAATGTTGTCAAATATTACCGCCGAGATGATAGGTTGGGTTAGGTTAGGTTATATTTCGTTATTGATGTATATGAAGGTCCCACGGAGACGTAGAGGCCAACTCGCCAAGATTGTTGCCAAATATTACCGCCGCGATGTTAGATTGGGTTAGGTTAGGTTAGATTACGTTATGGTCGTATATAGAGGTCCCACGGAGACGTAGAGGCCAACAAGCCAGGAATGTTGCCAAATATTACCGCCGAGATGTGAGGTTGGGTTAGGTTAGGTTATATTACGTCATTGATGTATATAAAGGTCCCACGGAGACGTAGAAGCCAACTCGCCAGGATTGTTGCCAAATATTACCGCCGCGATGTTAGATTGGGTTAGGTTAGGTTAGATTACGTTATTGTCGTATATAAAGGTCCCACGGAGACGTAGAGGCCAACTCGCCAGGAATGTTGTCAAATATTACCGCCGAGATGAAAGGTTGGGTTAGGTTAGGTTATATTGCGTTATTGATTTATATGAAGGACCCACGTAGACGTAGGGGCCAACTCGTCAGGAATATTGTCAAATATTACAGCCGAGATGATAGGTTGGATTACCTTAGGTTATATTACGTTATTGATGTATATAAAGGTCCCACGGAGACGTAGACGCCAACAAGCCAAGAATGTTGCCAAATATTGCCGCCGAAATGTTAGATTAGGTTAGGTTAGGTTAGATTACGTTATTGTCGTATATGAAGGTCCCACGGAGACGTAGAGGCCAACTCGCCAGGAATGTTGTCAAATATTACCTCCGAGATGATAGGTTGGGTTAGGTTAGGTTATATTACGTTATTGATTTATATGAAGGACCCACGTAGACGTAGGGTCCAACTCGTCTGGAATATTGTCAAATATTACCGCCGAGATGATAGGTTGGATTAGGTTAGGTTGTCTTACGTTATTGATGTATATAAGTGACCCACGGAGACGTAGAGGCCAACTCGCCAGGAATGTAGGTCAAATATTACAGCCGCGATGTTAGATTGGGTTAGGTTAGGTTATATTACGTTATTGTTGTATATAAAGATCCCACGGAGACGTAGAGGTCAACGCGCCAGGAATGTTGTCAAATATTACCGCCGAGATGTTGGGTTGGGTTAGGTTAAGTTATATTACGTTCTTGATGTATATAAAGGTTCCACGGAGACGTAGAGTCCAACTCGCCAGGAATGTTGTCAAATATTACAGCCGAGATGTTAGATTGGGTTACGTTAGGTTATATTACGTTATTGACGTATATAAAGGTCCCACGGAGACGTAGATGCCAACAAGCCAAGGATGTTGCCAAATCTTACCGCCGAAATGTTAGGTTGGGTTAGGTTAGGTTATATTACTTTCTTGATGTATATAAAGGTCCCACGCAGACGTAGAGGCCAAACCGCCAGGAATGTTGTCAAATATTACCGCCGAAATGATAGGTTGGGTTAGGTTAGGTTATATTTCGTTATTGATGTATATGAAGTTCCCACGGAGACGTAGAGGCCAAGATGCCAGGAATGTTGTCAAATATTACAGCCGCGATGTTAGATTGGGCTAGGTTAGGTTATATTACGTTATTGATGTATATAAAGCTCCCACGGAGCCGTAGAGGCCAACTCGCCAGGTATGTGGTCAAATATTACCGCCGAGATGATAGGTTGTGTTAGGTCAGGTTATATTACGTTATTGATGTATATGAAGATCCCACGGAGACGCAGAGGCCAACTCGCCAGGTATGTGGTCAAATATTTCCGCCGAGATGATAGGTCGGGTTAGGTTTGGTTATATTTCGTTATTAATGTATATGAAGGTTCCACGGAGACGTAGAGTCCAACTCGCCAGGAATGTAGGTCAAATATTACAGCCGCGATGTTAGATTGGGTTAGGTTATGTTATATTACGTTATTGTTGTATATAAAGGTCCCACGGAGACGTAGAGGCCAACAAGCCAAGGATGTTGCCTAATATTACCGCCGAAATGTTAGGTTGGGTTAGGTTAGGTTATATTACTTTCTTGATGTATATAAAGGTCCCACGCAGACGTAGAGGCCAAACCGCCAGGAATGTTGTCAAATATTACCGCCGTGATGATAGGTTGGGTTAGGTTAGGTTATATTTCGTTATTGATGTATATGAAGTTCCCACGGAGACGTAGAGGCCAAGATGCCAGGAATGTTGTCAAATATTACAGCCGCGATGTTAGATTGGGTTAGGTTAGGTAATATTACGTTATTGATGTATATAAAGGGCCCACGGAGACGTAGAGGCCAACAAGCCAGGAATGTTGCCAAATATTACCGCCGAGAGGATAGGTTGGGTTAGGTTAGGTTATATTTCGTTACTGATGGATATGAAGGTCCCACGGAGACGTAGATGCCAACTCGCCGGGAATGCTGTCAAATAATAGCGCCGAGAGGTTAGGTTGTGTCAGGTTAGGTTATATTACGTTATTGATGTATATGAAGGTCCCACGGAGACGTAGAGGCCAACTCGCCAGGAATGTAGGTCAAATATTACAGCCGCGATGTTAGATTGGCTTAGGTTAGGTTATATTACGTTATTGTTGTATATAAAGTTCCCACGGAGACGTAGAGGCCAACTCGCCAGCAATGTTGTCAAATATTACCGCCGAGATGATAGGTTGGGTTAGATTAGGTTATATTACGTTATTGATGTATATAAAGGTCCCACGGAGACGTAGAAGCCAACTCGCCAAGATTGTTGCCAAATATTACCGCCGCGATGTTAGATTGGGTTAGGTTAGGTTAGATTACGTTATTGTCGTATATAAAGGTCCCACGGAGACGTAGAGGCCAACATGCCAGGAATGTTGGTCAAATATTACAGCCGCGTTGTTAGATTGGGTTAGGTTAGGTTATATTACGTTCTTGATGTATATAAAGGTCCCACGCAGACGTAGAGGCCAACCCGCCAGGAATGTTGTCAAATATTACCGCCGAGATGATAGGTTGGGTTAGGTTAGGTTATATTTCGTTATTGATGTATATGAAGGTCCCACGGAGACGTAGAGGCCAACTCGCCAAGATTGTTGCCAAATATTACCGCCGCGATGTTAGATTGGGTTAGGTTAGGTTAGATTACGTTATGGTCGTATATAGAGGTCCCACGGAGACGTAGAGGCCAACAAGCCAGGAATGTTGCCAAATATTACCGCCGAGATGTGAGGTTGGGTTAGGTTAGGTTATATTACGTCATTGATGTATATAAAGGTCCCACGGAGACGTAGAAGCCAACTCGCCAGGATTGTTGCCAAATATTACCGCCGCGATGTTAGATTGGGTTAGCTTAGGTTAGATTACGTTATTGTCGTATATAAAGGTCCCACGGAGACGTAGAGGCCAACTCGCCAGGAATGTTGTCAAATATTACCGCCGAGATGAAAGGTTGGGTTAGGTTAGGTTATATTGCGTTATTGATTTATATGAAGGACCCACGTAGACGTAGGGGCCAACTCGTCAGGAATATTGTCAAATATTACAGCCGAGATGATAGGTTGGATTACCTTAGGTTATATTACGTTATTGATGTATATAAAGGTCCCACGGAGACGTAGACGCCAACAAGCCAAGAATGTTGCCAAATATTGCCGCCGAAATGTTAGATTAGGTTAGGTTAGGTTAGATTACGTTATTGTCGTATATGAAGGTCCCACGGAGACGTAGAGGCCAACTCGCCAGGAATGTTGTCAAATATTACCTCCGAGATGATAGGTTGGGTTAGGTTAGGTTATATTACGTTATTGATTTATATGAAGGACCCACGTAGACGTAGGGTCCAACTCGTCTGGAATATTGTCAAATATTACCGCCGAGATGATAGGTTGGATTAGGTTAGGTTGTCTTACGTTATTGATGTATATAAGTGACCCACGGAGACGTAGAGGCCAACTCGCCAGGAATGTAGGTCAAATATTACAGCCGCGATGTTAGATTGGGTTAGGTTAGGTTATATTACGTTATTGTTGTATATAAAGATCCCACGGAGACGTAGAGGTCAACGCGCCAGGAATGTTGTCAAATATTACCGCCGAGATGTTGGGTTGGGTTAGGTTAAGTTATATTACGTTCTTGATGTATATAAAGGTTCCACGGAGACGTAGAGTCCAACTCGCCAGGAATGTTGTCAAATATTACAGCCGAGATGTTAGATTGGGTTACGTTAGGTTATATTACGTTATTGACGTATATAAAGGTCCCACGGAGACGTAGATGCCAACAAGCCAAGGATGTTGCCAAATCTTACCGCCGAAATGTTAGGTTGGGTTAGGTTAGGTTATATTACTTTCTTGATGTATATAAAGGTCCCACGCAGACGTAGAGGCCAAACCGCCAGGAATGTTGTCAAATATTACCGCCGAAATGATAGGTTGGGTTAGGTTAGGTTATATTTCGTTATTGATGTATATGAAGTTCCCACGGAGACGTAGAGGCCAAGATGCCAGGAATGTTGTCAAATATTACAGCCGCGATGTTAGATTGGGTTAGGTTAAGTTATATTACGTTATTGTTGTATATAAAGGTCCCACGGAGACGTAGAGGCCAACAAGCCAGGAATGTTGCCAAATATTACCGCCGAAAGGATAGGTTGGCTTAGGTTAGGTTATATTTCGTTACTGATGGATATGAAGGCCCCACGGAGACGTAGATGCCAAGTCGCCGGGAATGCTGTCAAATAATAGCGCCGAGAGGTTAGGTTGGGTCAGGTTAGGTTATATTACGTTATTGATGTATATGAAGGTCCCACGGAGACGTAGATGCCAACTCGCCGGGAATGCTGTCAAATAATAGCGCCGAGAGGTTAGATTGGGTCAGGTTAGGTTATATTACGTTATTGATGTATATGAAGATCCCACGGTGACGTAGAGGCCAACTCGCCAGGTATGTGGTCAAATATTACCGCCGAGATGTTGGGTTGGGTTAGGTTAAGTTATATTACGTTCTTGATGTATATAAAGGTCCCACGCAGACGTAGAGGCCAACCTGCCAGGAATGTTGCCAAATATTACCGCCGAGAGGATAGGTTGGGTTAGGTTAGGTTATATTTCGTTACGGATGGATATGAAGTTCCCACGGAGACGTAGATGCCAACTCGCCGGGAATGCTGTCAAATAATAGCGCCGAGAAGTTAGGTTGGGTCAGGTTACGTTATATTACGTTATTGATGTATATGAAGATCCCACGGAGACGTAGAGGCCAACTCGCCAGGTATGTGGTCAAATATTACCGCCGAGATGATAGGTTGGGTTAGGTTAGGTTATATTTCGTTATTGATGTATATGAAGGTCCCACGGAGACGTAGAGGCCAACTCGCCAGGAATGTAGGTCAAATATTACAGCCGCGATGTTAGATTGGGTTAGGTTAGGTTATATTACGTTATTGTTGTATATAAAGGTCCCACGGAGACGTAGAGGCCAACGCGCCAGGAATGTTGTCAAATATTACCGCCGAGATGTTGGGTTGGGTTAGGTTAGGTTATATTACGTTCTTGATGTATATAAAGGTCCCACGGAGACGTAGAGGCCAACAAGCCAGGAATGTTGCCAAATATTACCGCCGAAAGGATAGGTTGGCTTAGGTTAGGTTATATTTCGTTACTGATGGATATGAAGGTCCCACGGAGACGTAGATGCCAAGTCGCCGGGAATGCTGTCAAATAATAGCGCCGAGAGGTTAGGTTGGGTCAGGTTAGGTTATATTACGTTATTGATGTATATGAAGGTCCCACGGAGACGTAGATGCCAACTCGCCGGGAATGCTGTCAAATAATAGCGCCGAGAGGTTAGATTGGGTCAGGTTAGGTTATATTACGTTATTGATGTATATGAAGATCCCACGGTGACGTAGAGGCCAACTCGCCAGGTATGTGGTCAAATATTACCGCCGAGATGTTGGGTTGGGTTGGGTTAAGTTATATTACGTTCTTGATGTATATAAAGGTCCCACGCAGACGTAGAGGCCAACCTGCCAGGAATGTTGCCAAATATTACCGCCGAGAGGATAGGTTGGGTTAGGTTAGGTTATATTTCGTTACGGATGGATATGAAGTTCCCACGGAGACGTAGATGCCAACTCGCCGGGAATGCTGTCAAATAATAGCGCCGAGAAGTTAGGTTGGGTCAGGTTACGTTATATTACGTTATTGATGTATATGAAGATCCCACGGAGACGTAGAGGCCAACTCGCCAGGTATGTGGTCAAATATTACCGCCGAGATGATAGGTTGGGTTAGGTTAGGTTATATTTCGTTATTGATGTATATGAAGGTCCCACGGAGACGTAGAGGCCAACTCGCCAGGAATGTAGGTCAAATATTACAGCCGCGATGTTAGATTGGGTTAGGTTAGGTTATATTACGTTATTGTTGTATATAAAGGTCCCACGGAGACGTAGAGGCCAACGCGCCAGGAATGTTGTCAAATATTACCGCCGAGATGTTGGGTTGGGTTAGGTTAGGTTATATTACGTTCTTGATGTATATAAAGGTCCCACGCAGACGTAGAGGCCAACACGCCAGGAGTGTTGTCAAATATTACAGCCGCGATGTTAGATTGGGCTAGGTTAGGTTATATTACGTTATTGATGTATATAAAGCTCCCACGGAGACGTAGAGGCCAACTCGCCAGGTATGTGGTCAAATATTACCGCCGAGATGATAGGTTGGGTTAGGTTAGGTTATATTACGTTATTGATGTATATAAAGGTCCCACGGAGACGTAGATGCCAACTCGCCAGGAATGTTGCCAAATATTACCGCCGAGATGTGAGGTTGGGTTAGGTTAGGTTATATTACGTTATTGATGTATATAAAGGTCCCACGGAGACGTAGAAGCCAATTCGCCAGGATTGTTGCCAAATATTACCGCCGCGATGTTAGATTGGGTTAGGTTAGGTTAGATTACGTTATTGTCGTATATAAAGGTCCCACGGAGACGTAGAGGCCAACATGCCAGGAATGTTGGTCAAATATTACAGCCGCGATGTTAGATTGGGTTAGGTTAGGTTACATTACGTTATTGTTGTATATAAAGGTCCCATGGAGACGTAGAGACCAACTCGCCAGGAATGTTGTCAAATATTACCGCCGAGATGAACGGTTGGGTTAGGTTAGGTTATATTACGTTATTGATTTATATGAAGGATCCACGTAGACGTAGGGGCCAACTCGTCAGGAATATTGTCAAATATTACAGCCGTGATGATAGGTTGGTTTACCTTAGGTTATATTACGTTATTGATGTATATAAAGGTCCCACGGAGACGTAGAGGCCAACAAGCCAGGAATGTTGCCAAATATTGCCGCCGAAATGTTAGATTGGGTTAGGTTAGGTTAGACTACGTTATTGTCGTATATGAAGGTCGCACGGAGACGTAGAGGCCAACATGCCAGGAATGTTGGTGAAATAGTACAGCCGCGATGTTAGATTGGGTTAGGTTAGGTTACATTACGTTATTGTTGTATATAAAGGTCCCATGGAGACGTAGAGACCAACTCGCCAGGAATGTTGTCAAATATTACCGCCGAGATGAAAGGTTGGGTTAGGTTAGGTTATATTTCGTTATTGATGTACATGAAGGTCCCACAGAGACGTAGATGCCAACTCGCCAGGATTGTTGCCAAATATTACCGCCGCGATGTTAGATTGGGTTAGGTTAGGTTAGATTACGTTATTGTCGTATATAAAGGTCCCACGGAGACGTAGAGGCCAACATGCCAGGAATGTTGTCAAATATTACCGCCGAGATGATAGGTTGGGTTAGGTTAGGTTATATTACGTTCTTGATGTATATAAAGGTCCCACGCAGACGTAGAGGCCAACCCGCCAGGAATGTTGTCAAATATTACCGCCGAGATGATAGGTTGGGTTAGGTTAGGTTATATTTCGTTATTGATGTATATGAAGGTCCCACGGAGACGTAGAGGCCAACTCGCCAGGAATGTAGGTCAAATATTACAGCCGCGATGTTAGATTGGGTTAGGTTAGGTTATATTACGTTATTGATGTATATGAAGGACCCACGTAGACGTAGGGGCCAACTCGTCAGGAATATTGTCAAATATTACCGCCGATATGATAGGTTGGATTATGTTAGGTTATATTACGTTATTGGTGTATATAAAGGTCCCAAGGAGACGTAGAGACCAACAAGCCAGGAATGTTGCCAAATATTACCGCCGAGATATGAGGTCGGGTTAGGTTAGGTTATATTACGTTATTGATGTATATAAAGGTCCCACGGAGACGTAGATGCCAACTCGCCAGGATTGTTGCCAAATATTACCGCCGCGATGTTAGATTGGGTTAGGTTAGGTTAGATTACGTTATTGTAGTATATAAAGGTCCCACGGAGACGTAGAGGCCAACATGCCAGGAATGTTGGTCAAATATTACAGCCGCGATGTTAGATTGGGTTAGGTTAGGTAATATTACGTTATTGATGTATATAAAGGTCCCACGGAGACGTAGAGGCCAACAAGCCAGGAATGTTGCCAAATGTTTCCGCCCAGAGGATAGGTTGGGTTAGGTTAGGTTATATTTCGTTACTGATGGATATGAAGGTCCCACGGAGACGTAGATGCCAACACGCCGGGAATGCTGTCAAATAATAGCGCCGAGAGGTTAGGTTGGGTCAGGTTACGTTATATTACGTTATTCATGTATATGAAGAACCCACGGAGACGTAGAGACCAACTCGCCAGGTATGTGGTCAAATATTACCGCCGAGATGATAGGTTGGGTTAGGTTAGGTTATATTTCGTTATTGATGTATATGAAGGTCCCACGGAGACCTAGAGGCCAACTCGCCAGGAATGTAGGTGAAATATTACAGCCGCGATGTTAGATGGGGTTAGGTTAGGTTATATTACGTTATTGTTGTATATAAAGGTCCCACGGAGACGTAGAGGCCAACGCGCCAGGAATGTTGTCAAATATTACCGCCGAGATGTTGGGTTGGGTTAGGTTAAGTTATATTACGTTCTTGATGTATATAAAGGTCCCACGCAGGCGTAGAGGCCAACCCGCCAGGAATGTTGTCAAATATTACCGCCGAGATGATAGGTTGGGTTAGGTTAGGTTATATTTCGTTATTGATGTATATGAAGGTCCCACGGAGACGTAGAGGCCAACTCGCTAGGAATGTAGGTCAAATATTACAGCCGCGATGTTAGATTGGGTTAGGTTAGGTTATATTACGTTATTGTTGTATATAAAGGTCCCACGTAGACGTAGAGGCCAACTCGCCAGCAATGTTGTCAAATATTACCGCCGAGATGATAGGTTGGGTTAGGTTAGGATATATTACGTTATTGATGTATATGAAGGACCCACGTATACGTAGGGGCCAACTCGTCAGGAATATAGTCAAATATTACCGCCGATATGATAGGTTGGATTAGGTTAGGTTATATTACGTTATTGGTGTATATAAAGGTCCCACGGAGACGTAGAGACCAACAAGCCAGGAATGTTGCCAAATATTACCACCGAGATATGAGGTTGGGTTAGGTTAGGTTATATTACGTTATTGATGTATATAAAGGTCCCACGGAGACGTAGAAGCCAACTCGCCAGGATTGTTGCCAAATATTACCGCCGCGATGATAGGTTGGGTTAGGTTAGGTTATATTTCGTTATTGATGTATATAAAGGTCTCACGGAGACGTAGAGGCCAACAAGCCAGGAATGTTGCCAAATATTACCGCCGCGATGTTAGATTGGGTTAGGTTAGGTAATATTACGTTATTGATGTATATAAAGGTCCCACGGAGACGTAGAGGCCAACAAGCCAGGAATGTTGCCAAATGTTTCCGCCGAGAGGATAGGTTGGGTTAGGTTAGGTTATATTACGTTATTGATGTTTATAAAGGTCCCACGGAGACGTAGAAGCCAACTCGCCAGGATTGTTGCCAAATATTACCGCTGCGATGTTAGATTGGCTTAGGTTAGGTTAGATTACGTTATTGTCGTATATAAAGGTCCCACGGAGACGTAGAGGCCAACATGCCAGGAATGTTGGTCAAATATTACAGCCGCGATGTTAGATTGGGTTAGGTTAGGTAATATTACGTTATTGATGTATATAAAGGTCTCACGGAGACGTAGAGGCCAACAAGCCAGGAATGTTGCCAAATATTACCGCCGAGAGGATAGGTTGGGTTAGGTTATGTTATATTTCGTTACTGATGGATATGAAGGTCCCACGGAGACGTAGATGCCAACACGCCGGGAATGCTGTCAAATAATAGCGCCGAGATGTTAGGTTGGGTCAGGTTAGGTTATATTACGTTATTGATGTATATGAAGGTCCCACGGAGACGTAGATGCCAACTCGCCGGGAATGCTGTCAAATAATAGCGCCGAGAGGTTAGGTTGGGTCGGGTTACGTTATATTACGTTATTGATGTATATGAAGATCCCACGGAGACGTAGAGGCCAACTCGCCAGGTATGTGGTCAAATATTACCGCCGAGATGATAGGTTGGGTTAGGTTAGGTTATATTACGTTATTGATGTATATGAAGATCCCACGGAGACGCAGAGTCCAACTCGCCAGGTATGTGGTCAAATATTACCGCCGAGATGATAGGTCGGGTTAGGTTTGGTTATATTTCGTTATTAATGTATATGTAGGTTCCACGGAGACGTAGAGTCCAACTCGCCAGGAATGTTGTCAAATATTACAGCCGCGATGTTTGATTGGGTTAGGTTAGGTTAGATTACGTTATTGTTGTATATAAAGGTCCCACGGAGACGTAGAGGCCAACGCGCCAGGAATGTTGTCAAATATTACCGCCGAGATGTTGGGTTGGGTTAGGTTAAGTTATATTACGTTCTTGATGTATATAAAGGTCCCACGCAGACGTAGAGGCCAACCCGCCAGGAATGTTGTCAAATATTACCGCCGAGATGATAGGTTGGGTTAGGTTGGGTTATATTTCGTTATTGATGTATATGAAGGTCCTACGGAGACTTTGAGGCCAACTCGCCAGGAATGTAGGTCAAATATTACAGCCGCGATGTTAGATTGGGTTAGGTTAGGTTATATTACGTTATTGTTGTTTATAAAGGTCCCACGGAGACGTAGAGGCCAACGCGCCAGCAATGTTGTCGAATATTTCCGCCGAGATGATAGGTTGGGTTAGTTTAGGTTATATTACGTTATTGATGTATATGAAGGACCCACGTAGACGTAGGGGCCAACTCGTCAGGAATATTGTCAAATATTACCGCCGATATGATAGGTTGGATTAGGTTAGGTTATATTACGTTATTGTTGTATATAAAGGTCCCACGGAGACGTAGAGGCCAACTCGCCAGGAATGTTGTCACATATTACCGCCGAGATGATAGGTTGGGTTAGGTTAGGTTATATTACGTTATTGATTTATATGAAGGACCCACGTAGACGTAGGGGCCAACTCGTCAGGAATGTTGTCAAATATTACAGCCGCGATGTTAGATTGGGCTAGGTTAGGTTATATTACGTTATTGATGTATATAAAGCTCCCACGGAGACGTAGAGGCCAACTCGCCAGGTATGTGGTCAAATATTACCGCCGAGATGATAGGTTGGGTTAGGTTAGGTTATATTACGTTATTGATGTATATGAAGATCCCACGGAGACGCAGAGGCCAACTCGCCAGGTATGTGGTCAAATATTACCGCCGAGATGATAGGTCGGGTTAGGTTTGGTTATATTTCGTTATTAATGTATATGAAGGTTCCACGGAGACGTAGATGCCAACATGCCGGGAATGCTGTCAAATAATAGCGCCGAGATGTTAGGTTGGGTCAGGTTAGGTTATATTACGTTATTGATGTATATGAAGGTCCCACGGAGACGTAGATGCCAACTCGCCGGGAATGCTGTCAAATAATAGCGCCGAGAGGTTAGGTTGGGTCAGGTTACGTTATATTACGTTATTCATGTATATGAAGAACCCACGGAGACGTAGAGGCCAACTCGCCAGGTATGTGGTCAAATATTACCGCCGAGATGATAGGTTGGGTTAGGTTAGGTTATATTTCGTTATTGATGTATATGAAGGTCCCACGGAGACCTAGAGGCCAACTCGCCAGGAATGTAGGTCAAATATTACAGCCGCGATGTTAGATGGGGTTAGGTTAGGTTATATTACGTTATTGTTGTATATAAAGGTCCCACGGAGACGTAGAGTCCAACGCGCCAGGAATGTTGTCAAATATTACCGCCGAGATGTTGGGTTGGGTTAGGTTAAGTTATATTACGTTCTTGATGTATATAAAGGTCCCACGCACACGTAGAGGCCAACCCGCCAGGAATGTTGTCAAATATTACCGCCGAGATGATAGGTTGGGTTAGGTTAGGTTATATTTCGTTATTGATGTATATGAAGGTCCCACGGAGACGCAGAGGCCAACTCGCCAGGTATGTGGTCAAATATTACCGCCGAAATGATAGGTCGGGTTAGGTTTGGTTATATTTCGTTATTAATGTATATGAAGGTTCCACGGAGACGTAGAGTCCAACTCGCCAGGAATGTTGTCAAATATTACAGCCGCGATGTTTGATTGGGTTACGTTAGGTTATATTACGTTGTTGACGTATATAAAGGTCCCACGGAGACGTAGAGGCCAACAAGCCAGGAATGTTGCCAAATATTACCGCCCAGAGGATAGGTTGGGTTAGGTTAGGTTATATTTCGTTACTGATGGATATGAAGGTACCACGGAGACGTAGATGCCAACACGCCAGGAATGTTGTCAAATATTACCGCCGAGATGATAGGTTGGGTTAGGTTAGGTTATATTTCGTTATTGATGTATATGAAGGTCCCACGGAGACGTAGAGGCCAACTCGCCAGGAATGTAGGTCAAATATTACAGCCGCGATGTTAGATTGGGTTAGGTTAGGTTATATTACGTTATTGATGTATATGAAGGACCCACGTAGACGTAGGGGCCAACTCGTCAGGAATATTGTCAAATATTACCGCCGATATGATAGGTTGGATTAGGTTAGGTTATATTACGTTATTGGTGTATATAAAGGTCCCACGGAGACGTAGAGACCAACAAGCCAGGAATGTTGCCAAATATTACCGCCGAGATATGAGGTTGGGTTAGGTTAGGTTATATTACGTTATTGATGTATATAAAGGTCCCACGGAGACGTAGAAGCCAACTCGCCAGGATTGTTGCCAAATATTACCGCCGCGATGTTAGATTGGGTTAGGTTAGGTTAGATTACGTTATTGTCGTATATAAAGGTCCCACGGAGACGTAGAGGCCAACATGCCAGGAATGTTGGTCAAATATTACAGCCGCGATGTTAGATTGGGTTAGGTTAGGTAATATTACGTTATTGATGTATATAAAGGTCTCACGGAGACGTAGAGGCCAACAAGCCAGGAATGTTGCCAAATATTACCGCCGAGAGGATAGGTTGGGTTAGGTTATGTTATATTTCGTTACTGATGGATATGAAGGTCCCACGGAGACGTAGATGCCAACACGCCGGGAATGCTGTCAAATAATAGCGCCGAGAGGATAGGTTGGGTTAGGTTAGGTTATATTTCGTTACTGATGGATATGAAGGTCCCACGGAGACGTAGATGCCAACATGCCGGGAATGCTGTCAAATAATAGCGCCGAGAGGTTAGGTTGGGTCAGGTTAGGTTATATTACGTTATTGATGTATATGAAGGTCCCACGGAGACGTAGATGCCAACGCGCCAGGAATGTTGTCAAATATTACCGCCGAGATGTTGGGTTGGGTTAGGTTAAGTTATATTACGTTCTTGATGTATATAAAGGTCCCACGCACACGTAGAGGCCAACCCGCCAGGAATGTTGTCAAATATTACCGCCGAGATGATAGGTTGGGTTAGGTTAGGTTATATTTCGTTATTGATGTATATGAAGGTCCCACGGAGACGCAGAGGCCAACTCGCCAGGTATGTGGTCAAATATTACCGCCGAAATGATAGGTCGGGTTAGGTTTGGTTATATTTCGTTATTAATGTATATGAAGGTTCCACGGAGACGTAGAGTCCAACTCGCCAGGAATGTTGTCAAATATTACAGCCGCGATGTTTGATTGGGTTACGTTAGGTTATATTACGTTGTTGACGTATATAAAGGTCCCACGGAGACGTAGAGGCCAACAAGCCAGGAATGTTGCCAAATATTACCGCCCAGAGGATAGGTTGGGTTAGGTTAGGTTATATTTCGTTACTGATGGATATGAAGGTACCACGGAGACGTAGATGCCAACACGCCAGGAATGTTGTCAAATATTACCGCCGAGATGATAGGTTGGGTTAGGTTAGGTTATATTTCGTTATTGATGTATATGAAGGTCCCACGGAGACGTAGATGCCAACACGCCGGGAATGCTGTCAAATAATAGCGCCGAGAGGATAGGTTGGGTTAGGTTAGGTTATATTTCGTTACTGATGGATATGAAGGTCCCACGGAGACGTAGATGCCAACATGCCGGGAATGCTGTCAAATAATAGCGCCGAGAGGTTAGGTTGGGTCAGGTTAGGTTATATTACGTTATTGATGTATATGAAGGTCCCACGGAGACGTAGATGCCAACGCGCCAGGAATGTTGTCAAATATTACCGCCGAGATGTTGGGTTGGGTTAGGTTAAGTTATATTACGTTCTTGATGTATATAAAGGTCCCACGCACACGTAGAGGCCAACAAGCCAGGAATGTTGCCAAATATTACCGCCGAGAGGATAGGTTGGGTTAGGTTATGTTATATTTCGTTACTGATGGATATGAAGGTCCCACGGAGACGTAGATGCCAACACGCCGGGAATGCTGTCAAATAATAGCGCCGAGAGGATAGGTTGGGTTAGGTTAGGTTATATTTCGTTACTGATGGATATGAAGGTCCCACGGAGACGTAGATGCCAACATGCCGGGAATGCTGTCAAATAATAGCGCCGAGAGGTTAGGTTGGGTCAGGTTAGGTTATATTACGTTATTGATGTATATGAAGGTCCCACGGAGACGTAGATGCCAACTCGCCGGGAATGCTGTCAAATAATAGCGCCGAGATGATAGGTTGGGTTAGGTTAGGTTATATTACGTTATTGATGTATATGAAGATCCCACGGAGACGCAGAGGCCAACTCGCCAGGTATGTGGTCAAATATTACCGCCGAGATGATAGGTCGGGTTAGGTTTGGTTATATTTCGTTATTAATGTATATGAAGGTTCCACGGAGACGTAGAGTCCAACTCGCCAGGAATGTTGTCAAATATTACAGCCGCGATGTTTGATTGGGTTAGGTTAGGTTAGATTACGTTATTGTTGTATATAAAGGTTTCACGGAGACGTAGAGGCCAACGCGCCAGGAATGTTGTCAAATATTACCGCCGAGATGTTGGGTTGGGTTAGGTTAAGTTATATTACGTTCTTGATGTATATAAAGGTCCCACGCAGACGTAGAGGCCAACTCGCCAGCAATGTTGTCAAATATTACCGCCGAGATGATAGGTTGGGTTAGGTTAGGATATATTACGTTATTGATGTATATGAAGGACCCACGTATACGTAGGGGCCAACTCGTCAGGAATATAGTCAAATATTACCGCCGATATGATAGGTTGGATTAGGTTAGGTTATATTACGTTATTGGTGTATATAAAGGTCCCACGGAGACGTAGAGACCAACAAGCCAGGAATGTTGCCAAATATTACCACCGAGATATGAGGTTGGGTTAGGTTAGGTTATATTACGTTATTGATGTATATAAAGGTCCCACGGAGACGTAGAAGCCAACTCGCCAGGATTGTTGCCAAATATTACCGCCGCGATGATAGGTTGGGTTAGGTTAGGTTATATTTCGTTATTGATGTATATAAAGGTCTCACGGAGACGTAGAGGCCAACAAGCCAGGAATGTTGCCAAATATTACCGCCGCGATGTTAGATTGGGTTAGGTTAGGTAATATTACGTTATTGATGTATATAAAGGTCCCACGGAGACGTAGAGGCCAACAAGCCAGGAATGTTGCCAAATGTTTCCGCCGAGAGGATAGGTTGGGTTAGGTTAGGTTATATTACGTTATTGATGTTTATAAAGGTCCCACGGAGACGTAGAAGCCAACTCGCCAGGATTGTTGCCAAATATTACCGCTGCGATGTTAGATTGGCTTAGGTTAGGTTAGATTACGTTATTGTCGTATATAAAGGTCCCACGGAGACGTAGAGGCCAACATGCCAGGAATGTTGGTCAAATATTACAGCCGCGATGTTAGATTGGGTTAGGTTAGGTAATATTACGTTATTGATGTATATAAAGGTCTCACGGAGACGTAGAGGCCAACAAGCCAGGAATGTTGCCAAATATTACCGCCGAGAGGATAGGTTGGGTTAGGTTATGTTATATTTCGTTACTGATGGATATGAAGGTCCCACGGAGACGTAGATGCCAACACGCCGGGAATGCTGTCAAATAATAGCGCCGAGATGTTAGGTTGGGTCAGGTTAGGTTATATTACGTTATTGATGTATATGAAGGTCCCACGGAGACGTAGATGCCAACTCGCCGGGAATGCTGTCAAATAATAGCGCCGAGAGGTTAGGTTGGGTCGGGTTACGTTATATTACGTTATTGATGTATATGAAGATCCCACGGAGACGTAGAGGCCAACTCGCCAGGTATGTGGTCAAATATTACCGCCGAGATGATAGGTTGGGTTAGGTTAGGTTATATTACGTTATTGATGTATATGAAGATCCCACGGAGACGCAGAGTCCAACTCGCCAGGTATGTGGTCAAATATTACCGCCGAGATGATAGGTCGGGTTAGGTTTGGTTATATTTCGTTATTAATGTATATGAAGGTTCCACGGAGACGTAGAGTCCAACTCGCCAGGAATGTTGTCAAATATTACAGCCGCGATGTTTGATTGGGTTAGGTTAGGTTAGATTACGTTATTGTTGTATATAAAGGTCCCACGGAGACGTAGAGGCCAACGCGCCAGGAATGTTGTCAAATATTACCGCCGAGATGTTGGGTTGGGTTAGGTTAAGTTATATTACGTTCTTGATGTATATAAAGGTCCCACGCAGACGTAGAGGCCAACCCGCCAGGAATGTTGTCAAATATTACCGCCGAGATGATAGGTTGGGTTAGGTTGGGTTATATTTCGTTATTGATGTATATGAAGGTCCTACGGAGACTTTGAGGCCAACTCGCCAGGAATGTAGGTCAAATATTACAGCCGCGATGTTAGATTGGGTTAGGTTAGGTTATATTACGTTATTGTTGTTTATAAAGGTCCCACGGAGACGTAGAGGCCAACGCGCCAGCAATGTTGTCGAATATTTCCGCCGAGATGATAGGTTGGGTTAGTTTAGGTTATATTACGTTATTGATGTATATGAAGGACCCACGTAGACGTAGGGGCCAACTCGTCAGGAATATTGTCAAATATTACCGCCGATATGATAGGTTGGATTAGGTTAGGTTATATTACGTTATTGTTGTATATAAAGGTCCCACGGAGACGTAGAGGCCAACTCGCCAGGAATGTTGTCACATATTACCGCCGAGATGATAGGTTGGGTTAGGTTAGGTTATATTACGTTATTGATTTATATGAAGGACCCACGTAGACGTAGGGGCCAACTCGTCAGGAATGTTGTCAAATATTACAGCCGCGATGTTAGATTGGGCTAGGTTAGGTTATATTACGTTATTGATGTATATAAAGCTCCCACGGAGACGTAGAGGCCAACTCGCCAGGTATGTGGTCAAATATTACCGCCGAGATGATAGGTTGGGTTAGGTTAGGTTATATTACGTTATTGATGTATATGAAGATCCCACGGAGACGCAGAGGCCAACTCGCCAGGTATGTGGTCAAATATTACCGCCGAGATGATAGGTCGGGTTAGGTTTGGTTATATTTCGTTATTAATGTATATGAAGGTTCCACGGAGACGTAGATGCCAACATGCCGGGAATGCTGTCAAATAATAGCGCCGAGATGTTAGGTTGGGTCAGGTTAGGTTATATTACGTTATTGATGTATATGAAGGTCCCACGGAGACGTAGATGCCAACTCGCCGGGAATGCTGTCAAATAATAGCGCCGAGAGGTTAGGTTGGGTCAGGTTACGTTATATTACGTTATTCATGTATATGAAGAACCCACGGAGACGTAGAGGCCAACTCGCCAGGTATGTGGTCAAATATTACCGCCGAGATGATAGGTTGGGTTAGGTTAGGTTATATTTCGTTATTGATGTATATGAAGGTCCCACGGAGACCTAGAGGCCAACTCGCCAGGAATGTAGGTCAAATATTACAGCCGCGATGTTAGATGGGGTTAGGTTAGGTTATATTACGTTATTGTTGTATATAAAGGTCCCACGGAGACGTAGAGTCCAACGCGCCAGGAATGTTGTCAAATATTACCGCCGAGATGTTGGGTTGGGTTAGGTTAAGTTATATTACGTTCTTGATGTATATAAAGGTCCCACGCACACGTAGAGGCCAACCCGCCAGGAATGTTGTCAAATATTACCGCCGAGATGATAGGTTGGGTTAGGTTAGGTTATATTTCGTTATTGATGTATATGAAGGTCCCACGGAGACGCAGAGGCCAACTCGCCAGGTATGTGGTCAAATATTACCGCCGAAATGATAGGTCGGGTTAGGTTTGGTTATATTTCGTTATTAATGTATATGAAGGTTCCACGGAGACGTAGAGTCCAACTCGCCAGGAATGTTGTCAAATATTACAGCCGCGATGTTTGATTGGGTTACGTTAGGTTATATTACGTTGTTGACGTATATAAAGGTCCCACGGAGACGTAGAGGCCAACAAGCCAGGAATGTTGCCAAATATTACCGCCCAGAGGATAGGTTGGGTTAGGTTAGGTTATATTTCGTTACTGATGGATATGAAGGTACCACGGAGACGTAGATGCCAACACGCCAGGAATGTTGTCAAATATTACCGCCGAGATGATAGGTTGGGTTAGGTTAGGTTATATTTCGTTATTGATGTATATGAAGGTCCCACGGAGACGTAGAGGCCAACTCGCCAGGAATGTAGGTCAAATATTACAGCCGCGATGTTAGATTGGGTTAGGTTAGGTTATATTACGTTATTGATGTATATGAAGGACCCACGTAGACGTAGGGGCCAACTCGTCAGGAATATTGTCAAATATTACCGCCGATATGATAGGTTGGATTAGGTTAGGTTATATTACGTTATTGGTGTATATAAAGGTCCCACGGAGACGTAGAGACCAACAAGCCAGGAATGTTGCCAAATATTACCGCCGAGATATGAGGTTGGGTTAGGTTAGGTTATATTACGTTATTGATGTATATAAAGGTCCCACGGAGACGTAGAAGCCAACTCGCCAGGATTGTTGCCAAATATTACCGCCGCGATGTTAGATTGGGTTAGGTTAGGTTAGATTACGTTATTGTCGTATATAAAGGTCCCACGGAGACGTAGAGGCCAACATGCCAGGAATGTTGGTCAAATATTACAGCCGCGATGTTAGATTGGGTTAGGTTAGGTAATATTACGTTATTGATGTATATAAAGGTCTCACGGAGACGTAGAGGCCAACAAGCCAGGAATGTTGCCAAATATTACCGCCGAGAGGATAGGTTGGGTTAGGTTATGTTATATTTCGTTACTGATGGATATGAAGGTCCCACGGAGACGTAGATGCCAACACGCCGGGAATGCTGTCAAATAATAGCGCCGAGAGGATAGGTTGGGTTAGGTTAGGTTATATTTCGTTACTGATGGATATGAAGGTCCCACGGAGACGTAGATGCCAACATGCCGGGAATGCTGTCAAATAATAGCGCCGAGAGGTTAGGTTGGGTCAGGTTAGGTTATATTACGTTATTGATGTATATGAAGGTCCCACGGAGACGTAGATGCCAACGCGCCAGGAATGTTGTCAAATATTACCGCCGAGATGTTGGGTTGGGTTAGGTTAAGTTATATTACGTTCTTGATGTATATAAAGGTCCCACGCACACGTAGAGGCCAACCCGCCAGGAATGTTGTCAAATATTACCGCCGAGATGATAGGTTGGGTTAGGTTAGGTTATATTTCGTTATTGATGTATATGAAGGTCCCACGGAGACGCAGAGGCCAACTCGCCAGGTATGTGGTCAAATATTACCGCCGAAATGATAGGTCGGGTTAGGTTTGGTTATATTTCGTTATTAATGTATATGAAGGTTCCACGGAGACGTAGAGTCCAACTCGCCAGGAATGTTGTCAAATATTACAGCCGCGATGTTTGATTGGGTTACGTTAGGTTATATTACGTTGTTGACGTATATAAAGGTCCCACGGAGACGTAGAGGCCAACAAGCCAGGAATGTTGCCAAATATTACCGCCCAGAGGATAGGTTGGGTTAGGTTAGGTTATATTTCGTTACTGATGGATATGAAGGTACCACGGAGACGTAGATGCCAACACGCCAGGAATGTTGTCAAATATTACCGCCGAGATGATAGGTTGGGTTAGGTTAGGTTATATTTCGTTATTGATGTATATGAAGGTCCCACGGAGACGTAGAGGCCAACTCGCCAGGAATGTAGGTCAAATATTACAGCCGCGATGTTAGATTGGGTTAGGTTAGGTTATATTACGTTATTGATGTATATGAAGGACCCACGTAGACGTAGGGGCCAACTCGTCAGGAATATTGTCAAATATTACCGCCGATATGATAGGTTGGATTAGGTTAGGTTATATTACGTTATTGGTGTATATAAAGGTCCCACGGAGACGTAGAGACCAACAAGCCAGGAATGTTGCCAAATATTACCGCCGAGATATGAGGTTGGGTTAGGTTAGGTTATATTACGTTATTGATGTATATAAAGGTCCCACGGAGACGTAGAAGCCAACTCGCCAGGATTGTTGCCAAATATTACCGCCGCGATGTTAGATTGGGTTAGGTTAGGTTAGATTACGTTATTGTCGTATATAAAGGTCCCACGGAGACGTAGAGGCCAACATGCCAGGAATGTTGGTCAAATATTACAGCCGCGATGTTAGATTGGGTTAGGTTAGGTAATATTACGTTATTGATGTATATAAAGGTCTCACGGAGACGTAGAGGCCAACAAGCCAGGAATGTTGCCAAATATTACCGCCGAGAGGATAGGTTGGGTTAGGTTATGTTATATTTCGTTACTGATGGATATGAAGGTCCCACGGAGACGTAGATGCCAACACGCCGGGAATGCTGTCAAATAATAGCGCCGAGAGGATAGGTTGGGTTAGGTTAGGTTATATTTCGTTACTGATGGATATGAAGGTCCCACGGAGACGTAGATGCCAACATGCCGGGAATGCTGTCAAATAATAGCGCCGAGAGGTTAGGTTGGGTCAGGTTAGGTTATATTACGTTATTGATGTATATGAAGGTCCCACGGAGACGTAGATGCCAACTCGCCGGGAATGCTGTCAAATAATAGCGCCGAGATGATAGGTTGGGTTAGGTTAGGTTATATTACGTTATTGATGTATATGAAGATCCCACGGAGACGCAGAGGCCAACTCGCCAGGTATGTGGTCAAATATTACCGCCGAGATGATAGGTCGGGTTAGGTTTGGTTATATTTCGTTATTAATGTATATGAAGGTTCCACGGAGACGTAGAGTCCAACTCGCCAGGAATGTTGTCAAATATTACAGCCGCGATGTTTGATTGGGTTAGGTTAGGTTAGATTACGTTATTGTTGTATATAAAGGTTTCACGGAGACGTAGAGGCCAACGCGCCAGGAATGTTGTCAAATATTACCGCCGAGATGTTGGGTTGGGTTAGGTTAAGTTATATTACGTTCTTGATGTATATAAAGGTCCCACGCAGACGTAGAGGCCAACCCGCCAGGAATGTTGTCAAATATTACCGCCGAGATGATAGGTTGGGTTAGGTTGGGTTATATTTCGTTATTGATGTATATGAAGGTCCCACGGAGACTTTGAGGCCAACTCGCCAGGAATGTAGGTCAAATATTACAGCCGCGATGTTAGATTGGGTTAGGTTAGGTTATATTACGTTATTGTTGTTTATAAAGGTCCCACGGAGACGTAGAGGCCAACGCGCCAGCAATGTTGTCGAATATTACCGCCGAGATGATAGGTTGGGTTAGGTTAGGATATATTACGTTATTGATGTATATGAAGGACCCACGTAGACGTAGGGGCCAACTCGTCAGGAATATTGTCAAATATTACCGCCTATATGATAGGTTGGATTAGGTTAGGTGATATTACGTTATTTGTGTATATAAAGGTCCCACGGAGGACGTAGAGGCCAACAAGCCAGGAATGTTGCCAAATATTACCGCCGAGGGGATAGGTTGGGTTAGGTTAGGTTATATTTCGTTACTGATGGATATGAAGGTCCCACGGAGACGTAGATGCCAACATGCCGGGAATGCTGTCAAATAATAGCGCCGAGAGGTTAGGTTGGGTCAGGTTAGGTTATATTACGTTATTGATGTATATGAAGGTCCCACGGAGACGTAGATGCCGACTCGCCGGGAATGCTGTCAAATAATAGCGCCGAGAGGTTAGGTTGGGTCAGGTTACGTTATATTACGTTATTCATGTATATGAAGAACCCACGGAGACGTAGAGGCCAACTCGCCAGGTATGTGGTCAAATATTACCGCCGAGATGATAGGTTGGTTTAGGTTAGGTTATATTTCGTTATTGATGTATATGAAGGTCCCACGGAGACCTAGAGGCCAACTCGCCAGTAATGTAGGTCAAATATTACAGCCGCGATGTTAGATGGGGTTAGGTTAGGTTATATTACGTTATTCTTGTATATAAAGGTCCCACGGAGACGTAGAGGCCAACGCGCCAGGAATGTTGTCCAATATTACCGCCGAGATGTTGGGTTGGGTTAGGTTAAGTTATATTACGTTATTGTTGTATATAAAGGTCCCACGGAGACGTAGAGGCCAACTCGCCAGGAATGTTGTCACATATTACCGCCGAGATGATAGGTTGGGTTAGGTTAGGTTATATTACGTTATTGATTTATATGAAGGACCCACGTAGACGTAGGGGCCAACTCGTCAGGAATGTTGTCAAATATTACAGCCGCGATGTTAGATTGTGCTAGGTTAGGTTATATTACGTTATTGATGTATATAAAGCTCCCACGGAGACGTAGAGGCCAACTCGCCAGGTATGTGGTCAAATATTACCGCCGAGATGACAGGTTGGGTTAGGTTAGGTTATATTACGTTATTGATGTATATGAAGATCCCACGGAGACGCAGAGGCCAACTCGCCAGGTATGTGGTCAAATATTACCGCCGAGATGATAGGTCGGGTTAGGTTTGGTTATATTTCGTTATTAATGTATATGAAGGTTCCACGGAGACGTAGAGTCCAACTCGCCAGGAATGTTGTCAAATATTACAGCCGCGATGTTTGATTGGGTTAGGTTAGGTTAGATTACGTTATTGTCGTATATAAAGGTCCCACGGAGACGTAGAGGCCAACATGCCAGGAATGTTGGTCAAATATTACAGCCGCGATGTTAGATTGGGTTAGGTTAGGTAATATTACGTTATTGATGTATATAAAGGTCCCACGGAGGACGTAGAGGCCAACAAGCCAGGAATGTTGCCAAATATTACCGCCGAGTGGATAGGTTGGGTTAGGTTAGGTTATATTTCGTTACTGATGGATATGAAGGTCCCACGGAGACGTAGATGCCAACACGCCGGGAATGCTGTCAAATAATAGCGCCGAGAGGTTAGGTTGGGTCAGGTTAGGTTATATTACGTTATTGATGTATATGAAGGTCCCACGGAGACGTAGATGCCAACTCGCCGGGAATGCTGTCAAATAATAGCGCCGAGAGGTTAGGTTGGGTCAGGTTACGTTATATTACGTTATTCATGTATATGAAGAACCCACGGAGACGTAGAGGCCAACTCGCCAGGTATGTGGTCAAATATTACCGCCGAGATGATAGGTTGGGTTAGGTTAGGTTATATTTCGTTATTGATGTATATGAAGGTCCCACGGAGACCTAGAGGCCAACTCGCCAGGAATGTAGGTCAAATATTACAGCCGCGATGTTAGATGGGGTTAGGTTAGGTTATATTACGTTATTGTTGTATATAAAGGTCCCACGGAGACGTAGAGGCCAACGCGCCAGGAATGTTGTCAAATATTACCGCCGAGATGTTGGGTTGGGTTAGGTTAAGTTATATTACGTTCTTGATGTATATAAATGTCCCACGCAGACGTAGAGGCCAACCCGCCAGGAATGTTGTCAAATATTACCGCCGAGATGATAGGTCGGGTTAGGTTAGGTTATATTACGTTATTGATGTATATGAAGATCCCACGGAGACGCAGAGGCCAACTCGCCAGGTATGTGGTCAAATATTACCGCCGAGATGATAGGTCGGGTTAGGTTAGGTTATATTACGTTATTGATGTATATGAAGGACCCACGTAGACGTAGGGGCCAACTCGTCAGGAATATTGTCAAATATTACGGCCGATATGATAGGTTAGATTAGGTTAGGTTATATTACGTTATTGGTGTATATAAAGGTCCCACGGAGACGTAGAGACCAACAAGCCAGGAATGTTGCCAAATATTACCGCCGAGATATGAGGTTGGGTTAGGTTAGGTTATATTACGCTATTGATATATATAAAGGTTCCACGGAGACGTAGAAGCCAACTCGCCAGGATTGTTGCCAAATATTACCGCCGCGATGTTAGATTGGGTTAGGTTAGGTTAGATTACGTTATTGTCGTATATAAAGGTCCCACGGAGACGTAGAGGCCAACATGCCAGGAATGTTGGTCAAATATTACAGCCGCGATGATACATTGGGTTAGGTTAGGTAATATTACGTTATTGATGTATATGAAGGTCCCACGGAGACGTAGAGGCCAACAAGCCAGGAATGTTGCCAAATATTACCGCCGAGAGGATAGGTTGTGTTAGGTTAGGTTATATTTCGTTACTGATGGATATGAAGGTCCCACGGAGACGTAGATGCCAACACGCCGGGAATGCTGTCAAATAATAGCGCCGAGATGTTAGGTTGGGTCAGGTTAGGTTATATTACGTTATTGATGTATATGAAGGTCCCACGGAGACGTAGATGCCAACTCGCCGGGAATGCTGTCAAATAATAGCGCCGAGAGGTTAGGTTGGGTCGGGTTACGTTATATTACGTTATTGATGTATATGAAGATCCCACGGAGACGTAGAGGCCAACTCGCCAGGTATGTGGTCAAATATTACCGCCGAGATGATAGGTTGGGTTAGGTTAGGTTATATTACGTTATTGATGTATATGAAGATCCCACGGAGACGCAGAGGCCAACTCGCCAGGTATGTGGTCAAATATTACCGCCGAGATGATAGGTCGGGTTAGGTTTGGTTATATTTCGTTATTAATGTATATGAAGGTTCCACGGAGACGTAGAGTCCAACTCGCCAGGAATGTTGTCAAATATTACCGCCGAGATGATAGGTTGGGTTAGGTTAGGATATATTACGTTATTGATGTATATGAAGGACCCACGTAGACGTAGGGGCCAACTCGTCAGGAATATTGTCAAATATTACCGCCGATATGATAGGTTGGATTAGGTTAGGTTATATTACGTTATTGGTGTATATAAAGGTCCCACGGAGACGTAGAGACCAACAAGCCAGGAATGTTGCCAAATATTACCGCCGAGATATGAGGTTGGGTTAGGTTAGGTTATATTACGTTATTGATGTATATAAAGGTCCCACGGAGAATTTGAGGCCAACTCGCCAGGAATGTAGGTCAAATATTACAGCCGCGATGTTAGATTGGGTTAGGTTAGGTTATATTACGTTATTGTTGTTTATAAAGGTCCCACGGAGACGTAGAGGCCAACGCGCCAGCAATGTTGTCGAATATTACCGCCGAGATGATAGGTTGGGTTAGTTTAGGTTATATTACGTTATTGATGTATATGAAGGACCCACGTAGACGTAGAGGCCAACTCGTCAGGAATATTGTCAAATATTACCGCCGATATGATAGGTTGGATTAGGTTAGGTTATATTACGTTATTGTTGTATATAAAGGTCCCACGGAGACGTAGAGGCCAACTCGCCAGGAATGTTGTCACATATTACCGCCGAGATGATAGGTTGGGTTAGGTTAGGTTATATTACGTTATTGATTTATATGAAGGTCCCACGCAGACGTAGAGGCCAACCCGCCAGGAATGTTGTCAAATATTACCGCCGAGATGATAGGTTGGGTTAGGTTAGGTTATATTTCGTTATTGATGTATATGAAGGTCCCACGGAGACGTAGAGGCCAACTCGCTAGGAATGTAGGTCAAATATTACAGCCGCGATGTTAGATTGTGTTAGGTTAGGTTATATTACGTTATTGTTGTATATAAAGGTCCCACGGAGACGTAGAGGCCAACGCGCCAGGAATGTTGTCAAATATTACCGCCGAGATGTTGGGTTGGGTTAGGTTAAGTTATATTACGTTCTTGATGTATATAAATGTCCCACGCAGACGTAGAGGCCAACCCGCCAGGAATGTTGTCAAATATTACCGCCGAGATGATAGGTTGGGTTAGGTTAGGTTATATTACGTTATTGATGTATATGAAGATCCCACGGAGACGCAGAGGCCAACTCGCCAGGTATGTGGTCAAATATTACCGCCGAGATGATAGGTCGGGTTAGGTTAGGTTATATTACGTTATTGATGTATATGAAGGACCCACGTAGACGTAGGGGCCAACTCGTCAGGAATATTGTCAAATATTACCGCCGATATGATAGGTTAGATTAGGTTAGGTTATATTACGTTATTGGTGTATATAAAGGTCCCACGGAGACGTAGAGACCAACAAGCCAGGAATGTTGCCAAATATTACCGCCGAGATATGAGGTTGGGTTAGGTTAGGTTATATTACGCTATTGATATATATAAAGGTCCCACGGAGACGTAGAAGCCAACTCGCCAGGATTGTTGCCAAATATTACCGCCGCGATGTTAGATTGGGTTAGGTTAGGTTAGATTACGTTATTGTCGTATATAAAGGTCCCACGGAGACGTAGAGGCCAACATGCCAGGAATGTTGGTCAAATATTACAGCCGCGATGATACATTGGGTTAGGTTAGGTAATATTACGTTATTGATGTATATGAAGGTCCCACGGAGACGTAGAGGCCAACAAGCCAGGAATGTTGCCAAATATTACCGCCGAGAGGATAGGTTGTGTTAGGTTAGGTTATATTTCGTTACTGATGGATATGAAGGTCCCACGGAGACGTAGATGCCAACACGCCGGGAATGCTGTCAAATAATAGCGCCGAAATGTTAGGTTGGGTCAGGTTAGGTTATATTACGTTATTGATGTATATGAAGGTCCCACGGAGACGTAGATGCCAACTCGCCGGGAATGCTGTCAAATAATAGCGCCGAGAGGTTAGGTTGGGTCGGGTTACGTTATATTACGTTATTGATGTATATGAAGATCCCACGGAGACGTAGAGGCCAACTCGCCAGGTATGTGGTCAAATATTACCGCCGAGATGATAGGTTGGGTTAGGTTAGGTTATATTACGTTATTGATGTACACGAAGATCCCACGGAGACGCAGAGGCCAACTCGCCAGGTATGTGGTCAAATATTACCGCCGAGATGATACGTCGGGTTAGGTTTGGTTATATTTCGTTATTAATGTATATGAAGCTTCCACGGAGACGTAGAGTCCAACTCGCCAGGAATGTTGTCAAATATTACAGCCGCGATGTTAGATTGGGCTAGGTTAGGTTATATTACGTTATTGATGTATATAAAGCTCCCACGGAGACGTAGAGGCCAACGCGCCAGGTATGTGGTCAAATATTACCGCCGAGATGATAGGTTGGGTTAGGTTAGGTTATATTACGTTATTGATGTATATGAAGATCCCACGGAGACGCAGAGGCCAACTCGCCAGGTATGTGGTCAAATATTACCGCCGAGATGATAGGTCGGGTTAGGTTTGGTTATATTTCGTTATTAATGTATATGAAGGTTCCACGGAGACGTAGAGTCCAACTCGCCAGGAATGTTGTCAAATATTACAGCCGCGATGTTTGATTGGGTTAGGTTAGGTTAGATTACGTTATTGTTGTATATAAAGGTCCCACGGAGACGTAGAGGCCAACGCGCCAGGAATGTTGTCAAATATTACCGCCGAGATGTTGGGTTGGGTTAGGTTAAGTTATATTAGGTTCTTGATGTATATAAAGGTCCCACGCAGACGTAGAGGCCAACCCGCCAGGAATGTTGTCAAATATTACCGCCGAGATGATAGGTTGGGTTAGGTTGGGTTATATTTCGTTATTGATGTATATGAAGGTCCCACGGAGACTTTGAGGCCAACTCGCCAGGAATGTAGGTCAAATATTACAGCCGCGATGTTAGATTGGGTTAGGTTAGGTTATATTACGTTATTGTTGTTTATAAAGGTCCCACGGAGACGTAGAGGCCAACGCGCCAGCAATGTTGTCGAATATTACCGCCGAGATGATAGGTTGGGTTAGTTTAGGTTATATTACGTTATTGATGTATATGAAGGACCCACGTAGACGTAGGGGCCAACTCGTCAGGAATATTGTCAAATATTACCGCCGATATGATAGGTTGGATTAGGTTAGGTTATATTACGTTATTGTTGTATATAAAGGTCCCACGGAGACGTAGAGGCCAACTCGCCAGGAATGTTGTCACATATTACCGCCGAGATGATAGGTTGGGTTAGGTTAGGTTATATTACGTTATTGATTTATATGAAGGACCCACGTAGACGTAGGGGCCAACTCGTCAGGAATGTTGTCAAATATTACAGCCGCGATGTTAGATTGGGCTAGGTTAGGTTCTATTACGTTATTGATGTATATAAAGCTCCCACGGAGACGTAGAGGCCAACTCGCCAGGTATGTGGTCAAATATTACCGCCGAGATGACAGGTTGGGTTAGGTTAGGTTATATTACGTTATTGATGTATATGAAGATCCCACGGAGACGCAGAGGCCAACTCGCCAGGTATGTGGTCAAATATTACCGCCGAGATGATAGGTCGGGTTAGGTTTGGTTATATTTCGTTATTAATGTATATGAAGGTTCCACGGAGACGTAGAGTCCAACTCGCCAGGAATGTTGTCAAATATTACAGCCGCGATGTTTGATTGGGTTAGGTTAGGTTAGATTACGTTATTGTCGTATATAAAGGTCCCACGGAGACGTAGAGGCCAACATGCCAGGAATGTTGGTCAAATATTACAGCCGCGATGTTAGATTGGGTTAGGTTAGGTAATATTACGTTATTGATGTATATAAAGGTCCCACGGAGGACGTAGAGGCCAACAAGCCAGGAATGTTGCCAAATATTACCGCCGAGAGGATAGGTTGGGTTAGGTTAGGTTATATTTCGTTACTGATGGATATGAAGGTCCCACGGAGACGTAGATGCCAACACGCCGGGAATGCTGTCAAATAATAGCGCCGAGAGGTTAGGTTGGGTCAGGTTATGTTATATTACGTTATTGATGTATATGAAGGTCCCACGGAGACGTAGATGCCAACTCGCCGGGAATGCTGTCAAATAATAGCGCCGAGAGGTTAGGTTGGGTCAGGTTAGGTTATATTACGTTATTGATGTATATGAAGGTCCCACGGAGACGTAGATGCCAACTCGCCGGGAATGCTGTCAAATAATAGCGCCGAGAGGTTAGGTTGGGTCGGGTTACGTTATATTACGTTATTGATGTATATGAAGATCCCCCGGAGACGTAGAGGCCAACTCGCCAGGTATGTGGTCAAATATTACCGCCGAGATGATAGGTTGGGTTAGGTTAGGTTATATTACGTTATTGATGTATACGAAGATCCCACGGAGACGCAGAGGCCAACTCGCCAGGTATGTGGTCAAATATTACCGCCGAGATGATAGGTCGGGTTAGGTTTGGTTATATTTCGTTATTAATGTATATGAAGCTTCCACGGAGACGTAGAGTCCAACTCGCCAGGAATGTTGTCAAATATTACAGCCGCGATGTTAGATTGGGCTAGGTTAGGTTATATTACGTTATTGATGTATATAAAGCTCCCACGGAGACGTAGAGGCCAACGCGCCAGGTATGTGGTCAAATATTACCGCCGAGATGACAGGTTGGGTTAGGTTAGGTTATATTACGTTATTGATGTATATGAAGATCCCACGGAGACGCAGAGGCCAACTCGCCAGGTATGTGGTCAAATATTACCGCCGAGATGATAGGTCGGGTTAGGTTTGGTTATATTTCGTTATTAATGTATATGAAGGTTCCACGGAGACGTAGAGTCCAACTCGCCAGGAATGTTGTCAAATATTACAGCCGCGATGTTTGATTGGGTTAGGTTAGGTTAGATTACGTTATTGTCGTATATAAAGGTCCCACGGAGACGTAGAGGCCAACATGCCAGGAATGTTGGTCAAATATTACAGCCGCGATGTTAGATTGGGTTAGGTTATGTAATATTACGTTATTGATGTATATAAAGGTCCCACGGAGGACGTAGAGGCCAACAAGCCAGGAATGTTGCCAAATATTACCGCCGAGAGGATAGGTTGGGTTAGGTTAGGTTATATTTCGTTACTGATGGATATGAAGGTCCCACGGAGACGTAGATGCCAACACGCCGGGAATGCTGTCAAATAATAGCGCCGAGAGGTTAGGTTGGGTCAGGTTAGGTTATATTACGTTATTGATGTATATGAAGGTCCCACGGAGACGTAGATGCCAACTCGCCGGGAATGCTGTCAAATAATAGCGCCGAGAGGTTAGGTTGGGTCAGGTTACGTTATATTACGTTATTCATGTATATGAAGAACCCACGGAGACGTAGAGGCCAACTCGCCAGGTATGTGGTCAAATATTACCGCCGAGATGATAGGTTGGGTTAGGTTAGGTTATATTTCGTTATTGATGTATATGAAGGTCCCACGGAGACCTAGAGGCCAACTCGCCAGGAATGTAGGTCAAATATTACAGCCGCGATGTTAGATGGGGTTAGGTTAGGTTATATTACGTTATTGTTGTATATAAAGGTCCCACGGAGACGTAGAGGCCAACGCGCCAGGAATGTTGTCAAATATTACCGCCGAGATGTTGGGTTGGGTTAGGTTAAGTTATATTACGTTCTTGATGTATATAAATGTCCCACGCAGACGTAGAGGCCAACCCGCCAGGAATGTTGTCAAATATTACCGCCGAGATGATAGGTTGGGTTAGGTTAGGTTATATTACGTTATTGATGTATATGAAGATCCCACGGAGACGCAGAGGCCAACTCGCCAGGTATGTGGTCAAATATTACCGCCGAGATGATAGGTCGGGTTAGGTTAGGTTATATTACGTTATTGATGTATATGAAGGACCCACGTAGACGTAGGGGCCAACTCGTCAGGAATATTGTCAAATATTACCGCCGATATGATAGGTTAGATTAGGTTAGGTTATATTACGTTATTGGTGTATATAAAGGTCCCACGGAGACGTAGAGACCAACAAGCCAGGAATGTTGCCAAATATTACCGCCGAGATATGAGGTTGGGTTAGGTTAGGTTATATTACGCTATTGATATATATAGAAAGGTCCCACGGAGACGTAGAAGCCAACTCGCCAGGATTGTTGCCAAATATTACCGCCGCGATGTTAGATTGGGTTAGGTTAGGTTAGATTACGTTATTGTCGTATATAAAGGTCCCACGGAGACGTAGAGGCCAACATGCCAGGAATGTTGGTCAAATATTACAGCCGCGATGATACATTGGGTTAGGTTAGGTAATATTACGTTATTGATGTATATGAAGGTCCCACGGAGACGTAGAGGCCAACAAGCCAGGAATGTTGCCAAATATTACCGCCGAGAGGATAGGTTGTGTTAGGTTAGGTTATATTTCGTTACTGATGGATATGAAGGTCCCACGGAGACGTAGATGCCAACACGCCGGGAATGCTGTCAAATAATAGCGCCGAGATGTTAGGTTGGGTCAGGTTAGGTTATATTAAGTTATTGATCTATATGAAGGTCCCACGGAGACGTAGATGCCAACTCGCCGGGAATGCTGTCAAATAATAGCGCCGAGAGGTTAGGTTGGGTCGGGTTACGTTATATTACGTTATTGATGTATATGAAGATCCCACGGAGACGTAGAGGCCAACTCGCCAGGTATGTGGTCAAATATTACCGCCGAGATGATAGGTTGGGTTAGGTTAGGTTATATTACGTTATTGATGTATACGAAGATCCCACGGAGACGCAGAGGCCAACTCGCCAGGTATGTGGCCAAATATTACCGCCGAGATGATAGGTCGGGTTAGGTTTGGTTATATTTCGTTATTAATGTATATGAAGCTTCCACGGAGACGTAGAGTCCAACTCGCCAGGAATGTTGTCAAATATTACAGCCGCGATGTTAGATTGGGTTAGGTTAGGTTATATTACGTTATTGATGTATATAAAGCTCCCACGGAGACGTAGAGGCCAACGCGCCAGGTATGTGGTCAAATATTACCGCCGAGATGATAGGTTGGGTTAGGTTAGGTTATATTACGTTATTGATGTATATGAAGATCCCACGGAGACGCAGAGGCCAACTCGCCAGGTATGTGGTCAAATATTACCGCCGAGATGATAGGTCGGGTTAGGTTTGGTTATATTTCGTTATTAATGTATATGAAGGTTCCACGGAGACGTAGAGTCCAACTCGCCAGGAATGTTGTCAAATATTACAGCCGCGATGTTTGATTGGGTTAGGTTAGGTTAGATTACGTTATTGTCGTATATAAAGGTCCCACGGAGACGTAGAGGCCAACATGCCAGGAATGTTGGTCAAATATTACAGCCGCGATGTTAGATTGGGTTAGGTTAGGTAATATTACGTTATTGATGTATATAAAGGTCCCACGGAGGACGTAGAGGCCAACAAGCCAGGAATGTTGCCAAATATTACCGCCGAGAGGATAGGTTGGGTTAGGTTAGGTTATATTTCGTTACTGATGGATATGAAGGTCCCACGGAGACGTAGATGCCAACTCGCCGGGAATGCTGTCAAATAATAGCGCCGAGAGGTTAGGTTGGGTCGGGTTACGTTATATTACGTTATTGATGTATATGAAGATCCCACGGAGACGTAGAGGCCAACTCGCCATGTATGTGGTCAAATATTACCGCCGAGATGATAGGTTGGGTTAGGTTAGGTTATATTACGTTATTGATGTATACGAAGATCCCACGGAGACGCAGAGGCCAACTCGCCAGGTATGTGGTCAAATATTACCGCCGAGATGATAGGTCGGGTTAGGTTTGGTTATATTTCGTTATTAATGTATATGAAGCTTCCACGGAAACGTAGAGTCCAACTCGCCAGGAATGTTGTCAAATATTGCAGCCGCGATGTTAGATTGGGCTAGGTTAGGTTATATTAAGTTATTGATGTATATAAAGCTCCCACGGAGACGTAGAGGCCAACGCGCCAGGTATGTGGTCAAATATTACCGCCGAGATGATAGGTTGGGTTAGGTTAGGTTATATTACGTTATTGATGTATATGAAGATCCCACGGAGACGCAGAGGCCAACTCGCCAGGTATGTGGTCAAATATTACCGCCGAGATGATAGGTCGGGTTAGGTTTGGTTATATTTCGTTATTAATGTATATGAAGGTTCCACGGAGACGTAGAGTCCAACTCGCCAGGAATGTTGTCAAATATTACAGCCGCGATGTTTGATTGGGTTAGGTTAGGTTAGATTACGTTATTGTCGTATATAAAGGTCCCACGGAGACGTAGAGGCCAACATGCCAGGAATGTTGGTCAAATATTACAGCCGCGATGTTAGATTGGGTTAGGTTAGGTAATATTACGTTATTGATGTATATAAAGGTCCCACGGAGGACGTAGAGGCCAACAAGCCAGGAATGTTGCCAAATATTACCGCCGAGAGGATAGGTTGTGTTAGGTTAGGTTATATTTCGTTACTGATGGATATGAAGGTCCCACGGAGACGTAGATGCCAACACGCCGGGAATGCTGTCAAATAATAGCGCCGAGATGTTAGGTTGGGTCAGGTTAGGTTATATTAAGTTATTGATCTATATGAAGGTCCCACGGAGACGTAGATGCCAACTCGCCGGGAATGCTGTCAAATAATAGCGCCGAGAGGTTAGGTTGGGTCGGGTTACGTTATATTACGTTATTGATGTATATGAAGATCCCACGGAGACGTAGAGGCCAACTCGCCAGGTATGTGGTCAAATATTACCGCCGAGATGATAGGTTGGGTTAGGTTAGGTTATATTACGTTATTGATGTATACGAAGATCCCACGGAGACGCAGAGGCCAACTCGCCAGGTATGTGGTCAAATATTACCGCCGAGATGATAGGTCGGGTTAGGTTTGGTTATATTTCGTTATTAATGTATATGAAGCTTCCACGGAGACGTAGAGTCCAACTCGCCAGGAATGTTGTCAAATATTACAGCCGCGATGTTAGATTGGGTTAGGTTAGGTTATATTACGTTATTGATGTATATAAAGCTCCCACGGAGACGTAGAGGCCAACGCGCCAGGTATGTGGTCAAATATTACCGCCGAGATGATAGGTTGGGTTAGGTTAGGTGATATTACGTTATTGATGTATATGAAGATCCCACGGAGACGCAGAGGCCAACTCGCCAGGTATGTGGTCAAATATTACCGCCGAGATGATAGGTCGGGTTAGGTTTGGTTATATTTCGTTATTAATGTATATGAAGGTTCCACGGAGACGTAGAGTCCAACTCGCCAGGAATGTTGTCAAATATTACAGCCGCGATGTTTGATTGGGTTAGGTTAGGTTAGATTACGTTATTGTCGTATATAAAGGTCCCACGGAGACGTAGAGGCCAACAAGCCAGGAATGTTGCCAAATATTACCGCCGAGAGGATAGGTTGGGTTAGGTTAGGTTATATTTCGTTACTGATGGATATGAAGGTCCCACGGAGACGTAGATGCCAACTCGCCGGGAATGCTGTCAAATAATAGCGCCGAGAGGTTAGGTTGGGTCGGGTTACGTTATATTACGTTATTGATGTATATGAAGATCCCACGGAGACGTAGAGGCCAACTCGCCATGTATGTGGTCAAATATTACCGCCGAGATGATAGGTTGGGTTAGGTTAGGTTATATTACGTTATTGATGTATACGAAGATCCCACGGAGACGCAGAGGCCAACTCGCCAGGTATGTGGTCAAATATTACCGCCGAGATGATAGGTCGGGTTAGGTTTGGTTATATTTCGTTATTAATGTATATGAAGCTTCCACGGAAACGTAGAGTCCAACTCGCCAGGAATGTTGTCAAATATTGCAGCCGCGATGTTAGATTGGGCTAGGTTAGGTTATATTAAGTTATTGATGTATATAAAGCTCCCACGGAGACGTAGAGGCCAACGCGCCAGGTATGTGGTCAAATATTACCGCCGAGATGATAGGTTGGGTTAGGTTAGGTTATATTACGTTATTGATGTATATGAAGATCCCACGGAGACGCAGAGGCCAACTCGCCAGGTATGTGGTCAAATATTACCGCCGAGATGATAGGTCGGGTTAGGTTTGGTTATATTTCGTTATTAATGTATATGAAGGTTCCACGGAGACGTAGAGTCCAACTCGCCAGGAATGTTGTCAAATATTACAGCCGCGATGTTTGATTGGGTTAGGTTAGGTTAGATTACGTTATTGTCGTATATAAAGGTCCCACGGAGACGTAGAGGCCAACATGCCAGGAATGTTGGTCAAATATTACAGCCGCGATGTTAGATTGGGTTAGGTTAGGTAATATTACGTTATTGATGTATATAAAGGTCCCACGGAGGACGTAGAGGCCAACAAGCCAGGAATGTTGCCAAATATTACCGCCGAGAGGATAGGTTGGGTTAGGTTAGGTTATATTTCGTTACTGATGGATATGAAGGTCCCACGGAGACGTAGATGCCAACACGCCGGGAATGCTGTCAAATAATAGCGCCGAGAGGTTAGGTTGGGTCAGGTTAGGTTATATTACGTTATTGATGTATATGAAGGTCCCACGGAGACGTAGATGCCAACTCGCCGGGAATGCTGTCAAATAATAGCGCCGAGAGGTTAGGTTGGGTCAGGTTACGTTATATTACGTTATTCATGTATATGAAGAACCCACGGAGACGTAGAGGCCAACTCGCCAGGTATGTGGTCAAATATTACCGCCGAGATGTTGGGTTGGGTTAGGTTAAGTTATATTACGTTCTTGATGTATATAAATGTCCCACGCAGACGTAGAGGCCAACCCGCCAGGAATGTTGTCAAATATTACCGCCGAGATGATAGGTTGGGTTAGGTTAGGTTATATTACGTTATTGATGTATATGAAGATCCCACGGAGACGCAGAGGCCAACTCGCCAGGTATGTGGTCAAATATTACCGCCGAGATGATAGGTCGGGTTAGGTTAGGTTATATTACGTTATTGACGTATATGAAGGACCCACGTAGACGTAGGGGCCAACTCGTCAGGAATATTGTCAAATATTACCGCCGATATGATAGGTTAGATTAGGTTAGGTTATATTACGTTATTGGTGTATATAAAGGTCCCACGGAGACGTAGAGACCAACAAGCCAGGAATGTTGCCAAATATTACCGCCGAGATATGAGGTTGGGTTAGGTTAGGTTATATTACGCTATTGATATATATAGAAAGGTCCCACGGAGACGTAGAAGCCAACTCGCCAGGATTGTTGCCAAATATTACCGCCGCGATGTTAGATTGGGTTAGGTTAGGTTAGATTACGTTATTGTCGTATATAAAGGTCCCACGGAGACGTAGAGGCCAACATGCCAGGAATGTTGGTCAAATATTACAGCCGCGATGATACATTGGGTTAGGTTAGGTAATATTACGTTATTGATGTATATGAAGGTCCCACGGAGACGTAGAGGCCAACAAGCCAGGAATGTTGCCAAATATTACCGCCGAGAGGATAGGTTGTGTTAGGTTAGGTTATATTTCGTTACTGATGGATATGAAGGTCCCACGGAGACGTAGATGCCAACACGCCGGGAATGCTGTCAAATAATAGCGCCGAGATGTTAGGTTGGGTCAGGTTAGGTTATATTAAGTTATTGATCTATATGAAGGTCCCACGGAGACGTAGATGCCAACTCGCCGGGAATGCTGTCAAATAATAGCGCCGAGAGGTTAGGTTGGGTCGGGTTACGTTATATTACGTTATTGATGTATATGAAGATCCCACGGAGACGTAGAGGCCAACTCGCCAGGTATGTGGTCAAATATTACCGCCGAGATGATAGGTTGGGTTAGGTTAGGTTATATTACGTTATTGATGTATATGAAGATCCCACGGAGACGCAGAGGCCAACTCGCCAGGTATGTGGTCAAATATTACCGCCGAGATGATAGGTCGGGTTAGGTTTGGTTATATTTCGTTATTAATGTATATGAAGGTTCCACGGAGACGTAGAGTCCAACTCGCCAGGAATGTTGTCAAATATTACAGCCGCGATGTTTGATTGGGTTAGGTTAGGTTAGATTACGTTATTGTCGTATATAAAGGTCCCACGGAGACGTAGAGGCCAACATGCCAGGAATGTTGGTCAAATATTACAGCCGCGATGTTAGATTGGGTTAGGTTAGGTAATATTACGTTATTGATGTATATAAAGGTCCCACGGAGGACGTAGAGGCCAACAAGCCAGGAATGTTGCCAAATATTACCGCCGAGAGGATAGGTTGTGTTAGGTTAGGTTATATTTCGTTACTGATGGATATGAAGGTCCCACGGAGACGTAGATGCCAACACGCCGGGAATGCTGTCAAATAATAGCGCCGAGATGTTAGGTTGGGTCAGGTTAGGTTATATTAAGTTATTGATCTATATGAAGGTCCCACGGAGACGTAGATGCCAACTCGCCGGGAATGCTGTCAAATAATAGCGCCGAGAGGTTAGGTTGGGTCGGGTTACGTTATATTACGTTATTGATGTATATGAAGATCCCACGGAGACGTAGAGGCCAACTCGCCAGGTATGTGGTCAAATATTACCGCCGAGATGATAGGTTGGGTTAGGTTAGGTTATATTACGTTATTGATGTATACGAAGATCCCACGGAGACGCAGAGGCCAACTCGCCAGGTATGTGGTCAAATATTACCGCCGAGATGATAGGTCGGGTTAGGTTTGGTTATATTTCGTTATTAATGTATATGAAGCTTCCACGGAGACGTAGAGTCCAACTCGCCAGGAATGTTGTCAAATATTACAGCCGCGATGTTAGATTGGGTTAGGTTAGGTTATATTACGTTATTGATGTATATAAAGCTCCCACGGAGACGTAGAGGCCAACGCGCCAGGTATGTGGTCAAATATTACCGCCGAGATGATAGGTTGGGTTAGGTTAGGTGATATTACGTTATTGATGTATATGAAGATCCCACGGAGACGCAGAGGCCAACTCGCCAGGTATGTGGTCAAATATTACCGCCGAGATGATAGGTCGGGTTAGGTTTGGTTATATTTCGTTATTAATGTATATGAAGGTTCCACGGAGACGTAGAGTCCAACTCGCCAGGAATGTTGTCAAATATTACAGCCGCGATGTTTGATTGGGTTAGGTTAGGTTAGATTACGTTATTGTCGTATATAAAGGTCCCACGGAGACGTAGAGGCCAACAAGCCAGGAATGTTGCCAAATATTACCGCCGAGAGGATAGGTTGGGTTAGGTTAGGTTATATTTCGTTACTGATGGATATGAAGGTCCCACGGAGACGTAGATGCCAACTCGCCGGGAATGCTGTCAAATAATAGCGCCGAGAGGTTAGGTTGGGTCGGGTTACGTTATATTACGTTATTGATGTATATGAAGATCCCACGGAGACGTAGAGGCCAACTCGCCATGTATGTGGTCAAATATTACCGCCGAGATGATAGGTTGGGTTAGGTTAGGTTATATTACGTTATTGATGTATACGAAGATCCCACGGAGACGCAGAGGCCAACTCGCCAGGTATGTGGTCAAATATTACCGCCGAGATGATAGGTCGGGTTAGGTTTGGTTATATTTCGTTATTAATGTATATGAAGCTTCCACGGAAACGTAGAGTCCAACTCGCCAGGAATGTTGTCAAATATTGCAGCCGCGATGTTAGATTGGGCTAGGTTAGGTTATATTAAGTTATTGATGTATATAAAGCTCCCACGGAGACGTAGAGGCCAACGCGCCAGGTATGTGGTCAAATATTACCGCCGAGATGATAGGTTGGGTTAGGTTAGGTTATATTACGTTATTGATGTATATGAAGATCCCACGGAGACGCAGAGGCCAACTCGCCAGGTATGTGGTCAAATATTACCGCCGAGATGATAGGTCGGGTTAGGTTTGGTTATATTTCGTTATTAATGTATATGAAGGTTCCACGGAGACGTAGAGTCCAACTCGCCAGGAATGTTGTCAAATATTACAGCCGCGATGTTTGATTGGGTTAGGTTAGGTTAGATTACGTTATTGTCGTATATAAAGGTCCCACGGAGACGTAGAGGCCAACATGCCAGGAATGTTGGTCAAATATTACAGCCGCGATGTTAGATTGGGTTAGGTTAGGTAATATTACGTTATTGATGTATATAAAGGTCCCACGGAGGACGTAGAGGCCAACAAGCCAGGAATGTTGCCAAATATTACCGCCGAGAGGATAGGTTGGGTTAGGTTAGGTTATATTTCGTTACTGATGGATATGAAGGTCCCACGGAGACGTAGATGCCAACACGCCGGGAATGCTGTCAAATAATAGCGCCGAGAGGTTAGGTTGGGTCAGGTTAGGTTATATTACGTTATTGATGTATATGAAGGTCCCACGGAGACGTAGATGCCAACTCGCCGGGAATGCTGTCAAATAATAGCGCCGAGAGGTTAGGTTGGGTCAGGTTACGTTATATTACGTTATTCATGTATATGAAGAACCCACGGAGACGTAGAGGCCAACTCGCCAGGTATGTGGTCAAATATTACCGCCGAGATGTTGGGTTGGGTTAGGTTAAGTTATATTACGTTCTTGATGTATATAAATGTCCCACGCAGACGTAGAGGCCAACCCGCCAGGAATGTTGTCAAATATTACCGCCGAGATGATAGGTTGGGTTAGGTTAGGTTATATTACGTTATTGATGTATATGAAGATCCCACGGAGACGCAGAGGCCAACTCGCCAGGTATGTGGTCAAATATTACCGCCGAGATGATAGGTCGGGTTAGGTTAGGTTATATTACGTTATTGATGTATATGAAGGACCCACGTAGACGTAGGGGCCAACTCGTCAGGAATATTGTCAAATATTACCGCCGATATGATAGGTTAGATTAGGTTAGGTTATATTACGTTATTGGTGTATATAAAGGTCCCACGGAGACGTAGAGACCAACAAGCCAGGAATGTTGCCAAATATTACCGCCGAGATATGAGGTTGGGTTAGGTTAGGTTATATTACGCTATTGATATATATAGAAAGGTCCCACGGAGACGTAGAAGCCAACTCGCCAGGATTGTTGCCAAATATTACCGCCGCGATGTTAGATTGGGTTAGGTTAGGTTAGATTACGTTATTGTCGTATATAAAGGTCCCACGGAGACGTAGAGGCCAACATGCCAGGAATGTTGGTCAAATATTACAGCCGCGATGATACATTGGGTTAGGTTAGGTAATATTACGTTATTGATGTATATGAAGGTCCCACGGAGACGTAGAGGCCAACAAGCCAGGAATGTTGCCAAATATTACCGCCGAGAGGATAGGTTGTGTTAGGTTAGGTTATATTTCGTTACTGATGGATATGAAGGTCCCACGGAGACGTAGATGCCAACACGCCGGGAATGCTGTCAAATAATAGCGCCGAGATGTTAGGTTGGGTCAGGTTAGGTTATATTAAGTTATTGATCTATATGAAGGTCCCACGGAGACGTAGATGCCAACTCGCCGGGAATGCTGTCAAATAATAGCGCCGAGAGGTTAGGTTGGGTCGGGTTACGTTATATTACGTTATTGATGTATATGAAGATCCCACGGAGACGTAGAGGCCAACTCGCCAGGTATGTGGTCAAATATTACCGCCGAGATGATAGGTTGGGTTAGGTTAGGTTATATTACGTTATTGATATATACGAAGATCCCACGGAGACGCAGAGGCCAACTCGCCAGGTATGTGGTCAAATATTACCGCCGAGATGATAGGTCGGGTTAGGTTTGGTTATATTTCGTTATTAATGTATATGAAGCTTCCACGGAGACGTAGAGTCCAACTCGCCAGGAATGTTGTCAAATATTACAGCCGCGATGTTAGATTGGGTTAGGTTAGGTTATATTACGTTATTGATGTATATAAAGCTCCCACGGAGACGTAGAGGCCAACGCGCCAGGTATGTGGTCAAATATTACCGCCGAGATGATAGGTTGGGTTAGGTTAGGTTATATTACGTTATTGATGTATATGAAGATCCCACGGAGACGCAGAGGCCAACTCGCCAGGTATGTGGTCAAATATTACCGCCGAGATGATAGGTCGGGTTAGGTTTGGTTATATTTCGTTATTAATGTATATGAAGGTTCCACGGAGACGTAGAGTCCAACTCGCCAGGAATGTTGTCAAATATTACAGCCGCGATGTTTGATTGGGTTAGGTTAGGTTAGATTACGTTATTGTCGTATATAAAGGTCCCACGGAGACGTAGAGGCCAACATGCCAGGAATGTTGGTCAAATATTACAGCCGCGATGTTAGATTGGGTTAGGTTAGGTAATATTACGTTATTGATGTATATAAAGGTCCCACGGAGGACGTAGAGGCCAACAAGCCAGGAATGTTGCCAAATATTACCGCCGAGAGGATAGGTTGGGTTAGGTTAGGTTATATTTCGTTACTGATGGATATGAAGGTCCCACGGAGACGTAGATGCCAACTCGCCGGGAATGCTGTCAAATAATAGCGCCGAGAGGTTAGGTTGGGTCGGGTTACGTTATATTACGTTATTGATGTATATGAAGATCCCACGGAGACGTAGAGGCCAACTCGCCATGTATGTGGTCAAATATTACCGCCGAGATGATAGGTTGGGTTAGGTTAGGTTATATTACGTTATTGATGTATACGAAGATCCCACGGAGACGCAGAGGCCAACTCGCCAGGTATGTGGTCAAATATTACCGCCGAGATGATAGGTCGGGTTAGGTTTGGTTATATTTCGTTATTAATGTATATGAAGCTTCCACGGAAACGTAGAGTCCAACTCGCCAGGAATGTTGTCAAATATTGCAGCCGCGATGTTAGATTGGGTTAGGTTAGGTTATATTACGTTATTGATGTATATAAAGGTCCCACGGAGACGCAGAGGCCAACTCGCCAGGTATGTGGTCAAATATTACAGCCGAGCTGATAGGTTGGGTTAGGTTTGGTTATATTACGTTATTGATGTATATAAAGGTCCCACGGAAACGTAGAGGCCAACAAGGCAGGAATGTTGCCAAATATTACCGCCGAGATGATAGGTTGGGTTAGGTTAGGTTATATCTCGTTATTGATGTATATGAAGGTCCCACGGAGACGTAGATGCCAACTCGCCAGGAATGTTGTCAAATAATAGCGCCGAGAGGTTAGGTTGTGTCAGGTTAGGTTATATTACGTTATTGATGTATATGAAGATCCCACGGAGACTAAGAGGCCAACTCGCCAGGTATGTGGTCAAATATTACCGCCGAGATTATAGGTTGGGTTAGGTTTGGTTATATTTCGTTATTGATGTATATGAAGGCCCTACGGAGACGTAGAGGCCAACATGCCAGGAATGTTGTCAAATATTACAGCCGCGATGTTAGATTGGGTTAGGTTAGGTTATATTACGTTATTGTTGTATATAAAGTCCCACGGAGACGTAGAGGCCAACATGCCAGGAATGGTGTCAAATATTACAGCCGGGATGTTAGATTGGGTTAGGTAAGGTTGTATTACCTTATTGATGTATATAAAGGTCCCACGGAGACGTAGAGGCCAACACGCCAGGAATGTTGTCAAATATTACCGCCGAGATGTTAGGTTGCGTTAGGTTGGGTTATATTACGTTCTTGATGTATATAAAGGTCCCACGCAGACGTAGATGCCAACTCGCCAGGAATGTTGTCAAATAATAGCGCCGAGAGGTTAGTTTGTGTCAGGTTAGGTTATATTACGTTATTGATGTATATGAAGGTCCCACGGAGACGTAGAGGCCAACTCGCCAGGAATGTTGCAAAATCTTACAGCCGCGATGTTAGATTGGGTTAGGTTAGGTTATAATACGTTATTAATGCATATAAAGGTCCCACGCCGACGTAGAGGCCAACCCGCCAGGAATGTTGTCAAATATTACCGCCGAGATGTTAGGTTGGGTTAGGTTGGGTTATATTACGTTCTTGATGTATATAAAGGTCCCACGCAGACGTAGAGGCCAGCCCGCCAGGAATGTTGTCAAATATTACCGCCGAGATGATAGGTTGGATTAGGTTAGGTTATATTACGTTATTGATGTATATAAAGGTCCCACGGAGACGTAGAGACCAACAAGCCAGGAATGTTGCCAAATATTACCGCCGAGATGTGAGGTTGGGTTAGGATAGGTTATATTACGTTATTGATGTATATAAAGGTCCCACGGAGACGTAGAGGCCAACTCGTCAGGAATATTGTCAAATATAACCGCCGAGATGTTAGGTTGGGTTAGGTTAGGTTATATTAAGTTATTGATGTATATGAAGGTCCCACGGAGACGTAGATGCCAACTCGCCAGGAATGTTGTCAAATAATAGCGCCGAGAGGTTAGGTTGTGTCAGGTTAGGTTATATTACGTTATTGATGTATATGAAGATCCCACGGAGACTAAGAGGCCAACTCGCCAGGTATGTGGTCAAATATTACCGCCGAGATGATAGGTTGGGTTAGGTTTGGTTATATTTCGTTATTGATGTATATGAAGGTCCTACGGAGACGTAGAGGCCAACATGCCAGGAATGTTGTCAAATATTACAGCCGCGATGTTAGATTGGGTTAGGTTAGGTTATATTACGTTATTGATGTATATAAAGGTCCCACGGAGACGTAGAGGGCAACTCGTTAGGAATATTGTCAAATATAATCGCCGAGATGTTAGGTTGGGTTAGGTTAGGTTATATTAAGTTATTGGTGTATATGAAGATCCCACGTAGACGCAGAGGCCAACTCGCCAGGTATGTGGTCAAATATTACCGCCGAGCTGATAGGTTGGGTTAGGTTTGGTTATATTACGTTATTGATGTATATAAAGGTTCCACGGAAACGTAGAGGCCAACAAGCCAGGAATGTTGCCAAATATTACCGCCGAGATGATAGGTTGGGTTAGGTTAGGTTATATCTCGTTACTGATGTATATGAAGGTCCCACGGAGACGTAGATGCCAACTCGCCAGGAATGTTGTCAAATAATAGCGCCGAGAGGTTAGGTTGTGTCAGGTTAGGTTATATTACGTTATTGATGTATATGAAGATCCCACGGAGACTAAGAGGCCAACTCGCCAGGTATGTGGTCAAATATTACCGCCGAAATGATAGGTTGGATTAGGTTAGGTTATATTACGTTATTGATGTATATAAAGGTCCCACGGAGACGTAGAGACCAACAAGCCAGGAATGTTGCCAAATATTACCGCCGAGATGTGAGGTTGGGTTAGGATAGGTTATATTACGTTATTGATGTATATAAAGGTCCCACGGAGACGTAGAGGCCAACTCGTCAGGAATATTGTCAAATATAACCGCCGAGATGTTAGGTTGGGTTAGGTTAGGTTATATTAAGTTATTGATGTATATGAAGGTCCCACGGAGACGTAGATGCCAACTCGCCAGGAATGTTGTCAAATAATAGCGCCGAGAGGTTAGGTTGTGTCAGGTTAGGTTATATTACGTTATTGATGTATATGAAGATCCCACGGAGACTAAGAGGCCAACTCGCCAGGTATGTGGTCAAATATTACCGCCGAGATGATAGGTTGGGTTAGGTTTGGTTATATTTCGTTATTGATGTATATGAAGGTCCTACGGAGACGTAGAGGCCAACATGCCAGGAATGTTGTCAAATATTACAGCCGCGATGTTAGATTGGGTTAGGTTAGGTTATATTACGTTATTGATGTATATAAAGGTCCCACGGAGACGTAGAGGCCAACTCGTTAGGAATATTGTCAAATATAATCGCCGAGATGTTAGGTTGGGTTAGGTTAGGTTATATTAAGTTATTGGTGTATATGAAGATCCCACGTAGACGCAGAGGCCAACTCGCCAGGTATGTGGTCAAATATTACCGCCGAGCTGATAGGTTGGGTTAGGTTTGGTTATATTACGTTATTGATGTATATAAAGGTTCCACGGAAACGTAGAGGCCAACAAGCCAGGAATGTTGCCAAATATTACCGCCGAGATGATAGGTTGGGTTAGGTTAGGTTATATCTCGTTACTGATGTATATGAAGGTCCCACGGAGACGTAGATGCCAACTCGCCAGGAATGTTGTCAAATAATAGCGCCGAGAGGTTAGGTTGTGTCAGGTTAGGTTATATTACGTTATTGATGTATATGAAGATCCCACGGAGACTAAGAGGCCAACTCGCCAGGTATGTGGTCAAATATTACCGCCGAGATGATAGGTTGGGTTAGGTTTGGTTATATTTCGTTATTGATGTATATGAAGGACCAACGGAGACGTAGAGGCCAACATGCCAGGAATGTTGTCAAATATTACAGCCGCGATGTTAGATTGGGTTAGGTTAGGTTATATTACGTTATTGTTGTATACAAAGTCCCACGGAGACGTAGAGGCCAACATGCCAGGAATGCTGTCAAATATTACAGCCGGGATGTTAGATTGGGTTAGGTAAGGTTATATTACCTTATTGATGTATATAAAGGTCCCACGGAGACGTAGAGGCCAACACGCCAGGAATGTTGTCAAATATTACCGCCGAGATGTTAGGTTGCGTTAGGTTGGGTTATATTACGTTCTTGATGTATATAAAGGTCCCACGCAGTCGTAGATGCCAACTCGCCAGGAATGTTGTCAAATAATAGCGCCGAGAGGTTAGTTTGTGTCAGGTTAGGTTATATTACGTTATTGATGTATATGACGGTCCCACGGAGACGTAGAGGCCAACTCGCCAGGAATGTTGCAAAATATTGCAACCGCGATGTTAGATTGGGTTAGGTTAGGTTATAATACGTTATTAATGCATATAAAGGTCCCACGCCGACGTAGAGGCCAACCCGCCAGGAGTGTTATCAAATATTTCCGCCGAGATGATAGGTTGGGTTAGGTTAGGTTATATTACGTTATTGATGTAGATAAAGGTCCCACGGAGACGTAGATGCCAACTCGCCAGGAATGTTGTCAAATAATAGCGCCGAGAGGTTAGGTTGGGTCAGGTTAGGTTATATTACGTTATTGATGTATATGAAGATCCCACGCACACGTAGAGGCCAACCCGCCAGGAATGTTGTCAAATATTACCGCCGAGATGATAGGTTGGGCTAGGCTTGCTTATATTACGTTATTGATGTATATGAAGGACCCACGTAGACGTAGGGGCCATCTTGTCAGGAATATTGTCAAATATTACCGCCGAGATGATAGGTTGGATTAGGTTAGGTTATATTACGTTATTGATGTATGTAAAGGTCCCACGGAGGCGTAGAGGCCAACAAGCCAGGAATGCTGCCAATTATTACCGCCGAGATGTTAGGTTGGGTTAGGTTAGGTTATATTACGTTATTGATGTATATAAAGGTCCCACGGAGACGTAGAGGCCAACATGCCAGGAATGCTGTCAAATATTACAGCCGGGATGTTAGATTGGATTAGGTTAGGTTATATTACCTTATTGATGTATATAAAGGTCCCACGCAGTCGTAGATGCCAACTCGCCAGGAATGTTGTCAAATAATAGCGCCGAGAGGTTAGTTTGTGTCAGGTTAGGTTATATTACGTTATTGATGTATATGAAGATCCCACGCAGACGTAGAGGCCAACCCGCCAGGAATGTTGTCAAATATTACCGCCGAGATGATAGGTTGGGCTAGGCTTGCTTATATTACGTTATTGATGTATATGAAGGACCCACGTAGACGTAGGGGCCATCTCGTCAGGAATATTGTCAAATATTACCGCCGAGATGATAGGTTGGATTAGGTTAGGTTATATTACGTTATTGATGTATGTAAAGGTCCCACGGAGGCGTAGAGGCCAACAAGCCAGGAATGCTGCCAATTATTACCGCCGAGATGTTAGGTTGGGTTAGGTTAGGTTATATTACGTTATTGATGTATATAAAGGTCCCACGGAGACGTAGAGGCCAACATGCCAGGAATGCTGTCAAATATTACAGCCGGGATGTTAGATTGGGTTAGGTTAGGTTATATTACCTTATTGATGTATATAAAGGTCCCACGGAGACGTAGAGGCCAACACGTCAGGAATGTTGTCAAATATTACCGCCGAGATGTTAGGTTGGGTTAGGTTGGGTTATATTACGTTCTTGATGTATATAAAGGTCCCACGCAGACGTAGAGGCTAGCCCGCCAGGAATGTTGTCAAATATTACCGCCGAGATGTTAGATTGGGTTAGGTTAGGTTATATTACGTTATTGATGTATATAAAGGTCCCACGGAGACGTAGAGGCCAACTCGTCAGGAATGTTGTCAAATAATAGCGCCGAGAGGTTAGGTTGTGTCAGGTTAGGTTATATTACGTTATTGATGTATATGAAGATCCCACGGAGACTAAGAGGCCAACTCGCCAGGTATGTGGTCAAATATTACCGCCGAGATGATAGGTTGGGTTAGGTTTGGTTATATTTCGTTATTGATGTATATGAAGGTCCTACGGAGACGTAGAGGCCAACATGCCAGGAATGTTGTCAAATATTACAGCCGCGATGTTAGATTGGGTTAGGTTAGGTTATATTACGTTATTGTTGTATATAAAGTCCCACGGAGACGTAGAGTCCAACATGCCAGGAATGCTGTCAAATATTACAGCCGGGATGTTAGATTGGGTTAGGTAAGGTTATATTACCTTATTGATGTATATAAAGGTCCCACGGAGACGTAGAGGCCAACACGCCAGGAATGTTGGCAAATATTACCGCCGAGACGTTAGGTTGCGTTAGGTTGGGTTATATTAGGTTCTTGATGTATATAAAGGTCCCACGCAGACGTAGAGGCCAGCCCGCCAGGAATGTTGTCAAATATTACAGCCGCGATGTTAGATTGGGTTAGGTTAGGTTATATTTCGTTATTGATGTATATGAAGGTCCCACGGAGACGTAGAGGCCAACTCGCCAGGAATGTTGCATAATATTACAGCCGCGATGTTAGATTGGGATAGGTTAGGTTATAATACGTTATTGATGTATATGAAGGTCCCACGGAGACGTAGAGGCCAACTCGCCAGGAATGTTGTCAAATATTACAGCCGCGATGTTAGATTGGGTTAGGTTAGGTTATAATACGTTATTAATGCATATAAAGGTCCCACACCGACGTAGACGCCAATCCGCCAGGAATGTTGTCAAATATTACCGCCGAGATGTGAGGTTGGGTTAGGTTAGGTTATATTACGTTATTGATGTATATAAAGGTCCCACGGAGACGTAGAGGCCAACTCGTCAGGAATATTGTCAAATATAACCGCCGAGATGTTAGGTTGGGTTAGGTTAGGTTATATTAAGTTATTGATGTATATGAAGATCCCACGTAGACGCAGAGGCCAACTCGCCAGGTATGTGGTCAAATATTACCGCCGAGCTGATAGGTTGGCTTAGGTTTGGTTATATTACGTTATTGATGTATATAAAGGTCCCACGGAAACGTAGAGGCCAACAAGCCAGGAATGTTGTCAAATATTACAGCCGAGATGATAGGTTGGGTTAGGTTAGGTTATATCTCGTTATTGATGTATATGAAGGCCCCACGGAGACGTAGATGCCAACTCGCCAGGAATGTTGTCAAATAATAGCGCCGAGAGGTTAGGTTGTGTCAGGTTAGGTTATATTACGTTATTGATGTATATGAAGATCCCACGGAGACTAAGAGGCCAACTCGCCAGGTATGTGGTCATATATTACCGCCGAGATGATAGGTTGGGTTAGGTTTGGTTATATTTCGTTATTGATGTATATGAAGGTCCTACGGAGACGTAGAGGCCAACATGCCAGGAATGTTGTCAAATATTACAGCCGCGATGTTAGATTGGGTTAGGTTAGGTTATAATACGTTATTAATGCATATAAAGGTCCCACGCCGACGTAGAGGCCAACCCGCCAGGAGTGTTATCAAATATTTCCGCCGAGATGATAGGTTGGGTTAGGTTAGGTTATATTACGTTATTGATGTAGATAAAGGTCCCACGGAGACGTAGATGCCAACTCGCCAGGAATGTTGTCAAATAATAGCGCCGAGAGGTTAGGTTGGGTCAGGTTAGGTTATATTACGTTATTGATGTATATGAAGATCCCACGCAGACGTAGAGGCCAACCCGCCAGTAATGTTGTCAAATATTACCGCCGAGATGATAGGTTGGGCTAGGCTTGCTTATATTACGTTATTGATGTATATGAAGGACCCACGTAGACGTAGGGGCCATCTCGTCAGGAATATTGTCAATTATTACCGCCGAGATGATAGGGTGGATTAGGTTAGGTTATATTACGTTATTGATGTATGTAAAGGTCCCACGGAGGCGTAGAGGCCAACAAGCCAGGAATGCTGCCAATTATTACCGCCGAGATGTTAGGTTGGGTTAGGTTAGGTTATATTACGTTATTGATGTATATAAAGGTCCCACGGAGACGTAGAGGCCAACATGCCAGGAATGCTGTCAAATATTACAGCCGGGATGTTAGATTGGGTTAGGTTAGGTTATATTACCTTATTGATGTATATAAAGGTCCCACGGAGACGTAGAGGCCAACACGTCAGGAATGTTGTCAAATATTACCGCCGAGATGTTAGGTTGGGTTAGGTTGGGTTATATTACGTTCTTGATGTATATAAAGGTCCCACGCAGACGTAGAGGCCAGCCCGCCAGGAATGTTGTCAAATATTACCGCCGAGATGATAGGTTGGGTTAGGTTAGGTTATATTACGTTATTGATGTATATAAAGGTCCCACGGAGACGTAGAGACCAACAAGCCAGGAATGTTGCCAAATATTACCGCCGAGATGTGAGGTTGGGTTAGGTTAGGTTATATTACGTTATTGATGTATATAAAGGTCCCACGGAGACGTAGAGGCCAACTCGTCAGGAATATTGTCAAATATAACCGCCGAGATGTTAGGTTGGGTTAGGTTAGGTTATATTAAGTTATTGATGTATATGAAGGTCCCACGCAGACGTAGAGGCCAGCCCGCCAGGAATGTTGTCAAATATTACCGCCGAGATGATAGGTTGGGTTAGGTTAGGTTATATTACGTTATTGATGTATATAAAGGTCCCACGGAGACGTAGAGACCAACAAGCCAGGAATGTTGCCAAATATTACCGCCGAGATGTGAGGTTGGGTTAGGTTAGGTTATATTACGTTATTGATGTATATAAAGGTCCCACGGAGACGTAGAGGCCAACTCGTCAGGAATATTGTCAAATATAACCGCCGAGATGTTAGGTTGGGTTAGGTTAGGTTATATTAAGTTATTGATGTATATGAAGATCCCACGTAGACGCAGGGGCCAACTCGCCACGTATGTGGTCAAATATTACCGCCGAGCTGACAGGTTGGGTTAGGTTTGGTTATATTACGTTATTGATGTATATAAAGGTCCCACGGAAACGTAGAGGCCAACAAGCCAGGAATGTTGCCAAATATTACCGCCGAGATGATAGGTTGGGTTAGGTTAGGTTATATTACGTTATTGATGTAGATAAAGGTCCCACGGAGACGTAGATGCCAACTCGCCAGGAATGTTGTCAAATAATAGCGCCGAGAGGTTAGGTTGTGTCAGGTTAGGTTATATTACGTTATTGATGTATATGAAGATCCCACGGAGACTAAGAGGCCAACTCGCCAGGTATGTGGTCAAATATTACCGCCGAGATAATAGGTTGGGTTAGGTTTGGTTATATTTCGTTATTGATGTATATGAAGGTCCTACGGAGACGTAGAGGCCAACATGCCAGGAATGTTGTCAAATATTACAGCCGCGATGTTAGATTGGGTTAGGTTAGGTTATAATACGTTATTAATGCATATAAAGGTCCCACGCCGACGTAGAGGCCAACCCGCCAGGAGTGTTATCAAATATTTCCGCCGAGATGATAGGTTGGGTTAGGTTAGGTTATATTACGTTATTGATGTAGATAAAGGTCCCACGGAGACGTAGATGCCAACTCGCCAGGAATGTTATCAAATAATAGCGCCGAGAGGTTAGGTTGGGTCAGGTTAGGTTATATTACGTTATTGATGTATATGAAGATCCCACGCAGACGTAGATGCCAACCCGCCAGGAATGTTGTCAAATATTACCGCCGAGATGATAGGTTGGGCTAGGCTTGCTTATATTACGTTATTGATGTATATGAAGGACCCACGTAGACGTAGGGGCCATCTCGTCAGGAATATTGTCAATTATTACCGCCGAGATGATAGGTTGGATTAGGTTAGGTTATATTACGTTATTGATGTATGTAAAGGTCCCACGGAGGCGTAGAGGCCAACAAGCCAGGAATGCTGCCAATTATTACCGCCGAGATGTTAGGTTGGGTTAGGTTAGGTTATATTACGTTATTGATGTATACAAAGGTCCCACGGAGACGTAGAGGCCAACATGCCAGGAATGCTGTCAAATATTACAGCCGGGATGTTAGATTGGGTTAGGTTAGGTTATATTACCTTATTGATGTATATAAAGGTCCCACGGAGACGTAGAGGCCAACTCGTCAGGAATATTGTCAAATATAATCGCTGAGATGTTAGGTTGGGTTAGGTTAGGTTATATTAAGTTATTGATGTATATGAAGATCCCACGTAGACGCAGAGGCCAACTCGCCAGGTATGTGGTCAAATATTACCGCCGAGCTGATAGGTTGGGTTAGGTTAGGTTATATTAAGTTATTGATGTATATGAAGATCCCACGTAGACGCAGAGGCCAACAAGCCAGGCATGTTGTCAAATATTACAGCCGAGATGATAGGTTGGGTTAGGTTAGGTTATATCTCGTTATTGATGTATATGAAGGCCCCACGGAGACGTAGATGCCAACTCGCCAGGAATGTTGTCAAATAATAGCGCCGAGAGGTTAGGTTGTGTCAGGTTAGGTTATATTACGTTATTGATGTATATGAAGATCCCACGGAGACTAAGAGGCCAACTCGCCAGGTATGTGGTCAAATATTACCGCCGAGATGATAGGTTGGGTTAGGTTTGGTTATATTTCGTTATTGATGTATATAAAGGTCCCACGGAGACGTAGAGGCCAACTCGTCAGGAATATTGTCAAATATAATCGCTGAGATGTTAGGTTGGGTTAGGTTAGGTTATATTAAGTTATTGATGTATATGAAGATCCCACGTAGACGCAGAGGCCAACTCGCCAGGTATGTGGTCAAATATTACCGCCGAGCTGATAGGTTGGGTTAGGTTAGGTTATATTAAGTTATTGATGTATATGAAGATCCCACGTAGACGCAGAGGCCAACAAGCCAGGCATGTTGTCAAATATTACAGCCGAGATGATAGGTTGGGTTAGGTTAGGTTATATCTCGTTATTGATGTATATGAAGGCCCCACGGAGACGTAGATGCCAACTCGCCAGGAATGTTGTCAAATAATAGCGCCGAGAGGTTAGGTTGTGTCAGGTTAGGTTATATTACGTTATTGATGTATATGAAGATCCCACGGAGACTAAGAGGCCAACTCGCCAGGTATGTGGTCAAATATTACCGCCGAGATGATAGGTTGGGTTAGGTTTGGTTATATTTCGTTATTGATGTATATGAAGGTCCTACGGAGACGTAGAGGCCAACATGCCAGGAATGTTGTCAAATATTACAGCCGCGATGTTAGATTGGGTTAGGTTAGGTTATATTACGTTATTGTTGTATATAAAGTCCCACGGAGACGTAGAGGCCAACATGCCAGGAATGCTGTCAAATATTACAGCCGGGATGTTAGATTGGGTTAGGTTAGGTTATATTACCTTATTGATGTATATAAAGGTCCCACGGAGACGTAGAGGCCAACACGTCAGGAATGTTGTCAAATATTACCGCCGAGATGTTAGGTTGGGTTAGGTTGGGTTATATTACGTTCTTGATGTATATAAAGTTCCCACGCAGACGTAGAGGCCAGCCCGCCAGGAATGTTGTCAAATATTACCGCCGAGATGATAGGTTGGATTAGGTTAGGTTATATTACGTTATTGATGTATGTAAAGGTCCCACGGAGGCGTAGAGGCCAACAAGCCAGGAATGCTGCCAATTATTACCGCCGAGATGTTAGGTTGGGTTAGGTTAGGTTATATTACGTTATTGATGTATATAAAGGTCCCACGGAGACGTAGAGGCCAACATGCCAGGAATGCTGTCAAATATTACAGCCGGGATGTTAGATTGGGTTAGGTTAGGTTATATTACCTTATTGATGTATATAAAGGTCCCACGGAGACGTAGAGGCCAACACGTCAGGAATGTTGTCAAATATTACCGCCGAGATGTTAGGTTGGGTTAGGTTGGGTTATATTACGTTCTTGATGTATATAAAGGTCCCACGCAGACGTAGAGGCCAGCCCGCCAGGAATGTTGTCAAATATTACCGCCGAGATGATAGGTTGGATTAGGTTAGGTTATATTACGTTATTGATGTATGTAAAGGTCCCACGGAGGCGTAGAGGCCAACAAGCCAGGAATGCTGCCAATTATTACCGCCGAGATGTTAGGTTGGGTTAGGTTAGGTTATATTACGTTATTGATGTATATAAAGGTCCCACGGAGACGTAGAGGCCAACATGCCAGGAATGCTGTCAAATGTTACAGCCGGGATGTTAGATTGGGTTAGATTAGGTTATATTACCTTATTGATGTATATAAAGGTCCCACGGAGACGTAGAGGCCAACACGTCAGGAATGTTGTCAAATATTACCGCCGAGATGTTAGGTTGGGTTAGGTTGGGTTATATTACGTTCTTGATGTATATAAAGGTCCCACGCAGACGTAGAGGCCAGCCCGCCAGGAATGTTGTCAAATATTACCGCCGAGATGATAGGTTGGGTTAGGTTAGGTTATATTACGTTATTGATGTATATAAAGGTCCCACGGAAACGTAGAGGCCAACAAGCCAGGAATGTTGCCAAATATTACCGCCGAGATGATAGGTTGTGTTAGGTTAGGTTATATCTCGTTATTGATGTATATGAAGGTCCCACGGAGACGTAGATGCCAACTCGCCAGGAATGTTGTCAAATAATAGCGCCGAGAGGTTAGGTTGTGTCAGGTTAGGTTATATTACGTTATTGATGTATATGAAGATCCCACGGAGACTAAGAGGCCAACTCGCCAGGTATGTGGTCAAATATTACCGCCGAGATGATAGGTTGGGTTAGGTTTGGTTATATTTCGTTATTGATGTATATGAAGGTCCTACGGATACGTAGAGGCCAACATGCCAGGAATGGTGTCAAATATTACAGCCGCGATGTTAGATTGGGTTAGGTTAGGTTATATTACGTTATTGATGTATATAAAGGTCCCACGGAGACGTAGAGGCCAACTCGTCAGGAATATTGTCAAATATAATCGCTGAGATGTTAGGTTGGGTTAGGTTAGGTTATATTAAGTTATTGATGTATATGAAGATCCCACGTAGACGCAGAGGCCAACTCGCCAGGTATGTGGTCAAATATTACCGCCGAGCTGATAGGTTGGGTTAGGTTAGGTTATATTAAGTTATTGATGTATATGAAGATCCCACGTAGACGCAGAGGCCAACAAGCCAGGAATGTTGTCAAATATTACAGCCGAGATGATAGGTTGGGTTAGGTTAGGTTATATCTCGTTATTGATGTATATGAAGGCCCCACGGAGACGTAGATGCCAACTCGCCAGGAATGTTGTCAAATAATAGCGCCGAGAGGTTAGGTTGTGTCAGGTTAGGTTATATTACGTTATTGATGTATATGAAGATCCCACGGAGACTAAGAGGCCAACTCGCCAGGTATGTGGTCAAATATTACCGCCGAGATGATAGGTTGGGTTAGGTTTGGTTATATTTCGTTATTGATGTATATGAAGGTCCTACGGAGACGTAGAGGCCAACATGCCAGGAATGTTGTCAAATATTACAGCCGCGATGTTAGATTGGGTTAGGTTAGGTTATATTACGTTATTGTTGTATATAAAGTCCCACGGAGACGTAGAGGCCAACATGCCAGGAATGCTGTCAAATATTACAGCCGGGATGTTAGATTGGGTTAGGTTAGGTTATATTACCTTATTGATGTATATAAAGGTCCCACGGAGACGTAGAGGCCAACACGTCAGGAATGTTGTCAAATATTACCGCCGAGATGTTAGGTTGGGTTAGGTTGGGTTATATTACGTTCTTGATGTATATAAAGGTCCCACGCAGACGTAGAGGCCAGCCCGCCAGGAATGTTGTCAAATATTACCGCCGAGATGATAGGTTGGGTTAGGTTAGGTTATATTACGTTATTGATGTATATAAAGGTCCCACGGAGACGTAGAGACCAACAAGCCAGGAATGTTGCCAAATATTACCGCCGAGATGTGAGGTTGGGTTAGGTTAGGTTATATTACGTTATTGATGTATATAAAGGTCCCACGGAGACGTAGAGGCCAACTCGTCAGGAATATTGTCAAATATAACCGCCGAGATGTTAGGTTGGGTTAGGTTAGGTTATATTAAGTTATTGATGTATATGAAGATCCCACGTAGACGCAGAGGCCAACTCGCCAGGTATGTGGTCAAATATTACCGCCGAGCTGATAGGTTGGGTTAGGTTTGGTTATATTACGTTATTGATGTATATAAAGGTCCCACGGAGACGTAGAGGCCAACTCGCCAGGAATGTTGCATAATATTACAGCCGCGATGTTAGATTGGGATAGGTTAGTTTATAATACGTTATTGATGTATATGAAGGTCCCACGGAGACGTAGAGGCCAACTCGCCAGGAATGTTGTCAAATATTACAGCCGCGATGTTAGATTGGGTTAAGTTAGGTTATAATACGTTATTAATGCATATAAAGGTCCCACACCGACGTAGACGCCAACCCGCCAGGAATGTTGTCAAATATTACCGCCGAGATGTGAGGTTGGGTTAGGTTAGGTTATATTACGTTATTGATGTATATAAAGGTCCCACGGAGACGTAGAGGCCAACTCGCCAGGAATGTTGCATAATATTACAGCCGCGATGTTAGATTGGGATAGGTTAGGTTATAATACGTTATTGATGTATATGAAGGTCCCACGGAGACGTAGAGGCCAACTCGCCAGGAATGTTGTCAAATATTACAGCCGCGATGTTAGATTGGGTTAGGTTAGGTTATAATACGTTATTAATGCATATAAAGGTCCCACACCGACGTAGACGCCAACCCGCCAGGAATGTTGTCAAATATTACCGCCGAGATGTGAGGTTGGGTTAGGTTAGGTTATATTACGTTATTGATGTATATAAAGGTCCCACGGAGACGTAGAGGCCAACTCGTCAGGAATATTGTCAAATATAACCGCCGAGATGTTAGGTTGGGTTAGGTTAGGTTATATTAAGTTATTGATGTATATGAAGATCCCACGTAGACGCAGAGGCCAACAAGCCAGGAATGTTGTCAAATATTACAGCCGAGATGATAGGTTGGGTTAGGTTAGGTTATATCTCGTTATTGATGTATATGAAGGCCCCACGGAGACGTAGATGCCAACTCGCCAGGAATGTTGTCAAATAATAGCGCCGAGAGGTTAGGTTGTGTCAGGTTAGGTTATATTACGTTATTGATGTATATGAAGATCCCACGGAGACTAAGAGGCCAACTCGCCAGGTATGTGGTCAAATATTACCGCCGAGATGATAGGTTGGGTTAGGTTTGGTTATATTTCGTTATTGATGTATATGAAGGTCCTACGGAGACGTAGAGGCCAACATGCCAGGAATGTTGTCAAATATTACAGCCGCGATGTTAGATTGGGTTAGGTTAGGTTATATTACGTTATTGTTGTATATAAAGTCCCACGGAGACGTAGAGGCCAACATGCCAGGAATGCTGTCAAATATTACAGCCGGGATGTTAGATTGGGTTAGGTTAGGTTATATTACCTTATTGATGTATATAAAGGTCCCACGGAGACGTAGAGGCCAACACGTCAGGAATGTTGTCAAATATTACCGCCGAGATGTTAGGTTGGGTTAGGTTGGGTTATATTACGTTCTTGATGTATATAAAGGTCCCACGCAGACGTAGACGCCAGCCCGCCAGGAATGTTGTCAAATATTACCGCCGAGATGATAGGTTGGGTTAGGTTAGGTTATATTACGTTATTGATGTATATAAAGGTCCCACGGAGACGTAGAGACCAACAAGCCAGGAATGTTGCCAAATATTACCGCCGAGATGTGAGGTTGGGTTAGGTTAGGTTATATTACGTTATTGATGTATATAAAGGTCCCACGGAGACGTAGAGGCCAACTCGTCAGGAATATTGTCAAATATAACCGCCGAGATGTTAGGTTGGGTTAGGTTAGGTTATATTAAGTTATTGATGTATATGAAGATCCCACGTAGACGCAGAGGCCAACTCGCCAGGTATGTGGTCAAATATTACCGCCGAGCTGATAGGTTGGGTTAGGTTTGGTTATATTACGTTATTGATGTATATAAAGGTCCCACGGAAACGTAGAGGCCAACACGCCAGGAATGTTGGCAAATATTACCGCCGAGACGTTAGGTTGCGTTAGGTTGGGTTATATTACGTTCTTGATGTATATAAAGGTCCCACGCAGACGTAGAGGCCAGACCGCCAGGAATGTTGTCAAATATTACAGCCGCGATGTTAGATTGGGTTAGGTTAGGTTATATTTCGTTATTGATGTATATGAAGGTCCCACGGAGACGTAGAGGCCAACTCGCCAGGAATGTTGCATAATATTACAGCCGCGATGTTAGATTGGGATAGGTTAGGTTATAATACGTTATTGATGTATATGAAGGTCCCACGGAGACGTAGAGGCCAACTCGCCAGGAATGTTGTCAAATATTACAGCCGCGATGTTAGATTGGGTTAGGTTAGGTTATAATACGTTATTAATGCATATAAAGGTCCCACACCGACGTAGACGCCAACCCGCCAGGAATGTTGTCAAATATTACCGCCGAGATGTGAGGTTGGGTTAGGTTAGGTTATATTACGTTATTGATGTATATAAAGGTCCCACGGAGACGTAGAGGCCAACTCGCCAGGAATGTTGCATAATATTACAGCCGCGATGTTAGATTGGGATAGGTTAGGTTATAATACGTTATTGATGTATATGAAGGTCCCACGGAGACGTAGAGGCCAACTCGCCAGGAATGTTGCCAAATATTACAGCCGCGATGTTAGATTGGGTTAGGTCAGGTTATAATACGTTATTAATGCATATAAAGGTCCCACACCGACGTAGACGCCAACCCGCCAGGAATGTTGTCAAATATTACCGCCGAGATGTGAGGTTGGGTTAGGTTAGGTTATATTACGTTATTGATGTATATAAAGGTCCCACGGAGACGTAGAGGCCAACTCGTCAGGAATATTGTCAAATATAACCGCCGAGATGTTAGGTTGGGTTAGGTTAGGTTATATTAAGTTATTGATGTATATGAAGATCCCACGTAGACGCAGAGGCCAACAAGCCAGGAATGTTGTCAAATATTACAGCCGAGATGATAGGTTGGGTTAGGTTAGGTTATATCTCGTTATTGATGTATATGAAGGCCCCACGGAGACGTAGATGCCAACTCGACAGGAATGTTGTCAAATAATAGCGCCGAGAGGTTAGGTTGTGTCAGGTTAGGTTATATTACGTTATTGATGTATATGAAGATCCCACGGAGACTAAGAGGCCAACTCGCCAGGTATGTGGTCAAATATTACCGCCGAGATGATAGGTTGTGTTAGGTTAGGTTATATCTCGTTATTGATGTATATGAAGGTCCCACGGAGACGTAGATGCCAACTCGCCAGGAATGTTGTCAAATAATAGCGCCGAGAGGTTAGGTTGTGTCAGGTTAGGTTATATTACGTTATTGATGTATATGAAGATCCCACGGAGACTAAGAGGCCAACTCGCCAGGTATGTGGTCAAATATTACCGCCGAGATGATAGGTTGGGTTAGGTTTGGTTATATTTCGTTATTGATGTATATGAAGGTCCTACGGATACGTAGAGGCCAACATGCCAGGAATGGTGTCAAATATTACAGCCGCGATGTTAGATTGGGTTAGGTTAGGTTATATTACGTTATTGATGTATATAAAGGTCCCACGGAGACGTAGAGGCCAACTCGTCAGGAATATTGTCAAATATAATCGCTGAGATGTTAGGTTGGGTTAGGTTAGGTTATATTAAGTTATTGATGTATATGAAGATCCCACGTAGACGCAGAGGCCAACTCGCCAGGTATGTGGTCAAATATTACCGCCGAGCTGATAGGTTGGGTTAGGTTAGGTTATATTAAGTTATTGATGTATATGAAGATCCCACGTAGACGCAGAGGCCAACAAGCCAGGAATGTTGTCAAATATTACAGCCGAGATGATAGGTTGGGTTAGGTTAGGTTATATCTCGTTATTGATGTATATGAAGGCCCCACGGAGACGTAGATGCCAACTCGCCAGGAATGTTGTCAAATAATAGCGCCGAGAGGTTAGGTTGTGTCAGGTTAGGTTATATTACGTTATTGATGTATATGAAGATCCCACGGAGACTAAGAGGCCAACTCGCCAGGTATGTGGTCAAATATTACCGCCGAGATGATAGGTTGGGTTAGGTTTGGTTATATTTCGTTATTGATGTATATGAAGGTCCTACGGAGACGTAGAGGCCAACATGCCAGGAATGTTGTCAAATATTAGAGCCGCGATGTTAGATTGGGTTAGGTTAGGTTATATTACGTTATTGTTGTATATAAAGTCCCACGGAGACGTAGAGGCCAACATGCCAGGAATGCTGTCAAATATTACAGCCGGGATGTTAGATTGGGTTAGGTTAGGTTATATTACCTTATTGATGTATATAAAGGTCCCACGGAGACGTAGAGGCCAACACGTCAGGAATGTTGTCAAATATTACCGCCGAGATGTTAGGTTGGGTTAGGTTGGGTTATATTACGTTCTTGATGTATATAAAGGTCCCACGCAGACGTAGAGGCCAGCCCGCCAGGAATGTTGTCAAATATTACCGCCGAGATGATAGGTTGGGTTAGGTTAGGTTATATTACGTTATTGATGTATATAAAGGTCCCACGGAGACGTAGAGACCAACAAGCCAGGAATGTTGCCAAATATTACCGCCGAGATGTGAGGTTGGGTTAGGTTAGGTTATATTACGTTATTGATGTATATAAAGGTCCCACGGAGACGTAGAGGCCAACTCGTCAGGAATATTGTCAAATATAACCGCCGAGATGTTAGGTTGGGTTAGGTTAGGTTATATTAAGTTATTGATGTATATGAAGATCCCACGTAGACGCAGAGGCCAACTCGCCAGGTATGTGGTCAAATATTACCGCCGAGCTGATAGGTTGGGTTAGGTTTGGTTATATTACGTTATTGATGTATATAAAGGTCCCACGGAGACGTAGAGGCCAACTCGCCAGGAATGTTGCATAATATTACAGCCGCGATGTTAGATTGGGATAGGTTAGTTTATAATACGTTATTGATGTATATGAAGGTCCCACGGAGACGTAGAGGCCAACTCGCCAGGAATGTTGTCAAATATTACAGCCGCGATGTTAGATTGGTTTAAGTTAGGTTATAATACGTTATTAATGCATATAAAGGTCCCACACCGACGTAGACGCCAACCCGCCAGGAATGTTGTCAAATATTACCGCCGAGATGTGAGGTTGGGTTAGGTTAGGTTATATTACGTTATTGATGTATATAAAGGTCCCACGGAGACGTAGAGGCCAACTCGCCAGGAATGTTGCATAATATTACAGCCGCGATGTTAGATTGGGATAGGTTAGGTTATAATACGTTATTGATGTATATGAAGGTCCCACGGAGACGTAGAGGCCAACTCGCCAGGAATGTTGTCAAATATTACAGCCGCGATGTTAGATTGGGTTAGGTTAGGTTATAATACGTTATTAATGCATATAAAGGTCCCACACCGACGTAGACGCCAACCCGCCAGGAATGTTGTCAAATATTACCGCCGAGATGTGAGGTTGGGTTAGGTTAGGTTATATTACGTTATTGATGTATATAAAGGTCCCACGGAGACGTAGAGGCCAACTCGTCAGGAATATTGTCAAATATAACCGCCGAGATGTTAGGTTGGGTTAGGTTAGGTTATATTAAGTTATTGATGTATATGAAGATCCCACGTAGACGCAGAGGCCAACAAGCCAGGAATGTTGTCAAATATTACAGCCGAGATGATAGGTTGGGTTAGGTTAGGTTATATCTCGTTATTGATGTATATGAAGGCCCCACGGAGACGTAGATGCCAACTCGCCAGGAATGTTGTCAAATAATAGCGCCGAGAGGTTAGGTTGTGTCAGGTTAGGTTATATTACGTTATTGATGTATATGAAGATCCCACGGAGACTAAGAGGCCAACTCGCCAGGTATGTGGTCAAATATTACCGCCGAGATGATAGGTTGGGTTAGGTTTGGTTATATTTCGTTATTGATGTATATGAAGGTCCTACGGAGACGTAGAGGCCAACATGCCAGGAATGTTGTCAAATATTACAGCCGCGATGTTAGATTGGGTTAGGTTAGGTTATATTACGTTATTGTTCTATATAAAGTCCCACGGAGACGTAGAGGCCAACATGCCAGGAATGCTGTCAAATATTACAGCCGGGATGTTAGATTGGGTTAGGTTAGGTTATATTACCTTATTGATGTATATAAAGGTCCCACGGAGACGTAGAGGCCAACACGTCAGGAATGTTGTCAAATATTACCGCCGAGATGTTAGGTTGGGTTAGGTTGGGTTATATTACGTTCTTGATGTATATAAAGGTCCCACGCAGACGTAGACGCCAGCCCGCCAGGAATGTTGTCAAATATTACCGCCGAGATGATAGGTTGGGTTAGGTTAGGTTATATTACGTTATTGATGTATATAAAGGTCCCACGGAGACGTAGAGACCAACAAGCCAGGAATGTTGCCAAATATTACCGCCGAGATGTGAGGTTGGGTTAGGTTAGGTTATATTACGTTATTGATGTATATAAAGGTCCCACGGAGACGTAGAGGCCAACTCGTCAGGAATATTGTCAAATATAACCGCCGAGATGTTAGGTTGGGTTAGGTTAGGTTATATTAAGTTATTGATGTATATGAAGATCCCACGTAGACGCAGAGGCCAACTCGCCAGGTATGTGGTCAAATATTACCGCCGAGCTGATAGGTTGGGTTAGGTTTGGTTATATTACGTTATTGATGTATATAAAGGTCCCACGGAAACGTAGAGGCCAACACGCCAGGAATGTTGGCAAATATTACCGCCGAGACGTTAGGTTGCGTTAGGTTGGGTTATATTACGTTCTTGATGTATATAAAGGTCCCACGCAGACGTAGAGGCCAGACCGCCAGGAATGTTGTCAAATATTACAGCCGCGATGTTAGATTGGGTTAGGTTAGGTTATATTTCGTTATTGATGTATATGAAGGTCCCACGGAGACGTAGAGGCCAACTCGCCAGGAATGTTGCATAATATTACAGCCGCGATGTTAGATTGGGATAGGTTAGGTTATAATACGTTATTGATGTATATGAAGGTCCCACGGAGACGTAGAGGCCAACTCGCCAGGAATGTTGTCAAATATTACAGCCGCGATGTTAGATTGGGTTAGGTTAGGTTATAATACGTTATTAATGCATATAAAGGTCCCACACCGACGTAGACGCCAACCCGCCAGGAATGTTGTCAAATATTACCGCCGAGATGTGAGGTTGGGTTAGGTTAGGTTATATTACGTTATTGATGTATATAAAGGTCCCACGGAGACGTAGAGGCCAACTCGCCAGGAATGTTGCATAATATTACAGCCGCGATGTTAGATTGGGATAGGTTAGGTTATAATACGTTATTGATGTATATGAAGGTCCCACGGAGACGTAGAGGCCAACTCGCCAGGAATGTTGCCAAATATTACAGCCGCGATGTTAGATTGGGTTAGGTCAGGTTATAATACGTTATTAATGCATATAAAGGTCCCACACCGACGTAGACGCCAACCCGCCAGGAATGTTGTCAAATATTACCGCCGAGATGTGAGGTTGGGTTAGGTTAGGTTATATTACGTTATTGATGTATATAAAGGTCCCACGGAGACGTAGAGGCCAACTCGTCAGGAATATTGTCAAATATAACCGCCGAGATGTTAGGTTGGGTTAGGTTAGGTTATATTAAGTTATTGATGTATATGAAGATCCCACGTAGACGCAGAGGCCAACAAGCCAGGAATGTTGTCAAATATTACAGCCGAGATGATAGGTTGGGTTAGGTTAGGTTATATCTCGTTATTGATGTATATGAAGGCCCCACGGAGACGTAGATGCCAACTCGACAGGAATGTTGTCAAATAATAGCGCCGAGAGGTTAGGTTGTGTCAGGTTAGGTTATATTACGTTATTGATGTATATGAAGATCCCACGGAGACTAAGAGGCCAACTCGCCAGGTATGTGGTCAAATATTACCGCCGAGATGATAGGTTGTGTTAGGTTAGGTTATATCTCGTTATTGATGTATATGAAGGCCCCACGGAGACGTAGATGCCAACTCGCCAGGAATGTTGTCAAATAATAGCGCCGAGAGGTTAGGTTGTGTCAGGTTAGGTTATATTACGTTATTGATGTATATGAAGATCCCACGGAGACTAAGAGGCCAACTCGCCAGGTATGTGGTCAAATATTACCGCCGAGATGATAGGTTGGGTTAGGTTTGGTTATATTTCGTTATTGATGTATATGAAGGTCCTACGGAGACGTAGAGGCCAACATGCCAGGAATGTTGTCAAATATTAGAGCCGCGATGTTAGATTGGGTTAGGTTAGGTTATATTACGTTATTGTTGTATATAAAGTCCCACGGAGACGTAGAGGCCAACATGCCAGGAATGCTGTCAAATATTACAGCCGAGATGTGAGGTTGGGTTAGGTTAGGTTATATTACGTTATTGATGTATATAAAGGTCCCACGGAGACGTAGAGGCCAACTCGTCAGGAATATTGTCAAATATAACCGCCGAGATGTTAGGTTGGGTTAGGTTAGGTTATATTAAGTTATTGATGTATATGAAGATCCCACGTAGACGCAGAGGCCAACAAGCCAGGAATGTTGTCAAATATTACAGCCGAGATGATAGGTTGGGTTAGGTTAGGTTATATCTCGTTATTGATGTATATGAAGGCCCCACGGAGACGTAGATGCCAACTCGCCAGGAATGTTGTCAAATAATAGCGCCGAGAGGTTAGGTTGTGTCAGGTTAGGTTATATTACGTTATTGATGTATATGAAGATCCCACGGAGACTAAGAGGCCAACTCGCCAGGTATGTGGTCAAATATTACCGCCGAGATGATAGGTTGGGTTAGGTTTGGTTATATTTCGTTATTGATGTATATGAAGGTCCTACGGAGACGTAGAGGCCAACATGCCAGGAATGTTGTCAAATATTACAGCCGCGATGTTAGATTGGGTTAGGTTAGGTTATATTACGTTATTGTTCTATATAAAGTCCCACGGAGACGTAGAGGCCAACATGCCAGGAATGCTGTCAAATATTACAGCCGGGATGTTAGATTGGGTTAGGTTAGGTTATATTACCTTATTGATGTATATAAAGGTCCCACGGAGACGTAGAGGCCAACACGTCAGGAATGTTGTCAAATATTACCGCCGAGATGTTAGGTTGGGTTAGGTTGGGTTATATTACGTTCTTGATGTATATAAAGGTCCCACGCAGACGTAGACGCCAGCCCGCCAGGAATGTTGTCAAATATTACCGCCGAGATGATAGGTTGGGTTAGGTTAGGTTATATTACGTTATTGATGTATATAAAGGTCCCACGGAGACGTAGAGACCAACAAGCCAGGAATGTTGCCAAATATTACCGCCGAGATGTGAGGTTGGGTTAGGTTAGGTTATATTACGTTATTGATGTATATAAAGGTCCCACGGAGACGTAGAGGCCAACTCGTCAGGAATATTGTCAAATATAACCGCCGAGATGTTAGGTTGGGTTAGGTTAGGTTATATTAAGTTATTGATGTATATGAAGATCCCACGTAGACGCAGAGGCCAACTCGCCAGGTATGTGGTCAAATATTACCGCCGAGCTGATAGGTTGGGTTAGGTTTGGTTATATTACGTTATTGATGTATATAAAGGTCCCACGGAAACGTAGAGGCCAACACGCCAGGAATGTTGGCAAATATTACCGCCGAGACGTTAGGTTGCGTTAGGTTGGGTTATATTACGTTCTTGATGTATATAAAGGTCCCACGCAGACGTAGAGGCCAGACCGCCAGGAATGTTGTCAAATATTACAGCCGCGATGTTAGATTGGGTTAGGTTAGGTTATATTTCGTTATTGATGTATATGAAGGTCCCACGGAGACGTAGAGGCCAACTCGCCAGGAATGTTGCATAATATTACAGCCGCGATGTTAGATTGGGATAGGTTAGGTTATAATACGTTATTGATGTATATGAAGGTCCCACGGAGACGTAGAGGCCAACTCGCCAGGAATGTTGTCAAATATTACAGCCGCGATGTTAGATTGGGTTAGGTTAGGTTATAATACGTTATTAATGCATATAAAGGTCCCACACCGACGTAGACGCCAACCCGCCAGGAATGTTGTCAAATATTACCGCCGAGATGTGAGGTTGGGTTAGGTTAGGTTATATTACGTTATTGATGTATATAAAGGTCCCACGGAGACGTAGAGGCCAACTCGCCAGGAATGTTGCATAATATTACAGCCGCGATGTTAGATTGGGATAGGTTAGGTTATAATACGTTATTGATGTATATGAAGGTCCCACGGAGACGTAGAGGCCAACTCGCCAGGAATGTTGCCAAATATTACAGCCGCGATGTTAGATTGGGTTAGGTCAGGTTATAATACGTTATTAATGCATATAAAGGTCCCACACCGACGTAGACGCCAACCCGCCAGGAATGTTGTCAAATATTACCGCCGAGATGTGAGGTTGGGTTAGGTTAGGTTATATTACGTTATTGATGTATATAAAGGTCCCACGGAGACGTAGAGGCCAACTCGTCAGGAATATTGTCAAATATAACCGCCGAGATGTTAGGTTGGGTTAGGTTAGGTTATATTAAGTTATTGATGTATATGAAGATCCCACGTAGACGCAGAGGCCAACAAGCCAGGAATGTTGTCAAATATTACAGCCGAGATGATAGGTTGGGTTAGGTTAGGTTATATCTCGTTATTGATGTATATGAAGGCCCCACGGAGACGTAGATGCCAACTCGACAGGAATGTTGTCAAATAATAGCGCCGAGAGGTTAGGTTGTGTCAGGTTAGGTTATATTACGTTATTGATGTATATGAAGATCCCACGGAGACTAAGAGGCCAACTCGCCAGGTATGTGGTCAAATATTACCGCCGAGATGATAGGTTGTGTTAGGTTAGGTTATATCTCGTTATTGATGTATATGAAGGCCCCACGGAGACGTAGATGCCAACTCGCCAGGAATGTTGTCAAATAATAGCGCCGAGAGGTTAGGTTGTGTCAGGTTAGGTTATATTACGTTATTGATGTATATGAAGATCCCACGGAGACTAAGAGGCCAACTCGCCAGGTATGTGGTCAAATATTACCGCCGAGATGATAGGTTGGGTTAGGTTTGGTTATATTTCGTTATTGATGTATATGAAGGTCCTACGGAGACGTAGAGGCCAACATGCCAGGAATGTTGTCAAATATTAGAGCCGCGATGTTAGATTGGGTTAGGTTAGGTTATATTACGTTATTGTTGTATATAAAGTCCCACGGAGACGTAGAGGCCAACATGCCAGGAATGCTGTCAAATATTACAGCCGGGATGTTAGATTGGGTTAGGTTAGGTTATATTACCTTATTGATGTATATAAAGGTCCCACGGAGACGTAGAGGCCAACACGTCAGGAATGTTGTCAAATATTACCGCCGAGATGTTAGGTTGGGTTAGGTTGGGTTATATTACGTTCTTGATGTATATAAAGGTCCCACGCAGACGTAGAGGCCAGCCCGCCAGGAATGTTGTCAAATATTACCGCCGAGATGATAGGTTGGGTTAGGTTAGGTTATATTACGTTATTGATGTATATAAAGGTCCCACGGAGACGTAGAGACCAACAAGCCAGGAATGTTGCCAAATATTACCGCCGAGATGTGAGGTTGGGTTAGGTTAGGTTATATTACGTTATTGATGTATATAAAGGTCCCACGGAGACGTAGAGGCCAACTCGTCAGGAATATTGTCAAATATAACCGCCGAGATGTTAGGTTGGGTTAGGTTAGGTTATATTAAGTTATTGATGTATATGAAGATCCCACGTAGACGCAGAGGCCAACTCGCCAGGTATGTGGTCAAATATTACCGCCGAGCTGATAGGTTGGGTTAGGTTTGGTTATATTACGTTATTGATGTATATAAAGGTCCCACGGAGACGTAGAGGCCAACTCGCCAGGAATGTTGCATAATATTACAGCCGCGATGTTAGATTGGGATAGGTTAGTTTATAATACGTTATTGATGTATATGAAGGTCCCACGGAGACGTAGAGGCCAACTCGCCAGGAATGTTGTCAAATATTACAGCCGCGATGTTAGATTGGGTTAAGTTAGGTTATAATACGTTATTAATGCATATAAAGGTCCCACACCGACGTAGACGCCAACCCGCCAGGAATGTTGTCAAATATTACCGCCGAGATGTGAGGTTGGGTTAGGTTAGGTTATATTACGTTATTGATGTATATAAAGGTCCCACGGAGACGTAGAGGCCAACTCGCCAGGAATGTTGCATAATATTACAGCCGCGATGTTAGATTGGGATAGGTTAGGTTATAATACGTTATTGATGTATATGAAGGTCCCACGGAGACGTAGAGGCCAACTCGCCAGGAATGTTGTCAAATATTACAGCCGCGATGTTAGATTGGGTTAGGTTAGGTTATAATACGTTATTAATGCATATAAAGGTCCCACACCGACGTAGACGCCAACCCGCCAGGAATGTTGTCAAATATTACCGCCGAGATGTGAGGTTGGGTTAGGTTAGGTTATATTACGTTATTGATGTATATAAAGGTCCCACGGAGACGTAGAGGCCAACTCGTCAGGAATATTGTCAAATATAACCGCCGAGATGTTAGGTTGGGTTAGGTTAGGTTATATTAAGTTATTGATGTATATGAAGATCCCACGTAGACGCAGAGGCCAACAAGCCAGGAATGTTGTCAAATATTACAGCCGAGATGATAGGTTGGGTTAGGTTAGGTTATATCTCGTTATTGATGTATATGAAGGCCCCACGGAGACGTAGATGCCAACTCGCCAGGAATGTTGTCAAATAATAGCGCCGAGAGGTTAGGTTGTGTCAGGTTAGGTTATATTACGTTATTGATGTATATGAAGATCCCACGGAGACTAAGAGGCCAACTCGCCAGGTATGTGGTCAAATATTACCGCCGAGATGATAGGTTGGGTTAGATTTGGTTATATTTCGTTATTGATGTATATGAAGGTCCTACGGAGACGTAGAGGCCAACATGCCAGGAATGTTGTCAAATATTACAGCCGCGATGTTAGATTGGGTTAGGTTAGGTTATATTACGTTATTGTTGTATATAAAGTCCCACGGAGACGTAGAGGCCAACATGCCAGGAATGCTGTCAAATATTACAGCCGGGATGTTAGATTGGGTTAGGTTAGGTTATATTACCTTATTGATGTATATAAAGGTCCCACGGAGACGTAGAGGCCAACACGTCAGGAATGTTGTCAAATATTACCGCCGAGATGTTAGGTTGGGTTAGGTTGGGTTATATTACGTTCTTGATGTATATAAAGGTCCCACGCAGACGTAGACGCCAGCCCGCCAGGAATGTTGTCAAATATTACCGCCGAGATGATAGGTTGGGTTAGGTTAGGTTATATTACGTTATTGATGTATATAAAGGTCCCACGGAGACGTAGAGACCAACAAGCCAGGAATGTTGCCAAATATTACCGCCGAGATGTGAGGTTGGGTTAGGTTAGGTTATATTACGTTATTGATGTATATAAAGGTCCCACGGAGACGTAGAGGCCAACTCGTCAGGAATATTGTCAAATATAACCGCCGAGATGTTAGGTTGGGTTAGGTTAGGTTATATTAAGTTATTGATGTATATGAAGATCCCACGTAGACGCAGAGGCCAACTCGCCAGGTATGTGGTCAAATATTACCGCCGAGCTGATAGGTTGGGTTAGGTTTGGTTATATTACGTTATTGATGTATATAAAGGTCCCACGGAAACGTAGAGGCCAACACGCCAGGAATGTTGGCAAATATTACCGCCGAGACGTTAGGTTGCGTTAGGTTGGGTTATATTACGTTCTTGATGTATATAAAGGTCCCACGCAGACGTAGAGGCCAGACCGCCAGGAATGTTGTCAAATATTACAGCCGCGATGTTAGATTGGGTTAGGTTAGGTTATATTTCGTTATTGATGTATATGAAGGTCCCACGGAGACGTAGAGGCCAACTCGCCAGGAATGTTGCATAATATTACAGCCGCGATGTTAGATTGGGATAGGTTAGGTTATAATACGTTATTGATGTATATGAAGGTCCCACGGAGACGTAGAGGCCAACTCGCCAGGAATGTTGTCAAATATTACAGCCGCGATGTTAGATTGGGTTAGGTTAGGTTATAATACGTTATTAATGCATATAAAGGTCCCACACCGACGTAGACGCCAACCCGCCAGGAATGTTGTCAAATATTACCGCCGAGATGTGAGGTTGGGTTAGGTTAGGTTATATTACGTTATTGATGTATATAAAGGTCCCACGGAGACGTAGAGGCCAACTCGCCAGGAATGTTGCATAATATTACAGCCGCGATGTTAGATTGGGATAGGTTAGGTTATAATACGTTATTGATGTATATGAAGGTCCCACGGAGACGTAGAGGCCAACTCGCCAGGAATGTTGCCAAATATTACAGCCGCGATGTTAGATTGGGTTAGGTCAGGTTATAATACGTTATTAATGCATATAAAGGTCCCACACCGACGTAGACGCCAACCCGCCAGGAATGTTGCCAAATATTACCGCCGAGATGTGAGGTTGGGTTAGGTTAGGTTATATTACGTTATTGATGTATATAAAGGTCCCACGGAGACGTAGAGGCCAACTCGTCAGGAATATTGTCAAATATAACCGCCGAGATGTTAGGTTGGGTTAGGTTAGGTTATATTAAGTTATTGATGTATATGAAGATCCCACGTAGACGCAGAGGCCAACAAGCCAGGAATGTTGTCAAATATTACAGCCGAGATGATAGGTTGGGTTAGGTTAGGTTATATCTCGTTATTGATGTATATGAAGGCCCCACGGAGACGTAGATGCCAACTCGACAGGAATGTTGTCAAATAATAGCGCCGAGAGGTTAGGTTGTGTCAGGTTAGGTTATATTACGTTATTGATGTATATGAAGATCCCACGGAGACTAAGAGGCCAACTCGCCAGGTATGTGGTCAAATATTACCGCCGAGATGATAGGTTGGGTTAGGTTTGGTTATATTTCGTTATTGATGTATATGAAGGTCCTACGGAGACGTAGAGGCCAACATGCCAGGAATGTTGTCAAATATTACAGCCGCGATGTTAGATTGGGTTAGGTTAGGTTATATTACGTTATTGTTGTATATAAAGTCCCACGGAGACGTAGAGGCCAACATGCCAGGAATGCTGTCAAATATTACAGCCGGGATGTTAGATTGGGTTAGGTTAGGTTATATTACCTTATTGATGTATATAAAGGTCCCACGGAGACGTAGAGGCCAACACGTCAGGAATGTTGTCAAATATTACCGCCGAGATGTTAGGTTGGGTTAGGTTGGGTTATATTACGTTCTTGATGTATATAAAGGTCCCACGCAGACGTAGAGGCCAGCCCGCCAGGAATGTTGTCAAATATTACCGCCGAGATGATAGGTTGGGTTAGGTTAGGTTATATTACGTTATTGATGTATATAAAGGTCCCACGGAGACGTAGAGACCAACAAGCCAGGAATGTTGCCAAATATTACCGCCGAGATGTGAGGTTGGGTTAGGTTAGGTTATATTACGTTATTGATGTATATAAAGGTCCCACGGAGACGTAGAGGCCAACTCGTCAGGAATATTGTCAAATATAACCGCCGAGATGTTAGGTTGGGTTAGGTTAGGTTATATTAAGTTATTGATGTATATGAAGATCCCACGTAGACGCAGAGGCCAACTCGCCAGGTATGTGGTCAAATATTACCGCCGAGCTGATAGGTTGGGTTAGGTTTGGTTATATTACGTTATTGATGTATATAAAGGTCCCACGGAAACGTAGAGGCCAACAAGCCAGGAATGTTGCCAAATATTACCGCCGAGATGATAGGTTGGGTTAGGTTAGGTTATATCTCGTTATTGATGTATATGAAGGTCCCACGGAGACGTAGATGCCAACTCGCCAGGAATGTTGTCAAATAATAGCGCCGAGAGGTTAGGTTGTGTCAGGTTAGGATATATTACGTTATTGATGTATATGAAGATCCCACGGAGACTAAGAGGCCAACTCGCCAGGTATGTGGTCAAATATTACCGCCGAGATGATAGGTTGGGTTAGGTTTGGTTATATTTCGTTATTGATGTATATGAAGGTCCTACGGATACGTAGAGGCCAACATGCCAGGAATGGTGTCAAATATTACAGCCGCGATGTTAGATTGGGTTAGGTTAGGTTATATTACGTTATTGATGTATATAAAGGTCCCACGGAGACGTAGAGGCCAACTCGTCAGGAATATTGTCAAATATAATCGCTGAGATGTTAGGTTGGGTTAGGTTAGGTTATATTAAGTTATTGATGTATATGAAGATCCCACGTAGACGCAGAGGCCAACTCGCCAGGTATGTGGTCAAATATTACCGCCGAGCTGATAGGTTGGGTTAGGTTTGGTTATATTACGTTATTGATGTATATAAAGGTCCCACGGAAACGTAGAGGCCAACACGCCAGGAATGTTGGCAAATATTACCGCCGAGACGTTAGGTTGCGATGGGTTGGGTTATATTACGTTCTTGATGTATATAAAGGTCCCACGCAGACGTAGAGGCCAGCCCGCCAGGAATGTTGTCAAATATTACAGCCGCGATGTTAGATTGGGTTAGGTTAGGTTATATTTCGTTATTGATGTATATGAAGGTCCCACGGAGACGTAGAGGCCAACATGCCAGGAATGCTGTCAAATATTACAGCCGCGATGTTAGATTGGGATAGGTTAGGTTATAATACGTTATTGATGTATATGAAGGTCCCACGGAGACGTAGAGGCCAACTCGCCAGGAATGTTGTCAAATATTACAGCCGCGATGTTAGATTGGGTTAGGTTAGGTTATAATACGTTATTAATGCATATAAAGGTCCCACACCGACGTAGACGCCAACCCGCCAGGAATGTTGTCAAATATTACCGCCGAGATGTGAGGTTGGGTTAGGTTAGGTTATATTACGTTATTGATGTATATAAAGGTCCCACGGAGACGTAGAGGCCAACTCGCCAGGAATGTTGCATAATATTACAGCCGCGATGTTAGATTGGGATAGGTTAGGTTATAATACGTTATTGATGTATATGAAGGTCCCACGGAGACGTAGAGGCCAACTCGCCAGGAATGTTGTCAAATATTACAGCCGCGATGTTAGATTGGGTTAGGTTAGGTTATAATACGTTATTAATGCATATAAAGGTCCCACACCGACGTAGACGCCAACCCGCCAGGAATGTTGTCAAATATTACCGCCGAGATGTGAGGTTGGGTTAGGTTAGGTTATATTACGTTATTGATGTATATAAAGGTCCCACGTAGACGTAGAGGCCAACTCGTCAGGAATATTGTCAAATATAACCGCCGAGATGTTAGGTTGGGTTAGGTTAGGTTATATTAAGTTATTGATGTATATGAAGATCCCACGTAGACGCAGAGGCCAACAAGCCAGGAATGTTGTCAAATATTACAGCCGAGATGATAGGTTGGGTTAGGTTAGGTTATATCTCGTTATTGATGTATATGAAGGCCCCACGGAGACGTAGATGCCAACTCGCCAGGAATGTTGTCAAATAATAGCGCCGAGAGGTTAGGTTGTGTCAGGTTAGGTTATATTACGTTATTGATGTATATGAAGATCCCACGGAGACTAAGAGGCCAACTCGCCAGGTATGTGGTCAAACATTACCGCCGAGATGATAGGTTGGGTTAGGTTTGGTTATATTTCGTTATTGATGTATATGAAGGTCCTACGGAGACGTAGAGGCCAACATGCCAGGAATGTTGTCAAATATTACAGCCGCGATGTTAGATTGGGTTAGGTTAGGTTATATTACGTTATTGTTGTATACAAAGTCCCACGGAGACGTAGAGGCCAACATGCCAGGAATGCTGTCAAATATTACAGCCGGGATGTTAGATTGGGTTAGGTAAGGTTATATTACCTTATTGATGTATATAAAGGTCCCACGGAGACGTAGAGGCCAACACGCCAGGAATGTTGTCAAATATTACCGCCGAGATGTTAGGTTGCGTTAGGTTGGGTTATATTACGTTCTTGATGTATATAAAGGTCCCACGCAGTCGAAGATGCCAACTCGCCAGGAATGTTGTCAAATAATAGCGCCGAGAGGTTAGTTTGTGTCAGGTTAGGTTATATTACGTTATTGATGTATATGAAGGTCCCACGGATAGGTAGAGGCCAACTCGCCAGGAATGTTGCAAAATATTGCAGCCGCGATGTTAGATTGGGTTAGGTTAGGTTATAATACGTTATTAATGCATATAAAGGTCCCACGCCGACGTAGAGGCCAACCCGCCAGGAGTGTTATCAAATATTTCCGCCGAGATGATAGGTTGGGTTAGGTTAGGTTATATTACGTTATTGATGTAGATAAAGGTCCCACGGAGACGTAGATGCCAACTCGCCAGGAATGTTGTCAAATAATAGCGCCGAGAGGTTAGGTTGGGTCAGGTTAGGTTATATTACGTTATTGATGTATATGAAGATCCCACGCAGACGTAGAGGCCAACCCGCCAGGAATGTTGTCAAATATTACCGCCGAGATGATAGGTTGGGCTAGGCTTGCTTATATTACGTTATTGATGTATATGAAGGACCCACGTAGACGTAGGGGCCATCTCGTCAGGAATATTGTCAAATATTACCGCCGAGATGATAGGTTGGATTAGGTTAGGTTATATTACGTTATTGATGTATGTAAAGGTCCCACGGAGGCGTAGAGGCCAACAAGCCAGGAATGCTGCCAATTATTACCGCCGAGATGTTAGGTTGGGTTAGGTTAGGTTATATTACGTTATTGATGTATATAAAGGTCCCACGGAGACGTAGAGACCAACAAGCCAGGAATGTTGCCAAATATTACCGCCGAGATGTGAGGTTGGGTTAGGTTAGGTTATATTACGTTATTGATGTATATAAAGGTCCCACGGAGACGTAGATGCCAACTCGCCAGGAATGTTGTCAAATAATAGCGCCGAGAGGTTAGGTTGTGTCAGGTTAGGTTATATTACGTAATTGATGTATATGAAGATCCCACGGAGACTAAGAGGCCAACTCGCCAGGTATGTGGTCAAATATTACCGCCGAGATGATAGGTTGGGTTAGGTTTGGTTATATTTCGTTATTGATGTATATGAAGGTCCTACGGAGACGTAGAGGCCAACATGCCAGGAATGTTGTCAAATATTACAGCCGCGATGTTAGATTGGGTTAGGTTAGGTTATATTACGTTATTGTTGTATATAAAGTCCCACGGAGACGTAGAGTCCAACATGCCAGGAATGCTGTCAAATATTACAGCCGGGATGTTTGATTGGGTTAGGTAAGGTTATATTACCTTATTGATGTATATAAAGGTCCCACGGAGACGTAGAGGCCAACACGCCAGGAATGTTGGCAAATATTACCGCCGAGACGTTAGGTTGCGTTAGGTTGGGTTATATTACGTTCTTGATGTATATAAAGGTCCCACGCAGACGTAGAGGCCAGCCCGCCAGGAATGTTGTCAAATATTACAGCCGCGATGTTAGATTGGGTTAGGTTAGGTTATATTTCGTTATTGATGTATATGAAGGTCCCACGGAGACGTAGAGGCCAACTCGCCAGGAATGTTGCATAATATTACAGCCGCGATGTTAGATTGGGATAGGTTAGGTTATAATACGTTATTGATGTATATGAAGGTCCCACGGAGACGTAGAGGCCAACTCGCCAGGAATGTTGTCAAATATTACAGCCGCGATGTTAGATTGGGTTAGGTTAGGTTATAATACGTTATTAATGCATATAAAGGTCCCACACCGACGTAGACGCCAACCCGCCAGGAATGTTGTCAAATATTACAGCCGCGATGTTAGATTGGGTTAGGTTAGGTTATAATACGTTATTAATGCATATAAAGGTCGCACACCGACGTAGACGCCAACCCGCCAGGAATGTTGTCAAATATTACCGCCGAGATGTGAGGTTGGGTTAGGTTAGGTTATATTACGTTATTGATGTATATAAAGGTCCCACGGAGACGTAGAGGCCAACACGCCAGGAATGTTGTCAAATATAACCGCCGAGATGTTAGGTTGGGTTAGGTTAGGTTATATTAAGTTATTGATGTATATGAAGATCCCACGTAGACGCAGAGGCCAACTCGCCAGGTATGTGGTCAAATATTACCGCCGAGCTGATAGGTTGGGTTAGGTTTGGTTATATTACGTTATTGATGTATATAAAGGTCCCACGGAAACGTAGAGGCCAACAAGCCAGGAATGTTGTCAAATATTACAGCCGAGATGATAGGTTGGGTTAGGTTAGGTTATATCTCGTTATTGATGTATATGAAGGCCCCACGGAGACGTAGATGCCAACTCGCCAGGAATGTTGTCGAATAATAGCGCCGAGAGGTTAGGTTGTGTCAGGTTAGGTTATATTACGTTATTGATGTATATGAAGATCCCACGGAGACTAAGAGGCCAACTCGCCAGGTATGTGGTCAAATATTACCGCCGAGATGATAGGTTGGGTTAGGTTTGGTTATATTTCGTTATTGATGTATATGAAGGTCCTACGGATACGTAGAGGCCAACATGCCAGGAATGGTGTCAAATATTACAGCCGCGATGTTAGATTGGGTTAGGTTAGGTTATATTACGTTATTGATGTATATAAAGGTCCCACGGAGACGTAGAGGCCAACTCGTCAGGAATATTGTCAAATATAATCGCTGAGATGTTAGGTTGGGTTAGGTTAGGTTATATTAAGTTATTGATGTATATGAAGATCCCACGTAGACGCAGAGGCCAACTCGCCAGGTATGTGGTCAAATATTACCGCCGAGCTGATAGGTTGGGTTAGGTTTGGTTATATTACGTTATTGATGTATATAAAGGTCCCACGGAAACGTAGAGGCCAACAAGCCAGGAATGTTGTCAAATATTACAGCCGCGATGTTAGATTGGGTTAGGTTAGGTTATATTTCGTTATTGATGTATATGAAGGTCCCACGGAGACGTAGAGGCCAACTCGCCAGGAATGTTGCATAATATTACAGCCGCGATGTTAGATTGGGATAGGTTAGGTTATAATACGTTATTGATGTATATGAAGGTCCCACGGAGACGTAGAGGCCAACTCGCCAGGAATGTTGTCAAATATTACAGCCGCGATGTTAGATTGGGTTAGGTTAGGTTATAATACGTTATTAATGCATATAAAGGTCCCACACCGACGTAGACGCCAACCCGCCAGGAATGTTGTCAAATATTACCGCCGAGATGTGAGGTTGGGTTAGGTTAGGTTATATTACGTTATTGATGTATATAAAGGTCCCCCGGAGACGTAGAGGCCAACTCGTCAGGAATATTGTCAAATATAACCGCCGAGATGTTAGGTTGGGTTAGGTTAGGTTATATTAAGTTATTGATGTATATGAAGATCCCACGTAGACGCAGAGGCCAACTCGCCAGGTATGTGGTCAAATATTACCGCCGAGATGATAGGTTGGGTTAGGTTTGGTTATATTTCGTTATTGATGTATATGAAGGTCCTACGGAGACGTAGAGGCCAACATGCCAGGAATGTTGTCAAATATTACAGCCGCGATGTTAGATTGGGTTAGGTTAGGTTATATTACGTTATTGTTGTATATAAAGTCCCACGGAGACGTAGAGTCCAACATGCCAGGAATGCTGTCAAATATTACAGCCGGGATGTTAGATTGGGTTAGGTAAGGTTATATTACCTTATTGATGTATATAAAGGTCCCACGGAGACGTAGAGGCCAACACGCCAGGAATGTTGGCAAATATTACCGCCGAGACGTTAGGTTGCGTTAGGTTGGGTTATATTACGTTCTTGATGTATATAAAGGTCCCACGCAGACGTAGAGGCCAGCCCGCCAGGAATGTTGTCAAATATTACAGCCGCGATGTTAGATTGGGTTAGGTTAGGTTATATTTCGTTATTGATGTATATGAAGGTCCCACGGAGACGTAGAGGCCAACTCGCCAGGAATGTTGCATAATATTACAGCCGCGATGTTAGATTGGGATAGGTTAGGTTATAATACGTTATTGATGTATATGAAGGTCCCACGGAGACGTAGAGGCCAACTCGCCAGGAATGTTGTCAAATATTACAGCCGCGATGTTAGATTGGGTTAGGTTAGGTTATAATACGTTATTAATGCATATAAAGGTCCCACACCGACGTAGACGCCAACCCGCCAGGAATGTTGTCAAATATTACCGCCGAGATGTGAGGTTGGGTTAGGCTAGGTTATATTACGTTATTGATGTATATAAAGGTCCCACGGAGACGTAGAGGCCAACTCGCCAGGAATGTTGCATAATATTACAGCCGCGATGTTAGATTGGGATAGGTTAGGTTATAATACGTTATTGATGTATATGAAGGTCCCACGGAGACGTAGAGGCCAACTCGCCAGGAATGTTGTCAAATATTACAGCCGCGATGTTAGATTGGGTTAGGTAAGGTTATATTACCTTATTGATGTATATAAAGGTCCCACGGAGACGTAGAGATCAACACGCCAGGAATGTTGGCAAATATTACCGCCGAGACGTTAGGTTGCGTTAGGTTGGGTTATATTACGTTCTTGATGTATATAAAGGTCCCACGCAGACGTAGAGGCCAGCCCGCCAGGAATGTTGTCAAATATTACAGCCGCGATGTTAGATTGGGTTAGGTTAGGTTATATTTCGTTATTGATGTATATGAAGGTCCCACGGAGACGTAGAGGCCAACTCGCCAGGAATGTTGCATAATATTACAGCCGCGATGTTAGATTGGGATAGGTTAGGTTATAATACGTTATTGATGTATATGAAGGTCCCACGGAGACGTAGAGGCCAACTCGCCAGGAATGTTGTCAAATATTACAGCCGCGATGTTAGATTGGGTTAGGTTAGGTTATAATACGTTATTAATGCATATAAAGGTCCCACACCGACGTAGACGCCAACCCGCCAGGAATGTTGTCAAATATTACCGCCGAGATGTGAGGTTGGGTTAGGTTAGGTTATATTACGTTATTGATGTATATAAAGGTCCCACGGAGACGTAGAGGCCAACTCGCCAGGAATGTTGCATAATATTACAGCCGCGATGTTAGATTGGGATAGGTTAGGTTATAATACGTTATTGATGTATATGAAGGTCCCACGGAGACGTAGAGGCCAACTCGCCAGGAATGTTGTCAAATATTACAGCCGCGATGTTAGATTGGGTTAGGTTAGGTTATAATACGTTATTAATGCATATAAAGGTCCCACACCGACGTAGACGCCAACCCGCCAGGAATGTTGTCAAATATTACCGCCGAGATGTGAGGTTGGGTTAGGTTAGGTTATATTACGTTATTGATGTATATAAAGGTCCCACGGAGACGTAGAGGCCAACTCGCCAGGAATGTTGTCAAATATAACCGCCGAGATGTTAGGTTGGGTTAGGTTAGGTTATATTAAGTTATTGATGTATATGAAGATCCCACGTAGACGCAGAGGCCAACTCGCCAGGTATGTGGTCAAATATTACCGCCGAGCTGATAGGTTGGGTTAGGTTTGGTTATATTACGTTATTGATGTATATAAAGGTCCCACGGAAACGTAGAGGCCAACGAGCCAGGAATGTTGTCAAATATTACAGCCGAGATGTGAGGTTGGGTTAGGTTAGGTTATATTACGTTATTGATGTATATAAAGGTCCCACGGAAACGTAGAGGCCAACAAGCCAGGAATGTTGTCAAATATTACAGCCGAGATGATAGGTTGGGTTAGGTTAGGTTATATCTCGTTATTGATGTATATGAAGGCCCCACGGAGACGTAGATGCCAACTCGCCAGGAATGTTGTCAAATAATAGCGCCGAGAGGTTAGGTTGTGTCAGGTTAGGTTATATTACGTTATTGATGTATATGAAGATCCCACGGAGACTAAGAGGGCAACTCGCCAGGTATGTGGTCAAATATTACCGCCGAGATGATAGGTTGGGTTAGGTATGGTTATATTTCGTTATTGATGTATATGAAGGTCCTACGGAGACGTAGAGGCCAACATGCCAGGAATGCTGTCAAATATTACAGCCGCGATGTTAGATTGGGTTAGGTTAGGTTATATTACGTTATTGTTGTATACAAAGTCCCACGGAGACGTAGAGGCCAACATGCCAGGAATGCTGTCAAATATTACAGCCGGGATGTTAGATTGGGTTAGGTAAGGTTATATTACCTTATTGATGTATATAATGGTCCCACGGAGACGTAGAGGCCAACACGCCAGGAATGTTGTCAAATATTACCGCCGAGATGTTAGGTTGCGTTAGGTTGGGTTATATTATGTTCTTGATGTATATAAAGGTCCCACGCAGTCGTAGATGCCAACTCGCCAGGAATGTTGTCAAATAATAGCGCCGAGAGGTTAGTTTGTGTCAGGTTAGGTTATATTACGTTATTGATGTATATGAAGGTCCCACGGAGACGTAGAGGCCAACTCGCCAGGAATGTTGCAAAATATTGCAGCCGCGATGTTAGATTGGGTTAGGTTAGGTTATAATACGTTATTAATGCATATAAAGGTCCCACGCCGACGTAGAGGCCAACCCGCCAGGAATGTTGTCAAATATTACCGCCGAGATGATAGGTTGGGCTAGGCTTGCTTATATTACGTTATTGATGTATATGAAGGACCCACGTAGACGTAGGGGCCATCTCGTCAGGAATATTGTCAAATATTACCGCCGAGATGATAGGTTGGATTAGGTTAGGTTATATTACGTTATTGATGTATGTAAAGGTCCCACGGAGACGTAGATGCCAACTCGCCAGGAATGTTGTCAAATAATAGCGCCGAGAGGTTAGGTTGTGTCAGGTTAGGTTATATTACGTTATTGATGTATATGAAGATCCCACGGAGACTAAGAGGCCAACTCGCCAGGTATGTGGTCAAATATTACCGCCGAGATGATAGGTTGGGTTAGGTTTGGTTATATTTCGTTATTGATGTATATGAAGGTCCTACGGAGACGTAGAGGCCAACATGCCAGGAATGCTGTCAAATATTACAGCCGCGATGTTAGATTGGGTTAGGTTAGGTTATATTACGTTATTGTTGTATACAAAGTCCCACGGAGACGTAGAGGCCAACATGCCAGGAATGCTGTCAAATATTACAGCCGGGATGTTAGATTGGGTTAGGTAAGGTTATATTACCTTATTGATGTATATAAAGGTCCCACGGAGACGTAGAGGCCAACACGCCAGGAATGTTGTCAAATATTACCGCCGAGATGTTAGGTTGCGTTAGGTTGGGTTATATTATGTTCTTGATGTATATAAAGGTCCCACGCAGTCGTAGATGCCAACTCGCCAGGAATGTTGTCAAATAATAGCGCCGAGAGGTTAGTTTGTGTCAGGTTAGGTTATATTACGTTATTGATGTATATGAAGGTCCCACGGAGACGTAGAGGCCAACTCGCCAGGAATGTTGCAAAATATTGCAGCCGCGATGTTAGATTGGGTTAGGTTAGGTTATAATACGTTATTAATGCATATAAAGGTCCCACGCCGACGTAGAGGCCAACCCGCCAGGAATGTTGTCAAATATTACCGCCGAGATGATAGGTTGGGCTAGGCTTGCTTATATTACGTTATTGATGTATATGAAGGACCCACGTAGACGTAGGGGCCATCTCGTCAGGAATATTGTCAAATATTACCGCCGAGATGATAGGTTGGATTAGGTTAGGTTATATTACGTTATTGATGTATGTAAAGGTCCCACGGAGACGTAGATGCCAACTCGCCAGGAATGTTGTCAAATAATAGCGCCGAGAGGTTAGGTTGTGTCAGGTTAGGTTATATTACGTTATTGATGTATATGAAGATCCCACGGAGACTAAGAGGCCAACTCGCCAGGTATGTGGTCAAATATTACCGCCGAGATGATAGGTTGGGTTAGGTTTGGTTATATTTCGTTATTGATGTATATGAAGGTCCTACGGAGACGTAGAGGCCAACATGCCAGGAATGCTGTCAAATATTACAGCCGCGATGTTAGATTGGGTTAGGTTAGGTTATATTACGTTATTGTTGTATACAAAGTCCCACGGAGACGTAGAGGCCAACATGCCAGGAATGCTGTCAAATATTACAGCCGGGATGTTAGATTGGGTTAGGTAAGGTTATATTACCTTATTGATGTATATAAAGGTCCCACGGAGACGTAGAGGCCAACACGCCAGGAATGTTGTCAAATATTACCGCCGAGATGTTAGGTTGCGTTAGGTTGGGTTATATTACGTTCTTGATGTATATAAAGGTCCCACGCAGACGTAGAGGCCAGCCCGCCAGGAATGTTGTCAAATATTACCGCCGAGATGATAGGTTGAGTTAGGTTAGGTTATATTACGTTATTGATGTATATAAAGGTCCCACGGAGACGTAGAGACCAACAAGCCAGGAATGTTGCCATATATTACCGCCGAGATGTGAGGTTGGGTTAGGTTAGGTTATATTACGTTATTGATGTATATAAAGGTCCCACGGAGACGTAGAGGCCAACTCGTCAGGAATATTGTCAAATATAACCGCCGAGATGTTAGGTTGGGTTAGGTTAGGTTATATTAAGTTATTGATGTATATGAAGATCCCACGTAGAAGCAGAGGCCAACTCGCCAGGTATGTGGTCAAATATTACCGCCGAGCTGATAGGTTGGGTTAGGTTTGGTTATATTACGTTATTGATGTATATAAAGGTCCCACGGAAACGTAGACGCCAACAAGCCAGGAATGTTGCCAAATATTACCGCCGAGATGATAGGTTGGGTTAGGTTAGGTTATATCTCGTTATTGATGTATATGAAGGTCCCACGGAGACGTAGATGCCAACTCGCCAGGAATGTTGTCAAATAATAGCGCCGAGAGGTTAGGTTGTGTCAGGTTAGGTTATATTACGTTATTGATGTATATGAAGATCCCACGGAGACTAAGAGCCAACTCGCCAGGTATGTGGTCAAATATTACCGCCGAGATGATAGGTTGGGTTAGGTTTGTTTATATTTCGTTATTGATGTATATGAAGGTCCTACGGAGACGTAGAGGCCAACATGCCAGGAATGTTGTCAAATATTACAGCCGCGATGTTAGATTGGGTTAGGTTAGGTTATATTACGTTATTGATGTATATAAAGGTCCCACGGAGACGTAGAGGCCAACTCGTCAGGAATATTGTCAAATATAATCGCCGAGATGTTAGGTTGGGTTAGGTTAGGTTATATTAAGTTATTGATGTATATGAAGATCCCACGTAGACGCAGAGGCCAACTCGCCAGGTATGTGGTCAAATATTACCGCCGAGCTGATAGGTTGGGTTAGGTTTGGTTATATTACGTTATTGATGTATATAAAGGTCCCACGGAAACGTAGAGGCCAACAAGCCAGGAATGTTGCCAAATATTACCGCCGAGATGATAGGTTGGGTTAGGTTAGGTTATAATACGTTATTAATGCATATAAAGGTCCCACACCGACGTAGACGCCAACCCGCCAGGAATGTTGTCAAATATTACCGCCGAGATGTGAGGTTGGGTTAGGTTAGGTTATATTACGTTATTGATGTATATAAAGGTCCCCCGGAGACGTAGAGGCCAACTCGTCAGGAATATTGTCAAATATAACCGCCGAGATGTTAGGTTGGGTTAGGTTAGGTTATATTAAGTTATTGATGTATATGAAGATCCCACGTAGACGCAGAGGCCAACTCGCCAGGTATGTGGTCAAATATTACCGCCGAGCTGATAGGTTGGGTTAGGTTTGGTTATATTACGTTATTGATGTATATAAAGGTCCCACGGAAACGTAGAGGCCAACAAGCCAGGAATGTTGTCAAATATTACAGCCGAGATGATAGGTTGGGTTAGGTTAGGTTATATCTCGTTATTGATGTATATGAAGGCCCCACGGAGACGTAGATGCCAACTCGCCAGGAATGTTGTCAAATAATAGCGCCGAGAGGTTAGGTTGTGTCAGGTTAGGTTATATTACGTTATTGATGTATATGAAGATCCCACGGAGACTAAGAGGCCAACTCGCCAGGTATGTGGTCAAATATTACCGCCGAGATGATAGGTTGGGTTAGGTTTGGTTATATTTCGTTATTGATGTATATGAAGGTCCTACGGAGACGTAGAGGCCAACATGCCAGGAATGCTGTCAAATATTACAGCCGCGATGTTAGATTGGGTTAGGTTAGGTTATATTACGTTATTGTTGTATACAAAGTCCCACGGAGACGTAGAGGCCAACATGCCAGGAATGCTGTCAAATATTACAGCCGGGATGTTAGATTGGGTTAGGTAAGGTTATATTACCTTATTGATGTATATAAAGGTCCCACGGAGACGTAGAGGCCAACACGCCAGGAATGTTGTCAAATATTACCGCCGAGATGTTAGGTTGCGTTAGGTTGGGTTATATTACGTTCTTGATGTATATAAAGGTCCCACGCAGTCGTAGGTGCCAACTCGCCAGGAATGTTGTCAAATAATAGCGCCGAGAGGTTAGTTTGTGTCAGGTTAGGTTATATTACGTTATTGATGTATATGAAGGTCCCACGGAGACGTAGAGGCCAACTCGCCAGGAATGTTGCAAAATATTGCAGCCGCGATGTTAGATTGGGTTAGGTTAGGTTATAATACGTTATTAATGCATATAAAGGTCCCACGCCGACGTAGAGGCCAACCCGCCAGGAGTGTTATCAAATATTTCCGCCGAGATGATAGGTTGGGTTAGGTTAGGTTATATTACGTTATTGATGTAGATAAAGGTCCCACGGAGACGTAGATGCCAACTCGCCAGGAATGTTGTCAAATAATAGCGCCGAGAGGTTAGGTTGGGTCAGGTTAGGTTATATTACGTTATTGATGTATATGAAGATCCCACGCAGACGTAGAGGCCAACCCGCCAGGAATGTTGTCAAATATTACCGCCGAGATGATAGGTTGGGCTAGGCTTGCTTATATTACGTTATTGATGTATATGAAGGACCCACGTAGACGTAGGGGCCATCTCGTCAGGAATATTGTCAAATATTACCGCCGAGATGATAGGTTGGATTAGGTTAGGTTATATTACGTTATTGATGTATGTAAAGGTCCCACGGAGGCGTAGAGGCCAACAAGCCAGGAATGCTGCCAATTATTACCGCCGAGATGTTAGGTTGGGTTAGGTTAGGTTATATTACGTTATTGATGTATATAAAGGTCCCACGGAGACGTAGAGGCCAACATGCCAGGAATGCTGTCAAATATTACAGCCGGGATGTTAGATTGGGTTAGGTTAGGTTATATTACCTTATTGATGTATATAAAGGTCCCACGGAGACGTAGAGGCCAACACGTCAGGAATGTTGTCAAATATTACCGCCGAGATGTTAGGTTGGGTTAGGTTGGGTTATATTACGTTCTTGATGTATATAAAGGTCCCACGCAGACGTAGAGGCCAGCCCGCCAGGAATGTTGTCAAATATTACCGCCGAGATGATAGGTTGGGTTAGGTTAGGTTATATTACGTTATTGATGTATATAAAGGTCCCACGGAGACGTAGAGACCAACAAGCCAGGAATGTTGTCAAATATTACAGCCGCGATGTTAGATTGGGTTAGGTTAGGTTATATTACGTTATTGATGTATATAAAGGTCCCACGGAGACGTAGAGGCCAACTCGTCAGGAATATTGTCAAATATAATCGCCGAGATGTTAGGTTGGGTTAGGTTAGGTTATATTAAGTTATTGATGTATATGAAGATCCCACGTAGACGCAGAGGCCAACTCGCCAGGTATGTGGTCAAATATTACCGCCGAGCTGATAGGTTGGGTTAGGTTTGGTTATATTACGTTATTGATGTATATGAAGGTCCCACGGAGACGTAGAGGCCAACTCGCCAGGAATGTTGCAAAATATTGCAGCCGCGATGTTAGATTGGGTTAGGTTAGGTTATAATACGTTATTAATGCATATAAAGGTCCCACGCCGACGTAGAGGCCAACCCGCCAGGAATGTTGTCAAATATTACCGCCGAGATGATAGGTTGGGCTAGGCTTGCTTATATTACGTTATTGATGTATATGAAGGACCCACGTAGACGTAGGGGCCATCTCGTCAGGAATATTGTCAAATATTACCGCCGAGATGATAGGTTGGATTAGGTTAGGTTATATTACGTTATTGATGTATGTAAAGGTCCCACGGAGACGTAGATGCCAACTCGCCAGGAATGTTGTCAAATAATAGCGCCGAGAGGTTAGGTTGTGTCAGGTTAGGTTATATTACGTTATTGATGTATATGAAGATCCCACGGAGACTAAGAGGCCAACTCGCCAGGTATGTGGTCAAATATTACCGCCGAGCTGATAGGTTGGGTTAGGTTTGGTTATATTACGTTATTGATGTATATAAAGGTCCCACGGAAACGTAGAGGCCAACAAGCCAGGAATGTTGTCAAATATTACAGCCGAGATGATAGGTTGGGTTAGGTTAGGTTATATCTCGTTATTGATGTATATGAAGGCCCCACGGAGACGTAGATGCCAACTCGCCAGGAATGTTGTCAAATAATAGCGCCGAGAGGTTAGGTTGTGTCAGGTTAGGTTATATTACGTTATTGATGTATATGAAGATCCCACGGAGACTAAGAGGCCAACTCGCCAGGTATGTGGTCAAATATTACCGCCGAGATGATAGGTTGGGTTAGGTTTGGTTATATTTCGTTATTGATGTATATGAAGGTCCTACGGAGACGTAGAGGCCAACATGCCAGGAATGCTGTCAAATATTACAGCCGCGATGTTAGATTGGGTTAGGTTAGGTTATATTACGTTATTGTTGTATACAAAGTCCCACGGAGACGTAGAGGCCAACATGCCAGGAATGCTGTCAAATATTACAGCCGGGATGTTAGATTGGGTTAGGTAAGGTTATATTACCTTATTGATGTATATAAAGGTCCCACGGAGACGTAGAGGCCAACACGCCAGGAATGTTGTCAAATATTACCGCCGAGATGTTAGGTTGCGTTAGGTTGGGTTATATTACGTTCTTGATGTATATAAAGGTCCCACGCAGTCGTAGGTGCCAACTCGCCAGGAATGTTGTCAAATAATAGCGCCGAGAGGTTAGTTTGTGTCAGGTTAGGTTATATTACGTTATTGATGTATATGAAGGTCCCACGGAGACGTAGAGGCCAACTCGCCAGGAATGTTGCAAAATATTGCAGCCGCGATGTTAGATTGGGTTAGGTTAGGTTATAATACGTTATTAATGCATATAAAGGTCCCACGCCGACGTAGAGGCCAACCCGCCAGGAGTGTTATCAAATATTTCCGCCGAGATGATAGGTTGGGTTAGGTTAGGTTATATTACGTTATTGATGTAGATAAAGGTCCCACGGAGACGTAGATGCCAACTCGCCAGGAATGTTGTCAAATAATAGCGCCGAGAGGTTAGGTTGGGTCAGGTTAGGTTATATTACGTTATTGATGTATATGAAGATCCCACGCAGACGTAGAGGCCAACCCGCCAGGAATGTTGTCAAATATTACCGCCGAGATGATAGGTTGGGCTAGGCTTGCTTATATTACGTTATTGATGTATATGAAGGACCCACGTAGACGTAGGGGCCATCTCGTCAGGAATATTGTCAAATATTACCGCCGAGATGATAGGTTGGATTAGGTTAGGTTATATTACGTTATTGATGTATGTAAAGGTCCCACGGAGGCGTAGAGGCCAACAAGCCAGGAATGCTGCCAATTATTACCGCCGAGATGTTAGGTTGGGTTAGGTTAGGTTATATTACGTTATTGATGTATATAAAGGTCCCACGGAGACGTAGAGGCCAACATGCCAGGAATGCTGTCAAATATTACAGCCGGGATGTTAGATTGGGTTAGGTTAGGTTATATTACCTTATTGATGTATATAAAGGTCCCACGGAGACGTAGAGGCCAACACGTCAGGAATGTTGTCAAATATTACCGCCGAGATGTTAGGTTGGGTTAGGTTGGGTTATATTACGTTCTTGATGTATATAAAGGTCCCACGCAGACGTAGAGGCCAGCCCGCCAGGAATGTTGTCAAATATTACCGCCGAGATGATAGGTTGGGTTAGGTTAGGTTATATTACGTTATTGATGTATATAAAGGTCCCACGGAGACGTAGAGACCAACAAGCCAGGAATGTTGTCAAATATTACAGCCGCGATGTTAGATTGGGTTAGGTTAGGTTATATTACGTTATTGATGTATATAAAGGTCCCACGGAGACGTAGAGGCCAACTCGTCAGGAATATTGTCAAATATAATCGCCGAGATGTTAGGTTGGGTTAGGTTAGGTTATATTAAGTTATTGATGTATATGAAGATCCCACGTAGACGCAGAGGCCAACTCGCCAGGTATGTGGTCAAATATTACCGCCGAGCTGATAGGTTGGGTTAGGTTTGGTTATATTACGTTATTGATGTATATGAAGGTCCTACGGAGACGTAGAGGCCAACATGCCAGGAATGTTGTCAAATATTACAGCCGCGATGTTAGATTGGGTTAGGTTAGGTTATATTACGTTATTGTTGTATATAAAGTCCCACGGAGACGTAGAGGCCAACATGCCAGGAATGCTGTCAAATATTACAGCCGGGATGTTAGATTGGGTTAGGTTAGGTTATATTACCTTATTGATGTATATAAAGGTCCCACGGAGACGTAGAGGCCAACACGTCAGGAATGTTGTCAAATATTACCGCCGAGATGTTAGGTTGGGTTAGGTTGGGTTATATTACGTTCTTGATGTATATAAAGGTCCCACGCAGACGTAGAGGCCAGCCCGCCAGGAATGTTGTCAAATATTACCGCCGAGATGATAGGTTGAGTTAGGTTAGGTTATATTACGTTATTGATGTATATAAAGGTCCCACGGAGACGTAGAGACCAACAAGCCAGGAATGTTGCCAAATATTACCGCCGAGATGTGAGGTTGGGTTAGGTTAGGTTATATTACGTTATTGATGTATATAAAGGTCCCACGGAGACGTAGAGGCCAACTCGTCAGGAATATTGTCAAATATAACCGCCGAGATGTTAGGTTGGGTTAGGTTAGGTTATATTAAGTTATTGATGTATATGAAGATCCCACGTAGAAGCAGAGGCCAACTCGCCAGGTATGTGGTCAAATATTACCGCCGAGCTGATAGGTTGGGTTAGGTTTGGTTATATTACGTTATTGATGTATATAAAGGTCCCACGGAAACGTAGAGGCCAACAAGCCAGGAATGTTACCAAATATTACCGCCGAGATGATAGGTTGGGTTAGGTTAGGTTATATCTCGTTATTGATGTATATGAAGGTCCCACGGAGACGTAGATGCCAACTCGCCAGGAATGTTGTCAAATAATAGCGCCGAGAGGTTAGGTTGTGTCAGGTTAGGTTATATTACGTTATTGATGTATATGAAGATCCCACGGAGACTAAGAGCCAACTCGCCAGGTATGTGGTCAAATATTACCGCCGAGATGATAGGTTGGGTTAGGTTTGGTTATATTTCGTTATTGATGTATATGAAGGTCCTACGGAGACGTAGAGGCCAACATGCCAGGAATGTTGTCAAATATTACAGCCGCGATGTTAGATTGGGTTAGGTTAGGTTATATTACGTTATTGATGTATATAAAGGTCCCACGGAGACGTAGAGGCCAACTCGTCAGGAATATTGTCAAATATAATCGCCGAGATGTTAGGTTGGGTTAGGTTAGGTTATATTAAGTTATTGATGTATATGAAGATCCCACGTAGACGCAGAGGCCAACTCGCCAGGTATGTGGTCAAATATTACCGCCGAGCTGATAGGTTGGGTTAGGTTTGGTTATATTACGTTATTGATGTATATAAAGGTCCCACGGAAACGTAGAGGCCAACAAGCCAGGAATGTTGCCAAATATTACCGCCGAGATGATAGGTTGGGTTAGGTTAGGTTATATCTCGTTATTGATGTATATGAAGGTCCCACGGAGACGTAGATGCCAACTCGCCAGGAATGTTGTCAAATAATAGCGCCGAGGGGTTAGGTTGTGTCAGGTTAGGTTATATTACGTTATTGATGTATATGAAGATCCCACGGAGACTAAGAGGCCAACTCGCCAGGTATGTGGTCAAATATTACCGCCGAGATGACAGGTTGGGTTAGGTTTGGTTATATTTCGTTATTGATGTATATGAAGGACCTACGGAGACGTAGAGGCCAACATGCCAGGAATGTTGTCAAATATTACAGCCGCGATGTTAGATTGGGTTAGGTTAGGTTATATTACGTTATTGTTGTATATAAAGTCCCACGGAGACGTAGAGTCCAACATGCCAGGAATGCTGTCAAATATTACAGCCGCGATGTTAGATTGGGATAGGTTAGGTTATAATACGTTATTGATGTATATGAAGGTCCCACGGAGACGTAGAGGCCAACTCGCCAGGAATGTTGTCAAATATTACAGCCGCGATGTTAGATTGGGTTAGGTTAGGTTATAATACGTTATTAATGCATATAAAGGTCCCACACCGACGTAGACGCCAACCCGCCAGGAATGTTGTCAAATATTACTGCCGAGATGTGAGGTTAGGTTAGGTTAGGTTATATTACGTTATTGATGTATATAAAGGTCCCACGGAGACGTAGAGGCCAACTCGTCACGAATATTGTCAAATATAACCGCCGAGATGTTAGGTTGGGTTAGGTTAGGTTATATTAAGTTATTGATGTATATGAAGATCCCACGTAGACGCAGAGGCCAACTCGCCAGGTATGTGGTCAAATATTACCGCCGAGCTGATAGGTTGGGTTAGGTTTGGTTATATTACGTTATTGATGTATATAAAGGTCCCACGGAAACGTAGAGGCCAACAAGCCAGGAATGTTGTCAAATATTACAGCCGAGATGATAGGTTGGGTTAGGTTAGGTTATATCTCGTTATTGATGTATATGAAGGCCCCACGGAGACGTAGATGCCAACTCGCCAGGAATGTTGTCAAATAATAGCGCCGAGAGGTTAGGTTGTGTCAGGTTAGGTTATATTACGTTATTGATGTATATGAAGATCCCACGGAGACTAAGAGGCCAACTCGCCAGGTATGTGGTCAAATATTACCGCCGAGATGATAGGTTGGGTTAGGTTTGGTTATATTTCGTTATTGATGTATATGAAGGTCCTACGGAGACGTAGAGGCCAACATGCCAGGAATGTTGTCAAATATTACAGCCGCGATGTTAGATTGGGTTAGGTTAGGTTATATTACGTTATTGTTGTATATAAAGTCCCACGGAGACGTAGAGGCCAACATGCCAGGAATGCTGTCAAATATTACAGCCGGGATGTTAGATTGGGTTAGGTTAGGTTATATTACCTTATTGATGTATATAAAGGTCCCACGGAGACGTAGAGGCCAACACGTCAGGAATGTTGTCAAATATTACCGCCGAGATGTTAGGTTGGGTTAGGTTGGGTTATATTACGTTCTTGATGTATATAAAGGTCCCACGCAGACGTAGAGGCCAGCCCGCCAGGAATGTTGTCAAATATTACCGCCGAGATGATAGGTTGAGTTAGGTTAGGTTATATTACGTTATTGATGTATATAAAGGTCCCACGGAGACGTAGAGACCAACAAGCCAGGAATGTTGCCAAATATTACCGCCGAGATGTGAGGTTGGGTTAGGTTAGGTTATATTACGTTATTGATGTATATAAAGGTCCCACGGAGACGTAGAGGCCAACTCGTCAGGAATATTGTCAAATATAACCGCCGAGATGTTAGGTTGGGTTAGGTTAGGTTATATTAAGTTATTGATGTATATGAAGATCCCACGTAGAAGCAGAGGCCAACTCGCCAGGTATGTGGTCAAATATTACCGCCGAGCTGATAGGTTGGGTTAGGTTTGGTTATATTACGTTATTGATGTATATAAAGGTCCCACGGAAACGTAGAGGCCAACAAGCCAGGAATGTTGCCAAATATTACCGCCGAGATGATAGGTTCGGTTAGGTTAGGTTATATCTCGTTATTGATGTATATGAAGGTCCCACGGAGACGTAGATGCCAACTCGCCAGGAATGTTGTCAAATAATAGCGCCGAGAGGTTAGGTTGTGTCAGGTTAGGTTATATTACGTTATTGATGTATATGAAGATCCCACGGAGACTAAGAGCCAACTCGCCAGGTATGTGGTCAAATATTACCGCCGAGATGATAGGTTGGGTTAGGTTTGGTTATATTTCGTTATTGATGTATATGAAGGTCCTACGGAGACGTAGAGGCCAACATGCCAGGAATGTTGTCAAATATTACAGCCGCGATGTTAGATTCGGTTAGGTTAGGTTATATTACGTTATTGATGTATATAAAGGTCCCACGGAGACGTAGAGGCCAACTCGTCAGGAATATTGTCAAATATAATCGCCGAGATGTTAGGTTGGGTTAGGTTAGGTTATATTAAGTTATTGATGTATATGAAGATCCCACGTAGACGCAGAGGCCAACTCGCCAGGTATGTGGTCAAATATTACCGCCGAGCTGATAGGTTGGGTTAGGTTTGGTTATATTACGTTATTGATGTATATAAAGGTCCCACGGAAACGTAGAGGCCAACAAGCCAGGAATGTTGCCAAATATTACCGCCGAGATGATAGGTTGGGTTAGGTTAGGTTATATCTCGTTATTGATGTATATGAAGGTCCCACGGAGACGTAGATGCCAACTCGCCAGGAATGTTGTCAAATAATAGCGCCGAGGGGTTAGGTTGTGTCAGGTTAGGTTATATTACGTTATTGATGTATATGAAGATCCCACGGAGACTAAGAGGCCAACTCGCCAGGTATGTGGTCAAATATTACCGCCGAGATGACAGGTTTGGTTAGGTTTGGTTATATTTCGTTATTGATGTATATGAAGGTCCTACGGAGACGTAGAGGCCAACATGCCAGGAATGTTGTCAAATATTACAGCCGCGATGTTAGATTGGGTTAGGTTAGGTTATATTACGTTATTGTTGTATATAAAGTCCCACGGAGACGTAGAGTCCAACATGCCAGGAATGCTGTCAAATATTACAGCCGCGATGTTAGATTGGGATAGGTTAGGTTATAATACGTTATTGATGTATATGAAGGACCCACGTAGACGTAGGGGCCAACTCGCCAGGAATATTGTCAAATATTACCGCCGAGATGATAGGTTGGTTTAGGTTAGGTTATATTACGTTATTGATGTATATAAAGGTCCCACGGAGACGTAGAGGCCAACTCGTCAGGAATATTGTCAAATATAACCGCCGAGATGTTAGGTTGGGTTAGGTTAGGTTATATTAAGTTATTGATGTATATGAAGATCCCACGTAGACGCAGAGGCCAACTCGCCAGGTATGTGGTCAAATATTACCGCCGAGCTGATAGGTTGGGTTAGGTTTGGTTATATTACGTTATTGATGTATATGAAGGTCCTACGGAGACGTAGAGGCCAACATGCCAGGAATGTTGTCAAATATTACAGCCGCGATGTTAGATTGGGTTAGGTTAGGTTATATTACGTTATTGTTGTATATAAAGTCCCACGGAGACGTAGAGGCCAACATGCCAGGAATGCTGTCAAATATTACAGCCGGGATGTTAGATTGGGTTAGGTTAGGTTATATTACGTTATTGATGTATATAAAGGTCCCACGGAGACGTAGAGGCCAACTCGTCAGGAATATTGTCAAATATAACCGCCGAGATGTTAGGTTGGGTTAGGTTAGGTTATATTAAGTTATTGAACTCTGAGATAGCGCGTCGTAGACGCAGAGGCCAACTCGCCAGGTATGTGGTCAAATATTACCGCCGAGCTGATAGGTTGGGTTAGGTTTGGTTATATTACGTTATTGATGTATATGAAGGTCCTACGGAGACGTAGAGGCCAACATGCCAGGAATGTTGTCAAATATTACAGCCGCGATGTTAGATTGGGTTAGGTTAGGTTATATTACGTTATTGTTGTATATAAAGTCCCACGGAGACGTAGAGGCCAACATGCCAGGAATGCTGTCAAATATTACAGCCGGGATGTTAGATTGGGTTAGGTTAGGTTATATTACCTTATTGATGTATATAAAGGTCCCACGGAGACGTAGAGGCCAACACGTCAGGAATGTTGTCAAATATTACCGCCGAGATGTTAGGTTGGGTTAGGTTGGGTTATATTACGTTCTTGATGTATATAAAGGTCCCACGCAGACGTAGAGGCCAGCCCGCCAGGAATGTTGTCAAATATTACCGCCGAGATGATAGGTTGAGTTAGGTTAGGTTATATTACGTTATTGATGTATATAAAGGTCCCACGGAGACGTAGAGACCAACAAGCCAGGAATGTTGCCAAATATTACCGCCGAGATGTGAGGTTGGGTTAGGTTAGGTTATATTACGTTATTGATGTATATAAAGGTCCCACGGAGACGTAGAGGCCAACTCGTCAGGAATATTGTCAAATATAACCGCCGAGATGTTAGGTTGGGTTAGGTTAGGTTATATTAAGTTATTGATGTATATGAAGATCCCACGTAGAAGCAGAGGCCAACTCGCCAGGTATGTGGTCAAATATTACCGCCGAGCTGATAGGTTGGGTTAGGTTTGGTTATATTACGTTATTGATGTATATAAAGGTCCCACGGAAACGTAGAGGCCAACAAGCCAGGAATGTTGCCAAATATTACCGCCGAGATGATAGGTTGGGTTAGGTTAGGTTATATCTCGTTATTGATGTATATGAAGGTCCCACGGAGACGTAGATGCCAACTCGCCAGGAATGTTGTCAAATAATAGCGCCGAGAGGTTAGGTTGTGTCAGGTTAGGTTATATTACGTTATTGATGTATATGAAGATCCCACGGAGACTAAGAGCCAACTCGCCAGGTATGTGGTCAAATATTACCGCCGAGATGATAGGTTGGGTTAGGTTTGGTTATATTTCGTTATTGATGTATATGAAGGTCCTACGGAGACGTAGAGGCCAACATGCCAGGAATGTTGTCAAATATTACAGCCGCGATGTTAGATTGGGTTAGGTTAGGTTATATTACGTTATTGATGTATATAAAGGTCCCACGGAGACGTAGAGGCCAACTCGTCAGGAATATTGTCAAATATAATCGCCGAGATGTTAGGTTGGGTTAGGTTAGGTTATATTAAGTTATTGATGTATATGAAGATCCCACGTAGACGCAGAGGCCAACTCGCCAGGTATGTGGTCAAATATTACCGCCGAGCTGATAGGTTGGGTTAGGTTTGGTTATATTACGTTATTGATGTATATAAAGGTCCCACGGAAACGTAGAGGCCAACAAGCCAGGAATGTTGCCAAATATTACCGCCGAGATGATAGGTTGGGTTAGGTTAGGTTATATCTCGTTATTGATGTATATGAAGGTCCCACGGAGACGTAGATGCCAACTCGCCAGGAATGTTGTCAAATAATAGCGCCGAGGGGTTAGGTTGTGTCAGGTTAGGTTATATTACGTTATTGATGTATATGAAGATCCCACGGAGACTAAGAGGCCAACTCGCCAGGTATGTGGTCAAATATTACCGCCGAGATGACAGGTTGGGTTAGGTTTGGTTATATTTCGTTATTGATGTATATGAAGGACCTACGGAGACGTAGAGGCCAACATGCCAGGAATGTTGTCAAATATTACAGCCGCGATGTTAGATTGGGTTAGGTTAGGTTATATTACGTTATTGTTGTATATAAAGTCCCACGGAGACGTAGAGTCCAACATGCCAGGAATGCTGTCAAATATTACAGCCGCGATGTTAGATTGGGATAGGTTAGGTTATAATACGTTATTGATGTATATGAAGGTCCCACGGAGACGTAGAGGCCAACTCGCCAGGAATGTTGTCAAATATTACAGCCGCGATGTTAGATTGGGTTAGGTTAGGTTATAATACGTTATTAATGCATATAAAGGTCCCACACCGACGTAGACGCCAACCCGCCAGGAATGTTGTCAAATATTACTGCCGAGATGTGAGGTTAGGTTAGGTTAGGTTATATTACGTTATTGATGTATATAAAGGTCCCACGGAGACGTAGAGGCCAACTCGTCACGAATATTGTCAAATATAACCGCCGAGATGTTAGGTTGGGTTAGGTTAGGTTATATTAAGTTATTGATGTATATGAAGATCCCACGTAGACGCAGAGGCCAACTCGCCAGGTATGTGGTCAAATATTACCGCCGAGCTGATAGGTTGGGTTAGGTTTGGTTATATTACGTTATTGATGTATATAAATGTCCCACGGAAACGTAGAGGCCAACAAGCCAGGAATGTTGTCAAATATTACAGCCGAGATGATAGGTTGGGTTAGGTTAGGTTATATCTCGTTATTGATGTATATGAAGGCCCCACGGAGACGTAGATGCCAACTCGCCAGGAATGTTGTCAAATAATAGCGCCGAGAGGTTAGGTTGTGTCAGGTTAGGTTATATTACGTTATTGATGTATATGAAGATCCCACGGAGACTAAGAGGCCAACTCGCCAGGTATGTGGTCAAATATTACCGCCGAGATGATAGGTTGGGTTAGGTTTGGTTATATTTCGTTATTGATGTATATGAAGGTCCTACGGAGACGTAGAGGCCAACATGCCAGGAATGTTGTCAAATATTACAGCCGCGATGTTAGATTGGGTTAGGTTAGGTTATATTACGTTATTGTTGTATATAAAGTCCCACGGAGACGTAGAGGCCAACATGCCAGGAATGCTGTCAAATATTACAGCCGGGATGTTAGATTGGGTTAGGTTAGGTTATATTACCTTATTGATGTATATAAAGGTCCCACGGAGACGTAGAGGCCAACACGTCAGGAATGTTGTCAAATATTACCGCCGAGATGTTAGGTTGGGTTAGGTTGGGTTATATTACGTTCTTGATGTATATAAAGGTCCCACGCAGACGTAGAGGCCAGCCCGCCAGGAATGTTGTCAAATATTACCGCCGAGATGATAGGTTGAGTTAGGTTAGGTTATATTACGTTATTGATGTATATAAAGGTCCCACGGAGACGTAGAGACCAACAAGCCAGGAATGTTGCCAAATATTACCGCCGAGATGTGAGGTTGGGTTAGGTTAGGTTATATTACGTTATTGATGTATATAAAGGTCCCACGGAGACGTAGAGGCCAACTCGTCAGGAATATTGTCAAATATAACCGCCGAGATGTTAAGTTGGGTTAGGTTAGGTTATATTAAGTTATTGATGTATATGAAGATCCCACGTAGAAGCAGAGGCCAACTCGCCAGGTATGTGGTCAAATATTACCGCCGAGCTGATAGGTTGGGTTAGGTTTGGTTATATTACGTTATTGATGTATATAAAGGTCCCACGGAAACGTAGAGGCCAACAAGCCAGGAATGTTGCCAAATATTACCGCCGAGATGATAGGTTCGGTTAGGTTAGGTTATATCTCGTTATTGATGTATATGAAGGTCCCACGGAGACGTAGATGCCAACTCGCCAGGAATGTTGTCAAATAATAGCGCCGAGAGGTTAGGTTGTGTCAGGTTAGGTTATATTACGTTATTGATGTATATGAAGATCCCACGGAGACTAAGAGGCCAACTCGCCAGGTATGTGGTCAAATATTACCGCCGAGATGATAGGTTGGGTTAGGTTTGGTTATATTTCGTTATTGATGTATATGAAGGTCCTACGGAGACGTAGAGGCCAACATGCCAGGAATGTTGTCAAATATTACAGCCGCGATGTTAGATTGGGTTAGGTTAGGTTATATTACGTTATTGTTGTATATAAAGTCCCACGGAGACGTAGAGGCCAACATGCCAGGAATGCTGTCAAATATTACAGCCGGGATGTTAGATTGGGTTATGTAAGGTTATATTACCTTATTGATGTATATAAAGGTCCCACGGAGACGTAGAGGCCAACACGCCAGGAATGTTGTCAAATATTACCGCCGAGATGTTAGGTTGCGTTAGGTTGGGTTATATTACGTTCTTGATGTATATAAAGGTCCCACGCAGACGTAGATGCCAACTCGCCAGGAATGTTGTCAAATAATAGCGCCGAGAGGTTAGGTTGTGTCAGGTTAGGTTATATTACGTTATTGATGTATATGAAGATCCCACGGAGACTAAGAGGCCAACTCGCCATGTATGTGGTCAAATATTACCGCCGAGATGATAGGTTGGGTTACGTTTGGTTATATTTCGTTATTGATGTATATGAAGGTCCTACGGAGACGTAGAGGCCAACATGCCAGGAATGTTGTCAAATATTACAGCCGCGATGTTAGATTGGGTTAGGTTAGGTTATATTACGTTATTGTTGTATATAAAGTCCCACGGAGACGTAGAGGCCAACCCGCCAGGAATGTTGTCAAATATTACCGCCGAGATGTTAGGTTGTGTCAGGTTAGGTTATATTACGTTATTGATGTATATGAAGATCCCACGGAGACTAAGAGGCCAACTCGCCAGGTATGTGGTCAAATATTACCGCCGAGATGATAGGTTGGGTTAGGTTTGGTTATATTTCGTTATTGATGTATATGAAGGTCCTACGGAGACGTAGAGGCCAACATGCCAGGAATGTTGTCAAATATTACAGCCGCGATGTTAGATTGGGTTAGGTTAGGTTATATTACGTTATTGTTGTATATAAAGTCCCACGGAGACGTAGAGGCCAACATGCCAGGAATGCTGTCAAATATTACAGCCGGGATGTTAGATTGGGTTATGTAAGGTTATATTACCTTATTGATGTATATAAAGGTCCCACGGAGACGTAGAGGCCAACACGCCAGGAATGTTGTCAAATATTACCGCCGAGATGTTAGGTTGCGTTAGGTTGGGTTATATTACGTTCTTGATGTATATAAAGGTCCCACGCAGACGTAGATGCCAACTCGCCAGGAATGTTGTCAAATAATAGCGCCGAGAGGTTAGGTTGTGTCAGGTTAGGTTATATTACGTTATTGATGTATATGAAGATCCCACGGAGACTAAGAGGCCAACTCGCCATGTATGTGGTCAAATATTACCGCCGAGATGATAGGTTGGGTTACGTTTGGTTATATTTCGTTATTGATGTATATGAAGGTCCTACGGAGACGTAGAGGCCAACATGCCAGGAATGTTGTCAAATATTACAGCCGCGATGTTAGATTGGGTTAGGTTAGGTTATATTACGTTATTGTTGTATATAAAGTCCCACGGAGACGTAGAGGCCAACCCGCCAGGAATGTTGTCAAATATTACCGCCGAGATGTTAGATTGGGTTAGGTTAGGTTATATTACGTTATTGATGTATATAAAGGTCCCACGGAGACGTAGAGGCCAACATGCCAGGAATGCTGTCAAATATTACAGCCGGGATGTTAGATTGGGTTAGGTTAGGTTATATTACCTTATTGATGTATATAAAGGTCCCACGGGGACGTAGAGGCCAACACGTCAGGAATGTTGTCAAATATTACCGCCGAGATGTTAGGTTGGGTTAGGTTGTGTTATATTACGTTCTTGATGTATATAAAGGTCCCACGCAGACGTAGAGGCCAGCCCGCCAGGAATGTTGTCAAATATTACCGCCGAGATGATAGGTTGGGTTAGGTTAGGTTATATTACGTTATTGATGTATATAAAGGTCCCACGGACACGTAGAGACCAACAAGCCAGGAATGTTGCCAAATATTACCGCCGAGATGTGAGGTTGGGTTAGGTTAGGTTATATTACGTTATTGATGTATATAAAGGTCCCACGGAGACGTAGAGGCCAACTCGTCAGGAATATTGTCAAATATAACCGCCGAGATGTTAGGTTGGGTTAGGTTAGGTTATGTTAAGTTATTGATGTATATGAAGATCCCACGTAGACGCAGAGGCCAACTCGCCAGGTATGTGGTCAAATATTACCGCCGAGCTGATAGGTTGGGTTAGGATTGGTTATATTACGTTATTGCTGTATATAAAGGTCCCACGGAAACGTAGAGGCCAACAAGCCAGGAATGTTGCCAAATATTACCGCCGAGATGATAGGTTGGGTTAGGCTAGGTTATATCTCGTTATTGATGTATATGAAGGTCCCACGGAGACGTAGATGCCAACTCGCCAGGAATGTTGTCAAATAATAGCGCCGAGAGGTTAGGTTGGGTTAGGTTTGGTTATATTTCGTTATTGATGTATATGAAGGTCCTACGGAGACGTAGAGGCCAACATGCCAGGAATGTTGTCAAATATTACAGCCGCGATGTTAGATTGGGTTAGGTTAGGTTATATTACGTTATTGTTGTATATAAAGTCCCACGGAGACGTAGAGGCCAACATGCCAGGAATGCTGTCAAATATTACAGCCGGGATGTTAGATTGGGTTATGTAAGGTTATATTACCTTATTGATGTATATAAAGGTCCCACGGAGACGTAGAGGCCAACACGCCAGGAATGTTGTCAAATATTACCGCCGAGATGTTAGGTTGCGTTAGGTTGTGTTATATTACGTTCTTGATGTATATAAAGGTCCCACGCAGACGTAGATGCCAACTCGCCAGGAATGTTGTCAAATAATAGCGCCGAGAGGTTAGTTTGTGTTAGGTTAGGTTATATTACGTTATTGATGTATATGAAGGTCCCACGGAGACGTAGATGCCAACTCGCCAGGAATGTTGCAAAATATTACAGCCGCGATGTTAGATTGGGTTAGGTTAGGTTATAATACGTTATTAATGCATATAAAGGTCCCACGCCGACGTAGAGGCCAACCCGCCAGGAATGTTGTCAAATATTACCGCCGAGATGATAGGTTGGGTTAGGTTAGGTTATAATACGTTATTGATGTAGATAAAGGTCCCACGGAGACGTAGATGCCAACTCGCCAGGAATGTTGTCAAATAATAGCGCCGAGGGTAGGTTGGGTCAGGTTAGGTTATATTACGTTATTGATGTATATGAAGATCCCACGCAGACGTAGAGGCCAACTCGCCAGGAATGTTGTCAAATATTACAGCCGCGATGTTAGATTGGGTTAGGTTAGGTTATAATACGTTATTAATGCATATAAAGGTCCCACACCGACGTAGACGCCAACCCGCCAGGAATGTTGTCAAATATTACTGCCGAGATGTGAGGTTAGGTTAGGTTAGGTTATATTACGTTATTGATGTATATAAAGGTCCCACGGAGACGTAGAGGCCAACTCGTCACGAATATTGTCAAATATAACCGCCGAGATGTTAGGTTGGGTTAGGTTAGGTTATATTAAGTTATTGATGTATATGAAGATCCCACGTAGACGCAGAGGCCAACTCGCCAGGTATGTGGTCAAATATTACCGCCGAGCTGATAGGTTGGGTTAGGTTTGGTTATATTACGTTATTGATGTATATAAAGGTCCCACGGAAACGTAGAGGCCAACAAGCCAGGAATGTTGTCAAATATTACAGCCGAGATGATAGGTTGGGTTAGGTTAGGTTATATCTCGTTATTGATGTATATGAAGGCCCCACGGAGACGTAGATGCCAACTCGCCAGGAATGTTGTCAAATAATAGCGCCGAGAGGTTAGGTTGTGTCAGGTTAGGTTATATTACGTTATTGATGTATATGAAGATCCCACGGAGACTAAGAGGCCAACTCGCCAGGTATGTGGTCAAATATTACCGCCGAGATGATAGGTTGGGTTAGGTTTGGTTATATTTCGTTATTGATGTATATGAAGGTCCTACGGAGACGTAGAGGCCAACATGCCAGGAATGTTGTCAAATATTACAGCCGCGATGTTAGATTGGGTTAGGTTAGGTTATATTACGTTATTGTTGTATATAAAGTCCCACGGAGACGTAGAGGCCAACATGCCAGGAATGCTGTCAAATATTACAGCCGGGATGTTAGATTGGGTTAGGTTAGGTTATATTACCTTATTGATGTATATAAAGGTCCCACGGAGACGTAGAGGCCAACACGTCAGGAATGTTGTCAAATATTACCGCCGAGATGTTAGGTTGGGTTAGGTTGGGTTATATTACGTTCTTGATGTATATAAAGGTCCCACGCAGACGTAGAGGCCAGCCCGCCAGGAATGTTGTCAAATATTACCGCCGAGATGATAGGTTGAGTTAGGTTAGGTTATATTACGTTATTGATGTATATAAAGGTCCCACGGAGACGTAGAGACCAACAAGCCAGGAATGTTGCCAAATATTACCGCCGAGATGTGAGGTTGGGTTAGGTTAGGTTATATTACGTTATTGATGTATATAAAGGTCCCACGGAGACGTAGAGGCCAACTCGTCAGGAATATTGTCAAATATAACCGCCGAGATGTTAGGTTGGGTTAGGTTAGGTTATATTAAGTTATTGATGTATATGAAGATCCCACGTAGAAGCAGAGGCCAACTCGCCAGGTATGTGGTCAAATATTACCGCCGAGCTGATAGGTTGGGTTAGGTTTGGTTATATTACGTTATTGATGTATATAAAGGTCCCACGGAAACGTAGAGGCCAACAAGCCAGGAATGTTGCCAAATATTACCGCCGAGATGATAGGTTCGGTTAGGTTAGGTTATATCTCGTTATTGATGTATATGAAGGTCCCACGGAGACGTAGATGCCAACTCGCCAGGAATGTTGTCAAATAATAGCGCCGAGAGGTTAGGTTGTGTCAGGTTAGGTTATATTACGTTATTGATGTATATGAAGATCCCACGGAGACTAAGAGCCAACTCGCCAGGTATGTGGTCAAATATTACCGCCGAGATGATAGGTTGGGTTAGGTTTGGTTATATTTCGTTATTGATGTATATGAAGGTCCTACGGAGACGTAGAGGCCAACATGCCAGGAATGTTGTCAAATATTACAGCCGCGATGTTAGATTCGGTTAGGTTAGGTTATATTACGTTATTGATGTATATAAAGGTCCCACGGAGACGTAGAGGCCAACTCGTCAGGAATATTGTCAAATATAATCGCCGAGATGTTAGGTTGGGTTAGGTTAGGTTATATTAAGTTATTGATGTATATGAAGATCCCACGTAGACGCAGAGGCCAACTCGCCAGGTATGTGGTCAAATATTACCGCCGAGCTGATAGGTTGGGTTAGGTTTGGTTATATTACGTTATTGATGTATATAAAGGTCCCACGGAAACGTAGAGGCCAACAAGCCAGGAATGTTGCCAAATATTACCGCCGAGATGATAGGTTGGGTTAGGTTAGGTTATATCTCGTTATTGATGTATATGAAGGTCCCACGGAGACGTAGATGCCAACTCGCCAGGAATGTTGTCAAATAATAGCGCCGAGGGGTTAGGTTGTGTCAGGTTAGGTTATATTACGTTATTGATGTATATGAAGATCCCACGGAGACTAAGAGGCCAACTCGCCAGGTATGTGGTCAAATATTACCGCCGAGATGACAGGTTTGGTTAGGTTTGGTTATATTTCGTTATTGATGTATATGAAGGTCCTACGGAGACGTAGAGGCCAACATGCCAGGAATGTTGTCAAATATTACAGCCGCGATGTTAGATTGGGTTAGGTTAGGTTATATTACGTTATTAATGTATATAAAGGTCCCACGGAGACGTAGAGACCAACAAGCCAGGAATGTTGCCAAATATTACCGCCGAGATGTGAGGTTGGGTTAGGTTAGGTTATATTACGTTATTGATGTATATAAAGGTCCCACGGAGACGTAGAGGCCAACTCGTCATGAATATTGTCAAATATAATCGCTGAGATGTTAGGTTGGGTTAGGTTAGGTTATATTAAGTTATTGATGTATATGAAGATCCCACGTAGACGCAGAGGCCAACTCGCCAGGTATGTGGTCAAATATTACCGCCGAGCCGATAGGTTGGGTTAGGTTTGGTTATATTACGTTATTGATGTATATAAAGGTCCCACGGAAACGTAGAGGCCAACAAGCCAGGAATGTTGCCAAATATTACCGCCGAGATGATAGGTTGGGTTAGGTTAGGTTATATCTCGTTATTGATGTATATGAATGTCCCACGGAGACGTAGATGCCAACTCGCCAAGAATGTTGTCAAATAATAGCGCCGAGAGGTTAGGTTGTGTCAGGTTAGGTTATATTACGTTATTGATGTATATGAAGATCCCACGGAGACTAAGAGGCCAACTCGCCAGGTATGTTGGCAAATATTACCGCCGAGACGTTAGGTTGCGTTAGGTTGGGTTATATTACGTTCTTGATGTATATAAAGGTCCCACGCAGACGTAGAGGCCAGCCCGCCAGGAATGTTGTCAAATATTACAGCCGCGATGTTAGATTGGGTTAGGTTAGGTTATATTTCGTTATTGATGTATATGAAGGTCCCACGGAGACGTAGAGGCCAACTCGCCAGGAATGTTGCATAATATTACAGCCGCGATGTTAGATTGGGATAGGTTAGGTTATAATACGTTATTGATGTATATGAAGGTCCCACGGAGACGTAGAGGCCAACTCGCCAGGAATGTTGTCAAATATTACAGCCGCGATGTTAGATTGGGTTAGGTTTGGTTATAATACGTTATTAATGCATATAAAGGTCCCACACCGACGTAGACGCCAACCCGCCAGGAATGTTGTCAAATATTACTGCCGAGATGTGAGGTTGGGTTAGGTTAGGTTATATTACGTTATTGATGTATATAAAGGTCCCACGGAGACGTAGAGGCCAACTCGTCAGGAATATTGTCAAATATAACCGCCGAGATGTTAGGTTGGGTTAGGTTAGGTTATATTAAGTTATTGATGTATATGAAGATCCCACGTAGACGCAGAGGCCAACTCGCCAGGTATGTGGTCAAATATTACCGCCGAGCTGATAGGTTGGGTTAGGTTTGGTTATATTACGTTATTGATGTATATAAAGGTCCCACGGAAACGTAGAGGCCAACAAGCCAGGAATGTTGTCAAATATTACAGCCGAGATGATAGGTTGGGTTAGGTTAGGTTATATCTCGTTATTGATGTATATGAAGGCCCCACGGAGACGTAGATGCCAACTCGCCAGGAATGTTGTCAAATAATAGCGCCGAGAGGTTAGGTTGTGTCAGGTTAGGTTATATTACGTTGTTGATGTATATGAAGATCCCACGGAGACTAAGAGGCCAACTCGCCAGGTATGTGGTCAAATATTACCGCCGAGATGATAGGTTGGGTTAGGTTTGGTTATATTTCGTTATTGATGTATATGAAGGTCCTACGGAGACGTAGAGGCCAACATGCCAGGAATGTTGTCAAATATTACAGCCGCGATGTTAGATTGGGTTAGGTTAGGTTATATTACGTTATTGTTGTATATAAAGTCCCACGGAGACGTAGAGGCCAACATGCCAGGAATGCTGTCAAATATTACAGCCGGGATGTTAGATTGGGTTAGGTTAGGTTATATTACCTTATTGATGTATATAAAGGTCCCACGGAGACGTAGAGGCCAACACGTCAGGAATGTTGTCAAATATTACCGCCGAGATGTTAGGTTGGGTTAGGTTGGGTTATATTACGTTCTTGATGTATATAAAGGTCCCACGCAGACGTAGAGGCCAGCCCGCCAGGAATGTTGTCAAATATTACCGCCGAGATGATAGGTTGAGTTAGGTTAGGTTATATTACGTTATTGATGTATATAAAGGTCCCACGGAGACGTAGAGACCAACAAGCCAGGAATGTTGCCAAATATTACCGCCGAGATGTGAGGTTGGGTTAGGTTAGGTTATATTACGTTATTGATGTATATAAAGGTCCCACGGAGACGTAGAGGCCAACTCGTCAGGAATATTGTCAAATATAACCGCCGAGATGTTAGGTTGGGTTAGGTTAGGTTATATTAAGTTATTGATGTATATGAAGATCCCACGTAGAAGCAGAGGCCAACTCGCCAGGTATGTGGTCAAATATTACCGCCGAGCTGATAGGTTGGGTTAGGTTTGGTTATATTACGTTATTGATGTATATAAAGGTCCCACGGAAACGTAGAGGCCAACAAGCCAGGAATGTTGCCAAATATTACCGCCGAGATGATAGGTTCGGTTAGGTTAGGTTATATCTCGTTATTGATGTATATGAAGGTCCCACGGAGACGTAGATGCCAACTCGCCAGGAATGTTGTCAAATAATAGCGCCGAGAGGTTAGGTTGTGTCAGGTTAGGTTATATTACGTTATTGATGTATATGAAGATCCCACGGAGACTAAGAGCCAACTCGCCAGGTATGTGGTCAAATATTACCGCCGAGATGATAGGTTGGGTTAGGTTTGGTTATATTTCGTTATTGATGTATATGAAGGTCCTACGGAGACGTAGAGGCCAACATGCCAGGAATGTTGTCAAATATTACAGCCGCGATGTTAGATTCGGTTAGGTTAGGTTATATTACGTTATTGATGTATATAAAGGTCCCACGGAGACGTAGAGGCCAACTCGTCAGGAATATTGTCAAATATAATCGCCGAGATGTTAGGTTGGGTTAGGTTAGGTTATATTAAGTTATTGATGTATATGAAGATCCCACGTAGACGCAGAGGCCAACTCGCCAGGTATGTGGTCAAATATTACCGCCGAGCTGATAGGTTGGGTTAGGTTTGGTTATATTACGTTATTGATGTATATAAAGGTCCCACGGAAACGTAGAGGCCAACAAGCCAGGAATGTTGCCAAATATTACCGCCGAGATGATAGGTTGGGTTAGGTTAGGTTATATCTCGTTATTGATGTATATGAAGGTCCCACGGAGACGTAGATGCCAACTCGCCAGGAATGTTGTCAAATAATAGCGCCGAGGGGTTAGGTTGTGTCAGGTTAGGTTATATTACGTTATTGATGTATATGAAGATCCCACGGAGACTAAGAGGCCAACTCGCCAGGTATGTGGTCAAATATTACCGCCGAGATGACAGGTTTGGTTAGGTTTGGTTATATTTCGTTATTGATGTATATGAAGGTCCTACGGAGACGTAGAGGCCAACATGCCAGGAATGTTGTCAAATATTACAGCCGCGATGTTAGATTGGGTTAGGTTAGGTTATATTACGTTATTAATGTATATAAAGGTCCCACGGAGACGTAGAGACCAACAAGCCAGGAATGTTGCCAAATATTACCGCCGAGATGTGAGGTTGGGTTAGGTTAGGTTATATTACGTTATTGATGTATATAAAGGTCCCACGGAGACGTAGAGGCCAACTCGTCATGAATATTGTCAAATATAATCGCTGAGATGTTAGGTTGGGTTAGGTTAGGTTATATTAAGTTATTGATGTATATGAAGATCCCACGTAGACGCAGAGGCCAACTCGCCAGGTATGTGGTCAAATATTACCGCCGAGCCGATAGGTTGGGTTAGGTTTGGTTATATTACGTTATTGATGTATATAAAGGTCCCACGGAAACGTAGAGGCCAACAAGCCAGGAATGTTGCCAAATATTACCGCCGAGATGATAGGTTGGGTTAGGTTAGGTTATATCTCGTTATTGATGTATATGAATGTCCCACGGAGACGTAGATGCCAACTCGCCAAGAATGTTGTCAAATAATAGCGCCGAGAGGTTAGGTTGTGTCAGGTTAGGTTATATTACGTTATTGATGTATATGAAGATCCCACGGAGACTAAGAGGCCAACTCGCCAGGTATGTTGGCAAATATTACCGCCGAGACGTTAGGTTGCGTTAGGTTGGGTTATATTACGTTCTTGATGTATATAAAGGTCCCACGCAGACGTAGAGGCCAGCCCGCCAGGAATGTTGTCAAATATTACAGCCGCGATGTTAGATTGGGTTAGGTTAGGTTATATTTCGTTATTGATGTATATGAAGGTCCCACGGAGACGTAGAGGCCAACTCGCCAGGAATGTTGCATAATATTACAGCCGCGATGTTAGATTGGGATAGGTTAGGTTATAATACGTTATTGATGTATATGAAGGTCCCACGGAGACGTAGAGGCCAACTCGCCAGGAATGTTGTCAAATATTACAGCCGCGATGTTAGATTGGGTTAGGTTTGGTTATAATACGTTATTAATGCATATAAAGGTCCCACACCGACGTAGACGCCAACCCGCCAGGAATGTTGTCAAATATTACTGCCGAGATGTGAGGTTGGGTTAGGTTAGGTTATATTACGTTATTGATGTATATAAAGGTCCCACGGAGACGTAGAGGCCAACTCGTCAGGAATATTGTCAAATATAACCGCCGAGATGTTAGGTTGGGTTAGGTTAGGTTATATTAAGTTATTGATGTATATGAAGATCCCACGTAGACGCAGAGGCCAACTCGCCAGGTATGTGGTCAAATATTACCGCCGAGCTGATAGGTTGGGTTAGGTTTGGTTATATTACGTTATTGATGTATATAAAGGTCCCACGGAAACGTAGAGGACAACAAGCCAGGAATGTTGTCAAATATTACAGCCGAGATGATAGGTTGGGTTAGGTTAGGTTATATCTCGTTATTGATGTATATGAAGGCCCCACGGAGACGTAGATGCCAACTCGCCAGGAATGTTGTCAAATAATAGCGCCGAGAGGTTAGGTTGTGTCAGGTTAGGTTATATTACGTTATTGATGTATATGAAGATCCCACGGAGACTAAGAGGCCAACTCGCCAGGTATGTGGTCAAATATTACCGCCGAGATGATAGGTTGGGTTAGGTTTGGTTATATTTCGTTATTGATGTATATGAAGGTCCTACGGAGACGTAGAGGCCAACATGCCAGGAATGTTGTCAAATATTACAGCCGCGATGTTAGATTGGGTTAGGTTAGGTTATATTACGTTATTGTTGTATATAAAGTCCCACGGAGACGTAGAGGCCAACATGCCAGGAATGCTGTCAAATATTACAGCCGGGATGTTAGATTGGGTTAGGTTAGGTTATATTACCTTATTGATGTATATAAATGTCCCACGGAGACGTAGAGGCCAACTCGTCAGGAATATTGTCAAATATAACCGCCGAGATGTTAGGTTGGGTTAGGTTAGGTTATATTAAGTTATTGATGTATATGAAGATCCCACGTAGACGCAGAGGCCAACTCGCCAGGTATGTGGTCAAATATTACCGCCGAGCTGATAGGTTGGGTTAGGTTTGGTTATATTTTGTTATTGATGTATATGAAGGTCCTACGGAGACGTAGAGGCCAACATGCCAGGAATGTTGTCAAATATTACAGCCGCGATGTTAGATTGGGTTAGGTTAGGTTATATTACGTTATTGTTGTATATAAAGTCCCACGGAGACGTAGAGTCCAACATGCCAGGAATGCTGTCATATATTACAGCCGCGATGTTAGATTGGGTTAGGTTAGGTTATATTACGTTATTGTTGTATATAAAGTCCCACGGAGACGTAGAGGCCAACCCGCCAGGAATGTTGTCAAATATTACCGCCGAGATGACAGGTTGGGCTAGGCTTGCTTATATTACGTTATTGATGTATATGAAGGACCCACGTAGACGTAGGGGCCATCTCGTCAGGAATATTGTCAAATATTACCGCCGAGATGATAGGTTGGATTAGGTTAGGTTATATTACATTATTGATGTATATAAAGGTCCCACGGAGGCGTAGAGGCCAACAAGCCAGGAATGTTGCCAATTATTACCGCCGAGATGTTAGGTTGGGTTAGGTTAGGTTATATTACGTTATTGATGTATATAAAGGTCGCACGGAGACGTAGAGGCCAACTCGTCAGGAATATTGTCAAATATAACCGCCGAGATGTTAGGTTGGGTTAGGTTAGGTTATGTTAAGTTATTGATGTATATGAAGATCCCACGTAGACGCAGAGGCCAACTCGCCAGGTATGTGGTCAAATATTACCGTCGAGCTGATAGGTTGGGTTAGGTTTGGTTATATTACGTTATTGCTGTATATAAAGGTCCCACGGAAACGTAGAGGCCAACAAGCCAGGAATGTTGCCAAATATTACCGCCGAGATGATAGGTTGGGTTAGGTTAGGTTATATCTCGTTATTGATGTATATGAAGGTCCCATGGAGACGTAGATGCCAACTCGCCAGGAATGTTGTCAAATAATAGCGCCGAGAGGTTAGGTTGTGTCAGGTTAGGTTATATTACGTTATTGATGTATATGAAGATCCCACGGAGACTAAGAGGCCAACTCGCCAGGTATGTGGTCAAATATTACCGCCGAGATGATAGGTTGGGTTAGGTTTGGTTATATTTTGTTATTGATGTATATGAAGGTCCTACGGAGACGTAGAGGCCAACATGCCAGGAATGTTGTCAAATATTACAGCCGCGATGTTAGATTGGGTTAGGTTAGGTTATATTACGTTATTGTTGTATATAAAGTCCCACGGAGACGTAGAGTCCAACATGCCAGGAATGCTGTCATATATTACAGCCGCGATGTTAGATTGGGTTAGGTTAGGTTATATTACGTTATTGTTGTATATAAAGTCCCACGGAGACGTAGAGGCCAACCCGCCAGGAATGTTGTCAAATATTACCGCCGAGATGACAGGTTGGGCTAGGCTTGCTTATATTACGTTATTGATGTATATGAAGGACCCACGTAGACGTAGGGGCCATCTCGTCAGGAATATTGTCAAATATTACCGCCGAGATGATAGGTTGGATTAGGTTAGGTTATATTACATTATTGATGTATATAAAGGTCCCACGGAGGCGTAGAGGCCAACAAGCCAGGAATGTTGCCAATTATTACCGCCGAGATGTTAGGTTGGGTTAGGTTAGGTTATATTACGTTATTGATGTATATAAAGGTCGCACGGAGACGTAGAGGCCAACTCGTCAGGAATATTGTCAAATATAACCGCCGAGATGTTAGGTTGGGTTAGGTTAGGTTATGTTAAGTTATTGATGTATATGAAGATCCCACGTAGACGCAGAGGCCAACTCGCCAGGTATGTGGTCAAATATTACCGTCGAGCTGATAGGTTGGGTTAGGTTTGGTTATATTACGTTATTGCTGTATATAAAGGTCCCACGGAAACGTAGAGGCCAACAAGCCAGGAATGTTGCCAAATATTACCGCCGAGATGATAGGTTGGGTTAGGTTAGGTTATATCTCGTTATTGATGTATATGAAGGTCCCATGGAGACGTAGATGCCAACTCGCCAGGAATGTTGTCAAATAATAGCGCCGAGAGGTTAGGTTGTGTCAGGTTAGGTTATATTACGTTATTGATGTATATGAAGATCCCACGGAGACTAAGAGGCCAACTCGCCAGGTATGTGGTCAAATATTACCGCCGAGATGATAGGTTGGGTTAGGTTTGGTTATATTTCGTTATTGATGTATATGAAGGTCCTACGGAGACGTAGAGGCCAACATGCCAGGAATGTTGTCAAATATTACAGCCGCGATGTTAGATTGGGTTAGGTTAGGTTATATTACGTTATTGTTGTATATAAAGTCCCACGGAGACGTAGAGGCCAACATGCCAGGAATGCTGTCAAATATTACAGCCGGGATGTTAGATTGGGTTATGTAAGGTTATATTACCTTATTGATGTATATAAAGGTCCCACGGAGACGTAGAGGCCAACACGCCAGGAATGTTGTCAAATATTACCGCCGAGATGTTAGGTTGCGTTAGGTTGGGTTATATTACGTTCTTGATGTATATAAAGGTCCCACGCAGACGTAGATGCCAACTCGCCAGGAATGTTGTCAAATAATAGCGCCGAGAGGTTAGGTTGTGTCAGGTTAGGTTATATTACGTTATTGATGTATATGAAGATCCCACGGAGACTAAGAGGCCAACTCGCCATGTATGTGGTCAAATATTACCGCCGAGATGATAGGTTGGGTTACGTTTGGTTATATTTCGTTATTGATGTATATGAAGGTCCTACGGAGACGTAGAGGCCAACATGCCAGGAATGTTGTCAAATATTACAGCCGCGATGTTAGATTGGGTTAGGTTAGGTTATATTACGTTATTGTTGTATATAAAGTCCCACGGAGACGTAGAGGCCAACCCGCCAGGAATGTTGTCAAATATTACCGCCGAGATGTTAGGTTGTGTCAGGTTAGGTTATATTACGTTATTGATGTATATGAAGATCCCACGGAGACTAAGAGGCCAACTCGCCAGGTATGTGGTCAAATATTACCGCCGAGATGATAGGTTGGGTTAGGTTTGGTTATATTTCGTTATTGATGTATATGAAGGTCCTACGGAGACGTAGAGGCCAACATGCCAGGAATGTTGTCAAATATTACAGCCGCGATGTTAGATTGGGTTAGGTTAGGTTATATTACGTTATTGTTGTATATAAAGTCCCACGGAGACGTAGAGGCCAACATGCCAGGAATGCTGTCAAATATTACAGCCGGGATGTTAGATTGGGTTATGTAAGGTTATATTACCTTATTGATGTATATAAAGGTCCCACGGAGACGTAGAGGCCAACACGCCAGGAATGTTGTCAAATATTACCGCCGAGATGTTAGGTTGCGTTAGGTTGGGTTATATTACGTTCTTGATGTATATAAAGGTCCCACGCAGACGTAGATGCCAACTCGCCAGGAATGTTGTCAAATAATAGCGCCGAGAGGTTAGGTTGTGTCAGGTTAGGTTATATTACGTTATTGATGTATATGAAGATCCCACGGAGACTAAGAGGCCAACTCGCCATGTATGTGGTCAAATATTACCGCCGAGATGATAGGTTGGGTTACGTTTGGTTATATTTCGTTATTGATGTATATGAAGGTCCTACGGAGACGTAGAGGCCAACATGCCAGGAATGTTGTCAAATATTACAGCCGCGATGTTAGATTGGGTTAGGTTAGGTTATATTACGTTATTGTTGTATATAAAGTCCCACGGAGACGTAGAGGCCAACCCGCCAGGAATGTTGTCAAATATTACCGCCGAGATGTTAGATTGGGTTAGGTTAGGTTATATTACGTTATTGATGTATATAAAGGTCCCACGGAGACGTAGAGGCCAACATGCCAGGAATGCTGTCAAATATTACAGCCGGGATGTTAGATTGGGTTAGGTTAGGTTATATTACCTTATTGATGTATATAAAGGTCCCACGGGGACGTAGAGGCCAACACGTCAGGAATGTTGTCAAATATTACCGCCGAGATGTTAGGTTGGGTTAGGTTGTGTTATATTACGTTCTTGATGTATATAAAGGTCCCACGCAGACGTAGAGGCCAGCCCGCCAGGAATGTTGTCAAATATTACCGCCGAGATGATAGGTTGGGTTAGGTTAGGTTATATTACGTTATTGATGTATATAAAGGTCCCACGGACACGTAGAGACCAACAAGCCAGGAATGTTGCCAAATATTACCGCCGAGATGTGAGGTTGGGTTAGGTTAGGTTATATTACGTTATTGATGTATATAAAGGTCCCACGGAGACGTAGAGGCCAACTCGTCAGGAATATTGTCAAATATAACCGCCGAGATGTTAGGTTGGGTTAGGTTAGGTTATGTTAAGTTATTGATGTATATGAAGATCCCACGTAGACGCAGAGGCCAACTCGCCAGGTATGTGGTCAAATATTACCGCCGAGCTGATAGGTTGGGTTAGGATTGGTTATATTACGTTATTGCTGTATATAAAGGTCCCACGGAAACGTAGAGGCCAACAAGCCAGGAATGTTGCCAAATATTACCGCCGAGATGATAGGTTGGGTTAGGCTAGGTTATATCTCGTTATTGATGTATATGAAGGTCCCACGGAGACGTAGATGCCAACTCGCCAGGAATGTTGTCAAATAATAGCGCCGAGAGGTTAGGTTGGGTTAGGTTTGGTTATATTTCGTTATTGATGTATATGAAGGTCCTACGGAGACGTAGAGGCCAACATGCCAGGAATGTTGTCAAATATTACAGCCGCGATGTTAGATTGGGTTAGGTTAGGTTATATTACGTTATTGTTGTATATAAAGTCCCACGGAGACGTAGAGGCCAACATGCCAGGAATGCTGTCAAATATTACAGCCGGGATGTTAGATTGGGTTATGTAAGGTTATATTACCTTATTGATGTATATAAAGGTCCCACGGAGACGTAGAGGCCAACACGCCAGGAATGTTGTCAAATATTACCGCCGAGATGTTAGGTTGCGTTAGGTTGTGTTATATTACGTTCTTGATGTATATAAAGGTCCCACGCAGACGTAGATGCCAACTCGCCAGGAATGTTGTCAAATAATAGCGCCGAGAGGTTAGTTTGTGTTAGGTTAGGTTATATTACGTTATTGATGTATATGAAGGTCCCACGGAGACGTAGATGCCAACTCGCCAGGAATGTTGCAAAATATTACAGCCGCGATGTTAGATTGGGTTAGGTTAGGTTATAATACGTTATTAATGCATATAAAGGTCCCACGCCGACGTAGAGGCCAACCCGCCAGGAATGTTGTCAAATATTACCGCCGAGATGATAGGTTGGGTTAGGTTAGGTTATAATACGTTATTGATGTAGATAAAGGTCCCACGGAGACGTAGATGCCAACTCGCCAGGAATGTTGTCAAATAATAGCGCCGAGGGTAGGTTGGGTCAGGTTAGGTTATATTACGTTATTGATGTATATGAAGATCCCACGCAGACGTAGAGGCCAACCCGCCAGGAATGTTGTCAAATATTACCGCCGAGATGATAGGTTGGGCTAGGCTTGCTTATATTACGTTATTGATGTATATGAAGGACCCACGTAGACGTAGGGGCCATCTCGTCAGGAATATTGTCAAATATTACCGCCGAGATGATAGGTTGGATTAGGTTAGGTTATATTACGTTCTTGATGTATATAAAGGTCCCACGCAGACGTAGAGGCCAGCCCGCCAGGAATGTTGTCAAATATTACCGCCGAGATGATAGGTTGGGTTAGGTTAGGTTATATTACGTTATTGATGTATATAAAGGTCCCACGGAGACGTAGAGACCAACAAGCCAGGAATGTTGTCAAATATTACAGCCGCGATGTTAGATTGGGTTAGGTTAGGTTATATTACGTTATTGATGTATATAAAGGTCCCACGGAGACGTAGAGGCCAACTCGTCAGGAATATTGTCAAATATAATCGCCGAGATACTAGGTTGGGTTAGGTTAGGTTATATTAAGTTATTGATGTATATCAAGATCCCACGTAGACGCAGAGGCCAACTCGCCAGGTATGTGGTCAAATATTACCGCCGAGCTGATAGGTTGGGTTAGGTTTGGTTATATTACGTTATTGATGTATATAAAGGTCCCACGGAAACGTAGAGGCCAACAAGCCAGGAATGTTGCCAAATACTACCGCCGAGATGATAGGTTGGGTTAGGTTAGTTTATATCTCGTTATTGATGTATATGAAGGTCCCACGGAGACGTAGATGCCAACTCGCCAGGAATGTTGTCAAATAGTAGCGCCGAGAGGTTAGGTTGGGTTAGGTTTGGTTATATTTCGTTATTGATGTATATGAAGGTCCTACGGAGACGTAGAGGCCAACATGCCAGGAATGTTGTCAAATATTACAGCCGCGATGTTAGATTGGGTTAGGTTAGGTTATATTACGTTATTGTTGTATATAAAGTCCCACGGAGACGTAGAGGCCAACATGCCAGGAATGCTGTCAAATATTACAGCCGGGATGTTAGATTGGGTTATGTAAGGTTATATTACCTTATTGATGTATATAAAGGTCCCACGGAGACGTAGAGGCCAACACGCCAGGAATGTTGTCAAATATTACCGCCGAGATGTTAGGTTGCGTTAGGTTGTGTTATATTACGTTCTTGATGTATATAAAGGTCCCACGCAGACGTAGATGCCAACTCGCCAGGAATGTTGTCAAATAATAGCGCCGAGAGGTTAGTTTGTGTCAGGTTAGGTTATATTACGTTATTGATGTATATGAAGGTCCCACGGAGACGTAGATGCCAACTCGCCAGGAATGTTGTCAAATAATAGCGCCGAGGGTAGGATGGGTCAGGTTAGGTTATATTACGTTATTGATGTATATGAAGATCCCACGCAGACGTAGAGGCCAACCCGCCAGGAATGTTGTCAAATATTACCGCCGAGATGATAGGTTGGGCTAGGCTTGCTTATATTACGTTATTGATGTATATGAAGGACCCACGTAGACGTAGGGGCCATCTCGTCAGGAATATTGTCAAATATTACCGCCGAGATGATAGGTTGGATTAGGTTAGGTTATATTACGTTCTTGATGTATATAAAGGTCCCACGCAGACGTAGAGGCCAGCCCGCCAGGAATGTTGTCAAATATTACCGCCGAGATGATAGGTTGGGTTAGGTTAGGTTATATTACGTTATTGATGTATATAAAGGTCCCACGGAGACGTAGAGACCAACAAGCCAGGAATGTTGTCAAATATTACAGCCGCGATGTTAGATTGGGTTAGGTTAGGTTATATTACGTTATTGATGTATATAAAGGTCCCACGGAGACGTAGAGGCCAACTCGTCAGGAATATTGTCAAATATAATCGCCGAGATACTAGGTTGGGTTAGGTTAGGTTATATTAAGTTATTGATGTATATGAAGATCCCACGTAGACGCAGAGGCCAACTCGCCAGGTATGTGGTCAAATATTACCGCCGAGCTGATAGGTTGGGTTAGGTTTGGTTATATTACGTTATTGATGTATATAAAGGTCCCACGGAAACGTAGAGGCCAACAAGCCAGGAATGTTGCCAAATATTACCGCCGAGATGATAGGTTGGGTTAGGTTAGTTTATATCTCGTTATTGATGTATATGAAGGTCCCACGGAGACGTAGATGCCAAATCGCCAGGAATGTTGTCAAATAATAGCGCCGAGAGGTTAGGTTGTGTCAGGTTAGGTTATATTACGTTATTGATGTATATGAAGATCCCACGGAGACTAAGAGGCCAACTCGCCAGGTATGTGGTCAAATATTACCGCCGAGATGATAGGTTGGGTTAGGTTTGGTTATATTTCGTTATTGATGTATATGAAGGTCCTACGGAGACGTAGAGGCCAACATGCCAGGAATGTTGTCAAATATTACAGCCGCGATGTTAGATTGGGTTAGGTTAGGTTATATTACGTTATTGTTGTATATAAAGTCCCACGGAGACGTAGAGTCCAACATGCCAGGAATGCTGTCAAATATTACAGCCGGGATGTTAGATTGGGTTAGGTAAGGTTATATTACCTTATTGATGTATATAAAGGTCCCACGGAGACGTAGAGGCCAACACGCCAGGAATGTTGGCAAATATTACCGCCGAGACGTTAGGTTGCGTTAGGTTGGGTTATATTACGTTCTTGATGTATATAAAGGTCCCACGCAGACGTAGAGGCCAGCCCGCCAGGAATGTTGTCAAATATTACAGCCGCGATGTTAGATTGGGTTAGGTTAGGTTATATTTCGTTATTGATGTATATGAAGGTCCCACGGAGACGTAGAGGCCAACTCGCCAGGAATGTTGCATAATATTACAGCCGCGATGTTAGATTGGGATAGGTTAGGTTATAATACGTTATTGATGTATATGAAGGTCCCACGGAGACGTAGAGGCCAACTCGCCAGGAATGTTGTCAAATATTACAGCCGCGATGTTAGATTGGGTTAGGTTAGGTTATAATACGTTATTAATGCATATAAAGGTCCCACGCCGACGTAGACGCCAACCCGCCAGGAATGTTGTCAAATATTACCGCCGAGATGTGAGGTTGGGTTAGGTTAGGTTATATTACGTTATTGATGTATATAAAGGTCCCACGGAGACGTAGAGGCCAACTCGCCAGGAATGTTGCATAATATTACAGCCGCGATGTTAGATTGGGATAGGTTGGGTTATATTACGTTCTTGATGTATATAAAGGTCCCACGCAGACGTAGATGCCAACTCGCCAGGAATGTTGTCAAATAATAGCGCCGAGAGGTTAGGTTGTGTCAGGTTAGGTTATATTACGTTATTGATGTACATGAAGATCCCACGGAGACTAAGAGGCCAACTCGCCAGGTATGTGGTCAAATATTACCGCCGAGATGATAGGTTGGGTTACGTTTGGTTATATTTCGTTATTGATGTATATGAAGGTCCTACGGAGACGTAGAGGCCAACATGCCAGGAATGTTGTCAAATATTACAGCCGCGATGTTAGATTGGGTTAGGTTAGGTTATATTACGTTATTGTTGTATATAAAGTCCCACGGAGACGTAGAGGCCAACCAGCCAGGAATGTTGTCAAATATTACCGCCGAGATGTTAGATTGGGTTAGGTTAGGTTATATTACGTTATTGTTGTATATAAAGTCCCACGGAGACGTAGAGGCCAACCAGCCAGGAATGTTGTCAAATATTACCGCCGAGATGTTAGATTGGGTTAGGTTAGGTTATATTACGTGATTGATGTATATAAAGGTCCCACGGAGACGTAGAGGCCAACATGCCAGGAATGCTGTCAAATATTACAGCCGGGATGTTAGATTGGGTTAGGTTAGGTTATATTACCTTATTGATGTATATAAAGGTCCCACGGGGACGTAGAGGCCAACACGTCAGGAATGTTGTCAAATATTACCGCCGAGATGTTAGGTTGGGTTAGGTTGTGTTATATTACGTTCTTGATGTATATAAAGGTCCCACGCAGACGTAGAGGCCAGCCCGCCAGGAATGTTGTCAAATAATAGCGCCGAGAGGTTAGGTTGTGTCAGGTTAGGTTATATTACGTTATTGATGTATATGAAGATCCCACGGAGACTAAGAGGCCAACTCGCCAGGTATGTGGTCAAATATTACCGCCGAGATGATAGGTTGGGTTAGGTTTGGTTATATTTCGTTATTGATGTATATGAAGGTCCTACGGAGACGTAGAGGCCAACATGCCAGGAATGTTGTCAAATATTACAGCCGCGATGTTAGATTGGGTTAGGTTAGGTTATATTACGTTATTGTTGTATATAAAGTCCCACGGAGACGTAGAGTCCAACATGCCAGGAATGCTGTCAAATATTACAGCCGGGACGTTAGATTGGGTTAGGTAAGGTTATATTACCTTATTGATGTATATAAAGGTCCCACGGAGACGTAGAGGCCAACACGCCAGGAATGTTGGCAAATATTACCGCCGAGACGTTAGGTTGCGTTAGGTTGGGTTATATTACGTTCTTGATGTATATAAAGGTCCCACGCAGACGTAGAGGCCAGCCCGCCAGGAATGTTGTCAAATATTACAGCCGCGATGTTAGATTGGGTTAGGTTAGGTTATATTTCGTTATTGATGTATATGAAGGTCCCACGGAGACGTAGAGGCCAACTCGCCAGGAATGTTGCATAATATTACAGCCGCGATGTTAGATTGGGATAGGTTAGGTTATAATACGTTATTGATGTATATGAAGGTCCCACGGAGACGTAGAGGCCAACTCGCCAGGAATGTTGTCAAATATTACAGCCGCGATGTTAGATTGGGTTAGGTTAGGTTATATTACGTTATTGTTGTATATAAAGTCCCACGGAGACGTAGAGGCCAACATGCCAGGAATGCTGTCAAATATTACAGCCGGGATGTTAGATTGGGTTATGTAAGGTTATATTACCTTATTGATGTATATAAAGGTCCCACGGAGACGTAGAGGCCAACACGCCAGGAATGTTGTCAAATATTACCGCCGAGATGTTAGGTTGCGTTAGGTTGTGTTATATTACGTTCTTGATGTATATAAAGGTCCCACGCAGACGTAGATGCCAACTCGCCCGGAATGTTGTCAAATAATAGCGCCGAGAGGTTAGTTTGTGTCAGGTTAGGTTATATTACGTTATTGATGTATATGAAGGTCCCACGGAGACGTAGATGCCAACTCGCCAGGAATGTTGCAAAATATTACAGCCGCGATGTTAGATTGGGTTAGGTTAGGTTATAATACGTTATTAATGCATATAAAGGTCCCACGCCGACGTAGAGGCCAACCCGCCAGGAATGTTGTCAAATATTACCGCCGAGATGATAGGTTGGGTTAGGTTAGGTTATAATACGTTATTGATGTAGATAAAGGTCCCACGGAGACGTAGATGCCAACTCGCCAGGAATGTTGTCAAATAATAGCGCCGAGGGTAGGTTGGGTCAGGTTAGGTTATATTACGTTATTGATGTATATGAAGATCCCACGCAGACGTAGAGGCCAACCCGCCAGGAATGTTGTCAAATATTACCGCCGAGATGATAGGTTGGGTTAGGTTTGGTTATATTTCGTTATTGATGTATATGAAGGTCCTACGGAGACGTAGAGGCCAACATGCCAGGAATGTTGTCAAATATTACAGCCGCGATGTTAGATTGGGTTAGGTTAGGTTATATTACGTTATTGTTGTATATAAAGGTCCCACGGAGACGTAGAGGCCAACTCGCCAGGAATGTTGCATAATATTACAGCCGCGATGTTAGATTGGGATAGGTTGGGTTATATTACGTTCTTGATGTATATAAAGGTCCCACGCAGACGTAGATGCCAACTCGCCAGGAATGTTGTCAAATAATAGCGCCGAGAGGTTAGGTTGTGTCAGGTTAGGTTATATTACGTTATTGATGTATATGAAGATCCCACGGAGACTAAGAGGCCAACTCGCCAGGTATGTGGTCAAATATTACCGCCGAGATGATAGGTTGGGTTACGTTTGGTTATATTTCGTTATTGATGTATATGAAGGTCCTACGGAGACGTAGAGGCCAACATGCCAGGAATGTTGTCAAATATTACAGCCGCGATGTTAGATTGGGTTAGGTTAGGTTATATTACGTTATTGTTGTATATAAAGTCCCACGGAGACGTAGAGGCCAACCCGCCAGGAATGTTGTCAAATATTACCGCCGAGATGTTAGATTGGGTTAGGTTAGGTTATATTACGTGATTGATGTATATAAAGGTCCCACGGAGACGTAGAGGCCAACATGCCAGGAATGCTGTCAAATATTACAGCCGGGATGTTAGATTGGGTTAGGTTAGGTTATATTACCTTATTGATGTATATAAAGGTCCCACGGGGACGTAGAGGCCAACACGTCAGGAATGTTGTCAAATATTACCGCCGAGATGTTAGGTTGGGTTAGGTTGTGTTATATTACGTTCTTGATGTATATAAAGGTCCCACGCAGACGTAGAGGCCAGCCCGCCAGGAATGTTGTCAAATATTACCGCCGAGATGATAGGTTGGGTTAGGTTAGGTTATATTACGTTATTGATGTATATAAAGGTCCCACGGACACGTAGAGACCAACAAGCCAGGAATGTTGCCAAATATTACCGCCGAGATGTGAGGTTGGGTTAGGTTAGGTTATATTACGTTATTGATGTATATAAAGGTCCCACGGAGACGTAGAGGCCAACTCGTCAGGAATATTGTCAAATATAACCGCCGAGATGTTAGGTTGGGTTAGGTTTGGTTATATTACGTTATTGATGTATATGAAGATCCCACGTAGACGCAGAGGCCAACTCGCCAGGTATGTGGTCAAATATTACCGCCGAGCTGATAGGTTGGGTTAGGATTGGTTATATTACGTTATTGCTGTATATAAAGGTCCCACGGAAACGTAGAGGCCAACAAGCCAGGAATGTTGCCAAATATTACCGCCGAGATGATAGGTTGGGTTAGGCTAGGTTATATCTCGTTATTGATGTATATGAAGGTCCCACGGAGACGTAGATGCCAACTCGCCAGGAATGTTGTCAAATAATAGCGCCGAGAGGTTAGGTTGGGTTAGGTTTGGTTATATTTCGTTATTGATGTATATGAAGGTCCTACGGAGACGTAGAGGCCAACATGCCAGGAATGTTGTCAAATATTACAGCCGCGATGTTAGATTGGGTTAGGTTAGGTTATATTACGTTATTGTTGTATATAAAGTCCCACGGAGACGTAGAGGCCAACATGCCAGGAATGCTGTCAAATATTACAGCCGGGATGTTAGATTGGGTTATGTAAGGTTATAATACGTTATTAATGCATATAAAGGTCCCACGCCGACGTAGAGGCCAACCCGCCAGGAATGTTGTCAAATATTACCGCCGAGATGATAGGTTGGGTTAGGTTAGGTTATATTACGTTATTGATGTATATAAAGGTCCCACGGAGACGTAGAGACCAACAAGCCAGGAATGTTGTCAAATATTACAGCCGCGATGTTAGATTGGGTTAGGTTAGGTTATATTACGTTATTGATGTATATAAAGGTCCCACGGAGACGTAGAGGCCAACTCGTCAGGAATATTGTCAAATATAATCGCCGAGATACTAGGTTGGGTTAGGTTAGGTTATATTAAGTTATTGATGTATATGAAGGACCCACGTAGACGTAGGGGCCATCTCGTCAGGAATATTGTCAAATATTACCGCCGAGATGATAGGTTGGATTAGGTTAGGTTATATTACGTTCTTGATGTATATAAAGGTCCCACGCAGACGTAGAGGCCAGCCCGCCAGGAATGTTGTCAAATATTACCGCCGAGATGATAGGTTGGGTTAGGTTAGGTTATATTACGTTATTGATGTATATAAAGGTCCCACGGAGACGTAGAGACCAACAAGCCAGGAATGTTGTCAAATATTACAGCCGCGATGTTAGATTGGGTTAGGTTAGGTTATATTACGTTATTGATGTATATAAAGGTCCCACGGAGACGTAGAGGCCAACTCGTCAGGAATATTGTCAAATATAATCGCCGAGATACTAGGTTGGGTTAGGTTAGGTTATATTAAGTTATTGATGTATATGAAGATCCCACGTAGACGCAGAGGCCAACTCGCCAGGTATGTGGTCAAATATTACCGCCGAGCTGATAGGTTGGGTTAGGTTTGGTTATATTACGTTATTGATGTATATAAAGGTCCCACGGAGACGTAGAGGCCAACACGCCAGGAATGTTGTCAAATATTACCGCCGAGATGTTAGGTTGCGTTAGGTTGTGTTATATTACGTTCTTGATGTATATAAAGGTCCCACGCAGACGTAGATGCCAACTCGCCAGGAATGTTGTCAAATAATAGCGCCGAGAGGTTAGTTTGTGTCAGGTTAGGTTATATTACGTTATTGATGTATATGAAGGTCCCACGGAGACGTAGATGCCAACTCGCCAGGAATGTTGCAAAATATTACAGCCGCGATGTTAGATTGGGTTAGGTTAGGTTATAATACGTTATTAATGCATATAAAGGTCCCACGCCGACGTAGAGGCCAACCCGCCAGGAATGTTGTCAAATATTACCGCCGAGATGATAGGTTGGGTTAGGTTAGGTTATATTACGTTATTGATGTATATAAAGGTCCCACGGAGACGTAGAGACCAACAAGCCAGGAATGTTGTCAAATATTACAGCCGCGATGTTAGATTGGGTTAGGTTAGGTTATATTACGTTATTGATGTATATAAAGGTCCCACGGAGACGTAGAGGCCAACTCGTCAGGAATATTGTCAAATATAATCGCCGAGATACTAGGTTGGGTTAGGTTAGGTTATATTAAGTTATTGATGTATATGAAGGACCCACGTAGACGTAGGGGCCATCTCGTCAGGAATATTGTCAAATATTACCGCCGAGATGATAGGTTGGATTAGGTTAGGTTATATTACGTTCTTGATGTATATAAAGGTCCCACGCAGACGTAGAGGCCAGCCCGCCAGGAATGTTGTCAAATATTACCGCCGAGATGATAGGTTGGGTTAGGTTAGGTTATATTACGTTATTGATGTATATAAAGGTCCCACGGAGACGTAGAGACCAACAAGCCAGGAATGTTGTCAAATATTACAGCCGCGATGTTAGATTGGGTTAGGTTAGGTTATATTACGTTATTGATGTATATAAAGGTCCCACGGAGACGTAGAGGCCAACTCGTCAGGAATATTGTCAAATATAATCGCCGAGATACTAGGTTGGGTTAGGTTAGGTTATATTAAGTTATTGATGTATATGAAGATCCCACGTAGACGCAGAGGCCAACTCGCCAGGTATGTGGTCAAATATTACCGCCGAGCTGATAGGTTGGGTTAGGTTTGGTTATATTACGTTATTGATGTATATAAAGGTCCCACGGAAACGTAGAGGCCAACAAGCCAGGAATGTTGCCAAATATTACCGCCGAGATGATAGGTTGGGTTAGGTTAGTTTATATCTCGTTATTGATGTATATGAAGGTCCCACGGAGACGTAGATGCCAACTCGCCAGGAATGTTGTCAAATAATAGCGCCGAGAGGTTAGGTTGTGTCAGGTTAGGTTATATTACGTTATTGATGTATATGAATATCCCACGGAGACTAAGAGGCCAACTCGCCAGGTATGTGGTCAAATATTACCGCCGAGATGATAGGTTGGGTTAGGTTTGGTTATATTTCGTTATTGATGTATATGAAGGTCCTACGGAGACGTAGAGGCCAACATGCCAGGAATGTTGTCAAATATTACAGCCGCGATGTTAGATTGGGTTAGGTTAGGTTATATTACGTTATTGTTGTATATAAAGTCCCACGGAGACGTAGAGTCCAACATGCCAGGAATGCTGTCAAATATTACAGCCGGGATGTTAGATTGGGTTAGGTAAGGTTATATTACCTTATTGATGTATATAAAGGTCCCACGGAGACGTAGAGGCCAACACGCCAGGAATGTTGGCAAATATTACCGCCGAGACGTTAGGTTGCGTTAGGTTGGGTTATATTACGTTCTTGATGTATATAAAGGTCCCACGCAGACGTAGAGGCCAGCCCGCCAGGAATGTTGTCAAATATTACAGCCGCGATGTTAGATTGGGTTAGGTTAGGTTATATTTCGTTATGGATGTATATGAAGGTCCCACGGAGACGTAGAGGCCAACTCGCCAGGAATGTTGCATAATATTACAGCCGCGATGTTAGATTGGGATAGGTTAGGTTATAATACGTTATTGATGTATATGAAGGTCCCACGGAGACGTAGAGGCCAACTCGCCAGGAATGTTGTCAAATATTACAGCCGCGATGTTAGATTGGGTTAGGTTAGGTTATAATACGTTATTAATGCATATAAAGGTCCCACACCGACGTAGACGCCAACCCGCCAGGAATGTTGTCAAATATTACCGCCGAGATGATAGGTTGGGTTAGGTTAGGTTATAATACGTTATTGATGTAGATAAAGGTCCCACGGAGACGTAGATGCCAACTCGCCAGGAATGTTGTCAAATAATAGCGCCGAGGGTAGGTTGGGTCAGGTTAGGTTATATTACGTTATTGATGTATATGAAGATCCCACGCAGACGTAGAGGCCAACCCGCCAGGAATGTTGTCAAATATTACCGCCGAGATGATAGGTTGGGTTAGGTTTGGTTATATTTCGTTATTGATGTATATGAAGGTCCTACGGAGACGTAGAGGCCAACATGCCAGGAATGTTGTCAAATATTACAGCCGCGATGTTAGATTGGGTTAGGTTAGGTTATATTACGTTATTGTTGTATATAAAGGTCCCACGGAGACGTAGAGGCCAACTCGCCAGGAATGTTGCATAATATTACAGCCGCGATGTTAGATTGGGATAGGTTGGGTTATATTACGTTCTTGATGTATATAAAGGTCCCACGCAGACGTAGATGCCAACTCGCCAGGAATGTTGTCAAATAATAGCGCCGAGAGGTTAGGTTGTGTCAGGTTAGGTTATATTACGTTATTGATGTATATGAAGATCCCACGGAGACTAAGAGGCCAACTCGCCAGGTATGTGGTCAAATATTACCGCCGAGATGATAGGTTGGGTTACGTTTGGTTATATTTCGTTATTGATGTATATGAAGGTCCTACGGAGACGTAGAGGCCAACATGCCAGGAATGTTGTCAAATATTACAGCCGCGATGTTAGATTGGGTTAGGTTAGGTTATATTACGTTATTGTTGTATATAAAGTCCCACGGAGACGTAGAGGCCAACCCGCCAGGAATGTTGTCAAATATTACCGCCGAGATGTTAGATTGGGTTAGGTTAGGTTATATTACGTGATTGATGTATATAAAGGTCCCACGGAGACGTAGAGGCCAACATGCCAGGAATGCTGTCAAATATTACAGCCGGGATGTTAGATTGGGTTAGGTTAGGTTATATTACCTTATTGATGTATATAAAGGTCCCACGGGGACGTAGAGGCCAACACGTCAGGAATGTTGTCAAATATTACCGCCGAGATGTTAGGTTGGGTTAGGTTGTGTTATATTACGTTCTTGATGTATATAAAGGTCCCACGCAGACGTAGAGGCCAGCCCGCCAGGAATGTTGTCAAATATTACCGCCGAGATGATAGGTTGGGTTAGGTTAGGTTATATTACGTTATTGATGTATATAAAGGTCCCACGGACACGTAGAGACCAACAAGCCAGGAATGTTGCCAAATATTACCGCCGAGATGTGAGGTTGGGTTAGGTTAGGTTATATTACGTTATTGATGTATATAAAGGTCCCACGGAGACGTAGAGGCCAACTCGTCAGGAATATTGTCAAATATAACCGCCGAGATGTTAGGTTGGGTTAGGTTTGGTTATATTACGTTATTGATGTATATGAAGATCCCACGTAGACGCAGAGGCCAACTCGCCAGGTATGTGGTCAAATATTACCGCCGAGCTGATAGGTTGGGTTAGGATTGGTTATATTACGTTATTGCTGTATATAAAGGTCCCACGGAAACGTAGAGGCCAACAAGCCAGGAATGTTGCCAAATATTACCGCCGAGATGATAGGTTGGGTTAGGCTAGGTTATATCTCGTTATTGATGTATATGAAGGTCCCACGGAGACGTAGATGCCAACTCGCCAGGAATGTTGTCAAATAATAGCGCCGAGAGGTTAGGTTGGGTTAGGTTTGGTTATATTTCGTTATTGATGTATATGAAGGTCCTACGGAGACGTAGAGGCCAACATGCCAGGAATGTTGTCAAATATTACAGCCGCGATGTTAGATTGGGTTAGGTTAGGTTATATTACGTTATTGTTGTATATAAAGTCCCACGGAGACGTAGAGGCCAACATGCCAGGAATGCTGTCAAATATTACAGCCGGGATGTTAGATTGGGTTATGTAAGGTTATAATACGTTATTAATGCATATAAAGGTCCCACGCCGACGTAGAGGCCAACCCGCCAGGAATGTTGTCAAATATTACCGCCGAGATGATAGGTTGGGTTAGGTTAGGTTATATTACGTTATTGATGTATATAAAGGTCCCACGGAGACGTAGAGACCAACAAGCCAGGAATGTTGTCAAATATTACAGCCGCGATGTTAGATTGGGTTAGGTTAGGTTATATTACGTTATTGATGTATATAAAGGTCCCACGGAGACGTAGAGGCCAACTCGTCAGGAATATTGTCAAATATAATCGCCGAGATACTAGGTTGGGTTAGGTTAGGTTATATTAAGTTATTGATGTATATGAAGGACCCACGTAGACGTAGGGGCCATCTCGTCAGGAATATTGTCAAATATTACCGCCGAGATGATAGGTTGGATTAGGTTAGGTTATATTACGTTCTTGATGTATATAAAGGTCCCACGCAGACGTAGAGGCCAGCCCGCCAGGAATGTTGTCAAATATTACCGCCGAGATGATAGGTTGGGTTAGGTTAGGTTATATTACGTTATTGATGTATATAAAGGTCCCACGGAGACGTAGAGACCAACAAGCCAGGAATGTTGTCAAATATTACAGCCGCGATGTTAGATTGGGTTAGGTTAGGTTATATTACGTTATTGATGTATATAAAGGTCCCACGGAGACGTAGAGGCCAACTCGTCAGGAATATTGTCAAATATAATCGCCGAGATACTAGGTTGGGTTAGGTTAGGTTATATTAAGTTATTGATGTATATGAAGATCCCACGTAGACGCAGAGGCCAACTCGCCAGGTATGTGGTCAAATATTACCGCCGAGCTGATAGGTTGGGTTAGGTTTGGTTATATTACGTTATTGATGTATATAAAGGTCCCACGGAGACGTAGAGGCCAACACGCCAGGAATGTTGTCAAATATTACCGCCGAGATGTTAGGTTGCGTTAGGTTGTGTTATATTACGTTCTTGATGTATATAAAGGTCCCACGCAGACGTAGATGCCAACTCGCCAGGAATGTTGTCAAATAATAGCGCCGAGAGGTTAGTTTGTGTCAGGTTAGGTTATATTACGTTATTGATGTATATGAAGGTCCCACGGAGACGTAGATGCCAACTCGCCAGGAATGTTGCAAAATATTACAGCCGCGATGTTAGATTGGGTTAGGTTAGGTTATAATACGTTATTAATGCATATAAAGGTCCCACGCCGACGTAGAGGCCAACCCGCCAGGAATGTTGTCAAATATTACCGCCGAGATGATAGGTTGGGTTAGGTTAGGTTATATTACGTTATTGATGTATATAAAGGTCCCACGGAGACGTAGAGACCAACAAGCCAGGAATGTTGTCAAATATTACAGCCGCGATGTTAGATTGGGTTAGGTTAGGTTATATTACGTTATTGATGTATATAAAGGTCCCACGGAGACGTAGAGGCCAACTCGTCAGGAATATTGTCAAATATAATCGCCGAGATACTAGGTTGGGTTAGGTTAGGTTATATTAAGTTATTGATGTATATGAAGGACCCACGTAGACGTAGGGGCCATCTCGTCAGGAATATTGTCAAATATTACCGCCGAGATGATAGGTTGGATTAGGTTAGGTTATATTACGTTCTTGATGTATATAAAGGTCCCACGCAGACGTAGAGGCCAGCCCGCCAGGAATGTTGTCAAATATTACCGCCGAGATGATAGGTTGGGTTAGGTTAGGTTATATTACGTTATTGATGTATATAAAGGTCCCACGGAGACGTAGAGACCAACAAGCCAGGAATGTTGTCAAATATTACAGCCGCGATGTTAGATTGGGTTAGGTTAGGTTATATTACGTTATTGATGTATATAAAGGTCCCACGGAGACGTAGAGGCCAACTCGTCAGGAATATTGTCAAATATAATCGCCGAGATACTAGGTTGGGTTAGGTTAGGTTATATTAAGTTATTGATGTATATGAAGATCCCACGTAGACGCAGAGGCCAACTCGCCAGGTATGTGGTCAAATATTACCGCCGAGCTGATAGGTTGGGTTAGGTTTGGTTATATTACGTTATTGATGTATATAAAGGTCCCACGGAAACGTAGAGGCCAACAAGCCAGGAATGTTGCCAAATATTACCGCCGAGATGATAGGTTGGGTTAGGTTAGTTTATATCTCGTTATTGATGTATATGAAGGTCCCACGGAGACGTAGATGCCAACTCGCCAGGAATGTTGTCAAATAATAGCGCCGAGAGGTTAGGTTGTGTCAGGTTAGGTTATATTACGTTATTGATGTATATGAAGATCCCACGGAGACTAAGAGGCCAACTCGCCAGGTATGTGGTCAAATATTACCGCCGAGATGATAGGTTGGGTTAGGTTTGGTTATATTTCGTTATTGATGTATATGAAGGTCCTACGGAGACGTAGAGGCCAACATGCCAGGAATGTTGTCAAATATTACAGCCGCGATGTTAGATTGGGTTAGGTTAGGTTATATTACGTTATTGTTGTATATAAAGTCCCACGGAGACGTAGAGTCCAACATGCCAGGAATGCTGTCAAATATTACAGCCGGGATGTTAGATTGGGTTAGGTAAGGTTATATTACCTTATTGATGTATATAAAGGTCCCACGGAGACGTAGAGGCCAACACGCCAGGAATGTTGGCAAATATTACCGCCGAGACGTTAGGTTGCGTTAGGTTGGGTTATATTACGTTCTTGATGTATATAAAGGTCCCACGCAGACGTAGAGGCCAGCCCGCCAGGAATGTTGTCAAATATTACAGCCGCGATGTTAGATTGGGTTAGGTTAGGTTATATTTCGTTATGGATGTATATGAAGGTCCCACGGAGACGTAGAGGCCAACTCGCCAGGAATGTTGCATAATATTACAGCCGCGATGTTAGATTGGGATAGGTTAGGTTATAATACGTTATTGATGTATATGAAGGTCCCACGGAGACGTAGAGGCCAACTCGCCAGGAATGTTGTCAAATATTACAGCCGCGATGTTAGATTGGGTTAGGTTAGGTTATAATACGTTATTAATGCATATAAAGGTCCCACACCGACGTAGACGCCAACCCGCCAGGAATGTTGTCAAATATTACCGCCGAGATGTGAGGTTGGGTTAGGTTAGGTTATATTACGTTATTGATGTATATAAAGGTCCCACGGAGACGTAGAGGCCAACTCGTCAGGAATATTGTCAAATATTACAGCCGGGATGTTAGATTGGGTTAGGTTAGGTTATATTACCTTATTGATGTATATGAAGATCCCACGGAGACTAAGAGGCCAACTCGCCAGGTATGTGGTCAAATATTACCGCCGAGATGATAGGTTGGGTTAGGTTTGGTTATATTTCGTTATTGATGTATATGAAGGTCCTACGGATACGTAGAGGCCAACATGCCAGGAATGTTGTCAAATATTACAGCCGCGATGTTAGATTGGGTTAGGTTAGGTTATATTACGTTATTGATGTATATAAAGGTCCCACGGAGACGTAGAGGCCAACTCGTCAGGAATATTGTCAAATATAATCGCCGAGATACTAGGTTGGGTTAGGTTAGGTTATATTAAGTTATTGATGTATATGAAGGACCCACGTAGACGTAGGGGCCATCTCGTCAGGAATATTGTCAAATATTACCGCCGAGATGATAGGTTGGATTAGGTTAGGTTATATTACGTTCTTGATGTATATAAAGGTCCCACGCAGACGTAGAGGCCAGCCCGCCAGGAATGTTGTCAAATATTACCGCCGAGATGATAGGTTGGGTTAGGTTAGGTTATATTACGTTATTGATGTATATAAAGGTCCCACGGAGACGTAGAGACCAACAAGCCAGGAATGTTGTCAAATATTACAGCCGCGATGTTAGATTGGGTTAGGTTAGGTTATATTACGTTATTGATGTATATAAAGGTCCCACGGAGACGTAGAGGCCAACTCGTCAGGAATATTGTCAAATATAATCGCCGAGATACTAGGTTGGGTTAGGTTAGGTTATATTAAGTTATTGATGTATATGAAGATCCCACGTAGACGCAGAGGCCAACTCGCCAGGTATGTGGTCAAATATTACCGCCGAGCTGATAGGTTGGGTTAGGTTTGGTTATATTACGTTATTGATGTATATAAAGGTCCCACGGAGACGTAGAGGCCAACACGCCAGGAATGTTGTCAAATATTACCGCCGAGATGTTAGGTTGCGTTAGGTTGTGTTATATTACGTTCTTGACGTATATAAAGGTCCCACGCAGACGTAGATGCCAACTCGCCAGGAATGTTGTCAAATAATAGCGCCGAGAGGTTAGTTTGTGTCAGGTTAGGTTATATTACGTTATTGATGTATATGAAGGTCCCACGGAGACGTAGATGCCAACTCGCCAGGAATGTTGCAAAATATTACAGCCGCGATGTTAGATTGGGTTAGGTTAGGTTATAATACGTTATTAATGCATATAAAGGTCCCACGCCGACGTAGAGGCCAACCCGCCAGGAATGTTGTCAAATATTACCGCCGAGATGATAGGTTGGGTTAGGTTAGGTTATATTACGTTATTGATGTATATAAAGGTCCCACGGAGACGTAGAGACCAACAAGCCAGGAATGTTGTCAAATATTACAGCCGCGATGTTAGATTGGGTTAGGTTAGGTTATATTACGTTATTGATGTATATAAAGGTCCCACGGAGACGTAGAGGCCAACTCGTCAGGAATATTGTCAAATATAATCGCCGAGATACTAGGTTGGGTTAGGTTAGGTTATATTAAGTTATTGATGTATATGAAGGACCCACGTAGACGTAGGGGCCATCTCGTCAGGAATATTGTCAAATATTACCGCCGAGATGATAGGTTGGATTAGGTTAGGTTATATTACGTTCTTGATGTATATAAAGGTCCCACGCAGACGTAGAGGCCAGCCCGCCAGGAATGTTGTCAAATATTACCGCCGAGATGATAGGTTGGGTTAGGTTAGGTTATATTACGTTATTGATGTATATAAAGGTCCCACGGAGACGTAGAGACCAACAAGCCAGGAATGTTGTCAAATATTACAGCCGCGATGTTAGATTGGGTTAGGTTAGGTTATATTACGTTATTGATGTATATAAAGGTCCCACGGAGACGTAGAGGCCAACTCGTCAGGAATATTGTCAAATATAATCGCCGAGATACTAGGTTGGGTTAGGTTAGGTTATATTAAGTTATTGATGTATATGAAGATCCCACGTAGACGCAGAGGCCAACTCGCCAGGTATGTGGTCAAATATTACCGCCGAGCTGATAGGTTGGGTTAGGTTTGGTTATATTACGTTATTGATGTATATAAAGGTCCCACGGAAACGTAGAGGCCAACAAGCCAGGAATGTTGCCAAATATTACCGCCGAGATGATAGGTTGGGTTAGGTTAGTTTATATCTAGTTATTGATGTATATGAAGGTCCCACGGAGACGTAGATGCCAACTCGCCAGGAATGTTGTCAAATAATAGCGCCGAGAGGTTAGGTTGTGTCAGGTTAGGTTATATTACGTTATTGATGTATATGAAGATCCCACGGAGACTAAGAGGCCAACTCGCCAGGTATGTGGTCAAATATTACCGCCGAGATGATAGGTTGGGTTAGGTTTGGTTATATTTCGTTATTGATGTATATGAAGGTCCTACGGAGACGTAGAGGCCAACATGCCAGGAATGTTGTCAAATATTACAGCCGCGATGTTAGATTGGGTTAGGTTAGGTTATATTACGTTATTGTTGTATATAAAGTCCCACGGAGACGTAGAGTCCAACATGCCAGGAATGCTGTCAAATATTACAGCCGGGATGTTAGATTGGGTTAGGTAAGGTTATATTACCTTATTGATGTATATAAAGGTCCCACGGAGACGTAGAGGCCAACACGCCAGGAATGTTGGCAAATATTACCGCCGAGACGTTAGGTTGCGTTAGGTTGGGTTATATTACGTTCTTGATGTATATAAAGGTCCCACGCAGACGTAGAGGCCAGCCCGCCAGGAATGTTGTCAAATATTACAGCCGCGATGTTAGATTGGGTTAGGTTAGGTTATATTTCGTTATGGATGTATATGAAGGTCCCACGGAGACGTAGAGGCCAACTCGCCAGGAATGTTGCATAATATTACAGCCGCGATGTTAGATTGGGATAGGTTAGGTTATAATACGTTATTGATGTATATGAAGGTCCCACGGAGACGTAGAGGCCAACTCGCCAGGAATGTTGTCAAATATTACAGCCGCGATGTTAGATTGGGTTAGGTTAGGTTATAATACGTTATTAATGCATATAAAGGTCCCACACCGACGTAGACGCCAACCCGCCAGGAATGTTGTCAAATATTACCGCCGAGATGTGAGGTTGGGTTAGGTTAGGTTATATTACGTTATTGATGTATATAAAGGTCCCACGGAGACGTAGAGGCCAACTCGTCAGGAATATTGTCAAATATAACCGCCGAGATGTTAGGTTGGGTTAGGTTAGGTTATATTAAGTTATTGATGTATATGAAGATCCCACGTAGACGCAGAGGCCAACTCGCCAGGTATGTGGTCAAATATTACCGCCGAGCTGATGGGTTGGGTTAGGTTTGGTTATATTTCGTTATTGATGTATATAAAGGTCCCACGGAAACGTAGATGCCAACAAGCCAGGAATGTTGTCAAATATTACAGCCGAGATGATAGGTTGGGTTAGGTTAGGTTATATCTCGTTATTGATGTATATGAAGGCCCCACGGAGACGTAGATGCCAACTCGCCAGGAATGTTGTCAAATAATAGCGCCGAGAGGTTAGGTTGTGTCAGGTTAGGTTATATTACGTTATTGATGTATATGAAGATCCCACGGAGACTAAGAGGCCAACTCGCCAGGTATGCGGTCAAATATTACCGCCGAGATGATAGGTTGGGTTAGGTTTGGTTATACTTCGTTATTGATGTATATGAAGGTCCTACGGAGACGTAGAGGCCAACATGCCAGGAATGTTGTCAAATATTACAGCCGCGATGTTAGATTGGGTTAGGTTAGGTTATATTACGTTATTGTTGTATATAAAGTCCCACGGAGACGTAGAGGCCAACATGCCAGGAATGCTGTCAAATATTACAGCCGGGATGTTAGATTGGGTTAGGTTAGGTTATATTACCTTATTGATGTATATGAAGATCCCACGGAGACTAAGAGGCCAACTCGCCAGGTATGTGGTCAAATATTACCGCCGAGATGATAGGTTGGGTTAGGTTTGGTTATATTTCGTTATTGATGTATATGAAGGTCCTACGGATACGTAGAGGCCAACATGCCAGGAATGTTGTCAAATATTACAGCCGCGATGTTAGATTGGGTTAGGTTAGGTTATATTACGTTATTGATGTATATAAAGGTCCCACGGAGACGTAGAGGCCAACTCGTCAGGAATATTGTCAAATATAATCGCTGAGATGTTAGGTTGGGTTAGGTTAGGTTATATTAAGTTATTGATGTATATGAAGATCCCACGTAGACGCAGAGGCCAACTCGCCAGGTATGTGGTCAAATATTACCGCCGAGCTGATAGGTTGGGTTAGGTTTGGTTATATTACGTTATTGATGTATATAAAGGTCCCACGGAAACGTAGAGGACAACAAGCCAGGAATGTTGTCAAATATTACAGCCGCGATGTTAGATTGGGTTAGGTTAGGTTATATTTCGTTATTGATGTATATGAAGGTCCCACGGAGACGTAGAGGCCAACTCGCCAGGAATGTTGCATAATATTACAGCCGCGATGTTAGATTGGGATAGGTTAGGTTATAATACGTTATTGATGTATATGAAGGTCCCACGGAGACGTAGAGGCCAACTCGCCAGGAATGTTGTCAAATATTACAGCCGCGATGTTAGATTGGGTTAGGTTAGGTTATAATACGTTATTAATGCATATAAAGGTCCCACACCGACGTAGACGCCAACCCGCCAGGAATGTTGTCAAATATTACCGCCGAGATGTGAGGTTGGGTTAGGTTAGGTTATATTACGTTATTGATGTATATAAAGGTCCCCCGGAGACGTAGAGGCCAACTCGTCAGGAATATTGTCAAATATAACCGCCGAGATGTTAGGTTGGGTTAGGTTAGGTTATATTAAGTTATTGATGTATATGAAGATCCCACGTAGACGCAGAGGCCAACTCGCCAGGTATGTGGTCAAATATTACCGCCGAGCTGATAGGTTGGGTTAGGTTTGGTTATATTACGTTATTGATGTATATAAAGGTCCCACGGAAACGTAGAGGCCAACAAGCCAGGAATGTTGTCAAATATTACAGCCGAGATGATAGGTTGGGTTAGGTTAGGTTATATCTCGTTATTGATGTATATGAAGGCCCCACGGAGACGTAGATGCCAACTCGCCAGGAATGTTGTCAAATAATAGCGCCGAGAGGTTAGGTTGTGTCAGGTTAGGTTATATTACGTTATTGATGTATATGAAGATCCCACGGAGACTAAGAGGCCAACTCGCCAGGTATGTGGTCAAATATTACCGCCGAGATGATAGGTTGGGTTAGGTTTGGTTATATTTCGTTATTGATGTATATGAAGGTCCTACGGAGACGTAGAGGCCAACATGCCAGGAATGTTGTCAAATATTACAGCCGCGATGTTAGATTGGGTTAGGTTAGGTTATATTACGTTATTGTTGTATACAAAGTCCCACGGAGACGTAGAGGCCAACATGCCAGGAATGCTGTCAAATATTACAGCCGGGATGTTAGATTGGGGTAGGTAAGGTTATATTACCTTATTGATGTATATAAAGGTCCCACGGAGACGTAGAGGCCAACACGCCAGGAATGTTGTCAAATATTACCGCCGAGATGTTAGGTTGCGTTAGGTTTGGTTATATTTCGTTATTGATGTATATGAAGGTCCTACGGAGACGTAGAGGCCAACATGCCAGGAATGTTGTCAAATATTACAGCCGCGATGTTAGATTGGGTTAGGTTAGGTTATATTACGTTATTGTTGTATATAAAGTCCCACGGAGACGTAGAGTCCAACATGCCAGGAATGCTGTCAAATATTACAGCCGGGATGTTAGATTGGGTTAGGTAAGGTTATATTACCTTATTGATGTATATAAAGGTCCCACGGAGACGTAGAGGCCAACACGCCAGGAATGTTGGCAAATATTACCGCCGAGACGTTAGGTTGCGTTAGGTTGGGTTATATTACGTTCTTGATGTATATAAAGGTCCCACGCAGACGTAGAGGCCAGCCCGCCAGGAATGTTGTCAAATATTACAGCCGCGATGTTAGATTGGGTTAGGTTAGGTTATATTTCGTTATTGATGTATATGAAGGTCCCACGGAGACGTAGAGGCCAACTCGCCAGGAATGTTGCATAATATTACAGCCGCGATGTTAGATTGGGATAGGTTAGGTTATAATACGTTATTGATGTATATGAAGGTCCCACGGAGACGTAGAGGCCAACTCGCCAGGAATGTTGTCAAATATTACAGCCGCGATGTTAGATTGGGTTAGGTTAGGTTATAATACGTTATTAATGCATATAAAGGTCCCACACCGACGTAGACGCCAACCCGCCAGGAATGTTGTCAAATATTACCGCCGAGATGTGAGGTTGGGTTAGGTTAGGTTATATTACGTTATTGATGTATATAAAGGTCCCACGGAGACGTAGAGGCCAACTCGCCAGGAATGTTGTCAAATAATAGCGCCGAGAGGTTAGGTTGTGTCAGGTTAGGTTATATTACGTTATTGATGTATATGAAGATCCCACGGAGACTAAGAGGCCAACTCGCCAGGTATGCGGTCAAATATTACCGCCGAGATGATAGGTTGGGTTAGGTTTGGTTATACTTCGTTATTGATGTATATGAAGGTCCTACGGAGACGTAGAGGCCAACATGCCAGGAATGTTGTCAAATATTACAGCCGCGATGTTAGATTGGGTTAGGTTAGGTTATATTACGTTATTGTTGTATATAAAGTCCCACGGAGACGTAGAGGCCAACATGCCAGGAATGCTGTCAAATATTACAGCCGGGATGTTAGATTGGGTTAGGTTAGGTTATATTACCTTATTGATGTATATAAAGGTCCCACGGAGACGTAGAGGCCAACACGTCAGGAATGTTGTCAAATATTACCGCCGAGATGTTAGGTTGGGTTAGGTTGGGTTATATTACGTTCTTGATGTATATAAAGTTCCCACGCAGACGTAGAGGCCAGCCCGCCAGGAATGTTGTCAAATATTACCGCCGAGATGATAGGTTGGGTTAGGGTAGGTTATATTACGTTATTGATGTATATAACGGTCCCACGGAGACGTACAGACCAACAAGCCAGGAATGTTGCCAAATATTACCGCCGAGATGTGAGGTTGGGTTAGGTTAGGTTATATTACGTTATTGATGTATATAAAGGTCCCACGGAGACGTAGAGGCCAACTCGTCAGGAATATTGTCAAATATAACCGCCGAGATGTTAGGTTGGGTTAGGTTAGGTTATATTAGGTTATTGATGTATATGAAGATCCCACGTAGACGCAGAGGCCAACTCGCCAGGTATGTGGTCAAATATTACCGCCGAGCTGATAGGTTGGGTTAGGTTTGGTTATATTACGTTATTGATGTATATAAAGGTCCCACGGAAACGTAGAGGCCAACAAGCCAGGAATGTTGTCAAATATTACAGCCGAGATGATAGGTTGGGTTAGGTTAGGTTATATCTCGTTATTGATGTATATGAAGGCCCCACGGAGACGTAGAGGCCAACATGCCAGGAATGCTGTCAAATATTACAGCCGGGATGTTAGATTGGGTTAGGTTAGGTTATATTACCTTATTGATGTATATAAAGGTCCCACGGAGACGTAGAGGCCAACACGTCAGGAATATTGTCAAATATTACCGCCGAGATGATAGGTTGGATTAGGTTAGGTTATATTACGTTCTTGATGTATATAAAGGTCCCACGCAGACGTAGAGGCCAGCCCGCCAGGAATGTTGTCAAATATTACCGCCGAGATGATAGGTTGGGTTAGGTTAGGTTATATTACGTTATTGATGTATATAAAGGTCCCACGGAGACGTAGAGACCAACAAGCCAGGAATGTTGTCAAATATTACAGCCGCGATGTTAGATTGGGTTAGGTTAGGTTATATTACGTTATTGATGTATATAAAGGTCCCACGGAGACGTAGAGGCCAACTCGTCAGGAATATTGTCAAATATAACCGCCGAGATGTTAGGTTGGGTTAGGTTAGGTTATATTAAGTTATTGATGTATATGAAGATTCCACGTAGACGCAGAGGCCAACTCGCCAGGTATGTGGTCAAATATTACCGCCGAGCTGATAGGTTGGGTTAGGTTTGGTTATATTACGTTATTGATGTATATAAAGGTCCCACGGAAACGTAGAGGCCAACAAGCCAGGAATGTTGCCAAATATTACCGCCGAGATGATAGGTTGGGTTAGGTTAGGTTATATCTCGTTATTGATGTATATGAAGGTCCCACGGAGACGTAGATGCCAACTCGCCAGGAATGTTGTCAAATAATAGCGCCGAGAGGTTAGGTTGTGTCAGGTTAGGTTATATTACGTTATTGATATATATGAGGATCCCACGGAGACTAAGAGGCCAACTCGCCAGGTATGTGGTCAAATATTACCGCCGAGATGATAGGTTGGGTTAGGTTTGGTTATATTTCGTTATTGATGTATATGAAGGTCCTACGGATACGTAGAGGCCAACATGCCAGGAATGTTGTCAAATATTACAGCCGCGATGTTAGATTGGGTTAGGTTAGGTTATATTACGTTATTGATGTATATAAAGGTCCCACGGAGACGTAGAGGCCAACTCGTCAGGAATATTGTCAAATATAATCGCTGAGATGTTAGGTTGGGTTAGGTGAGGTTATATTAAGTTATTGATGTATATGAAGATCCCACGTAGACGCAGAGGCCAACTCGCCAGGTATGTGGTCAAATATTACCGCCGAGCTGATAGGTTGGGTTAGGTTTGGTTATATTACGTTATTGATGTATATAAAGGTCCCACGGAAACGTAGAGGCCAACAAGCCAGGAATGTTGTCTAATATTACAGCCGCGATGTTAGATTGGGTTAGGTTAGGTTATATTTCGTTATTGATGTATATGAAGGTCCCACGGAGACGTAGAGGCCAACTCGCCAGGAATGTTGCATAATATTACAGCCGCGATGTTAGATTGGGATAGGTTAGGTTATAATACGTTATTGATGTATATGAAGGTCCCACGGAGACGTAGAGGCCAACTCGCCAGGAATGTTGTCAAATATTACAGCCGCGATGTTAGATTGGGTTAGGTTAGGTTATAATACGTTATTAATGCATATAAAGGTCCCACACCGACGTAGACGCCAACCCGCCAGGAATGTTGTCAAATATTACCGCCGAGATGTGAGGTTGGGTTAGGTTAGGTTATATTACGTTATTGATGTATATAAAGGTCCCCCGGAGACGTAGAGGCCAACTCGTCAGGAATATTGTCAAATATAACCGCCGAGATGTTAGGTTGGGTTAGGTTAGGTTATATTAAGTTATTGATGTATATGAAGATCCCACGTAGACGCAGAGGCCAACTCGCCAGGTATGTGGTCAAATATTACCGCCGAGCTGATAGGTTGGGTTAGGTTTGGTTATATTACGTTATTGATGTATATAAAGGTCCCACGGAAACGTAGAGGCCAACAAGCCAGGAATGTTGTCAAATATTACAGCCGAGATGATAGGTTGGGTTAGGTTAGGTTATATCTCGTTATTGATGTATATGAAGGCCCCACGGAGACGTAGATGCCAACTCGCCAGGAATGTTGTCAAATAATAGCGCCGAGAGGTTAGGTTGTGTCAGGTTAGGTTATATTACGTTATTGATGTATATAAAGGTCCCACGCAGACGTAGAGGCCAGCCCGCCAGGAATGTTGTCAAATATTACAGCCGCGATGTTAGATTGGGTTAGGTTAGGTTATATTTCGTTATTGATGTATATGAAGGTCCCACGGAGACGTAGAGGCCAACTCGCCAGGAATGTTGCATAATATTACAGCCGCGATGTTAGATTGGGATAGGTTAGGTTATAATACGTTATTGATGTATATGAAGGTCCCACGGAGACGTAGAGGCCAACTCGCCAGGAATGTTGTCAAATATTACAGCCGCGATGTTAGATTGGGTTAGGTTAGGTTATAATACGTTATTAATGCATATAAAGGTCCCACACCGACGTAGACGCCAACCCGCCAGGAATGTTGTCAAATATTACCGCCGAGATGTGAGCTTGGGTTAGGTTAGGTTATATTACGTTATTGATGTATATAAAGGTCCCACGGAGACGTAGAGGCCAACTCGCCAGGAATGTTGCATAATATTACAGCCGCGATGTTAGATTGGGATAGGTTAGGTTATAATACGTTATTGATGTATATGAAGGTCCCACGGAGACGTAGAGGCCAACTCGCCAGGAATGTTGTCAAATATTACAGCCGCGATGTTAGATTGGGTTAGGTTAGGTTATATTACGTTATTGATGTATATAAAGGTCCCACGGAGACGTAGAGGCCAACTCGTCAGGAATATTGTCAAATATAATCGCCGAGATGTTAGGTTGGGTTAGGTTAGGTTATATTAAGTTATTGATGTATATGAAGATCCCACGTAGACGCAGAGGCCAACTCGCCAGGAATGTTGCATAATATTACAGCCGCGATGTTAGATTGGGATAGGTTAGGTTATAATACGTTATTAATGCATATAAAGGTCCCACGCCGACGTAGACGACAACCCGCCAGGAATGTTGTCAAATATTACCGCCGAGATGTGAGGTTGGGTTAGGTTAGGTTATATTACGTTATTGATGTATATAAAGGTCCCACGGAGACGTAGAGGCCAACTCGTCAGGAATATTGTCAAATATAACCGCCGAGATGTTAGGTTGGGTTAGGTTAGGTTATATTAAGTTATTGATGTATATGAAGATCCCACGTAGACGCAGAGGCCAACTCGCCAGGTATGTGGTCAAATATTACCGCCGAGCTGATAGGTTGGGTTAGGTTTGGTTATATTACGTTATTGATGTATATAAAGGTCCCACGGAAACGTAGAGGCCAACAAGCCAGGAATGTTGTCAAATATTACAGCCGAGATGATAGGTTGGGTTAGGTTAGGTTATATCTCGTTATTGATGTATATGAAGGCCCCACGGAGACGTAGAGGCCAACATGCCAGGAATGCTGTCAAATATTACAGCCGGGATGTTAGATTGGGTTAGGTTAGGTTATATTACCTTATTGATGTATATAAAGGTCCCACGGAGACGTAGAGGCCAACACGTCAGGAATGTTGTCAAATATTACCGCCGAGATGTTAGGTTGGGTTAGGTTGGGTTATATTACGTTCTTGATGTATATAAAGGTCCCACGCAGACGTAGAGGCCAGCCCGCCAGGAATGTTGTCAAATATTACCGCCGAGATGATAGGTTGGGTTAGGTTAGGTTATATTACGTTATTGATGTATATAAAGGTCCCACGGAGACGTAGAGACCAACAAGCCAGGAATGTTGCCAAATATTACCGCCGAGATGTGAGGTTGGGTTAGGTTAGGTTATATTACGTTATTGATGTATATAAAGGTCCCACGGAGACGTAGAGGCCAACTCGTCAGGAATATTGTCAAATATAACCGCCGAGATGTTAGGTTGGGTTAGGTTAGGTTATATTAAGTTATTGATGTATATGAAGATCCCACGTAGACGCAGAGGCCAACTCGCCAGGTATGTGGTCAAATATTACCGCCGAGCTGATAGGTTGGGTTAGGTTTGGTTATATTACGTTATTGATGTATATAAAGGTCCCACGGAAACGTAGAGGCCAACAAGCCAGGAATGTTGCCAAATATTACCGCCGAGATGATAGGTTGGGTTAGGTTAGGTTATATCTCGTTATTGATGTATATGAAGGTCCCACGGAGACGTAGGTGCCAACTCGCCAGGAATGTTGTCAAATAATAGCGCCGAGAGGTTAGGTTGTGTCAGGTTAGGTTATATTACGTTATTGATATATATGAGGATCCCACGGAGACTAAGAGGCCAACTCGCCAGGTATGTGGTCAAATATTACCGCCGAGATGATAGGTTGGGTTAGGTTTGGTTATATTTCGTTATTGATGTATATGAAGGTCCTACGGATACGTAGAGGCCAACATGCCAGGAATGTTGTCAAATATTACAGCCGCGATGTTAGATTGGGTTAGGTTAGGTTATATTACGTTATTGATGTATATAAAGGTCCCACGGAGACGTAGAGGCCAACTCGTCAGGAATATTGTCAAATATAATCGCTGAGATGTTAGGTTGGGTTAGGTGAGGTTATATTAAGTTATTGATGTATATGAAGATCCCACGTAGACGCAGAGGCCAACTCGCCAGGTATGTGGTCAAATATTACCGCCGAGCTGATAGGTTGGGTTAGGTTTGGTTATATTACGTTATTGATGTATATAAAGGTCCCACGGAAACGTAGAGGCCAACAAGCCAGGAATGTTGTCAAATATTACAGCCGCGATGTTAGGTTGGGTTAGGTTAGGTTATATCTCGTTATTGATGTATATGAAGGCCCCACGGAGACGTAGATGCCAACTCGCCAGGAATGTTGTCAAATAATAGCGCCGAGAGGTTAGGTTGTGTCAGGTTAGGTTATATTCCCCCGTCTGGGTGCGGGTCACCCCCGTCTGGGTGCGGGTCAGAATACACCCAGGGTATACCCTGCCTGTCGTAAGAGGCGACTAAAAGGGTTAGATTAGGTTAGGAATCCTTCTGGGATTTTTGTTTTTTTTTTCTGTTCATCTTTTTTTTGAGTTGGGTTAGGCTGCAGAATTTACAATTATTAATTTAGGTTATGTTAGATAATTATTTTAGAATTTATGGTAGAATATGGATGTTACTCTAAAGTAGTATAATAGAATATAATTGCTGACTGTTCCCGGCGGGTCATCGGGAGTGGCATGGACGCCCACGGTGCAGGTAATGGATATGGTGGATGGGCCTGCTGTTTTCCCCGCCGTGACGCGTCCCTGCCTGTATAATTTATACCGAGATGTCCCCGTCGCGAGCAGCCTGGAACCGACCGCTACGGCACCTTGGCTAGGTAGTGGTGGTTGGGCACGGGGTGTCGGAGCCCCGTGTCGGGTTGACGAGCGAGCGCCCCTCGTCCGTGCGTTCCGGAGGGGTAAAGAGTAGCCGTGGGCTCTCGGAGTTCCGAGGGGAATTTATATAATTCGGGTGTACCCGCTACGGTCGCTGCCCGCTCCTTCCACCACGATGCGTCGGCAAAAATATTACATGATGATGATGAGTAAAATGCAAGGGGAATTAAATAAAGAAATGCAATTAAGTATAGCGCAATCTCTATCATACGTCGAGCAGGATAACTTAGATGTAGAAGAAATCGGAGTTGCATCAAAGAAAGAACACCTTAATATATACCAAAATACAATACAGAATAATGAAGAGAATAAATCTACAATGATCAGAGATCTCATTTCTGACATAGAAAAGAAAAATCTCGAAATTTATCGCTTTACGAAAGATCTTACAGCTAATATTAGACATGTTAAAAGAACGGACATGATGCTTTTGCTAGAGAAAATAAAAAGTATCTCCGACGAATTAAGAACTCTTAAAGAAGAATATAAACAATACATCGAGGATAACCCAGTGCGCGATTTACCTAAAGATATATGCGAAAAGGATACCCAAACCTCACCCATATATAAAAAACCAACTATAATTGAAGACATTAGAAACTTCAAAAGGAAGGAAATTTCACCACTTACGGAACAAAATTATGTTAAAAAAACTAGACGTACACCACTCAGATATGATACTGAAGTAAATAACAGCTCCTTTAATTCGCCGATTAATCCTCTTCCTCCCCATTCAACGGAAAATGAATGGATCACTATCCATAGAAATAGACCAACGAAACGAGCGGACGGACAAACTTACGCGGATATGGCCAAAAAGACCCCGAAGAAACCAGTATTTCCAAACAAAATGCGAAGAAACGAGGCCGTAATAATAAAAGTAAGTGTAAATAAAACCTACGAGGAAACGTATAAAGAAGTAGTGACTAAGGCCAGAAACGAATTAAGAGACCTGGAAAAAGTACGTAAAACTAGAAGCGGTGACATCATCATGGAATTTGTTAAAAAAGAAGGTATCACGGAGACAATTAATAAACTAAGAAAACAGCTGAGCTCTGATTTCGACACGCGTCATTTACAAACCAAACTAGCCATAGAAATAAAAGATATCGATCCCATTTTAACCAAAGACGAATTAAAACAAGATATGCGAAACGCGTTAAATACTAAAAAAGACGAAGATGTACTTGTTAAAATGTTAAAACCAACCATAAATGGCAATCAGGTTGCCATTGTTGAACTAACGCAATTTGCAGCCAACGAGCTAAAAAAAATAGATAAACTAAAACTAGGCTTAACTAGGTGTAGTTTTAGATACCTTCCCAGAGTTATGCGCTGCTTTAGGTGCCACCACTTTGGACATCTTAGCAGCGTATGCAAAGCGGAAATTGCGGGTACTGAACTCTGTAGGAGATGTGGCCATGGTGATCATAATATATCCATGTGCCTGGCCCCTGAACCTAGATGTATTGTGTGTGCTAAGGAAGGAATAATAGGTAATAAAATAAGACACGTTACAGGCGCTTACAATTGTCCAATTTATAAGAAATATTTAGCGGAGGCTAGAGCGTTAAATTCATAAAAATTTTACAAATTAATCTAAACAGGTGCAAAATTGCACAAGATATTATGCAACAAACAGCTGTTGTATTAGGCATTGATGTAGTAATAATATCAGAACCGTATAAAATGGAACCTTATTGGATTCCAGATTCTTCAGGAGATGCAGCGATTTGGGTCACTGGTAATAATGACACATGTTATACATATGGTACCGAGTTTTCAGCTCCCGGTATAGCAGCTGCAAAAATTAAAAATACTTACATAGTTAGCGTATATATCTCACCAAACATAGAATATTCATTATTTTTAAGTAGATTAGATAATGTGAAAGCAGCAATTAATAAAAGTAAAAAATACAATGTTAAATATATTTTCGCTGCTGGCGACTACAATGCCAGAGCGATTGAATGGGGTGATAATAAAACAAATGCAAGAGGAAAAGGCATATTACAATTCGCGATACAAAACAATCTAACGGTGATTGATACAATAGGCGATTATACTTTTTCGAAAAATAATAAATATTCAAAAATTGATATTGCTCTCGCAAACGACGCATTAATGGCTCACATAACAGCATCAAAAACATTAGATTGGTATTCTGCCTCTGACCATTTGTATGTAATTCATGAATTAGTTAAAAATAATAATCATGCTGCAAAACCGGTCTTTCTTCCCTATGATGAAAAGAAGATTAATTGGAATGATTTTGAAGAAAAATATGAAGACATAATCACAACAAGTAATCTTAGAGATGTAACGCCGAATCCCTCATGGATATTAAAATTTAATAATGCAATTTTAGATACAATAAAACAAACTATTCCAATTAAAAAACCATACATAGGAAATAAAAGAGCTAAATATTGGTGGAATGACAAAATTAAAAATCTAATTAAAATTACAAACAAATCTAGAAGGAAGTTAACAAAAATTAATAAAAATCGAGACCAAACTAACTATTATAGAGCACAACAGGTATATAAATTAAACAGAAAAAACCTTAAAATAGAAATACAAAGAAGCAAAGAATTAAAAACTAGCGAACTACTCGAATCAATCGATTCTGATCCATGGGGACAACCTTACAAGGCTGTAATGAGGAGACTGAAAGGTAATTACACAGGTGGTACAATAGATTCCGGTCAGACCGCACGAATTGTGGCAGACTTATTTATTACTACCAACTCAGAAGAGGATACAACCGCAACAAATATTCTAGAAAATTTAATAGAAGGACAAGAAGTTGAATTGGTTAGTAGCGAAGAATTGCATACAATATCAGAAACAGTAAAGTTTAACAAAGCTCCTGGTGCAGACGGGGTCCCGTTGATCATATCAAAATGGCTGATAATGAATAAGGTTGAAGACATGAAGAAGCTATTCAACACTACTTTGCGATATGGATATATTCCATACGAATGGAAACAGGCGAGATTAGTTCTCATTAAGAAACCGGGCAAAAAGGGGATTAAAAGTAGCGAGTTTCGACCTCTGTGCATTTTGGGTGGGTTATCTAAAATCTGGGAAACGATAATAAAAAGCCGACTAGAAAAAATAGAGGCTATATCTAATCTTCATTCGAGACAATATGGCTTCAGAAAATATAGAAGTACGCTGGACGCCTTATATGCTCTCTTTGAACAATCAAAAGAAATAATAAATAACAAACATTGGTGCGCGTTCATGACATTAGATGTTAAAAATGCTTTTAATACCCTGAGATGGAACCACATCATAAAGGTTCTCGAAACTAAATCTATACCTCCTTACTTACTACAATCAATTAAAAATTACTTACAAGATAGAAGTGTTAAATTTCCCACAGTTGCTGAATATAATGAAATTAAGGTTTACGGCGGAATTCCACAAGGAACATTGTTAGGTCCTCTATTTTGGAACCTAACATATGATAAAGTTCTGCATGCAATTGAGAGCCCTAACGTTAAAATAATAGGATATGCTGACGATACCGGGATAATTTTCGATGCAAAAAACGTTGTTATTCTTAGAGATTTAATTCAAAAAACCTGGACGCGAGCAAAAAATGCCTTAGGTAGTTTAAATTTATCTTTAGCATCGGAGAAAACAGAACTAATAATTATGAACCGCAAGAGAGGTCATCGTGAATATAGTTTTAATCTAGAAGGTATGCATATAATAAAAAATGTACCTTTCCTTAAATATTTAGGAGTTTTGGTGGGTGGCACATCTAAATTTCATCCGCACATTTCAGAGAAAATAATAAAAGCAAACAAAGCAATGCTGGCTTTGAATTGGTTATTGCCAAACTTGAAAGGACCCAAGTATAAAACTAGAAAATTGTATTACAGCATATGGGAATCCATAATATTATATGGAGCTCCTATATGGTGTACCTGTTTAAACTATAAGTATTTAACAAGAAGTTTAACCAGCGCACAAAGTCCGATTGTGCATAAAACTATAGCAGCATATAGGACTGTATCTAAAGACGCAGCTTGTGTCCTTTCCAGAATTGCGCCGATAGACTTAAAACTCATGGAAAGAGCTAGAATTTATAACAAAAAAAGAAAATTAATATACGACGAACTTCTCCTAAAGAAAATAAGTATTATAGAATTTAAAAAGCGAGTTTTAGAAATCAAGAAAGAGGAGGAAAAAATAACAATAACAATATGGCAACAACGTTGGAATAGTATTACCCACTCCCAATGGACTAAATTATTAATTCCGGATCTAAGAAATTGGTTAAAAAAAAGCGATAATTGCAAACTTGATTTCTATACTACACAATTATTAACAGGCCATGGCTCGTTTGCTAGCTATCTGAAAAAGATTGGTAAAGTTAAAATACCTAGATGTACGTTCTGTTCAGGAATTGAGGATAACGCATTGCACACATTAATAATTTGCCCAGCATGGGATCTACAAAGAAAAAAGTTAGAAACTTCTATTAGAAATAAAGTTGAAATTCATAGCTTAATTAAAAACGTTACTGTAAATAAAGAAACTTGGAAAGCATTCAGACTGTATGCATACGAGGTTATAAACGCTAAAATAACACGAGAAAGAGAATCTGAATCAAATATGATGTTACCATATAAGGGTAACGGCGACGTCGATAATACGCTACCGTTAACACTTCCGCCCCCAAAACTAGTTGTGAGACTCACCCGATACTCGGAGCACTCGCGTCTTAGTACAAACTCGACTGTCGATGCAGAAGCACCGTGACTAGAACAACAACAATTTAAACTTTAACAATAATTTTTAACATAACGTGACTTTATAAACATTTTAATAACCAATAACAATTAACACTTTATAAATTTAACTTAAAAATATTATATTTTATATTAAATGAGTTGCGTTGTGACTAATGATTGTGTATACACAGAGGTGACATTGGCGGTCATCTCTTAGGGGCTCCGATATGGAAAATTGCTGGTTTTCCACAGTTGTGAATTATTGTCTATTTATTAAAAAAGGAAAACTCACATAACAGCTGTACAATATTCTATAGAGGTACGATATTAAATAATAATATCGTAATAGGCAGTGGAAGATGACAGCAAATAACGTTACAAAAATAATAAGAAACAATAATGGAGCGCTCGCACAATTGGTCATCCTGGGGTTGAGTGGCCAGGACGGGGGTGCTGACGTCATGGCTTTTGCTAGTTCCAGCTCCCCTGAAGCGAGGATGGTGGTGGGTAAAAAAAAAAAAAAAAAAAAAAAAAAAAAAGGTTAGGTTATATTACGTTATTGATGTATATGAAGATCCCACGGAGACTAAGAGGCCAACTCGCCAGGTATGTGGTCAAATATTACCGCCGAGATGATAGGTTGGGTTAGGTTTGGTTATATTTCGTTATTGATGTATATGAAGGTCCTACGGAGACATAGAGGCCAACATGCCAGGAATGTTGTCAAATATTACAGCCGCGATGTTAGATTGGGTTAGGTTAGGTTATATTACGTTATTGTTGTATACAAAGTCCCACGGAGACGTAGAGGCCAACATGCCAGGAATGCTGTCAAATATTACAGCCGGGATGTTAGATTGGGTTAGGTTAGGTTATATTACGTTATTGATGTATATAAAGGTCCCACGGAGACGTAGAGGCCAACTCGTCATGAATATTGTCAAATATAATCGCTTAGATGTTAGGTTGGGTTAGGTTAGGTTATATTAAGTTATTGATGTATATGAAGATCCCACGTAGACGCAGAGGCCAACTCGCCAGGTATGTGGTCAAATATTACCGCCGAGCTGATAGGTTGGGTTAGGTTTGGTTATATTACGTTATTGATGTATATAAAGGTCCCACGGAAACGTAGAGGCCAACAAGCCAGGAATGTTGCCAAATATTACCGCCGAGATGATAGGTTGGGCTAGGCTTGCTTATATTACGTTATTGATGTATATGAAGGACCCACGTAGACGTAGGGGCCATCTCGTCAGGAATATTGTCAAATATTACCGCCGAGATGATAGGTTGGATTAGGTTAGGTTATATTACGTTATTGATGTATATAAAGGTCCCACGGAGGCGTAGAGGCCAACAAGCCAGGAATGTTGCCAATTATTACCGCCGAGATGTTAGGTTGGGTTATGTTAGGTTATATTACGTTATTGATGTATATAAAGGTCCCACGGAGACGTAGAGGCCAACATGCCAGGAAAGCTGTCAAATATTACAGCCGGGATGTTAGATTGGGTTAGGTTAGGTTATATTACCTTATTGATGTATATAAAGGTCCCACGGAGACGTAGAGGCCAACAGGTCAGGAATGTTGTCAAATATTACCGCCGAGATGATAGGTTGGGCTAGGCTTGCTTATATTACGTTATTGATGTATATGAAGGACCCACGTAGACGTAGGGGCCATCTCGTCAGGAATATTGTCAAATATTACCGCCGAGATGATAGGTTGGATTAGGTTAGGTTATATTACGTTATTGATGTATATAAAGGTCCCACGGAGGCGTAGAGGCCAACAAGCCAGGAATGTTGCCAATTATTACCGCCGAGATGTTAGGTTGGGTTATGTTAGGTTATATTACGTTATTGATGTATATAAAGGTCCCACGGAGACGTAGGGGCCAACATGCCAGGAAAGCTGTAAAATATTACAGCCGGGATGTTAGATTGGGTTAGGTTAGGTTATATTACCTTATTGATGTATATAAAGGTCCCACGGAGACGTAGAGGCCAACAGGTCAGGAATGTTGTCAAATATTACCGCCGAGATGTTAGGTTGGGTTAGGTTGGGTTATATTACGTTCTTCACGTATATAAAGGTCGCACGCAGACGTAGAGGCCAGCCCGCCAGGAATGTTGTCAAATATTACCGCCGAGATGATAGGTTGGGTTAGGTTAGGTTATATTACGTTATTGATGTATATAAATGTCCCACGGAGACGTAGAGACCAACAAGCCAGGAATGTTGCCAAATATTACCGCCGAGACGATAGGTTGGGTTAGGTTTGGTTATATTTCGTTATTGATGTATATGAAGGTCCTACGGAGACGTAGAGGCCAACATGCCAGGAATGTTGTCAAATATTACAGCCGCGATGTTAGATTGGGTTAGGTTAGTTTATATTAAGTTATTGATGTATATGAAGATCCCACGTAGACGCAGAGGCCAACTCGCCAGGTATGTGGTCAAATATTACCGCCGAGCTGATAGGTTGGGTTAGGTTTGGTTATATTACGTTATTGATGTATATAACGGTCCCACGGAAACGTTGAGGCCAACAAGCCAGGAATGTTGCCAAATATTACCGCCGAGATGATAGGTTGGGTTAGGTTGGGTTATATCTCGTTATTGATGTATATGAAGGTCCCACGGAGAAGTAGATGCCAACTCGCCAGGAATGTTGTCAAATAATAGCTCCGAGAGGTTAGGTTGTGTCAGGTTAGGTTATATTACGTTATTGATGTATATGAAGATCCCACGGAGATTAAGAGGCCAACTCGCCAGGTATGTGTTCAAATATTACCGCCGAGACGATAGGTTGAGTTAGGTTTGGTTATATTTCGTTATTGATGTATATGAAGGTCCTACGGAGACGTAGAGGCCAACATGCCAGGAATGTTGTCAAATATTACAGCCGCGATGTTAGATTGGGTTAGGTTAGGTTATATTACGTTATTGATGTATATAAAGTCCCACGGAGACGTAGAGGCCAACATGCCAGGAATGCTGTCAAATATTACAGCCGGGATGTTAGATTGGGTTAGGTAAGGTTATATTACCTTATTGATGTATATAAAGGTCCCACGGAGACGTAGAGGCCAACACGCCAGGAATGTTGTCAAATATTACCGCCGAGACGTTAGGTTGCGTTAGGTTGGGTTATATTACGTTCTTGATGTATATAAAGGTCCCACGCAGACGTAGAGGCCAGCCCGCCAGGAATGTTGTCAAATATTGCAGCCGCGATGTTAGATTGGGTTAGGTTAGGTTATATTTCGTTATTGATGTATATGAAGGTCCCACGGAGACGAAGAGGCCAACTCGCCAGGAATGTTGCATAATATTACAGCCGCGATGTTAGATTGGGATAGGTTAGGTTATAATACGTTATTAATGCATATAAAGGTCCCACGCCGACGTAGAGGCCAACCCGCCAGGAATGTTGTCAAATATTACCGCCGAGATGATAGGTTGGGTTAGGTTAGGTTATATTAAGTTATTGATGTATATGAAGATCCCACGTAGACGAAGAGGCCAACTCGCCAGGTATGTGGTCAAATATTACCGCCGAGCTGATAGGTTGGGTTAGGTTTGGTTATATTACGTTATTGATGTATATAAAGGTCCCACGGAAACGTAGAGGCCAACAAGCCAGGAATGTTGTCAAATATTACAGCCGAGATGATAGGTTGGGTTAGGTTAGGTTATATCTCGTTATTGATGTATATGAAGGTCCCACGGAGACGTAGATGCCAACTCGCCAGGAATGTTGTCAAATAATAGCGCCGAGAGGTTAGGTTGTGTCAGGTTAGGTTATATTACGTTATTGATGTATATGAAGATCCCACGGAGACTAAGAGGCCAACTCGCCAGGTATGTGGTCAAATATTACCGCCGAGATGATAGGTTGGGTTAGGTTTGGTTATATTTCGTTATTGATGTATATGAAGGTCCTACGGAGACGTAGAGGCCAACATGCCAGGAATGTTGTCAAATATTACAGCCGCGATGTTAGATTGGGTTAGGTTAGGTTATATTACGTTATTGTTGTATATAAAGTCCCACGGAGACGTAGAGGCCAACATGCCAGGAATGCTGTCAAATATTACCGCCGAGATGTTAGGTTGCGTTAGGTTGGGTTATATTACGTTCTTGATGTATATAAAGGTCCCACGCAGTCGTAGATGCCAACTCGCCAGGAATGTTGTCAAATAATAGCGCCGAGAGGTTAGTTTGTGTCAGGTTAGGTTATATTACGTTATTGATGTATATGAAGGTCCCACGGAGACGTAGAGGCCAACTCGCCAGGAATGTTGCAAAATATTGCAGCCGCGATGTTAGATTGGGTTAGGTTAGGTTATAATACGTTATTAATGCATATAAAGGTCCCACGCCGACGTAGAGGCCAACCCGCCAGGAGTGTTATCAAATATTTCCGCCGAGATGATAGGTTGGGTTAGGTTAGGTTATATTACGTTATTGATGTAGATAAAGGTCCCACGGAGACGTAGATGCCAACTCGCCAGGAATGTTGTCAAATAATAGCGCCGAGAGGTTAGGTTGGGTCAGGTTAGGTTATATTACGTTATTGATGTATATGAAGATTCCAGGCAGACGTAGAGGCCAACCCGCCAGGAATGTTGTCAAATATTACCGCCGAGATGATAGGTTGGGCTAGGCTTGCTTATATTACGTTATTGATGTATATGAAGGACCCACGTAGACGTAGGGGCCATCTCGTCAGGAATATTGTCAAATATTACCGCCGAGATGATAGGTTGGATTAAGTTAGGTTATATTACGTTATTGATGTATGTAAAGGTCCCACGGAGGCGTAGAGGCCAACAAGCCAGGAATGCTGCCAATTATTACCGCCGAGATGTTAGGTTGGGTTAGGTTAGGTTATATTACGTTATTGATGTATATAAATGTCCCACGGAGACGTAGAGGCCAACATGCCAGGAATGCTGTCAAATATTACAGCCGGGATGTTAGATTGGGTTAGGTTAGGTTATATTACCTTATTGATGTATATAAAGGTCCCACGGAGACGTAGAGGCCAACACGTCAGGAATGTTGTCAAATATTACCGCCGAGATGTTAGGTTGGGTTAGGTTGGGTTATATTACGTTCTTGATGTATATAAAGGTCCCACGCAGACGTAGAGGCCAGCCCGCCAGGAATGTTTTCAAATATTACCGCCGAGATGATAGGTTGGGTTAGGTTAGGTTATATTACGTTATTGATGTATATAAAGGTCCCACGGAGACGTAGAGACCAACAAGCCAGGAATGTTGTCAAATATTACAGCCGCGATGTTAGATTGGGTTAGGTTAGGTTATATTACGTTATTGATGTATATAAAGGTCCCACGGAGACGTAGAGGCCAACTCGTCAGGAATATTGTCAAATATTACAGCCGGGATGTTAGATTGGGCTAGGTAAGGTTATATTACCTTATTGATGTATATAGAGGTCCCACGGAGACGTAGAGGCCAACCCGCCAGGAATGTTGTCAAATATTACCGCCGAGATGACAGGTTGGGCTAGGCTTGCTTATATTACGTTACTGATGTATATGAAGGACCCACGTAGACGTAGGGGCCATCTCGTAAGGAATATTGTCAAATATTACCGCCGAGATGATAGGTTGGATTAGGTTAGGTTATATTACGTTATTGATGTATATAAAGGTCCCACGGAGGCGTAGAGGCCAACAAGCCAGGAATGTTGCCAATTATTACCGCCGAGATGTTAGGTTGGGTTAGGTTAGGTTATATTACGTTATTGATGTATATAAAGGTCCCACGGAGACGTAGAGGCCAACATGCCAGGAATGCTGTCAAATATTACAGCCGGGATGTTAGATTGGGTTAGGTTAGGTTATATTACCTTATTGATGTATATAAAGGTCCCACGGAGACGTAGAGGCCAACTCGCCAGGTATGTTGTCAAATAATAGCGCCGAGAGGTTAGGTTGTGTCAGGTTAGGTTATATTACGTTATTGATGTATATGAAGATCCCACGGAGACTAAGAGGCCAACTCGCCAGGTATGTGGTCAAATATTACCGCCGAGATGATAGGTTGGGTTAGGTTAGGTTATATTAAGTTATTGATGTATATGAAGATCCCACGTAGACGCAGAGGCCAACTCGCCAGGTATGTGGTCAAATATTACCGCCGAGCTGATAGGTTGGGTTAGGTTTGGTTATATTACGTTATTGATGTATATAAAGGTCCCACGGAAACGTAGAGTCCAACAAGCCAGGAATGTTGCCAAATATTACCGCCGAGATGATAGGTTGGGTTAGGTTAGGTTATATCTCGTTATTGATGTATATGAAGGTCCCACGGAGACGTAGATGCCAACTCGCCAGGAATGTTGTCAAATAATAGCGCCGAGAGGTTAGGTTGTGTCAGGTTAGGTTATATTACGTTATTGATGTATATGAGGATCCCACGGCGACTAAGAGGCCAACTCGCCAGGTATGTGGTCAAATATTACCGCCGAGATGATAGGTTGGGTTAGGTTTGGTTATATTTCGTTATTGATGTATATGAAGGTCCTACGGAGACGTAGAGGCCAACATGCCAGGAATGTTGTCAAATATTACAGCCGCGATGTTAGATTGGGTTCGGTTAGGTTATATTACGTTATTGTTGTATATAAAGTCCCACGGAGACGTAGAGTCCAACATGCCAGGAATGCTGTCAAATATTACAGCCGGGATGTTAGATTGGGTTAGGTAAGGTTATATTACCTTATTGATGTATATAAAGGTCCCACGGAGACGTAGAGGCCAACACGTCAGGAATATTGTCAAATATAACCGCCGCGATGTTAGGTTGGGTTAGGTTAGGTTATATTAAGTTATTGATGTATATGAAGATCCCACGTAGACGCAGAGGCCAACTCGCCAGGTATGTGGTCAAATATTACCGCCGAGCTGATCGGTTGGGTTAGGTTTGGTTATATTTCGTTATTGATGTATATGAAGGTCCTACGGAGACGTAGAGGCCAACATGCCAGGAATGTTGTCAAATATTACAGCCGCGATGTTAGATTGGGTTAGGTTAGGTTATATTACGTTATTGTTGTATATAAAATCCCACGGAGACGTAGAGTCCAACATGCCAGGAATGCTGTCAAATATTACAGCCGCGATGTTAGATTGGGTTAGGTTAGGTTATATTACGTTATTGTTGTATATAAAGTCCCACGGAGACGTAGAGGCCAACCCGCCAGGAATGTTGTCAAATATTACCGCCGAGTAGACAGGTTGGGCTAGGCTTGCTTATATTACGTTATTGATGTATATGAAGGACCCACGTAGACGTAGGGGCCATCTCGTCAGGAATATTGTCAAATATTACCGCCGAGATGATAGGTTGGATTAGGTTAGGTTATATTACGTTATTGATGTATATAAAGGTCCCACGGAGGCGTAGAGGCCAACAAGCCAGGAATGTTGCCAATTATTACCGCCGAGATGTTAGGTTGGGTTAGGTTAGGTTATATTACGTTATTGATGTATATAAAGGTCCCACGGAGACGTAGAGGCCAACATGCCAGGAATGCTGTCAAATATTACAGCCGGGATGTTAGATTGGGTTAGGTTAGGTTATATTACCTTATTGATGTATATAAAAGTCCCACGGAGACGTAGAGGCCAACACGTCAGGAATGTTGTCAAATATTACCGCCGAGATGTTAGGTTGGGTTAGGTTGGGTTATATTACGTTCTTGATGTATATAAAGGTCCCACGCAGACGTAGAGGCCAGCCCGCCAGGAATGTTGTCAAATATTACCGCCGAGATGATAGGTTGGATTAGGTTAGGTTATATTACGTTATTGATGTATATAAAGGTCCCACGGAGACGTAGAGACCAACAAGCCAGGAATGTTGCCAAATATTACCGCCGAGATGTGAGGTTGGGTTAGGTTAGGTTATATTACGTTATTGATGTATATAAAGGTCCCACGGAGACGTAGAGGCCAACTCGTCAGGAATATTGTCAAATATAACCGCCGAGATGTTAGGTTGGGTTAGGTTAGGTTATATCTCGTTATTGATGTATATGAAGGCCCCACGGAGACGTAGATGCCAACTCGCCAGGAATGTTGTCAAATAATAGCGCCGAGAGGTTAGGTTGTGTCAGGTTAGGTTATATTACGTTATTGATGTATATGAAGATCCCACGGAGACTAAGAGGCCAACTCGCCAGGTATGTGGTCAAATATTACCGCCGAGATGATAGGTTGGGTTAGGTTTGGTTATATTTCGTTATTGATGTATATGAAGGTCCTACGGAGACGTAGAGGCCAACATGCCAGGAATGTTGTCAAATATTACAGCCGCGATGTTAGATTGGGTTAGGTTAGGTTATATTACGTTATTGTTGTATACAAAGTCCCACGGAGACGTAGAGGCCAACATGCCAGGAATGCTGTCAAATATTACAGCCGGGATGTTAGATTGGGATAGGTTAGGTTATATTACCTTATTGATGTATATAAAGGTCCCACGGAGACGTAGAGGCCAACTCGCCAGGAATGTTGTCAAGTAATAGCGCCGAGAGGTTAGGTTGTGTCAGGTTAGGTTATATTACGTTATTGATGTATATGAAGATCCCACGGAGACTAAGAGGCCAACTCGCCAGGTACGTGGTCAAATATTACCGCCGAGATGATAGGTTGGGTTAGGTTAGGTTATATTAAGTTATTGATGTATATGAAGATCCCACGTAGACGCAGAGGCCAACTCGCCAGGTATGTGGTCAAATATTACCGCCGAGCTGATAGGTTGGGTTAGGTTTGGTTATATTACGTTATTGATGTATATAAAGGTCCCACGGAAACGTAGAGGCCAACATGCCAGGAATGCTGTCAAATATTACCGCCGAGATGTTAGGTTGCGTTAGGTTGGGTTATATTACGTTCTTGATGTATATAAAGGTCCCACGCAGTCGTAGATGCCAACTCGCCAGGAATGTTGTCAAATAATAGCGCCGAGAGGTTAGTTTGTGTCAGGTTAGGTTATATTACGTTATTGATGTATATGAAGGTCCCACGGAGACGTAGAGGCCAACTCGCCAGGAATGTTGCAAAATATTGCAGCCGCGATGTTAGATTGGGTTAGGTTAGGTTATAATACGTTATTAATGCATATAAAGGTCCCACGCCGACGTAGAGGCCAACCCGCCAGGAGTGTTATCAAATATTTCCGCCGAGATGATAGGTTGGGTTAGGTTAGGTTATATTACGTTATTGATGTAGATAAAGGTCCCACGGAGACGTAGATGCCAACTCGCCAGGAATGTTGTCAAATAATAGCGCCGAGAGGTTAGGTTGGGTCAGGTTAGGTTATATTACGTTATTGATGTATATGAAGATTCCAGGCAGACGTAGAGGCCAACCCGCCAGGAATGTTGTCAAATATTACCGCCGAGATAATAGGTTGGGCTAGGCTTGCTTATATTATGTTATTGATGTATATGAAGGACCCACGTAGACGTAGGGGCCATCTCGTCAGGAATATTGTCAAATATTACCGCCGAGATGATAGGTTGGATTAAGTTAGGTTATATTACGTTATTGATGTATGTAAAGGTCCCACGGAGGCGTAGAGGCCAACAAGCCAGGAATGCTGCCAATTATTACCGCCGAGATGTTAGGTTGGGTTAGGTTAGGTTATATTACGTTATTGATGTATATAAATGTCCCACGGAGACGTAGAGGCCAACATGCCAGGAATGCTGTCAAATATTACAGCCGGGATGTTAGATTGGGTTAGGTTAGGTTATATTACCTTATTGATGTATATAAAGGTCCCACGGAGACGTAGAGGCCAACACGTCAGGAATGTTGTCAAATATTACCGCCGAGATGTTAGGTTGGGTTAGGTTGGGTTATATTACGTTCTTGATGTATATAAAGGTCCCACGCAGACGTAGAGGCCAGCCCGCCAGGAATGTTGTCAAATATTACCGCCGAGATGATAGGTTGGGTTAGGTTAGGTTATATTACGTTATTGATGTATATAAAGGTCCCACGGAGACGTAGAGACCAACAAGCCAGGAATGTTGTCAAATATTACAGCCGCGATGTTAGATTGGGTTAGGTTAGGTTATATTACGTTATTGATGTATATAAAGGTCCCACGGAGACGTAGAGGCCAACTCGTCAGGAATATTGTCAAATATTACAGCCGGGATGTTAGATTGGGCTAGGTAAGGTTATATTACCTTATTGATGTATATAAAGGTCCCACGGAGACGTAGAGGCCAACCCGCCAGGAATGTTGTCAAATATTACCGCCGAGATGACAGGTTGGGCTAGGCTTGCTTATATTACGTTACTGATGTATATGAAGGACCCACGTAGACGTAGGGGCCATCTCGTCAGGAATATTGTCAAATATTACCGCCGAGATGATAGGTTGGATTAGGTTAGGTTATATTACGTTATTGATGTATATAAAGGTCCCACGGAGGCGTAGAGGCCAACAAGCCAGGAATGTTGCCAATTATTACCGCCGAGATGTTAGGTTGGGTTAGGTTAGGTTATATTACGTTATTGATGTATATAAAGGTCCCACGGAGACGTAGAGGCCAACATGCCAGGAATGCTGTCAAATATTACAGCCGGGATGTTAGATTGGGTTAGGTTAGGTTATATTACCTTATTGATGTATATAAAGGTCCCACGGAGACGTAGAGGCCAACTCGCCAGGAATGTTGTCAAATAATAGCGCCGAGAGGTTAGGTTGTGTCAGGTTAGGTTATATTACGTTATTGATGTATATGAAGATCCCACGGAGACTAAGAGGCCAACTCGCCAGGTATGTGGTCAAATATTACCGCCGAGATGATAGGTTGGGTTAGGTTAGGTTATATTAAGTTATTGATGTATATGAAGATCCCACGTAGACGCAGAGGCCAACTCGCCAGGTATGTGGTCAAATATTACCGCCGAGCTGATAGGTTGGGTTAGGTTTGGTTATATTACGTTATTGATGTATATAAAGGTCCCACGGAAACGTAGAGGCCAACAAGCCAGGAATGTTGCCAAATATTACCGCCGAGATGATAGGTTGGGTTAGGTTAGGTTATATCTCGTTATTGATGTATATGAAGGTCCCACGGAGACGTAGATGCCAACTCGCCAGGAATGTTGTCAAATAATAGCGCCGAGAGGTTAGGTTGTGTCAGGTTAGGTTATATTACGTTATTGATGTATATGAAGATCCCACGGAGACTAAGAGGCCAACTCGCCAGGTATGTGGTCAAATATTACCGCCGAGATGATAGGTTGGGTTAGGTTTGGTTATATTTCGTTATTGATGTATATGAAGGTCCTACGGAGACGTAGAGGCCAACATGCCAGGAATGTTGTCAAATATTACAGCCGCGATGTTAGATTGGGTTCGGTTAGGTTATATTACGTTATTGTTGTATATAAAGTCCCACGGAGACGTAGAGTCCAACATGCCAGGAATGCTGTCAAATATTACAGCCGGGATGTTAGATTGGGTTAGGTAAGGTTATATTACCTTATTGATGTATATAAAGGTCCCACGGAGACGTAGAGGCCAACACGTCAGGAATATTGTCAAATATAACCGCCGAGATGTTAGGTTGGGTTAGGTTAGGTTATATTAAGTTATTGATGTATATGAAGATCCCACGTAGACGCAGAGGCCAACTCGCCAGGTATGTGGTCAAATATTACCGCCGAGCTGATCGGTTGGGTTAGGTTTGGTTATATTTCGTTATTGATGTATATGAAGGTCCTACGGAGACGTAGAGGCCAACATGCCAGGAATGTTGTCAAATATTACAGCCGCGATGTTAGATTGGGTTAGGTTAGGTTATATTACGTTATTGTTGTATATAAAATCCCACGGAGACGTAGAGTCCAACATGCCAGGAATGCTGTCAAATATTACAGCCGCGATGTTAGATTGGGTTAGGTTAGGTTATATTACGTTATTGTTGTATATAAAGTCCCACGGAGACGTAGAGGCCAACCCGCCAGGAATGTTGTCAAATATTACCGCCGAGATGACAGGTTGGGCTAGGCTTGCTTATATTACGTTATTGATGTATATGAAGGACCCACGTAGACGTAGGGGCCATCTCGTCAGGAATATTGTCAAATATTACCGCCGAGATGATAGGTTGGATTAGGTTAGGTTATATTACGTTATTGATGTATATAAAGGTCCCACGGAGGCGTAGAGGCCAACAAGCCAGGAATGTTGCCAATTATTACCGCCGAGATGTTAGGATGGGTTAGGTTAGGTTATATTACGTTATTGATGTATATAAAGGTCCCACGGAGACGTAGAGGCCAACATGCCAGGAATGCTGTCAAATATTACAGCCGGGATGTTAGATTGGGTTAGGTTAGGTTATATTACCTTATTGATGTATATAAAAGTCCCACGGAGACGTAGAGGCCAACACGTCAGGAATGTTGTCAAATATTACCGCCGAGATGTTAGGTTGGGTTAGGTTGGGTTATATTACGTTCTTGATGTATATAAAGGTCCCACGCAGACGTAGAGGCCAGCCCGCCAGGAATGTTGTCAAATATTACCGCCGAGATGATAGGTTGGATTAGGTTAGGTTATATTACGTTATTGATGTATATAAAGGTCCCACGGAGACGTAGAGACCAACAAGCCAGGAATGTTGCCAAATATTACCGCCGAGATGTGAGGTTGGGTTAGGTTAGGTTATATTACGTTATTGATGTATATAAAGGTCCCACGGAGACGTAGAGGCCAACTCGTCAGGAATATTGTCAAATATAACCGCCGAGATGTTAGGTTGGGTTAGGTTAGGTTAAGTTAAGTTATTGATGTATATGAAGATCCCACGTAGACGCAGAGGCCAACTCGCCAGGTATGTGGTGAAATATTACCGCCGAGCTGATAGGTTGGGTTAGGTTTGGTTATATTTTGTTATTGATGTATATGAAGGTCCTACGGAGACGTAGAGGCCAACATGCCAGGAATGTTGTCAAATATTACAGCCGCGATGTTAGATTGGGTTAGGTTAGGTTATATGACGTTATTGTTGTATATAAAGTCCCACGGAGACGTAGAGTCCAACATGCCAGGAATGCTGTCAAATATTACAGCCGCGATGTTAGATTGGGTTAGGTTAGGTTATATTACGTTATTGTTGTATATAAAGTCCCACTGAGACGTAGAGGCCAACCCGCCAGGAATGTTGTCAAATATTACCGCCGAGATGACAGGTTGGTCTAGGCTTGCTTATATTACGTTATTGATGTATATGAAGGACCCACGTAGACGTAGGGGCCATCTCGTCAGGAATATTGTCAAATATTACCGCCGAGATGATAGGTTGGATTAGGTTAGGTTATATTACGTTATTGATGTACATAAAGGTCCCACGGAGGCGTAGAGGCCAACAAGCCAGGAATGTTGCCAATTATTACCGCCGAGATGTTAGGTTGGGTTAGGTTAGGTTATATTACGTTATTGATGTATATAAAGGTCCCACGGAGACGTAGAGGCCAACATGCCAGGAATGTTGTCAAATATTACCGCCGACATGTTAGGTTGGGTTAGGTTGGGTTATATTACGTTCTTGATGTATATAAAGGTCCCACGCAGACGTAGAGGCCAGCCCGCCAGGAATGTTGTCAAATATTACCGCCGAGATGATAGGTTGGGTTAGGTTAGGTTATATTACGTTATTGATGTATATAAAGGTCCCACGGACACGTAGAGACCAACAAGCCAGGAATGTTGCCAAATATTACCGCCGAGATGTGAGGTTGGGTTAGGTTAGGTTGTATTACGTTATTGATGTATATAAAGGTCCCACGGAGACATAGAGGCCAACTCGTCAGGAATATTGTCAAATATAACCGCCGAGATGTTAGGTTGGGTTAGGTTAGGTTATGTTAAGTTATTGATGTATATGAAGATCCCACGTAGACGCAGAGGCCAACTCGCCAGGTATGTGGTCAAATATTACCGCCGAGCTGATAGGTTGGGTTAGGATTGGTTATATTACGTTATTGCTGTATATAAAGGTCCCACGGAAACGTAGAGGCCAACAAGACAGGAATGTTGCCAAATATTACCGCCGAGATGATAGGTTGGGTTAGGTTAGGTTATATCTCGTTATTGATGTATATGAAGGTCCCACGGAGACGTAGATGCCAACTCGCCAGGAATGTTGTCAAATAATAGCGCGGAGAGGTTAGGTTGTGTCAGGTTAGGTTATATTACGTTATTGATGTATATGAAGATCCCACGGAGACTAAGAGGCCAACTCGCCAGGTATGTGGTCAAATATTACCGCCGAGATGATAGGTTGGGTTAGGTTTGGTTATATTTCGTTATTGATGTATATGAAGGTCCTACGGAGACGTAGAGGCCAACATGCCAGGAATGTTGTCAAATATTACAGCCGCGATGTTAGATTGGGTTAGGTTAGGTTATATTACGTTATTGTTGTATATAAAGTCCTACGGAGACGTAGAGGCCAACATGCCAGGAATGCTGTCAAATATTACAGCCGGGATGTTAGATTGGGTTATGTAAGGTTATATTACCTTATTGATGTATATAAAGGTCCCACGGAGACGTAGAGCCCAACACGCGAGGAATGTTGTCAAATATTACCGCCGAGATGTTAGGTTGCGTTAGGTTGGGTTATATTACGTTCTTGATGTATATAAAGGTCCCACGCAGACGTAGATGCCAACTCGCCAGGAATGTTGTCAAATAATAGCGCCGAGAGGTTAGGTTGTGTCAGGTTAGGTTATATTACGTTATTGATGTATATGAAGGTCCCACGGAGACTAAGAGGCCAACTCGCCAGGTATGTGGTCAAATATTACCGCCGAGATGATAGGTTGGGTTAGGTTTGGTTATATTTCGTTATTGATGTATATGAAGATCCCACGGATACTAAGAGGCCAACTCGCCAGGTATGTGGTCAAATATTACCGCCGAGATGATAGGTTGGGTTAGGTTTGGTTATATTTCGTTATTGATGTATATGAAGGTCCTACGGAGACGTAGAGGCCAACATGCCTGGAATGTTGTCAAATATTACAGCCGCGATGTTAGATTGGATTAGGTTAGGTTATATTACGTTATCGTTGTATATAAAGTCCCACGGAGACGTAGAGGCCAACCCGCCAGGAATGTTGTCAAATATTACCGCCGGGATGACAGGTTGGGCTAGGCTTGCTTATATTACGTTATTGATGTATATGAAGGACCCACGTAGACGTAGGGGCCATCTCGTCAGGAATATTGTCAAATATTACCGCCGAGATGATAGGTTGGATTAGGTTAGGTTATATTACGTTATTGATGTATATAAAGGTCCCACGGAGGCGTAGAGGCCAACAAGCCAGGAATGTTGCCAATTATTACCGCCGAGATGTTAGGTTGGGTTAGGTTAGGTTATATTACGTTATTGATGTATATAAAGGTCCCACGGAGACGTAGAGGCCAACATGCCAGGAATGCTGTCAAATATTACCGCCGAGATGTTAATTTGGGTTAGGTTGGGTTATATTACGTTCTTGATGTATATAAAGGTCCCACGCAGACGTAGAGGCCAGCCCGCCAGGAATGTTGTCAAATATTACCGCCGAGATGATAGGTTGGGTTAGGTTAGGTTATATTACGTTATTGATGTATATAAAGGTCCCACGGAGACGTAGAGACCAACAAGCCAGGAATGTTGCCAAATATTACCGCCGAGATGTGAGGTTGGGTTAGGTTAGGTTATATTACGTTATTGATGTATATAAAGGTCCCACGGAGACGTAGAGGCCAACAAGCCAGGAATGTTGCCAAATATTACCGCCGAGATGATAGGTTGGGTTAGGTTAGGTTATATCTCGTTATTGATGTATATGAAGGCCCCACGGAGACGTAGATGCCAACTCGCCAGGAATGTTGTCAAATAATAGCGCCGAGAGGTTAGGTTGTGTCAGGTTAGGTTATATTACGTTATTGATGTATATGAATATCCCACGGAGACTAAGAGGCCAACTCGCCAGGTATGTGGTCAAATATTACCGCCGAGATGATAGGTTGGGTTAGGTTTGGTTATATTTCGTTATTGATGTATATGAAGGTCCTACGGAGACGTAGAGGCCAACATGCCAGGAATGTTGTCAAATATTACAGCCGCGATGTTAGATTGGGTTAGGTTTGGTTATATTACGTTATTGATGTATATAAAGTCCAACGAAGACGTAGAGGCCAACATGCCAGGAATGCTGTCAAATATTACAGCCGGGATGTTAGATTGGGTTAGGTAAGGTTATATTACCTTATTGATGTATATAAACGTCCCACGGAGACGTAGAGGCCAACAAGCCAGGAATGTTGCCAAATATTACCGCCGAGATGATAGGTTGGGTTAGGTTAGGTTATATCTCGTTATTGATGTATATGAAGGCCCCACGGAGACGTAGATGCCAACTCGCCAGGAATGTTGTCAAATAATAGCGCCGAGAGGTTAGGTTGTGTCAGGTTAGGTTATATTACGTTATTGATGTATATGAAGATCCCACGGAGACTAAGAGGCCAACTCGCCAGGTATGTGGTCAAATATTACCGCCGAGATGATAGGTTGGGTTAGGTTTGGTTATATTTCGTTATTGATGTATATGAAGGTCCTACGGAGACGTAGAGGCCAACATGCCAGGAATGTTGTCAAATATTACAGCCGCGATGTTAGATTGGGTTAGGTTAGGTTATATTACGTTATTGTTGTATATAAAGTCCCACGGAGACGTAGAGGCCAACCCGCCAGTAATGTTGTCAAATATTACCGCCGGGATGACAGGTTGGGCTAGGCTTGCTTATATTACGTTATTGATGTATATGAAGGACCCACGTAGACGTAGGGGCCATCTCGTCAAGGAATATTGTCAAATATTACCGCCGAGATGATAGGTTGGATTAGGTTAGGTTATATTACGTTATTGATGTATATAAAGGTCCCACGGAGGCGTAGAGGCCAACAAGCCAGGAATGTTGCCAATTATTACCGCCGAGATGTTAGGTTGGGTTAGGTTAGGTTATATTACGTTATTGATGTATATAAAGGTCCCACGGAGACGTAGAGGCCAACATGCCAGGAATGCTGTCAAATATTACCGCCGAGATGTTAGGTTGGGTTAGGTTGGGTTATATTACGTTCTTGATGTATATAAAGGTCCCACGCAGACGTAGAGGCCAGCCCGCCAGGAATGTTGTCAAATATTACCGCCGAGATGATAGGTTGGGTTAGGTTAGGTTATATTACGTTATTGATGTATATAAAGGTCCCACGGAGACGTAGAGACCAACAAGCCAGGAATGTTGCCAAATATTACCGCCGAGATGTGAGGTTGGGTTAGGTTAGGTTATATTACGTTATTGATGTATATAAAGGTCCCACGGAGACGTAGAGGCCAACTCGTCAGGAATATTGTCAAATATAACCGCCGAGATGTTAGGTTGGGTTAGGTTAGGTTATATTAAGTTATTGATGTATATGAAGATCCCACGTAGACGCAGAGGCCAACTCGCCAGGTATGTGGTCAAATATTACCGCCGAGCTGATAGGTTGGGTTAGGTTTGGTTATATTACGTTATTGCTGTATATAAAGGTCCCACGGAAACGTAGAGGCCAACAAGCCAGGAATGTTGCCAAATATTACCGCCGAGATGTGAGGTTGGGTTAGGTTAGGTTATATTACGTTATTGATGTATATAAAGGTCCCACGGAGACGTAGAGGCCAACTCGTCAGGAATATTGTCAAATATAACCGCCGAGATGTTAGGTTGGGTTAGGTTAGGTTATATTAAGTTATTGATGTATATGAAGATCCCACGTAGACGCAGAGGCCAACTCGCCAGGTATGTGGTCAAATATTACCGCCGAGCTGATAGGTTGGGTTAGGTTTGGTTATATTACGTTACTGATGTATATAAAGGTCCCACGGAAACGTAGAGGCCAACAAGCCAGGAATGTTGCCAAATATTACCGCCGAGATGATAGGTTGGGTTAGGTTAGGTTATATCTCGTTATTGATGTATATGAAGGTCCCACGGAGACGTAGATGCCAACTCGCCAGGAATGTTGTCAAATAATAGCGCCGAGAGGTTAGGTTGTGTCAGGTTAGGTTATATTACGTTATTGATGTATATGAAGATCCCACGGAGACTAAGAGGCCAACTCGCCAGGTATGTGTTCAAATATTACCGCCGAGACGATAGGTTGGGTTAGGTTTGGTTATATTTCGTTATTGATGTATATGAAGGTCCTACGGAGACGTAGAGGCCAACATGCCAGGAATGTTGTCAAATATTACAGCCGCGATGTTAGATTGGGTTAGGTTTGGTTATATTACGTTATTGATGTATATAAAGTCCAACGAAGACGTAGAGGCCAACATGCCAGGAATGCTGTCAAATATTACAGCCGGGATGTTAGATTGGGTTAGGTAAGGTTATATTACCTTATTGATGTATATAAAGGTCCCACGGAGACGTAGAAGCCAACACGCCAGGAATATTGTCAAATATTACCGCCGAGACGTTAGGTTGCGTTAGGTTGGGTTATATTACGTTCTTGATGTATATAAAGGTCCCACGCAGACGTAGAGGCCAGCCCGCCAGGAATGTTGTCAAATATTACAGCCGCGATGTTAGATTGGGTTAGGTTAGGTTATATTTCGTTATTGATGTATATGAAGGTCCCACGGAGACGTAGAGACCAACAAGCCAGGAATGTTGCCAAATATTACCGCCGAGATGTGAGGTTGGGTTAGGTTAGGTTATATTACGTTATTGATGTATATAAAGGTCCCACGGAGACGTAGAGGCCAACAAGCCAGGAATGTTGCCAAATATTACCGCCGAGATGATAGGTTGGGTTAGGTTAGGTTATATCTCGTTATTGATGTATATGAAGGCCCCACGGAGACGTAGATGCCAACTCGCCAGGAATGTTGTCAAATAATAGCGCCGAGAGGTTAGGTTGTGTCAGGTTAGGTTATATTACGTTATTGATGTATATGAAGATCCCACGGAGACTAAGAGGCCAACTCGCCAGGTATGTGGTCAAATATTACCGCCGAGCTGATAGGTTGGGTTAGGTTTGGTTATATTACGTTACTGATGTATATAAAGGTCCCACGGAAACGTAGAGGCCAACAAGCCAGGAATGTTGCCAAATATTACCGCCGAGATGATAGTTTGGGTTCGGTTAGGTTATATCTCGTTATTGATGTATATGAAGGTCCCACGGAGACGTAGATGCCAACTCGCCAGGAATGTTGTCAAATAATAGCGCCGAGAGGTTAGGTTGTGTCAGGTTAGGTTATATTACGTTATTGATGTATATGAAGATCCCACGGAGACTAAGAGGCCAACTCGCCAGGTATGTGTTCAAATATTACCGGCGAGACGATAGGTTGGGTTAGGTTTGGTTATATTTCGTTATTGATGTATATGAAGGTCCTACGGAGACGTAGAGGCCAACATGCCAGGAATGTTGTCAAATATTACAGCCGCGATGTTAGATTGGGTTAGGTTTGGTTATATTACGTTATTGATGTATATAAAGTCCAACGAAGACGTAGAGGCCAACATGCCAGGAATGCTGTCAAATATTACAGCCGGGATGTTAGATTGGGTTAGGTAAGGTTATATTACCTTATTGATGTATATAAAGGTCCCACGGAGACGTAGAGGCCAACACGCCAGGAATATTGTCAAATATTACCGCCGAGACGTTAGGTTGCGTTAGGTTGGGTTATATTACGTTCTTGATGTATATAAAGGTCCCACGCAGACGTAGAGGCCAGCCCGCCAGGAATGTTGTCAAATATTACAGCCGCGATGTTAGATTGGGTTAGGTTAGGTTATATTTCGTTATTGATGTATATGAAGGTCCCACGGAGACGTAGAGACCAACAAGCCAGGAATGTTGCCAAATATTACCGCCGAGATGTGAGGTTGGGTTAGGTTAGGTTATATTACGTTATTGATGTATATAAAGGTCCCACGGAGACGTAGAGGCCAACAAGCCAGGAATGTTGACAAATATTACCGCCGAGATGATAGGTTGGGTTAGGTTAGGTTATATCTCGTTATTGATGTATATGAAGGGCCCACGGAGACGTAGATGCCAACTCGCCAGGAATGTTGTCAAATAATAGCGCCGAGAGGTTAGGTTGTGTCAGGTTAGGTTATATTACGTTATTGATGTATATGAGGATCCCACGTAGACGCAGAGTCCAACTCGCCAGGTATGTGGTCAAATATTACCGCCGAGCTGATAGGTTGGGTTAGGTTTGGTTATATTACGTTACTGATGTATATAAAGGTCCCACGGAAACGTAGAGGCCAACAAGCCAGGAATGTTGCCAAATATTACCGCCGAGATGATAGGTTGGGTTAGGTTAGGTTATATCTCGTTATTGATGTATATGAAGGTCCCACGGAGACGTAGATGCCAACTCGCCAGGAATGTTGTCAAATAATAGCGCCGAGAGGTTAGGTTGTGTCAGGTTAGGTTATATTACGTTATTGATGTATATGAAGATCCCACGGAGACTAAGAGGCCAACTCGCCAGGTATGTGTTCAAATATTACCGCCGAGACGATAGGTTGGGTTAGGTTTGGTTATATTTCGTCATTGATGTATATGAAGGTCCTACGGAGACGTAGAGGCCAACATGCCAGGAATGTTGTCAAATATTACAGCCGCGATGTTAGATTGGGTTAGGTTTGGTTATATTACGTTATTGTTGTATATAAAGTCCCACGGAGACGTAGAGGCCAACCCGCCAGGAATGTTGTCAAATATTACCGCCGAGATGACAGGTTGGGCTAGGCTTGCTTATATTACGTTATTGATGTATATGAAGGACCCACGTAGACGTAGGGGCCATCTCGTCAGGAATATTGTCAAATATTACCGCCGAGATGATAGGTTGGATTAGGTTAGGTTATATTACGTTATTGATGTATATGAAGGACCCACATAGACGTAGGGGCCATCTCGTCAGGAATATTGTCAAATATTACCGCCGAGATGATAGGTTGGATTAGGTTAGGTTATATTACGTTATTGATGTATATAAAGGTCCCACGGAGGCGTAGAGGCCAACAAGCCAGGAATGTTGCCAATTATTACCGCCGAGATGTTAGGTTGGGTTAGGTTAGGTTATATTACGTTATTGATGTATATAAAGGTCCCACGGAGACGTAGAGGCCAACATGCCAGGAATGCTGTCAAATATTACAGCCGCGATGTTAGATTGGGTTAGGTTAGGTTATATTACCTTATTGATGTATATAAAGGTCCCACGGAGACGTAGAGGCCAACACGTCAGAAATGTTGTCAAATATTACCGCCGAGATGTTAGGTTGGGTTAGGTTGGGTTATATTACGTTCTTGATGTATATAATGGTCCCACGCAGACGTAGAGGCCAGCCCGCCAGGAATGTTGTCAAATATTACCGCCGAGATGATAGGTTGGGTTAGGTTAGGTTATATTACGTTATTGATGTATATAAAGGTCCCACGCAGACGTAGAGGCCAGCCCGCCAGGAATGTTGTCAAATATTACCGCCGAGATGATAGGTTGGGTTAGGTTAGGTTATATTTCGTTATTGATGTATATGAAGGTCCTACGGAGACGTAGAGGCCAACATGCCAGGAATGTTGTCAAATATTACAGCCGCGATGTTAGATTGTGTTAGGTTAGGTTATATTACGTTATTGATGTATATAAAGTCCCACGGAGACGTAGAGGCCAACATGCCAGGAGTGCTGTCAAATATTACAGCCGGGATGTTAGATTGGGTTAGGTAAGGTTATATTACCTTATTGATGTATATAAAGGTCCCACGGAGACGTAGAGGCCAACACGTCAGGAATGTTGTCAAATATAACCGCCGAGATGTTAGGTTGGGTTAGGTTAGGTTATATTAAGTTATTGATGTATATGAGGATCCCACGTAGACGCAGAGTACAACTCGCCAGGTATGTGGTCAAATATTACCGCCGAGCTGATAGGTTGGGTTAGGTTTGGTTATATTACGTTACTGATGTATATAAAGGTCCCACGGAAACGTAGAGGCCAACATGCCAGGAATGCCGTCAAATATTACAGCCGGGATGTTAGATTGGGGTAGGTTAGGTTATATCTCGTTATTGATGTATATGAAGGTCCCACGGAGACGTAGATGCCAACTCGCCAGGAATGTTGTCAAATAATAGCGCCGAGAGGTTAGGTTGTGTCAGGTTAGGTTATATTACGTTATTGATGTATATGAAGATCCCACGGAGACTAAGAGGCCAACTCGCCAGGTATGTGTTCAAATATTACCGCCGAGACGATAGGTTGGGTTAGGTTTGGTTATATTTCGTTATTGATGTATATGAAGGTCCTACGGAGACGTAGAGGCCAACATGCCAGGAATGCTGTTAAATATTACAGCCGGGATGTTAGATTGGGTTAGGAAAGGTTATATTACCTTATTGATGTATATAAAGGGCCCACGGAGACGTAGAATCCAACACGCCAGGAATGTTGTCAAATATTACCGCCGAGACGTTAGGTTGCGTTAGGTTGGGTTATATTACGTTCTTGATGTATATAAAGGTCCCACGCAGACGTAGAGGCCAGCCCGCCAGGAATGTTGTCAAATATTACAGCCACGATGTTAGATTGGGTTAGGTTAGGTTATATTTCGTTATTGATGTATATGAAGGTCCCACGGAGACGTAGAGGCCAACTCGCCAGGAATGTTACATAATATTACAGCCGCGATGTTAGATTGGGATAGGTTAGGTTATAATACGTTATTAATGCATATAAAGGTCCCACGCCGACGTAGAGGCCAACCCGCCAGGAATGTTGTCAAATATTACAGCCGCGATGTTAGATTGGGTTAGGTTAGGTTATATTTCGTTATTGATGTATATGAAGGTCCCACGGAGACGTAGAGGCCAACTCGCCAGGAATGTTGTCAAATATTACAGCCGCGATGTTAGATTGGGTTAGGTTAGGTTATATTACGTTATTGATGTATATAAAGGTCCCACGGAGACGTAGAGGCCAACTCGTCAGGAATATTGTCAAATATAACCGCCGAGATGTTAGGTTGGGTTAGGTTAGGTTATAATACGTTATTAATGCATATAAAGGTCCCACACCGACGTAGACGCCAACCCGCCAGGAATGTTGTCAAATATTACCGCCGAGATGATAGGTTGGGTTAGGTCTAGTTATATTTCGTTATTGATGTATATGAAGGTCCTACGGAGACGTAGAGGCCAACATGCCAGCAATGTTGTCAAATATTACAGCCGCGATGTTAGATTGGGTTAGGTTAGGTTATATTACGTTATTGATGTATATAAAGTCCCACGGAGACGTAGAGGCCAACATGCCAGGAATGTTGTCAAATAATAGCGCCGAGAGGTTAGGTTGGGTCAGGTTAGGTTATATTACGTTATTGATGTATATCAAGATCCCACGCAGACGTAGAGGCCAACCCGCCAGGAATGTTATCAAATATTACCGCCGAGATGATAGGTTGGGCTAGGCTTGCTTATATTACGTTATTGATGTATATGAAGGACCCACGTAGACGTAGGGGCCATCTCGTCAGGAATATTGTCAAATATTATCGCCGAGATAATAGGTTGGATTAGGTTAGGTTATATTACGTTATTGATGTATATAAAGGTCCCACGGAGTCGTAGAGGCCAACAAGCCAGGAATGTTGCCAATTATTACCGCCGAGATGTTAGGTTGGGTTAGGTTAGGTTATATTACGTTATTGATGTATATAAAGGTCCCACGGAGACGTAGAGGCCAACATGCCAGGAATGCTGTCAAATATTACAGCCGGGATGTTAGATTGGGTTAGGTTAGGTTATATTACCTTATTGATGTATATAAAGGTCCCACGGAGACGTAGAGGCCAACACGTCAGGAATGTTGTCAAATATTACCGCCGAGATGTTAGGTTGGGTTAGGTTGGGTTATATTACGTTCGTGATCTATATAAAGGTCCCACGCAGACGTAGAGGCCAGCCCGCCAGGAATGTTGTCAAATATTACCGCCGAGATGATAGGTTGGGTTAGGTTAGGTTATATTACGTTATTGATGTATATAAAGGTCCCACGGAGACGTAGAGACCAACAAGCCAGGAATGTTGCCAAATATTACCGCCGAGATGTGAAGTTGGGTTAGGTTAGGTTATATTACGTTATTGATGTATATAAAGGTCCCACGGAGACGTAGAGGCCAACTCGTCAGGAATATTGTCAAATATAACCGCCGAGATGTTAGGTTGGGTTAGGTTAGGTTATATTAAGTTATTGATGTATATGAAGATCCCACGTAGACGCAGAGGCCAACTCGCGAGGTATGTGGTCAAATATTACCGCCGAGCTGATAGGTTGGGTTAGGTTTGGTTATATTACGTTACTGATGTATATAAAGGTCCCACGGAAACGTAGAGGCCAACAAGCCAGGAATGTTGCCAAATATTACCGCCGAGATGATAGGTTGGGTTAGGTTAGGTTATATCTCGTTATTGATGTATATGAAGGTCCCACGGAGACGTAGATGCCAACTCGCCAGGAATGTTGTCAAATAATAGCGCCGAGAGGTTAGGTTGTATCAGGTTAGGTTATATTACGTTATTGATGTATATGAAGATCCCACGGAGACTAAGAGGCCAACTCGCCAGGTATGTCTTCAAATATTACCGCCGAGACGATAGGTTGGGTTAGGTTTGGTTATATTTCGTTATTGATGTATATGAAGGTCCTACGGAGACGTAGAGGCCAACATGCCAGGAATGTTGTCAAATATTACAGCCGCGATGTTAGATTGGGTTAGGTTTGGTTATATTACGTTATTGATGTATATAAAGTCCCACGGAGACGTAGAGGCCAACATGCCAGGAATGCTGCCAAATATTACAGCCGGGATGTTAGATTGGGTTAGGTAAGGTTATATTACCTTATTGATGTATATAAAGGTCCCACGGAGACGTAGAGGCCAACACGCCAGGAATGTTGTCAAATATTACCGCCGAGATGTGAAGTTGGGTTAGGTTAGGTTATATTACGTTATTGATGTATATAAAGGTCCCACGGAGACGTAGAGGCCAACTCGTCAGGAATATTGTCAAATATAACCGCCGAGATGTTAGGTTGGGTTAGGTTAGGTTATATTAAGTTATTGATGTATATGAAGATCCCACGTAGACGCAGAGGCCAACTCGCGAGGTATGTGGTCAAATATTACCGCCGAGCTGATAGGTTGGGTTAGGTTTGGTTATATTACGTTACTGATGTATATAAAGGTCCCACGGAAACGTAGAGGCCAACAAGCCAGGAATGTTGCCAAATATTACCGCCGAGATGATAGGTTGGGTTAGGTTAGGTTATATCTCGTTATTGATGTATATGAAGGTCCCACGGAGACGTAGATGCCAACTCGCCAGGAATGTTGTCAAATAATAGCGCCGAGAGGTTAGGTTGTATCAGGTTAGGTTATATTACGTTATTGATGTATATGAAGATCCCACGGAGACTAAGAGGCCAACTCGCCAGGTATGTCTTCAAATATTACCGCCGAGACGATAGGTTGGGTTAGGTTTGGTTATATTTCGTTATTGATGTATATGAAGGTCCTACGGAGACGTAGAGGCCAACATGCCAGGAATGTTGTCAAATATTACAGCCGCGATGTTAGATTGGGTTAGGTTTGGTTATATTACGTTATTGATGTATATAAAGTCCCACGGAGACGTAGAGGCCAACATGCCAGGAATGCTGCCAAATATTACAGCCGGGATGTTAGATTGGGTTAGGTAAGGTTATATTACCTTATTGATGTATAGAAAGGTCCCACGGAGACGTAGAGGCCAACACGCCAGGAATGTTGTCAAATATTACCGCCGAGACGTTAGGTTGCGTTAGGTTGGGTTATATTACGTTCTTGATGTATATAAAGGTCCCACGCAGACGTAGAGGCCAGCCCGCCAGGAATGTTGTCAAATATTACAGCCGCGATGTTAGATTGGGTTAGGTTAGGTTATATTTCGTTATTGATGTATATGAAGGTCCCACGGAGACGTAGAGGCCAACTCGCCAGGAATGTTGCATAATATTACAGCCGCGATGTTAGATTGGGATAGGTTAGGTTATAATACGTTATTAATGCATATAAAGGTCCCACGCCGACGTAGAGGCCAACCCGCCAGGAATGTTGTCAAATATTACAGCCGCGATGTTAGATTGGGTTAGGTTAGGTTATATTTCGTTATTGATGTATATGAAGGTCCCACGGAGACGTAGAGTCCAACTCGCCAGGAATGTTGTCATATATTACAGCCGCGATGTTAGATTGGGTTAGGTTAGGTTATAATACGTTATTAATGCATATAAAGGTCCCACACCGACGTAGACGCCAACCCGCCAGGAATGTTGTCAAATATTACCGCCGAGATGATAGGTTGGGTTAGGTTTGGTTATATTTCGTTATTGATGTATATGAAGGTCCTACGGAGACGTAGAGGCCAACACGCCAGGAATGTTGTCAAATATTACCGCCGAGACGTTAGGTTGCGTTAGGTTGGGTTATATTACGTTCTTGATGTATATAAAGGTCCCACGCAGACGTAGAGGCCAGCCCGCCAGGAATGTTGTCAAATATTACAGCCGCGATGTTAGATTGGGTTAGGTTAGGTTATATTTCGTTATTGATGTATATGAAGGTCCCACGTAGACGTAGAGGCCAACTCGCCAGGAATGTTGCATAATATTACTGCCGCGATGTTAGATTGGGATAGGTTAGGTTATAATACGTTATTAATGCATATAAAGGTCCCACGCCGACGTAGAGGCCAACCCGCCAGGAATGTTGTCAAATATTACAGCCGCGATGTTAGATTGGGTTAGGTTAGGTTATATTTCGTTATTGATGTATATGAAGGTCCCACGGAGACGTAGAGTCCAACTCGCCAGGAATGTTGTCATATATTACAGCCGCGATGTTAGATTGGGTTAGGTTAGGTTATAATACGTTATTAATGCATATAAAGGTCCCACACCGACGTAGACGCCAACCCGCCAGGAATGTTGTCAAATATTACCGCCGAGATGATAGGTTGGGTTAGGTTTGGTTATATTTCGTTATTGATGTATATGAAGGTCCTACGGAGACGTAGAGACCAACAAGCCAGGAATGTTGCCAAATATTACCGCCGAGATGTGAGGTTGGGTTAGGTTAGGTTATATTACGTTGTTGATGTATATAAAGGTCCCACGGAGACGCAGAGGCCAACTCGTCAGGAATATTGTCAAATATAACCGCCGAGATGTTAGGTTGGGTTAGGTTAGGTTATATTAAGTTATTGATGTATATGAAGATCCCACGTAGACGCAGAGGCCAATTCGCCAGGTATGTGGTCAAATATTACCGCCGAGCTGATAGGTTGGGTTAGGTTTGGTTATATTACGTTACTGATGTATATAAAGGTCCCACGGAAACGTAGAGGCCAACAAGCCAGGAATGTTGCCAAATATTACCGCCGAGATGATAGGTTGGGTTAGGTTAGGTTATATCTCGTTATTGATGTATATGAAGGTCCCACGGAGACGTAGATGCCAACTCGCCAGGAATGTTGTCAAATAATAGCGCCGAGAGGTTAGGTTGTATCAGGTTAGGTTATATTACGTTATTGATGTATATGAAGATCCCACGGAGACTAAGAGGCCAACTCGCCAGGTATGTCTTCAAATATTACCGCCGAGACGATAGGTTGGGTTAGGTTTGGTTATATTTCGTTATTGATGTATATGAAGGTCCTACGGAGACGTAGAGGCCAACATGCCAGGAATGTTGTCAAATATTACAGCCGCGATGTTAGATTGGGTTAGGTTTGGTTATATTACGTTATTGATGTATATAAAGTCCCACGGAGACGTAGAGGCCAACATGCCAGGAATGCTGCCAAATATTACAGCCGGGATGTTAGATTGGGTTAGGTAAGGTTATATTACCTTATTGATGTATATAAAGGTCCCACGGAGACGTAGAGGCCAACACGCCAGGAATGTTGTCAAATATTACCGCCGAGACGTTAGGTTGCGTTAGGTTGGGTTATATTACGTTCTTGATGTATATAAAGGTCCCACGCAGACGTAGAGGCCAGCCCGCCAGGAATGTTGTCAAATATTACAGCCGCGATGTTAGATTGGGTTAGGTTAGGTTATATTTCGTTATTGATGTATATGAAGGTCCCACGGAGACGTAGAGGCCAACTCGCCAGGAATGTTGCATAATATTACAGCCGCGATGTTAGATTGGGATAGGTTAGGTTATAATACGTTATTAATGCATATAAAGGTCCCACGCCGACGTAGAGGCCAACCCGCCAGGAATGTTGTCAAATATTACAGCCGCGATGTTAGATTGGGTTAGGTTAGGTTATATTTCGTTATTGATGTATATGAAGGTCCCACGGAGACGTAGAGTCCAACTCGCCAGGAATGTTGTCATATATTACAGCCGCGATGTTAGATTGGCTTAGGTTAGGTTATAATACGTTATTAATGCATATAAAGGTCCCACACCGACGTAGACGCCAACCCGCCAGGAATGTTGTCAAATATTACCGCCGAGATGATAGGTTGGGTTAGGTTTGGTTATATTTCGTTATTGATGTATATGAAGGTCCTACGGAGACGTAGAGGCCAACACGCCAGGAATGTTGTCAAATATTACCGCCGAGACGTTAGGTTGCGTTAGGTTGGGTTATATTACGTTCTTGATGTATATAAAGGTCCCACGCAGACGTAGAGGCCAGCCCGCCAGGAATGTTGTCAAATATTACAGCCGCGATGTTAGATTGGGTTAGGTTAGGTTATATTTCGTTATTGATGTATATGAAGGTCCCACGTAGACGTAGAGGCCAACTCGCCAGGAATGTTGCATAATATTACTGCCGCGATGTTAGATTGGGTTAGGTTTGGTTATATTACGTTATTGATGTATATAAAGGTCCCACGGAAACGTAGAGGCCAACAAGCCAGGAATGTTGCCAAATATTACCGCCGAGATGATAGGTTGGGTTAGGTTAGGTTATATCTCGTTATTGATGTCTATGAAGGTCCCACGGAGACGTAGATGCCAACTCGCCAGGAATGTTGTCAACTAATAGCGCCGAGAGGTTAGGTTGTGTCAGGTTAGGTTATATTACGTTATTGATGTATATGAAGATCTCACGGAGACTAAGAGGCCAACTCGCCAGGTATGTGGTCAAATATTACCGCCGAGATGGTAGGTTGGGTTAGGTTTGGTTATATTTCGTTATTGATGTATATGAAGGTCCTACGGAGACGTAGAGGCCAACATGCCAGGAATGTTGTCAAATATTACAGCCGCGATGTTAGATTGGGTTAGGTTAGGTTATATGATGTTATTGATGTATATAAAGTCCCACGGAGACGTAGAGGCCAACATGCCAGGAATGCTGTCAAATATTACAGCCGGGATGTTAGATTGGGTTAGGTAAGGTTATATTACCTTATTGATGTATATAAAGGACCCACGGAGACGTAGAGGCCAATACGCCAGGAATGTTGTCAAATATTACCGCCGAGATGTTAGGTTGCGTTAGGTTGGGTTATATTACGTTATTGATGTATATGAAGATCCCACGCAGACATAGAGGCCAACCCGCCAGGAATGTTGTCAAATATTACCGCCGAGATGATAGGTTGGGCTAGGCTTGCTTATATTAAGTTATTGATGTATATGAAGGACCCACGTAGACGTAGGGGCCATCTCGTCAGGAATATTGTCAAATATTACCGCCGAGATGATAGGTTGGATTAGGTTAGGTTATATTACGTTATTGATGTATATAAAGGTCCCACGGAGGCGTAGAGGCCAACAAGCCAGGAATGTTGTCAAATATTACAGCCGCGATGTTAGATTGGGTTAGGTTAGGTTATATTACGTTATGGATGTATATGAAGGTCCCACGGAGACGTAGATGCCAACTCGCCAGGAATGTTGTCAAATAATAGCGCCGAGAGGTTAGGTTGGGTCAGGTTAGGTTATATTACGTTATTGATGTATATAAAGGTCCCACGCAGACGTAGAGACCAGCCCGCCAGGAATGTTGTCAAATATTACAGCCGCGATGTTAGATTGGGTTAGGTTAGGTAATATTTCGTTATTGATGTATATGAAGGTCCCACGGAGACGTAGAGGCCAACTCGCCAGGAATGTTGCATAATATTACAGCCGCGATGTTAGATTGGGATAGGTTAGGTTATAATACGTTATTAATGCATATAAAGGTCCCACGCCGACGTAGAGGCCAACCCGCCAGGAATGTTGTCAAATATTACAGCCGCGATGTTAGATTGGGTTAGGTTAGGTTATATTTCGTTATTGATGTATATGAAGGTCCCACGGAGACGTAGAGGCCAACTCGCCAGGAATGTTGTCAAATATTACAGCCGCGATGTTAGATTGGGTTAGGTTAGGTTATAATACGTTATTAATGCATATAAAGGTCCCACACCGACGTAGACGCCAACCCGCCAGGAATGTTGTCAAATATTACCGCCGAGATGTTAGGTTGGGTTAGGTTAGGTTATATTACGTTATTGATGTATATAAAGGTCCCACGGAGACGTAGAGGCCAACTCGTCAGGAATGTTGTCAAATAATAGCGCCGAGAGGTTAGGTTGTGTCAGGTTAGGTTATATTACGTTATTGATGTATATGAAGATCCCACGGAGACTAAGAGGCCAACTCGCCAGGTATGTCTTCAAATATTACCGCCGAGACGATAGGTTGGGTTAGGTTTGGTTATATTTCGTTATTGATGTATATGAAGGTCCTACGGAGACGTAGAGGCCAACATGCCAGGAATGTTGTCAAATATTACAGCCGCAATGTTAGATTGGGTTAGGTTTGGTTATATTACGTTATTGATGTATATAAAGTCCCACGGAGACGTAGAGGCCAACATGCCAGGAATGCTGCCAAATATTACAGCCGGGATGTTAGATTGGGTTAGGTAAGGTTATATTACCTTATTGATGTATATAAAGGTCCCACGGAGACGTAGAGGCCAACACGCCAGGAATGTTGTCAAATATTACCGCCGAGACGTTAGGTTGCGTTAGGTTGGGTTATATTACGTTCTTGATGTATATAAAGGTCCCACGCAGACGTAGAGGCCAGCCCGCCAGGAATGTTGTCAAATATTACAGCCGCGATGTTAGATTGGGTTAGGTTAGGTTATATTTCGTTATTGATGTATATGAAGGTCCCACGGAGACGTAGAGGCCAACTCGCCAGGAATGTTGCATAATATTACAGCCGCGATGTTAGATTGGGATAGGTTAGGTTATAATACGTTATTAATGCATATAAAGGTCCCACGCCGACGTAGAGGCCAACCCGCCAGGAATGTTGTCAAATATTACAGCCGCGATGTTAGATTGGGTTAGGTTAGGTTATATTTCGTTATTGATGTATATGAAGGTCCCACGGAGACGTAGAGGCCAACTCGCCAGGAATGTTGCATAATATTACAGCCGCGATGTTAGATTGGGATAGGTTAGGTTATAATACGTTATTAATGCATATAAAGGTCCCACGCCGACGTAGAGGCCAACCCGCCAGGAATGTTGTCAAATATTACAGCCGCGATGTTAGATTGGGTTAGGTTAGGTTATATTTCGTTATTGATGTATATGAAGGTCCCACGGAGACGTAGAGTCCAACTCGCCAGGAATGTTGTCATATATTACAGCCGCGATGTTAGATTGGCTTAGGTTAGGTTATAATACGTTATTAATGCATATAAAGGTCCCACACCGACGTAGACGCCAACCCGCCAGGAATGTTGTCAAATATTACCGCCGAGATGATAGGTTGGGTTAGGTTTGGTTATATTTCGTTATTGATGTATATGAAGGTCCTACGGAGACGTAGAGGCCAACACGCCAGGAATGTTGTCAAATATTACCGCCGAGACGTTAGGTTGCGTTAGGTTGGGTTATATTACGTTCTTGATGTATATAAAGGTCCCACGCAGACGTAGAGGCCAGCCCGCCAGGAATGTTGTCAAATATTACAGCCGCGATGTTAGATTGGGTTAGGTTAGGTTATATTTCGTTATTGATGTATATGAAGGTCCCACGTAGACGTAGAGGCCAACTCGCCAGGAATGTTGCATAATATTACTGCCGCGATGTTAGATTGGGTTAGGTTTGGTTATATTACGTTATTGATGTATATAAAGGTCCCACGGAAACGTAGAGGCCAACAAGCCAGGAATGTTGCCAAATATTACCGCCGAGATGATAGGTTGGGTTAGGTTAGGTTATATCTCGTTATTGATGTCTATGAAGGTCCCACGGAGACGTAGATGCCAACTCGCCAGGAATGTTGTCAAATAATAGCGCCGAGAGGTTAGGTTGTGTCAGGTTAGGTTATATTACGTTATTGATGTATATGAAGATCTCACGGAGACTAAGAGGCCAACTCGCCAGGTATGTGGTCAAATATTACCGCCGAGATGGTAGGTTGGGTTAGGTTTGGTTATATTTCGTTATTGATGTATATGAAGGTCCTACGGAGACGTAGAGGCCAACATGCCAGGAATGTTGTCAAATATTACAGCCGCGATGTTAGATTGGGTTAGGTTAGGTTATATGATGTTATTGATGTATATAAAGTCCCACGGAGACGTAGAGGCCAACATGCCAGGAATGCTGTCAAATATTACAGCCGGGATGTTAGATTGGGTTAGGTAAGGTTATATTACCTTATTGATGTATATAAAGGACCCACGGAGACGTAGAGGCCAATACGCCAGGAATGTTGTCAAATATTACCGCCGAGATGTTAGGTTGCGTTAGGTTGGGTTATATTACGTTATTGATGTATATGAAGATCCCACGCAGACATAGAGGCCAACCCGCCAGGAATGTTGTCAAATATTACCGCCGAGATGATAGGTTGGGCTAGGCTTGCTTATATTAAGTTATTGATGTATATGAAGGACCCACGTAGACGTAGGGGCCATCTCGTCAGGAATATTGTCAAATATTACCGCCGAGATGATAGGTTGGATTAGGTTAGGTTATATTACGTTATTGATGTATATAAAGGTCCCACGGAGGCGTAGAGGCCAACAAGCCAGGAATGTTGTCAAATATTACAGCCGCGATGTTAGATTGGGTTAGGTTAGGTTATATTACGTTATGGATGTATATGAAGGTCCCACGGAGACGTAGATGCCAACTCGCCAGGAATGTTGTCAAATAATAGCGCCGAGAGGTTAGGTTGGGTCAGGTTAGGTTATATTACGTTATTGATGTATATAAAGGTCCCACGCAGACGTAGAGACCAGCCCGCCAGGAATGTTGTCAAATATTACAGCCGCGATGTTAGATTGGGTTAGGTTAGGTAATATTTCGTTATTGATGTATATGAAGGTCCCACGGAGACGTAGAGGCCAACTCGCCAGGAATGTTGCATAATATTACAGCCGCGATGTTAGATTGGGATAGGTTAGGTTATAATACGTTATTAATGCATATAAAGGTCCCACGCCGACGTAGAGGCCAACCCGCCAGGAATGTTGTCAAATATTACAGCCGCGATGTTAGATTGGGTTAGGTTAGGTTATATTTCGTTATTGATGTATATGAAGGTCCCACGGAGACGTAGAGGCCAACTCGCCAGGAATGTTGTCAAATATTACAGCCGCGATGTTAGATTGGGTTAGGTTAGGTTATAATACGTTATTAATGCATATAAAGGTCCCACACCGACGTAGACGCCAACCCGCCAGGAATGTTGTCAAATATTACCGCCGAGATGTTAGGTTGGGTTAGGTTAGGTTATATTACGTTATTGATGTATATAAAGGTCCCACGGAGACGTAGAGGCCAACTCGTCAGGAATGTTGTCAAATAATAGCGCCGAGAGGTTAGGTTGTGTCAGGTTAGGTTATATTACGTTATTGATGTATATGAAGATCCCACGGAGACTAAGAGGCCAACTCGCCAGGTATGTGGTCAAATATTACCGCCGAGATGATAGGTTGGGTTAGGTTTGGTTATATTTCGTTATTGATGTATATGAAGGTCCTACGGAGACGTAGAGGCCAACATGCCAGGAATGTTGTCAAATATTACAGCCGCGATGTTAGATTGGGTTAGGTTAGGTTATATTACGTTATTGATGTATATAAAGTCCCACGGAGACGTAGAGGCCAGCACGCCAGGAATGCTGTCAAATATTACAGCCGGGATGTTAGATTGGGTTAGGTAAGGTTATATTACCTTATTGATGTATATAAAGGACCCACGGAGACGTAGAGGCCAACACGCCAGGAATGTTGTCAAATATTACCGCCGAGATGTTAGGTTGCGTTAGGTAGGGTTATATTACGTTCTTGATGTATATAAAGGTCCCACGCAGACGTAGAGGCCAGCCCGCCTGGAATGTTGTCAAATATTACAGCCGCGATGTTAGATTGGGTTAGGTTAGGTTATATTTCGTTATTGATGTATATAAAGGTCCCACGGAGACGCAGAGGCCAACTCGTCAGGAATATTGTCAAATATAACCGCCGAGATGTTAGGTTGGGTTAGGTTAGGTTATATTAAGTTATTGATGTATATGAAGATCCCACGTAGACGCAGAGGCCAACTCGCCAGGTATGTGGTCAAATATTACCGCCGAGCTGATAGGTTGGGTTAGGTTAGGTTATATTTCGTTATTGATGTATATGAAGTTCCCACGGAGACGTAGAGGCCAACTCGCCAGGAATGTTGCAAAATATTACAGCCGCGATGTTAGATTGGGTTAGGTTAGGTTATAATACGTTATTAATGCATATAAAGGTCCCACGCCGACGTAGAGGCCAACCCGCCAGGAATGTTGTCAAATATTACAGCCGCGATGTTAGATTGGGTTAGGTTAGGTTATATTTCGTTATTGATGTATATGAAGGTCCCACGGAGACGTAGAGGCCAACTCGCCAGGAATGTTGCATAATATTACAGCCGCGATGTTAGATTGGGATAGGTTAGGTTATAATACGTTATTAATGCATATAAAGGTCACACGCCGACGTAGAGGCAAACCCGCCAGGAATGTTGTCAAATATTACAGCCGCGATGTTAGATTGGGTTAGGTTAGGTTATATTTCGTTATTGATGTATATGAAGGTCCCACGGAGACGTAGAGGCCAACTCGCCAGGAATGTTGCAAAATATTACAGCCGCGATGTTAGATTGGGTTAGGTTAGGTTATATTACGTTATTGATGTATATAAAGGTCCCACGGAGAGGTAGAGGCTAACACGTCAGGAATGTTGTCAAATATTACCGCCGAGATGTTAGGTTGGGTTAGGTTGGGTTATATTACGTTCTGGATGTATATAAAGGTCCCACGCAGACGTAGAGGCCAGCCCGCCAGGAATGTTGTCAAATATTACCGCCGAGATGATAGGTTGGGTTAGGATAGGTTATATTACGTTATTGATGTATATAAAGGTCCCACGGAGACGTAGTGACCAACAAGCCAGGAATGTTGCCAAATATTACCGCCGAGATGTGAGGTTGGGTTAGGTTAGGTTATATTACGTTATTGATGTATATAAAGGTCCCACGGAGACGCAGAGGCCAACTCGTCAGGAATATTGTCAAATAATAGCGCCGAGAGGTTAGGTTGTGTCAGGTTAGGTTATATTACGTTATTGATGTATATGAAGATCTCACGGAGACTAAGAGGCCAACTCGCCAGGTATGTGGTCAAATATTACCGCCGAGATGGTAGGTTGGGTTAGGTTTGGTTATATTTCGTTATTGATGTATATGAAGGTCCTACGGAGACGTAGAGGCCAACATGCCAGGAATGTTGTCAAATATTACAGCCGCGATGTTAGATTGGGTTAGGTTAGGTTATATGACGTTATTGATGTATATAAAGTCCCACGGAGACGTAGAGGCCAACATGCCAGGAATGCTGTCAAATATTACAGCCGGGATGTTAGATTGGGTTAGGTAAGGTTATATTACCTTATTGATGTATATAAAGGACCCACGGAGACGTAGAGGCCAACACGCCAGGAATGTTGTCAAATATTACCGCCGAGATGTTAGGTTGCGTTAGGTTGGGTTATATTACGTATATTACGTATATAAAGGTCCCACGCAGACGTAGAGGCCAGCCCGCCAGGAATGTTGTCAAATATTACAGCCGAGATGATATGTTGGGTTAGGTTAGGTTATATCTCGTTATTGATGTATATGAAGGTCCCACGGAGACGTAGATGCCAACTCGCCAGGAATGTTGTCAAATAATAGCGCCGAGAGGTTAGGTTGGGTCAGGTTAGGTTATATTACGTTATTGATGTATATGAAGATCCCACGCACACATAGAGGCCAACCCGCCACGAATGTTGTCAAATATTACCGCCGAGATGATAGGTTGGGCTAGGCTTGCTTATATTAAGTTATTGATGTATATGAAGGACCCACGTAGACGTAGGGGCCATCTCGTCAGGAATATTGTCAAATATTACCGCCGAGATGATAGGTTGGATTAGGTTAGGTTATATTACGTTATTGATGTATATAAAGGTCCCACGGAGGCGTAGAGGCCAACAAGCCAGGAATGTTGTCAAATATTACAGCCGCGATGTTAGATTGGGTTAGGTTAGGTTATATTACGTTATTGATGTATATGAAGGTCCCACGGAGACGTAGATGCCAACTCGCCAGGAATGTTGTCAAATAATAGCGCCGAGAGGTTAGGTTGGGTCAGGTTAGGTTATATTACGTTATTGATGTATATAAAGGTCCCACGCAGACGTAGGGACCAGCCCGCCAGGAATGTTGTCAAATATTACAGCCGCGATGTTAGATTGGGTTAGGTTAGGTTATATTTCGTTATTGATGTATATGAAGGTCCCACGGAGACGTAGAGGCCAACTCGCCAGGAATGTTGCATAATATTACAGCCGCGATGTTAGATTGGGATAGGTTAGGTTATAATACGTTATTAATGCATATAAAGGTCCCACGCCGACGTAGAGGCCAACCCGCCAGGAATGTTGTCAAATATTACAGCCGCGATGTTAGATTGGGTTAGGTTAGGTTATATTTCGTTATTGATGTATATGAAGGTCCCACGGATACGTAGAGGCCAACTCGCCAGGAATGTTGTCAAATATTACAGCCGCGATGTTAGATTGGGTTAGGTTAGGTTATAATACGTTATTAATGCATATAAAGGTCCCACACCGACGTAGACGCCAACCCGCCAGGAATGTTGTCAAATATTACCGCCGAGATGTTAGGTTGGGTTAGGTTGGGTTATATTACGTTCTTGATGTATATAAAGGTCCCACGCAGACGTAGAGGCCAGCCCGCCAGGAATGTTGTCAAATATTACCGCCGAGATGATAGGTTGGGTTAGGTTAGGTTATATTACGTTATTGATGTATATAAAGGTCCCACGGAAACGTAGAGGCCAACAAGCCAGGAATGTTGCCAAATATAACCGCCGAGATGATAGGTTGGGTTAGGTTAGGTTATATCTCGTTATTGATGTATATGAAGGTCCCACGGAGACGTAGATGCCAACTCGCCAGGAATGTTGTCAAATAATAGCGCCGAGAGGTTAGGTTGTGTCAGGTTAGGTTATATTACGTTATTGATGTATATGAAGATCCCACGGAGACTAAGAGGCCAACTCGCCAGGTATGTGGTCAAATATTACCGCCGAGATGATAGGTTGGGTTAGGTTTGGTTATATTTCGTTATTGATGTATATGAAGGTCCTACGGAGACGTAGAGGCCAACATGCCAGGAATGTTGTCAAATATTACAGCCGCGATGTTAGATTGGGTTAGGTTAGGTTATATTACGTTATTGATGTATATAAAGTCCCACGGAGACGTAGAGGCCAACATGCCAGGAATGCTGTCAAATATTACAGCCGGGATGTTAGATTGGGTTAGGTAAGGTTATATTACCTTATTGATGTATATAAAGGACCCACGGAGACGTAGAGGCCAACACGCCAGGAATGTTGTCAAATATTACCGCCGAGATGTTAGGTTGCGTTAGGTAGGGTTATATTACGTTCTTGATGTATATAAAGGTCCCACGCAGACGTAGAGGCCAGCCCGCCAGGAATGTTGTCAAATATTAGCGCCGAGATGATAGGTTGGGGTAGGTTAGGTTATATTACGTTATTGATGTATATAAAGGTCCCACGGAGACGTAGTGACCAACAAGCCAGGAATGTTGCCAAATATTACCGCTGAGATGTGAGGTTGGGTTAGGTTAGGTTATATTACGTTATTGATGTATATAAAGGTCCCACGGAGACGTAGAGGCCAACTCGTCAGGAATATTGTCAAATATAACCGCCGAGATGTTAGGTTGGGTTAGGTTATGTTATATTAAGTTATTGATGTATATGAGGATCCCACGTAGACGCAGAGACCAACTCGCCAGGTATGTGGTCAAATATTACCGCCGAGCTGATAGGTTGGGTTAGGTTTGGTTATATTACGTTACTGATGTATATAAAGGTCCCACGGGAACGTAGAGGCCAACATGCCAGGAATGCCGTCAAATATTACAGCCGGGATGTTAGATTGGGTTAGGTTAGGTTATATCTCGTTATTGATGTATATGAAGGTCCCACGGAGACGTAGATGCCAACTCGCCAGGAATGTTATCAAATAATAGCGCCGAGAGGTTAGGTTGTGTCAGGTTAGGTTATATTACGTTATTGATGTATATGAAGATCCCACGGAGACTAAGAGGCCAACTCGCCAGGTATGTGTTCAAATATTACCGCCGAGACGGTAGGTTGGGTTAGGTTTGGTTATATTTCGTTATTGATGTATATGAAGGTCCTACGGAGACGTAGAGGCCAACATGCCAGGAATGCTGTTAAATATTACAGCCGGGATGTTAGATTGGGTTAGGTAAGGTTATATTACCTTATTGATGTATATAAAGGTCCCACGGAGACGTAGAATCCAACACGCCAGGAATGTTGTCAAATATTACCGCCGAGACGTTAGGTTGCGTTAGGTTGGGTTATATTACGTTCTTGATGTATATGAGGATCCCACGTAGACGCAGATTACAACTCGCCAGGTATGTGGTCAAATATTACCGCCGAGCTGATAGGTTGGGTTAGGTTTGGTTATATTACGTTACTGATGTATATAAAGGTCCCACGGGAACGTAGAGGCCAACATGCCAGGAATGCCGTCAAATATTACAGCCGGGATGTTAGATTGGGTTAGGTTAGGTTATATCTCGTTATTGATGTATATGAAGGTCCCACGGAGACGTAGATGCCAACTCGCCAGGAATGTTATCAAATAATAGCGCCGAGAGGTTAGGTTGTGTCAGGTTAGGTTATATTACGTTATTGATGTATATGAAGATCCCACGGAGACTAAGAGGCCAACTCGCCAGGTATGTGTTCAAATATTACCGCCGAGACGGTAGGTTGGGTTAGGTTTGGTTATATTTCGTTATTGATGTATATGAAGGTCCTACGGAGACGTAGAGGCCAACATGCCAGGAATGCTGTTAAATATTACAGCCGGGATGTTAGATTGGGTTAGGTAAGGTTATTTTACCTTATTGATGTATATAAAGGTCCCACGGAGACGTAGAATCCAACACGCCAGGAATGTTGTCAAATATTACCGCCGAGACGTTAGGTTGCGTTAGGTTGGGTTATATTACGTTCTTGATGTATATGAGGATCCCACGTAGACGCAGATTACAACTCGCCAGGTATGTGGTCAAATATTACCGCCGAGCTGATAGGTTGGGTTAGGTTTGGTTATATTACGTTACTGATGTATATAAAGGTCCCACGGGAACGTAGAGGCCAACATGCCAGGAATGCCGTCAAATATTACAGCCGGGATGTTAGATTGGGTTAGGTTAGGTTATATCTCGTTATTGATGTATATGAAGGTCCCACGGAGACGTAGATGCCAACTCGCCAGGAATGTTATCAAATAATAGCGCCGAGAGGTTAGGTTGTGTCAGGTTAGGTTATATTACGTTATTGATGTATATGAAGATCCCACGGAGACTAAGAGGCCAACTCGCCAGGTATGTGTTCAAATATTACCGCCGAGACGATAGGTTGGGTTAGGTTTGGTTATATTTCGTTATTGATGTATATGAAGGTCCTACGGAGACGTAGAGGCCAACATGCCAGGAATGATGTTAAATATTACAGCCGGGATGTTAGATTGGGTTAGGTAAGGTTATATTACCTTATTGATGTATATAAAGGTCCCACGGAGACGTAGAATCCAACACGCCAGGAATGTTGTCAAATATTACCGCCGAGACGTTAGGTTGCGTTAGGTTGGGTTATATTACGTTCTTGATGTATATAAAGGTCCCACGCAGACGTAGAGGCCAGCCCGCCATGAATGTTGTCAAATAATACAGCCGCGATGTTAGATTGGGTTAGGTTAGGTTATATTTCGTTATTGATGTATATGAAGGTCCTTCGGAGACGTAGAGGCCAACTCGCCAGGAATGTTGTCAAATATTACAGCCGCGATGTTAGATTGGGTTAGGTTAGGTTATATTACGTTATTGATGTATATAAAGGTCCCACGGAGACGTAGAGGCCAACTCGTCAGGAATATTGTCAAATATAACCGCCGAGATGTTAGGTTGGGTTAGGTTAGGTTATAATACGTTATTAATGCATATAAAGGTCCCACACCGACGTAGACGCCAACCCGCCAGGAATGTTGTCAAATATTACCGCCGAGATGATAGGTTGGGTTAGGTCTAGTTATATTTCGTTATTGATGTATATGAAGGTCCTACGGAGACGTAGAGGCCAACATGCCAGGAATGTTGTCAAATATTACAGCCGCGATGTTAGATTGGGTTAGGTTAGGTTATATTACGTTATTGATGTATATAAAGTCCCACGGAGACGTAGAGGCCAACATGCCAGGAATGTTGTCAAATAATAGCGCCGAGAGGTTAGGTTGGGTCAGGTTAGGTTATATTACGTTATTGATGTATATGAAGCTCCCACGCAGACGTAGAGGCCAACCCGCCAGGAATGTTGTCAAATATTACCGCCGAGACGTTAGGTTGCGTTAGGTTGGGTTATATTACGTTCTTGATGTATATAAAGGTCCCACGCAGACGTAGAGGCCAGCCCGCCAGGAATGTTGTCAAATATTACAGCCGCGATGTTAGATTGGGTTAGGTTAGGTTATATTTTGTTATTGATGTATATGAAGGTCCCACGGAGACGTAGAGGCCAACTCGCCAGGAATGTTGTCAAATATTACAGCCGCGATGTTAGATTGGGTTAGGTTAGGTTATAATACGTTATTGATGTATATGAAGGTCCCACGGAGACGTAGAGGCCAACTCGCCAGGAATGTTGTCAAATATTACAGCCGCGATGTTAGATTGGGTTAGGTTAGGTTATAATACGTTATTAATGCATATAAAGGTCCCACACCGACGTAGACGCCAACCCGCCAGGAATGTTGTCAAATATTACCGCCGAGATGATAGGTTGGGTTAGGTTTGGTTATATTTCGTTATTGATGTATATGAAGGTCCTACGGTGACGTAGAGGCCAACATGCCAGGAATGTTGTCGAATATTACAGCCGCGATGTTAGATTGGGTTAGGTTAGGTTATATTACGTTATTGATGTATATAAAGTCCCACGGAGACGTAGAGGCCAACATGCCAGGAATGTTGTCAATTAATAGCGCCGAGAGGTTAGGTTGGGTCAGGTTAGGTTATATTACGTTATTGATGTATATGAAGATCCCACGCATACGTAGAGGCCAGCCCGCCAGGAATGTTGTCAAATATTACCGCCGAGATGATAGGTTGGGTTAGGTTAGGTTATATTACGTTATTGATGTATATAAAGGTCCCACGGAGACGTAGAGACCAACAAGCCAGGAATGTTGCCAAATATTACCGCCGAGATGTGAGGTTGGGTTAGGTTAGGTTATATTACGTTATTGATGTATATAAAGGTCCCACGGAGACGTAGAGGCCAACTCGTCAGGATTATTGTCAAATATAACCGCCGAGATGTTAGGTTGGGTTAGGTTAGGTTATATTAAGTTATTGATGTATATGAAGATCCCACGTAGACGCAGAGGCCAACTCGCCAGGTATGTGGTCAAATATTACCGCCGAGCTGATAGACTGGGTTAGGTTTGGTTATATTACGTTACTGATGTATATAAAGGTCCCACGGAAACGTAGAGGCCAACAAGCCAGGAATGTTGCCAAATATTACCGCCGAGATGATAGGTTGGGTTAGGTTAGGTTATATCTCGTTATTGATGTATATGAAGGTCCCACGGAGACGTAGATGCCAACTCGCCAGGAATGTTGTCAAATAATAGCGCCGAGAGGTTAGGTTGTATCAGGTTAGGTTATATTACGTTATTGATGTATATGAAGATCCCACGGAGACTAAGAGGCCAACTCGCCAGGTATGTGTTCAAATATTACCGCCGAGACGATAGGTTGGGTTAGGTTTGGTTATATTTCGTTATTGATGTATATGAAGGTCCTACGGAGACGTAGAGGCCAACATGCCAGGAATGTTGTCAAATATTACAGCCGCGATGTTAGATTGGGTTAAGTTTGGTTATATTACGTTATTGATGTATATAAAGTCCCACGGAGACGTAGAGGCCAACATGCCAGGAATGCTGTCAAATATTACAGCCGGGATGTTAGATTGGGTTAGGTAAGGTTATATTACCTTATTGATGTATATAAAGGTCCCACGGAGACGTACAGGCCAACACGCCAGGAATGTTGTCAAATATTACCGCCGAGACGTTAGGTTGCGTTAGGTTGGGTTATATTACGTTCTTGATGTATATAAAGGTCCCACGCAGACGTAGAGGCCAGCCCGCCAGGAATGTTGTCAAATATTACAGCCGCGATGTTAGATTGGGTTAGGTTAGGTTATATTTCGTTATTGATGTATATGAAGTCCCACGGAGACGTAGAGGCCAACTCGCCAGGAATGTTGTCAAATATTACAGCCGCGATGTTAGATTGGGTTAGGTTAGGTTATAATACGTTATTAATGCATATAAAGGTCACACACCGACGTAGACGCCAACCCGCCAGGAATGTTGTCAAATATTACCGCCGAGATGATAGGTTGGGTTAGGTTTGGTTATATTTCGTTATTGATGTATATGAAGGTCCTACGGAGACGTAGAGGCCAACATGCCAGGAATGTTGTCGAATATTACAGCCGCGATGTTAGATTGGGTTAGGTTAGGTTATATTACGTTATTGATGTATATAAAGTCCCACGGAGACGTAGAGGCCAACATGCCAGGAATGTTGTCAAATAATAGCGCCGAGAGGTTAGGTTGGGTCAGGTTAGGTTATATTACGTTATTGATGTATATAAAGATCCCACGCAGACGTAGAGGCCAACCCGCCAGGAATGTTGTCAAATATTACCGCCGAGATGATAGGTTGGGCTAGGCTTGCTTATATTACGTTATTGATGTATATGATGGACCCACGTAGACGTAGGGGCCATCTCGTCAGGAATATTGTCAAATATTACCGCCGAGATAATAGGTGGGATTGGGTTAGGTTATATTACGTTATTGATGTATATAAAGGTCCCACGGAGGCGTAGAGGCCAACAAGCCAGGAATGTTGCCAATTATTACCGCCGAGATGTTAGGTTGGGTTAGGTTAGGTTATATTACGTTATTGATGTAAATAAAGGTCCCACGGAGACGTAGAGGCCAACATGCCAGGAATGCTGTCAAATATTACAGCCGGGATGTTAGATTGGGTTAGGTTAGGTTATATTACCTTATTGATGTATATAAAGGTCCCACGGAGTCGTAGAGGCCAACACGTCAGGAATGTTGTCAAATATTACCGCCCAGATGTTAGGTTGGGTTAGGTTGGGTTATATTACGTTCTTGATGTATATAAAGGTCCCACGCAGACGTCGAGGCCAGCCCGCCAGGAATGTTGTCAAATATTATCGCCGAGATGATAGGTTGGGTTAGGTTAGGTTATATTACGTTATTGATGTATATAAAGGTCCCACGGAGACGTAGAGACCAACAAGCCAGGAATGTTGCCAAATATTACCGCCGAGATGTGAGGTTGGGTTAGGTTAGGTTATAATACGTTATTAATGCATATAAAGGTCCCACACCGACGTAGACGCCAACCCGCCAGGAATGTTGTCAAATATTACCGCCGAGATGATAGGTTGGGTTAGGTTTGGTTATATTTCGTTATTGATGTATATGAAGGTCCTACGGTGACGTAGAGGCCAACATGCCAGGAATGTTGTCGAATATTACAGCCGCGATGTTAGATTGGGTTAGGTTAGGTTATATTACGTTATTGATGTATATAAAGTCCCACGGAGACGTAGAGGCCAACATGCCAGGAATGTTGTCAATTAATAGCGCCGAGAGGTTAGGTTGGGTCAGGTTAGGTTATATTACGTTATTGATGTATATGAAGATCCCACGCATACGTAGATGCGAACCCGCCAGGAATGTTGTCAAATATTACCGCCGAGATGATAGGTTGGGCTAGGCTTGCTTATATTACGTTATTGATGTATATGAAGGACCCACGTAGACGTAGGGGCCATCTCGTCAGGAATATTGTGAAATATTACCGCCGAGATAATAGGTTGGATTAGGTTAGGTTATATTACGTTATTGATGTATATAAAGGTCCCACGGAGGCGTAGAGGCCAACAAGCCAGGAATGTTGCCAATTATTACCGCCGAGAAGTTAGGTTGGGTTAGGTTAGGTTATATTGTGTTATTGATGTATATAAAGGTCCCACGGAGACGTAGAGGCCAACACGTCAGGAATGTTGTCAAATATTACCGCCGAGATGTTAGGTTGGGTTAGGTTGGGTTATATTACGTTCTTGATGTATATAAAGGTCCCACGCAGACGTAGAGGCCAGCCCGCCAGGAATGTTGTCAAATATTACCGCCGAGATGATAGGTTGGGTTAGGTTAGGTTATATTACGTTATTGATGTATATAAAGGTCCCACGGAGACGTAGAGACCAACAAGCCAGGAATGTTGCCAAATATTACCGCCGAGATGTGAGGTTGGGTTAGGTTAGGTTATATTACGTTATTGATGTATATAAAGGTCCCACGGAGACGTAGAGACCAACTCGTCAGGAATATAGTCAAATATAACCGCCGAGATGTTAGGTTGGGTTAGGTTAGGTTATATTACCTTATTGATGTATATAAAGGTCCCACGGAGACGTAGAGGCCAACAAGTCAGGAATGTTGTCAAATATTACCGCCGAGATGTTAGGTTGGGTTAGGTTGGGTTATATTACGTTCTTGATGTATATAAAGGTCCCACGCAGACGTAGAGGCCAGCCCGCCAGGAATGTTGTCAAATATTACCGCCGAGATGATAGGTTGGGTTAGGTTAGGTTATATTACGTTATTGATGTATATAAAGGTCCCACGGAGACGTAGAGACCAACAAGCCAGGAATGTTGCCAAATATTACCGCCGAGATGTGAGGTTGGGTTAGGTTAGGTTATATTACGTTATTGATGTATATAAAGGTCCCACGGAGACGTAGAGGCCAACTCGTCAGGATTATTGTCAAATATAACCGCCGAGATGTTAGGTTGGGTTAGGTTAGGTTATATTAAGTTATTGATGTATATGAAGATCCCACGTAGACGCAGAGGCCAACTCGCCAGGTATGTGGTCAAATATTACCGCCGAGCTGATAGACTGGGTTAGGTTTGGTTATATTACGTTACTGATGTATATAAAGGTCCCACGGAAACGTAGAGGCCAACAAGCCAGGAATGTTGCCAAATATTACCGCCGAGATGATAGGTTGGGTTAGGTTAGGTTATATCTCGTTATTGATGTATATGAAGGTCCCACGGAGACGTAGATGCCAACTCGCCAGGAATGTTGTCAAATAATAGCGCCGAGAGGTTAGGTTGTATCAGGTTAGGTTATATTACGTTATTGATGTATATGAAGATCCCACGGAGACTAAGAGGCCAACTCGCCAGGTATGTGTTCAAATATTACCGCCGAGACGATAGGTTGGGTTAGGTTTGGTTATATTTCGTTATTGATGTATATGAAGGTCCTACGGAGACGTAGAGGCCAACATGCCAGGAATGTTGTCAAATATTACAGCCGCGATGTTAGATTGGGTTAAGTTTGGTTATATTACGTTATTGATGTATATAAAGTCCCACGGAGACGTAGAGGCCAACATGCCAGGAATGCTGTCAAATATTACAGCCGGGATGTTAGATTGGGTTAGGTAAGGTTATATTACCTTATTGATGTATATAAAGGTCCCACGGAGACGTAGAGGCCAACACGCCAGGAATGTTGTCAAATATTACCGCCGAGACGTTAGGTTGCGTTAGGTTGGGTTATATTACGTTCTTGATGTATATAAAGGTCCCACGCAGACGTAGAGGCCAGCCCGCCAGGAATGTTGTCAAATATTACAGCCGCGATGTTAGATTGGGTTAGGTTAGGTTATATTTCGTTATTGATGTATATGAAGTCCCACGGAGACGTAGAGGCCAACTCGCCAGGAATGTTGTCAAATATTACAGCCGCGATGTTAGATTGGGTTAGGTTAGGTTATAATACGTTATTAATGCATATAAAGGTCACACACCGACGTAGACGCCAACCCGCCAGGAATGTTGTCAAATATTACCGCCGAGATGATAGGTTGGGTTAGGTTTGGTTATATTTCGTTATTGATGTATATGAAGGTCCTACGGAGACGTAGAGGCCAACATGCCAGGAATGTTGTCGAATATTACAGCCGCGATGTTAGATTGGGTTAGGTTAGGTTATATTACGTTATTGATGTATATAAAGTCCCACGGAGACGTAGAGGCCAACATGCCAGGAATGTTGTCAAATAATAGCGCCGAGAGGTTAGGTTGGGTCAGGTTAGGTTATATTACGTTATTGATGTATATAAAGATCCCACGCAGACGTAGAGGCCAACCCGCCAGGAATGTTGTCAAATATTACCGCCGAGATGATAGGTTGGGCTAGGCTTGCTTATATTACGTTATTGATGTATATGAAGGACCCACGTAGACGTAGGGGCCATCTCGTCAGGAATATTGTCAAATATTACCGCCGAGATAATAGGTGGGATTGGGTTAGGTTATATTACGTTATTGATGTATATAAAGGTCCCACGGAGGCGTAGAGGCCAACAAGCCAGGAATGTTGCCAATTATTACCGCCGAGATGTTAGGTTGGGTTAGGTTAGGTTATATTACGTTATTGATGTAAATAAAGGTCCCACGGAGACGTAGAGGCCAACATGCCAGGAATGCTGTCAAATATTACAGCCGGGATGTTAGATTGGGTTAGGTTAGGTTATATTACCTTATTGATGTATATAAAGGTCCCACGGAGACGTAGAGGCCAACACGTCAGGAATGTTGTCAAATATTACCGCCCAGATGTTAGGTTGGGTTAGGTTGGGTTATATTACGTTCTTGATGTATATAAAGGTCCCACGCAGACGTCGAGGCCAGCCCGCCAGGAATGTTGTCAAATATTATCGCCGAGATGATAGGTTGGGTTAGGTTAGGTTATATTACGTTATTGATGTATATAAAGGTCCCACGGAGACGTAGAGACCAACAAGCCAGGAATGTTGCCAAATATTACCGCCGAGATGTGAGGTTGGGTTAGGTTAGGTTATAATACGTTATTAATGCATATAAAGGTCCCACACCGACGTAGACGCCAACCCGCCAGGAATGTTGTCAAATATTACCGCCGAGATGATAGGTTGGGTTAGGTTTGGTTATATTTCGTTATTGATGTATATGAAGGTCCTACGGTGACGTAGAGGCCAACATGCCAGGAATGTTGTCGAATATTACAGCCGCGATGTTAGATTGGGTTAGGTTAGGTTATATTACGTTATTGATGTATATAAAGTCCCACGGAAACGTAGAGGCCAACATGCCAGGAATGTTGTCAAATAATAGCGCCGAGAGGTTAGGTTGGGTCAGGTTAGGTTATATTACGTTATTGATGTATATGAAGATCCCACGCAGACGTAGAGGCCAACCCGCCAGGAATGTTGTCAAATATTACCGCCGAGATGATAGGTTGGGCTAGGCTTTCTTATATTACGTTATTGATGTATATGAAGGACCCACGTAGACGTAGGGGCCATCTCGTCAGGAATATTGTCAAATATTACCGCCGAGATAATAGGTTGGATTAGGTTAGGTTATATTACGTTATTGATGTATATAAAGGTCACACGGAGGCGTAGAGGCCAACAAGCCAGGAATGTTGCCAATTATTACCGCCGAGATGTTAGGTTGGGTTAGGTTAGGTTATATTACGTTATTGATGTATATAAAGGTCCCTCGGAGACGTAGAGGCCAACATGCCAGGAATGCTGTCAAATATTACAGCTGGGATGTTAGATTGGGTTAGGTTAGGTTATATTACCTTATTGATGTATATAAAGGTCCCACGGAGACGTAGAGGCCAACACGTCAGGAATGTTGTCAAATATTACCGCCGAGACGTTAGGTTGGGTTAGGTTGGGTTATATTACGTTCTTGATGTATATAAAGGTCCCACGCAGACGTAGAGGCCAACCCGCCAGGAATGTTGTCAAATAATAGCGCCGAGAGGTTAGGTTGTGTCAGGTTAGGTTATATTACGTTATTGATGTATATGAAGATCCCACGGAGACTAAGAGGCCAACTCGCCAGGTATGTGGTCAAATATTACCGCCGAGATGATAGGTTGGGTTAGGTTTGGTTATATTTCGTTATTGATGTATATGAAGGTCCTACGGAGACGTAGAGGCCAACATGCCAGGAATGTTGTCAAATATTACAGCCGCGATGTTAGATTGGGTTAGGTTAGGTTATATTACGTTATTGATGTATATAAAGTCCCACGGGGACGTAGAGGCCAACATGCCAGGAATGCTGTCAAATATTACAGCCGGGATGTTAGATTGGGTTAGGTAAGGTTATATTACCTTATTGATGTATATAAAGGACCCACGGAGACGTAGAGGCCAACACGCCAGGAATGTTGTCAAATATTACCGCCGAGATGTTAGGTTGCGTTAGGTAGGGTTATATTACGTTCTTGATGTATATAAAGGTCCCACGCAGACGTAGAGGCCAGCCCGCCAGGAATGTTGTCAAATATTACAGCCGCGATGTTAGATTGGGTTAGGTTAGGTTATATTTCGTTATTGATGTATATGAAGGTCCCACGGAGACGTAGATGCCAACTCGCCAGGAATGTTGTCAAATAATAGCGCCGAGAGGTTAGGTTATATTACGTTATTGATGTATATGAAGATCCCACGGAGACTAAGAGGCCAACTCGCCAGGTATGTGGTCAAATATTACCGCCGAGATGATAGGTTGGGTTAGGTTTGGTTATATTTCGTTATTGATGTATATGAAGGTCCTACGGGGACGTAGAGGCCAACATGCCAGGAATGTTGTCAAATATTACAGCCGCGATGTTAGATTGGGTTAGGTTAGGTTATATTACGTTATTGATGTATATAAAGTCCCACGGGGACGTAGAGGCCAACATGCCAGGAATGCTGTCAAATATTACAGCCGGGATGTTATAAAGGTCCCACGGAGACGTAGAGGCCAACATGCCAGGAATGCTGTCAAATATTACAGCCGGGATGTTAGATTGGGTTAGGTTAGGTTATATTACCTTATTGATGTATATAAAGGTCCCACGGAGACGTAGAGGCCAACACGTCAGGAATGTTGTCAAATATTACCGCCGAGATGTTAGGTTGGGTTAGGTTGGGTTATATTACGTTCTTGATGTATATAAAGGTCCCACGCAGACGTAGAGGCCAACCCGCCAGGAATGTTGTCAAATATTACCGCCGAGATGATAGGTTGGGTTAGGTTAGGTTATATCTCGTTATTGATGTATATGAAGGTCCCACGGAGACGTAGATGCCAACTCGCCAGGAATGTTGTCAAATAATAGCGCCGAGAGGTTAGGTTGTGTCAGGTTAGGTTATATTACGTCATTGATGTATATGAAGATCCCACGGAGACTAAGAGGCCAACTCGCCAGGTATGTGGTCAAATATTACAGCCGCGATGTTAGATTGGGTTAGGTTAGGTTATATTACGTTATTGATGTATATAAAGTCCCACGGAGACGTAGAGGCCAACATGCCAGGAATGCTGTCAAATATTACAGCCGGGATGTTAGATTGGGTTAGGTAAGGTTATATTACCTTATTGATGTATATAAAGGACCCACGGAGACGTAGAGGCCAACACGCCAGGAATGTTGTCAAATATTACCGCCGAGATTATAGGTTGGGTTAGGTTAGGTCGTATTACGTTATTGATGTAGATAAAGGTCCCACGGAGACGTAGATGCCAACTCGCCAGGAATGTTGTCAAATAATAGCGCCGAGAGGTTAGGTTGGGTCAGGTTAGGTTATATTACGTTATTGATGTATATGAAGATCCCACGCAGACGTAGAGGCCAACCCGCCAGGAATGTTGTCAAATATTACCGCCGAGATGATAGGTTGGGCTAGGCTTGCTTATATTACGTTATTGATGTATATGAAGGACCCACGTAGACGTAGGGGCCATCTCGTCAGGAATATTGTCAAATATTACCGCCGAGATGATAGGTTGGATTAGGTTAGGTTATATTACGTTATTGATGTATATAAAGGTCCCACGGAGGCGTAGAGGCCAACAAGCCAGGAATGTTGCCAATTATTACCGCCGAGATGTTAGGTTGGGTTAGGTTAGGTTATATTACGTTATTGATGTATATAAAGGTCCCACGGAGACGTAGAGACCAACAAGCCAGGAATGTTGCCAAATATTACCGCCGAGATGTGAGGTTGGGTTAGGTTAGGTTATATTACGTTATTGATGTATATAAAGGTCCCACGGAGACGTAGAGGCCAAATCGTCAGGAATATTGTCAAATATAACCGCCGAGATGTCAGGTTGGGTTAGGTTAGGTTATATTATGTTATTGACGTATATGAGGATCCCACGTAGACGCAGAGGCCAACTCGCCAGGTATGTGGTCAAATATTACCGCCGAGCTGATAGGTTGGGTTAGGTTTGGTTATATTACGTTACTGATGTATATAAAGGTCCCACAGAAACGTAGAGGCCAACAAGCCAGGAATGTTGCCAAATATTACCGCCGAGATTATAGGTTGGGTTAGGTTAGGTTGTATTACGTTATTGATGTAGATAAAGGTCCCACGGAGACGTAGATGCCAACTCGCCAGGAATGTTGTCAAATAATAGCGCCGATAGGTGAGGTTGTGTCAGGTTAGGTTATATTACGTTATTGATGTATATGAAGATCCCACGGAGACTAAGAGGCCAACATGCCAGGAATGCTGTCAAATATTACAGCCGGGATGTTAGATTGGGTTAGGTAAGGTTATATTACCTTATTGATGTATATAAAGGTCCCACGGAGACGTAGAGGCCAACACGCCAGGAATGTTGTCAAATATTACCGCCGAGACGTTAGGTTGGGTTAGGTTGGGTTATATTACGTTCTTCACGTATATAAAGGTCGCACGCAGACGTAGAGGCCAGCCCGCCAGGAATGTTGTCAAATATTACCGCCGAGATGATAGGTTGGGTTAGGTTAGGTTATATTACGTTATTGATGTATATGAAGGACCCACGTAGTCGTAGGGGCCATCTCGTCAGGAATATTGTCAAATATTACCGCCGAGATGATAGGTTGGATTAGGTTAGGTTATATTACGTTATTGATGTAGATAAAGGTCCCACGGAGACGTAGATGCCAACTCGCCAGGAATGTTGTCAAATAATAGCGCCGAGAGGTTAGGTTAGGTCAGGTTAGGTTATATTACGTTATTGATGTATATGAAGGTCCCACGCAGACGTAGAGGCCAGCCCGCCAGGAATGTTGTCAAGTATTACCGCCGAGATGATAGGTTGGGTTAGGTTAGGTTATATTACGTTATTGATGTATATAAATGTCCCACGGAGACGTAGAGACCAACAAGCCAGGAATGTTGCCAAATATTACCGCCGAGATGTGAGGTTGGGTTAGGTTAGGTTATATTACGTTATTGATGTATATAAAGGTCCCACGGAGACGTAGAGGCCAACTCGTCAGGAATATTGTCAAATATAACCGTCGAGATGTTAGGTTGGGTTAGGTTAGGTTATATTAAGTTATTGACGTATATGAAGATCCCACGTAGACGCAGAGGCCAACTCGCCAGGTATGTGGTCAAATATTACCGCCGAGCTGATAGGTTGGGTTAGGTTTGGTTATATTACGTTATTGATGTATATAAAGGTCCCACGGAAACATAGAGGCCAACAAGCCAGGAATGTTGCCAAATATTACCGCCGAGATGATAGATTGGGTTAGGTTAGGTTATATCTCGTTATTGATGTATATGAAGATCCCACGCAGACGTAGAGGCCAACTCGCCAGGTATGTGGTCAAATATTACCGCCGAGCTGATAGGTTGGGTTAGGTTTGGTTATATTACGTTATTGATGTATATAAAGGTCCCACGGAAACGTAGAGGCCAACAAGCCAGGAATGTTGCCAAATATTACCGCCGAGATGATAGGTTGGGTTAGGTTAGGTTATATCTCGTTATTGATGTATATGAAGGTCCCACGGAGACGTAGATGCCAACTCGCCAGGAATGTTGTCAAATAATAGCGCCGAGAGGTTAGGTTGTGTCAGGTTAGGTTATATTACGTTATTGATGTATATGAAGATCCCACGGAGACTAAGAGGCCAACTCGCCAGGTATGTGGTCAAATATTACCGCCGAGATGATAGGTTGGGTTAGGTGTGGTTATATTTCGTTATTGATGTATATGAAGGTCCTACGGAGACGTAGAGGCCAACATGCCAGGAATGTTGTCAAATATTACAGCCGCGATGTTAGATTGGGTTAGGTTAGGTTATATTACGTTATTGATGTAGATAAAGGTCCCACGGAGACGTAGATGCCAACTCGCCAGGAATGTTGTCAAATAATAGCGCCGAGAGGTTAGGTTGGGTCAGGTTAGGTTATATTACGTTATTGATGTATATGAAGATCCCACGCAGACGTAGAGGCCAACCCGCCAGGAATGTTGTCAAATATTACCGCCGAGATGATAGGTTGGGCTAGGCTTGCTTATATTACGTTATTGATGTATATGAAGGACCCACGTAGACGTAGGGGCCATCTCGTCAGGAATATTGTCAAATATTACCGCCGAGATGATAGGTTGGATTAGGTTAGGTTATATTACGTTATTGATGTATATAAAGGTCCCACGGAGGCGTAGAGGCCAAGAAGCCAGGAATGTTGCCAATTATTACCGCCGAGATGTTAGGTTGGGTTAGGTTAGGTTATATTACGTTATTGATGTATATAAAGGTCCCACGGAGACGTAGAGACCAACAAGCCAGGAATGTTGCCAAATATTACCGCCGAGATGTGAGGTTGGGTTAGGTTAGGTTATATTACGTTATTGATGTATATAAAGGTCCCACGGAGACGTAGAGGCCAACTCGTCAGGAATATTGTCAAATATAACCGCCGAGATGTCAGGTTGGGTTAGGTTAGGTTATATTAAGTTATTGATGTATATGAGGATCCCACGTAGACGCAGAGGCCAACTCGCCAGGTATGTGGTCAAATATTACCGCCGAGCTGATAGGTTGGGTTAGGTTTGGTTATATTACGTTACTGATGTATATAAAGGTCCCACGGAAACGTAGAGGCCAACAAGCCAGGAATGTTGCCAAATATTACCGCCGAGATAATAGGTTGGGTTAGGTTAGGTTATATCTCGTTATTGATGTATATGAAGGTCCCACGGAGACGTAGATGCCAACTCGCCAGGAATGTTGTCAAATAATAGCGCCGAGAGGTTAGGTTGTGTCAGGTTAGGTTATATTACGTTATTGATGTATATGAAGATCCCACGGAGACTAAGAGGCCAACATGCCAGGAATGCTGTCAAATATTACAGCCGGGATGTTAGATTGGGTTAGGTAAGGTTATATTACCTTATTGATGTATATAAAGGTCCCACGGAGACGTAGAGGCCAACACGCCAGGAATGTTGTCAAATATTACCGCCGAGACGTTAGGTTGGGTTAGGTTGGGTTATATTACGTTCTTCACGTATATAAAGGTCGCACGCAGACGTAGAGGCCAGCCCGCCAGGAATGTTGTCAAATATTACCGCCGAGATGATAGGTTGGGTTAGGTTAGGTTATATTACGTTACTGATGTATATGACGGACCCACGTAGACGTAGGGGCCATCTCGTCAGGAATATTGTCAAATATTACCGCCGAGATGATAGGTTGGATTAGGTTAGGTTATATTACGTTATTGATGTAGATAAAGGTCCCACGGAGACGTAGATGCCAACACGCCAGGAATGTTGTCAAATAATAGCGCCGAGAGGTTAGGTTGGGTCATGTTAGGTTATATTTCGCTATTGATGTATATGAAGGTCCCACGGAGACGTAGATGCCAACTCGCCAGGAATGTTGTCAAATAATAGCGCCGAGAGGTTAGGTTGGGTCAAGTTAGGTTATATTACGTTATTGATGTATATGAAGATCCCACGCAGACGTAGAGGCCAACCCGCCAGGAATGTTGTCAAATATTACCGCCGAGATGATAGGTTGGGCTAGGCTTGCTTATATTAAGTTATTGATGTATATGAAGGACCCACGTAGACGTAGGGGCCATCTCGTCAGGAATATTGTCAAATATTACCGCCGAGATGATAGGTTGGATTAGGTTAGGTTATATTACGTTATTGATGTATATGAAGGTCCCACGGAGACGTAGATGCCAACTCGCCAGGAATGTTGTCAAATAATAGCGCCGAGAGGTTAGGTTGGGTCAGGTTAGGTTATATTACGTTATTGATGTATATAAAGGTCCCACGCAGACGTAGAGGCCAGCCCGCCAGGAATGTTGTCAAATATTACAGCCGCGATGTTAAATTGGGTTAGGTTAGGTTATATTTCGTTATTGATGTATATGAAGGTCCCACGGAGACGTAGAGGCCAACTCGCCAGGAATGTTGCATAATATTACAGCCGCAATGTTAGATTGGGATAGGTTAGGTTATAATACGTTATTAATGTATATAAAGGTCCCACGCCGACGTAGAGGCCAACCCGCCAGGAATGTTGTCAAATATTACAGCCGCGATGTTAGATTGTGTTAGGTTAGGTTATATTTCGTTATTGATGTATATGAAGGTCCCACGGAGACGTAGAGGCCAACTCGCCAGGTATGTTGTCAAATATTACAGCCGCGATGTTAGATTGGGTTAGGTTAGGTTATAATACGTTATTAATGCATATAAAGGTCCCACACCGACGTAGACGCCAACCCGCCAGGAATGTTGTCAAATATTACCGCCGAGATGATAGGTTGGGTTAGGTTTGGTTATATTTCGTTATTGATGTATATAAAGGTCCCACGGAGACGTAGAGGCCAACATGCCAGGAATGCTGTCAAATATTACAGCCGGGATGTTAGATTGGGTTAGGTTAGGTTATATTACCTTATTGATGTATAGAAAGGTCCCACGGAGACGTAGAGGCCAACACGTCAGGAATGTTGTCAAATATTACCGCCGAGATGTTAGGTTGGGTTAGGTTGGGTTATATTACGTTCTTGATGTATATAAAGGTCCCACGCAGACGTAGAGGCCAGCCCGCCAGGAATGTTGTCAAATATTACCGCCGAGATGATAGGTTGGGTTAGGTTAGGTTATATTACGTTATTGATGTATATAAAGGTCCCACGGAGACGTAGAGACCAACAAGCCAGGAATGTTGCCAAATATTACCGCCGAGATGTGAGGTTGGGTTAGGTTAGGTTATATTACGTTATTGATGTATATAAAGGTCCCACGGAGACGTAGAGGCCAACTCGTCAGGAATATTGTCAAATATAACCGCCGAGATGTTAGGTTGGGTTAGGTTAGGTTATATTAAGTTATTGATGTATATGAAGATCCCACGTAGACGCAGAGGCCAACTCGCCAGGTATGTGGTCAAATATTACCGTCGAGCTGATAGGTTGGATTAGGTTAGGTTATATTACGTTATTGATGTATATAAAGGTCCCACGGAGGCGTAGAGGCCAACAAGCCAGGAATGTTGCCAATTATTACCGCCGAGATGTTAGGTTGGGTTAGGTTAGGTTATATTACGTTATTGATGTATATAAAGGTCCCACGGAGACGTAGAGGCCAACATGCCAGGAATGCTGTCAAATATTACAGCCGGGATGTTAGATTGGGTTAGGTTAGGTTATATTACCTTATTGATGTATATAAAGGTCCCACAGAGACGTAGAGGCCAACACGTTAGGAATGTTGTCAAATATTACCGCCGAGATGTTAGGTTGGGTTAGGTAGGGTTATATTACGTTCTTGATGTATATAAAGGTCCCACGCAGACGTAGAGGCCAGCCCGCCAGGAATGTTGTCAAATATTACCGCCGAGATGATAGGTTGGGTTAGGTTAGGTTATATTACGTTATTGATGTATATAAAGGTCCCACGGGGACGTAGAGACCAACAAGCCAGGAATGTTGCCAAATATTACCGCCGAGATGTGAGGTTGGGTTAGGTTAGGTTATATTACGTTATTGATGTATATAAAGGTCCCACGGAGACGTAGAGGCCAACTCGTCAGGAATATTGTCAAATATAACCGCCGAGATGTTAGGTTGGGTTAGGTTAGGTTATATTAAGTTATTGATGTATATGAAGATCCCACGTAGACGCAGAGGCCAACTCGCCAGGTATGTGGTCAAATATTACCGCCGAGCTGATAGGTTGGGTTAGGTTTGGTTATATTACGTTATTGATGTATATAAAGGTCCCACGGAAACGTAGAGGCCAACAAGCCAGGAATGTTGCCAAATATTACCGCCGAGATGATAGGTTGGGTTAGGTTAGGTTATATCTCGTTATTGATGTATATGAAGGTCCCACGGAGACGTAGATGCCAACTCGCCAGGAATGTTGTCAAATATTACCGCCGAGATGATAGGTTGGGTTAGGTTAGGTTATATTACGTTATTGATGTATATAAATGTCCCACGGAGACGTAGAGACCAACAAGCCAGGAATGTTGCCAAATATTACCGCCGAGATGTGAGGTTGGGTTAGGTTAGGTTATATTACGTTATTGATGTATATAAAGGTCCCACGGAGACGCAGAGGCCAACTCGTCAGGAATATTGTCAAATATAACCGCCGAGATGTTAGGTTGGGTTAGGTTAGGTTATATTAAGTTATTGATGTATATGAAGGTCCCACGGAGACGTAGATGCCAACTCGCCAGGAATGTTGTCAAATAATAGCGCCGAGAGGTTAGGTTGTGTCAGGTTAGGTTATATTACGTTATTGATGTATATGAAGATCCCACGGAGACGTAGATGCCAACTCGCCAGGAATGTTGTCAAATAATAGCGCCGAGAGGTTAGGTTGGGTCAGGTTAGGTTATATTACGTTATTGATGTATATGAAGATCCCACGCAGACGTAGAGGCCAACCCGCCAGGAATGTTGTCAAATATTACCGCCGAGATGATAGGTTGGGCTAGGCTTGCTTATATTACGTTATTGATGTATATGAAGGACGCACGTAGACGTAGGGGCCATCTCGTCAGGAATATTGTCAAATATTACCGCCGAGATGATAGGTTGGATTAGGTTAGGTTATATTACGTTATTGATGTATATAAAGGTCCCACGGAGGCGTAGAGGCCAAGAAGCCAGGAATGTTGCCAATTATTACCGCCGAGATGTTAGGTTGGGTTAGGTTAGGTTATATTACGTTATTGATGTATATAAAGGTCCCACGCAGACGTAGAGGCCAACCCGCCAGGAATGTTGTCAAATATTACCGCCGAGATGATAGGTTGGGCTAGGCTTGCTTATATTAAGTTATTGATGTATATGAAGGACCCACGTAGACGTAGGGGCCATCTCGTCAGGAATATTGTCAAATATTACCGCCGAGATGATAGGTTGGATTAGGTTAGGTTATATTACGTTATTGATGTATATAAAGGTCCCACGGAGGCGTAGAGGCCAACAAGCCAGGAATGTTGTCAAATATTACAGCCGCGATGTTAGATTGGGTTAGGTTAGGTTATATTACGTTATTGACGTATATGAAGGTCCCACGGAGACGTAGATGCCAACTCGCCAGGAATGTTGTCAAATAATAGCGCCGAGAGGTTAGGTTGGGTCAGGTTAGGTTATATTACGTTATTGATGTATATAAAGATCCCACGCAGACGTAGAGGCCAACTCGTCAGGAATATTGTCAAATATAACCGCCGAGATGTCAGGTTGGGTTAGGTTAGGTTATATTAAGTTATTGATGTATATGAGGATCCCACGTAGACGCAGAGGCCAACTCGCCAGGTATGTGGTCAAATATTACCGCCGAGCTGATAGGTTGGGTTAGGTTTGGTTATATTACGTTACTGATGTATATAAAGGTCCCACGGAAACGTAGAGGCCAACAAGCCAGGAATGTTGCCAAATATTACCGCCGAGATAATAGGTTGGGTTAGGTTAGGTTATATCTCGTTATTGATGTATATGAAGGTCCCACGGAGACGTAGATGCCATCTCGCCAGGAATGTTGTCAAATAATAGCGCCGAGAGGTTAGGTTGTGTCAGGTTAGGTTATATTACGTTATTGATGTATATGAAGATCCCACGGAGACTAAGAGGCCAACATGCCAGGAATGCTGTCAAATATTACAGCCGGGATGTTAGATTGGGTTAGGTAAGGTTATATTACCTTATTGATGTATATAAAGGTCCCACGGAGACGTAGAGGCCAACACGCCAGGAATGTTGTCAAATATTACCGCCGAGACGTTAGGTTGGGTTAGGTTGGGTTATATTACGTTCTTCACGTATATAAAGGTCGCACGCAGACGTAGAGGCCAGCCCGCCAGGAATGTTGTCAAATATTACCGCCGAGATGATAGGTTGGGTTAGGTTAGGTTATATTACGTTACTGATGTATATGACGGACCCACGTAGACGTAGGGGCCATCTCGTCAGGAATATTGTCAAATATTACCGCCGAGATGATAGGTTGGATTAGGTTAGGTTATATTACGTTATTGATGTAGATAAAGGTCCCACGGAGACGTAGATGCCAACTCGCCAGGAATGTTGTCAAATAATAGCGCCGAGAGGTTAGGTTGGGTCAGGTTAGGTTATATTTCGCTATTGATGTATATGAAGGTCCCACGGAGACGTAGATGCCAACTCGCCAGGAATGTTGTCAAATAATAGCGCCGAGATGTTAGGTTGGGTCAGGTTAGGTTATATTACGTTATTGATGTATATGAAGATCCCACGCAGACGTAGAGGCCAACCCGCCAGGAATGTTGTCAAATATTACCGCCGAGATGATAGGTTGGGCTAGGCTTGCTTATATTAAGTTATTGATGTATATGAAGGACCCACGTAGACGTAGGCGCCATCTCGTCAGGAATATTGTCAAATATTACCGCCGAGATGATAGGTTGGATTAGGTTAGGTTATACTACGTTATTGATGTATATGAAGGTCCCACGGAGACGTAGATGCCAACTCGCCAGGAATGTTGTCAAATAATAGCGCCGAGAGGTTAGGTTGGGTCAGGTTAGGTTATATTACGTTATTGATGTATATAAAGGTCCCACGCAGACGTAGAGGCCAGCCCGCCAGGAATGTTGTCAAATATTACAGCCGCGATGTTAGATTGGGTTAGGTTAGGTTATATTTCGTTATAGATGTATATGAAGGTCCCACGGAGACGTAGAGGCCAACTCGCCAGGAATGTTGCATAATATTACAGCCGCAATGTTAGATTGGGATAGGTTAGGTTATAATACGTTATTAATGCATATAAAGGTCCCACGCCGACGTAGAGGCCAACCCGCCAGGAATGTTGTCAAATATTACAGCCGCGATGTTAGATTGGGTTAGGTTAGGTTATATTTCGTTATTGATGTATATGAAGGTCCCACGGAGACGTAGAGGCCAACTCGCCAGGAATGTTGTCAAATATTACAGCCGCGATGTTAGATTGGGTTAGGTTAGGTTATAATACGTTATTAATGCATATAAAGGTCCCACACCGACGTAGACGCCAACCCGCCAGGAATGTTGTCAAATATTACCGCCGAGATGATAGGTTGGGTTAGGTTTGGTTATATTTCGTTATTGATGTATATAAAGGTCCCACGGAGACGTAGAGGCCAACATGCCAGGAATGCTGTCAAATATTACAGCCGGGATGTTAGATTGCGTTAGGTTAGGTTATATTACCTTATTGATGTATATAAAGGTCCCACGGAGACGTAGAGGCCAACACGTCAGGAATGTTGTCAAATATTACCGCCGAGATGTTAGGTTGGGTTAGGTTGGGTTATATTACGTTCTTGATGTATATAAAGGTCCCACGCAGACGTAGAGGCCAGCCCGCCAGGAATGTTGTCAAATATTACCGCCGAGATGATAGGTTGGGTTAGGTTAGGTTATATTACGTTATTGATGTATATAAAGGTCCCACGGAGACGTAGAGACCAACAGGCCAGGAATGTTGCCAAATATTACCGCCGAGATGTGAGGTTGGGTTAGGTTAGGTTATATTACGTTATTGATGTATATAAAGGTCCCACGGAGACGTAGATGCCAACTCGCCAGGAATGTTGTCAAATAATAGCGCCGAGATGTTAGGTTGGGTCAGGTTAGGTTATATTACGTTATTGATGTATATGAAGATCCCACGCAGACGTAGAGGCCAACCCGCCAGGAATGTTGTCAAATATTACCGCCGAGATGATAGGTTGGGCTAGGCTTGCTTATATTAAGTTATTGATGTATATGAAGGACCCACGTAGACGTAGGCGCCATCTCGTCAGGAATATTGTCAAATATTACCGCCGAGATGATAGGTTGGATTAGGTTAGGTTATACTACGTTATTGATGTATATGAAGGTCCCACGGAGACGTAGATGCCAACTCGCCAGGAATGTTGTCAAATAATAGCGCCGAGAGGTTAGGTTGGGTCAGGTTAGGTTATATTACGTTATTGATGTATATAAAGGTCCCACGCAGACGTAGAGGCCAGCCCGCCAGGAATGTTGTCAAATATTACAGCCGCGATGTTAGATTGGGTTAGGTTAGGTTATATTTCGTTATAGATGTATATGAAGGTCCCACGGAGACGTAGAGGCCAACTCGCCAGGAATGTTGCATAATATTACAGCCGCAATGTTAGATTGGGATAGGTTAGGTTATAATACGTTATTAATGCATATAAAGGTCCCACGCCGACGTAGAGGCCAACCCGCCAGGAATGTTGTCAAATATTACAGCCGCGATGTTAGATTGGGTTAGGTTAGGTTATATTTCGTTATTGATGTATATGAAGGTCCCACGGAGACGTAGAGGCCAACTCGCCAGGAATGTTGTCAAATATTACAGCCGCGATGTTAGATTGGGTTAGGTTAGGTAATAATACGTTATTAATGCATATAAAGGTCCCACACCGACGTAGACGCCAACCCGCCAGGAATGTTGTCAAATATTACCGCCGAGATGATAGGTTGGGTTAGGTTTGGTTATATTTCGTTATTGATGTATATAAAGGTCCCACGGAGACGTAGAGGCCAACATGCCAGGAATGCTGTCAAATATTACAGCCGGGATGTTAGATTGGGTTAGGTTAGGTTATATTACCTTATTGATGTATATAAAGGTCCCACGGAGACGTAGAGGCCAACACGTCAGGAATGTTGTCAAATATTACCGCCGAGATGTTAGGTTGGGTTAGGTTGGGTTATATTACGTTCTTGATGTATATAAAGGTCCCACGCAGACGTAGAGGCCAGCCCGCCAGGAATGTTGTCAAATATTACCGCCGAGATGATAGGTTGGGTTAGGTTAGGTTATATTACGTTATTGATGTATATAAAGGTCCCACGGAGACGTAGAGACCAACAGGCCAGGAATGTTGCCAAATATTACCGCCGAGATGTGAGGTTGGGTTAGGTTAGGTTATATTACGTTATTGATGTATATAAAGGTCCCACGGAGACGTAGAGGCCAACTCGTCAGGAATATTGTCAAATATAACCGCCGAGATGTTAGGTTGGGTTAGGTTAGGTTATATTAAGTTATTGATGTATATGAAGATCCCACGTAGACGCAGAGGCCAACTCGCCAGGTATGTGGTCAAATATTACCGTCGAGCTGATAGGTTGGATTAGGTTAGGTTATATTACGTTATTGATGTATATAAAGGTCCCACGGAGGCGTAGAGGCCAACAAGCCAGGAATGTTGCCAATTATTACCGCCGAGATGTTAGGTTGGGTTAGGTTAGGTTATATTACGTTATTGATGTATATAAAGGTCCCACGGAGACGTAGAGGCCAACATGCCAGGAATGCTGTCAAATATTACAGCCGGGATGTTAGATTGGGTTAGGTTAGGTTATATTACCTTATTGATGTATATAAAGGTCCCACGGAGACGTAGAGGCCAACAGGTCAGGAATGTTGTCAAATATTACCGCCGAGATGTTAGGTTGGGTTAGGTTGGGTTATATTACGTTCTTCACGTATATAAAGGTCGCACGCAGACGTAGAGGCCAGCCCGCCCGGAATGTTGTCAAATATTACCGCCGAGATGATAGGTTGGGTTAGGTTAGGTTATATTACGTTATTGATATATATAAATGTCCCACGGAGACGTAGAGACCAACAAGCCAGGAATGTTGCCAAATATTACCGCCGAGACGATAGGTTGGGTTAGGTTTGGTTATATTTCGTTATTGATGTATATGAAGGTCCTACGGAGACGTAGAGGCCAACATGCCAGGAATGTTGTCAAATATTACAGCCGCGATGTTAGATTGGGTTAGGTTAGTTTATATTAAGTTATTGATGTATATGAAGATCCCACGTAGACGCAGAGGCCAACTCGCCAGGTATGTGGTCAAATATTACCGCCGAGCTGATAGGTTGGGTTAGGTTTGGTTATATTACGTTATTGATGTATATAAAGGTCCCACGGAAACGTAGAGGCCAACAAGCCAGGAATGTTGCCAAATATTACCGCCGAGATGTGAGGTTGGGTTAGGTTAGGGTATATTACGTTATTGATGTATATAAAGGTCCCACGGAGACGTAGAGGCCAACTCGTCAGGAATATTGTCAAATATAACCGCCGAGATGTTAGGTTGGGTTAGGTTAGGTTATATTAAGTTATTGATGTATATGAAGATCCCACGTAGACGCAGAGGCCAACTCGCCAGGTATGTGGTCAAATATTACCGCCGAGCTGATAGGTTGGGTTAGGTTTGGTTATATTACGTTATTGATGTATATAACGGTCCCACGGAAACGTTGAGGCCAACAAGCCAGGAATGTTGCCAAATATTACCGCCGAGATGATAGGTTGGGTTAGGTTGCGTTATATCTCGTTATTGATGTATATGAAGGTCCCACGGAGACGTAGATGCCAACTCGCCAGGAATGTTGTCAAATAATAGCTCCGAGAGGTTAGGTTGTGTCAGGTTAGGTTATATTACGTTATTGATGTATATGAAGATCCCACGGAGACTAAGAGGCCAACTCGCCAGGTATGTGTTCAAATATTACCGCCGAGACGATAGGTTGGGTTAGGTTTGGTTATATTTCGTTATTGATGTATATGAAGGTCCTACGGAGACGTAGAGGCCAACATGCCAGGAATGTTGTCAAATATTACAGCCGCGATGTTAGATTGGGTTAGGTTAGGTTATATTACGTTATTGATGTATATAAAGTCCCACGGAGACGTAGAGGCCAACATGCCAGGAATGCTGTCAAATATTACAGCCGGGATGTTAGATTGGGTTAGGTAAGGTTATATTACCTTATTGATGTATATAAAGGTCCCACGGAGACGTAGAGGCCAACACGCCAGGAATGTTGTCAAATATTACCGCCGAGACGTTAGGTTGCGTTAGGTTGGGTTATATTACGTTCTTGATGTATATAAAGGTCCCACGCAGACGTAGAGGCCAGCCCGCCAGGAATGTTGTCAAATATTGCAGCCGCGATGTTAGATTGGGTTAGGTTAGGTTATATTTCGTTATTGATGTATATGAAGGTCCCACGGAGACGAAGAGGCCAACTCGCCAGGAATGTTGCATAATATTACAGCCGCGATGTTAGATTGGGATAGGTTAGGTTATAATACGTTATTAATGCATATAAAGGTCCCACGCCGACGTAGAGGTCAACCCGCCAGGAATGTTGTCAAATATTACCGCCGAGATGATAGGTTGGGTTAGGTCAGGTTATATTACGTTATTGATGTATATAAAGGTCCCACGGAGACGTAGAGGCCAACTCGTCAGGAATATTGTCAAATATAACCGCCGAGATGTTAGGTTGGGTTAGGTTAGGTTATATTAAGTTATTGATGTATATGAAGATCCCACGTAGACGCAGAGGCCAACTCGCCAGGTATGTGGTCAAATATTACCGCCGAGCTGATAGGTTGGGTTAGGTTTGGTTATATTACGTTATTGATGTATATAACGGTCCCACGGAAACGTTGAGGCCAACAAGCCAGGAATGTTGCCAAATATTACCGCCGAGATGATAGGTTGGGTTAGGTTGGGTTATATCTCGTTATTGATGTATATGAAGGTCCCACGGAGACGTAGATGCCAACTCGCCAGGAATGTTGTCAAATAATAGCTCCGAGAGGTTAGGTTGTGTCAGGTTAGGTTATATTACGTTATTGATGTATATGAAGATCCCACGGAGACTAAGAGGCCAACTCGCCAGGTATGTGTTCAAATATTACCGCCGAGACGATAGGTTGGGTTAGGTTTGGTTATATTTCGTTATTGATGTATATGAAGGTCCTACGGAGACGTAGAGGCCAACATGCCAGGAATGTTGTCAAATATTACAGCCGCGATGTTAGATTGGGTTAGGTTAGGTTATATTACGTTATTGATGTATATAAAGTCCCACGGAGACGTAGAGGCCAACATGCCAGGAATGCTGTCAAATATTACAGCCGGGATGTTAGATTGGGTTAGGTAAGGTTATATTACCTTATTGATGTATATAAAGGTCCCACGGAGACGTAGAGGCCAACACGCCAGGAATGTTGTCAATTATTACCGCCGAGACGTTAGGTTGCGTTAGGTTGGGTTATATTACGTTCTTGATGTATATAACGGTCCCACGCAGACGTAGAGGCCAGCCCGCCAGGAATGTTGTCAAATATTGCAGCCGCGATGTTAGATTGGGTTAGGTTAGGTTATATTTCGTTATTGATGTATATGAAGGTCCCACGGAGACGAAGAGGCCAACTCGCCAGGAATGTTGCATAATATTACAGCCGCGATGTTAGATTGGGATAGGTTAGGTTATAATACGTTATTAATGCATATAAAGGTCCCACGCCGACGTAGAGGTCAACCCGCCAGGAATGTTGTCAAATATTACCGCCGAGATGATAGGTTGGGTTAGGTCAGGTTATATTACGTTATTGATGTATATAAAGGTCCCACGGAGACGTAGAGGCCAACTCGTCAGGAATATTGTCAAATATAACCGCCGAGATGTTAGGTTGGGTTAGGTTAGGTTATATTAAGTTATTGATGTATATGAAGATCCCACGTAGACGCAGAGGCCAACTCGCCAGGTATGTGGTCAAATATTACCGCCGAGCTGATAGGTTGGGTTAGGTTTGGTTATATTACGTTATTGATGTATATAACGGTCCCACGGAAACGTTGAGGCCAACAAGCCAGGAATGTTGCCAAATATTACCGCCGAGATGATAGGTTGGGTTAGGTTGGGTTATATCTCGTTATTGATGTATATGAAGGTCCCACGGAGACGTAGATGCCAACTCGCCAGGAATGTTGTCAAATAATAGCTCCGAGAGGTTAGGTTGTGTCAGGTTAGGTTATATTACGTTATTGATGTATATGAAGATCCCACGGAGACTAAGAGGCCAACTCGCCAGGTATGTGTTCAAATATTACCGCCGAGACGATAGGTTGGGTTAGGTTTGGTTATATTTCGTTATTGATGTATATGAAGGTCCTACGGAGACGTAGAGGCCAACATGCCAGGAATGTTGTCAAATATTACAGCCGCGATGTTAGATTGGGTTAGGTTAGGTTATATTACGTTATTGATGTATATAAAGTCCCACGGAGACGTAGAGGCCAACATGCCAGGAATGCTGTCAAATATTACAGCCGGGATGTTAGATTGGGTTAGGTAAGGTTATATTACCTTATTGATGTATATAAAGGTCCCACGGAGACGTAGAGGCCAACACGCCAGGAATGTTGTCAATTATTACCGCCGAGACGTTAGGTTGCGTTAGGTTGGGTTATATTACGTTCTTGATGTATATAACGGTCCCACGCAGACGTAGAGGCCAGCCCGCCAGGAATGTTGTCAAATATTGCAGCCGCGATGTTAGATTGGGTTAGGTTAGGTTATATTTCGTTATTGATGTATATGAAGGTCCCACGGAGACGAAGAGGCCAACTCGCCAGGAATGTTGCATAATATTACAGCCGCGATGTTAGATTGGGATAGGTTAGGTTATAATACGTTATTAATGCATATAAAGGTCCCACGCCGACGTAGAGGCCAACCCGCCAGGAATGTTGTCAAATATTACCGCCGAGATGATAGGTTGGGTTAGGTTAGGTTATATTACGTTATTGATGTATATAAAGGTCCCACGGAGACGTAGAGGCCAACTCGTCAGGAATATTGTCAAATATAACCGCCGAGATGTTAGGTTGGGTTAGGTTAGGTTATATTAAGTTATTGATGTATATGAAGATCCCACGGAGACTAAGAGGACAACTCGCCAGGTATGTGGTCAAATATTACCGCCGAGATGATAGGTTGGGTTAGGTTTGGTTATATTTCGTTATTGATGTATATGAAGGTCCTACGGAGACGTAGAGGCCAACATGCCAGGAATGTTGTCAAATATTACAGCCGCGATGTTAGATTGGGTTAGGTTAGGTTATATTACGTTATTGATGTATATAAAGTCCCACGGAGACGTAGAGGCCAACATGCCAGGAATGCTGTCAAATATTACAGCCGGGATGTTAGATTGGGTTAGGTAAGGTTATATTACCTTATTAATGTATATAAAGGTCTCACGGAGACGTAGAGGCCAACACGCCAGGAATGTTGTCAAATATTACCGCCGAGACGTTAGGTTGCGTTAGGTTGGGTTATATTACGTTCTTGATGTATATAAAGGTCCCACGCAGTCGTAGAGGCCAGCCCGCCAGGAATGTTGTCAAATATTGCAGCCGCGATGTTAGATTGGGTTAGGTAAGGTTATATTACCTTATTGATGTATATAAAGGTCCCACGGAGACGTAGAGGCCAACACGCCAGGAATGTTGTCAAATATTACCGCCGAGACGTTAGGTTGCGTTAGGTTGGGTTATATTACGTTCTTGATGTATATAAAGGTCCCACGCAGACGTAGAGGCCAGCCCGCCAGGAATGTTGTCAAATATTGCAGCCGCGATGTTAGATTGGGTTAGGTTAGGTTATATTTCGTTATTGATGTATATGAAGGTCCCACGGAGACGAAGAGGCCAACTCGCCAGGAATGTTGCATAATATTACAGCCGCGATGTTAGATTGGGATAGGTTAGGTTATAATACGTTATTAATGCATATAAAGGTCCCACGCCGACGTAGAGGCCAACCCGCCAGGAATGTTGTCAAATATTACCGCCGAGATGTTAGGTTGGTTTAGGTTAGGTTATATTAAGTTATTGATGTATATGAAGATCCCACGGAGACTAAGAGGCCAACTCGCCAGGTATGTGGTCAAATATTACCGCCGAGATGATAGGTTGGGTTAGGTTTGGTTATATTTCGTTATTGATGTATATGAAGGTCCTACGGAGACGTAGAGGCCAACATGCCAGGAATGTTGTCAAATATTACAGCCGCGATGTTAGATTGGGTTAGGTTAGGTTATATTACGTTATTGATGTATATAAAGTCCCACGGAGACGTAGAGGCCAACATGCCAGGAATGCTGTCAAATATTACAGCCGGGATGTTAGATTGGGTTAGGTAAGGTTATATTACCTTATTAATGTATATAAAGGTCCCACGGAGACGTAGAGGCCAACACGCCAGGAATGTTGTCAAATATTACCGCCGAGACGTTAGGTTGCGTTAGGTTGGGTTATATTACGTTCTTGATGTATATAAAGGTCCCACGCAGTCGTAGAGGCCAGCCCGCCAGGAATGTTGTCAAATATTGCAGCCGCGATGTTAGATTGGGTTAGGTTAGGTTATATTTCGTTATTGATGTATATGAAGGTCCCACGGAGACGTAGAGGCCAACTCGCCAGGAATGTTGCATAATATTACAGCCGCGATGTTAGATTGGGATAGGTTAGGTTATAATACGTTATTAATGCATATAAAGGTCCCACGCCGACGTAGAGGCCAACCCGCCAGGAATGTTGTCAAATATTACCGCCGAGATGATAGGTTGGGTTAGGTTAGGTTATATTACGTTATTGATGTATATAAAGGTCCCACGGAGACGTAGAGGCCAACTCGTGAGGAATATTGTCAAATATAACCGCCGAGATGTTAGGTTGGGTTAGGTTAGGTTATATTAAGTTATTGATGTATATGAAGATCCCACGCAGACGTAGAGGCCAACCCGCCAGGAATGTTGTCAAATATTACCGCCGAGATGATAGGTTGGGCTAGGCTTGCTTATATTACGTTATTGATGTATATGAAGGACCCACGTAGACGTAGGGGCCATCTCGTCAGGAATATTGTCAAATATTACCGCCGAGATGATAGGTTGGATTAGGTTAGGTTATATTACGTTATTAATGCATATAAAGGTCCCACGCCGACGTAGAGGCCAACCCGCCAGGAATGTTGTCAAATATTACCGCCGAGATGATAGGTTGGGTTAGGTTAGGTTATATTACGTTATTGATGTATATAAAGGTCCCACGGAGACGTAGAGGCCAACTCGTCAGGAATATTGTCAAATATAACCGCCGAGATGTTAGGTTGGGTTAGGTTAGGTTATATTAAGTTATTGATGTATATGAAGATCCCACGGAGACTAAGAGGCCAACTCGCCAGGTATGTGGTCAAATATTACCGCCGAGATGATAGGTTGGGTTAGGTTTGGTTATATTTCGTTATTGATGTATATGAAGGTCCTACGGAGACGTAGAGGCCAACATGCCAGGAATGTTGTCAAATATTACAGCCGCGATGTTAGATTGGGTTAGGTTAGGTTATATTACGTTATTGATGTATATAAAGTCCCACGGAGACGTAGAGGCCAACATGCCAGGAATGCTGTCAAATATTACAGCCGGGATGTTAGATTGGGTTAGGTAAGGTTATATTACCTTATTAATGTATATAAAGGTCTCACGGAGACGTAGAGGCCAACACGCCAGGAATGTTGTCAAATATTACCGCCGAGACGTTAGGTTGCGTTAGGTTGGGTTATATTACGTTCTTGATGTATATAAAGGTCCCACGCAGTCGTAGAGGCCAGCCCGCCAGGAATGTTGTCAAATATTGCAGCCGCGATGTTAGATTGGGTTAGGTAAGGTTATATTACCTTATTGATGTATATAAAGGTCCCACGGAGACGTAGAGGCCAACACGCCAGGAATGTTGTCAAATATTACCGCCGAGACGTTAGGTTGCGTTAGGTTGGGTTATATTACGTTCTTGATGTATATAAAGGTCCCACGCAGACGTAGAGGCCAGCCCGCCAGGAATGTTGTCAAATATTGCAGCCGCGATGTTAGATTGGGTTAGGTTAGGTTATATTTCGTTATTGATGTATATGAAGGTCCCACGGAGACGAAGAGGCCAACTCGCCAGGAATGTTGCATAATATTACAGCCGCGATGTTAGATTGGGATAGGTTAGGTTATAATACGTTATTAATGCATATAAAGGTCCCACGCCGACGTAGAGGCCAACCCGCCAGGAATGTTGTCAAATATTACCGCCGAGATGTTAGGTTGGTTTAGGTTAGGTTATATTAAGTTATTGATGTATATGAAGATCCCACGGAGACTAAGAGGCCAACTCGCCAGGTATGTGGTCAAATATTACCGCCGAGATGATAGGTTGGGTTAGGTTTGGTTATATTTCGTTATTGATGTATATGAAGGTCCTACGGAGACGTAGAGGCCAACATGCCAGGAATGTTGTCAAATATTACAGCCGCGATGTTAGATTGGGTTAGGTTAGGTTATATTACGTTATTGATGTATATAAAGTCCCACGGAGACGTAGAGGCCAACATGCCAGGAATGCTGTCAAATATTACAGCCGGGATGTTAGATTGGGTTAGGTAAGGTTATATTACCTTATTAATGTATATAAAGGTCCCACGGAGACGTAGAGGCCAACACGCCAGGAATGTTGTCAAATATTACCGCCGAGACGTTAGGTTGCGTTAGGTTGGGTTATATTACGTTCTTGATGTATATAAAGGTCCCACGCAGTCGTAGAGGCCAGCCCGCCAGGAATGTTGTCAAATATTGCAGCCGCGATGTTAGATTGGGTTAGGTTAGGTTATATTTCGTTATTGATGTATATGAAGGTCCCACGGAGACGTAGAGGCCAACTCGCCAGGAATGTTGCATAATATTACAGCCGCGATGTTAGATTGGGATAGGTTAGGTTATAATACGTTATTAATGCATATAAAGGTCCCACGCCGACGTAGAGGCCAACCCGCCAGGAATGTTGTCAAATATTACCGCCGAGATGATAGGTTGGGTTAGGTTAGGTTATATTACGTTATTGATGTATATAAAGGTCCCACGGAGACGTAGAGGCCAACTCGTGAGGAATATTGTCAAATATAACCGCCGAGATGTTAGGTTGGGTTAGGTTAGGTTATATTAAGTTATTGATGTATATGAAGATCCCACGCAGACGTAGAGGCCAACCCGCCAGGAATGTTGTCAAATATTACCGCCGAGATGATAGGTTGGGCTAGGCTTGCTTATATTACGTTATTGATGTATATGAAGGACCCACGTAGACGTAGGGGCCATCTCGTCAGGAATATTGTCAAATATTACCGCCGAGATGATAGGTTGGATTAGGTTAGGTTATATTACGTTATTGATGTATATAAAGGTCCCACGGAGGCGTAGAGGCCAACAAGCCAGGAATGTTGCCAATTATTACCGCCGAGATGTTAGGTTGGGTTATGTTAGGTTATATTACGTTATTGATGTATATAAAGGTCCCACGGAGACGTAGAGGCCAACATGCCAGGAAAGCTGTCAAATATTACAGCCGGGATGTTAGATTGGGTTATGTTAGGTTATATTACCTTATTGATGTATATAAAGGTCCCACGGAGACGTAGGGGCCAACATGCCAGGAAAGCTGTCAAATATTACAGCCGGGATGTTAGATTGGGTTAGGTTAGGTTATATTACCTTATTGATGTATATAAAGGTCCCACGGAGACGTAGAGGCCAACAGGTCAGGAATGTTGTCAAATATTACCGCCGAGATGTTAGGTTGGGTTAGGTTGGGTTATATTACGTTCTTCACGTATATAAAGGTCGCACGCAGACGTAGAGGCCAGCCCGCCAGGAATGTTGTCAAATATTACCGCCGAGATGATAGGTTGGGTTAGGTTAGGTTATATTACGTTATTGATGTATATAAATGTCCCACGGAGACGTAGAGACCAACAAGCCAGGAATGTTGCCAAATATTACCGCCGAGACGATAGGTTGGGTTAGGTTTGGTTATATTTCGTTATTGATGTATATGAAGGTCCTACGGAGACGTAGAGGCCAACATGCCAGGAATGTTGTCAAATATTACAGCCGCGATGTTAGATTGGGTTAGGTTAGTTTATATTAAGTTATTGATGTATATGAAGATCCCACGTAGACGCAGAGGCCAACTCGCCAGGTATGTGGTCAAATATTACCGCCGAGCTGATAGGTTGGGTTAGGTTTGGTTATATTACGTTATTGATGTATATAAAGGTCCCACGGAAACGTAGAGGCCAACAAGCCAGGAATGTTGCCAAATATTACCGCCGAGATGTGAGGTTGGGTTAGGTTAGGTTATATTACGTTATTGATGTATATAAAGGTCCCACGGAGACGTAGAGGCCAACTCGTCAGGAATATTGTCAAATATAACCGCCGAGATGTTAGGTTGGGTTAGGTTAGGTTATATTAAGTTATTGATGTATATGAAGATCCCACGTAGACGCAGAGGCCAACTCGCCAGGTATGTGGTCAAATATTACCGCCGAGCTGATAGGTTGGGTTAGGTTTGGTTATATTACGTTATTGATGTATATAACGGTCCCACGGAAACGTTGAGGCCAACAAGCCAGGAATGTTGCCAAATATTACCGCCGAGATGATAGGTTGGGTTAGGTTGGGTTATATCTCGTTATTGATGTATATGAAGGTCCCACGGAGACGTAGATGCCAACTCGCCAGGAATGTTGTCAAATAATAGCTCCGAGAGGTTAGGTTGTGTCAGGTTAGGTTATATTACGTTATTGATGTATATGAAGATCCCACGGAGACTAAGAGGCCAACTCGCCAGGTATGTGTTCAAATATTACCGCCGAGACGATAGGTTGGGTTAGGTTTGGTTATATTTCGTTATTGATGTATATGAAGGTCCTACGGAGACGTAGAGGCCAACATGCCAGGAATGTTGTCAAATATTACAGCCGCGATGTTAGATTGGGTTAGGTTAGGTTATATTACGTTATTGATGTATATAAAGTCCCACGGAGACGTAGAGGCCAACATGCCAGGAATGCTGTCAAATATTACAGCCGGGATGTTAGATTGGGTTAGGTAAGGTTATATTACCTTATTGATGTATATAAAGGTCCCACGGAGACGTAGAGGCCAACACGCCAGGAATGTTGTCAAATATTACCGCCGAGACGTTAGGTTGCGTTAGGTTGGGTTATATTACGTTCTTGATGTATATAAAGGTCCCACGCAGACGTAGAGACCAGCCCGCCAGGAATGTTGTCAAATATTGCAGCCGCGATGTTAGATTGGGTTAGGTTAGGTTATATTTCGTTATTGATGTATATGAAGGTCCCACGGAGACGAAGAGGCCAACTCGCCAGGAATGTTGCATAATATTACAGCCGCGATGTTAGATTGGGATAGGTTAGGTTATAATACGTTATTAATGCATATAAAGGTCCCACGCCGACGTAGAGGCCAACCCGCCAGGAATGTTGTCAAATATTACCGCCGAGATGATAGGTTGGGTTAGGTTAGGTTATATTACGTTATTGATGTATATAAAGGTCCCACGGAGACGTAGAGGCCAACTCGTCAGGAATATTGTCAAATATAACCGCCGAGATGTTAGGTTGGTTTAGGTTAGGTTATATTAAGTTATTGATGTATATGAAGATCCCACGTAGACGCAGAGGCCAATTCGCCAGGTATGTGGTCAAATATTACCGCCGAGCTGATAGGTTGGGTTTAGTTTGGTTATATTACGTTATTGATGTATATAACGGTCCCACGGAAACGTTGAGGCCAACAAGCCAGGAATGTTGCCAAATATTACCGCCGAGATGATAGGTTGGGTTAGGTTGGGTTATATCTCGTTATTGATGTATATGAAGGTCCCACGGAGACGTAGATGCCAACTCGCCAGGAATGTTGTCAAATAATAGCTCCGAGAGGTTAGGTTGTGTCAGGTTAGGTTATATTACGTTATTGATGTATATGAAGATCCCACGGAGATTAAGAGGCCAACTCGCCAGGTATGTGTTCAAATATTACCGCCGAGACGATAGGTTGAGTTAGGTTTGGTTATATTTCGTTATTGATGTATATGAAGGTCCTACGGAGACGTAGAGGCCAACATGCCAGGAATGTTGTCAAATATTACAGCCGCGATGTTAGATTGGGTTAGGTTAGGTTATATTACGTTATTGATGTATATAAAGTCCCACGGAGACGTAGAGGCCAACATGCCAGGAATGCTGTCAAATATTACAGCCGGGATGTTAGATTGGGTTAGGTAAGGTTATATTACCTTATTGATGTATATAAAGGTCCCACGGAGACGTAGAGGCCAACACGCCAGGAATGTTGTCAAATATTACCGCCGAGACGTTAGGTTGCGTTAGGTTGGGTTATATTACGTTCTTGATGTATATAAAGGTCCCACGCAGACGTAGAGGCCAGCCCGCCAGGAATGTTGTCAAATATTGCAGCCGCGATGTTAGATTGGGTTAGGTTAGGTTATATTTCGTTATTGATGTATATGAAGGTCCCACGGAGACGAAGAGGCCAACTCGCCAGGAATGTTGCATAATATTACAGCCGCGATGTTAGATTGGGATAGGTTAGGTTATAATACGTTATTAATGCATATAAAGGTCCCACGCCGACGTAGAGGCCAACCCGCCAGGAATGTTGTCAAATATTACCGCCGAGATGATAGGTTGGGTTAGGTTAGGTTATATTACGTTATTGATGTATATAAAGGTCCCACGGAGACGTAGAGGCCAACTCGTCAGGAATATTGTCAAATATAACCGCCGAGATGTTAGGTTGGGTTAGGTTAGGTTATATTAAGTTATTGATGTATATGAAGATCCCACGGAGACTAAGAGGCCAACTCGCCAGGTATGTGGTCAAATATTACAGCCGGGATGTTAGATTGGGTTAGGTTAAGTTATAATACGTTATTAATGCATATAAAGGTCCCACGCCGACGTAGAGGCCAACCCGCCAGGAATGTTGTCAAATATTACCGCCGAGATGATAGGTTGGGTTAGGTTAGGTTATATTACGTTATTGATGTATATAAAGGTCCCACGGAGACGTAGAGGCCAACTCGTCAGGAATATTGTCAAATATAACCGCCGAGATGTTAGGTTGGGTTAGGTTAGGTTATATTAAGTTATTGATGTATATGAAGATCCCACGGAGACTAAGAGGCCAACTCGCCAGGTATGTGGTCAAATATTACCGCCGAGATGATAGGTTGGGTTAGGTTTGGTTATATTTCGTTATTGATGTATATGAAGGTCCTACGGAGACGTAGAGACCAACATGCCAGGAATGTTGTCAAATATTACAGCCGCGATGTTAGATTGGGTTAGGTTAGGTTATATTACGTTCTTGATGTATATAAAGGTCCCACGCCGACGTAGAGGCCAACCCGCCAGGAATGTTGTCAAATATTACCGCCGAGATGATAGGTTGGGTTAGGTTAGGTTATATTACGTTATTGATGTATATAAAGGTCCCACGGAGACGTAGAGGCCAACTCGTCAGGAATATTGTCAAATATAACCGCCGAGATGTTAGGTTGGGTTAGGTTAGGTTATATTAAGTTATTGATGTATATGAAGATCCCACGCAGACGTAGAGGCCAACCCGCCAGGAATGTTGTCAAATATTACCGCCGAGATGATAGGTTGGGCTAGGCTTGCTTATATTACGTTATTGATGTATATAAAGGTCCCACGGAGACGTAGAGGCCAACTCGTCAGGAATATTGTCAAATATAACCGCCGAGATGTTAGGTTGGGTTAGGTTAGGTTATATTAAGTTATTGATGTATATGAAGATCCCACGCAGACGTAGAGGCCAACCCGCCAGCAATGTTGTCAAATATTACCGCCGAGATGATAGGTTGGGCTAGGCTTGCTTATATTACGTTATTGATGTATATGAAGGACCCACGTAGACGTAGGGGCCATCTCGTCAGGAATATTGTCAAATATTACCGCCGAGATGATAGGTTGGATTAGGTTAGGTTATATTACGTTATTGATGTATATAAAGGTCCCACGGAGGCGTAGAGGCCAACAAGCCAGGAATGTTGCCAATTATTACCGCCGAGATGTTAGGTTGGGTTATGTTAGGTTATATTACGTTATTGATGTATATAAAGGTCCCACGGAGACGTAGAGGCCAACATGCCAGGAAAGCTGTCAAATATTACAGCCGGGATGTTAGATTGGGTTAGGTTAGGTTATATTACCTTATTGATGTATATAAAGGTCCCACGGAGACGTAGAGGCCAACAGGTCAGGAATGTTGTCAAATATTACCGCCGAGATGTTAGGTTGGGTTAGGTTGGGTTATATTACGTTCTTCACGTATATAAAGGTCGCACGCAGACGTAGAGGCCAGCCCGCCAGGAATGTTGTCAAATATTACCGCCGAGATGATAGGTTGGGTTAGGTTAGGTTATATTACGTTATTGATGTATATAAATGTCCCACGGAGACGTAGAGACCAACAAGCCAGGAATGTTGCCAAATATTACCGCCGAGACGATAGGTTGGGTTAGGTTTGGTTATATTTCGTTATTGATGTATATGAAGGTCCTACGGAGACGTAGAGGCCAACATGCCAGGAATGTTGTCAAATATTACAGCCGCGATGTTAGATTGGGTTAGGTTAGTTTATATTAAGTTATTGATGTATATGAAGATCCCACGTAGACGCAGAGGCCAACTCGCCAGGTATGTGGTCAAATATTACCGCCGAGCTGATAGGTTGGGTTAGGTTTGGTTATATTACGTTATTGATGTATATAACGGTCCCACGGAAACGTTGAGGCCAACAAGCCAGGAATGTTGCCAAATATTACCGCCGAGATGATAGGTTGGGTTAGGTTGGGTTATATCTCGTTATTGATGTATATGAAGGTCCCACGGAGACGTAGATGCCAACTCGCCAGGAATGTTGTCAAATAATAGCGCCGAGAGGTTAGGTTGTGTCAGGTTAGGTTATATTACGTTATTGATGTATATGAAGATTCCACGGAGACTAAGAGGCCAACTCGCCAGGTATGTGTTCAAATATTACCGCCGAGACGATAGGTTGGGTTAGGTTTGGTTATATTTCGTTATTGATGTATATGAAGGTCCTACGGAGACGTAGAGGCCAACATGCCAGGAATGTTGTCAAATATTACAGCCGCGATGTTAGATTGGGTTAGGTTAGGTTATATTACGTTATTGATGTATATAAAGTCCCACGGAGACGTAGAGGCCAACATGCCAGGAATGCTGTCAAATATTACAGCCGGGATGTTAGATTGGGTTAGGTAAGGTTATATTACCTTATTGATGTATATAAAGGTCCCACGGAGACGTAGAGGCCAACACGCCAGGAATGTTGTCAAATATTACCGCCGAGACGTTAGGTTGCATTAGGTTGGGTTATATTACGTTCTTGATGTATATAAAGGTCCCACGCAGACGTAGAGGCCAGCCCGCCAGGAATGTTGTCAAATATTGCAGCCGCGATGTTAGATTGGGTTAGGTTAGGTTATATTTCGTTATTGATGTATATGAAGGTCCCACGGAGACGAAGAGGCCAACTCGCCAGGAATGTTGCATAATATTACAGCCGCGATGTTAGATTGGTATAGGTTAGGTTATAATACGTTATTAATGCATATAAAGGTCCCACGCCGACGTAGAGGCCAACCCGCCAGGAATGTTGTCAAATATTACCGCCGAGATGATAGGTTGGGTTAGGTTAGGTTATATTACGTTATTGATGTATATAAAGGTCCCACGGAGACGTAGAGGCCAACTCGTCAGGAATATTGTCAAATATAACCGCCGAGATGTTAGGTTGGGTTAGGTTAGGTTATATTAAGTTATTGATGTATATGAAGATCCCACGGAGACTAAGAGGCCAACTCGCCAGGTATGTGGTCAAATATTACCGCCGAGATGATAGGTTGGGTTAGGTTTGGTTATATTTCGTTATTGATGTATATGAAGGTCCTACGGGGACGTAGAGGCCAACTTGCCAGGAATGTTGTCAAATATTACAGCCGCGATGTTAGATTGGGTTAGGTTAGGTTATATTACGTTATTGATGTATATAAAGTCCCACGGAGACGTAGAGGCCAACATGCCAGGAATGCTGTCAAATATTACAGCCGGGATGTTAGATTGGGTTAGGTAAGGTTATATTACCTTATTAATGTATATAAAGGTCCCACGGAGACGTAGAGGCCAACACGCCAGGAATGTTGTCAAATATTACCGCCGAGACGTTAGGTTGCGTTAGGTTGGGTTATATTACGTTCTTGATGTATATAAAGGTCCCACGCAGTCGTAGAGGCCAGCCCGCCAGGAATGTTGTCAAATATTGCAGCCGCGATGTTAGATTGGGTTAGGTAAGGTTATATTACCTTATTGATGTATATAAAGGTCCCACGGAAACGTAGAGGCCAACACGCCAGGAATGTTGTCAAATATTACCGCCGAGACGTTAGGTTGCGTTAGGTTGGGTTATATTACGTTCTTGATGTATATAAAGGTCCCACGCAGACGTAGAGGCCAGCCCGCCAGGAATGTTGTCAAATATTGCAGCCGCGATGTTAGATTGGGTTAGGTTAGGTTATATTTCGTTATTGATGTATATGAAGGTCCCACGGAGACGAAGTGGCCAACTCGCCAGGAATGTTGCATAATATTACAGCCGCGATGTTAGATTGGGATAGGTTAGGTTATAATACGTTATTAATGCATATAAAGGTCCCACGCCGACGTAGAGGCCAACCCGCCAGGAATGTTGTCAGATATTACCGCCGAGATGATAGGTTGGGTTAGGTTAGGTTATATTACGTTATTGATGTATATAAAGGTCCCACGGAGACGTAGAGGCCAACTCGTGAGGAATATTGTCAAATATAACCGCCGAGATGTTAGGTTGGGTTAGGTTAGGTTATATTAAGTTATTGATGTATATGAAGATCCCACTCAGACGTAGAGGCCAACCCGCCAGGAATGTTGTCAAATATTACCGCCGAGATGATAGGTTGGGCTAGGCTTGCTTATATTACGTTATTGATGTATATGAAGGACCCACGTAGACGTAGGGGCCATCTCGTCAGGAATATTGTCAAATATTACCGCCGAGATGATAGGTTGGATTAGGTTAGGTTATATTACGTTATTGATGTATATAAAGGTCCCACGGAGGCGTAGAGGCCAACAAGCCAGGAATGTTGCCAATTATTACCGCCGAGATGTTAGGTTGGGTTATGTTAGGTTATATTACGTTATTGATGTATATAAAGGTCCCACGGAGACGTAGAGGCCAACATGCCAGGAAAGCTGTCAAATATTACAGCCGGGATGTTAGATTGGGTTAGGTTAGGTTATATTACCTTATTGATGTATATAAAGGTCCCACGGAGACGTAGAGGCCAACAGGTCAGGAATGTTGTCAAATATTACCGCCGAGATGATAGGTTGGGCTAGGCTTGCTTATATTACGTTATTGATGTATATGAAGGACCCACGTAGACGTAGGGGCCATCTCGTCAGGAATATTGTCAAATATTACCGCCGAGATGATAGGTTGGATTAGGTTAGGTTATATTACGTTATTGATGTATATAAAGGTCCCACGGAGGCGTAGAGGCCAACAAGCCAGGAATGTTGCCAATTATTACCGCCGAGATGTTAGGTTGGGTTATGTTAGGTTATATTACGTTATTGATGTATATAAAGGTCCCACGGAGACGTAGGGGCCAACATGCCAGGAAAGCTGTCAAATATTACAGCCGGGATGTTAGATTGGGTTAGGTTAGGTTATATTACCTTATTGATGTATATAAAGGTCCCACGGAGACGTAGAGGCCAACAGGTCAGGAATGTTGTCAAATATTACCGCCGAGATGTTAGGTTGGGTTAGGTTGGGTTATATTACGTTCTTCACGTATATAAAGGTCGCACGCAGACGTAGAGGCCAGCCCGCCAGGAATGTTGTCAAATATTACCGCCGAGATGATAGGTTGGGTTAGGTTAGGTTATATTACGTTATTGATGTATATAAATGTCCCACGGAGACGTAGAGACCAACAAGCCAGGAATGTTGCCAAATATTACCGCCGAGACGATAGGTTGGGTTAGGTTTGGTTATATTTCGTTATTGATGTATATGAAGGTCCTACGGAGACGTAGAGGCCAACATGCCAGGAATGTTGTCAAATATTACAGCCGCGATGTTAGATTGGGTTAGGTTAGTTTATATTAAGTTATTGATGTATATGAAGATCCCACGTAGACGCAGAGGCCAACTCGCCAGGTATGTGGTCAAATATTACCGCCGAGCTGATAGGTTGGGTTAGGTTTGGTTATATTACGTTATTGATGTATATAACGGTCCCACGGAAACGTTGAGGCCAACAAGCCAGGAATGTTGCCAAATATTACCGCCGAGATGATAGGTTGGGTTAGGTTGGGTTATATCTCGTTATTGATGTATATGAAGGTCCCACGGAGACGTAGATGCCAACTCGCCAGGAATGTTGTCAAATAATAGCGCCGAGAGGTTAGGTTGTGTCAGGTTAGGTTATATTACGTTATTGATGTATATGAAGATTCCACGGAGACTAAGAGGCCAACTCGCCAGGTATGTGTTCAAATATTACCGCCGAGACGATAGGTTGGGTTAGGTTTGGTTATATTTCGTTATTGATGTATATGAAGGTCCTACGGAGACGTAGAGGCCAACATGCCAGGAATGTTGTCAAATATTACAGCCGCGATGTTAGATTGGGTTAGGTTAGGTTATATTACGTTATTGATGTATATAAAGTCCCACGGAGACGTAGAGGCCAACATGCCAGGAATGCTGTCAAATATTACAGCCGGGATGTTAGATTGGGTTAGGTAAGGTTATATTACCTTATTGATGTATATAAAGGTCCCACGGAGACGTAGAGGCCAACACGCCAGGAATGTTGTCAAATATTACCGCCGAGACGTTAGGTTGCATTAGGTTGGGTTATATTACGTTCTTGATGTATATAAAGGTCCCACGCAGACGTAGAGGCCAGCCCGCCAGGAATGTTGTCAAATATTGCAGCCGCGATGTTAGATTGGGTTAGGTTAGGTTATATTTCGTTATTGATGTATATGAAGGTCCCACGGAGACGAAGAGGCCAACTCGCCAGGAATGTTGCATAATATTACAGCCGCGATGTTAGATTGGTATAGGTTAGGTTATAATACGTTATTAATGCATATAAAGGTCCCACGCCGACGTAGAGGCCAACCCGCCAGGAATGTTGTCAAATATTACCGCCGAGATGATAGGTTGGGTTAGGTTAGGTTATATTACGTTATTGATGTATATAAAGGTCCCACGGAGACGTAGAGGCCAACTCGTCAGGAATATTGTCAAATATAACCGCCGAGATGTTAGGTTGGGTTAGGTTAGGTTATATTAAGTTATTGATGTATATGAAGATCCCACGGAGACTAAGAGGCCAACTCGCCAGGTATGTGGTCAAATATTACCGCCGAGATGATAGGTTGGGTTAGGTTTGGTTATATTTCGTTATTGATGTATATGAAGGTCCTACGGGGACGTAGAGGCCAACTTGCCAGGAATGTTGTCAAATATTACAGCCGCGATGTTAGATTGGGTTAGGTTAGGTTATATTACGTTATTGATGTATATAAAGTCCCACGGAGACGTAGAGGCCAACATGCCAGGAATGCTGTCAAATATTACAGCCGGGATGTTAGATTGGGTTAGGTAAGGTTATATTACCTTATTAATGTATATAAAGGTCCCACGGAGACGTAGAGGCCAACACGCCAGGAATGTTGTCAAATATTACCGCCGAGACGTTAGGTTGCGTTAGGTTGGGTTATATTACGTTCTTGATGTATATAAAGGTCCCACGCAGTCGTAGAGGCCAGCCCGCCAGGAATGTTGTCAAATATTGCAGCCGCGATGTTAGATTGGGTTAGGTAAGGTTATATTACCTTATTGATGTATATAAAGGTCCCACGGAAACGTAGAGGCCAACACGCCAGGAATGTTGTCAAATATTACCGCCGAGACGTTAGGTTGCGTTAGGTTGGGTTATATTACGTTCTTGATGTATATAAAGGTCCCACGCAGACGTAGAGGCCAGCCCGCCAGGAATGTTGTCAAATATTGCAGCCGCGATGTTAGATTGGGTTAGGTTAGGTTATATTTCGTTATTGATGTATATGAAGGTCCCACGGAGACGAAGTGGCCAACTCGCCAGGAATGTTGCATAATATTACAGCCGCGATGTTAGATTGGGATAGGTTAGGTTATAATACGTTATTAATGCATATAAAGGTCCCACGCCGACGTAGAGGCCAACCCGCCAGGAATGTTGTCAGATATTACCGCCGAGATGATAGGTTGGGTTAGGTTAGGTTATATTACGTTATTGATGTATATAAAGGTCCCACGGAGACGTAGAGGCCAACTCGTGAGGAATATTGTCAAATATAACCGCCGAGATGTTAGGTTGGGTTAGGTTAGGTTATATTAAGTTATTGATGTATATGAAGATCCCACTCAGACGTAGAGGCCAACCCGCCAGGAATGTTGTCAAATATTACCGCCGAGATGATAGGTTGGGCTAGGCTTGCTTATATTACGTTATTGATGTATATGAAGGACCCACGTAGACGTAGGGGCCATCTCGTCAGGAATATTGTCAAATATTACCGCCGAGATGATAGGTTGGATTAGGTTAGGTTATATTACGTTATTGATGTATATAAAGGTCCCACGGAGGCGTAGAGGCCAACAAGCCAGGAATGTTGCCAATTATTACCGCCGAGATGTTAGGTTGGGTTATGTTAGGTTATATTACGTTATTGATGTATATAAAGGTCCCACGGAGACGTAGAGGCCAACATGCCAGGAAAGCTGTCAAATATTACAGCCGGGATGTTAGATTGGGTTAGGTTAGGTTATATTACCTTATTGATGTATATAAAGGTCCCACGGAGACGTAGAGGCCAACACGCCAGGAATGTTGTCAAATATTACCGCCGAGACGTTAGGTTGCATTAGGTTGGGTTATATTACGTTCTTGATGTATATAAAGGTCCCACGCAGACGTAGAGGCCAGCCCGCCAGGAATGTTGTCAAATATTGCAGCCGCGATGTTAGATTGGGTTAGGTTAGGTTATATTTCGTTATTGATGTATATGAAGGTCCCACGGAGACGAAGAGGCCAACTCGCCAGGAATGTTGCATAATATTACAGCCGCGATGTTAGATTGGTATAGGTTAGGTTATAATACGTTATTAATGCATATAAAGGTCCCACGCCGACGTAGAGGCCAACCCGCCAGGAATGTTGTCAAATATTACCGCCGAGATGATAGGTTGGGTTAGGTTAGGTTATATTACGTTATTGATGTATATAAAGGTCCCACGGAGACGTAGAGGCCAACTCGTCAGGAATATTGTCAAATATAACCGCCGAGATGTTAGGTTGGGTTAGGTTAGGTTATATTAAGTTATTGATGTATATGAAGATCCCACGGAGACTAAGAGGCCAACTCGCCAGGTATGTGGTCAAATATTACCGCCGAGATGATAGGTTGGGTTAGGTTTGGTTATATTTCGTTATTGATGTATATGAAGGTCCTACGGGGACGTAGAGGCCAACTTGCCAGGAATGTTGTCAAATATTACAGCCGCGATGTTAGATTGGGTTAGGTTAGGTTATATTACGTTATTGATGTATATAAAGTCCCACGGAGACGTAGAGGCCAACATGCCAGGAATGCTGTCAAATATTACAGCCGGGATGTTAGATTGGGTTAGGTAAGGTTATATTACCTTATTAATGTATATAAAGGTCCCACGGAGACGTAGAGGCCAACACGCCAGGAATGTTGTCAAATATTACCGCCGAGACGTTAGGTTGCGTTAGGTTGGGTTATATTACGTTCTTGATGTATATAAAGGTCCCACGCAGTCGTAGAGGCCAGCCCGCCAGGAATGTTGTCAAATATTGCAGCCGCGATGTTAGATTGGGTTAGGTAAGGTTATATTACCTTATTGATGTATATAAAGGTCCCACGGAAACGTAGAGGCCAACACGCCAGGAATGTTGTCAAATATTACCGCCGAGACGTTAGGTTGCGTTAGGTTGGGTTATATTACGTTCTTGATGTATATAAAGGTCCCACGCAGACGTAGAGGCCAGCCCGCCAGGAATGTTGTCAAATATTGCAGCCGCGATGTTAGATTGGGTTAGGTTAGGTTATATTTCGTTATTGATGTATATGAAGGTCCCACGGAGACGAAGTGGCCAACTCGCCAGGAATGTTGCATAATATTACAGCCGCGATGTTAGATTGGGATAGGTTAGGTTATAATACGTTATTAATGCATATAAAGGTCCCACGCCGACGTAGAGGCCAACCCGCCAGGAATGTTGTCAGATATTACCGCCGAGATGATAGGTTGGGTTAGGTTAGGTTATATTACGTTATTGATGTATATAAAGGTCCCACGGAGACGTAGAGGCCAACTCGTGAGGAATATTGTCAAATATAACCGCCGAGATGTTAGGTTGGGTTAGGTTAGGTTATATTAAGTTATTGATGTATATGAAGATCCCACTCAGACGTAGAGGCCAACCCGCCAGGAATGTTGTCAAATATTACCGCCGAGATGATAGGTTGGGCTAGGCTTGCTTATATTACGTTATTGATGTATATGAAGGACCCACGTAGACGTAGGGGCCATCTCGTCAGGAATATTGTCAAATATTACCGCCGAGATGATAGGTTGGATTAGGTTAGGTTATATTACGTTATTGATGTATATAAAGGTCCCACGGAGGCGTAGAGGCCAACAAGCCAGGAATGTTGCCAATTATTACCGCCGAGATGTTAGGTTGGGTTATGTTAGGTTATATTACGTTATTGATGTATATAAAGGTCCCACGGAGACGTAGAGGCCAACATGCCAGGAAAGCTGTCAAATATTACAGCCGGGATGTTAGATTGGGTTAGGTTAGGTTATATTACCTTATTGATGTATATAAAGGTCCCACGGAGACGTAGAGGCCAACAGGTCAGGAATGTTGTCAAATATTACCGCCGAGATGATAGGTTGGGCTAGGCTTGCTTATATTACGTTATTGATGTATATGAAGGACCCACGTAGACGTAGGGGCCATCTCGTCAGGAATATTGTCAAATATTACCGCCGAGATGATAGGTTGGATTAGGTTAGGTTATATTACGTTATTGATGTATATAAAGGTCCCACGGAGGCGTAGAGGCCAACAAGCCAGGAATGTTGCCAATTATTACCGCCGAGATGTTAGGTTGGGTTATGTTAGGTTATATTACGTTATTGATGTATATAAAGGTCCCACGGAGACGTAGGGGCCAACATGCCAGGAAAGCTGTCAAATATTACAGCCGGGATGTTAGATTGGGTTAGGTTAGGTTATATTACCTTATTGATGTATATAAAGGTCCCACGGAGACGTAGAGGCCAACAGGTCAGGAATGTTGTCAAATATTACCGCCGAGATGTTAGGTTGGGTTAGGTTGGGTTATATTACGTTCTTCACGTATATAAAGGTCGCACGCAGACGTAGAGGCCAGCCCGCCAGGAATGTTGTCAAATATTACCGCCGAGATGATAGGTTGGGTTAGGTTAGGTTATATTACGTTATTGATGTATATAAATGTCCCACGGAGACGTAGAGACCAACAAGCCAGGAATGTTGCCAAATATTACCGCCGAGACGATAGGTTGGGTTAGGTTTGGTTATATTTCGTTATTGATGTATATGAAGGTCCTACGGAGACGTAGAGGCCAACATGCCAGGAATGTTGTCAAATATTACAGCCGCGATGTTAGATTGGGTTAGGTTAGTTTATATTAAGTTATTGATGTATATGAAGATCCCACGTAGACGCAGAGGCCAACTCGCCAGGTATGTGGTCAAATATTACCGCCGAGCTGATAGGTTGGGTTAGGTTTGGTTATATTACGTTATTGATGTATATAACGGTCCCACGGAAACGTTGAGGCCAACAAGCCAGGAATGTTGCCAAATATTACCGCCGAGATGATAGGTTGGGTTAGGTTGGGTTATATCTCGTTATTGATGTATATGAAGGTCCCACGGAGAAGTAGATGCCAACTCGCCAGGAATGTTGTCAAATAATAGCTCCGAGAGGTTAGGTTGTGTCAGGTTAGGTTATATTACGTTATTGATGTATATGAAGATCCCACGGAGATTAAGAGGCCAACTCGCCAGGTATGTGTTCAAATATTACCGCCGAGACGATAGGTTGAGTTAGGTTTGGTTATATTTCGTTATTGATGTATATGAAGGTCCTACGGAGACGTAGAGGCCAACATGCCAGGAATGTTGTCAAATATTACAGCCGCGATGTTAGATTGGGTTAGGTTAGGTTATATTACGTTATTGATGTATATAAAGTCCCACGGAGACGTAGAGGCCAACATGCCAGGAATGCTGTCAAATATTACAGCCGGGATGTTAGATTGGGTTAGGTAAGGTTATATTACCTTATTGATGTATATAAAGGTCCCACGGAGACGTAGAGGCCAACACGCCAGGAATGTTGTCAAATATTACCGCCGAGACGTTAGGTTGCGTTAGGTTGGGTTATATTACGTTCTTGATGTATATAAAGGTCCCACGCAGACGTAGAGGCCAGCCCGCCAGGAATGTTGTCAAATATTGCAGCCGCGATGTTAGATTGGGTTAGGTTAGGTTATATTTCGTTATTGATGTATATGAAGGTCCCACGGAGACGAAGAGGCCAACTCGCCAGGAATGTTGCATAATATTACAGCCGCGATGTTAGATTGGGATAGGTTAGGTTATAATACGTTATTAATGCATATAAAGGTACCACGCCGACGTAGAGGCCAACCCGCCAGGAATGTTGTCAAATATTACCGCCGAGATGATAGGTTGGGTTAGGTTAGGTTATATTACGTTATTGATGTATATAAAGGTCCCACGGAGACGTAGAGGCCAACTCGTCAGGAATATTGTCAAATATAACCGCCGAGATGTTAGGTTGGGTTAGGTTAGGTTATATTAAGTTATTGATGTATATGAAGATCCCACGGAGACTAAGAGGCCAACTCGCCAGGTATGTGGTCAAATATTACAGCCGGGATGTTAGATTGGGTTAGGTTAAGTTATAATACGTTATTAATGCATATAAAGGTCCCACGCCGACGTAGAGGCCAACCCGCCAGGAATGTTGTCAAATATTACCGCCGAGATGATAGGTTGGGTTAGGTTAGGTTATATTACGTTATTGATGTATATAAAGGTCCCACGGAGACGTAGAGGCCAACTCGTCAGGAATATTGTCAAATATAACCGCCGAGATGTTAGGTTGGGTTAGGTTAGGTTATATTAAGTTATTGATGTATATGAAGATCCCACGGAGACTAAGAGGCCAACTCGCCAGGTATGTGGTCAAATATTACCGCCGAGATGATAGGTTGGGTTAGGTTTGGTTATATTTCGTTATTGATGTATATGAAGGTCCTACGGAGACGTAGAGACCAACATGCCAGGAATGTTGTCAAATATTACAGCCGCGATGTTAGATTGGGTTAGGTTAGGTTATATTACGTTCTTGATGTATATAAAGGTCCCACGCCGACGTAGAGGCCAACCCGCCAGGAATGTTGTCAAATATTACCGCCGAGATGATAGGTTGGGTTAGGTTAGGTTATATTACGTTATTGATGTATATAAAGGTCCCACGGAGACGTAGAGGCCAACTCGTCAGGAATATTGTCAAATATAACCGCCGAGATGTTAGGTTGGGTTAGGTTAGGTTATATTAAGTTATTGATGTATATGAAGATCCCACGCAGACGTAGAGGCCAACCCGCCAGGAATGTTGTCAAATATTACCGCCGAGATGATAGGTTGGGCTAGGCTTGCTTATATTACGTTATTGATGTATATAAAGGTCCCACGGAGACGTAGAGGCCAACTCGTCAGGAATATTGTCAAATATAACCGCCGAGATGTTAGGTTGGGTTAGGTTAGGTTATATTAAGTTATTGATGTATATGAAGATCCCACGCAGACGTAGAGGCCAACCCGCCAGGAATGTTGTCAAATATTACCGCCGAGATGATAGGTTGGGCTAGGCTTGCTTATATTACGTAATTGATGTATATGAAGGACCCACGTAGACGTAGGGGCCATCTCGTCAGGAATATTGTCAAATATTACCGCCGAGATGATAGGTTGGATTAGGTTAGGTTATATTACGTTATTGATGTATATAAAGGTCCCACGGAGGCGTAGAGGCCAACAAGCCAGGAATGTTGCCAATTATTACCGCCGAGATGTTAGGTTGGGTTATGTTAGGTTATATTACGTTATTGATGTATATAAAGGTCCCACGGAGACGTAGAGGCCAACATGCCAGGAAAGCTGTCAAATATTACAGCCGGGATGTTAGATTGGGTTAGGTTAGGTTATATTACCTTATTGATGTATATAAAGGTCCCACGGAGACGTAGAGGCCAACAGGTCAGGAATGTTGTCAAATATTACCGCCGAGATGTTAGGTTGGGTTAGGTTGGGTTATATTACGTTCTTCACGTATATAAAGGTCGCACGCAGACGTAGAGGCCAGCCCGCCAGGAATGTTGTCAAATATTACCGCCGAGATGATAGGTTGGGTTAGGTTAGGTTATATTACGTTATTGATGTATATAAATGTCCCACGGAGACGTAGAGACCAACAAGCCAGGAATGTTGCCAAATATTACCGCCGAGACGATAGGTTGGGTTAGGTTTGGTTATATTTCGTTATTGATGTATATGAAGGTCCTACGGAGACGTAGAGGCCAACATGCCAGGAATGTTGTCAAATATTACAGCCGCGATGTTAGATTGGGTTAGGTTAGTTTATATTAAGTTATTGATGTATATGAAGATCCCACGTAGACGCAGAGGCCAACTCGCCAGGTATGTGGTCAAATATTACCGCCGAGCTGATAGGTTGGGTTAGGTTTGGTTATATTACGTTATTGATGTATATAACGGTCCCACGGAAACGTTGAGGCCAACAAGCCAGGAATGTTGCCAAATATTACCGCCGAGATGATAGGTTGGGTTAGGTTGGGTTATATCTCGTTATTGATGTATATGAAGGTCCCACGGAGACGTAGATGCCAACTCGCCAGGAATGTTGTCAAATAATAGCGCCGAGAGGTTAGGTTGTGTCAGGTTAGGTTATATTACGTTATTGATGTATATGAAGATTCCACGGAGACTAAGAGGCCAACTCGCCAGGTATGTGTTCAAATATTACCGCCGAGACGATAGGTTGGGTTAGGTTTGGTTATATTTCGTTATTGATGTATATGAAGGTCCTACGGAGACGTAGAGGCCAACATGCCAGGAATGTTGTCAAATATTACAGCCGCGATGTTAGATTGGGTTAGGTTAGGTTATATTACGTTATTGATGTATATAAAGTCCCACGGAGACGTAGAGGCCAACATGCCAGGAATGCTGTCAAATATTACAGCCGGGATGTTAGATTGGGTTAGGTAAGGTTATATTACCTTATTGATGTATATAAAGGTCCCACGGAGACGTAGAGGCCAACACGCCAGGAATGTTGTCAAATATTACCGCCGAGACGTTAGGTTGCATTAGGTTGGGTTATATTACGTTCTTGATGTATATAAAGGTCCCACGCAGACGTAGAGGCCAGCCCGCCAGGAATGTTGTCAAATATTGCAGCCGCGATGTTAGATTGGGTTAGGTTAGGTTATATTTCGTTATTGATGTATATGAAGGTCCCACGGAGACGAAGAGGCCAACTCGCCAGGAATGTTGCATAATATTACAGCCGCGATGTTAGATTGGTATAGGTTAGGTTATAATACGTTATTAATGCATATAAAGGTCCCACGCCGACGTAGAGGCCAACCCGCCAGGAATGTTGTCAAATATTACCGCCGAGATGATAGGTTGGGTTAGGTTAGGTTATATTACGTTATTGATGTATATAAAGGTCCCACGGAGACGTAGAGGCCAACTCGTCAGGAATATTGTCAAATATAACCGCCGAGATGTTAGGTTGGGTTAGGTTAGGTTATATTAAGTTATTGATGTATATGAAGATCCCACGGAGACTAAGAGGCCAACTCGCCAGGTATGTGGTCAAATATTACCGCCGAGATGATAGGTTGGGTTAGGTTTGGTTATATTTCGTTATTGATGTATATGAAGGTCCTACGGGGACGTAGAGGCCAACTTGCCAGGAATGTTGTCAAATATTACAGCCGCGATGTTAGATTGGGTTAGGTTAGGTTATATTACGTTATTGATGTATATAAAGTCCCACGGAGACGTAGAGGCCAACATGCCAGGAATGCTGTCAAATATTACAGCCGGGATGTTAGATTGGGTTAGGTAAGGTTATATTACCTTATTAATGTATATAAAGGTCCCACGGAGACGTAGAGGCCAACACGCCAGGAATGTTGTCAAATATTACCGCCGAGACGTTAGGTTGCGTTAGGTTGGGTTATATTACGTTCTTGATGTATATAAAGGTCCCACGCAGTCGTAGAGGCCAGCCCGCCAGGAATGTTGTCAAATATTGCAGCCGCGATGTTAGATTGGGTTAGGTAAGGTTATATTACCTTATTGATGTATATAAAGGTCCCACGGAAACGTAGAGGCCAACACGCCAGGAATGTTGTCAAATATTACCGCCGAGACGTTAGGTTGCGTTAGGTTGGGTTATATTACGTTCTTGATGTATATAAAGGTCCCACGCAGACGTAGAGGCCAGCCCGCCAGGAATGTTGTCAAATATTGCAGCCGCGATGTTAGATTGGGTTAGGTTAGGTTATATTTCGTTATTGATGTATATGAAGGTCCCACGGAGACGAAGTGGCCAACTCGCCAGGAATGTTGCATAATATTACAGCCGCGATGTTAGATTGGGATAGGTTAGGTTATAATACGTTATTAATGCATATAAAGGTCCCACGCCGACGTAGAGGCCAACCCGCCAGGAATGTTGTCAGATATTACCGCCGAGATGATAGGTTGGGTTAGGTTAGGTTATATTACGTTATTGATGTATATAAAGGTCCCACGGAGACGTAGAGGCCAACTCGTGAGGAATATTGTCAAATATAACCGCCGAGATGTTAGGTTGGGTTAGGTTAGGTTATATTAAGTTATTGATGTATATGAAGATCCCACTCAGACGTAGAGGCCAACCCGCCAGGAATGTTGTCAAATATTACCGCCGAGATGATAGGTTGGGCTAGGCTTGCTTATATTACGTTATTGATGTATATGAAGGACCCACGTAGACGTAGGGGCCATCTCGTCAGGAATATTGTCAAATATTACCGCCGAGATGATAGGTTGGATTAGGTTAGGTTATATTACGTTATTGATGTATATAAAGGTCCCACGGAGGCGTAGAGGCCAACAAGCCAGGAATGTTGCCAATTATTACCGCCGAGATGTTAGGTTGGGTTATGTTAGGTTATATTACGTTATTGATGTATATAAAGGTCCCACGGAGACGTAGAGGCCAACATGCCAGGAAAGCTGTCAAATATTACAGCCGGGATGTTAGATTGGGTTAGGTTAGGTTATATTACCTTATTGATGTATATAAAGGTCCCACGGAGACGTAGAGGCCAACAGGTCAGGAATGTTGTCAAATATTACCGCCGAGATGATAGGTTGGGCTAGGCTTGCTTATATTACGTTATTGATGTATATGAAGGACCCACGTAGACGTAGGGGCCATCTCGTCAGGAATATTGTCAAATATTACCGCCGAGATGATAGGTTGGATTAGGTTAGGTTATATTACGTTATTGATGTATATAAAGGTCCCACGGAGGCGTAGAGGCCAACAAGCCAGGAATGTTGCCAATTATTACCGCCGAGATGTTAGGTTGGGTTATGTTAGGTTATATTACGTTATTGATGTATATAAAGGTCCCACGGAGACGTAGGGGCCAACATGCCAGGAAAGCTGTAAAATATTACAGCCGGGATGTTAGATTGGGTTAGGTTAGGTTATATTACCTTATTGATGTATATAAAGGTCCCACGGAGACGTAGAGGCCAACAGGTCAGGAATGTTGTCAAATATTACCGCCGAGATGTTAGGTTGGGTTAGGTTGGGTTATATTACGTTCTTCACGTATATAAAGGTCGCACGCAGACGTAGAGGCCAGCCCGCCAGGAATGTTGTCAAATATTACCGCCGAGATGATAGGTTGGGTTAGGTTAGGTTATATTACGTTATTGATGTATATAAATGTCCCACGGAGACGTAGAGACCAACAAGCCAGGAATGTTGCCAAATATTACCGCCGAGACGATAGGTTGGGTTAGGTTTGGTTATATTTCGTTATTGATGTATATGAAGGTCCTACGGAGACGTAGAGGCCAACATGCCAGGAATGTTGTCAAATATTACAGCCGCGATGTTAGATTGGGTTAGGTTAGTTTATATTAAGTTATTGATGTATATGAAGATCCCACGTAGACGCAGAGGCCAACTCGCCAGGTATGTGGTCAAATATTACCGCCGAGCTGATAGGTTGGGTTAGGTTTGGTTATATTACGTTATTGATGTATATAACGGTCCCACGGAAACGTTGAGGCCAACAAGCCAGGAATGTTGCCAAATATTACCGCCGAGATGATAGGTTGGGTTAGGTTGGGTTATATCTCGTTATTGATGTATATGAAGGTCCCACGGAGAAGTAGATGCCAACTCGCCAGGAATGTTGTCAAATAATAGCTCCGAGAGGTTAGGTTGTGTCAGGTTAGGTTATATTACGTTATTGATGTATATGAAGATCCCACGGAGATTAAGAGGCCAACTCGCCAGGTATGTGTTCAAATATTACCGCCGAGACGATAGGTTGAGTTAGGTTTGGTTATATTTCGTTATTGATGTATATGAAGGTCCTACGGAGACGTAGAGGCCAACATGCCAGGAATGTTGTCAAATATTACAGCCGCGATGTTAGATTGGGTTAGGTTAGGTTATATTACGTTATTGATGTATATAAAGTCCCACGGAGACGTAGAGGCCAACATGCCAGGAATGCTGTCAAATATTACAGCCGGGATGTTAGATTGGGTTAGGTAAGGTTATATTACCTTATTGATGTATATAAAGGTCCCACGGAGACGTAGAGGCCAACACGCCAGGAATGTTGTCAAATATTACCGCCGAGACGTTAGGTTGCGTTAGGTTGGGTTATATTACGTTCTTGATGTATATAAAGGTCCCACGCAGACGTAGAGGCCAGCCCGCCAGGAATGTTGTCAAATATTGCAGCCGCGATGTTAGATTGGGTTAGGTTAGGTTATATTTCGTTATTGATGTATATGAAGGTCCCACGGAGACGAAGAGGCCAACTCGCCAGGAATGTTGCATAATATTACAGCCGCGATGTTAGATTGGGATAGGTTAGGTTATAATACGTTATTAATGCATATAAAGGTCCCACGCCGACGTAGAGGCCAACCCGCCAGGAATGTTGTCAAATATTACCGCCGAGATGATAGGTTGGGTTAGGTTAGGTTATATTACGTTATTGATGTATATAAAGGTCCCACGGAGACGTAGAGGCCAACTCGTCAGGAATATTGTCAAATATAACCGCCGAGATGTTAGGTTGGGTTAGGTTAGGTTATATTAAGTTATTGATGTATATGAAGATCCCACGGAGACTAAGAGGCCAACTCGCCAGGTATGTGGTCAAATATTACAGCCGGGATGTTAGATTGGGTTAGGTTAAGTTATAATACGTTATTAATGCATATAAAGGTCCCACGCCGACGTAGAGGCCAACCCGCCAGGAATGTTGTCAAATATTACCGCCGAGATGATAGGTTGGGTTAGGTTAGGTTATATTACGTTATTGATGTATATAAAGGTCCCACGGAGACGTAGAGGCCAACTCGTCAGGAATATTGTCAAATATAACCGCCGAGATGTTAGGTTGGGTTAGGTTAGGTTATATTAAGTTATTGATGTATATGAAGATCCCACGGAGACTAAGAGGCCAACTCGCCAGGTATGTGGTCAAATATTACCGCCGAGATGATAGGTTGGGTTAGGTTTGGTTATATTTCGTTATTGATGTATATGAAGGTCCTACGGAGACGTAGAGGCCAACATGCCAGGAATGTTGTCAAATATTACAGCCGCGATGTTAGATTGGGTTAGGTTAGGTTATATTACGTTCTTGATGTATATAAAGGTCCCACGCCGACGTAGAGGCCAACCCGCCAGGAATGTTGTCAAATATTACCGCCGAGATGATAGGTTGGGTTAGGTTAGGTTATATTACGTTATTGATGTATATAAAGGTCCCACGGAGACGTAGAGGCCAACTCGTCAGGAATATTGTCAAATATAACCGCCGAGATGTTAGGTTGGGTTAGGTTAGGTTATATTAAGTTATTGATGTATATGAAGATCCCACGGAGACTAAGAGGCCAACTCGCCAGGTATGTGGTCAAATATTACCGCCGAGATGATAGGTTGGGTTAGGTTTGGTTATATTTCGTTATTGATGTATATGAAGGTCCTACGGAGACGTAGAGACCAACATGCCAGGAATGTTGTCAAATATTACAGCCGCGATGTTAGATTGGGTTAGGTTAGGTTATATTACGTTCTTGATGTATATAAAGGTCCCACGCCGACGTAGAGGCCAACCCGCCAGGAATGTTGTCAAATATTACCGCCGAGATGATAGGTTGGGTTAGGTTAGGTTATATTACGTTATTGATGTATATAAAGGTCCCACGGAGACGTAGAGGCCAACTCGTCAGGAATATTGTCAAATATAACCGCCGAGATGTTAGGTTGGGTTAGGTTAGGTTATATTAAGTTATTGATGTATATGAAGATCCCACGCAGACGTAGAGGCCAACCCGCCAGGAATGTTGTCAAATATTACCGCCGAGATGATAGGTTGGGCTAGGCTTGCTTATATTACGTTATTGATGTATATAAAGGTCCCACGGAGACGTAGAGGCCAACTCGTCAGGAATATTGTCAAATATAACCGCCGAGATGTTAGGTTGGGTTAGGTTAGGTTATATTAAGTTATTGATGTATATGAAGATCCCACGCAGACGTAGAGGCCAACCCGCCAGGAATGTTGTCAAATATTACCGCCGAGATGATAGGTTGGGCTAGGCTTGCTTATATTACGTAATTGATGTATATGAAGGACCCACGTAGACGTAGGGGCCATCTCGTCAGGAATATTGTCAAATATTACCGCCGAGATGATAGGTTGGATTAGGTTAGGTTATATTACGTTATTGATGTATATAAAGGTCCCACGGAGGCGTAGAGGCCAACAAGCCAGGAATGTTGCCAATTATTACCGCCGAGATGTTAGGTTGGGTTATGTTAGGTTATATTACGTTATTGATGTATATAAAGGTCCCACGGAGACGTAGAGGCCAACATGCCAGGAAAGCTGTCAAATATTACAGCCGGGATGTTAGATTGGGTTAGGTTAGGTTATATTACCTTATTGATGTATATAAAGGTCCCACGGAGACGTAGAGGCCAACAGGTCAGGAATGTTGTCAAATATTACCGCCGAGATGTTAGGTTGGGTTAGGTTGGGTTATATTACGTTCTTCACGTATATAAAGGTCGCACGCAGACGTAGAGGCCAGCCCGCCAGGAATGTTGTCAAATATTACCGCCGAGATGATAGGTTGGGTTAGGTTAGGTTATATTACGTTATTGATGTATATAAATGTCCCACGGAGACGTAGAGACCAACAAGCCAGGAATGTTGCCAAATATTACCGCCGAGACGATAGGTTGGGTTAGGTTTGGTTATATTTCGTTATTGATGTATATGAAGGTCCTACGGAGACGTAGAGGCCAACATGCCAGGAATGTTGTCAAATATTACAGCCGCGATGTTAGATTGGGTTAGGTTAGTTTATATTAAGTTATTGATGTATATGAAGATCCCACGTAGACGCAGAGGCCAACTCGCCAGGTATGTGGTCAAATATTACCGCCGAGCTGATAGGTTGGGTTAGGTTTGGTTATATTACGTTATTGATGTATATAACGGTCCCACGGAAACGTTGAGGCCAACAAGCCAGGAATGTTGCCAAATATTACCGCCGAGATGATAGGTTGGGTTAGGTTGGGTTATATCTCGTTATTGATGTATATGAAGGTCCCACGGAGACGTAGATGCCAACTCGCCAGGAATGTTGTCAAATAATAGCGCCGAGAGGTTAGGTTGTGTCAGGTTAGGTTATATTACGTTATTGATGTATATGAAGATTCCACGGAGACTAAGAGGCCAACTCGCCAGGTATGTGTTCAAATATTACCGCCGAGACGATAGGTTGGGTTAGGTTTGGTTATATTTCGTTATTGATGTATATGAAGGTCCTACGGAGACGTAGAGGCCAACATGCCAGGAATGTTGTCAAATATTACAGCCGCGATGTTAGATTGGGTTAGGTTAGGTTATATTACGTTATTGATGTATATAAAGTCCCACGGAGACGTAGAGGCCAACATGCCAGGAATGCTGTCAAATATTACAGCCGGGATGTTAGATTGGGTTAGGTAAGGTTATATTACCTTATTGATGTATATAAAGGTCCCACGGAGACGTAGAGGCCAACACGCCAGGAATGTTGTCAAATATTACCGCCGAGACGTTAGGTTGCATTAGGTTGGGTTATATTACGTTCTTGATGTATATAAAGGTCCCACGCAGACGTAGAGGCCAGCCCGCCAGGAATGTTGTCAAATATTGCAGCCGCGATGTTAGATTGGGTTAGGTTAGGTTATATTTCGTTATTGATGTATATGAAGGTCCCACGGAGACGAAGAGGCCAACTCGCCAGGAATGTTGCATAATATTACAGCCGCGATGTTAGATTGGTATAGGTTAGGTTATAATACGTTATTAATGCATATAAAGGTCCCACGCCGACGTAGAGGCCAACCCGCCAGGAATGTTGTCAAATATTACCGCCGAGATGATAGGTTGGGTTAGGTTAGGTTATATTACGTTATTGATGTATATAAAGGTCCCACGGAGACGTAGAGGCCAACTCGTCAGGAATATTGTCAAATATAACCGCCGAGATGTTAGGTTGGGTTAGGTTAGGTTATATTAAGTTATTGATGTATATGAAGATCCCACGGAGACTAAGAGGCCAACTCGCCAGGTATGTGGTCAAATATTACCGCCGAGATGATAGGTTGGGTTAGGTTTGGTTATATTTCGTTATTGATGTATATGAAGGTCCTACGGGGACGTAGAGGCCAACTTGCCAGGAATGTTGTCAAATATTACAGCCGCGATGTTAGATTGGGTTAGGTTAGGTTATATTACGTTATTGATGTATATAAAGTCCCACGGAGACGTAGAGGCCAACATGCCAGGAATGCTGTCAAATATTACAGCCGGGATGTTAGATTGGGTTAGGTAAGGTTATATTACCTTATTAATGTATATAAAGGTCCCACGGAGACGTAGAGGCCAACACGCCAGGAATGTTGTCAAATATTACCGCCGAGACGTTAGGTTGCGTTAGGTTGGGTTATATTACGTTCTTGATGTATATAAAGGTCCCACGCAGTCGTAGAGGCCAGCCCGCCAGGAATGTTGTCAAATATTGCAGCCGCGATGTTAGATTGGGTTAGGTAAGGTTATATTACCTTATTGATGTATATAAAGGTCCCACGGAAACGTAGAGGCCAACACGCCAGGAATGTTGTCAAATATTACCGCCGAGACGTTAGGTTGCGTTAGGTTGGGTTATATTACGTTCTTGATGTATATAAAGGTCCCACGCAGACGTAGAGGCCAGCCCGCCAGGAATGTTGTCAAATATTGCAGCCGCGATGTTAGATTGGGTTAGGTTAGGTTATATTTCGTTATTGATGTATATGAAGGTCCCACGGAGACGAAGTGGCCAACTCGCCAGGAATGTTGCATAATATTACAGCCGCGATGTTAGATTGGGATAGGTTAGGTTATAATACGTTATTAATGCATATAAAGGTCCCACGCCGACGTAGAGGCCAACCCGCCAGGAATGTTGTCAGATATTACCGCCGAGATGATAGGTTGGGTTAGGTTAGGTTATATTACGTTATTGATGTATATAAAGGTCCCACGGAGACGTAGAGGCCAACTCGTGAGGAATATTGTCAAATATAACCGCCGAGATGTTAGGTTGGGTTAGGTTAGGTTATATTAAGTTATTGATGTATATGAAGATCCCACTCAGACGTAGAGGCCAACCCGCCAGGAATGTTGTCAAATATTACCGCCGAGATGATAGGTTGGGCTAGGCTTGCTTATATTACGTTATTGATGTATATGAAGGACCCACGTAGACGTAGGGGCCATCTCGTCAGGAATATTGTCAAATATTACCGCCGAGATGATAGGTTGGATTAGGTTAGGTTATATTACGTTATTGATGTATATAAAGGTCCCACGGAGGCGTAGAGGCCAACAAGCCAGGAATGTTGCCAATTATTACCGCCGAGATGTTAGGTTGGGTTATGTTAGGTTATATTACGTTATTGATGTATATAAAGGTCCCACGGAGACGTAGAGGCCAACATGCCAGGAAAGCTGTCAAATATTACAGCCGGGATGTTAGATTGGGTTAGGTTAGGTTATATTACCTTATTGATGTATATAAAGGTCCCACGGAGACGTAGAGGCCAACAGGTCAGGAATGTTGTCAAATATTACCGCCGAGATGATAGGTTGGGCTAGGCTTGCTTATATTACGTTATTGATGTATATGAAGGACCCACGTAGACGTAGGGGCCATCTCGTCAGGAATATTGTCAAATATTACCGCCGAGATGATAGGTTGGATTAGGTTAGGTTATATTACGTTATTGATGTATATAAAGGTCCCACGGAGGCGTAGAGGCCAACAAGCCAGGAATGTTGCCAATTATTACCGCCGAGATGTTAGGTTGGGTTATGTTAGGTTATATTACGTTATTGATGTATATAAAGGTCCCACGGAGACGTAGGGGCCAACATGCCAGGAAAGCTGTAAAATATTACAGCCGGGATGTTAGATTGGGTTAGGTTAGGTTATATTACCTTATTGATGTATATAAAGGTCCCACGGAGACGTAGAGGCCAACAGGTCAGGAATGTTGTCAAATATTACCGCCGAGATGTTAGGTTGGGTTAGGTTGGGTTATATTACGTTCTTCACGTATATAAAGGTCGCACGCAGACGTAGAGGCCAGCCCGCCAGGAATGTTGTCAAATATTACCGCCGAGATGATAGGTTGGGTTAGGTTAGGTTATATTACGTTATTGATGTATATAAATGTCCCACGGAGACGTAGAGACCAACAAGCCAGGAATGTTGCCAAATATTACCGCCGAGACGATAGGTTGGGTTAGGTTTGGTTATATTTCGTTATTGATGTATATGAAGGTCCTACGGAGACGTAGAGGCCAACATGCCAGGAATGTTGTCAAATATTACAGCCGCGATGTTAGATTGGGTTAGGTTAGTTTATATTAAGTTATTGATGTATATGAAGATCCCACGTAGACGCAGAGGCCAACTCGCCAGGTATGTGGTCAAATATTACCGCCGAGCTGATAGGTTGGGTTAGGTTTGGTTATATTACGTTATTGATGTATATAACGGTCCCACGGAAACGTTGAGGCCAACAAGCCAGGAATGTTGCCAAATATTACCGCCGAGATGATAGGTTGGGTTAGGTTGGGTTATATCTCGTTATTGATGTATATGAAGGTCCCACGGAGAAGTAGATGCCAACTCGCCAGGAATGTTGTCAAATAATAGCTCCGAGAGGTTAGGTTGTGTCAGGTTAGGTTATATTACGTTATTGATGTATATGAAGATCCCACGGAGATTAAGAGGCCAACTCGCCAGGTATGTGTTCAAATATTACCGCCGAGACGATAGGTTGAGTTAGGTTTGGTTATATTTCGTTATTGATGTATATGAAGGTCCTACGGAGACGTAGAGGCCAACATGCCAGGAATGTTGTCAAATATTACAGCCGCGATGTTAGATTGGGTTAGGTTAGGTTATATTACGTTATTGATGTATATAAAGTCCCACGGAGACGTAGAGGCCAACATGCCAGGAATGCTGTCAAATATTACAGCCGGGATGTTAGATTGGGTTAGGTAAGGTTATATTACCTTATTGATGTATATAAAGGTCCCACGGAGACGTAGAGGCCAACACGCCAGGAATGTTGTCAAATATTACCGCCGAGACGTTAGGTTGCGTTAGGTTGGGTTATATTACGTTCTTGATGTATATAAAGGTCCCACGCAGACGTAGAGGCCAGCCCGCCAGGAATGTTGTCAAATATTGCAGCCGCGATGTTAGATTGGGTTAGGTTAGGTTATATTTCGTTATTGATGTATATGAAGGTCCCACGGAGACGAAGAGGCCAACTCGCCAGGAATGTTGCATAATATTACAGCCGCGATGTTAGATTGGGATAGGTTAGGTTATAATACGTTATTAATGCATATAAAGGTCCCACGCCGACGTAGAGGCCAACCCGCCAGGAATGTTGTCAAATATTACCGCCGAGATGATAGGTTGGGTTAGGTTAGGTTATATTACGTTATTGATGTATATAAAGGTCCCACGGAGACGTAGAGGCCAACTCGTCAGGAATATTGTCAAATATAACCGCCGAGATGTTAGGTTGGGTTAGGTTAGGTTATATTAAGTTATTGATGTATATGAAGATCCCACGGAGACTAAGAGGCCAACTCGCCAGGTATGTGGTCAAATATTACAGCCGGGATGTTAGATTGGGTTAGGTTAAGTTATAATACGTTATTAATGCATATAAAGGTCCCACGCCGACGTAGAGGCCAACCCGCCAGGAATGTTGTCAAATATTACCGCCGAGATGATAGGTTGGGTTAGGTTAGGTTATATTACGTTATTGATGTATATAAAGGTCCCACGGAGACGTAGAGGCCAACTCGTCAGGAATATTGTCAAATATAACCGCCGAGATGTTAGGTTGGGTTAGGTTAGGTTATATTAAGTTATTGATGTATATGAAGATCCCACGGAGACTAAGAGGCCAACTCGCCAGGTATGTGGTCAAATATTACCGCCGAGATGATAGGTTGGGTTAGGTTTGGTTATATTTCGTTATTGATGTATATGAAGGTCCTACGGAGACGTAGAGGCCAACATGCCAGGAATGTTGTCAAATATTACAGCCGCGATGTTAGATTGGGTTAGGTTAGGTTATATTACGTTCTTGATGTATATAAAGGTCCCACGCCGACGTAGAGGCCAACCCGCCAGGAATGTTGTCAAATATTACCGCCGAGATGATAGGTTGGGTTAGGTTAGGTTATATTACGTTATTGATGTATATAAAGGTCCCACGGAGACGTAGAGGCCAACTCGTCAGGAATATTGTCAAATATAACCGCCGAGATGTTAGGTTGGGTTAGGTTAGGTTATATTAAGTTATTGATGTATATGAAGATCCCACGCAGACGTAGAGGCCAACCCGCCAGGAATGTTGTCAAATATTACCGCCGAGATGATAGGTTGGGCTAGGCTTGCTTATATTACGTTATTGATGTATATAAAGGTCCCACGGAGACGTAGAGGCCAACTCGTCAGGAATATTGTCAAATATAACCGCCGAGATGTTAGGTTGGGTTAGGTTAGGTTATATTAAGTTATTGATGTATATGAAGATCCCACGCAGACGTAGAGGCCAACCCGCCAGGAATGTTGTCAAATATTACCGCCGAGATGATAGGTTGGGCTAGGCTTGCTTATATTACGTTATTGATGTATATGAAGGACCCACGTAGACGTAGGGGCCATCTCGTCAGGAATATTGTCAAATATTACCGCCGTGATGATAGGTTGGATTAGGTTAGGTTATATTACGTTATTGATGTATATAAAGGTCCCACGGAGGCGTAGAGGCCAACAAGCCAGGAATGTTGCCAATTATTACCGCCGAGATGTTAGGTTGGGTTATGTTAGGTTATATTACGTTATTGATGTATATAAAGGTCCCACGGAGACGTAGAGGCCAACATGCCAGGAAAGCTGTCAAATATTACAGCCGGGATGTTAGATTGGGTTAGGTTAGGTTATATTACCTTATTGATGTATATAAAGGTCCCACGGCGACGTAGAGGCCAACAGGTCAGGAATGTTGTCAAATATTACCGCCGAGATGTTAGGTTGGGTTAGGTTGGGTTATATTACGTTCTTCACGTATATAAAGGTCGCACGCAGACGTAGAGGCCAGCCCGCCAGGAATGATGTCAAATATTACCGCCGAGATGATAGGTTGGGTTAGGTTAGGTTATATTACGTTATTGATGTATATAAATGTCCCACGGAGACGTAGAGACCAACAAGCCAGGAATGTTGCCAAATATTACCGCCGAGACGATAGGTTGGGTTAGGTTTGGTTATATTTCGTTATTGATGTATATGAAGGTCCTACGGAGACGTAGAGGCCAACATGCCAGGAATGTTGTCAAATATTACAGCCGCGATGTTAGATTGGGTTAGGTTAGTTTATATTAAGTTATTGATGTATATGAAGATCCCACGTAGACGCAGAGGCCAACTCGCCAGGTATGTGGTCAAATATTACCGCCGAGCTGATAGGTTGGGTTAGGTTTGGTTATATTACGTTATTGATGTATATAAAGGTCCCACGGAAACGTAGAGGCCAACAAGCCAGGAATGTTGCCAAATATTACCGCCGAGATGTGAGGTTGGGTTAGGTTAGGTTATATTACGTTATTGATGTATATAAAGGTCCCACGGAGACGTAGAGGCCAACTCGTCAGGAATATTGTCAAATATAACCGCCGAGATGTTAGGTTGGGTTAGGTTAGGTTATATTAAGTTATTGATGTATATGAAGATCCCACGTAGACGCAGAGGCCAACTCGCCAGGTATGTGGTCAAATATTACCGCCGAGCTGATAGGTTGGGTTAGGTTTGGTTATATTACGTTATTGATGTATATAACGGTCCCACGGAAACGTTGAGGCCAACAAGCCAGGAATGTTGCCAAATATTACCGCCGAGATGATAGGTTGGGTTAGGTTGGGTTATATCTCGTTATTGATGTATATGAAGGTCCCACGGAGACGTAGATGCCAACTCGCCAGGAATATTGTCAAATATAACCGCCGAGATGTTAGGTTGGGTTAGGTTAGGTTATATTAAGTTATTGATGTATATGAGATCCCACGGAGACTAAGAGGCCAACTCGCCAGGTATGTGGTCAAATATTACCGCCGAGATGATAGGTTGGGTTAGGTTTGGTTATATTTCGTTATTGATGTATATGAAGGTCCTACGGGGACGTAGAGGCCAACTTGCCAGGAATGTTGTCAAATATTACAGCCGCGATGTTAGATTGGGTTAGGTTAGGTTATATTACGTTATTGATGTATATAAAGTCCCACGGAGACGTAGAGGCCAACATGCCAGGAATGCTGTCAAATATTACAGCCGGGATGTTAGATTGGGTTAGGTAAGGTTATATTACCTTATTAATGTATATAAAGGTCCCACGGAGACGTAGAGGCCAACACGCCAGGAATGTTGTCAAATATTACCGCCGAGACGTTAGGTTGCGTTAGGTTGGGTTATATTACGTTCTTGATGTATATAAAGGTCCCACGCAGTCGTAGAGGCCAGCCCGCCAGGAATGTTGTCAAATATTGCAGCCGCGATGTTAGATTGGGTTAGGTAAGGTTATATTACCTTATTGATGTATATAAAGGTCCCACGGAGACGTAGAGGCCAACACGCCAGGAATGTTGTCAAATATTACCGCCGAGACGTTAGGTTGCGTTAGGTTGGGTTATATTACGTTCTTGATGTATATAAAGGTCCCACGCAGACGTAGAGGCCAGCCCGCCAGGAATGTTGTCAAATATTGCAGCCGCGATGTTAGATTGGGTTAGGTTAGGTTATATTTCGTTATTGATGTATATGAAGGTCCCACGGAGACGAAGTGGCCAACTCGCCAGGAATGTTGCATAATATTACAGCCGCGATGTTAGATTGGGATAGGTTAGGTTATAATACGTTATTAATGCATATAAAGGTCCCACGCCGACGTAGAGGCCAACCCGCCAGGAATGTTGTCAGATATTACCGCCGAGATGATAGGTTGGGTTAGGTTAGGTTATATTACGTTATTGATGTATATAAAGGTCCCACGGAGACGTAGAGGCCAACTCGTCAGGAATATTGTCAAATATAACCGCCGAGATGTTAGGTTGGGTTAGGTTAGGTTATATTAAGTTATTGATGTATATGAAGATCCCACGGAGACTAAGAGGCCAACTCGCCAGGTATGTGGTCAAATATTACCGCCGAGATGATAGGTTGGGTTAGGTTTGGTTATATTTCGTTATTGATGTATATGAAGGTCCTACGGAGACGTAGAGGCCAACATGCCAGGAATGTTGTCAAATATTACAGCCGCGATGTTAGATTGGGTTAGGTTAGGTTATATTACGTTATTGATGTATATAAAGTCCCACGGAGACGTAGAGGCCAACATGCCAGGAATGCTGTCAAATATTACAGCCGGGATGTTAGATTGGGTTAGGTAAGGTTATATTACCTTATTAATGTATATAAAGGTCCCACGGAGACGTAGAGGCCAACACGCCAGGAATGTTGTCAAATATTACCGCCGAGACGTTAGGTTGCGTTAGGTTGGGTTATATTACGTTCTTGATGTATATAAAGGTCCCACGCAGTCGTAGAGGCCAGCCCGCCAGGAATGTTGTCAAATATTGCAGCCGCGATGTTAGATTGGGTTAGGTTAGGTTATATTTCGTTATTGATGTATATGAAGGTCCCACGGAGACGTAGAGGCCAACTCGCCAGGAATGTTGCATAATATTACAGCCGCGATGTTAGATTGGGATAGGTTAGGTTATAATACGTTATTAATGCATATAAAGGTCCCACGCCGACGTAGAGGCCAACCCGCCAGGAATGTTGTCAAATATTACCGCCGAGATGATAGGTTGGGTTAGGTTAGGTTATATTACGTTATTGATGTATATAAAGGTCCCACGGAGACGTAGAGGCCAACTCGTCAGGAATATTGTCAAATATAACCGCCGAGATGTTAGGTTAGGTTAGGTTAGGTTATATTAAGTTATTGATGTATATGAAGATCCCACGTAGACGCAGAGGCCAACTCGCCAGGTATGTGGTCAAATATTACCGCCGAGCTGATAGGTTGGGTTAGGTTTGGTTATATTACGTTATTGATGTATATAACGGTCCCACGGAAACGTTGAGGCCAACAAGCCAGGAATGTTGCCAAATATTACCGCCGAGATGATAGGTTGGGTTAGGTTGGGTTATATCTCGTTATTGATGTATATGAAGGTCCCACGGAGACGTAGATGCCAACTCGCCAGGAATGTTGTCAAATAATAGCTCCGAGAGGTTAGGTTGTGTCAGGTTAGGTTATATTACGTTATTGATGTATATGAAGATTCCACGGAGACTAAGAGGCCAACTCGCCAGGTATGTGTTCAAATATTACCGCCGAGACGATAGGTTGGGTTAGGTTTGGTTATATTTCGTTATTGATGTATATGAAGGTCCTACGGAGACGTAGAGGCCAACATGCCAGGAATGTTGTCAAATATTACAGCCGCGATGTTAGATTGGGTTAGGTTAGGTTATATTACGTTATTGATGTATATAAAGTCCCACGGAGACGTAGAGGCCAACATGCCAGGAATGCTGTCAAATATTACAGCCGGGATGTTAGATTGGGTTAGGTAAGGTTATATTACCTTATTGATGTATATAAAGGTCCCACGGAGACGTAGAGGCCAACACGCCAGGAATGTTGTCAAATATTACCGCCGAGACGTTAGGTTGCATTAGGTTGGGTTATATTACGTTCTTGATGTATATAAAGGTCCCACGCAGACGTAGAGGCCAGCCCGCCAGGAATGTTGTCAAATATTGCAGCCGCGATGTTAGATTGGGTTAGGTTAGGTTATATTTCGTTATTGATGTATATGAAGGTCCCACGGAGACGAAGAGGCCAACTCGCCAGGAATGTTGCATAATATTACAGCCGCGATGTTAGATTGGGATAGGTTAGGTTATAATACGTTATTAATGCATATAAAGGTCCCACGCCGACGTAGAGGCCAACCCGCCAGGAATGTTGTCAAATATTACCGCCGAGATGATAGGTTGGGTTAGGTTAGGTTATATTACGTTATTGATGTATATAAAGGTCCCACGGAGACGTAGAGGCCAACTCGTCAGGAATATTGTCAAATATAACCGCCGAGATGTTAGGTTGGGTTAGGTTAGGTTATATTAAGTTATTGATGTATATGAAGATCCCACGGAGACTAAGAGGCCAACTCGCCAGGTATGTGGTCAAATATTACCGCCGAGATGATAGGTTGGGTTAGGTTTGGTTATATTTCGTTATTGATGTATATGAAGGTCCTACGGGGACGTAGAGGCCAACATGCCAGGAATGTTGTCAAATATTACAGCCGCGATGTTAGATTGGGTTAGGTTAGGTTATATTACGTTATTGATGTATATAAAGTCCCACGGAGACGTAGAGGCCAACATGCCAGGAATGCTGTCAAATATTACAGCCGGGATGTTAGATTGGGTTAGGTAAGGTTATATTACCTTATTAATGTATATAAAGGTCCCACGGAGACGTAGAGGCCAACACGCCAGGAATGTTGTCAAATATTACCGCCGAGACGTTAGGTTGCGTTAGGTTGGGTTATATTAAGTTCTTGATGTATATAAAGGTCCCACGCAGTCGTAGAGGCCAGCCCGCCAGGAATGTTGTCAAATATTGCAGCCGCGATGTTAGATTGGGTTAGGTAAGGTTATATTACCTTATTGATGTATATAAAGGTCCCACGGAGACGTAGAGGCCAACACGCCAGGAATGTTGTCAAATATTACCGCCGAGACGTTAGGTTGCGTTAGGTTGGGTTATATTACGTTCTTAATGTATATAAAGGTCCCACGCAGACGTAGAGGCCAGCCCGCCAGGAATGTTGTCAAATATTGCAGCCGCGATGTTAGATTGGGTTAGGTTAGGTTATATTTCGTTATTGATGTATATGAAGGTCCCACGGAGACGAAGAGGCCAACTCGCCAGGAATGTTGCATAATATTACAGCCGCGATGTTAGATTGGGATAGGTTAGGTTATAATACGTTATTAATGCATATAAAGGTCCCACGCCGACGTAGAGGCCAACCCGCCAGGAATGTTGTCAAATATTACCGCCGAGATGATAGGTTGGGTTAGGTTAGGTTATATTACGTTATTGATGTATATAAAGGTCCCACGGCGACGTAGAGGCCAACTCGTCAGGAATATTGTCAAATATAACCGCCGAGATGTTAGGTTGGGTTAGGTTAGGTTATATTAAGTTATTGATGTATATGAAGATCCCACGGAGACTAAGAGGCCAACTCGCCAGGTATGTGGTCAAATATTACCGCCGAGATGATAGGTTGGGTTAGGTTTGGTTATATTTCGTTATTGATGTATATGAAGGTCCTACGGGGACGTAGAGGCCAACATGCCAGGAATGTTGTCAAATATTACAGCCGCGATGTTAGATTGGGTTAGGTTAGGTTATATTACGTTATTGATGTATATAAAGTCCCACGGAGACGTAGAGGCCAACATGCCAGGAATGCTGTCAAATATTACAGCCGGGATGTTAGATTGGGTTAGGTAAGGTTATATTACCTTATTAATGTATATAAAGGTCCCACGGAGACGTAGAGGCCAACACGCCAGGAATGTTGTCAAATATTACCGCCGAGACGTTAGGTTGCGTTAGGTTGGGTTATATTACGTTCTTGATGTATATAAAGGTCCCACGCAGTCGTAGAGGCCAGCCCGCCAGGAATGTTGTCAAATATTGCAGCCGCGATGTTAGATTGGGTTAGGTAAGGTTATATTACCTTATTGATGTATATAAAGGTCCCACGGAGACGTAGAGGCCAACACGCCAGGAATGTTGTCAAATATTACCGCCGAGACGTTAGGTTGCGTTAGGTTGGGTTATATTACGTTCTTGATGTATATAAAGGTCCCACGCAGACGTAGAGGCCAGCCCGCCAGGAATGTTGTCAAATATTGCAGCCGCGATGTTAGATTGGGTTAGGTTAGGTTATATTTCGTTATTGATGTATATGAAGGTCCCACGGAGACGAAGTGGCCAACTCGCCAGGAATGTTGCATAATATTACAGCCGCGATGTTAGATTGGGATAGGTTAGGTTATAATACGTTATTAATGCATATAAAGGTCCCACGCCGACGTAGAGGCCAACCCGCCAGGAATGTTGTCAGATATTACCGCCGAGATGATAGGTTGGGTTAGGTTAGGTTATATTACGTTATTGATGTATATAAAGGTCCCACGGAGACGTAGAGGCCAACTCGTCAGGAATATTGTCAAATATAACCGCCGAGATGTTAGGTTGGGTTAGGTTAGGTTATATTAAGTTATTGATGTATATGAAGATCCCACGGAGACTAAGAGGCCAACTCGCCAGGTATGTGGTCAAATATTACCGCCGAGATGATAGGTTGGGTTAGGTTTGGTTATATTTCGTTATTGATGTATATGAAGGTCCTACGGAGACGTAGAGGCCAACATGCCAGGAATGTTGTCAAATATTACAGCCGCGATGTTAGATTGGGTTAGGTTAGGTTATATTACGTTATTGATGTATATAAAGTCCCACGGAGACGTAGAGGCCAACATGCCAGGAATGCTGTCAAATATTACAGCCGGGATGTTAGATTGGGTTAGGTAAGGTTATATTACCTTATTAATGTATATAAAGGTCCCACCGAGACGTAGAGGCCAACACGCCAGGAATGTTGCATAATATTACAGCCGCGATGTTAGATTGGGATAGGTTAGGTTATAATACGTTATTAATGCATATAAAGGTCCCACGCCGACGTAGAGGCCAACCCGCCAGGAATGTTGTCAAATATTACCGCCGAGATGATAGGTTGGGTTAGGTTAGGTTATATTACGTTATTGATGTATATAAAGGTCCCACGGAGACGTAGAGGCCAACTCGTCAGGAATATTGTCAAATATAACCGCCGAGATGTTAGGTTAGGTTAGGTTAGGTTATATTAAGTTATTGATGTATATGAAGATCCCACGTAGACGCAGAGGCCAACTCGCCAGGTATGTGGTCAAATATTACCGCCGAGCTGATAGGTTGGGTTAGGTTTGGTTATATTACGTTATTGATGTATATAACGGTCCCACGGAAACGTTGAGGCCAACAAGCCAGGAATGTTGCCAAATATTACCGCCGAGATGATAGGTTGGGTTAGGTTGGGTTATATCTCGTTATTGATGTATATGAAGGTCCCACGGAGACGTAGATGCCAACTCGCCAGGAATGTTGTCAAATAATAGCTCCGAGAGGTTAGGTTGTGTCAGGTTAGGTTATATTACGTTATTGATGTATATGAAGATTCCACGGAGACTAAGAGGCCAACTCGCCAGGTATGTGTTCAAATATTACCGCCGAGACGATAGGTTGGGTTAGGTTTGGTTATATTTCGTTATTGATGTATATGAAGGTCCTACGGAGACGTAGAGGCCAACATGCCAGGAATGTTGTCAAATATTACAGCCGCGATGTTAGATTGGGTTAGGTTAGGTTATATTACGTTATTGATGTATATAAAGTCCCACGGAGACGTAGAGGCCAACATGCCAGGAATGCTGTCAAATATTACAGCCGGGATGTTAGATTGGGTTAGGTAAGGTTATATTACCTTATTGATGTATATAAAGGTCCCACGGAGACGTAGAGGCCAACACGCCAGGAATGTTGTCAAATATTACCGCCGAGACGTTAGGTTGCATTAGGTTGGGTTATATTACGTTCTTGATGTATATAAAGGTCCCACGCAGACGTAGAGGCCAGCCCGCCAGGAATGTTGTCAAATATTGCAGCCGCGATGTTAGATTGGGTTAGGTTAGGTTATATTTCGTTATTGATGTATATGAAGGTCCCACGGAGACGAAGAGGCCAACTCGCCAGGAATGTTGCATAATATTACAGCCGCGATGTTAGATTGGGATAGGTTAGGTTATAATACGTTATTAATGCATATAAAGGTCCCACGCCGACGTAGAGGCCAACCCGCCAGGAATGTTGTCAAATATTACCGCCGAGATGATAGGTTGGGTTAGGTTAGGTTATATTACGTTATTGATGTATATAAAGGTCCCACGGAGACGTAGAGGCCAACTCGTCAGGAATATTGTCAAATATAACCGCCGAGATGTTAGGTTGGGTTAGGTTAGGTTATATTAAGTTATTGATGTATATGAAGATCCCACGGAGACTAAGAGGCCAACTCGCCAGGTATGTGGTCAAATATTACCGCCGAGATGATAGGTTGGGTTAGGTTTGGTTATATTTCGTTATTGATGTATATGAAGGTCCTACGGAGACGTAGAGGCCAACATGCCAGGAATGTTGTCAAATATTACAGCCGCGATGTTAGATTGGGTTAGGTTAGGTTATATTACGTTATTGATGTATATAAAGTCCCACGGAGACGTAGAGGCCAACATGCCAGGAATGCTGTGAAATATTACAGCCGGGATGTTAGATTGGGTTAGGTAAGGTTATATTACCTTATTAATGTATATAAAGGTCCCACGGAGACGTAGAGGCCAACACGCCAGGAATGTTGTCAAATATTACCACCGAGACGTTAGGTTGCGTTAGGTTGGGTTATATTACGTTCTTGATGTATATAAAGGTCCCACGCAGTCGTAGAGGCCAGCCCGCCAGGAATGTTGTCAAATATTGCAGCCGCGATGTTAGATTGGGTTAGGTTAGATTATATTTCGTTATTGATGTATATGAAGGTCCCACGGAGACGTAGAGGCCAACTCGCCAGGAATGTTGCATAATATTACAGCCGCGATGTTAGATTGGGATAGGTTAGGTTATAATACGTTATTAATGCATATAAAGGTCCCACGCCGACGTAGAGGCCAACCCGCCAGGAATGTTGTCAAATATTACCGCCGAGATGATAGGTTGGGTTAGGTTAGGTTATATTACGTTATTGATGTATATAAAGGTCCCACGGAGACGTAGAGGCCAACTCGTCAGGAATATTGTCAAATATTACCGCCGAGATGATAGGTTGTGTTAGGTTAGGTTATATCTCGTTATTGATGTATATGAAGGTCCCACGGAGACGTAGATGCCAACTCGCCAGGAATGTTGTCAAATAATATCGCCGAGAGGTTAGTTTGTGTCCGGTTAGGTTATATTACGTTATTGATGTATATGAAGATCCCACGGAGACTAAGAGGCCAACTCGCCAGGTATGTGGTCAAATATTACCTCCGAGATGATAGGTTGGGTTAGGTTTGGTTATATTTCGTTATTGATGTATATGAAGGTCCTACGGAGACGTAGAGGCCAACATGCCAGGAATGTTGTCAAATATTACAGCCGCGATGTTAGATTGGGTTAGGTTAGGTTATATTACGTTATTGATGTATATAAAGGTCCCACGGAGACGTAGAGGCCAACTCGCCTGGAATGTTATCAAATATTACCGCCGAGATGTTAGGTTGGGTTAGGTTAGGTTATATTACGTTCTTGATGCATATAAAGGTCCCACGCAGTCGTAGATGCCAACCCGCCAGGAATGTTGTCAAATATTACCGCCGAGATGATAGGTTGGGTTAGGTTAGGTTATATTACGTTATTGATGTATATAAAGGTCCCACGGAGACGTAGAGGCCAACTCGTCAGGAATATTGTCAAATATAACCGCCGAGATGTTAGGTTGGGTTAGGTTAGGTTATATTAAGTTATTGATGTATATGAAGATCCCACGTAGACGCAGAGGCCAACTCGCCAGGAATGTGGTCAAATATTACCGCCGAGCTGATAGGTTGGGTTAGGTTTGGTTATATTTCGTTATTGATGTATATGAAGGTCCTACGGAGACGTAGAGGCCAACATTCCAGGAATGTTGTCAAATATTACAGCCGCGATGTTAGATTGGGTGAGGTTAGGTTATATTACGTTATTTATGTATATAAGGGTCCCACGGAGACGTAGAGGCCAACTCGCCTGGAATGTTATCAAATATTACCGCCGAGATGTTAGGTTGGGTTAGCTTAGGTTATATTACGTTCTTGATGCATAAATAGGTCTCACGCAGACGTAGAGGCCAACAAGCCAGGAGTGTTGCCAAATATTACCGCCGAGATGATAGGTTGGGTTAGGTTAGGTTATAATACCTTATTGATATATATAAAGGTCCCACGGAGACGTAGAGGCCAACACGCCAGGAATGTTGCCAAATATTACCGCCGAGATGTTAGGTTGCGTTAGATTGGGTTATATTACGTTCTTAATGTATATAAAGGTCCCACGCAGACGTAGAGGCCAGCCCGCCAGGAATGTTGTCAAATATTACAGCCGCGATGTTAGATTGGGTTAGGTTAGGTTATATTTCGTTATTGATGTATATGAAGGTCCCACGGAGACGTAGATGCCAACTCGCCAGGAATGTTGTCAAATAATAGCGCCGAGAGGTTAGGTTGGGTCGGGTTAGGTTATATTACGTTATTGATGTATATGAAGATCCCACGGAGACGTAGAGGCCAACTCGCCAGGTATGTGGTCAAATATTACCGCCGAGATGATAGGTTGGGTTAGGTTTGGTTATATTTCGTTATTGATGTATATAAAGGTCCCACGGAGACGTAGATGCCAACTCGCCAGGAATGTGGTCAAATATTACCGCCGAGATGATAGATTGGGTTAGGTTAGGTTATATTACGTTATTGAAGTATATAAAGGTCCCACGGAGACGTAGAGGCCAACTCGCCTGGAATGTTATCAAATATTACCGACGAGATGTTAAGTTGGGTTAGGTTAGGTTATATTACGTTCTTGATGCATATAAAGGTCCCACGCAGACGTAGAGGCCAACCCGCCAGGAATGTTGTCAAATATTACTGCCGAGATGATAGGTTGGGTTAGGTTTGGTTATATTTCGTTATTGATGTATATGAAGGTCCTACGGAGACGTAGAGGCCAACACGCCAGGAATGTTGTCAAATATTACCGCCGAGATGTTAGGTTGCGTTAGATTGCGTTATATTACGTTCTTAATGTATATAAAGGTCCCACGCAGACGTAGAGGCCAGCACGCCAGGAATGTTGTCAAATATTACAGCCGCGATGTTAGATTGGGTTAGGTTATGTTATATTTCGTTATTGATGTATATGAAGGTCCCACGGAGACGTAGAGGCCAACTCGCCAGGAATGTTGTCAAATAATAGCGCCGAGAGGTTAGGTTGGGTCAGGTTAGGTTATATTACGTTATTGATGTATATGAAGATCCCACGGAGACGTAGAGGCCAACTCGCCAGGAATGTTGCCAAATATTACCGCCGAGATGTTAGGTTGCGTTAGATTGGGTTATATTACGTTCTTAATGTATATAAAGGTCCCACGCAGACGTGGAGGCCAACCCGCCAGGAATGTTGTCAAATATTACTGCCGAGATGATAGGTTGGGTTAGGTTTGGTTATATTTCGTTATTGATGTATATGAAGGTCCTACGGAGACGTAGAGGCCAACACGCCAGGAATGTTGTCAAATATTACCGCCGAGATGTTAGGTTGCGTTAGATTGCGTTATATTACGTTCTTAATGTATATAAAGGTCCCACGCAGACGTAGAGGCCAGCCCGCCAGGAATGTTGTCAAATATTACAGCCGCGATGTTAGATTGGGTTAGGTTAGGTTATATTTCGTTATTGATGTATATGAAGGTCCCACGGAGACGTAGAGGCCAACTCGCCAGGAATGTTGTCAAATATGACAGCCGCGAAGTTAGATTGGTTTAGGTTAGGTTATAATACGTTATTAATGCATATAAAGGTCCCACGCCGACGTAGAGGCCAACCCGCCAGGAATGTTGTCAAATATTACCGCCGAAATGGTAGATTGGGTTAGGTTAGGTTATATTACGTTATTGTTGTATATAAAGGTCCCACGGAGACGTAGATGCCAACTCGCCAGGAATGTTGTCAAATAATAGCGCCGAGAGGTTAGGTTGGGTCAGGTTAGGTTATATTACGTTATTGATGTATATGAAGATCCCACGGAGACTAAGAGGCCAACTCGCCAGGTATGTGGTCAAATATTACCGCCGAGATGATAGGTTGGGTTAGGTTTGGTTATATTTCGTTATTGATGTATATGAAGGTCCTACGGGGACGTAGAGGCCAACATGCCAGGAATGTTGTCAAATATTACAGCCGCGATGTTAGATTGGGTTAGGTTAGGTTATATTACGTTATTGATGTATATAAAGTCCCACGGAGACGTAGAGGCCAACATGCCAGGAATGCTGTCAAATATTACAGCCGGGATGTTAGATTGGGTTAGGTAAGGTTATATTACCTTATTAATGTATATAAAGGTCCCACGGAGACGTAGAGGCCAACACGCCAGGAATGTTGTCAAATATTACCGCCGAGACGTTAGGTTGCGTTAGGTTGGGTTATATTAAGTTCTTGATGTATATAAAGGTCCCACGCAGTCGTAGAGGCCAGCCCGCCAGGAATGTTGTCAAATATTGCAGCCGCGATGTTAGATTGGGTTAGGTAAGGTTATATTACCTTATTGATGTATATAAAGGTCCCACGGAGACGTAGAGGCCAACACGCCAGGAATGTTGTCAAATATTACCGCCGAGACGTTAGGTTGCGTTAGGTTGGGTTATATTACGTTCTTGATGTATATAAAGGTCCCACGCAGACGTAGAGGCCAGCCCGCCAGGAATGTTGTCAAATATTGCAGCCGCGATGTTAGATTGGGTTAGGTTAGGTTATATTTCGTTATTGATGTATATGAAGGTCCCACGGAGACGAAGAGGCCAACTCGCCAGGAATGTTGCATAATATTACAGCCGCGATGTTAGATTGGGATAGGTTAGGTTATAATACGTTATTAATGCATATAAAGGTCCCACGCCGACGTAGAGGCCAACCCGCCAGGAATGTTGTCAAATATTACCGCCGAGATGATAGGTTGGGTTAGGTTAGGTTATATTACGTTATTGATGTATATAAAGGTCCCACGGAGACGTAGAGGCCAACTCGTCAGGAATATTGTCAAATATAACCGCCGAGATGTTAGGTTGGGTTAGGTTAGGTTATATTAAGTTATTGATGTATATGAAGATCCCACGTAGACGCAGAGGCCAACTCGCCAGGTATGTGGTCAAATATTACTGCCGAGCTGATAGGTTGGGTTAGGTTTGGTTATATTACGTTATTGATGTATATAAAGGTCCCACGGAAACGTAGAGGCCAACAAGCAAGGATTGTTGCCAAATATTACCGCCGAGATGATAGGTTGGGTTAGGCTAGGTTATATCTCGTTATTGATGTATATGAAGGTCCCACGGAGACGTAGATGCCAACTCGCCAGGAATGTTGTCAAATAATAGCGCCGAGAGGTTAGGTTGTGTCAGGTTAGGTTATATTACGTTATTGATGTATATGAAGAATCCACGGAGACTAAGAGGCCAACTCGCCAGGTATGTGGTCAAATATTACCGCCGAGATGATAGGTTGGGTTAGGTTTGGTTATATTTCGTTATTGATGTATATGAAGGTCCTACGGAGACGTAGAGGCCAACATGCCAGGAATGCTGTCAAATATTACAGCCGGGATGTTAGATTGGGTTAGGTAAGGTTATATTACCTTATTGATGTATACAAAGGTCCCACGGAGACGTAGAGGCCAACACGCCAGGAATGTTGTCAAATATTACCGCCGAGACGTTAGGTTGCGTTAGGTTGGGTTATATTACGTTCTTGATGTATATAAAGGTCCCACGCAGACGTAGAGGCCAGCCCGCCAGGAATGTTGTCAAATATTGCAGCCGCGATGTTAGATTGGGTTAGGTTAGGTTATATTTCGTTATTGATGTATATGAAGGTCCCACGGAGACGAAGAGGCCAACTCGCCAGGAATGTTGCATAATATTACAGCCGCGATGTTAGATTGGGATAGGTTAGGTTATAATACGTTATTAATGCATATAAAGGTCCCACGCCGACGTAGAGGCCAACCCGCCAGGAATGTTGTCAAATATTACCGCCGAGATGATAGGTTGGGTTAGGTTAGGTTATATTACGTTATTGATGTATATAAAGGTCCCACGGAGACGTAGAGGCCAACTCGTCAGGAATATTGTCAAATATAACCGCCGAGATGTTAGGTTGGGTTAGGTTAGGTTATATTAAGTTATTGATGTATATGAAGATCCCACGGAGACTAAGAGGCCAACTCGCCAGGTATGTGGTCAAATATTACCGCCGAGATGATAGGTTGGGTTAGGTTTGGTTATATTTCGTTATTGATGTATATGAAGGTCCTACGGAGACGTAGAGGCCAACATGCCAGGAATGTTGTCAAATATTACAGCCGCGATGTTAGATTGGGTTAGGTTAGGTTATATTACGTTATTGATGTATATAAAGTCCCACGGAGACGTAGAGGCCAACATGCCAGGAATGCTGTGAAATATTACAGCCGGGATGTTAGATTGGGTTAGGTAAGGTTATATTACCTTATTAATGTATATAAAGGTCCCACGGAGACGTAGAGGCCAACACGCCAGGAATGTTGTCAAATATTACCACCGAGACGTTAGGTTGCGTTAGGTTGGGTTATATTACGTTCTTGATGTATATAAAGGTCCCACGCAGTCGTAGAGGCCAGCCCGCCAGGAATGTTGTCAAATATTGCAGCCGCGATGTTAGATTGGGTTAGGTTAGATTATATTTCGTTATTGATGTATATGAAGGTCCCACGGAGACGTAGAGGCCAACTCGTCAGGAATATTGTCAAATATAACCGCCGAGATGTTAGGTTGGGTTAGGTTAGGTTATATTAAGTTATTGATGTATATGAAGATCCCACGTAGACGCAGAGGCCAACTCGCCAGGTATGTGGTCAAATATTACCGCCGAGCTGATAGGTTGGGTTAGGTTTGGTTATATTACGTTATTGATGTATATAAAGGTCCCACGGAAACGTAGAGGCCAACAAGCCAGGAATGTTGCCAAATATTACCGCCGAGATGTGAGGTTGGGTTAGGTTAGGTTATATTACGTTATTGATGTATATAAAGGTCCCACGGAGACGTAGAGGCCAAATCGTCAGGAATATTGTCAAATATAAGCGCCGAGATGTTAGGTTGGGTTAGGTTAGGTTATATTAAGTTATTGATGTATATGAAGATCCCACGTAGACGCAGAGGCCAACTCGCCAGGTATGTGGTCAAATATTACCGCCGAGCTGATAGGTTGGGTGAGGTTTGGTTATATTACGTTATTGATGTATATAAAGGTCCCACGGAAAGGTAGAGGCCAACAAGCCAGGAATGTTGCCAAATATTACCGCCAAGATGATAGGTTGGGTTAGGTTAGGTTATATCTCGTTATTGATGTATATGAAGGTCCCACGGAGACGTAGATGCCAACTCGCCAGGAATGTTGTCAAATATTACCGCCGAGATGATAGGTTGCGTTAGGTTGGGTTATATTACGCTCTTGATGTATATAAAGGTCCCACGGAGACGTAGAGACCAACAAGCCAGGAATGTTGCCAAATATTACCGCCGAGATGATAGGTTGGGTTAGGTTAGGTTATATTACGTTATTGATGTATATAAAGGTCCCACGGAGACGTAGAGGCCAACTCGTCAGGAATATTGTCAAATATTACCGCCGAGATGATAGGTTGTGTTAGGTTAGGTTATATCTCGTTATTGATGTATATGAAGGTCCCACGGAGACGTAGATGCCAACTCGCCAGGAATGTTGTCAAATAATATCGCCGAGAGGTTAGTTTGTGTCCGGTTAGGTTATATTACGTTATTGATGTATATGAAGATCCCACGGAGACTAAGAGGCCAACTCGCCAGGTATGTGGTCAAATATTACCTCCGAGATGATAGGTTGGGTTAGGTTTGGTTATATTTCGTTATTGATGTATATGAAGGTCCTACGGAGACGTAGAGGCCAACATGCCAGGAATGTTGTCAAATATTACAGCCGCGATGTTAGATTGGGTTAGGTTAGGTTATATTACGTTATTGATGTATATAAAGGTCCCACGGAGACGTAGAGGCCAACTCGCCTGGAATGTTATCAAATATTACCGCCGAGATGTTAGGTTGGGTTAGGTTAGGTTATATTACGTTCTTGATGCATATAAAGGTCCCACGCAGTCGTAGATGCCAACCCGCCAGGAATGTTGTCAAATATTACCGCCGAGATGATAGGTTGGGTTAGGTTAGGTTATATTACGTTATTGATGTATATAAAGGTCCCACGGAGACGTAGAGGCCAACTCGTCAGGAATATTGTCAAATATAACCGCCGAGATGTTAGGTTGGGTTAGGTTAGGTTATATTAAGTTATTGATGTATATGAAGATCCCACGTAGACGCAGAGGCCAACTCGCCAGGAATGTGGTCAAATATTACCGCCGAGCTGATAGGTTGGGTTAGGTTTGGTTATATTTCGTTATTGATGTATATGAAGGTCCTACGGAGACGTAGAGGCCAACATTCCAGGAATGTTGTCAAATATTACAGCCGCGATGTTAGATTGGGTGAGGTTAGGTTATATTACGTTATTTATGTATATAAGGGTCCCACGGAGACGTAGAGGCCAACTCGCCTGGAATGTTATCAAATATTACCGCCGAGATGTTAGGTTGGGTTAGCTTAGGTTATATTACGTTCTTGATGCATAAATAGGTCTCACGCAGACGTAGAGGCCAACAAGCCAGGAGTGTTGCCAAATATTACCGCCGAGATGATAGGTTGGGTTAGGTTAGGTTATAATACCTTATTGATATATATAAAGGTCCCACGGAGACGTAGAGGCCAACACGCCAGGAATGTTGCCAAATATTACCGCCGAGATGTTAGGTTGCGTTAGATTGGGTTATATTACGTTCTTAATGTATATAAAGGTCCCACGCAGACGTAGAGGCCAGCCCGCCAGGAATGTTGTCAAATATTACAGCCGCGATGTTAGATTGGGTTAGGTTAGGTTATATTTCGTTATTGATGTATATGAAGGTCCCACGGAGACGTAGATGCCAACTCGCCAGGAATGTTGTCAAATAATAGCGCCGAGAGGTTAGGTTGGGTCGGGTTAGGTTATATTACGTTATTGATGTATATGAAGATCCCACGGAGACGTAGAGGCCAACTCGCCAGGTATGTGGTCAAATATTACCGCCGAGATGATAGGTTGGGTTAGGTTTGGTTATATTTCGTTATTGATGTATATAAAGGTCCCACGGAGACGTAGATGCCAACTCGCCAGGAATGTGGTCAAATATTACCGCCGAGATGATAGATTGGGTTAGGTTAGGTTATATTACGTTATTGATGTATATAAAGGTCCCACGGAGACGTAGAGGCCAACTCGCCTGGAATGTTATCAAATATTACCGACGAGATGTTAAGTTGGGTTAGGTTAGGTTATATTACGTTCTTGATGCATATAAAGGTCCCACGCAGACGTAGAGGCCAACCCGCCAGGAATGTTGTCAAATATTACTGCCGAGATGATAGGTTGGGTTAGGTTTGGTTATATTTCGTTATTGATGTATATGAAGGTCCTACGGAGACGTAGAGGCCAACACGCCAGGAATGTTGTCAAATATTACCGCCGAGATGTTAGGTTGCGTTAGATTGCGTTATATTACGTTCTTAATGTATATAAAGGTCCCACGCAGACGTAGAGGCCAGCACGCCAGGAATGTTGTCAAATATTACAGCCGCGATGTTAGATTGGGTTAGGTTATGTTATATTTCGTTATTGATGTATATGAAGGTCCCACGGAGACGTAGAGGCCAACTCGCCAGGAATGTTGTCAAATAATAGCGCCGAGAGGTTAGGTTGGGTCAGGTTAGGTTATATTACGTTATTGATGTATATGAAGATCCCACGGAGACGTAGAGGCCAACTCGCCAGGAATGTTGCCAAATATTACCGCCGAGATGTTAGGTTGCGTTAGATTGGGTTATATTACGTTCTTAATGTATATAAAGGTCCCACGCAGACGTAGAGGCCAACCCGCCAGGAATGTTGTCAAATATTACTGCCGAGATGATAGGTTGGGTTAGGTTTGGTTATATTTCGTTATTGATGTATATGAAGGTCCTACGGAGACGTAGAGGCCAACACGCCAGGAATGTTGTCAAATATTACCGCCGAGATGTTAGGTTGCGTTAGATTGCGTTATATTACGTTCTTAATGTATATAAAGGTCCCACGCAGACGTAGAGGCCAGCCCGCCAGGAATGTTGTCAAATATTACAGCCGCGATGTTAGATTGGGTTAGGTTAGGTTATATTTCGTTATTGATGTATATGAAGGTCCCACGGAGACGTAGAGGCCAACTCGCCAGGAATGTTGTCAAATATGACAGCCGCGAAGTTAGATTGGTTTAGGTTAGGTTATAATACGTTATTAATGCATATAAAGGTCCCACGCCGACGTAGAGGCCAACCCGCCAGGAATGTTGTCAAATATTACCGCCGAAATGGTAGATTGGGTTAGGTTAGGTTATATTACGTTATTGTTGTATATAAAGGTCCCACGGAGACGTAGATGCCAACTCGCCAGGAATGTTGTCAAATAATAGCGCCGAGAGGTTAGGTTGGGTCAGGTTAGGTTATATTACGTTATTGATGTATATGAAGATCCCACGGAGACGTAGAGGCCAACTCGCCAGGTATGTTGTCAAATATTACCGCCGATATGATAGGTTGGGTTAGGTTAGGTTATATTACGTTATTGATGTATATAAAGGTCCCACGGAGACGTAGATGCCAACTCGCCAGGAGTGTTGTCAAATGATAGCGCCGAGAGGTTAGGTTGGGTCAGGTTAGGTTATATTACGTTATTGATGTATATGAAGATCCCACGGAGACGTAGAGGCCAACTCGCCAGGTATGTGGTCAAATATTACCGCCGAGATGATAGGTTGGGTTAGGTTTGGTTATATTTCGTTATTGATGTATATGAAGGTCCTACGGAGACGTAGAGGCCAACATGCCAGGAATGTTGTCAAATATTACAGCCGCGATGTTAGATTGGGTTAGGTTAGGTTATATTACGTTATTGATGTATATAAGGGTCCCACGGAGACGTAGAGGCCAACTCGCCTGGAATGTTATCAAATATTACAGCCGAGATGTTAGGTTGGGTTAGGTTAGGTTATATTACGTTCTTGATGCATATAAAGGTCCCACGCAGACGTAGAGGCCAACAAGCCAGGAGTGTTGCCAAATATTACCGCCGAGATGATAGGTTGGGTTAGGTTAGGTTATAATACGTTATTAATGCATATAAAGGTCCCACGCCGACGTAGAGGCCAACCCGCCAGGAATGTTGTCAAATATTACAGCCGGGATGTTAGATTGGGTTAGGTAAGGTTATATTACCTTATTGATGTATATAAAGGTCCCACGGAGACGTAGAGGCCAACACGCCAGGAATGTTGTCAAATATTACCGCCGAGACGTTAGGTTGCATTAGGTTGGGTTATATTACGTTCTTGATGTATATAAAGGTCCCACGCAGACGTAGAGGCCAGCCCGCCAGGAATGTTGTCAAATATTGCAGCCGCGATGTTAGATTGGGTTAGGTTAGGTTATATTTCGTTATTGATGTATATGAAGGTCCCACGGAGACGAAGAGGCCAACTCGCCAGGAATGTTGCATAATATTACAGCCGCGATGTTAGATTGGGATAGGTTAGGTTATAATACGTTATTAATGCATATAAAGGTCCCACGCCGACGTAGAGGCCAACCCGCCAGGAATGTTGTCAAATATTACCGCCGAGATGATAGGTTGGGTTAGGTTAGGTTATATTACGTTATTGATGTATATAAAGGTCCCACGGAGACGTAGAGGCCAACTCGTCAGGAATATTGTCAAATATAACCGCCGAGATGTTAGGTTGGGTTAGGTTAGGTTATATTAAGTTATTGATGTATATGAAGATCCCACGGAGACTAAGAGGCCAACTCGCCAGGTATGTGGTCAAATATTACCGCCGAGATGATAGGTTGGGTTAGGTTTGGTTATATTTCGTTATTGATGTATATGAAGGTCCTACGGGGACGTAGAGGCCAACATGCCAGGAATGTTGTCAAATATTACAGCCGCGATGTTAGATTGGGTTAGGTTAGGTTATATTACGTTATTGATGTATATAAAGTCCCACGGAGACGTAGAGGCCAACATGCCAGGAATGCTGTCAAATATTACAGCCGGGATGTTAGATTGGGTTAGGTAAGGTTATATTACCTTATTAATGTATATAAAGGTCCCACGGAGACGTAGAGGCCAACACGCCAGGAATGTTGTCAAATATTACCGCCGAGACGTTAGGTTGCGTTAGGTTGGGTTATATTAAGTTCTTGATGTATATAAAGGTCCCACGCAGTCGTAGAGGCCAGCCCGCCAGGAATGTTGTCAAATATTGCAGCCGCGATGTTAGATTGGGTTAGGTAAGGTTATATTACCTTATTGATGTATATAAAGGTCCCACGGAGACGTAGAGGCCAACACGCCAGGAATGTTGTCAAATATTACCGCCGAGACGTTAGGTTGCGTTAGGTTGGGTTATATTACGTTCTTGATGTATATAAAGGTCCCACGCAGACGTAGAGGCCAGCCCGCCAGGAATGTTGTCAAATATTGCAGCCGCGATGTTAGATTGGGTTAGGTTAGGTTATATTTCGTTATTGATGTATATGAAGGTCCCACGGAGACGAAGAGGCCAACTCGCCAGGAATGTTGCATAATATTACAGCCGCGATGTTAGATTGGGATAGGTTAGGTTATAATACGTTATTAATGCATATAAAGGTCCCACGCCGACGTAGAGGCCAACCCGCCAGGAATGTTGTCAAATATTACCGCCGAGATGATAGGTTGGGTTAGGTTAGGTTATATTACGTTATTGATGTATATAAAGGTCCCACGGAGACGTAGAGGCCAACTCGTCAGGAATATTGTCAAATATAACCGCCGAGATGTTAGGTTGGGTTAGGTTAGGTTATATTAAGTTATTGATGTATATGAAGATCCCACGTAGACGCAGAGGCCAACTCGCCAGGTATGTGGTCAAATATTACTGCCGAGCTGATAGGTTGGGTTAGGTTTGGTTATATTACGTTATTGATGTATATAAAGGTCCCACGGAAACGTAGAGGCCAACAAGCAAGGATTGTTGCCAAATATTACCGCCGAGATGATAGGTTGGGTTAGGCTAGGTTATATCTCGTTATTGATGTATATGAAGGTCCCACGGAGACGTAGATGCCAACTCGCCAGGAATGTTGTCAAAGAATAGCGCCGAGAGGTTAGGTTGTGTCAGGTTAGGTTATATTACGTTATTGATGTATATGAAGAATCCACGGAGACTAAGAGGCCAACTCGCCAGGTATGTGGTCAAATATTACCGCCGAGATGATAGGTTGGGTTAGGTTTGGTTATATTTCGTTATTGATGTATATGAAGGTCCTACGGAGACGTAGAGGCCAACATGCCAGGAATGCTGTCAAATATTACAGCCGGGATGTTAGATTGGGTTAGGTAAGGTTATATTACCTTATTGATGTATACAAAGGTCCCACGGAGACGTAGAGGCCAACACGCCAGGAATGTTGTCAAATATTACCGCCGAGACGTTAGGTTGCGTTAGGTTGGGTTATATTACGTTCTTGATGTATATAAAGGTCCCACGCAGACGTAGAGGCCAGCCCGCCAGGAATGTTGTCAAATATTGCAGCCGCGATGTTAGATTGGGTTAGGTTAGGTTATATTTCGTTATTGATGTATATGAAGGTCCCACGGAGACGAAGAGGCCAACTCGCCAGGAATGTTGCATAATATTACAGCCGCGATGTTAGATTGGGATAGGTTAGGTTATAATACGTTATTAATGCATATAAAGGTCCCACGCCGACGTAGAGGCCAACCCGCCAGGAATGTTGTCAAATATTACCGCCGAGATGATAGGTTGGGTTAGGTTAGGTTATATTACGTTATTGATGTATATAAAGGTCCCACGGAGACGTAGAGGCCAACTCGTCAGGAATATTGTCAAATATAACCGCCGAGATGTTAGGTTGGGTTAGGTTAGGTTATATTAAGTTATTGATGTATATGAAGATCCCACGGAGACTAAGAGGCCAACTCGCCAGGTATGTGGTCAAATATTACCGCCGAGATGATAGGTTGGGTTAGGTTTGGTTATATTTCGTTATTGATGTATATGAAGGTCCTACGGAGACGTAGAGGCCAACATGCCAGGAATGTTGTCAAATATTACAGCCGCGATGTTAGATTGGGTTAGGTTAGGTTATATTACGTTATTGATGTATATAAAGTCCCACGGAGACGTAGAGGCCAACATGCCAGGAATGCTGTGAAATATTACAGCCGGGATGTTAGATTGGGTTAGGTAAGGTTATATTACCTTATTAATGTATATAAAGGTCCCACGGAGACGTAGAGGCCAACACGCCAGGAATGTTGTCAAATATTACCACCGAGACGTTAGGTTGCGTTAGGTTGGGTTATATTACGTTCTTGATGTATATAAAGGTCCCACGCAGTCGTAGAGGCCAGCCCGCCAGGAATGTTGTCAAATATTGCAGCCGCGATGTTAGATTGGGTTAGGTTAGATTATATTTCGTTATTGATGTATATGAAGGTCCCACGGAGACGTAGAGGCCAACTCGTCAGGAATATTGTCAAATATAACCGCCGAGATGTTAGGTTGGGTTAGGTTAGGTTATATTACGTTATTGATGTATATAAAGGTCCCACGGAGACGTAGATGCCAACTCGCCAGGAGTGTTGTCAAATGATAGCGCCGAGAGGTTAGGTTGGGTCAGGTTAGGTTATATTACGTTATTGATGTATATGAAGATCCCACGGAGACGTAGAGGCCAACTCGCCAGGTATGTGGTCAAATATTACCGCCGAGATGATAGGTTGGGTTAGGTTTGGTTATATTTCGTTATTGATGTATATGAAGGTCCTACGGAGACGTAGAGGCCAACATGCCAGGAATGTTGTCAAATATTACAGCCGCGATGTTAGATTGGGTTAGGTTAGGTTATATTACGTTATTGATGTATATAAGGGTCCCACGGAGACGTAGAGGCCAACTCGCCTGGAATGTTATCAAATATTACAGCCGAGATGTTAGGTTGGGTTAGGTTAGGTTATATTACGTTCTTGATGCATATAAAGGTCCCACGCAGACGTAGAGGCCAACAAGCCAGGAGTGTTGCCAAATATTACCGCCGAGATGATAGGTTGGGTTAGGTTAGGTTATAATACGTTATTAATGCATATAAAGGTCCCACGCCGACGTAGAGGCCAACCCGCCAGGAATGTTGTCAAATATTACAGCCGGGATGTTAGATTGGGTTAGGTAAGGTTATATTACCTTATTGATGTATATAAAGGTCCCACGGAGACGTAGAGGCCAACACGCCAGGAATGTTGTCAAATATTACCGCCGAGACGTTAGGTTGCATTAGGTTGGGTTATATTACGTTCTTGATGTATATAAAGGTCCCACGCAGACGTAGAGGCCAGCCCGCCAGGAATGTTGTCAAATATTGCAGCCGCGATGTTAGATTGGGTTAGGTTAGGTTATATTTCGTTATTGATGTATATGAAGGTCCCACGGAGACGAAGAGGCCAACTCGCCAGGAATGTTGCATAATATTACAGCCGCGATGTTAGATTGGGATAGGTTAGGTTATAATACGTTATTAATGCATATAAAGGTCCCACGCCGACGTAGAGGCCAACCCGCCAGGAATGTTGTCAAATATTACCGCCGAGATGATAGGTTGGGTTAGGTTAGGTTATATTACGTTATTGATGTATATAAAGGTCCCACGGAGACGTAGAGGCCAACTCGTCAGGAATATTGTCAAATATAACCGCCGAGATGTTAGGTTGGGTTAGGTTAGGTTATATTAAGTTATTGATGTATATGAAGATCCCACGGAGACTAAGAGGCCAACTCGCCAGGTATGTGGTCAAATATTACCGCCGAGATGATAGGTTGGGTTAGGTTTGGTTATATTTCGTTATTGATGTATATGAAGGTCCTACGGGGACGTAGAGGCCAACATGCCAGGAATGTTGTCAAATATTACAGCCGCGATGTTAGATTGGGTTAGGTTAGGTTATATTACGTTATTGATGTATATAAAGTCCCACGGAGACGTAGAGGCCAACATGCCAGGAATGCTGTCAAATATTACAGCCGGGATGTTAGATTGGGTTAGGTAAGGTTATATTACCTTATTAATGTATATAAAGGTCCCACGGAGACGTAGAGGCCAACACGCCAGGAATGTTGTCAAATATTACCGCCGAGACGTTAGGTTGCGTTAGGTTGGGTTATATTAAGTTCTTGATGTATATAAAGGTCCCACGCAGTCGTAGAGGCCAGCCCGCCAGGAATGTTGTCAAATATTGCAGCCGCGATGTTAGATTGGGTTAGGTAAGGTTATATTACCTTATTGATGTATATAAAGGTCCCACGGAGACGTAGAGGCCAACACGCCAGGAATGTTGTCAAATATTACCGCCGAGACGTTAGGTTGCGTTAGGTTGGGTTATATTACGTTCTTGATGTATATAAAGGTCCCACGCAGACGTAGAGGCCAGCCCGCCAGGAATGTTGTCAAATATTGCAGCCGCGATGTTAGATTGGGTTAGGTTAGGTTATATTTCGTTATTGATGTATATGAAGGTCCCACGGAGACGAAGAGGCCAACTCGCCAGGAATGTTGCATAATATTACAGCCGCGATGTTAGATTGGGATAGGTTAGGTTATAATACGTTATTAATGCATATAAAGGTCCCACGCCGACGTAGAGGCCAACCCGCCAGGAATGTTGTCAAATATTACCGCCGAGATGATAGGTTGGGTTAGGTTAGGTTATATTACGTTATTGATGTATATAGAGGTCCCACGGAGACGTAGAGGCCAACTCGTCAGGAATATTGTCAAATATAACCGCCGAGATGTTAGGTTGGGTTAGGTTAGGTTATATTAAGTTATTGATGTATATGAAGATCCCACGTAGACGCAGAGGCCAACTCGCCAGGTATGTGGTCAAATATTACTGCCGAGCTGATAGGTTGGGTTAGGTTTGGTTATATTACGTTATTGATGTATATAAAGGTCCCACGGAAACGTAGAGGCCAACAAGCAAGGATTGTTGCCAAATATTACCGCCGAGATGATAGGTTGGGTTAGGCTAGGTTATATCTCGTTATTGATGTATATGAAGGTCCCACGGAGACGTAGATGCCAACTCGCCAGGAATGTTGTCAAATAATAGCGCCGAGAGGTTAGGTTGTGTCAGGTTAGGTTATATTACGTTATTGATGTATATGAAGAATCCACGGAGACTAAGAGGCCAACTCGCCAGGTATGTGGTCAAATATTACCGCCGAGATGATAGGTTGGGTTAGGTTTGGTTATATTTCGTTATTGATGTATATGAAGGTCCTACGGAGACGTAGAGGCCAACATGCCAGGAATGCTGTCAAATATTACAGCCGGGATGTTAGATTGGGTTAGGTAAGGTTATATTACCTTATTGATGTATACAAAGGTCCCACGGAGACGTAGAGGCCAACACGCCAGGAATGTTGTCAAATATTACCGCCGAGACGTTAGGTTGCGTTAGGTTGGGTTATATTACGTTCTTGATGTATATAAAGGTCCCACGCAGACGTAGAGGCCAGCCCGCCAGGAATGTTGTCAAATATTGCAGCCGCGATGTTAGATTGGGTTAGGTTAGGTTATATTTCGTTATTGATGTATATGAAGGTCCCACGGAGACGAAGAGGCCAACTCGCCAGGAATGTTGCATAATATTACAGCCGCGATGTTAGATTGGGATAGGTTAGGTTATAATACGTTATTAATGCATATAAAGGTCCCACGCCGACGTAGAGGCCAACCCGCCAGGAATGTTGTCAAATATTACCGCCGAGATGATAGGTTGGGTTAGGTTAGGTTATATTACGTTATTGATGTATATAAAGGTCCCACGGAGACGTAGAGGCCAACTCGTCAGGAATATTGTCAAATATAACCGCCGAGATGTTAGGTTGGGTTAGGTTAGGTTATATTAAGTTATTGATGTATATGTAGATCCCACGGAGACTAAGAGGCCAACTCGCCAGGTATGTGGTCAAATATTACCGCCGAGATGATAGGTTGGGTTAGGTTTGGTTATATTTCGTTATTGATGTATATGAAGGTCCTACGGAGACGTAGAGGCCAACATGCCAGGAATGTTGTCAAATATTACAGCCGCGATGTTAGATTGGGTTAGGTTAGGTTATATTACGTTATTGATGTATATAAAGTCCCACGGAGACGTAGAGGCCAACATGCCAGGAATGCTGTGAAATATTACAGCCGGGATGTTAGATTGGGTTAGGTAAGGTTATATTACCTTATTAATGTATATAAAGGTCCCACGGAGACGTAGAGGCCAACACGCCAGGAATGTTGTCAAATATTACCACCGAGACGTTAGGTTGCGTTAGGTTGGGTTATATTACGTTCTTGATGTATATAAAGGTCCCACGCAGTCGTAGAGGCCAGCCCGCCAGGAATGTTGTCAAATATTGCAGCCGCGATGTTAGATTGGGTTAGGTTAGATTATATTTCGTTATTGATGTATATGAAGGTCCCACGGAGACGTAGAGGCCAACTCGTCAGGAATATTGTCAAATATAACCGCCGAGATGTTAGGTTGGGTTAGGTTAGGTTATATTAAGTTATTGATGTATATGAAGATCCCACGTAGACGCAGAGGCCAACTCGCCAGGTATGTGGTCAAATATTACTGCCGAGCTGATAGGTTGGGTTAGGTTTGGTTATATTACGTTATTGATGTATATAAAGGTCCCACGGAAACGTAGAGGCCAACAAGCAAGGATTGTTGCCAAATATTACCGCCGAGATGATAGGTTGGGTTAGGCTAGGTTATATCTCGTTATTGATGTATATGAAGGTCCCACGGAGACGTAGATGCCAACTCGCCAGGAATGTTGTCAAATAATAGCGCCGAGAGGTTAGGTTGTGTCAGGTTAGGTTATATTACGTTATTGATGTATATGAAGAATCCACGGAGACTAAGAGGCCAACTCGCCAGGTATGTGGTCAAATATTACCGCCGAGATGATAGGTTGGGTTAGGTTTGGTTATATTTCGTTATTGATGTATATGAAGGTCCTACGGAGACGTAGAGGCCAACATGCCAGGAATGCTGTCAAATATTACAGCCGGGATGTTAGATTGGGTTAGGTAAGGTTATATTACCTTATTGATGTATACAAAGGTCCCACGGAGACGTAGAGGCCAACACGCCAGGAATGTTGTCAAATATTACCGCCGAGACGTTAGGTTGCGTTAGGTTGGGTTATATTACGTTCTTGATGTATATAAAGGTCCCACGCAGACGTAGAGGCCAGCCCGCCAGGAATGTTGTCAAATATTGCAGCCGCGATGTTAGATTGGGTTAGGTTAGGTTATATTTCGTTATTGATGTATATGAAGGTCCCACGGAGACGAAGAGGCCAACTCGCCAGGAATGTTGCATAATATTACAGCCGCGATGTTAGATTGGGATAGGTTAGGTTATAATACGTTATTAATGCATATAAAGGTCCCACGCCGACGTAGAGGCCAACCCGCCAGGAATGTTGTCAAATATTACCGCCGAGATGATAGGTTGGGTTAGGTTAGGTTATATTACGTTATTGATGTATATAAAGGTCCCACGGAGACGTAGAGGCCAACTCGTCAGGAATATTGTCAAATATAACCGCCGAGATGTTAGGTTGGGTTAGGTTAGGTTATATTAAGTTATTGATGTATATGAAGATCCCACGGAGACTAAGAGGCCAACTCGCCAGGTATGTGGTCAAATATTACCGCCGAGATGATAGGTTGGGTTAGGTTTGGTTATATTTCGTTATTGATGTATATGAAGGTCCTACGGAGACGTAGAGGCCAACATGCCAGGAATGTTGTCAAATATTACAGCCGCGATGTTAGATTGGGTTAGGTTAGGTTATATTACGTTATTGATGTATATAAAGTCCCACGGAGACGTAGAGGCCAACATGCCAGGAATGCTGTGAAATATTACAGCCGGGATGTTAGATTGGGTTAGGTAAGGTTATATTACCTTATTAATGTATATAAAGGTCCCACGGAGACGTAGAGGCCAACACGCCAGGAATGTTGTCAAATATTACCACCGAGACGTTAGGTTGCGTTAGGTTGGGTTATATTACGTTCTTGATGTATATAAAGGTCCCACGCAGTCGTAGAGGCCAGCCCGCCAGGAATGTTGTCAAATATTGCAGCCGCGATGTTAGATTGGGTTAGGTTAGATTATATTTCGTTATTGATGTATATGAAGGTCCCACGGAGACGTAGAGGCCAACTCGTCAGGAATATTGTCAAATATAACCGCCGAGATGTTAGGTTGGGTTAGGTTAGGTTATATTAAGTTATTGATGTATATGAAGATCCCACGTAGACGCAGAGGCCAACTCGCCAGGTATGTGGTCAAATATTACCGCCGAGCTGATAGGTTGGGTTAGGTTTGGTTATATTACGTTATTGATGTATATAAAGGTCCCACGGAAACGTAGAGGCCAACAAGCCAGGAATGTTGCCAAATATTACCGCCGAGATGTGAGGTTGGGTTAGGTTAGGTTATATTACGTTATTGATGTATATAAAGGTCCCACGGAGACGTAGAGGCCAAATCGTCAGGAATATTGTCAAATATAAGCGCCGAGATGTTAGGTTGGGTTAGGTTAGGTTATATTAAGTTATTGATGTATATGAAGATCCCACGTAGACGCAGAGGCCAACTCGCCAGGTATGTGGTCAAATATTACCGCCGAGCTGATAGGTTGGGTGAGGTTTGGTTATATTACGTTATTGATGTATATAAAGGTCCCACGGAAAGGTAGAGGCCAACAAGCCAGGAATGTTGCCAAATATTACCGCCAAGATGATAGGTTGGGTTAGGTTAGGTTATATCTCGTTATTGATGTATATGAAGGTCCCACGGAGACGTAGATGCCAACTCGCCAGGAATGTTGTCAAATATTACCGCCGAGATGATAGGTTGCGTTAGGTTGGGTTATATTACGCTCTTGATGTATATAAAGGTCCCACGGAGACGTAGAGACCAACAAGCCAGGAATGTTGCCAAATATTACCGCCGAGATGATAGGTTGGGTTAGGTTAGGTTATATTACGTTATTGATGTATATAAAGGTCCCACGGAGACGTAGAGGCCAACTCGTCAGGAATATTGTCAAATATTACCGCCGAGATGATAGGTTGTGTTAGGTTAGGTTATATCTCGTTATTGATGTATATGAAGGTCCCACGGAGACGTAGATGCCAACTCGCCAGGAATGTTGTCAAATAATATCGCCGAGAGGTTAGTTTGTGTCCGGTTAGGTTATATTACGTTATTGATGTATATGAAGATCCCACGGAGACTAAGAGGCCAACTCGCCAGGTATGTGGTCAAATATTACCTCCGAGATGATAGGTTGGGTTAGGTTTGGTTATATTTCGTTATTGATGTATATGAAGGTCCTACGGAGACGTAGAGGCCAACATGCCAGGAATGTTGTCAAATATTACAGCCGCGATGTTAGATTGGGTTAGGTTAGGTTATATTACGTTATTGATGTATATAAAGGTCCCACGGAGACGTAGAGGCCAACTCGCCTGGAATGTTATCAAATATTACCGCCGAGATGTTAGGTTGGGTTAGGTTAGGTTATATTACGTTCTTGATGCATATAAAGGTCCCACGCAGTCGTAGATGCCAACCCGCCAGGAATGTTGTCAAATATTACCGCCGAGATGATAGGTTGGGTTAGGTTAGGTTATATTACGTTATTGATGTATATAAAGGTCCCACGGAGACGTAGAGGCCAACTCGTCAGGAATATTGTCAAATATAACCGCCGAGATGTTAGGTTGGGTTAGGTTAGGTTATATTAAGTTATTGATGTATATGAAGATCCCACGTAGACGCAGAGGCCAACTCGCCAGGAATGTGGTCAAATATTACCGCCGAGCTGATAGGTTGGGTTAGGTTTGGTTATATTTCGTTATTGATGTATATGAAGGTCCTACGGAGACGTAGAGGCCAACATTCCAGGAATGTTGTCAAATATTACAGCCGCGATGTTAGATTGGGTGAGGTTAGGTTATATTACGTTATTTATGTATATAAGGGTCCCACGGAGACGTAGAGGCCAACTCGCCTGGAATGTTATCAAATATTACCGCCGAGATGTTAGGTTGGGTTAGCTTAGGTTATATTACGTTCTTGATGCATAAATAGGTCTCACGCAGACGTAGAGGCCAACAAGCCAGGAGTGTTGCCAAATATTACCGCCGAGATGATAGGTTGGGTTAGGTTAGGTTATAATACCTTATTGATATATATAAAGGTCCCACGGAGACGTAGAGGCCAACACGCCAGGAATGTTGCCAAATATTACCGCCGAGATGTTAGGTTGCGTTAGATTGGGTTATATTACGTTCTTAATGTATATAAAGGTCCCACGCAGACGTAGAGGCCAGCCCGCCAGGAATGTTGTCAAATATTACAGCCGCGATGTTAGATTGGGTTAGGTTAGGTTATATTTCGTTATTGATGTATATGAAGGTCCCACGGAGACGTAGATGCCAACTCGCCAGGAATGTTGTCAAATAATAGCGCCGAGAGGTTAGGTTGGGTCGGGTTAGGTTATATTACGTTATTGATGTATATGAAGATCCCACGGAGACGTAGAGGCCAACTCGCCAGGTATGTGGTCAAATATTACCGCCGAGATGATAGGTTGGGTTAGGTTTGGTTATATTTCGTTATTGATGTATATAAAGGTCCCACGGAGACGTAGATGCCAACTCGCCAGGAATGTGGTCAAATATTACCGCCGAGATGATAGATTGGGTTAGGTTAGGTTATATTACGTTATTGATGTATATAAAGGTCCCACGGAGACGTAGAGGCCAACTCGCCTGGAATGTTATCAAATATTACCGACGAGATGTTAAGTTGGGTTAGGTTAGGTTATATTACGTTCTTGATGCATATAAAGGTCCCACGCAGACGTAGAGGCCAACCCGCCAGGAATGTTGTCAAATATTACTGCCGAGATGATAGGTTGGGTTAGGTTTGGTTATATTTCGTTATTGATGTATATGAAGGTCCTACGGAGACGTAGAGGCCAACACGCCAGGAATGTTGTCAAATATTACCGCCGAGATGTTAGGTTGCGTTAGATTGCGTTATATTACGTTCTTAATGTATATAAAGGTCCCACGCAGACGTAGAGGCCAGCACGCCAGGAATGTTGTCAAATATTACAGCCGCGATGTTAGATTGGGTTAGGTTATGTTATATTTCGTTATTGATGTATATGAAGGTCCCACGGAGACGTAGAGGCCAACTCGCCAGGAATGTTGTCAAATAATAGCGCCGAGAGGTTAGGTTGGGTCAGGTTAGGTTATATTACGTTATTGATGTATATGAAGATCCCACGGAGACGTAGAGGCCAACTCGCCAGGAATGTTGCCAAATATTACCGCCGAGATGTTAGGTTGCGTTAGATTGGGTTATATTACGTTCTTAATGTATATAAAGGTCCCACGCAGACGTAGAGGCCAACCCGCCAGGAATGTTGTCAAATATTACTGCCGAGATGATAGGTTGGGTTAGGTTTGGTTATATTTCGTTATTGATGTATATGAAGGTCCTACGGAGACGTAGAGGCCAACACGCCAGGAATGTTGTCAAATATTTCCGCCGAGATGTTAGGTTGCGTTAGATTGCGTTATATTACGTTCTTAATGTATATAAAGGTCCCACGCAGACGTAGAGGCCAGCCCGCCAGGAATGTTGTCAAATATTACAGCCGCGATGTTAGATTGGGTTAGGTTAGGTTATATTTCGTTATTGATGTATATGAAGGTCCCACGGAGACGTAGAGGCCAACTCGCCAGGAATGTTGTCAAATATGACAGCCGCGAAGTTAGATTGGTTTAGGTTAGGTTATAATACGTTATTAATGCATATAAAGGTCCCACGCCGACGTAGAGGCCAACCCGCCAGGAATGTTGTCAAATATTACCGCCGAAATGGTAGATTGGGTTAGGTTAGGTTATATTACGTTATTGTTGTATATAAAGGTCCCACGGAGACGTAGATGCCAACTCGCCAGGAATGTTGTCAAATAATAGCGCCGAGAGGTTAGGTTGGGTCAGGTTAGGTTATATTACGTTATTGATGTATATGAAGATCCCACGGAGACGTAGAGGCCAACTCGCCAGGTATGTTGTCAAATATTACCGCCGATATGATAGGTTGGGTTAGGTTAGGTTATATTACGTTATTGATGTATATAAAGGTCCCACGGAGACGTAGATGCCAACTCGCCAGGAGTGTTGTCAAATGATAGCGCCGAGAGGTTAGGTTGGGTCAGGTTAGGTTATATTACGTTATTGATGTATATGAAGATCCCACGGAGACGTAGAGGCCAACTCGCCAGGTATGTGGTCAAATATTACCGCCGAGATGATAGGTTGGGTTAGGTTTGGTTATATTTCGTTATTGATGTATATGAAGGTCCTACGGAGACGTAGAGGCCAACATGCCAGGAATGTTGTCAAATATTACAGCCGCGATGTTAGATTGGGTTAGGTTAGGTTATATTACGTTATTGATGTATATAAGGGTCCCACGGAGACGTAGAGGCCAACTCGCCTGGAATGTTATCAAATATTACAGCCGAGATGTTAGGTTGGGTTAGGTTAGGTTATATTACGTTCTTGATGCATATAAAGGTCCCACGCAGACGTAGAGGCCAACAAGCCAGGAGTGTTGCCAAATATTACCGCCGAGATGATAGGTTGGGTTAGGTTAGGTTATAATACGTTATTAATGCATATAAAGGTCCCACGCCGACGTAGAGGCCAACCCGCCAGGAATGTTGTCAAATATTACAGCCGGGATGTTAGATTGGGTTAGGTAAGGTTATATTACCTTATTGATGTATATAAAGGTCCCACGGAGACGTAGAGGCCAACACGCCAGGAATGTTGTCAAATATTACCGCCGAGACGTTAGGTTGCATTAGGTTGGGTTATATTACGTTCTTGATGTATATAAAGGTCCCACGCAGACGTAGAGGCCAGCCCGCCAGGAATGTTGTCAAATATTGCAGCCGCGATGTTAGATTGGGTTAGGTTAGGTTATATTTCGTTATTGATGTATATGAAGGTCCCACGGAGACGAAGAGGCCAACTCGCCAGGAATGTTGCATAATATTACAGCCGCGATGTTAGATTGGGATAGGTTAGGTTATAATACGTTATTAATGCATATAAAGGTCCCACGCCGACGTAGAGGCCAACCCGCCAGGAATGTTGTCAAATATTACCGCCGAGATGATAGGTTGGGTTAGGTTAGGTTATATTACGTTATTGATGTATATAAAGGTCCCACGGAGACGTAGAGGCCAACTCGTCAGGAATATTGTCAAATATAACCGCCGAGATGTTAGGTTGGGTTAGGTTAGGTTATATTAAGTTATTGATGTATATGAAGATCCCACGGAGACTAAGAGGCCAACTCGCCAGGTATGTGGTCAAATATTACCGCCGAGATGATAGGTTGGGTTAGGTTTGGTTATATTTCGTTATTGATGTATATGAAGGTCCTACGGGGACGTAGAGGCCAACATGCCAGGAATGTTGTCAAATATTACAGCCGCGATGTTAGATTGGGTTAGGTTAGGTTATATTACGTTATTGATGTATATAAAGTCCCACGGAGACGTAGAGGCCAACATGCCAGGAATGCTGTCAAATATTACAGCCGGGATGTTAGATTGGGTTAGGTAAGGTTATATTACCTTATTAATGTATATAAAGGTCCCACGGAGACGTAGAGGCCAACACGCCAGGAATGTTGTCAAATATTACCGCCGAGACGTTAGGTTGCGTTAGGTTGGGTTATATTAAGTTCTTGATGTATATAAAGGTCCCACGCAGTCGTAGAGGCCAGCCCGCCAGGAATGTTGTCAAATATTGCAGCCGCGATGTTAGATTGGGTTAGGTAAGGTTATATTACCTTATTGATGTATATAAAGGTCCCACGGAGACGTAGAGGCCAACACGCCAGGAATGTTGTCAAATATTACCGCCGAGACGTTAGGTTGCGTTAGGTTGGGTTATATTACGTTCTTGATGTATATAAAGGTCCCACGCAGACGTAGAGGCCAGCCCGCCAGGAATGTTGTCAAATATTGCAGCCGCGATGTTAGATTGGGTTAGGTTAGGTTATATTTCGTTATTGATGTATATGAAGGTCCCACGGAGACGAAGAGGCCAACTCGCCAGGAATGTTGCATAATATTACAGCCGCGATGTTAGATTGGGATAGGTTAGGTTATAATACGTTATTAATGCATATAAAGGTCCCACGCCGACGTAGAGGCCAACCCGCCAGGAATGTTGTCAAATATTACCGCCGAGATGATAGGTTGGGTTAGGTTAGGTTATATTACGTTATTGATGTATATAAAGGTCCCACGGAGACGTAGAGGCCAACTCGTCAGGAATATTGTCAAATATAACCGCCGAGATGTTAGGTTGGGTTAGGTTAGGTTATATTAAGTTATTGATGTATATGAAGATCCCACGTAGACGCAGAGGCCAACTCGCCAGGTATGTGGTCAAATATTACTGCCGAGCTGATAGGTTGGGTTAGGTTTGGTTATATTACGTTATTGATGTATATAAAGGTCCCACGGAAACGTAGAGGCCAACAAGCAAGGATTGTTGCCAAATATTACCGCCGAGATGATAGGTTGGGTTAGGCTAGGTTATATCTCGTTATTGATGTATATGAAGGTCCCACGGAGACGTAGATGCCAACTCGCCAGGAATGTTGTCAAATAATAGCGCCGAGAGGTTAGGTTGTGTCAGGTTAGGTTATATTACGTTATTGATGTATATGAAGAATCCACGGAGACTAAGAGGCCAACTCGCTAGGTATGTGGTCAAATATTACCGCCGAGATGATAGGTTGGGTTAGGTTTGGTTATATTTCGTTATTGATGTATATGAAGGTCCTACGGAGACGTAGAGGCCAACATGCCAGGAATGCTGTCAAATATTACAGCCGGGATGTTAGATTGGGTTAGGTAAGGTTATATTACCTTATTGATGTATACAAAGGTCCCACGGAGACGTAGAGGCCAACACGCCAGGAATGTTGTCAAATATTACCGCCGAGACGTTAGGTTGCGTTAGGTTGGGTTATATTACGTTCTTGATGTATATAAAGGTCCCACGCAGACGTAGAGGCCAGCCCGCCAGGAATGTTGTCAAATATTGCAGCCGCGATGTTAGATTGGGTTAGGTTAGGTTATATTTCGTTATTGATGTATATGAAGGTCCCACGGAGACGAAGAGGCCAACTCGCCAGGAATGTTGCATAATATTACAGCCGCGATGTTAGATTGGGATAGGTTAGGTTATAATACGTTATTAATGCATATAAAGGTCCCACGCCGACGTAGAGGCCAACCCGCCAGGAATGTTGTCAAATATTACCGCCGAGATGATAGGTTGGGTTAGGTTAGGTTATATTACGTTATTGATGTATATAAAGGTCCCACGGAGACGTAGAGGCCAACTCGTCAGGAATATTGTCAAATATAACCGCCGAGATGTTAGGTTGGGTTAGGTTAGGTTATATTAAGTTATTGATGTATATGAAGATCCCACGGAGACTAAGAGGCCAACTCGCCAGGTATGTGGTCAAATATTACCGCCGAGATGATAGGTTGGGTTAGGTTTGGTTATATTTCGTTATTGATGTATATGAAGGTCCTACGGAGACGTAGAGGCCAACATGCCAGGAATGTTGCCAAATATTACCGCCGAGATGTGAGGTTGGGTTAGGTTAGGTTATATTACGTTATTGATGTATATAAAGGTCCCACGGAGACGTAGAGGCCAAATCGTCAGGAATATTGTCAAATATAAGCGCCGAGATGTTAGGTTGGGTTAGGTTAGGTTATATTAAGTTATTGATGTATATGAAGATCCCACGTAGACGCAGAGGCCAACTCGCCAGGTATGTGGTCAAATATTACCGCCGAGCTGATAGGTTGGGTAAGGTTTGGTTATATTACGTTATTGATGTATATAAAGGTCCCACGGAAAGGTAGAGGCCAACAAGCCAGGAATGTTGCCAAATATTACCGCCAAGATGATAGGTTGGGTTAGGTTAGGTTATATCTCGTTATTGATGTATATGAAGGTCCCACGGAGACGTAGATGCCAACTCGCCAGGAATGTTGTCAAATATTACCGCCGAGATGATAGGTTGCGTTAGGTTGGGTTATATTACGCTCTTGATGTATATAAAGGTCCCACGGAGACGTAGAGACCAACAAGCCAGGAATGTTGCCAAATATTACCGCCGAGATGATAGGTTGGGTTAGGTTAGGTTATATTACGTTATTGATGTATATAAAGGTCCCACGGAGACGTAGAGGCCAACTCGTCAGGAATATTGTCAAATATTACCGCCGAGATGATAGGTTGTGTTAGGTTAGGTTATATCTCGTTATTGATGTATATGAAGGTCCCACGGAGACGTAGATGCCAACTCGCCAGGAATGTTGTCAAATAATATCGCCGAGAGGTTAGTTTGTGTCCGGTTAGGTTATATTACGTTATTGATGTATATGAAGATCCCACGGAGACTAAGAGGCCAACTCGCCAGGTATGTGGTCAAATATTACCTCCGAGATGATAGGTTGGGTTAGGTTTGGTTATATTTCGTTATTGATGTATATGAAGGTCCTACGGAGACGTAGAGGCCAACATGCCAGGAATGTTGTCAAATATTACAGCCGCGATGTTAGATTGGGTTAGGTTAGGTTATATTACGTTATTGATGTATATAAAGGTCCCACGGAGACGTAGAGGCCAACTCGCCTGGAATGTTATCAAATATTACCGCCGAGATGTTAGGTTGGGTTAGGTTAGGTTATATTACGTTCTTGATGCATATAAAGGTCCCACGCAGTCGTAGATGCCAACCCGCCAGGAATGTTGTCAAATATTACCGCCGAGATGATAGGTTGGGTTAGGTTAGGTTATATTACGTTATTGATGTATATAAAGGTCCCACGGAGACGTAGAGGCCAACTCGTCAGGAATATTGTCAAATATAACCGCCGAGATGTTAGGTTGGGTTAGGTTAGGTTATATTAAGTTATTGATGTATATGAAGATCCCACGTAGACGCAGAGGCCAACTCGCCAGGAATGTGGTCAAATATTACCGCCGAGCTGATAGGTTGGGTTAGGTTTGGTTATATTTCGTTATTGATGTATATGAAGGTCCTACGGAGACGTAGAGGCCAACATTCCAGGAATGTTGTCAAATATTACAGCCGCGATGTTAGATTGGGTGAGGTTAGGTTATATTACGTTATTTATGTATATAAGGGTCCCACGGAGACGTAGAGGCCAACTCGCCTGGAATGTTATCAAATATTACCGCCGAGATGTTAGGTTGGGTTAGCTTAGGTTATATTACGTTCTTGATGCATAAATAGGTCTCACGCAGACGTAGAGGCCAACAAGCCAGGAGTGTTGCCAAATATTACCGCCGAGATGATAGGTTGGGTTAGGTTAGGTTATAATACCTTATTGATATATATAAAGGTCCCACGGAGACGTAGAGGCCAACACGCCAGGAATGTTGCCAAATATTACCGCCGAGATGTTAGGTTGCGTTAGATTGGGTTATATTACGTTCTTAATGTATATAAAGGTCCCACGCAGACGTAGAGGCCAGCCCGCCAGGAATGTTGTCAAATATTACAGCCGCGATGTTAGATTGGGTTAGGTTAGGTTATATTTCGTTATTGATGTATATGAAGGTCCCACGGAGACGTAGATGCCAACTCGCCAGGAATGTTGTCAAATAATAGCGCCGAGAGGTTAGGTTGGGTCGGGTTAGGTTATATTACGTTATTGATGTATATGAAGATCCCACGGAGACGTAGAGGCCAACTCGCCAGGTATGTGGTCAAATATTACCGCCGAGATGATAGGTTGGGTTAGGTTTGGTTATATTTCGTTATTGATGTATATAAAGGTCCCACGGAGACGTAGATGCCAACTCGCCAGGAATGTGGTCAAATATTACCGCCGAGATGATAGATTGGGTTAGGTTAGGTTATATTACGTTATTGATGTATATAAAGGTCCCACGGAGACGTAGAGGCCAACTCGCCTGGAATGTTATCAAATATTACCGACGAGATGTTAAGTTGGGTTAGGTTAGGTTATATTACGTTCTTGATGCATATAAAGGTCCCACGCAGACGTAGAGGCCAACCCGCCAGGAATGTTGTCAAATATTACTGCCGAGATGATAGGTTGGGTTAGGTTTGGTTATATTTCGTTATTGATGTATATGAAGGTCCTACGGAGACGTAGAGGCCAACACGCCAGGAATGTTGTCAAATATTACCGCCGAGATGTTAGGTTGCGTTAGATTGCGTTATATTACGTTCTTAATGTATATAAAGGTCCCACGCAGACGTAGAGGCCAGCACGCCAGGAATGTTGTCAAATATTACAGCCGCGATGTTAGATTGGGTTAGGTTATGTTATATTTCGTTATTGATGTATATGAAGGTCCCACGGAGACGTAGAGGCCAACTCGCCAGGAATGTTGTCAAATAATAGCGCCGAGAGGTTAGGTTGGGTCAGGTTAGGTTATATTACGTTATTGATGTATATGAAGATCCCACGGAGACGTAGAGGCCAACTCGCCAGGAATGTTGCCAAATATTACCGCCGAGATGTTAGGTTGCGTTAGATTGGGTTATATTACGTTCTTAATGTATATAAAGGTCCCACGCAGACGTAGAGGCCAACCCGCCAGGAATGTTGTCAAATATTACTGCCGAGATGATAGGTTGGGTTAGGTTTGGTTATATTTCGTTATTGATGTATATGAAGGTCCTACGGAGACGTAGAGGCCAACACGCCAGGAATGTTGTCAAATATTACCGCCGAGATGTTAGGTTGCGTTAGATTGCGTTATATTACGTTCTTAATGTATATAAAGGTCCCACGCAGACGTAGAGGCCAGCCCGCCAGGAATGTTGTCAAATATTACAGCCGCGATGTTAGATTGGGTTAGGTTAGGTTATATTTCGTTATTGATGTATATGAAGGTCCCACGGAGACGTAGAGGCCAACTCGCCAGGAATGTTGTCAAATATTACAGCCGCGAAGTTAGATTGGTTTAGGTTAGGTTATAATACGTTATTAATGCATATAAAGGTCCCACGCCGACGTAGAGGCCAACCCGCCAGGAATGTTGTCAAATATTACCGCCGAAATGGTAGATTGGGTTAGGTTAGGTTATATTACGTTATTGTTGTATATAAAGGTCCCACGGAGACGTAGATGCCAACTCGCCAGGAATGTTGTCAAATAATAGCGCCGAGAGGTTAGGTTGGGTCAGGTTAGGTTATATTACGTTATTGATGTATATGAAGATCCCACGGAGACGTAGAGGCCAACTCGCCAGGTATGTTGTCAAATATTACCGCCGATATGATAGGTTGGGTTAGGTTAGGTTATATTACGTTATTGATGTATATAAAGGTCCCACGGAGACGTAGATGCCAACTCGCCAGGAGTGTTGTCAAATGATAGCGCCGAGAGGTTAGGTTGGGTCAGGTTAGGTTATATTACGTTATTGATGTATATGAAGATCCCACGGAGACGTAGAGGCCAACTCGCCAGGTATGTGGTCAAATATTACCGCCGAGATGATAGGTTGGGTTAGGTTTGGTTATATTTCGTTATTGATGTATATGAAGGTCCTACGGAGACGTAGAGGCCAACATGCCAGGAATGTTGTCAAATATTACAGCCGCGATGTTAGATTGGGTTAGGTTAGGTTATATTACGTTATTGATGTATATAAAGTCCCACGGAGACGTAGAGGCCAACATGCCAGGAATGCTGTCAAATATTACAGCCGGGATGTTAGATTGGGTTAGGTAAGGTTATATTACCTTATTGATGTATATAAAGGTCCCACGGAGACGTAGAGGCCAACTCGCCAGGAATGTTGTCAAATAATAGCGCCGAGATGTTAGGTTGGGTCAGGTTAGGTTATATTACGTTATTGATGTATATGAAGATCCCACGGAGACGTAGAGGCCAACACGCCAGGAATGTTGTCAAATATTACCGCCGAGATGTTAGGTTGCGTTAGATTGGGTTATATTACGTTCTTAATGTATATAAAGGTCCCACGCAGACGTAGAGGCCAGCCCGCTAGGAATGTTGTCAAATATTACAGCCGCGATGTTAGATTGGGTTAGGTTAGGTTATATTTCGTTATTGATGTATATGAAGATCCCACGGAGACGTAGAGGCCAACTCGCCAGGAATGTTGTCAAATATTACAGCCGCGATGTTAGATTGGGTTAGGTTAGGTTATAATACGTTATTAATGCATATAAAGGTCCCACGCGACGTAGAGGCCAACCCGCCAGGAATGTTGTCAAATATTACCGCCGAGTTGATAGGTTGGGTTAGGTTAGGTTATATTACGTTATTGATGTATATAAAGGTCCCACGGAGACGTAGATGCCAACAAGCCAGGAGTGTTGCCAAATATTACCGCCGAGATGATAGGTTGGGTTAGGTTAGGTTCTAATACGTTATTAATGCATATAAAGGTCCCACGCCGACGTAGAGGCCAACCCGCCAGGAATGTTGTCAAATATTACAGCCGCGATGTTAGATTGGGTTAGGTTAGGTTATATTACGTTATTGATGTATATAAAGTCCCACGGAGACGTAGAGGCCAACATGCCAGGAATGCTGTCAAATATTACAGCCGGGATGTTAGATTGGGTTAGGTAAGGTTATATTACCTTATTGATGTATGTAAAGGTCCCACGGAGACGTAGAGGCCAACACGCCAGGAATGTTGTCAAATATTACAGCCGCGATGTTAGATTGGGTTAGGTTAGGTTATAATACGTTATCAATGCATATAAAGGTCCCACGCCGACGTAGAGGCCAACCCGCCAGGAATGTTGTGAAATATTACCGCCGAGATGATAGGTTGGGTTAGGTTAGGTTATATTTCGTTATTGATGTATATGAAGGTCCCACGGAGACGTAGAGGCCAACTCGCCAGGAATGTTGTCAAATATTACAGCCGCGATGTTAGATTGGGTTAGGTTAAGTTATAATACGTTATTAATGCATATAAAGGTCCCACGCCGACGTAGAGGCCAACCCGCCAGGAATGTTGTCAAATATTACAGCCGCGAAGTTAGATTGGGTTAGGTTAGGTTATATTACGTTATTGATGTATATAAAGTCCCACGGAGACGTAGAGGCCAACATGCCAGGAATGCTGTCAAATATTACAGCCGGGATGTTAGATTGGGTTAGGTAAGGTTATATTTCGTTATTGATGTATATGAAGGACCCACGGAGACGTAGAGGCCAACTCGCCTGGAATGTTATCAAATATTACCGACGAGATGTTAAGTTGGGTTAGGTTAGGTTATATTACGTTCTTGATGCATATAAAGGTCCCACGCAGACGTAGAGGCCAACCCGCCAGGAATGTTGTCAAATATTACTGCCGAGATGATAGGTTGGGTTAGGTTTGGTTATATTTCGTTATTGATGTATATGAAGGTCCTACGGAGACGTAGAGGCCAACACGCCAGGAATGTTGTCAAATATTACCGCCGAGATGTTAGGTTGCGTTAGATTGCGTTATATTACGTTCTTAATGTATATAAAGGTCCCACGCAGACGTAGAGGCCAGCCCGCCAGGAATGTTGTCAAATATTACAGCCGCGATGTTAGATTGGGTTAGGTTAGGTTATATTTCGTTATTGATGTATATGAAGGTCCCACGGAGACGTAGAGGCCAACTCGCCAGGAATGTTGTCAAATATTACAGCCGCGAAGTTAGATTGGTTTAGGTTAGGTTATAATACGTTATTAATGCATATAAAGGTCCCACGCCGACGTAGAGGCCAACCCGCCAGGAATGTTGTCAAATATTACCGCCGAAATGGTAGATTGGGTTAGGTTAGGTTATATTACGTTATTGTTGTATATAAAGGTCCCACGGAGACGTAGATGCCAACTCGCCAGGAATGTTGTCAAATAATAGCGCCGAGAGGTTAGGTTGGGTCAGGTTAGGTTATATTACGTTATTGATGTATATGAAGATCCCACGGAGACGTAGAGGCCAACTCGCCAGGTATGTTGTCAAATATTACCGCCGATATGATAGGTTGGGTTAGGTTAGGTTATATTACGTTATTGATGTATATAAAGGTCCCACGGAGACGTAGATGCCAACTCGCCAGGAGTGTTGTCAAATGATAGCGCCGAGAGGTTAGGTTGGGTCAGGTTAGGTTATATTACGTTATTGATGTATATGAAGATCCCACGGAGACGTAGAGGCCAACTCGCCAGGTATGTGGTCAAATATTACCGCCGAGATGATAGGTTGGGTTAGGTTTGGTTATATTTCGTTATTGATGTATGTGAAGGTCCTACGGAGACGTAGAGGCCAACATGCCAGGAATGTTGTCAAATATTACAGCCGCGATGTTAGATTGGGTTAGGTTAGGTTATATTACGTAATTGATGTATATAAGGGTCCCACGGAGACGTAGAGGCCAACTCGCCTGGAATGTTATCAAATATTACAGACGAGATGTTAGGTTGGGTTAGGTTAGGTTATATTACGTTCTTGATGCATATAAAGGTCCCACGCAGACGTAGAGGCCAACAAGCCAGGAGTGTTGCCAAATATTACCGCCGAGATGATAGGTTGGGTTAGGTTAGGTTATAATACGTTATTAATGCATATAAAGGTCCCACGCCGACGTAGAGGCCAACCCGCCAGGAATGTTGTCAAATATTACAGCCGCGATGTTAGATTGGGTTAGGTTAGGTTATATTACGTTATTGATGTATATAAAGTCCCACGGAGACGTAGAGGCCAACATGCCAGGAATGCTGTCAAATATTACGGCCGGGATGTTAGATTGGGTTAGGTAAGGTTATATTACCTTATTGATGTATATAAAGGTCCCACGGAGACGTAGAGGCCAACTCGCCAGGAATGTTGTCAAATAATAGCGCCGAGAGGTTAGGTTGGGTCAGGTTAGGTTATATTACGTTATTGATGTATATGAAGATCCCACGGAGACGTAGAGGCCAACACGCCAGGAATGTTGTCAAATATTACCGCCGAGATGTTAGGTTGCGTTAGATTGGGTTATATTACGTTCTTAATGTATATAAAGGTCCCACGCAGACGTAGAGGCCAGCCCGCTAGGAATGTTGTCAAATATTACAGCCGCGATGTTAGATTGGGTTAGGTTAGGTTATATTTCGTTATTGATGTATATGAAGATCCCACGGAGACGTAGAGGCCAACTCGCCAGGAATGTTGTCAAATATTACAGCCGCGATGTTAGATTGGGTTAGGTTAGGTTATAATACGTTATTAATGCATATAAAGGTCCCACGCGACGTAGAGGCCAACCCGCCAGGAATGTTGTCAAATATTACCGCCGAGTTGATAGGTTGGGTTAGGTTAGGTTATATTACGTTATTGATGTATATAAAGGTCCCACGGAGACGTAGATGCCAACAAGCCAGGAGTGTTGCCAAATATTACCGCCGAGATGATAGGTTGGGTTAGGTTAGGTTCTAATACGTTATTAATGCATATAAAGGTCCCACGCCGACGTAGAGGCCAACCCGCCAGGAATGTTGTCAAATATTACAGCCGCGATGTTAGATTGGGTTAGGTTAGGTTATATTACGTTATTGATGTATATAAAGTCCCACGGAGACGTAGAGGCCAACATGCCAGGAATGCTGTCAAATATTACAGCCGGGATGTTAGATTGGGTTAGGTAAGGTTATATTACCTTATTGATGTATGTAAAGGTCCCACGGAGACGTAGAGGCCAACACGCCAGGAATGTTGTCAAATATTACAGCCGCGATGTTAGATTGGGTTAGGTTAGGTTATAATACGTTATCAATGCATATAAAGGTCCCACGCCGACGTAGAGGCCAACCCGCCAGGAATGTTGTGAAATATTACCGCCGAGATGATAGGTTGGGTTAGGTTAGGTTATATTTCGTTATTGATGTATATGAAGGTCCCACGGAGACGTAGAGGCCAACTCGCCAGGAATGTTGTCAAATATTACAGCCGCGATGTTAGATTGGGTTAGGTTAAGTTATAATACGTTATTAATGCATATAAAGGTCCCACGCCGACGTAGAGGCCAACCCGCCAGGAATGTTGTCAAATATTACAGCCGCGAAGTTAGATTGGGTTAGGTTAGGTTATATTACGTTATTGATGTATATAAAGTCCCACGGAGACGTAGAGGCCAACATGCCAGGAATGCTGTCAAATATTACAGCCGGGATGTTAGATTGGGTTAGGTAAGGTTATATTTCGTTATTGATGTATATGAAGGACCCACGGAGACGTAGAGGCCAACTCGCCTGGAATGTTATCAAATATTACCGACGAGATGTTAAGTTGGGTTAGGTTAGGTTATATTACGTTCTTGATGCACATAAAGGTCCCACGCAGACGTAGAGGCCAACCCGCCAGGAATGTTGTCAAATATTACTGCCGAGATGATAGGTTGGGTTAGGTTTGGTTATATTTCGTTATTGATGTATATGAAGGTCCTACGGAGACGTAGAGGCCAACACGCCAGGAATGTTGTCAAATATTACCGCCGAGATGTTAGGTTGCGTTAGATTGCGTTATATTACGTTCTTAATGTATATAAAGGTCCCACGCAGACGTAGAGGCCAGCCCGCCAGGAATGTTGTCAAATATTACAGCCGCGATGTTAGATTGGGTTAGGTTAGGTTATATTTCGTTATTGATGTATATGAAGGTCCCACGGAGACGTAGAGGCCAACTCGCCAGGAATGTTGTCAAATATTACAGCCGCGAAGTTAGATTGGTTTAGGTTAGGTTATAATACGTTATTAATGCATATAAAGGTCCCACGCCGACGTAGAGGCCAACCCGCCAGGAATGTTGTCAAATATTACCGCCGAAATGGTAGATTGGGTTAGGTTAGGTTATATTACGTTATTGTTGTATATAAAGGTCCCACGGAGACGTAGATGCCAACTCGCCAGGAATGTTGTCAAATAATAGCGCCGAGAGGTTAGGTTGGGTCAGGTTAGGTTATATTACGTTATTGATGTATATGAAGATCCCACGGAGACGTAGAGGCCAACTCGCCAGGTATGTTGTCAAATATTACCGCCGATATGATAGGTTGGGTTAGGTTAGGTTATATTACGTTATTGATGTATATAAAGGTCCCACGGAGACGTAGATGCCAACTCGCCAGGAGTGTTGTCAAATGATAGCGCCGAGAGGTTAGGTTGGGTCAGGTTAGGTTATATTACGTTATTGATGTATATGAAGATCCCACGGAGACGTAGAGGCCAACTCGCCAGGTATGTGGTCAAATATTACCGCCGAGATGATAGGTTGGGTTAGGTTTGGTTATATTTCGTTATTGATGTATGTGAAGGTCCTACGGAGACGTAGAGGCCAACATGCCAGGAATGTTGTCAAATATTACAGCCGCGATGTTAGATTGGGTTAGGTTAGGTTATATTACGTAATTGATGTATATAAGGGTCCCACGGAGACGTAGAGGCCAACTCGCCTGGAATGTTATCAAATATTACAGACGAGATGTTAGGTTGGGTTAGGTTAGGTTATATTACGTTCTTGATGCATATAAAGGTCCCACGCAGACGTAGAGGCCAACAAGCCAGGAGTGTTGCCAAATATTACCGCCGAGATGATAGGTTGGGTTAGGTTAGGTTATAATACGTTATTAATGCATATAAAGGTCCCACGCCGACGTAGAGGCCAACCCGCCAGGAATGTTGTCAAATATTACAGCCGCGATGTTAGATTGGGTTAGGTTAGGTTATATTACGTTATTGATGTATATAAAGTCCCACGGAGACGTAGAGGCCAACATGCCAGGAATGCTGTCAAATATTACAGCCGGGATGTTAGATTGGGTTAGGTAAGGTTATATTACCTTATTGATGTATATAAAGGTCCCACGGAGACGTAGAGGCCAACTCGCCAGGAATGTTGTCAAATAATAGCGCCGAGAGGTTAGGTTGGGTCAGGTTAGGTTATATTACGTTATTGATGTATATGAAGATCCCACGGAGACGTAGAGGCCAACACGCCAGGAATGTTGTCAAATATTACCGCCGAGATGTTAGGTTGCGTTAGATTGGGTTATATTACGTTCTTAATGTATATAAAGGTCCCACGCAGACGTAGAGGCCAGCCCGCTGGGAATGTTGTCAAATATTACAGCCGCGATGTTAGATTGGGTTAGGTTAGGTTATATTTCGTTATTGATGTATATGAAGATCCCACGGAGACGTAGAGGCCAACTCGCCAGGAATGTTGTCAAATATTACAGCCGCGATGTTAGATTGGGTTAGGTTAGGTTATAATACGTTATTAATGCATATAAAGGTCCCACGCGACGTAGAGGCCAACCCGCCAGGAATGTTGTCAAATATTACCGCCGAGTTGATAGGTTGGGTTAGGTTAGGTTATATTACGTTATTGATGTATATAAAGGTCCCACGGAGACGTAGATGCCAACAAGCCAGGAGTGTTGCCAAATATTACCGCCGAGATGATAGGTTGGGTTAGGTTAGGTTCTAATACGTTATTAATGCATATAAAGGTCCCACGCCGACGTAGAGGCCAACCCGCCAGGAATGTTGTCAAATATTACAGCCGCGATGTTAGATTGGGTTAGGTTAGGTTATATTACGTTATTGATGTATATAAAGTCCCACGGAGACGTAGAGGCCAACATGCCAGGAATGCTGTCAAATATTACAGCCGGGATGTTAGATTGGGTTAGGTAGGGTTATATTACCTTATTGATGTATGTAAAGGTCCCACGGAGACGTAGAGGCCAACACGCCAGGAATGTTGTCAAATATTACAGCCGCGATGTTAGATTGGGTTAGGTTAGGTTATAATACGTTATCAATGCATATAAAGGTCCCACGCCGACGTAGAGGCCAACCCGCCAGGAATGTTGTGAAATATTACCGCCGAGATGATAGGTTGGGTTAGGTTAGGTTATATTTCGTTATTGATGTATATGAAGGTCCCACGGAGACGTAGAGGCCAACTCGCCAGGAATGTTGTCAAATATTACAGCCGCGATGTTAGATTGGGTTAGGTTAAGTTATAATACGTTATTAATGCATATAAAGGTCCCACGCCGACGTAGAGGCCAACCCGCCAGGAATGTTGTCAAATATTACAGCCGCGAAGTTAGATTGGGTTAGGTTAGGTTATATTACGTTATTGATGTATATAAAGTCCCACGGAGACGTAGAGGCCAACATGCCAGGAATGCTGTCAAATATTACAGCCGGGATGTTAGATTGGGTTAGGTAAGGTTATATTACCTTATTGATGTATATAAAGTTCCAACGGAGACGTAGAAGCCAACACGCCAGGAATGTTGTCAAATATTACCGCCGAGATGTTAGGTTGCGTTAGATTGGGTTATATTACGTTCTTAATGTATATAAAGGTCCCACGCAGACGTAGAGGTCAGCCCGCCAGGAATGTTGTCAAATATTACAGCCGCGATGTTAGATTGGGTTAGGTTAGGTTATATTTCGTTATTGATGTATATGAAGGTCCCACGGAGACGTAGAGGCCAACTCGCCAGGAATGCTGTCAAATATTACAGCCGCGATGTTAGATTGGGTTAGGTTAGGTTATAATACGTTATTAATGCATATAAAGGTCCCACGCCGACGTAGAGGCCAACCCGCCAGGAATGTTGTCAAATATTACCGCCGAGATGATAGGTTGAGTTAGGTTAGGTTATATTACGTTATTGATGTATATAAAGGTCCCACGGAGACGTAGAGGCCAACAAGCCAGGAATGTTGCCAAATATTACCGCCGAGATGATAGGTTGGGTTAGGTTAGGTTATATCTCGTTATTGATGTATATGAAGGTCCCACGGAGACGTAGATGCCAACTCGCCAGGAATGTTGTCAAATAATAGCGCCGAGAGGTTAGTTTGTGTCAGGTTAGGTTATATTACGTTGTTGATGTATATGAAGATCCCACGGAGACTAAGAGGCCAACTCGCCAGGTATGTGGTCAAATATTACCGCCGAGATGATAGGTTGGGTTAGGTTTGGTTATATTTCGTTATTGATGTATATGAAGGTTCTACGGAGACGTAGAGGCCAACATGCCAGGAATGTTGTCAAATATTACAGCCGCGATGTTAGATTGGGTTAGGTTAAGTTATATTACGTTATTGATGTATATAAAGTCCCACGGAGACGTAGAGGCCAACATGCCAGGAATGCTGTCAAGTATTACAGCCCAGATGTTAGGTTGGGTTAGGTTAGGTTATATTACGTTCTTGATGCATATAAAGGTCCCACGCAGACGTAGAGGCCAACAAGCCAGGAGTGTTGCCAAATATTACCGCCGAGATGATAGGTTGGGTTAGGTTAAGTTATAATACGTTATTAATGCATATAAAGGTCCCACGCCGACGTAGAGGCCAACCCGCCAGGAATGTTGTCAAATATTACAGCCGCGATGTTAGATTGGGTTAGGTTAGGTTATATTACGTTATTGATGTATATAAAGTCCCACGGAGACGTAGAGTCCAACATGCCAGGAATGCTGTCAAATATTACAGCCGGGATGTTAGATTGGGTTAGGTTAAGTTATAATACGTTATTAATGCATATAAAGGTCCCACGCCGACGTAGAGGCCAACCCGCCAGGAATGTTGTCAAATATTACCGCCGAGATGACAGGTTGTGTTAGGTTAGGTTATATTACGTTATTGATGTATATAAAGGTCCCACGGAGACGTAGATGCCAACTCGCCAGGAATGTTGTCAAATAATAGCGCCGAGATGTTAGGTTGGGTCAGGTTAGGTTATATTACGTTATTGATGTATATGAAGATCCCACGGAGACGTAGAGGCCAACAAGCCAGGAGTGTTGCCAAATATTGCCGCCGAGATGATAGGTTGGGTTAGGTTAGGTTATAATACCTTATTAATGCATATAAAGGTCCCACGCCGACGTAGAGGCCAACCCGCCAGGAATGTTGTCAAATATTACAGCCGCGATGTTAGATTGGGTTAGGTTAGGTTATATTACGTTATTGATGTATATAAAGTCCCACGGAGACGTAGAGGCCAACATGCCAGGAATGCTGTCAAATATTACAGCCGGGATGTTAGATTGGGTTAGGTAAGGTTATATTACCTTATTGATGTATATAAAGTTCCAACGGAGACGTAGAGGCCAACACGCCAGGAATGTTGTCAAATATTACCGCCGAGATGTTAGGTTGCGTTAGATTGGGTTATATTACGTTCTTAATGTATATAAAGGTCCCACGCAGACGTAGAGGTCAGCCCGCCAGGAATGTTGTCAAATATTACAGCCGCGATGTTAGATTGGGTTAGGTTAGGTTATATTTCGTTATTGATGTATATGAAGGTCCCACGGAGACGTAGAGGCCAACTCGCCAGGAATGCTGTCAAATATTACAGCCGCGATGTTAGATTGGGTTAGGTTAGGTTATAATACGTTATTAATGCATATAAAGGTCCCACGCCGACGTAGAGGCCAACCCGCCAGGAATGTTGTCAAATATTACCGCCGAGATGATAGGTTGAGTTAGGTTAGGTTATATTACGTTATTGATGTATATAAAGGTCCCACGGAGACGTAGAGGCCAACAAGCCAGGAATGTTGCCAAATATTACCGCCGAGATGATAGGTTGGGTTAGGTTAGGTTATATCTCGTTATTGATGTATATGAAGGTCCCACGGAGACGTAGATGCCAACTCGCCAGGAATGTTGTCAAATAATAGCGCCGAGAGGTTCGTTTGTGTCAGGTTAGGTTATATTACGTTATTGATGTATATGAAGATCCCACGGAGACTAAGAGGCCAACTCGCCAGGTATGTGGTCAAATATTACCGCCGAGATGATAGGTTGGGTTAGGTTTGGTTATATTTCGTTATTGATGTATATGAAGGTCCTACGGAGACGTAGAGGCCAACATGCCAGGAATGTTGTCAAATATTACAGCCGCGATGTTAGATTGGGTTAGGTTAGGTTATATTACGTTATTGATGTATATAAGGGTCCCACGGAGACGTAGAGGCCAACTCGCCTGGAATGTTATCAAATATTACAGCCGAGATGTTAGGTTGGGTTAGGTTAGGTTATATTACGTTCTTGATGCATATAAAGGTCCCACGCAGACGTAGAGGCCAACAAGCCAGGAGTGTTGCCAAATATTACCGCCGAGATGATAGGTTGGGTTAGGTTAGGTTATAATACGTTATTAATGCATATAAAGGTCCCACGCCGACGTAGAGGCCAACCCGCCAGGAATGTTGTCAAATATTACAGCCGCGATGTTAGATTGGGTTAGGTTAGGTTATATTACGTTATTGATGTATATAAAGTCCCACGGAGACGTAGAGGCCAACATGCCAGGAATGCTGTCAAATATTACAGCCGGGATGTTAGATTGGGTTAGGTAAGGTTATATTACCTTATTGATGTATATAAAGGTCCCACGGAGACGTAGAGGCCAACTCGCCAGGAATGTTGTCAAATAATAGCGCCGAGATGTTAGGTTGGGTCAGGTTAGGTTATATTACGTTATTGATGTATATGAAGATCCCACGGAGACGTAGAGGCCAACACGCCAGGAATGTTGTCAAATATTACCGCCGAGATGTTAGGTTGCGTTAGATTGGGTTATATTACGTTCTTAATGTATATAAAGGTCCCACGCAGACGTAGAGGCCAGCCCGCTAGGAATGTTGTCAAATATTACAGCCGCGATGTTAGATTGGGTTAGGTTAGGTTATATTTCGTTATTGATGTATATGAAGATCCCACGGAGACTAAGAGGCCAACTCGCCAGGTATGTGTTCAAATATTACCGCCGAGATGATAGGTTGGGTTAGGTTTGGTTATATTTCGTTATTGATGTATATGAAGGTCCTACGGAGACGTAGAGGCCAACATGCCAGGAATGTTGTCAAATATTACAGCCGCGATGTTAGATTGGGTTAGGTTAAGTTATATTACGTTATTGATGTATATAAAGTCCCACGGAGACGTAGAGGCCAACATGCCAGGAATGCTGTCAAGTATTACAGCCGAGATGTTAGGTTGGGTTAGGTTAGGTTATATTACGTTCTTGATGCATATAAAGGTCCCACGCAGACGTAGAGGCCAACAAGCCAGGAGTGTTGCCAAATATTACCGCCGAGATGATAGGTTGGGTTAGGTTAGGTTATAATACGTTATTAATGCATATAAAGGTCCCACGCCGACGTAGAGGCCAACCCGCCAGGAATGTTGTCAAATATTACAGCCGCGATGTTAGATTGGGTTAGGTTAGGTTATATTACGTTATTGATGTATATAAAGTCCCACGGAGACGTAGAGGCCAACATGCCAGGAATGCTGTCAAATATTACAGCCGGGATGTTAGATTGGGTTAGGATAAGTTATAATACGTTATTAATGCATATAAAGGTCCCACGCCGACGTAGAGGCCAACCCGCCAGGAATGTTGTCAAATATTACCGCCGAGATGACAGGTTGTGTTAGGTTAGGTTATATTACGTTATTGATGTATATAAAGGTCCCACGGAGACGTAGATGCCAACTCGCCAGGAATGTTGTCAAATAATAGCGCCGAGAGGTTAGGTTGGGTCAGGTTAGGTTATATTACGTTATTGATGTATATGAAGATCCCACGGAGACGTAGAGGCCAACACGCCAGGAATGTTGTCAAATATTACCGCCGAGATGTTAGGTTGCGTTAGATTGGGTTATATTACGTTCTTAATGTATATAAAGGTCCCACGCAGACGTAGAGGCCAGCCCGCTAGGAATGTTGTCAAATATTACAGCCGCGATGTTAGATTGGGTTAGGTTAGGTTATATTTCGTTATTGATGTATATGAAGATCCCACGGAGACGTAGAGGCCAACTCGCCAGGAATGTTGTCAAATATTACAGCCGCGATGTTAGATTGGGTTAGGTTAGGTTATAATACGTTATTAATGCATATAAAGGTCCCACGCGACGTAGAGGCCAACCCGCCAGGAATGTTGTCAAATATTACCGCCGAGTTGATAGGTTGGGTTAGGTTAGGTTATATTACGTTATTGATGTATATAAAGGTCCCACGGAGACGTAGATGCCAACAAGCCAGGAGTGTTGCCAAATATTACCGCCGAGATGATAGGTTGGGTTAGGTTAGGTTATAATACGTTATTAATGCATATAAAGGTCCCACGCCGACGTAGAGGCCAACCCGCCAGGAATGTTGTCAAATATTACAGCCGCGATGTTAGATTGGGTTAGGTTAGGTTATATTACGTTATTGATGCATATAAAGGTCCCACGCCGACGTAGAGGCCAACCCGCCAGGAATGTTGTCAAATATTACCGCCGAGATGACAGGTTGTGTTAGGTTAGGTTATATTACGTTATTGATGTATATAAAGGTCCCACGGAGAGGTAGATGCCAACTCGCCAGGAATGTTGTCAAATAATAGCGCCGAGATGTTAGGTTGGGTCAGGTTAGGTTATATTACGTTATTGATGTATATGAAGATCCCACGGAGACGTAGAGGCCAACACGCCAGGAATGTTGTCAAATATTACCGCCGAGATGTTAGGTTGCGTTAGATTGGGTTATATTACGTTCTTAATGTATATAAAGGTCCCACGCAGACGTAGAGGCCAGCCCGCTAGGAATGTTGTCAAATATTACAGCCGCGATGTTAGATTGGGTTAGGTTAGGTTATATTTCGTTATTGATGTATATGAAGATCCCACGGAGACGTAGAGGCCAACTCGCCAGGAATGTTGTCAAATATTACAGCCGCGATGTTAGATTGGGTTAGGTTATGTTATAATACGTTATTAATGCATATAAAGGTCCCACGCGACGTAGAGGCCAACCCGCCAGGAATGTTGTCAAATATTACCGCCGAGTTGATAGGTTGGGTTAGGTTAGGTTATATCTCGTTATTGATGTATATGAAGGTCCCACGGAGACGTAGATGCCAACTCGCCAGGAATGTTGTCAAATAATAGCGCCGAGAGGTTAGTTTGTGTCAGGTTAGGTTATATTACGTTATTGATGTATATGAAGATCCCACGGAGACTAAGAGGCCAACTCGCCAGGTATGTGGTCAAATATTACCGCCGAGATGATAGGTTGGGTTAGGTTTGGTTATATTTCGTTATTGATGTATATGAAGGTCCTACGGAGACGTAGAGGCCAACATGCCAGGAATGTTGTCAAATATTACAGCCGCGATGTTAGATTGGGTTAGGTTAAGTTATATTACGTTATTGATGTATATAAAGTCCCACGGAGACGTAGAGGCCAACATGCCAGGAATGCTGTCAAGTATTACAGCCGAGATGTTAGGTTGGGTTAGGTTAGGTTATATTACGTTCTTGATGCATATAAAGGTCCCACGCAGACGTAGAGGCCAACAAGCCAGGAGTGTTGCCAAATATTACCGCCGAGATGATAGGTTGGGTTAGGTTAGGTTATAATACGTTATTAATGCATATAAAGGTCCCACGCCGACGTAGAGGCCAACCCGCCAGGAATGTTGTCAAATATTACAGCCGCGATGTTAGATTGGGTTAGGTTAGGTTATATTACGTTATTGATGTATATAAAGTCCCACGGAGACGTAGAGGCCAACATGCCAGGAATGCTGTCAAATATTACAGCCGGGATGTTAGATTGGGTTAGGTTAAGTTATAATACGTTATTAATGCATATAAAGGTCCCACGCCGACGTAGAGGCCAACCCGCCAGGAATGTTGTCAAATATTACCGCCGAAATGGTAGATTGGGTTAGGTTAGGTTATATTACGTTATTGTTGTATATAAAGGTCCCACGGAGACGTAGATGCCAACTCGCCAGGAATGTTGTCAAATAATAGCGCCGAGATGATAGGTTGGGTTAGGTTAGGTTATAATACGTTATTAATGCATATAAAGGTCCCACGCCGACGTAGAGGCCAACCCGCCAGGAATGTTGTCAAATATTACAGCCGCGATGTTAGATTGGGTTAGGTTAGGTTATATTACGTTATTGATGTATATAAAGTCCGACGGAGACGTAGAGGCCAACATGCCAGGAATGCTGTCAAATATTACAGCCGGGATGTTAGATTGGGTTAGGTAAGGTTATATTACCTTATTGATGTATATAAAGGTCCCACGGAGACGTAGAGGCCAACTCGCCAGGAATGTAGTCAAATAATAGCGCCGAGATGTTAGGTTGGGTCAGGTTAGGTTATATTACGTTATTGATGTATATGAAGATCCCACGGAGACGTAGAGGCCAACACGCCAGGAATGTTGTCAAATATTACCGCCGAGATGTTAGGTTGCGTTAGATTGGGTTATATTACGTTCTTAATGTATATAAAGGTCCCACGCAGACGTAGAGGCCAGCCCGCTAGGAATGTTGTCAAATATTACAGCCGCGATGTTAGATTGGGTTAGGTTAGGTTATATTTCGTTATTGATGTATATGAAGATCCCACGGAGACTAAGAGGCCAACTCGCCAGGTATGTGTTCAAATATTACCGCCGAGATGATAGGTTGGGTTAGGTTTGGTTATATTTCGTTATTGATGTATATGAAGGTCCTACGGAGACGTAGAGGCCAACATGCCAGGAATGTTGTCAAATATTACAGCCGCGATGTTAGATTGGGTTAGGTTAAGTTATATTACGTTATTGATGTATATAAAGTCCCACGGAGACGTAGAGGCCAACATGCCAGGAATGCTGTCAAGTATTACAGCCGAGATGTTAGGTTGGGTTAGGTTAGGTTATATTACGTTCTTGATGCATATAAAGGTCCCACGCAGACGTAGAGGCCAACAAGCCAGGAGTGTTGCCAAATATTACCGCCGAGATGATAGGTTGGGTTAGGTTAGGTTATAATACGTTATTAATGCATATAAAGGTCCCACGCCGACGTAGAGGCCAACCCGCCAGGAATGTTGTCAAATATTACAGCCGCGATGTTAGATTGGGTTAGGTTAGGTTATATTACGTTATTGATGTATATAAAGTCCCACGGAGACGTAGAGGCCAACATGCCAGGAATGCTGTCAAATATTACAGCCGGGATGTTAGATTGGGTTAGGATAAGTTATAATACGTTATTAATGCATATAAAGGTCCCACGCCGACGTAGAGGCCAACCCGCCAGGAATGTTGTCAAATATTACCGCCGAGATGACAGGTTGTGTTAGGTTAGGTTATATTACGTTATTGATGTATATAAAGGTCCCACGGAGACGTAGATGCCAACTCGCCAGGAATGTTGTCAAATAATAGCGCCGAGAGGTTAGGTTGGGTCAGGTTAGGTTATATTACGTTATTGATGTATATGAAGATCCCACGGAGACGTAGAGGCCAACACGCCAGGAATGTTGTCAAATATTACCGCCGAGATGTTAGGTTGCGTTAGATTGGGTTATATTACGTTCTTAATGTATATAAAGGTCCCACGCAGACGTAGAGGCCAGCCCGCTAGGAATGTTGTCAAATATTACAGCCGCGATGTTAGATTGGGTTAGGTTAGGTTATATTTCGTTATTGATGTATATGAAGATCCCACGGAGACGTAGAGGCCAACTCGCCAGGAATGTTGTCAAATATTACAGCCGCGATGTTAGATTGGGTTAGGTTAGGTTATAATACGTTATTAATGCATATAAAGGTCCCACGCGACGTAGAGGCCAACCCGCCAGGAATGTTGTCAAATATTACCGCCGAGTTGATAGGTTGGGTTAGGTTAGGTTATATTACGTTATTGATGTATATAAAGGTCCCACGGAGACGTAGATGCCAACAAGCCAGGAGTGTTGCCAAATATTACCGCCGAGATGATAGGTTGGGTTAGGTTAGGTTATAATACGTTATTAATGCATATAAAGGTCCCACGCCGACGTAGAGGCCAACCCGCCAGGAATGTTGTCAAATATTACAGCCGCGATGTTAGATTGGGTTAGGTTAGGTTATATTACGTTATTGATGCATATAAAGGTCCCACGCCGACGTAGAGGCCAACCCGCCAGGAATGTTGTCAAATATTACCGCCGAGATGACAGGTTGTGTTAGGTTAGGTTATATTACGTTATTGATGTATATAAAGGTCCCACGGAGAGGTAGATGCCAACTCGCCAGGAATGTTGTCAAATAATAGCGCCGAGATGTTAGGTTGGGTCAGGTTAGGTTATATTACGTTATTGATGTATATGAAGATCCCACGGAGACGTAGAGGCCAACACGCCAGGAATGTTGTCAAATATTACCGCCGAGATGTTAGGTTGCGTTAGATTGGGTTATATTACGTTCTTAATGTATATAAAGGTCCCACGCAGACGTAGAGGCCAGCCCGCTAGGAATGTTGTCAAATATTACAGCCGCGATGTTAGATTGGGTTAGGTTAGGTTATATTTCGTTATTGATGTATATGAAGATCCCACGGAGACGTAGAGGCCAACTCGCCAGGAATGTTGTCAAATATTACAGCCGCGATGTTAGATTGGGTTAGGTTATGTTATAATACGTTATTAATGCATATAAAGGTCCCACGCGACGTAGAGGCCAACCCGCCAGGAATGTTGTCAAATATTACCGCCGAGTTGATAGGTTGGGTTAGGTTAGGTTATATCTCGTTATTGATGTATATGAAGGTCCCACGGAGACGTAGATGCCAACTCGCCAGGAATGTTGTCAAATAATAGCGCCGAGAGGTTAGTTTGTGTCAGGTTAGGTTATATTACGTTATTGATGTATATGAAGATCCCACGGAGACTAAGAGGCCAACTCGCCAGGTATGTGGTCAAATATTACCGCCGAGATGATAGGTTGGGTTAGGTTTGGTTATATTTCGTTATTGATGTATATGAAGGTCCTACGGAGACGTAGAGGCCAACATGCCAGGAATGTTGTCAAATATTACAGCCGCGATGTTAGATTGGGTTAGGTTAAGTTATATTACGTTATTGATGTATATAAAGTCCCACGGAGACGTAGAGGCCAACATGCCAGGAATGCTGTCAAGTATTACAGCCGAGATGTTAGGTTGGGTTAGGTTAGGTTATATTACGTTCTTGATGCATATAAAGGTCCCACGCAGACGTAGAGGCCAACAAGCCAGGAGTGTTGCCAAATATTACCGCCGAGATGATAGGTTGGGTTAGGTTAGGTTATAATACGTTATTAATGCATATAAAGGTCCCACGCCGACGTAGAGGCCAACCCGCCAGGAATGTTGTCAAATATTACAGCCGCGATGTTAGATTGGGTTAGGTTAGGTTATATTACGTTATTGATGTATATAAAGTCCCACGGAGACGTAGAGGCCAACATGCCAGGAATGCTGTCAAATATTACAGCCGGGATGTTAGATTGGGTTAGGTTAAGTTATAATACGTTATTAATGCATATAAAGGTCCCACGCCGACGTAGAGGCCAACCCGCCAGGAATGTTGTCAAATATTACCGCCGAGATGACAGGTTGTGTTAGGTTAGGTTATATTACGTTATTGATGTATATAAAGGTCCCACGGAGACGTAGATGCCAACTCGCCAGGAATGTTGTCAAATAATAGCGCCGAGAGGTTAGGTTGGGTCAGGTTAGGTTATATTACGTTATTGATGTATATGAAGATCCCACGGAGACGTAGAGGCCAACTCGCCAGGAATGTTGTCAAATATTACAGCCGCGAAGTTAGATTGGTTTAGGTTAGGTTATAATACGTTATTAATGCATATAAAGGTCCCACGCCGACGTAGAGGCCAACCCGCCAGGAATGTTGTCAAATATTACCGCCGAAATGGTAGATTGGGTTAGGTTAGGTTATATTACGTTATTGTTGTATATAAAGGTCCCACGGAGACGTAGATGCCAACTCGCCAGGAATGTTGTCAAATAATAGCGCCGAGAGGTTAGGTTGGATCAGGTTAGGTTATATTACGTTATTGATGTATATGAAGATCCCACGGAGACGTAGAGGCCAACTCGCCAGGTATGTTGTCAAATATTACCGCCGATATGATAGGTTGGGTTAGGTTAGGTTATATTACGTTATTGATGTATATAAAGGTCCCACGGAGACGTAGATGCCAACAAGCCAGGAGTGTTGCCAAATATTACCGCCGAGATGATAGGTTGGGTTAGGTTAGGTTATAATACGTTATTAATGCATATAAAGGTCCCACGCCGACGTAGAGGCCAACCCGCCAGGAATGTTGTCAAATATTACAGCCGCGATGTTAGATTGGGTTAGGTTAGGTTATATTACGTTATTGATGTATATAAAGTCCCACGGAGACGTAGAGGCCAACATGCCAGGAATGCTGTCAAATATTACAGCCGGGATGTTAGATTGGGTTAGGTAAGGTTATATTACCTTATTGATGTATATAAAGTTCCAACGGAGACGTAGATGCCAACACGCCAGGAATGTTGTCAAATAATAGCGCCGAGAGGTTAGGTTGGGTCAGGTTAGGTTATATTACGTTATTGATGTATATGAAGATCCCACGGAGACGTAGAGGCCAACACGCCAGGAATGTTGTCAAATATTACCGCCGAGATGTTAGGTTGCGTTAGATTGGGTTATATTACGTTCTTAATGTATATAAAGGTCCCACGCAGACGTAGAGGCCAGCCCGCTAGGAATGTTGTCAAATATTACAGCCGCGATGTTAGATTGGGTTAGGTTAGGTTATATTTCGTTATTGATGTATATGAAGATCCCACGGAGACGTAGAGGCCAACTCGCCAGGAATGTTGTCAAATATTACAGCCGCGATGTTAGATTGGGTTAGGTTAGGTTATAATACGTTATTAATGCATATAAAGGTCCCACGCGACGTAGAGGCCAACCCGCCAGGAATGTTGTCAAATATTACCGCCGAGTTGATAGGTTGGGTTAGGTTAGGTTATATTACGTTATTGATGTATATAAAGGTCCCACGGAGACGTAGATGCCAACAAGCCAGGAGTGTTGCCAAATATTACCGCCGAGATGGTAGGTTGGGTTAGGTTAGGTTATAATACGTTATTAATGCATATAAAGGTCCCACGCCGACGTAGAGGCCAACCCGCCAGGAATGTTGTCAAATATTACAGCCGCGATGTTAGATTGGGTTAGGTTAGGTTATATTACGTTATTGATGCATATAAAGGTCCCACGCCGACGTAGAGGCCAACCCGCCAGGAATGTTGTCAAATATTACCGCCGAGATGACAGGTTGTGTTAGGTTAGGTTATATTACGTTATTGATGTATATAAAGGTCCCACGGAGACGTAGATGCCAACTCGCCAGGAATGTTGTCAAATAATAGCGCCGAGATGTTAGGTTGGGTCAGGTTAGGTTATATTACGTTATTGATGTATATGAAGATCCCACGGAGACGTAGAGGCCAACACGCCAGGAATGTTGTCAAATATTACCGCCGAGATGTTAGGTTGCGTTAGATTGGGTTATATTACGTTCTTAATGTATATAAAGGTCCCACGCAGACGTAGAGGCCAGCCCGCTAGGAATGTTGTCAAATATTACAGCCGCGATGTTAGATTGGGTTAGGTTAGGTTATATTTCGTTATTGATGTATATGAAGATCCCACGGAGACGTAGAGGCCAACTCGCCAGGAATGTTGTCAAATATTACAGCCGCGATGTTAGATTGGGTTAGGTTATGTTATAATACGTTATTAATGCATATAAAGGTCCCACGCGACGTAGAGGCCAACCCGCCAGGAATGTTGTCAAATATTACCGCCGAGTTGATAGGTTGGGTTAGGTTAGGTTATATCTCGTTATTGATGTATATGAAGGTCCCACGGAGACGTAGATGCCAACTCGCCAGGAATGTTGTCAAATAATAGCGCCGAGAGGTTAGTTTGTGTCAGGTTAGGTTATATTACGTTATTGATGTATATGAAGATCCCACGGAGACTAAGAGGCCAACTCGCCAGGAATGTTGTCAAATATTACCGCCGAGATGATAGGTTGGGTTAGGTTTGGTTATATTTCGTTATTGATGTATATGAAGGTCCTACGGAGACGTAGAGGCCAACATGCCAGGAATGTTGTCAAATATTACAGCCGCGATGTTAGATTGGGTTAGGTTAAGTTATAATACGTTATTAATGCATATAAAGGTCCCACGCCGACGTAGAGGCCAACCCGCCAGGAATGTTGTCAAATATTACAGCCGCGATGTTAGATTGGGTTAGGTTAGGTTATATTACGTTATTGATGTATATAAAGTCCCACGGAGACGTAGAGGCCAACATGCCAGGAATGCTGTCAAATATTACAGCCGGGATGTTAGATTGGGTTAGGTTAAGTTATAATACGTTATTAATGCATATAAAGGTCCCACGCCGACGTAGAGGCCAACCCGCCAGGAATGTTGTCAAATATTACCGCCGAGATGACAGGTTGTGTTAGGTTAGGTTATATTACGTTATTGATGTATATAAAGGTCCCACGGAGACGTAGATGCCAACTCGCCAGGAATGTTGTCAAATAATAGCGCCGAGAGGTTAGGTTGGGTCAGGTTAGGTTATATTACGTTATTGATGTATATGAAGATCCCACGGAGACGTAGAGGCCAACTCGCCAGGAATGTTGTCAAATATTACAGCCGCGAAGTTAGATTGGTTTAGGTTAGGTTATAATACGTTATTAATGCATATAAAGGTCCCACGCCGACGTAGAGGCCAACCCGCCAGGAATGTTGTCAAATATTACCGCCGAAATGGTAGATTGGGTTAGGTTAGGTTATATTACGTTATTGTTGTATATAAAGGTCCCACGGAGACGTAGATGCCAACTCGCCAGGAATGTTGTCAAATAATAGCGCCGAGAGGTTAGGTTGGGTCAGGTTAGGTTATATTACGTTATTGATGTATATGAAGATCCCACGGAGACGTAGAGGCCAACTCGCCAGGTATGTTGTCAAATATTACCGCCGATATGATAGGTTGGGTTAGGTTAGGTTATATTACGTTATTGATGTATATAAAGGTCCCACGGAGACGTAGATGCCAACAAGCCAGGAGTGTTGCCAAATATTACCGCCGAGATGATAGGTTGGGTTAGGTTAGGTTATAATACGTTATTGATGTATATGAAGATCCCACGGAGACGTAGAGGCCAACACGCCAGGAATGTTGTCAAATATTACCGCCGAGATGTTAGGTTGCGTTAGATTGGGTTATATTACGTTCTTAATGTATATAAAGGTCCCACGCAGACGTAGAGGCCAGCCCGCTAGGAATGTTGTCAAATATTACAGCCGCGATGTTAGATTGGGTTAGGTTAGGTTATATTTCGTTATTGATGTATATGAAGATCCCACGGAGACGTAGAGGCCAACTCGCCAGGAATGTTGTCAAATATTACCGCCGAGATGTTAGGTTGCGTTAGATTGGGTTATATTACGTTCTTAATGTATATAAAGGTCCCACGCAGACGTAGAGGCCAGCCCGCTAGGAATGTTGTCAAATATTACAGCCGCGATGTTAGATTGGGTTAGGTTAGGTTATATTTCGTTATTGATGTATATGAAGATCCCACGGAGACGTAGAGGCCAACTCGCCAGGAATGTTGTCAAATATTACAGCCGCGATGTTAGATTGGGTTAGGTTAGGTTATAATACGTTATTAATGCATATAAAGGTCCCACGCGACGTAGAGGCCAACCCGCCAGGAATGTTGTCAAATATTACCGCCGAGTTGATAGGTTGGGTTAGGTTAGGTTATATTACGTTATTGATGTATATGAAGATCCCACGGAGACGTAGAGGCCAACTCGCCAGGAATGTGGTCAAATATTACAGCCGCGATGTTAGATTGGGTTAGGTTAGGTTATAATACGTTATTAATGCATATAAAGGTCCCACGCGACGTAGAGGCCAACCCGCCAGGAATGTTGTCAAATATTACCGCCGAGTTGATAGGTTGGGTTAGGTTAGGTTATATTTCGTTATTGATGTATATGAAGGTCCCACGGAGACGTAGAGGCCAACTCGCCAGGAATGCTGTCAAATATTACAGCCGCGATGTTAGATTGGGTTAGGTTAGGTTATAATACGTTATTAATGCATATAAAGGTCCCACGCCGACGTAGAGGCCAACCCGCCAGGAATGTTGTCAAATATTACCGCCGAGATGATAGGTTGAGTTAGGTTAGGTTATATTACGTTATTGATGTATATAAAGGTCCCACGGAGACGTAGAGGCCAACTCGCCAGGAATGTTGTCAAATATTACAGCCGCGATGTTAGATTGGGTTAGGTTAGGTTATAATACGTTATTAATGCATATAAAGGTCCCACGCGACGTAGAGGCCAACCCGCCAGGAATGTTGTCAAATATTACCGCCGAGTTGATAGGTTGGGTTAGGTTAGGTTATATTACGTTATTGATGTATATAAAGGTCCCACGGAGACGTAGATGCCAACAAGCCAGGAGTGTTGCCAAATATTACCGCCGAGATGATAGGTTGGGTTAGGTTAGGTTATAATACGTTATTAATGCATATAAAGGTCCCACGCCGACGTAGAGGCCAACACGCCAGGAATGTTGTCAAATAATAGCGCCGAGAGGTTAGGTTGGGTCAGGTTAGGTTATATTACGTTATTGATGTATATGAAGATCCCACGGAGACGTAGAGGCCAACACGCCAGGAATGTTGTCAAATATTACCGCCGAGATGTTAGGTTGCGTTAGATTGGGTTATATTACGTTCTTAATGTATATAAAGGTCCCACGCAGACGTAGAGGCCAGCCCGCTAGGAATGTTGTCAAATATTACAGCCGCGATGTTAGATTGGGTTAGGTTAGGTTATATTTCGTTATTAATGTATATGAAGATCCCACGGAGACGTAGAGGCCAACTCGCCAGGAATGTTGTCAAATAATAGCGCCGAGAGGTTAGGTTGGGTCAGGTTAGGTTATATTACGTTATTGATGTATATGAAGATCCCACGGAGACGTAGAGGCCAACTCGCCAGGAATGTTGTCAAATATTACAGCCGCGAAGTTAGATTGGTTTAGGTTAGGTTATAATACGTTATTAATGCATATAAAGGTCCCACGCCGACGTAGAGGCCAACCCGCCAGGAATGTTGTCAAATATTACCGCCGAAATGGTAGATTGGGTTAGGTTAGGTTATATTACGTTATTGTTGTATATAAAGGTCCCACGGAGACGTAGATGCCAACTCGCCAGGAATGTTGTCAAATAATAGCGCCGAGAGGTTAGGTTGGGTCAGGTTAGGTTATATTACGTTATTGATGTATATGAAGATCCCACGGAGACGTAGAGGCCAACTCGCCAGGTATGTTGTCAAATATTACCGCCGATATGATAGGTTGGGTTAGGTTAGGTTATATTACGTTATTGATGTATATAAAGGTCCCACGGAGACGTAGATGCCAACAAGCCAGGAGTGTTGCCAAATATTACCGCCGAGATGATAGGTTGGGTTAGGTTAGGTTATAATACGTTATTAATGCATATAAAGGTCCCACGCCGACGTAGAGGCCAACCCGCCAGGAATGTTGTCAAATATTACAGCCGCGATGTTAGATTGGGTTAGGTTAGGTTATATTACGTTATTGATGTATATAAAGTCCCACGGAGACGTAGAGGCCAACATGCCAGGAATGCTGTCAAATATTACAGCCGGGATGTTAGATTGGGTTAGGTAAGGTTATATTACCTTATTGATGTATATAAAGTTCCAACGGAGACGTAGAGGCCAACACGCCAGGAATGTTGTCAAATAATAGCGCCGAGAGGTTAGGTTGGGTCAGGTTAGGTTATATTACGTTATTGATGTATATGAAGATCCCACGGAGACGTAGAGGCCAACACGCCAGGAATGTTGTCAAATATTACCGCCGAGATGTTAGGTTGCGTTAGATTGGGTTATATTACGTTCTTAATGTATATAAAGGTCCCACGCAGACGTAGAGGCCAGCCCGCTAGGAATGTTGTCAAATATTACAGCCGCGATGTTAGATTGGGTTAGGTTAGGTTATATTTCGTTATTGATGTATATGAAGATCCCACGGAGACGTAGAGGCCAACTCGCCAGGAATGTTGTCAAATATTACAGCCGCGATGTTAGATTGGGTTAGGTTAGGTTATAATACGTTATTAATGCATATAAAGGTCCCACGCGACGTAGAGGCCAACCCGCCAGGAATGTTGTCAAATATTACCGCCGAGTTGATAGGTTGGGTTAGGTTAGGTTATATTACGTTATTGATGTATATAAAGGTCCCACGGAGACGTAGATGCCAACAAGCCAGGAGTGTTGCCAAATATTACCGCCGAGATGGTAGGTTGGGTTAGGTTAGGTTATAATACGTTATTAATGCATATAAAGGTCCCACGCCGACGTAGAGGCCAACCCGCCAGGAATGTTGTCAAATATTACAGCCGCGATGTTAGATTGGGTTAGGTTAGGTTATATTACGTTATTGATGCATATAAAGGTCCCACGCCGACGTAGAGGCCAACCCGCCAGGAATGTTGTCAAATATTACCGCCGAGATGACAGGTTGTGTTAGGTTAGGTTATATTACGTTATTGATGTATATAAAGGTCCCACGGAGACGTAGATGCCAACTCGCCAGGAATGTTGTCAAATAATAGCGCCGAGATGTTAGGTTGGGTCAGGTTAGGTTATATTACGTTATTGATGTATATGAAGATCCCACGGAGACGTAGAGGCCAACACGCCAGGAATGTTGTCAAATATTACCGCCGAGATGTTAGGTTGCGTTAGATTGGGTTATATTACGTTCTTAATGTATATAAAGGTCCCACGCAGACGTAGAGGCCAGCCCGCTAGGAATGTTGTCAAATATTACAGCCGCGATGTTAGATTGGGTTAGGTTAGGTTATATTTCGTTATTGATGTATATGAAGATCCCACGGAGACGTAGAGGCCAACTCGCCAGGAATGTTGTCAAATATTACAGCCGCGATGTTAGATTGGGTTAGGTTATGTTATAATACGTTATTAATGCATATAAAGGTCCCACGCGACGTAGAGGCCAACCCGCCAGGAATGTTGTCAAATATTACCGCCGAGTTGATAGGTTGGGTTAGGTTAGGTTATATCTCGTTATTGATGTATATGAAGGTCCCACGGAGACGTAGATGCCAACTCGCCAGGAATGTTGTCAAATAATAGCGCCGAGAGGTTAGTTTGTGTCAGGTTAGGTTATATTACGTTATTGATGTATATGAAGATCCCACGGAGACTAAGAGGCCAACTCGCCAGGTATGTGGTCAAATATTACCGCCGAGATGATAGGTTGGGTTAGGTTTGGTTATATTTCGTTATTGATGTATATGAAGGTCCTACGGAGACGTAGAGGCCAACATGCCAGGAATGTTGTCAAATATTACAGCCGCGATGTTAGATTGGGTTAGGTTAAGTTATATTACGTTATTGATGTATATAAAGTCCCACGGAGACGTAGAGGCCAACATGCCAGGAATGCTGTCAAGTATTACAGCCGAGATGTTAGGTTGGGTTAGGTTAGGTTATATTACGTTCTTGATGCATATAAAGGTCCCACGCAGACGTAGAGGCCAACAAGCCAGGAGTGTTGCCAAATATTACCGCCGAGATGATAGGTTGGGTTAGGTTAGGTTATAATACGTTATTAATGCATATAAAGGTCCCACGCCGACGTAGAGGCCAACCCGCCAGGAATGTTGTCAAATATTACAGCCGCGATGTTAGATTGGGTTAGGTTAGGTTATATTACGTTATTGATGTATATAAAGTCCCACGGAGACGTAGATGCCAACTCGCCAGGAATGTTGTCAAATAATAGCGCCGAGAGGTTAGGTTGGGTCAGGTTAGGTTATATTACGTTATTGATGTATATGAAGATCCCACGGAGACGTAGAGGCCAACACGCCAGGAATGTTGTCAAATATTACCGCCGAGATGTTAGGTTGCGTTAGATTGGGTTATATTACGTTCTTAATGTATATAAAGGTCCCACGCAGACGTAGAGGCCAGCCCGCTAGGAATGTTGTCAAATATTACAGCCGCGATGTTAGATTGGGTTAGGTTAGGTTATATTTCGTTATTGATGTATATGAAGATCCCACGGAGACGTAGAGGCCAACATGCCAGGAATGCTGTCAAATATTACAGCCGGGATGTTAGATTGGGTTAGGTAAGGTTATATTACCTTATTGATGTATATAAAGTTCCAACGGAGACGTAGAGGCCAACACGCCAGGAATGTTGTCAAATAATAGCGCCGAGAGGTTAGGTTGGGTCAGGTTAGGTTATATTACGTTATTGATGTATATGAAGATCCCACGGAGACGTAGAGGCCAACACGCCAGGAATGTTGTCAAATATTACCGCCGAGATGTTAGGTTGCGTTAGATTGGGTTATATTACGTTCTTAATGTATATAAAGGTCCCACGCAGACGTAGAGGCCAGCCCGCCAGGAATGTTGTCAAATATTACCGCCGAGTTGATAGGTTGGGTTAGGTTAGGTTATATTTCGTTATTGATGTATATGAAGATCCCACGGAGACGTAGAGGCCAACTCGCCAGGAATGTTGTCAAATATTACAGCCGCGATGTTAGATTGGGTTAGGTTAGGTTATAATACGTTATTAATGCATATAAAGGTCCCACGCGACGTAGAGGCCAACCCGCCAGGAATGTTGTCAAATATTACCGCCGAGTTGATAGGTTGGGTTAGGTTAGGTTATATTACGTTATTGATGTATATAAAGGTCCCACGGAGACGTAGATGCCAACAAGCCAGGAGTGTTGCCAAATATTACCGCCGAGATGGTAGGTTGGGTTAGGTTAGGTTATAATACGTTATTAATGCATATAAAGGTCCCACGCCGACGTAGAGGCCAACCCGCCAGGAATGTTGTCAAATATTACAGCCGCGATGTTAGATTGGGTTAGGTTAGGTTATATTACGTTATTGATGCATATAAAGGTCCCACGCCGACGTAGAGGCCAACCCGCCAGGAATGTTGTCAAATATTACCGCCGAGATGACAGGTTGTGTTAGGTTAGGATATATTACGTTATTGATGTATATAAAGGTCCCACGGAGACGTAGATGCCAACTCGCCAGGAATGTTGTCAAATAATAGCGCCGAGATGTTAGGTTGGGTCAGGTTAGGTTATATTACGTTATTGATGTATATGAAGATCCCACGGAGACGTAGAGGCCAACACGCCAGGAATGTTGTCAAATATTACCGCCGAGATGTTAGGTTGCGTTAGATTGGGTTATATTACGTTCTTAATGTATATAAAGGTCCCACGCAGACGTAGAGGCCAGACCGCTAGGAATGTTGTCAAATATTACAGCCGCGATGTTAGATTGGGTTAGGTTAGGTTATATTTCGTTATTGATGTATATGAAGATCCCACGGAGACGTAGAGGCCAACTCGCCAGGAATGTTGTCAAATATTACAGCCGCGATGTTAGATTGGGTTAGGTTATGTTATAATACGTTATTAATGCATATAAAGGTCCCACGCGACGTAGAGGCCAACCCGCCAGGAATGTTGTCAAATATTACCGCCGAGTTGATAGGTTGGGTTAGGTTAGGTTATATCTCGTTATTGATGTATATGAAGGTCCCACGGAGACGTAGATGCCAACTCGCCAGGAATGTTGTCAAATAATAGCGCCGAGAGGTTAGTTTGTGTCAGGTTAGGTTATATTACGTTATTGATGTATATGAAGATCCCACGGAGACTAAGAGGCCAACTCGCCAGGTATGTGGTCAAATATTACCGCCGAGATGATAGGTTGGGTTAGGTTTGGTTATATTTCGTTATTGATGTATATGAAGGTCCTACGGAGACGTAGAGGCCAACATGCCAGGAATGTTGTCAAATATTACAGCCGCGATGTTAGATTGGGTTAGGTTAAGTTATATTACGTTATTGATGTATATAAAGTCCCACGGAGACGTAGAGGCCAACATGCCAGGAATGCTGTCAAGTATTACAGCCGAGATGTTAGGTTGGGTTAGGTTAGGTTATATTACGTTCTTGATGCATATAAAGGTCCCACGCAGACGTAGAGGCCAACAAGCCAGGAGTGTTGCCAAATATTACCGCCGAGATGATAGGTTGGGTTAGGTTAGGTAATAATACGTTATTAATGCATATAAAGGTCCCACGCCGACGTAGAGGCCAACCCGCCAGGAATGTTGTCAAATATTACAGCCGCGATGTTAGATTGGGTTAGGTTAGGTTATATTTCGTTATTGATGTATATGAAGATCCCACGGAGACGTAGAGGCCAACTCGCCAGGAATGTTGTCAAATATTACAGCCGCGATGTTAGATTGGGTTAGGTTAGGTTATAATACGTTATTAATGCATATAAAGGTCCCACGCCGACGTAGAGGCCAACCCGCCAGGAATGTTGTCAAATATTACCGCCGAGATGATAGGTTGAGTTAGGTTAGGTTATATTGCGTTATTGATGTATATAAAGGTCCCACGGAGACGTAGAGGCCAACAAGCCAGGAATGTTGCCAAATATTACCGCCGAGATGATAGGTTGGGTTAGGTTAGGTTATATCTCGTTATTGATGTATATGAAGGTCCCACGGAGACGTAGATGCCAACTCGCCAGGAATGTTGTCAAATAATAGCGCCGAGAGGTTAGTTTGTGTCAGGTTAGGTTATATTACGTTATTGATGTATATGAAGATCCCACGGAGACTAAGAGGCCAACTCGCCAGGTATGTGGTCAAATATTACCGCCGAGATGATAGGTTGGGTTAGGTTTGGTTATATTTCGTTATTGATGTATATGAAGGTCCTACGGAGACGTAGAGGCCAACATGCCAGGAATGTTGTCAAATATTACAGCCGCGATGTTAGATTGGGTTAGGTTAAGTTATATTACGTTATTGATGTATATAAAGTCCCACGGAGACGTAGAGGCCAACATGCCAGGAATGCTGTCAAGTATTACAGCCGAGATGTTAGGTTGGGTTAGGTTAGGTTATATTACGTTCTTGATGCATATAAAGGTCCCACGCAGACGTAGAGGCCAACTCGCCTGGAATGTTATCAAATATTACAGCCGAGATGTTAGGTTGGGTTAGGTTAGGTTATATTACGTTCTTGATGCATATAAAGGTCCCACGCAGACGTAGAGGCCACCAAGCCAGGAGTGTTGCCAAATATTACCGCCGAGATGATAGGTTGGGTTAGGTTAGGTTATAATACGTTATTAATGCATATAAAGGTCCCACGCCGACGTAGAGGCCAACCCGCCAGGAATGTTGTCAAATATTACAGCCGCGATGTTAGATTGGGTTAGGTTAGGTTATATTACGTTATTGATGTATATGAAGATCCCACGGAGACTAAGAAGCCAACTCGCCAGGTATGTGGTCAAATATTACCGCCGAGATGATAGGTTGGGTTAGGTTTGGTTATATTTCGTTATTGATGTATATGAAGGTCCTACGGAGACGTAGAGGCCAACATGCCAGGAATGTTGTCAAATATTACAGCCGCGATGTTAGATTGGGTTAGGTTAAGTTATATTACGTTATTGATGTATATAAAGTCCCACGGAGACGTAGAGGCCAACATGCCAGGAATGCTGTCAAGTATTACAGCCGAGATGTTAGGTTGGGTTAGGTTAGGTTATATTACGTTCTTGATGCATATAAAGGTCCCACGCAGACGTAGAGGCCAACAAGCCAGGAGTGTTGCCAAATATTACCGCCGAGATGATAGGTTGGGTTAGGTTAGGTAATAATACGTTATTAATGCATATAAAGGTCCCACGCCGACGTAGAGGCCAACCCGCCAGGAATGTTGTCAAATATTACAGCCGCGATGTTAGATTGGGTTAGGTTAGGTTATATTACGTTATTGATGTATATAAAGTCCCACGGAGACGTAGAGGCCAACATGCCAGGAATGCTGTCAAATATTACAGCCGGGATGTTAGATTGGGTTAGGTTAAGTTATAATACGTTATTAATGCATATAAAGGTCCCACGCCGACGTAGAGGCCAACCCGCCAGGAATGTTGTCAAATATTACCGCCGAGATGACAGGTTGTGTTAGGTTAGGTTATATTACGTTATTGATGTATATAAAGGTCCCACGGAGACGTAGATGCCAACTCGCCAGGAATGTTGTCAAATAATAGCGCCGAGAGGTTAGGTTGGGTCAGGTTAGGTTATATTACGTTATTGATGTATATGAAGATCCCACGGAGACGTAGAGGCCAACACGCCAGGAATGTTGTCAAATATTACCGCCGAGATGTTAGGTTGCGTTAGATTGGGTTATATTACGTTCTTAATGTATATAAAGGTCCCACGCAGACGTAGAGGCCAGCCCGCTAGGAATGTTGTCAAATATTACAGCCGCGATGTTAGATTGGGTTAGGTTAGGTTATATTTCGTTATTGATGTATATGAAGATCCCACGGAGACGTAGAGGCCAACTCGCCAGGAATGTTGTCAAATATTACAGCCGCGATGTTAGATTGGGTTAGGTTAGGTTATAATACGTTATTAATGCATATAAAGGTCCCACGCCGACGTAGAGGCCAACCCGCCAGGAATGTTGTCAAATATTACCGCCGAGATGATAGGTTGAGTTAGGTTAGGTTATATTGCGTTATTGATGTATATAAAGGTCCCACGGAGACGTAGAGGCCAACAAGCCAGGAATGTTGCCAAATATTACCGCCGAGATGATAGGTTGGGTTAGGTTAGGTTATATCTCGTTCTTGATGTATATGAAGGTCCCACGGAGACGTAGATGCCAACTCGCCAGGAATGTTGTCAAATAATAGCGCCGAGAGGTTAGTTTGTGTCAGGTTAGGTTATATTACGTTATTGATGTATATGAAGATCCCACGGAGACTAAGAGGCCAACTCGCCAGGTATGTGGTCAAATATTACCGCCGAGATGATAGGTTGGGTTAGGTTTGGTTATATTTCGTTATTGATGTATATGAAGGTCCTACGGAGACGTAGAGGCCAACATGCCAGGAATGTTGTCAAATATTACAGCCGCGATGTTAGATTGGGTTAGGTTAAGTTATATTACGTTATTGATGTATATAAAGTCCCACGGAGACGTAGAGGCCAACATGCCAGGAATGCTGTCAAGTATTACAGCCGAGATGTTAGGTTGGGTTAGGTTAGGTTATATTACGTTCTTGATGCATATAAAGGTCCCACGCAGACGTAGAGGCCAACTCGCCTGGAATGTTATCAAATATTACAGCCGAGATGTTAGGTTGGGTTAGGTTAGGTTATATTACGTTCTTGATGCATATAAAGGTCCCACGCAGACGTAGAGGCCACCAAGCCAGGAGTGTTGCCAAATATTACCGCCGAGATGATAGGTTGGGTTAGGTTAGGTTATAATACGTTATTAATGCATATAAAGGTCCCACGCCGACGTAGAGGCCAACCCGCCAGGAATGTTGTCAAATATTACAGCCGCGATGTTAGATTGGGTTAGGTTAGGTTATATTACGTTATTGATGTATATGAAGATCCCACGGAGACTAAGAAGCCAACTCGCCAGGTATGTGGTCAAATATTACCGCCGAGATGATAGGTTGGGTTAGGTTTGGTTATATTTCGTTATTGATGTATATGAAGGTCCTACGGAGACGTAGAGGCCAACATGCCAGGAATGTTGTCAAATATTACAGCCGCGATGTTAGATTGGGTTAGGTTAAGTTATATTACGTTATTGATGTATATAAAGTCCCACGGAGACGTAGAGGCCAACATGCCAGGAATGCTGTCAAGTATTACAGCCGAGATGTTAGGTTGGGTTAGGTTAGGTTATATTACGTTCTTGATGCATATAAAGGTCCCACGCAGACGTAGAGGCCAACTCGCCTGGAATGTTATCAAATATTACAGCCGAGATGTTAGGTTGGGTTAGGTTAGGTTATATTACGTTCTTGATGCATATAAAGGTCCCACGCAGACGTAGAGGCCACCAAGCCAGGAGTGTTGCCAAATATTACCGCCGAGATGATAGGTTGGGTTAGGTTAGGTTATAATACGTTATTAGTGCATATAAAGGTCCCACGCCGACGTAGAGGCCAACCCGCCAGGAATGTTGTCAAATATTACCGCCGAGATGATAGGTTGTGTTAGGTTAGGTTATATTACGTTATTGATGTATATAAAGGTCCCACGGAGACGTAGATGCCAACTCGCCAGGAATGTTGTCAAATAATAGCGCCGAGAGGTTAGGTTGGGTCAGGTTAGGTTATATTACGTTATTGATGTATATGAAGGTCCCACGGAGACGTAGAGGCCAACTCGCCAGGAATGTTGTCAAATATTACAGCCGCGATGTTAGATTGGGTTAGGTTAGGTTATAATACGTTATCAATGCATATGAAGGTCCCACGCCGACGTAGAGGCCAACCCGCCAGGAATGTTGTCAAATATTACCGCCGAGATGATAGGTTGGGTTAGGTTAGGTTATATTACGTTATTGATGTATATAAAGGTCCCACGGAGACGTAGATGCCAACTCGCCAGGAGTGTTGTCAAATAATAGCGCCGAGAGATTAGGTTGGGTCAGGTTAGGTTATATTACGTTATTGATGTATATGAAGATCCCACGGAGACGTAGAGGCCAACTCGCCTGGAATGTTATCAAATATTACAGCCGAGATGTTAGGTTGGGTTAGGTTAGGTTATATTACGTTCTTGATGCATATAAAGGTCCCACGCAGACGTAGAGGCCAACAAGCCAGGAGTGTTGCCAAATATTACCGCCGAGATGATAGGTTGGGTTAGGTTAGGTTATAATACGTTATTAATGCATATAAAGGTCCCACGCCGACGTAGAGGCCAACCCGCCAGGAATGTTGTCAAATATTACAGCCGCGATGTTAGATTGGGTTAGGTTAGGTTATATTACGTTATTGATGCATATAAAGGTCCCACGCAGACGTAGAGGCCAACTCGCCTGGAATGTTATCAAATATTACAGCCGAGATGTTAGGTTGGGTTAGGTTAGGTTATATTACGTTATTGATGTATATAAAGTCCCACGGAGACGTAGAGGCCAACATGCCAGGAATGCTGTCAAATATTACAGCCGGGATGTTAGATTGGGTTAGGTAAGGTTATATTACCTTATTGATGTATATAAAGTTCCAACGGAGACGTAGAGGCCAACACGCCAGGAATGTTGTCAAATAATAGCGCCGAGAGGTTAGGTTGGGTCAGGTTAGGTTATATTACGTTATTGATGTATATGAAGATCCCACGGAGACGTAGAGGCCAACACGCCAGGAATGTTGTCAAATATTACCGCCGAGATGTTAGGTTGCGTTAGATTGGGTTATATTACGTTCTTAATGTATATAAAGGTCCCACGCAGACGTAGAGGCCAGCCCGCCAGGAATGTTGTCAAATATTACCGCCGAGTTGATAGGTTGGGTTAGGTTAGGTTATATTTCGTTATTGATGTATATGAAGATCCCACGGAGACGTAGAGGCCAACTCGCCAGGAATGTTGTCAAATATTACAGCCGCGATGTTAGATTGGGTTAGGTTAGGTTATATTACGTTATTGATGTATATGAAGATCCCACGGAGACTAAGAAGCCAACTCGCCAGGTATGTGGTCAAATATTACCGCCGAGATGATAGGTTGGGTTAGGTTTGGTTATATTTCGTTATTGATGTATATAAAGGTCCCACGGAGACGTAGATGCCAACAAGCCAGGAGTGTTGCCAAATATTACCGCCGAGATGGTAGGTTGGGTTAGGTTAGGTTATAATACGTTATTAATGCATATAAAGGTCCCACGCCGACGTAGAGGCCAACCCGCCAGGAATGTTGTCAAATATTACAGCCGCGATGTTAGATTGGGTTAGGTTAGGTTATATTACGTTATTGATGCATATAAAGGTCCCACGCCGACGTAGAGGCCAACCCGCCAGGAATGTTGTCAAATATTACCGCCGAGATGACAGGTTGTGTTAGGTTAGGATATATTACGTTATTGATGTATATAAAGGTCCCACGGAGACGTAGATGCCAACTCGCCAGGAATGTTGTCAAATAATAGCGCCGAGATGTTAGGTTGGGTCAGGTTAGGTTATATTACGTTATTGATGTATATGAAGATCCCACGGAGACGTAGAGGCCAACACGCCAGGAATGTTGTCAAATATTACCGCCGAGATGTTAGGTTGCGTTAGATTGGGTTATATTACGTTCTTAATGTATATAAAGGTCCCACGCAGACGTAGAGGCCAGACCGCTAGGAATGTTGTCAAATATTACAGCCGCGATGTTAGATTGGGTTAGGTTAGGTTATATTTCGTTATTGATGTATATGAAGATCCCACGGAGACGTAGAGGCCAACTCGCCAGGAATGTTGTCAAATATTACAGCCGCGATGTTAGATTGGGTTAGGTTATGTTATAATACGTTATTAATGCATATAAAGGTCCCACGCGACGTAGAGTTGATAGGTTGGGTTAGGTTAGGTTATATCTCGTTATTGATGTATATGAAGGTCCCACGGAGACGTAGATGCCAACTCGCCAGGAATGTTGTCAAATAATAGCGCCGAGAGGTTAGTTTGTGTCAGGTTAGGTTATATTACGTTATTGATGTATATGAAGATCCCACGGAGACTAAGAGGCCAACTCGCCAGGTATGTGGTCAAATATTACCGCCGAGATGATAGGTTGGGTTAGGTTTGGTTATATTTCGTTATTGATGTATATGAAGGTCCTACGGAGACGTAGAGGCCAACATGCCAGGAATGTTGTCAAATATTACAGCCGCGATGTTAGATTGGGTTAGGTTAAGTTATATTACGTTATTGATGTATATAAAGTCCCACGGAGACGTAGAGGCCAACATGCCAGGAATGCTGTCAAGTATTACAGCCGAGATGTTAGGTTGGGTTAGGTTAGGTTATATTACGTTCTTGATGCATATAAAGGTCCCACGCAGACGTAGAGGCCAACAAGCCAGGAGTGTTGCCAAATATTACCGCCGAGATGATAGGTTGGGTTAGGTTAGGTTATAATACGTTATTAATGCATATAAAGGTCCCACGCCGACGTAGAGGCCAACCCGCCAGGAATGTTGTCAAATATTACAGCCGCGATGTTAGATTGGGTTAGGTTAGGTTATATTACGTTATTGATGTATATAAAGTCCCACGGAGACGTAGAGGCCAACATGCCAGGAATGCTGTCAAATATTACAGCCGGGATGTTAGATTGGGTTAGGTTAAGTTATAATACGTTATTAATGCATATAAAGGTCCCACGCCGACGTAGAGGCCAACCCGCCAGGAATGTTGTCAAATATTACCGCCGAGATGACAGGTTGTGTTAGGTTAGGTTATATTACGTTATTGATGTATATAAAGGTCCCACGGAGACGTAGATGCCAACTCGCCAGGAATGTTGTCAAATAATAGCGCCGAGAGGTTAGGTTGGGTCAGGTTAGGTTATATTACGTTATTGATGTATATGAAGATCCCACGGAGACGTAGAGGCCAACACGCCAGGAATGTTGTCAAATATTACCGCCGAGATGTTAGGTTGCGTTAGATTGGGTTATATTACGTTCTTAATGTATATAAAGGTCCCACGCAGACGTAGAGGCCAGCCCGCTAGGAATGTTGTCAAATATTACAGCCGCGATGTTAGATTGGGTTAGGTTAGGTTATATTTCGTTATTGATGTATATGAAGATCCCACGGAGACGTAGAGGCCAACTCGCCAGGAATGTTGTCAAATATTACAGCCGCGATGTTAGATTGGGTTAGGTTAGGTTATAATACGTTATTAATGCATATAAAGGTCCCACGCCGACGTAGAGGCCAACCCGCCAGGAATGTTGTCAAATATTACCGCCGAGATGATAGGTTGAGTTAGGTTAGGTTATATTGCGTTATTGATGTATATAAAGGTCCCACGGAGACGTAGAGGCCAACAAGCCAGGAATGTTGCCAAATATTACCGCCGAGATGATAGGTTGGGTTAGGTTAGGTTATATCTCGTTATTGATGTATATGAAGGTCCCACGGAGACGTAGATGCCAACTCGCCAGGAATGTTGTCAAATAATAGCGCCGAGAGGTTAGTTTGTGTCAGGTTAGGTTATATTACGTTATTGATGTATATGAAGATCCCACGGAGACTAAGAGGCCAACTCGCCAGGTATGTGGTCAAATATTACCGCCGAGATGATAGGTTGGGTTAGGTTTGGTTATATTTCGTTATTGATGTATATGAAGGTCCTACGGAGACGTAGAGGCCAACATGCCAGGAATGTTGTCAAATATTACAGCCGCGATGTTAGATTGGGTTAGGTTAAGTTATATTACGTTATTGATGTATATAAAGTCCCACGGAGACGTAGAGGCCAACATGCCAGGAATGCTGTCAAGTATTACAGCCGAGATGTTAGGTTGGGTTAGGTTAGGTTATATTACGTTCTTGATGCATATAAAGGTCCCACGCAGACGTAGAGGCCAACTCGCCTGGAATGTTATCAAATATTACAGCCGAGATGTTAGGTTGGGTTAGGTTAGGTTATATTACGTTCTTGATGCATATAAAGGTCCCACGCAGACGTAGAGGCCACCAAGCCAGGAGTGTTGCCAAATATTACCGCCGAGATGATAGGTTGGGTTAGGTTAGGTTATAATACGTTATTAATGCATATAAGGGTCCCACGCCGACGTAGAGGCCAACCCGCCAGGAATGTTGTCAAATATTACAGCCGCGATGTTAGATTGGGTTAGGTTAGGTTATATTACGTTATTGATGTATATGAAGATCCCACGGAGACTAAGAAGCCAACTCGCCAGGTATGTGGTCAAATATTACCGCCGAGATGATAGGTTGGGTTAGGTTTGGTTATATTTCGTTATTGATGTATATGAAGGTCCTACGGAGACGTAGAGGCCAACATGCCAGGAATGTTGTCAAATATTACAGCCGCGATGTTAGATTGGGTTAGGTTAAGTTATATTACGTTATTGATGTATATAAAGTCCCACGGAGACGTAGAGGCCAACATGCCAGGAATGCTGTCAAGTATTACAGCCGAGATGTTAGGTTGGGTTAGGTTAGGTTATATTACGTTCTTGATGCATATAAAGGTCCCACGCAGACGTAGAGGCCAACTCGCCTGGAATGTTATCAAATATTACAGCCGAGATGTTAGGTTGGGTTAGGTTAGGTTATATTACGTTCTTGATGCATATAAAGGTCCCACGCAGACGTAGAGGCCACCAAGCCAGGAGTGTTGCCAAATATTACCGCCGAGATGATAGGTTGGGTTAGGTTAGGTTATAATACGTTATTAGTGCATATAAAGGTCCCACGCCGACGTAGAGGCCAACCCGCCAGGAATGTTGTCAAATATTACCGCCGAGATGATAGGTTGTGTTAGGTTAGGTTATATTACGTTATTGATGTATATAAAGGTCCCACGGAGACGTAGATGCCAACTCGCCAGGAATGTTGTCAAATAATAGCGCCGAGAGGTTAGGTTGGGTCAGGTTAGGTTATATTACGTTATTGATGTATATGAAGGTCCCACGGAGACGTAGAGGCCAACTCGCCAGGAGTGTTGCCAAATATTACCGCCGAGATGATAGGTTGGGTTAGGTTAGGTTATAATACGTTATTAATGCATATAAAGGTCCCACGCCGACGTAGAGGCCAACCCGCCAGGAATGTTGTCAAATATTACAGCCGCGATGTTAGATTGGGTTAGGTTAGGTTATATTACGTTATTGATGTATATAAAGTCCCACGGAGACGTAGAGGCCAACATGCCAGGAATGCTGTCAAATATTACAGCCGGGATGTTAGATTGGGTTAGGTAAGGTTATATTACCTTATTGATGTATACAAAGGTCCCACGGAGACGTAGAGGCCAACACGCCAGGAATGTTGTCAAATATTACCGCCGAGATGTTAGGTTGCGTTAGATTGGGTTATATTACGTTCTTAATGTATATAAAGGTCCCACGCAGACGTAGAGGCCAGCCCGCCAGGAATGTTGTCAAATATTACAGCCGCGATGTTAGATTGGGTTAGGTTAGGTTATATTTCGTTATTGATGTATATGAAGGTCCCACGGAGACGTAGAGGCCAACTCGCCAGGAATGTTGTCAAATATTACAGCCGCGATGTTAGATTGGGTTAGGTTAGGTTATAATACGTTATCAATGCATATGAAGGTCCCACGCCGACGTAGAGGCCAACCCGCCAGGAATGTTGTCAAATATTACCGCCGAGATGATAGGTTGGGGTAGGTTAGGTTATATTACGTTATTGATGTATATAAAGGTCCCACGGAGACGTAGATGCCAACTCGCCAGGAATGTTGTCAAATAATAGCGCCGAGAGGTTAGGTTGGGTCAGGTTAGGTTATATTACGTTATTGATGTATATGAAGATCCCACGGAGACGTAGAGGCCAACTCGCCTGGAATGTTATCAAATATTACAGCCGAGATGTTAGGTTGGGTTAGGTTAGGTTATATTACGTTCTTGATGCATATAAAGGTCCCACGCAGACGTAGAGGCCAACAAGCCAGGAGTGTTGCCAAATATTACCGCCGAGATGATAGGTTGGGTTAGGTTAGGTTATAATACGTTATTAATGCATATAAAGGTCCCACGCCGACGTAGAGGCCAACCCACCAGGAATGTTGTCAAATATTACAGCCGCGATGTTAGATTGGGTTAGGTTAGGTTATATTACGTTATTGATGTATATAAAGTCCCACGGAGACGTAGAGGCCAACATGCCAGGAATGCTGTCAAATATTACAGCCGGGATGTTAGATTGGGTTAGGTAAGGTTATATTACCTTATTGATGTATACAAAGGTCCCACGGAGACGTAGAGGCCAACACGCCAGGAATGTTGTCAAATATTACCGCCGAGATGTTAGGTTGCGTTAGATTGGGTTATATTACGTTCTTAATGTATATAAAGGTCCCACGCAGACGTAGAGGCCAGCCCGCCAGGAATGTTGTCAAATATTACAGCCGCGATGTTAGATTGGGTTAGGTTAGGTTATATTTCGTTATTGATGTATATGAAGGTCCCACGGAGACGTAGAGGCCAACTCGCCAGGAATGTTGTCAAATATTACAGCCGCGATGTTAGATTGGGTTAGGTTAGGTTATAATACGTTATCAATGCATATGAAGGTCCCACGCCGACGTAGAGGCCAACCCGCCAGGAATGTTGTCAAATATTACCGCCGAGATGATAGGTTGGGGTAGGTTAGGTTATATTACGTTATTGATGTATATAAAGGTCCCACGGAGACGTAGATGCCAACTCGCCAGGAATGTTGTCAAATAATAGCGCCGAGAGGTTAGGTTGGGTCAGGTTAGGTTATATTACGTTATTGATGTATATGAAGATCCCACGGAGACGTAGAGGCCAACTCACCTGGAATGTTATCAAATATTACAGCCGAGATGTTAGGTTGGGTTAGGTTAGGTTATATTACGTTCTTGATGCATATAAAGGTCCCACGCAGACGTAGAGGCCAACAAGCCAGGAGTGTTGCCAAATATTACCGCCGAGATGATAGGTTGGGTTAGGTTAGGTTATAATACGTTATTAATGCATATAAAGGTCCCACGCCGACGTAGAGGCCAACCCGACAGGAATGTTGTCAAATATTACAGCCGCGATGTTAGATTGGGTTAGGTTAGGTTATATTACGTTATTGATGTATATAAAGTCCCACGGAGACGTAGAGGCCAACATGCCAGGAATGCTGTCAAATATTACAGCCGGGATGTTAGATTGGGTTAGGTAAGGTTATATTACCTTATTGATGTATACAAAGGTCCCACGGAGACGTAGAGGCCAACACGCCAGGAATGTTGTCAAATATTACCGCCGAGATGTTAGGTTGCGTTAGATTGGGTTATATTACGTTCTTAATGTATATAAAGGTCCCACGCAGACGTAGAGGCCAGCCCGCCAGGAATGTTGTCAAATATTACAGCCGCGATGTTAGATTGGGTTAGGTTAGGTTATATTTCGTTATTGATGTATATGAAGGTCCCACGGAGACGTAGAGGCCAACTCGCCAGGAATGTTGTCAAATATTACAGCCGCGATGTTAGATTGGGTTAGGTTAGGTTATAATACGTTATCAATGCATATGAAGGTCCCACGCCGACGTAGAGGCCAACCCGCCAGGAATGTTGTCAAATATTACCGCCGAGATGATAGGTTGGGGTAGGTTAGGTTATATTACGTTATTGATGTATATAAAGGTCCCACGGAGACGTAGATGCCAACTCGCCAGGAATGTTGTCAAATAATAGCGCCGAGAGGTTAGGTTGGGTCAGGTTAGGTTATATTACGTTATTGATGTATATGAAGATCCTACGGAGACGTAGAGGCCAACTCGCCTGGAATGTTATCAAATATTACAGCCGAGATGTTAGGTTGGGTTAGGTTAGGTTATATTACGTTCTTGATGCATATAAAGGTCCCACGCAGACGTAGAGGCCAACAAGCCAGGAGTGTTGCCAAATATTACCGCCGAGATGTTAGATTGGGTTAGGTTAGGTTATATTACGTTCTTGATGCATATAAAAGTTCCACGCCGACGTAGAGGCCAACAAGCCAGGAGTGTTGCCAAATATTACCGCCGAGATGATAGGTTGGGTTAGGTTAGGTTATAATACGTTATTAATGCATATAAAGGTCTCACGCCGACGTAGAGGCCAACCCGCCAGGAATGTTGTCAAATATTACAGCCGCGATGTTAGATTGGGTTAGGTTAGGTTATATTACGTTATTGATGTATATGAAGTCCCACGGAGACGTAGAGGCCAACCCGCCAGGAATGTTGTCAAATATTACCGCCGAGATGATAGGTTGGGTTAGGTTAGGTTATATTACGTTATTGATGTATATAAAGGTCCCACGGAGACGTAGATGCCAACTCGCCAGGAATGTTGTCAAATAATAGCGCCGAGAAGTTAGGTTGGGTCAGGTTAGGTTATATTACGTTATTGATGTATATGAAGATCCCACGGAGACGTAGAGGCCAACTCGCCTGGAATGTTATCAAATATTACAGCCGAGATGTTAGGTTGGGTTAGGTTAGGTTATATTACGTTCTTGATGCATATAAAGGTCCCACGCAGACGTAGAGGCCAACAAGCCAGGAGTGTTGCCAAATATTACCGCCGAGATGATAGGTTGGGTTAGGTTAGGTTATAATACGTTATTAATGCATATAAAGGTCCCACGCCGACGTAGAGGCCAACCCGCCAGGAATGTTGCCAAATATTACAGCCGCGATGTTAGATTGTGTTAGGTTAGGTTATATTACGTTATTGATGTATATAAAGTCCCACGGAGACGTAGAGGCCAACATGCCAGGAATGCTGTCAAATATTACAGCCGGGATGTTAGATTGGGTTAGGTAAGGTTATATTACCTTATTGATGTATATAAAGGTCCCACGGAGACGTAGAGGCCAACATGCCAGGAATGCTGTCAAATATTACAGCCGGCATGTTAGATTGGGTTAGGTAAGGTTATATTACCTTATTGATGTATATAAAGGTCCCACGGAGACGTAGAGGCCAACACGCCAGGAATGTTGTAAAATATTACCGCCGAGATGTTAGGTTGCGTTAGATTGGGTTATATTACGTTCTTAATGTATATAAAGGTCCCACGCAGACGTAGAGGCCAACTCGCCAGGTATGTGGTCAAATATTACCGCCGAGATGATAGGTTGGGTTAGGTTTGGTTATATTTCGTTATTGATGTATATGAAGGTCCTACGGAGACGTAGAGGCCAACATGCCAGGAATGTTGTCAAATATTACAGCCGCGATGTTAGATTGGGTTAGGTTAGGTTATATTACGTTATTGGTGTATATAAAGTCCCACGGAGACGTAGAGGCCAACATGCCAGGAATGCTGTCAAATATTACAGCCGGGATGTTTGATTGGGTTAGGTAAGGTTATATTACCTTATTGATGTGTATAAAGGTCCCACGGAGACGTAGAGGCCAACACGCCAGGAATATTGTCAAATATTACCGCCGAGATGTTAGGTTGCGTTAGATTGGGTTATATTACGTTCTTAATGTATATAAAGGTCCCACGCAGACGTAGAGGCCAGCCCGCCAGGAATGTTGTCAAATATTACAGCCGCGATGTTAGATTGGGTTAGGTTAGGTTATATTTCGTTATTGATGTATATGAAGGTCCCACGGAGACGTAGAGGCCAACTCGCCAGGAATGTTGTCAAATATTACAGCCGCGATGTTAGATTGGGTTAGGTTAGGTTATAATACGTTATCAATGCATATGAAGGTCCCACGCCGACGTAGAGGCCAACCCGCCAGGAATGTTGTCAAATATTACCGCCGAGATGATAGGTTGGGGTAGGTTAGGTTATATTACGTTATTGATGTATATAAAGGTCCCACGGAGACGTAGATGCCAACTCGCCAGGAATGTTGTCAAATGATAGCGCCGAGAGGTTAGGTTGGGTCAGGTTAGGTTATATTACGTTATTGATGTATATGAAGATCCCACGGAGACGTAGAGGCCAACTCGCCAGGTATGTGGTCAAATATTACCGCCGAGATGATAGGTTGGGTTAGGTTTGGTTATATTTCGTTATTGATGTATATGAAGGTCCTACGGAGACGTAGAGGCCAGCCCGCCAGGAATGTTGTCAAATATTACAGCCGCGATGTTAGATTGGTTTAGGTTAGGTTATATTTCGTTATTGATGTATATGAAGGTCCCACGGAGACGTAGAGGCCAACTCGCCTGGAATGTTATCAAATATTACAGCCGAGATGTTAGGTTGGGTTAGGTTAGGTTATATTACGTTCTTGATGCATATAAAGGTCCCACGCAGACGTAGAGGCCAACAAGCCAGGAGTGTTGCCAAATATTACCGCCGAGATGATAGGTTGGGTTAGGTTAGGTTATAATACGTTATTAATGCATATAAAGGTCCCACGCCGACGTAGAGGCCAACCCGCCAGGAATGTTGTCAAATATTACAGCCGCGATGTTAGATTGGGTTAGGTTAGGTTATATTACGTTATTGATGTATATAAAGTCCCACGGAGACGTAGAGGCCAACATGCCAGGAATGCTGTCAAATATTACAGCCGGGATGTTAGATTGGGTTAGGTAAGGTTATATTACCTTATTGATGTATACAAAGGTCCCACGGAGACGTAGAGGCCAACACGCCAGGAATGTTGTCAAATATTACCGCCGAGATGTTAGGTTGCGTTAGATTGGGTTATATTACGTTCTTAATGTATATAAAGGTCCCACGCAGACGTAGAGGCCAGCCCGCCAGGAATGTTGTCAAATATTACAGCCGCGATGTTAGATTGGGTTAGGTTAGGTTATATTTCGTTATTGATGTATATGAAGGTCCCACGGAGACGTAGAGGCCAACTCGCCAGGAATGTTGTCAAATATTACAGCCGCGATGTTAGATTGGGTTAGGTTAGGTTATAATACGTTATCAATGCATATGAAGGTCCCACGCCGACGTAGAGGCCAACCCGCCAGGAATGTTGTCAAATATTACCGCCGAGATGATAGGTTGGGGTAGGTTAGGTTATATTACGTTATTGATGTATATAAAGGTCCCACGGAGACGTAGATGCCAACTCGCCAGGAATGTTGTCAAATGATAGCGCCGAGAGGTTAGGTTGGGTCAGGTTAGGTTATATTACGTTATTGATGTATATGAAGATCCCACGGAGACGTAGAGGCCAACTCGCCAGGTATGTGGTCAAATATTACCGCCGAGATGATAGGTTGGGTTAGGTTTGGTTATATTTCGTTATTGATGTATATGAAGGTCCTACGGAGACGTAGAGGCCAGCCCGCCAGGAATGTTGTCAAATATTACAGCCGCGATGTTAGATTGGTTTAGGTTAGGTTATATTTCGTTATTGATGTATATGAAGGTCCCACGGAGACGTAGAGGCCAACTCGCCTGGAATGTTATCAAATATTACAGCCGAGATGTTAGGTTGGGTTAGGTTAGGTTATATTACGTTCTTGATGCATATAAAGGTCCCACGCAGACGTAGAGGCCAACAAGCCAGGAGTGTTGCCAAATATTACCGCCGAGATGATAGGTTGGGTTAGGTTAGGTTATAATACGTTATTAATGCATATAAAGGTCCCACGCCGACGTAGAGGCCAACCCGCCAGGAATGTTGTCAAATATTACAGCCGCGATGTTAGATTGGGTTAGGTTAGGTTATATTACGTTATTGATGTATATAAAGTCCCACGGAGACGTAGAGGCCAACATGCCAGGAATGCTGTCAAATATTACAGCCGGGATGTTAGATTGGGTTAGGTAAGGTTATATTACCTTATTGATGTATACAAAGGTCCCACGGAGACGTAGAGGCCAACACGCCAGGAATGTTGTCAAATATTACCGCCGAGATGTTAGGTTGCGTTAGATTGGGTTATATTACGTTCTTAATGTATATAAAGGTCCCACGCAGACGTAGAGGCCAGCCCGCCAGGAATGTTGTCAAATATTACAGCCGCGATGTTAGATTGGGTTAGGTTAGGTTATATTTCGTTATTGATGTATATGAAGGTCCCACGGAGACGTAGAGGCCAACTCGCCAGGAATGTTGTCAAATATTACAGCCGCGATGTTAGATTGGGTTAGGTTAGGTTATAATACGTTATCAATGCATATGAAGGTCCCACGCCGACGTAGAGGCCAACCCGCCAGGAATGTTGTCAAATATTACCGCCGAGATGATAGGTTGGGGTAGGTTAGGTTATATTACGTTATTGATGTATATAAAGGTCCCACGGAGACGTAGATGCCAACTCGCCAGGAATGTTGTCAAATAATAGCGCCGAGAGGTTAGGTTGGGTCAGGTTAGGTTATATTACGTTATTGATGTATATGAAGATCCCACGGAGACGTAGAGGCCAACTCACCTGGAATGTTATCAAATATTACAGCCGAGATGTTAGGTTGGGTTAGGTTAGGTTATATTACGTTCTTGATGCATATAAAGGTCCCACGCAGACGTAGAGGCCAACAAGCCAGGAGTGTTGCCAAATATTACCGCCGAGATGATAGGTTGGGTTAGGTTAGGTTATAATACGTTATTAATGCATATAAAGGTCCCACGCCGACGTAGAGGCCAACCCGACAGGAATGTTGTCAAATATTACAGCCGCGATGTTAGATTGGGTTAGGTTAGGTTATATTACGTTATTGATGTATATAAAGTCCCACGGAGACGTAGAGGCCAACATGCCAGGAATGCTGTCAAATATTACAGCCGGGATGTTAGATTGGGTTAGGTAAGGTTATATTACCTTATTGATGTATACAAAGGTCCCACGGAGACGTAGAGGCCAACTCGCCAGGAATGTTGTCAAATATTACAGCCGCGATGTTAGATTGGGTTAGGTTAGGTTATAATACGTTATCAATGCATATGAAGGTCCCACGCCGACGTAGAGGCCAACCCGCCAGGAATGTTGTCAAATATTACCGCCGAGATGATAGGTTGGGGTAGGTTAGGTTATATTACGTTATTGATGTATATAAAGGTCCCACGGAGACGTAGATGCCAACTCGCCAGGAATGTTGTCAAATAATAGCGCCGAGAGGTTAGGTTGGGTCAGGTTAGGTTATATTACGTTATTGATGTATATGAAGATCCTACGGAGACGTAGAGGCCAACTCGCCTGGAATGTTATCAAATATTACAGCCGAGATGTTAGGTTGGGTTAGGTTAGGTTATATTACGTTCTTGATGCATATAAAGGTCCCACGCAGACGTAGAGGCCAACAAGCCAGGAGTGTTGCCAAATATTACCGCCGAGATGATAGGTTGGGTTAGGTTAGGTTATAATACGTTATTAATGCATATAAAGGTCCCACGCCGACGTAGAGGCCAACCCGCCAGGAATGTTGCCAAATATTACAGCCGCGATGTTAGATTGTGTTAGGTTAGGTTATATTACGTTATTGATGTATATAAAGTCCCACGGAGACGTAGAGGCCAACATGCCAGGAATGCTGTCAAATATTACAGCCGGGATGTTAGATTGGGTTAGGTAAGGTTATATTACCTTATTGATGTATATAAAGGTCCCACGGAGACGTAGAGGCCAACACGCCAGGAATGTTGTCAAATATTACCGCCGAGATGTTAGATTGGGTTAGGTTAGGTTATATTACGTTATTGATGTATATAAAGTCCCACGGAGACGTAGAGGCCAACATGCCAGGAATGCTGTCAAATATTACAGCCGGCATGTTAGATTGGGTTAGGTAAGGTTATATTACCTTATTGATGTATATAAAGGTCCCACGGAGACGTAGAGGCCAACACGCCAGGAATGTTGTAAAATATTACCGCCGAGATGTTAGGTTGCGTTAGATTGGGTTATATTACGTTCTTAATGTATATAAAGGTCCCACGCAGACGTAGAGGCCAGCCCGCCAGGAATGTTGTCAAATATTACAGCCGCGATGTTAGATTGGGTTAGGTTAGGTTATGTTTCGTTATTGATGTATATGAAGGTCCCACGGAGACGTAGAGGCCAACTCGCCAGGAATGTTGTCAAATATAACAGCCGCGATGTTAGATTGGGTTAGGTTAGGTTATAATAAGTTATTAATGCATATAAAGGTCCCACGCCGACGTAGAGGCCAACCCGCCAGGAATGTTGTCAAATATTACCGCCGAGATGATAGGTTGGGTTAGGTTAGGTTATATTACGTTATTGATGTATATAAAGGTCCCACGGAGACGTAGATGCCAACTCGCCAGGAATGTTGTCAAATAATAGCGCCGAGAGGTTAGGTTGGGTCAGGTTAGGTTATATTACGTTATTGATGTATATGAAGATCCCACGGAGACGTAGAGGCCAACTCGCCAGGTATGTGGTCAAATATTACCGCCGAGATGATAGGTTGGGTTAGGTTTGGTTATATTTCGTTATTGATGTATATGAAGGTCCTACGGAGACGTAGAGGCCAACATGCCAGGAATGTTGTCAAATATTACAGCCGCGATGTTAGATTGGGTTAGGTTAGGTTATATTACGTTCTTGATGCATATAAAGGTCCCACGTCGACGTAGAGGCCAACAAGCCAGGAGTGTTGCCAAATATTACCGCCGAGATGATAGGTTGGGTTAGGTTAGGTTATAATACGTTATTAATGCATATAAAGGTCTCACGCCGACGTAGAGGCCAACCCGCCAGGAATGTTGTCAAATATTACAGCCGCGATGTTAGATTGGGTTAGGTTAGGTTATATTACGTTATTGATGTATATGAAGTCCCACGGAGACGTAGAGGCCAACCCGCCAGGAATGCTGTCAAATATTACAGCCGGGATGTTAGATTGGGTTAGGTAAGGTTATATTACCTTATTGATGTATACAAAGGTCCCACGGAGACGTAGAGGCCAACACGCCAGGAATGTTGTCAAATATTACCGCCGAGATGTTAGGTTGCGTTAGATTGGGTTATATTACGTTCTTAATGTATATAAAGGTCCCACGCAGACGTAGAGGCCAGCCCGCCAGGAATGTTGTCAAATATTACAGCCGCGATGTTAGATTGGGTTAGGTTAGGTTATATTTCGTTATTGATGTATATGAAGGTCCCACGGAGACGTAGAGGCCAACTCGCCAGGAATGTTGTCAAATATTACAGCCGCGATGTTAGATTGGGTTAGGTTAGGTTATAATACGTTATCAATGCATATGAAGGTCCCACGCCGACGTAGAGGCCAACCCGCCAGGAATGTTGTCAAATATTACCGCCGAGATGATAGGTTGGGGTAGGTTAGGTTATATTACGTTATTGATGTATATAAAGGTCCCACGGAGACGTAGATGCCAACTCGCCAGGAATGTTGTCAAATAATAGCGCCGAGAGGTTAGGTTGGGTCAGGTTAGGTTATATTACGTTATTGATGTATATGAAGATCCCACGGAGACGTAGAGGCCAACTCGCCTGGAATGTTATCAAATATTACAGCCGAGATGTTAGGTTGGGTTAGGTTAGGTTATATTACGTTCTTGATGCATATAAAGGTCCCACGCAGACGTAGAGGCCAACAAGCCAGGAGTGTTGCCAAATATTACCGCCGAGATGATAGGTTGGGTTAGGTTAGGTTATAATACGTTATTAATGCATATAAAGGTCCCACGCCGACGTAGAGGCCAACCCGCCAGGAATGTTGTCAAATATTACAGCCGCGATGTTAGATTGGGTTAGGTTAGGTTATATTACGTTATTGATGTATATAAAGTCCCACGGAGACGTAGAGGCCAACATGCCAGGAATGCTGTCAAATATTACAGCCGGGATGTTATATTGGGTTAGGTAAGGTTATATTACCTTATTGATGTATATAAAGGTCCCACGGAGACGTAGAGGCCAACACGCCAGGATTGTTGTCAAATATTACCGCCGAGATGTTAGGTTGCGTTAGATTGGGTTATATTACGTTCTTAATGTATATAAAGGTCCCACGCAGACGTAGAGGCCAGCCCGCCAGGAATGTTGTCAAATATTACAGCCGCGATGTTAGATTGGGTTAGGTTAGGTTATATTTCGTTATTGATGTATATGAAGGTCCCACGGAGACGTAGAGGCCAACTCGCCAGGAATGTTGTCAAATATTACAGCCGCGATGTTAGATTGGGTTAGGTTAGGTTATAATACGTTATCAATGCATATGAATGTCCCACGCCGACGTAGAGGCCAACCCGCCAGGAATGTTGTCAAATATTACCGCCGAGATGATAGGTTGGGTTAGGTTAGGTTATATTACGTTATTGATGTATATAAAGGTCTCACGGAGACGTAGATGCCAACTCGCCAGGAATGTTGTCAAATAATAGCGCCGAGAAGTTAGGTTGGGTCAGGTTAGGTTATATTACGTTATTGATGTATATGAAGATCCCACGGAGACGTAGAGGCCAACTCGCCTGGAATGTTATCAAATATTACAGCCGAGATGTTAGGTTGGGTTAGGTTAGGTTATATTACGTTCTTGATGCATATAAAGGTCCCACGCAGACGTAGAGGCCAACAAGCCAGGAGTGTTGCCAAATATTACCGCCGAGATGATAGGTTGGGTTAGGTTAGGTTATAATACGTTATTAATGCATATAAAGGTCCCACGCCGACGTAGAGGCCAACCCGCCAGGAATGTTGCCAAATATTGCAGCCGCGATGTTAGATTGTGTTAGGTTAGGTTATATTACGTTATTGATGTATATAAAGTCCCACCGAGACGTAGAGGCCAACATGCCAGGAATGCTGTCAAATATTACAGCCGGGATGTTAGATTGGGTTAGGTAAGGTTATATTACCTTATTGATGTATATAAAGGTCCCACGGAGACGTAGAGGCCAACACGCCAGGAATGTTGTCAAATATTACCGCCGAGATGTTAGATTGGGTTAGGTTAGGTTATATTACGTTATTGATGTATATAAAGTCCCACGGAGACGTAGAGGCCAACATGCCAGGAATGCTGTCAAATATTACAGCCGGCATGTTAGATTGGGTTAGGTAAGGTTATATTACCTTATTGATGTATATAAAGGTCCCACGGCGACGTAGAGGCCAACACGCCAGGAATGTTGTAAAATATTACCGCCGAGATGTTAGGTTGCGTTAGATTGGGTTATATTACGTTCTTAATGTATATAAAGGTCCCACGCAGACGTAGAGGCCAGCCCGCCAGGAATGTTGTCAAATATTACAGCCGCGATGTTAGATTGGGTTAGGTTAGGTTATATTTCGTTATTGATGTATATGAAGGTCCCACGGAGACGTAGAGGCCAACTCGCCAGGAATGTTGTCAAATATAACAGCCGCGATGTTAGATTGGGTTAGGTTAGGTTATAATAAGTTATTAATGCATATAAAGGTCCCACGCCGACGTAGAGGCCAACCCGCCAGGAATGTTGTCAAATATTACCGCCGAGATGATAGGTTGGGTTAGGTTAGGTTATATTACGTTATTGATGTATATAAAGGTCCCACGGAGACGTAGATGCCAACTCGCCAGGAATGTTGTCAAATAATAGCGCCGAGAGGTTAGGTTGGGTCAGGTTAGGTTATATTACGTTATTGATGTATATAAAGGTCCCACGGAAACGTAGATGCCAACTCGCCAGGAATGTTGTCAAATAATAGCGCCGAGAAGTTAGGTTGGGTCAGGTTAGGTTATATTACGTTATTGATGTATATGAAGATCCCACGGAGACGTAGAGGCCAACTCGCCTGGAATGTTATCAAATATTACAGCCGAGATGTTAGGTTGGGTTAGGTTAGGTTATATTACGTTCTTGATGCATATAAAGGTCCCACGCAGACGTAGAGGCCAACAAGCCAGGAGTGTTGCCAAATATTACCGCCGAGATGATAGGTTGGGTTAGGTTAGGTTATAATACGTTATTAATGCATATAAAGGTCCCACGCCGACGTAGAGGCCAACCCGCCAGGAATGTTGCCAAATATTACAGCCGCGATGTTAGATTGTGTTAGGTTAGGTTATATTACGTTATTGATGTATATAAAGTCCCACGGAGACGTAGAGGCCAACATGCCAGGAATGCTGTCAAATATTACAGCCGCGATGTTAGATTGGGTTAGGTTAGGTTATATTTCGTTATTGATGTATATGAAGGTCCCACGGAGACGTAGAGGCCAACTCGCCAGGAATGTTGTCAAATATAACAGCCGCGATGTTAGATTGGGTTAGGTTAGGTTATAATAAGTTATTAATGCATATAAAGGACCCACGCCGACGTAGAGGCCAACCCGCCAGGAATGTTGTCAAATATTACAGCCGCGATGTTAGATTGGGTTAGGTTAGGTTATATTACGTTATTGATGTATATGAAGTCCCACGGAGACGTAGAGGCCAACAGGCCAGGAATGCTGTCAAATATTACAGCCGGGATGTTAGATTGGGTTAGGTAAGGTTATATTACCTTTTTGATGTATATAAAGGTCCCACGGAGACGTAGAGGCCAACACGCCAGGAATGTTGTCAAATATTACCGCCGAGATATTAGGTTGCGGTAGATTGGGTTATATTACGTTCTTAATGTATATAATGGTCCCACGCAGACGTAGAGGCCAGCCCGCCAGGAATGTTGTCAAATATTACAGCCGCGATGTTAGATTGGATTAGGTTAGGTTATATTTCGTTATTGATGTACATGAAGGTCCCACGGAGACGTAGAGGCCAACTCGCCAGGAATATTGTCAAATATTACAGCCGCGATGTTAGATTGGGTTAGGTTAGGTTATAATACGTTATTAATGCATATAAAGGTCCCACGCCGACGTAGAGGCCAACCCGCCAGGAATGTTGTCAAATATTACCGCCGAGATGATAGTTTGGGTTAGGTTAGGTTATATTACGTTATTGATGTATATAAAGGTCCCACGGAGACGTAGATGCCAACTCGCCAGGAATGTTGACAAATAATAGCGCCGAGAGGTTAGGTTGGGTCAGGTTAGGTTATATTACGTTATTGATGTATATGAAGATCCCACGGAGACGTAGAGGCCAACTCGCCAGGTATGTGGTCAAATATTACCGCCGAGATGATAGGTTGGGTTAGGTTTGGTTATAGTTCGTTATTGATGTATATGAAGGTCCTACGGAGACGTAGAGGCCAATATGCCAGGAATGTTGTCAAATATTACAGCCGCGATGTTAGATTGGGTTAGGTTAAGTTATATTACGTTATTGATGTATATGAAGTCCCACGGAGACGTAGAGGCCAACATGCCAGGAATGCTGTCAAATATTACAGCCGGGATGTTTGATTGGGTTAGGTAAGGTTATATTACCTTATTGATGTGTATAAAGGTCCCACGGAGACGTAGAGGCCAACACGCCAGGAATATTGTCAAATATTACCGCCGAGATGTTAGGTTGCGTTAGATTGGGTTATATTACGTTCTTAATGTATATAAAGGTCCCACGCAGACGTAGAGGCCAGCCCGCCAGGAATGTTGTCAAATATTACAGCCGCGATGTTAGATTGGGTTAGGTTAGGTTATATTTCGTTATTGATGTATATGAAGGTCCCACGGAGACGTAGAGGCCAACTCGGCAGGAATGTTGTCAAATATTACAGCCGCGATGTTAGATTGGGTTAGGTTAGGTTATAATACGTTATTAATGCATATAAAGGTCCCACGCGACGTAGAGGCCAACCCGCCAGGAATGTTGTCAAATATTACCGCCGAGATGATAGGTTGGGTTAGGTTAGGTTATATTACGTTATTGATGTATATAAAGGTCCCACGGAGACGTAGATGCCAACTCGCCAGGAATGTTGTCAAATGATAGCGCCGAGAGGTTAGGTTGGGTCAGGTTAGGTTATATTACGTTATTGATGTATATGAAGATCCCACGGAGACGTAGAGGCCAACTCGCCAGGTATGTGGTCAAATATTACCGCCGAGATGATAGGTTGGGTTAGGTTTGGTTATATTTCGTTATTGATGTATATGAAGGTCCTACGGAGACGTAGAGGCCAGCCCGCCAGGAATGTTGTCAAATATTACAGCCGCGATGTTAGATTGGTTTAGGTTAGGTTATATTTCGTTATTGATGTATATGAAGGTCCCACGGAGACGTAGAGGCCAACTCGCCAGGAATGTTGTCAAATATAACAGCCGCGATGTTAGATTGGGTTAGGTTAGGTTATAATAAGTTATTAATGCATATAAAGGTCCCACGCCGACGTAGAGGCCAACCCGCCAGGAATGTTGTCAAATATTACCGCCGAGATGATAGGTTGGGTTAGGTTAGGTTATATTACGTTATTGATGTATATAAAGGTCCCACGGAGACGTAGATGCCAACTCGCCAGGAATGTTGTCAAATAATAGCGCCGAGAGGTTAGGTTGGGTCAGGTTAGGTTATATTACGTTATTGATGTATATGAAGATCCCACGGAGACGTAGAGGCCAACTCGCCAGGTATGTGGTCAAATATTACCGCCGAGATGATAGGTTGGGTTAGGTTTGGTTATATTTCGTTATTGATGTATATGAAGGTCCTACGGAGACGTAGAGGCCAACATGCCAGGAATGTTGTCAAATATTACAGCCGCGATGTTAGATTGGGTTAGGTTAGGTTATATTACGTTCTTGATGCATATAAAGGTCCCACGCCGACGTAGAGGCCAACAAGCCAGGAGTGTTGCCAAATATTACCGCCGAGATGATAGGTTGGGTTAGGTTAGGTTATAATACGTTATTAATGCATATAAAGGTCTCACGCCGACGTAGAGGCCAACCCGCCAGGAATGTTGTCAAATATTACAGCCGCGATGTTAGATTGGGTTAGGTTAGGTTATATTACGTTATTGATGTATATGAAGTCCCACGGAGACGTAGAGGCCAACAGGCCAGGAATGCTGTCAAATATTACAGCCGGGATGTTAGATTGGGTTAGGTAAGGCTATATTACCTTTTTGATGTATATAAAGGTCCCACGGAGACGTAGAGGCCAACACGCCAGGAATGTTGTCAAATATTACCGCCGAGACATTAGGTTGCGGTAGATTGGGTTATATTACGTTCTTAATGTATATAATGGTCCCACGCAGACGTAGAGGCCAGCCCGCCAGGAATGTTGTCAAATATTACAGCCGCGATGTTAGATTGGATTAGGTTAGGTTATATTTCGTTATTGATGTACATGAAGGTCCCACGGAGACGTAGAAGCCAACTCGCCAGGAATATTGTCAAATATTACTGCCGCGATGTTAGATTGGGTTAGGTTAGGTTATAATACGTTATTAATGCATATAAAGGTCCCACGCCGACGTAGAGGCCAACCCGCCAGGAATGTTGTCAAATATTACCGCCGAGATGATAGTTTGGGTTAGGTTAGGTTATATTACGTTATTGATGTATATAAAGGTCCCACGGAGACGTAGATGCCAACTCGCCAGGAATGTTGACAAATAATAGCGCCGAGAGGTTAGGTTGGGTCAGGTTAGGTTATATTACGTTATTGATGTATATGAAGATCCCACGGAGACGTAGAGGCCAACTCGCCAGGTATGTGGTCAAATATTACCGCCGAGATGATAGGTTGGGTTAGGTTTGGTTATAGTTCGTTATTGATGTATATGAAGGTCCTACGGAGACGTAGAGGCCAACATGCCAGGAATGTTGTCAAATATTACAGCCGCGATGTTAGATTGGGTTAGGTTAAGTTATATTACGTTATTGATGTATATAAAGTCCCACGGAGACGTAGAGGCCAACATGCCAGGAATGCTGTCAAATATTACAGCCGGGATGTTTGATTGGGTTAGGTAAGGTTATATTACCTTATTGATGTGTATAAAGGTCCCACGGAGACGTAGAGGCCAACACGCCAGGAATATTGTCAAATATTACCGCCGAGATGTTAGGTTGCGTTAGATTGGGTTATATTACGTTCTTAATGTATATAAAGGTCCCACGCAGACGTAGAGGCCAGCCCGCCAGGAATGTTGTCAAATATTACAGCCGCGATGTTAGATTGGGTTAGGTTAGGTTATATTTCGTTATTGATGTATATGAAGGTCCCACGGAGACGTAGAGGCCAACTCGCCAGGAATGTTGTCAAATATTACAGCCGCGATGTTAGATTGGGTTAGGTTAGGTTATAATACGTTATTAATGCATATAAAGGTCCCACGCGACGTAGAGGCCAACCCGCCAGGAATGTTGTCAAATATTACCGCCGAGATGATAGGTTGGGTTAGGTTAGGTTATATTACGTTATTGATGTATATAAAGGTCCCACGGAGACGTAGATGCCAACTCGCCAGGAATGTTGTCAAATGATAGCGCCGAGAGGTTAGGTTGGGTCAGGTTAGGTTATATTACGTTATTGATGTATATGAAGATCCCACGGAGACGTAGAGGCCAACTCGCCAGGTATGTGGTCAAATATTACCGCCGAGATGATAGGTTGGGTCAGGTTAGGTTATATTATGTTATTGATGTATATGAAGATCCCACGGAGACGTAGAGGCCAACTAGCCAGGTATGTGGTCAAATATTACCGCCGAGATGATAGGTTGGGTTAGGTTTGGTTATATTTCGTTATTGATGTATATGAAGGTCCCACGGAGACGTAGAGGCCAACTCGCCAGGAATGTTGTCAAATATTACAGCCGCGATGTTAGATTGGGTTAGGTTAGGTTATAATACGTTATTAATGCATATAAAGGTCCCACGCGACGTAGAGGCCAACCCGCCAGGAATGTTGTCAAATATTACCGCCGAGATGATAGGTTGGGTTAAGTTAGGTTATATTACGTTATTGACGTATATAAAGGTCCCACGGAGACGTAGATGCCAACTCGCCAGGAATGTTGTCAAATGATAGCGCCGAGAGGTTAGGTTGGGTCAGGTTAGGTTATATTACGTTATTGATGTATATGAAGATCCCACGCAGACGTAGAGGCCAGCCCGCCAGGAATGTTGTCAAATATTACAGCCGCGATGTTAGATTGGGTTAGGTTAGGTTATATTTCGTTATTGATGTATATGAAGATCCCACGCAGACGTAGAGGCCAGCCCGCCAGGAATGTTGTCAAATATTACAGCCGCGATGTTAGATTGGGTTAGGTTAGGTTATATTTCGTTATTGATGTATATGAAGGTCCCACGGAGACGTAGAGGCCAACTCGCCAGGAATGTTGTCAAATATTACAGCCGCGATGTTAGATTGGGTTAGGTTAGGTTATAATACGTTATTAATGCATATAAAGGTCCCACGCGACGTAGAGGCCAACCCGCCAGGAATGTTGTCAAATATTACCGCCGAGATGATAGGTTGGGTTAGGTTAGGTTATATTACGTTATTGATGTATATAAAGGTCCCACGGAGACGTAGATGCCAACTCGCCAGGAATGTTGTCAAATGATAGCGCCGAGAGGTTAGGTTGGGTCAGGTTAGGTTATATTACGTTATTGATGTATATGAAGATCCCACGGAGACGTAGAGGCCAACTCGCCAGGTATGTGGTCAAATATTACCGCCGAGATGATAGGTTGGGTTAGGTTTGGTTATATTTCGTTATTGATGTATATGAAGGTCCTACGGAGACGTAGAGGCCAACATGCCAGGAATGTTGTCAAATATTACAGCCGCGATGTTAGATTGGGTTAGGTTAGGTTTTATTACGTTATTGATGTATATAAGGGTCACACGGAGACGTAGAGGCCAACTCGCCTGGAATGTTATCAACTATTACCGCCGAGATGTTAGGTTGGGTTAGGTTAGGTTATATTACGTTCTTGATGCATATAAAGGTCCCACGCAGACGTAGAGGCCAACAAGCCAGGAGTGTTGCCAAATATTACCGCCGAGATGATAGGTTGGGTTAGGTTAGGTTATAATACGTTATTAATGCATATAAAGGTCCCACGCCGACGTAGAGGCCAGCCCTCCAGGAATGTTGTCAAATATTACAGCCGCGATGTTAGATTGGTTTAGGTTAGGTTATATTTCGTTATTGATGTATATGAAGGTCCCACGGAGACGAAGAGGCCAACTCGCCAGGAATGTTTTCAAATATTACAGCCGCGATGTTAGATTGGGTTAAGTTAGGTTATAATACGTTATTAATGCATATAAAGGTCCCACGCGACGTAGAGGCCAACCCGCCAGGAATGTTGTCAAATATTACCGCCGAGATGATAGGTTGGGTTAGGTTAGGTTATATTACGTTATTAATGTATATAAAGGTCCCACGGAGACGTAGATGCCAACTCGCCAGGAATGTTGTCAAATGATAGCGCCGAGAGGTTAGGTTGGGTCAGGTTAGGTTATATTACGTTATTGATGTATATGAAGATCCCACGGAGACGTAGAGGCCTACTCGCCAGGTATGTGGTCAAATATTACCGCCGAGATGATAGGTTGGGTTAGGTTTGCTTATATTTCGTTATTGATGTATATGAAGGTCCTACGGAGACGTAGAGGCCAACATGCCAGGAATGTTGTCAATAATTACAGCCGCGATGTTAGATTGGGTTAGGTTAGGTTATATTACGTTATTGATGTATATAAAGGTCCCACGGAGACGTAGAGGCCAAATCGCCTGGAATGTTATCAAATATTACCGCCGAGATGTTAGGTTGGGTTAGGTTAGGTTATATTACGTTCTTGATGCATATAAAGGTCCCACGCAGACGTAGAGGCCAACCCGCCAGGAATGTTGCCAAATATTACCGCCGAGATGATAGGTTGGGTTAGGTTTGGTTATATTTCGTTATGGATGTATATGAAGGTCCTACGGAGACGTAGAGGCCAACACGCCAGGAATGTTGTCAAATATTACCGCCGAGGTGTTAGGTTGCGTTAGATTGGGTTATATTACGTTCTTAATGTATATAAAGGTCCCACGCAGACGTAGAGGCCAGCCCGCCAGGAATGTTGTCAAATATTACAGCCGCGATGTTAGATTGGGTTAGGTTAGGTTATATTTCGTTATTGATGTATATGAAGGTCCCACGGAGACGTAGAGGCCAACTCGCCAGGAATGTTGTCAAATATTACAGCCGCGATGTTAGATTGGGTTAGGTTAGGTTATAATACGTTATTAATGCATATAAAGGTCCCACGCGACGTAGAGGCCAACCCGCCAGGAATGTTGTCAAATATTACCGCCGAGATGATAGGTTGGGTTAGGTTAGGTTATATTACGTTATTGATGTATATAAAGGTCCCACGGAGACGTAGATGCCAACTCGCCAGGAATGTTGTCAAATGATAGCGCCGAGAGGTTAGGTTGGGTCAGGTTAGGTTATATTACGTTATTGATGTATATGAAGATCCCACGGAGACGTAGAGGCCAACTCGCCAGGTATGTGGTCAAATATTACCGCCGAGATGATAGGTTGGGTTAGGTTTGGTTATATTTCGTTATTGATGTATATGAAGGTCCTACGGAGACGTAGAGGCCAACATGCCAGGAATGTTGTCAAATATTACAGCCGCGATGTTAGATTGGGTTAGGTTAGGTTATATTACGTTATTGATGTATATAAGGGTCACACGGAGACGTAGAGGCCAACTCGCCTGGAATGTTATCAACTATTACCGCCGAGATGTTAGGTTGGGTTAGGTTAGGTTATATTACGTTCTTGATGCATATAAAGGTCCCACGCAGACGTAGAGGCCAACAAGCCAGGAGTGTTGCCAAATATTACCGCCGAGATGATAGGTTGGGTTAGGTTAGGTTATAATACGTTATTAATGCATATAAAGGTCCCACGCCGACGTAGAGGCCAGCCCTCCAGGAATGTTGTCAAATATTACAGCCGCGATGTTAGATTGGTTTAGGTTAGGTTATATTTCGTTATTGATGTATATGAAGGTCCCACGGAGACGAAGAGGCCAACTCGCCAGGAATGTTTTCAAATATTACAGCCGCGATGTTAGATTGGGTTAAGTTAGGTTATAATACGTTATTAATGCATATAAAGGTCCCACGCGACGTAGAGGCCAACCCGCCAGGAATGTTGTCAAATATTACCGCCGAGATGATAGGTTGGGTTAGGTTAGGTTATATTACGTTATTAATGTATATAAAGGTCCCACGGAGACGTAGATGCCAACTCGCCAGGAATGTTGTCAAATGATAGCGCCGAGAGGTTAGGTTGGGTCAGGTTAGGTTATATTACGTTATTGATGTATATGAAGATCCCACGGAGACGTAGAGGCCAACTCGCCAGGTATGTGGTCAAATATTACCGCCGAGATGATAGGTTGGGTTAGGTTTGCTTATATTTCGTTATTGATGTATATGAAGGTCCTACGGAGACGTAGAGGCCAACATGCCAGGAATGTTGTCAATAATTACAGCCGCGATGTTAGATTGGGTTAGGTTAGGTTATATTACGTTATTGATGTATATAAGGGTCCCACGGAGACGTAGAGGCCAACTCGCCTGGAATGTTATCAAATATTACCGCCGAGATGTTAGGTTGGGTTAGCTTAGGTTATATTACGTTCTTGATGTATATAAAGGTCCCACGGAGACGTAGAAGCCAACACGCCAGGAATGTTGTCAAATATTACCGCCGAGATGATAGGTTGGGTTAGGTTAGGTTATGTTACGTTATTGATGTATATAAAGTTCCCACGGAGACGTAGAAGCCTACTCGCCAGGAATGTTGCCAAATATTACCGCCGCGATGTTAGATTGTGTTAGGTTAGGCTATATTACGTTATAGATGCATATAAAGGTCCCACGGAGACGTAGGGGCCAACAAGCCAGGAATGTTGCCAAATATTACCTCCGAGATGATAGGTTGGATTAGGTTAGGTTAAATTACGTTATTGATGTATATAAAGGTCCCACGGAGACGTAGAGGCCAACTCGCCAGGAATGTTGTCAAATATTACCGCCGAGATGATAGGTTGGGTTAGGTTAGGTTATGTTACGTTATTGATGTATATAAAGTTCCCACGGAGACGTAGAAGCCTACTCGCCAGGAATGTTGCCAAATATTACCGCCGCGATGTTAGATTGTGTTAGGTTAGGCTATATTACGTTATAGATGCATATAAAGGTCCCACGGAGACGTAGGGGCCAACAAGCCAGGAATGTTGCCAAATATTACCTCCGAGATGATAGGTTGGATTAGGTTAGGTTAAATTACGTTATTGATGTATATAAAGGTCCCACGGAGACGTAGAGGCCAACTCGCCAGGAATGTTGTCAAATATTAACGCCGAAATGACAGGTTGGGTTAGGTTAGGTTATATTACGTTATTGAGGTTTATGAAGGACCCACGTAGACGTAGGGGCCAACTCGCCAGGAATATTGTCAAATATTACCGCCGAGATGATAGGTTGGTTTAGGTTAGGTTATATTACGTTATTGATGTATATAAAGGTCCCACGGAGACGTAGAGGCCAACAAGCCAGGAATGTTGCCAAATATTACCGCCGAGATGTTAGGTTGGGTTAGGTTAGGTTATATTACGTTCTTGATGCATATAAAGGTCCCACGCAGACGTAGAGGCCAACCCGCCAGGAATGTTGTCAAATATTACCGCCGATGTGATAGGTTGGGTTAGGTTAGGTTATATTACGTTATTGATGTATATAAAGGTCCCACGGAGACGTAGAGGCCAACTCGTCAGGGATATTGTCAAATATAACCGCCGAGATGATAGGTTGGTTTAGGTTAGGTTGTATTACGTCATAGACGCATACAGCGTTTCCACGGAGAAGTAGGACCCGACCATCAAGGAATGTGGTTAAATGATACCCCGAGAGGTTAGGTTGGGTTAGGTTACGTTATATTACGTTATTGATGTACATGAGGGTCCCACGGAGACGTAGAGGCCAACAAGCCAGGAGTGTTGCCAAATATTACCGCCGAGATGTTAGGTTGGGTTAGGTTAGGTTATAATACGATATTAATGCATATAAAGGTCCCACGCCGACGTAGAGGCCAACCCGCCAGGAATGTTGTCATATATTACCGCCGAGATGATAGGTTGGGTTAGGTTAGGTTATATTACGTTATTGATGTATATAAAGTTCCCACGGAGACGTAGATGCCAACTCGCCAGGAATGTTGTCAAATAATAGCGCCGAGAGGTTAGGTTGGGTCAGGTTAGGTTATATTACGTTATTGATGTATATGAAGATCCCACGGAGACTAAGAGGCCAACTCGCCAGGTATGTGGTCAAATATTACCGCCGAGATGATAGGTTGGGTTAGGTTTGGTTATATTTCGTTATTGATGTATATGAAGGTCCTACGGAGACGTAGAGGCCAACATGCCAGGAATGTTGTCAAATATTACAGCCGCGATGTTAGATTGGGTTAGGTTAGGTTATATTACGTTATTGATGTATATAAAGGTCCCACGGAGACGTAGAGGCCAACTCGCCTGGAATGTTATCAAATATTGCCGCCGAGATATTAGGTTGGGTTAGGTTAGGTTATATTACGTTCTTGATGCATATAAAGGTCTCACGCAGACGTAGAGGCCAACAAGCCAGGTGTGTTGCCAAATATTACCGCCGAGATGATAGGTTGGGTTAGGTTAGGTTATAATACGTTATTAATGCATATAAAGGTCCCACGCCGACGTAGGGGCCAACCCGCCAGGAATGTTGTCAAATATTACCGCCGAGATGATAGGTTGGGTTAGGTTAGGTTATATTACGTTATTGATGTATACAAAGGTCCCACGGAGACGTAGATGCCAACTCGCCAGGAATGTTGTCAAATAATAGCGGCGAGAGGTTAGGTTGGGTCAGGTTAGGTTATATTACGTTATTGATGTATATGAAGATCCCACGGAGACGTAGAGGCCAACTCGTCAGGTATGTGGTCAAATATTACCGCCGAGATGATAGGTTGGGTTAGGTTTGGTTATATTTCGTTATTGATGTATATGAAGGTCCTACGGAGACGTAGAGGCCAACATGCCAGGAATGTTGTCAAATATTACAGCCGCGATGTTAGATTGGGTTAGGTTAGGTTATATTACGTTATTGATGTATATAAAGGTCCCACGGAGACGTAGAGGCCAAATCGCCTGGAATGTTATCAAATATTACAGCCGCGATGTTAGATTGGGTTAGGTTAGGTTATATTACGTTATTGATGTATATAAGGGTCCCACGGAGACGTAGAGGCCAACTCGCCTGGAATGTTATCAAATATTACCGCCGAGATGTTAGGTTGGGTTAGCTTAGGTTATATTACGTTCTTGATGTATATAAAGGTCCCACGGAGACGTAGAGGCCAACACGCCAGGAATGTTGTCAAATATTACCGCCGAGATGTTAGGTTGCGTTAGATTGGGTTATATTACGTTCTTAATGTATATAAAGGTCCCACGCTGACGTAGAGGCCAGCCCGCCAGGAATGTTGTCAAATATTACAGCCGCGATGTTAGATTGGGTTAGGTTAGGTTATATTTCGTTATTGATGTATATAAAGGTCCCACGGAGACGTAGATGCCAACTCGCCAGGAATGTTGTCAAATGATAGCGCCGAGAGGTTAGGTTGGGTCAGGTTAGGTTATATTACGTTATTGATGTATATGAAGATCCCACGGAGACGTAGAGGCCAACTCGCCAGGTATGTGGTCAAATATTACCGCCGAGATGATAGGTTGGGTTAGGTTTGGTTATATTTCGTTATTGATGTATATGAAGGTCCTACGGAGACGTAGAGGCCAACATGCCAGGAATGTTGTCAAATATTACAGCCGCGATGTTAGATTGGGTTAGGTTAGGTTATATTACGTCATTGATGTATATAAGGTTCACACGGAGACGTAGAGGCCAACTCGCCTGGAATGTTATCAACTATTACCGCCGAGATGTTAGGTTGGGTTAGGTTAGGTGATATTACGTTCTTGATGCATATAAAGGTCCCACGCAGACGTAGAGGCCAACAAGCCAGGAGTGTTGCCAAATATTACCGCCGAGATGATAGGTTGGGTTAGGTTAGGTTATAATACGTTATTAATGCATATAAAGGTCCCACGCCGACGTAGAGGCCAGCCCTCCAGGAATGTTGTCAAATATTACAGCCGCGATGTTAGATTGGTTTAGGTTAGGTTATAATTCGTTATTGATGTATATGAAGGTCCCACGGAGACGAAGAGGCCAACTCGCCAGGAATGTTGTCAAATATTACAGCCGCGATGTTAGATTGGGTTCAGTTAGGTTATAATACGTTATTAATGCATATAAAGGTCCCACGCGACGGAGAGGCCAACCCGCCAGGAATGTTGTCAAATATTACCGCCGAGATGATAGGTTGGGTTAGGTTAGGTTATATTACGTTATTAATGTATATAAAGGTCCCACGGAGACGTAGATGCCAACTCGCCAGGAATGTTGTCAAATGATAGCGCCGAGAGGTTAGGTTGGGTCAGGTTAGGTTATATTACGTTATTGATGTATATGAAGACCCCTCGGAGACGTAGAGGCCAACTCGCCAGGTATGTGGTCAAATATTACCGCCGAGATGATAGGTTGGGTTAGGTTTGCTTATATTTCGTTATTGATGTATATGAAGGTCCTACGGAGACGTAGAGGCCAACATGCCAGGAATGTTGTCAAATATTACAGCCGCGATGTTAGATTGGGTTAGGTTAGGTTATATTACGTTATTGATGTATATAAGGGTCCCACGGAGACGTAGAGGCCAACTCGCCTGGAATGTTATCAAATATTACCGCCGAGATGTTAGGTTGGGTTAGCTTAGGTTATATTACGTTCTTGATGTATATAAAGGTCCCACGGAGACGTAGAGGCCAACACGCCAGGAATGTTGTCAAATATTACCGCCGAGATGTTAGGTTGGGTTAGCTTAGGTTATATTACGTTCTTGATGTATATAAAGGTCCCACGCTGACGTAGAGGCCAGCCCGCCAGGAATGTTGTCAAATATTACCGCCGAGATGATAGGTTGGGTTAGGTTAGGTTATATTACGTTATTGATGTATATAAAGGTCCCACGGAGACGTAGATGCGAACTCGCCAGGAATGTTGTCAAATAATAGCGCCGAGAGGTTAGGTTGGGTCAGGTTAGGTTATATTACGTTATTGATGTATATAAAGGTCCCACGGAGACGTAGAGGCCAACTCGCCAGGTATGTGGTCAAATATTACCGCCGAGATGATAGGTTGGGTTAGGTTTGGTTATATTTCGTTATTGATGTATATGAAGGTCCTACGGAGACGTAGAGGCCAACATGCCAGGAATGTTGTCAAATATTACAGCCGCGATGTTAGATTGGGTTAGGTTAGGGTATATTACGTTATTGATGTATATAAAGGTCCCACGGAGACGTAGAGGCCAACTCGCCTGGAATGTTATCAAATATTACCGCCGAGATATTAGGTTGGGTTAGGTTAGGTTATATTACGTTCTTGATGCATATAAAGGTCTCACGCAGACGTAGAGGCCAACAAGCCAGGAGTGTTGCCAAATATTACCGCCGAGATGATAGGTTGGGTTAGGTTAGGTTATAATACGTTATTAATGCATATAAAGGTCCCACGCCGACGTAGGGGCCAACCCGCCAGGAATGTTGTCAAATATTACCGCCGAGATGATAGGTTGGGTTAGGTTAGGTTATATTACGTTATTGATGTATACAAAGGTCCCACGGAGACGTAGATGCCAACTCGCCAGGAATGTTGTCAAATAATAGCGGCGAGAGGTTAGGTTGGGTCAGGTTAGGTTATATTACGTTATTGATGTATATGAAGATCCCACGGAGACGTAGAGGCCAACTCGCCAGGTATGTGGTCAAATATTACCGCCGAGATGATAGGTTGGGTTAGGTTTGGTTATATTTCGTTATTGATGTATATGAAGGTCCTACGGAGACGTAGAGGCCAACATGCCAGGAATGTTGTCAAATATTACAGCCGCGATGTTAGATTGGGTTAGGTTAGGTTATATTACGTTATTGATGTATATAAAGGTCCCACGGAGACGTAGAGGCCAAATCGCCTGGAATGTTATCAAATATTACAGCCGCGATGTTAGATTGGGTTAGGTTAGGTTATATTACGTTATTGATGTATATAAGGGTCCCACGGAGACGTAGAGGCCAACTCGCCTGGAATGTTATCAAATATTACCGCCGAGATGTTAGGTTGGGTTAGCTTAGGTTATATTACGTTCTTGATGTATATAAAGGTCCCACGGAGACGTAGAGGCCAACACGCCAGGAATGTTGTCAAATATTACCGCCGAGATGTTAGGTTGCGTTAGAATGGGTTATATTACGTTCTTAATGTATATAAAGGTCCCACGCTGACGTAGAGGCCAGCCCGCCAGGAATGTTGTCAAATATAACAGCCGCGATGTTAGATTGGGTTAGGTTAGGTTATATTTCGTTATTGATGTATATGAAGGTCCCACGGAGACGTAGAGGCCAACTCGCCAGGAATGTTGTCAAATATTACAGCCGCGATGTTAGATTGGGTTAGGTTAGGTTATAATACGTTATTAATGCATATAAAGGTCCCACGCCGACGTAGAGGCCAACCCGCCAGGAATGTTGTCAAATATTACCGCCGAGATGATAGGTTGGGTTAGGTTAGGTTATATTACGTTATTGATGTATATAAAGGTCCCACGGAGACGTAGATGCGAACTCGCCAGGAATGTTGTCAAATAATAGCGCCGAGAGGTTAGGTTGGGTCAGGTTAGGTTATATTACGTTATTGATGTATATGAAGACCCCACGGAGACGTAGAGGCCAACTCGCCAGGTATGTGGTCAAATATTACCGCCGAGATGATAGGTTGGGTTAGGTTTGCTTATATTTCGTTATTGATGTATATGAAGGTCCTACGGAGACGTAGAGGCCAACATGCCAGGAATGTTGTCAAATATTACAGCCGCGATGTTAGATTGGGTTAGGTTAGGTTATATTACGTTATTGATGTATATAAGGGTCCCACGGAGACGTAGAGGCCAACTCGCCTGGAATGTTATCAAATATTACCGCCGAGATATTAGGTTGGGTTAGGTTAGGTTATATTACGTTCTTGATGCATATAAAGGTCTCACGCAGACGTAGAGGCCAACAAGCCAGGAGTGTTGCCAAATATTACCGCCGAGATGATAGGTTGGGTTAGGTTAGGTTATAATACGTTATTAATGCATATAAAGGTCCCACGCCGACGTAGGGGCCAACCCGCCAGGAATGTTGTCAAATATTACCGCCGAGATGATAGGTTGGGTTAGGTTAGGTTATATTACGTTATTGATGTATACAAAGGTCCCACGGAGACGTAGATGCCAACTCGCCAGGAATGTTGTCAAATAATAGCGGCGAGAGGTTAGGTTGGGTCAGGTTAGGTTATATTACGTTATTGATGTATATGAAGATCCCACGGAGACGTAGAGGCCAACTCGCCAGGTATGTGGTCAAATATTACCGCCGAGATGATAGGTTGGGTTAGGTTTGGTTATATTTCGTTATTGATGTATATGAAGGTCCTACGGAGACGTAGAGGCCAACATGCCAGGAATGTTGTCAAATATTACAGCCGCGATGTTAGATTGGGTTAGGTTAGGTTATATTACGTTATTGATGTATATAAAGGTCCCACGGAGACGTAGAGGCCAAATCGCCTGGAATGTTATCAAATATTACAGCCGCGATGTTAGATTGGGTTAGGTTAGGTTATATTACGTTATTGATGTATATAAGGGTCCCACGGAGACGTAGAGGCCAACTCGCCTGGAATGTTATCAAATATTACCGCCGAGATGTTAGGTTGGGTTAGCTTAGGTTATATTACGTTCTTGATGTATATAAAGGTCCCACGGAGACGTAGAGGCCAACACGCCAGGAATGTTGTCAAATATTACCGCCGAGATGTTAGGTTGCGTTAGAATGGGTTATATTACGTTCTTAATGTATATAAAGGTCCCACGCTGACGTAGAGGCCAGCCCGCCAGGAATGTTGTCAAATATTACAGCCGCGATGTTAGATTGGGTTAGGTTAGGTTATATTTCGTTATTGATGTATATGAAGGTCCCACGGAGACGTAGAGGCCAACTCGCCAGGAATGTTGTCAAATATTACAGCCGCGATGTTAGATTGGGTTAGGTTAGGTTATAATACGTTATTAATGCATATAAAGGTCCCACGCCGACGTAGAGGCCAACCCGCCAGGAATGTTGTCAAATATTACCGCCGAGATGATAGGTTGGGTTAGGTTAGGTTATATTACGTTATTGATGTATATAAAGGTCCCATGGAGACGTAGATGCGAACTCGCCAGGAATGTTGTCAAATAATAGCGCCGAGAGGTTAGGTTGGGTCAGGTTAGGTTATATTACGTTATTGATGTATATAAAGGTCCCACGGAGACGTAGAGGCCAACTCGCCAGGTATGTGGTCAAATATTACCGCCGAGATGATAGGTTGGGTTAGGTTTGGTTATATTTCGTTATTGATGTATATGAAGGTCCTACGGAGACGTAGAGGCCAACATGCCAGGAATGTTGTCAAATATTACAGCCGCGATGTTAGATTGGGTTAGGTTAGGTTATATTACGTTATTGATGTATATAAAGGTCCCACGGAGACGTAGAGGCCAACTCGCCTGGAATGTTATCAAATATTACCGCCGAGATATTAGGTTGGGTTAGGTTAGGTTATATTACGTTCTTGATGCATATAAAGGTCCCACGCAGACGTAGAGGCCAACCCGCCAGGAATGTTGTCAAATATTACCGCCGAGATGATAGGTTGGGTTAGGTTAGGTTATGTTACGTTATTGATGTATATAAAGTTCCCACGGAGACGTAGAAGCCTACTCGCCAGGAATGTTGCCAAATATTACCGCCGCGATGTTAGATTGTGTTAGGTTAGGCTATATTACGTTATAGATGCATATAAAGGTCCCACGGAGACGTAGGGGCCAACAAGCCAGGAATGTTGCCAAATATTACCTCCGAGATGATAGGTTGGATTAGGTTAGGTTAAATTACGTTATTGATGTATATAAAGGTCCCACGGAGACGTAGAGGCCAACTCGCCAGGAATGTTGTCAAATATTACCGCCGAAATGATAGGTTGGGTTAGGTTAGGTTATATTACGTTATTGAGGTTTATGAAGGACCCACGTAGACGTAGGGGCCAACTCGCCAGGAATATTGTCAAATATTACCGCCGAGATGATAGGTTGGTTTAGGTTAGGTTATATTACGTTATTGATGTATATAAAGGTCCCACGGAGACGTAGAGGCCAACAAGCCAGGAATGTTGCCAAATATTACCGCCGAGATGTTAGGTTGGGTTAGGTTAGGTTATATTACGTTCTTGATGCATATAAAGGTCCCACGCAGACGTAGAGGCCAACCCGCCAGGAATGTTGTCAAATATTACCGCCGATGTGATAGGTTGGGTTAGGTTAGGTTATATTACGTTATTGATGTATATAAAGGTCCCACGGAGACGTAGAGGCCAACTCGTCAGGGATATTGTCAAATATAACCGCCGAGATGATAGGTTGGTTTAGGTTAGGTTGTATTACGTCATAGACGCATACAGCGTTTCCACGGAGAAGTAGGACCCGACCATCAAGGAATGTGGTTAAATGATACCCCGAGAGGTTAGGTTGGGTTAGGTTACGTTATATTACGTTATTGATGTACATGAGGGTCCCACGGAGACGTAGAGGCCAACAAGCCAGGAGTGTTGCCAAATATTACCGCCGAGATGTTAGGTTGGGTTAGGTTAGGTTATAATACGATATTAATGCATATAAAGGTCCCACGCCGACGTAGAGGCCAACCCGCCAGGAATGTTGTCATATATTACCGCCGAGATGATAGGTTGGGTTAGGTTAGGTTATATTACGTTATTGATGTATATAAAGTTCCCACGGAGACGTAGATGCCAACTCGCCAGGAATGTTGTCAAATAATAGCGCCGAGAGGTTAGGTTGGGTCAGGTTAGGTTATATTACGTTATTGATGTATATGAAGATCCCACGGAGACTAAGAGGCCAACTCGCCAGGAATGTTGCCAAATATTACCTCCAGGATGATAGGTTGGATTAGGTTAGGTTAAATTACGTTATTGATGTATATAAAGGTCCCACGGAGACGTAGAGGCCAACACGCCAGGAATGTTGTCAAATATTACCGCCGAAATGATAGGTTGGGTTAGGTTAGGTTATATTACGTTATTGAGGTTTATGAAGGACCCACGTAGACGTAGGGGCCAACTCGCCAGGAATATTGTCAAATATTACCGCCGAGATGATAGGTTGGTTTAGGTTAGGTTATATTACGTTATTGATGTATATAAAGGTCCCACGGAGACGTAGAGGCCAACAAGCCAGGAATGTTGCCAAATATTACCGCCGAGAGGTTAGGTTGGGTTAGGTTACGTTATATTACGTTATTGATGTACATGAGGGTCCCACGGAGACGTAGAGGCCAACAAGCCAGGAGTGTTGCCAAATATTACGGCCGAGATGTTAGGTTGGGTTAGGTTAGGTTATAATACGTTATTAATGCATATAAAGGTCCCACGCCGACGTAGAGGCCAACCCGCCAGGAATGTTGTCAAATATTACCGCCGAGATGATAGGTTGGGTTAGGTTAGGTTATATTACGTTATTGTTGTATATAACGGTCCCACGGAGACGTAGATGCCAACTCGCCAGGAATGTTGTCAAATAATAGCGCCGAGAGGTTAGGTTGGGTCAGGTTAGGTTATATTACGTTATTGATGTATATGAAGATCCCACGGAGACGTAGAGGCCAACTTGCCAGGTATGTGGTCAAATATTACCGCCGAGATGATAGGTTGGGTTAGGTTTGGTTATATTTCGTTATTGATGTATATGAAGTTCCTACGGAGACGTAGAGGCCAACATGCCAGGAATGTTGTCAAATATTACAGCCGCGATGTTAGATTGGGTTAGGTTAGGTTATATTATGTTATTGATGTATATAAAGGTCCCACGGAGACGTAGAGGCCAACTCGCCTGGAATGTTGTCGAATATTACCGCCGAGATGTTAGGTTGGGTTAGGTTAGGTTATATTAAGTTATTGATGTATATGAAGATCCCACGTAGATGCAGAGGCCAACTCGCCAGGTATGTGGTCAAATAATAGCGCCGAGAGGTTAGTTTGTGTCAGGTTAGGTTATATTACGTTATTGATGTATATGAAGATCCCACGGAGACTAAGAGGCCAACTCGCCAGGTATGTGGTCAAATAGTACCGCCGAGATGATAGGTTTGGTTAGGTTTGGTTATATTTCGTTATTGATGTATATGAAGGTCCTACGGAGACGTAGAGGCCAACATGCCAGGAATGTTGTCAAATATTACAGCCGCGATGTTAGATTGGGTTAGGTTAGGTTATATTACGTTATTGATGTATATAAAGTCCCACGGAGACGTAGAGGCCAACATGCCAGGAATGTTGTCATATATTACCGCCGAGATGATAGGTTGGGTTAGGTTAGGTTATATTACGTTATTGATGTATATAAAGTTCCCACGGAGACGTAGATGCCAACTCGCCAGGAATGTTGTCAAATAATAGCGCCGAGAGGTTAGGTTGGGTCAGGTTAGGTTATATTACGTTATTGATGTATATGAAGATCCCACGGAGACTAAGAGGCCAGCTCGCCAGGTATGTGGTCAAATATTACCGCCGAGATGATAGGTTGGGTTAGGTTTGGTTATATTTCGTTATTGATGTATATGAAGGTCCTACGGAGACGTAGAGGCCAACATGCCAGGAATGTTATCAAATATTACAGCCGCGATGTTAGATTGGGTTAGGTTAGGTTATATTACGTTATTGATGTATATAAAGGTCCCACGGAGACGTAGAGGCCAACTCGCCTGGAATGTTATCAAATATAACCGCCGAGATGATAGGTTGGGTTAGGTTTGGTTATATTTCGTTATTGATGTATATGAAGGTCCTACGGAAACGTAGAGGCCAACATGCCAGGAATGTTGTCAAATATTACAGCCGCGATGTTAGATTGGGTTAGGTTAGGTTATATTACGTTATTGATGTATATAAAGTCCCACGGAGACGTAGAGGTCAACATGCCAGGAATGCTGTCAAATATTACAGCCGGGAAGTTAGATTGGGTTAGGTAAGGTTATATTACTTTATTGATGTATATAAAGGTCCCACGGAGACGTAGAGGCCAACCCGCCAGGAATGTTGTCAAATATTACCGCCGAGGTGATAGGTTGGGTTAGGTTAGGTTATATTACGTTATTGATATATATAAAGGTCCCACGGAGACGTAGAGGCCAACTCGTCAGGGATATTGTCAAATATAACCGCCGAGATGATAGGTTGGTTTAGGTTAGGTTGTATTACGTCATAGACGCATACAGCGTTTCCACGGAGAAGTAGGACCCGACAATCAAGGAATGTGGTTAAATGATACCCCGAGAGGTTAGGTTGGGTTAGGTTACGTTATATTACGTTATTGATGTACGTGAGGGTCCCACGGAGACGTAGAGGCCAACAAGCCAGGAGTGTTGCCAAATATTACCGCCGAGATGTTAGGTTGGGTTAGGTTAGGTTATAATACGATATTAATGCATATAAAGGTCCCACGCCGACGTAGGGGCCAACCCGCCAGGAATGTTGTCATATATTACCGCCGAGATGATAGGTTGGGTTAGGTTAGGTTATATTACGTTATTGATGTATATAAAGTTCCCACGGAGACGTAGATGCCAACTCGCCAGGAATGTTGTCAAATAATAGCGCCGAGAGGTTAGGTTGGGTCAGGTTAGGTTATATTACGTTATTGATGTATATGAAGATCCCACGGAGACTAAGAAGCCAACTCGCCAGGTATGTGGTCAAATATTACCGCCGAGATGATAGGTTGGGTTAGGTTTGGTTATATTTCGTTATTGATGTATATGAAGGTCCTACGGAGACGTAGAGGCCAACATGCCAGGAATGTTGTCAAATATTACAGCCGCGATGTTAGATTGGGTTAGGTTAGGTTATATTACGTTATTGATGTATATAAAGGTCCCACGGAGACGTAGAGGCCAACATGCCAGGAATGCTGTCAAATATTACAGCCGGGATGTTAGATTGGGTTAGGTAAGGTTATATTACCTTATTGATGTATATAATGGTCCCACGGAGACGTAGAGGCCAACACGCCAGGAATGTTGTCAAATATTACCGCCGAGATGTTAGGTTGCGTTAGATTGGGTTATATTACGTTCTTAATGTATATAAAGGTCCCACGCAGACGTGGAGGCCAGCCCGCCAGGAATGTTGTCAAATATTACAGCCGCGATGTTAGATTGGGTTAGGTTAGGTTATATTTCGTTATTGATGTATATGAAGGTCCTACGGAGACGTACAGGCCAACATGCCAGGAATGTTGTCAAATATTACAGCCGCGATGTTAGATTGGGTTAGGTTAGGTTATATTACGTTATTGATGTATATAAAGGTCCCACGGAGACGTAGAGGCCAACTCGCCTGGAATGTTATCAAATATTACCGCCGAGATGTTAGGTTGGGTTAGATTAGGTTATATTACGTTCTTGATGCATATAAAGGTCCCACGCAGACGTAGAGGCCAACTCGCCAGGAATGTTGTCAAATATTACCGCCGAAGTGATAGGTTGGGTTAGGTTAGGTTATATTACGTCATTGAGGTTTATGAAGGACCCACGTAGACGTAAGGGCCAACTCGCCAGGAATATTGTCAAATATTACCGCCGAGATGATAGGTTGGTTTAGGTTAGGCTATATTACGTTATTGATGTATATAAAGGTCCCACGGAGACGTAGATGCCTACTCGCCAGGAATGTGGTCAAATATTAGTGCCGAGATGTTAGGTTGGTTTAGGTTAGGTTGTATTACGTCATAGACGTATACAGTGTTCCCACGGAGAAGTAGGGCCCGACAATCAAGGAATGTGGTTAAATGATACCCCGAGAGGTTAGGTTGGGTTAGGTTACGTTATATTACGTTATTGATGTACGTGAGGGTCCCACGGAGACGTAGAGGCCAACAAGCCAGGAGTGTTGCCAAATATTACCGCCGAGATGTTAGGTTGGGTTAGGTTAGGTTATAATACGTTATTAATGCATATAAAGGTCCCACACCGACGTAGATGCCAACTCGCCAGGAATGTTGTCAAATAATAGCGCCGAGAGGTTAGGTTGGGTCAGGTTAGGTTATATTACGTTATTGAGGTATATAAAGGTCCCACGGAGACGTAGAGGCCAACTCGTCAGCAATATTGTCAAATATAACCGCCGAGATGATAGGTTGGGTTAGGTTTGGTTATATTTCGTTATTGATGTATATGAAGGTCCCACGGAGACGTAGAGTCCAAATCGCCAGGAATGTTGTCAAATATTACAGCCGAGATGTTAGATTGGGTTAGGTTAGGTTATATTACGTTATTGATGTATATAAAGGTCCCACGGAGACGTAGATGCCTACTCGCCAGGAATGTGGTCAAATATTAGTGCCGAGATGTTAGGTTGGTTTAGGTTAGGTTGTATTACGTCATAGACGTATAAAGTGTTCCCACGGAGAAGTAGGGCCCGACAATCAAGGAATGTGGTTAAATGGTACCCCGAGAGGTTAGGTTGGGTTAGGTTACGTTATATTACGTTATTGATGTACATGAGGGTCCCACGGAGACGTAGATGCCAACTCGCCAGGAATGTTGTCAAATAATAGCGCCGAGAGGTTAGTTTGTGTCAGGTTAGGTTATATTACGTTATTGATGTATATGAAGATCCCACGGAGACTAAGAGGCCAACTCGCCAGGTATGTGGTCAAATATTACCGCCGAGATGATAGGTTGGGTTAGGTTTGGTTATATTTCGTTATTGATGTATATGAAGGTCCTACGGAAACGTAGAGGCCAACATGCCAGGAATGTTGTCAAATATTACAGCCGCGATGTTAGATTGGGTTAGGTTAGGTTATATTACGTTATTGATGTATATAAAGTCCCACGGAGACGTAGAGGCCAACATGCCAGGAATGCTGTCAAATATTACAGCCGGGAAGTTAGATTGGGTTAGGTAAGGTTATATTACTTTATTGATGTATATAAAGGTCCCACGGAGACGTAGAGGCCAACCCGCCAGGAATGTTGTCAAATATTACCGCCGAGGTGATAGGTTGGGTTAGGTTAGGTTATATTACGTTATTGATATATATAAAGGTCCCACGGAGACGTAGAGGCCAACTCGTCAGGGATATTGTCAAATATAACCGCCGAGATGATAGGTTGGTTTAGGTTAGGTTGTATTACGTCATAGACGCATACAGCGTTTCCACGGAGAAGTAGGACCCGACAATCAAGGAATGTGGTTAAATGATACCCCGAGAGGTTAGGTTGGGTTAGGTTACGTTATATTACGTTATTGATGTACGTGAGGGTCCCACGGAGACGTAGAGGCCAACAAGCCAGGAGTGTTGCCAAATATTACCGCCGAGATGTTAGGTTGGGTTAGGTTAGGTTATATTACGTTATTGATGTATATAAAGGTCCCACGGAGACGTAGAGCCCAACCCGCCAGGAATGTTGTCATATATTACCGCCGAGATGATAGGTTGGGTTAGGTTAGGTTATATTACGTTATTGATGTATATAAAGTTCCCACGGAGACGTAGATGCCAACTCGCCAGGAATGTTGTCAAATAATAGCGCCGAGAGGTTAGGTTGGGTCAGGTTAGGTTATATTACGTTATTGATGAATATGAAGATCCCACGGAGACTAAGAAGCCAACTCGCCAGGTATGTGGTCAAATATTACCGCCGAGATGATAGGTTGGGTTAGGTTTGGTTATATTTCGTTATTGATGTATATGAAGTTCCTACGGAGACGTAGAGGCCAACATGCCAGGAATGTTGTCAAATATTACAGCCGCGATGTTAGATTGGGTTAGGTTAGGTTATATTATGTTATTGATGTATATAAAGGTCCCACGGAGACGTAGAGGCCAACTCGCCTGGAATGTTGTCGAATATTACCGCCGAGATGTTAGGTTGGGTTAGGTTAGGTTATATTAAGTTATTGATGTATATGAAGATCCCACGTAGATGCAGAGGCCAACTCGCCAGGTATGTGGTCAAATATTACCGCCGTGCTGATAGGTTTGGTTAGGTTTGGTTATATTACGTTATTGATGTATATAAAGGTCCCACGGAAACGTAGAGTCCAACAAGCCAGGAATGTTGCCAAATATTACCGCCGAGATGATAGGTTGGGTTAGGTTAGGTTATATCTCGTTATTGATGTATATGAAGGTCCCACGGAGACGTAGATGCCAACTCGCCAGGAATGTTGTCAAATAATAGCGCCGAGAGGTTAGTTTGTGTCAGGTTAGGTTATATTACGTTATTGATGTATATGAAGATCCCACGGAGACTAAGAGGCCAACTCGCCAGGTATGTGGTCAAATATTACCGCCGAGATGATAGGTTTGGTTAGGTTTGGTTATATTTCGTTATTGATGTATATGAAGGTCCTACGGAGACGTAGAGGCCAACATGCCAGGAATGTTGTCAAATATTACAGCCGCGATGTTAGATTGGGTTAGGTTAGGTTATATTACGTTATTGATGTATATAAAGTCCCACGGAGACGTAGAGGCCAACATGCCAGGAATGTTGTCATATATTACCGCCGAGATGATAGGTTGGGTTAGGTTAGGTTATATTACGTTATTGATGTATATAAAGTTCCCACGGAGACGTAGATGCCAACTCGCCAGGAATGTTGTCAAATAATAGCGCCGAGAGGTTAGGTTGGGTCAGGTTAGGTTATATTACGTTATTGATGTATATGAAGATCCCACGGAGACTAAGAGGCCAACTCGCCAGGAATGTTGCCAAATATTACCTCCAGGATGATAGGTTGGATTAGGTTAGGTTAAATTACGTTATTGATGTATATAAAGGTCCCACGGAGACGTAGAGGCCAACACGCCAGGAATGTTGTCAAATATTACCGCCGAAATGATAGGTTGGGTTAGGTTAGGTTATATTACGTTATTGAGGTTTATGAAGGACCCACGTAGACGTAGGGGCCAACTCGCCAGGAATATTGTCAAATATTACCGCCGAGATGATAGGTTGGTTTAGGTTAGGTTATATTACGTTATTGATGTATATAAAGGTCCCACGGAGACGTAGAGGCCAACAAGCCAGGAATGTTGCCAAATATTACCGCCGAGAGGTTAGGTTGGGTTAGGTTACGTTATATTACGTTATTGATGTACATGAGGGTCCCACGGAGACGTAGAGGCCAACAAGCCAGGAGTGTTGCCAAATATTACGGCCGAGATGTTAGGTTGGGTTAGGTTAGGTTATAATACGTTATTAATGCATATAAAGGTCCCACGCCGACGTAGAGGCCAACCCGCCAGGAATGTTGTCAAATATTACCGCCGAGATGATAGGTTGGGTTAGGTTAGGTTATATTACGTTATTGTTGTATATAACGGTCCCACGGAGACGTAGATGCCAACTCGCCAGGAATGTTGTCAAATAATAGCGCCGAGAGGTTAGGTTGGGTCAGGTTAGGTTATATTACGTTATTGATGTATATGAAGATCCCACGGAGACGTAGAGGCCAACTTGCCAGGTATGTGGTCAAATATTACCGCCGAGATGATAGGTTGGGTTAGGTTTGGTTATATTTCGTTATTGATGTATATGAAGTTCCTACGGAGACGTAGAGGCCAACATGCCAGGAATGTTGTCAAATATTACAGCCGCGATGTTAGATTGGGTTAGGTTAGGTTATATTATGTTATTGATGTATATAAAGGTCCCACGGAGACGTAGAGGCCAACTCGCCTGGAATGTTGTCGAATATTACCGCCGAGATGTTAGGTTGGGTTAGGTTAGGTTATATTAAGTTATTGATGTATATGAAGATCCCACGTAGATGCAGAGGCCAACTCGCCAGGTATGTGGTCAAATAATAGCGCCGAGAGGTTAGTTTGTGTCAGGTTAGGTTATATTACGTTATTGATGTATATGAAGATCCCACGGAGACTAAGAGGCCAACTCGCCAGGTATGTGGTCAAATAGTACCGCCGAGATGATAGGTTTGGTTAGGTTTGGTTATATTTCGTTATTGATGTATATGAAGGTCCTACGGAGACGTAGAGGCCAACATGCCAGGAATGTTGTCAAATATTACAGCCGCGATGTTAGATTGGGTTAGGTTAGGTTATATTACGTTATTGATGTATATAAAGTCCCACGGAGACGTAGAGGCCAACATGCCAGGAATGTTGTCATATATTACCGCCGAGATGATAGGTTGGGTTAGGTTAGGTTATATTACGTTATTGATGTATATAAAGTTCCCACGGAGACGTAGATGCCAACTCGCCAGGAATGTTGTCAAATAATAGCGCCGAGAGGTTAGGTTGGGTCAGGTTAGGTTATATTACGTTATTGATGTATATGAAGATCCCACGGAGACTAAGAGGCCAGCTCGCCAGGTATGTGGTCAAATATTACCGCCGAGATGATAGGTTGGGTTAGGTTTGGTTATATTTCGTTATTGATGTATATGAAGGTCCTACGGAGACGTAGAGGCCAACATGCCAGGAATGTTATCAAATATTACAGCCGCGATGTTAGATTGGGTTAGGTTAGGTTATATTACGTTATTGATGTATATAAAGGTCCCACGGAGACGTAGAGGCCAACTCGCCTGGAATGTTATCAAATATAACCGCCGAGATGATAGGTTGGGTTAGGTTTGGTTATATTTCGTTATTGATGTATATGAAGGTCCTACGGAAACGTAGAGGCCAACATGCCAGGAATGTTGTCAAATATTACAGCCGCGATGTTAGATTGGGTTAGGTTAGGTTATATTACGTTATTGATGTATATAAAGTCCCACGGAGACGTAGAGGTCAACATGCCAGGAATGCTGTCAAATATTACAGCCGGGAAGTTAGATTGGGTTAGGTAAGGTTATATTACTTTATTGATGTATATAAAGGTCCCACGGAGACGTAGAGGCCAACCCGCCAGGAATGTTGTCAAATATTACCGCCGAGGTGATAGGTTGGGTTAGGTTAGGTTATATTACGTTATTGATATATATAAAGGTCCCACGGAGACGTAGAGGCCAACTCGTCAGGGATATTGTCAAATATAACCGCCGAGATGATAGGTTGGTTTAGGTTAGGTTGTATTACGTCATAGACGCATACAGCGTTTCCACGGAGAAGTAGGACCCGACAATCAAGGAATGTGGTTAAATGATACCCCGAGAGGTTAGGTTGGGTTAGGTTACGTTATATTACGTTATTGATGTACGTGAGGGTCCCACGGAGACGTAGAGGCCAACAAGCCAGGAGTGTTGCCAAATATTACCGCCGAGATGTTAGGTTGGGTTAGGTTAGGTTATAATACGATATTAATGCATATAAAGGTCCCACGCCGACGTAGGGGCCAACCCGCCAGGAATGTTGTCATATATTACCGCCGAGATGATAGGTTGGGTTAGGTTAGGTTATATTACGTTATTGATGTATATAAAGTTCCCACGGAGACGTAGATGCCAACTCGCCAGGAATGTTGTCAAATAATAGCGCCGAGAGGTTAGGTTGGGTCAGGTTAGGTTATATTACGTTATTGATGTATATGAAGATCCCACGGAGACTAAGAAGCCAACTCGCCAGGTATGTGGTCAAATATTACCGCCGAGATGATAGGTTGGGTTAGGTTTGGTTATATTTCGTTATTGATGTATATGAAGGTCCTACGGAGACGTAGAGGCCAACATGCCAGGAATGTTGTCAAATATTACAGCCGCGATGTTAGATTGGGTTAGGTTAGGTTATATTACGTTATTGATGTATATAAAGGTCCCACGGAGACGTAGAGGCCAACATGCCAGGAATGCTGTCAAATATTACAGCCGGGATGTTAGATTGGGTTAGGTAAGGTTATATTACCTTATTGATGTATATAATGGTCCCACGGAGACGTAGAGGCCAACACGCCAGGAATGTTGTCAAATATTACCGCCGAGATGTTAGGTTGCGTTAGATTGGGTTATATTACGTTCTTAATGTATATAAAGGTCCCACGCAGACGTGGAGGCCAGCCCGCCAGGAATGTTGTCAAATATTACAGCCGCGATGTTAGATTGGGTTAGGTTAGGTTATATTTCGTTATTGATGTATATGAAGGTCCTACGGAGACGTACAGGCCAACATGCCAGGAATGTTGTCAAATATTACAGCCGCGATGTTAGATTGGGTTAGGTTAGGTTATATTACGTTATTGATGTATATAAAGGTCCCACGGAGACGTAGAGGCCAACTCGCCTGGAATGTTATCAAATATTACCGCCGAGATGTTAGGTTGGGTTAGATTAGGTTATATTACGTTCTTGATGCATATAAAGGTCCCACGCAGACGTAGAGGCCAACTCGCCAGGAATGTTGTCAAATATTACCGCCGAAGTGATAGGTTGGGTTAGGTTAGGTTATATTACGTCATTGAGGTTTATGAAGGACCCACGTAGACGTGAGGGCCAACTCGCCAGGAATATTGTCAAATATTACCGCCGAGATGATAGGTTGGTTTAGGTTAGGCTATATTACGTTATTGATGTATATAAAGGTCCCACGGAGACGTAGATGCCTACTCGCCAGGAATGTGGTCAAATATTAGTGCCGAGATGTTAGGTTGGTTTAGGTTAGGTTGTATTACGTCATAGACATATACAGTGTTCCCACGGAGAAGTAGGGCCCGACAATCAAGGAATGTGGTTAAATGATACCCCGAGAGGTTAGGTTGGGATAGGTTACGTTATATTACGTTATTGATGTACGTGAGGGTCCCACGGAGACGTAGAGGCCAACAAGCCAGGAGTGTTGCCAAATATTACCGCCGAGATGTTAGGTTGGGTTAGGTTAGGTTATAATACGTTATTAATGCATATAAAGGTCCCACACCGACGTAGATGCCAACTCGCCAGGAATGTTGTCAAATAATAGCGCCGAGAGGTTAGGTTGGGTCAGGTTAGGTTATATTACGTTATTGAGGTATATAAAGGTCCCACGGAGACGTAGAGGCCAACTCGTCAGCAATATTGTCAAATATAACCGCCGAGATGATAGGTTGGGTTAGGTTTGGTTATATTTCGTTATTGATGTATATGAAGGTCCCACGGAGACGTAGAGTCCAAATCGCCAGGAATGTTGTCAAATATTACAGCCGAGATGTTAGATTGGGTTAGGTTAGGTTATATTACGTTATTGATGTATATAAAGGTCCCACGGAGACGTAGATGCCTACTCGCCAGGAATGTGGTCAAATATTAGTGCCGAGATGTTAGGTTGGTTTAGGTTAGGTTGTATTACGTCATAGACGTATAAAGTGTTCCCACGGAGAAGTAGGGCCCGACAATCAAGGAATGTGGTTAAATGGTACCCCGAGAGGTTAGGTTGGGTTAGGTTACGTTATATTACGTTATTGATGTACATGAGGGTCCCACGGAGACGTAGATGCCAACTCGCCAGGAATGTTGTCAAATAATAGCGCCGAGAGGTTAGTTTGTGTCAGGTTAGGTTATATTACGTTATTGATGTATATGAAGATCCCACGGAGACTAAGAGGCCAACTCGCCAGGTATGTGGTCAAATATTACCGCCGAGATGATAGGTTGGGTTAGGTTTGGTTATATTTCGTTATTGATGTATATGAAGGTCCTACGGAAACGTAGAGGCCAACATGCCAGGAATGTTGTCAAATATTACAGCCGCGATGTTAGATTGGGTTAGGTTAGGTTATATTACGTTATTGATGTATATAAAGTCCCACGGAGACGTAGAGGCCAACATGCCAGGAATGCTGTCAAATATTACAGCCGGGAAGTTAGATTGGGTTAGGTAAGGTTATATTACTTTATTGATGTATATAAAGGTCCCACGGAGACGTAGAGGCCAACCCGCCAGGAATGTTGTCAAATATTACCGCCGAGGTGATAGGTTGGGTTAGGTTAGGTTATATTACGTTATTGATATATATAAAGGTCCCACGGAGACGTAGAGGCCAACTCGTCAGGGATATTGTCAAATATAACCGCCGAGATGATAGGTTGGTTTAGGTTAGGTTGTATTACGTCATAGACGCATACAGCGTTTCCACGGAGAAGTAGGACCCGACAATCAAGGAATGTGGTTAAATGATACCCCGAGAGGTTAGGTTGGGTTAGGTTACGTTATATTACGTTATTGATGTACGTGAGGGTCCCACGGAGACGTAGAGGCCAACAAGCCAGGAGTGTTGCCAAATATTACCGCCGAGATGTTAGGTTGGGTTAGGTTAGGTTATATTACGTTATTGATGTATATAAAGGTCCCACGGAGACGTAGAGCCCAACCCGCCAGGAATGTTGTCATATATTACCGCCGAGATGATAGGTTGGGTTAGGTTAGGTTATATTACGTTATTGATGTATATAAAGTTCCCACGGAGACGTAGATGCCAACTCGCCAGGAATGTTGTCAAATAATAGCGCCGAGAGGTTAGGTTGGGTCAGGTTAGGTTATATTACGTTATTGATGAATATGAAGATCCCACGGAGACTAAGAAGCCAACTCGCCAGGTATGTGGTCAAATATTACCGCCGAGATGATAGGTTGGGTTAGGTTTGGTTATATTTCGTTATTGATGTATATGAAGTTCCTACGGAGACGTAGAGGCCAACATGCCAGGAATGTTGTCAAATATTACAGCCGCGATGTTAGATTGGGTTAGGTTAGGTTATATTATGTTATTGATGTATATAAAGGTCCCACGGAGACGTAGAGGCCAACTCGCCTGGAATGTTGTCGAATATTACCGCCGAGATGTTAGGTTGGGTTAGGTTAGGTTATATTAAGTTATTGATGTATATGAAGATCCCACGTAGATGCAGAGGCCAACTCGCCAGGTATGTGGTCAAATATTACCGCCGTGCTGATAGGTTTGGTTAGGTTTGGTTATATTACGTTATTGATGTATATAAATGTCCCACGGAAACGTAGAGTCCAACAAGCCAGGAATGTTGCCAAATATTACCGCCGAGATGATAGGTTGGGTTAGGTTAGGTTATATCTCGTTATTGATGTATATGAAGGTCCCACGGAGACGTAGATGCCAACTCGCCAGGAATGTTGTCAAATAATAGCGCCGAGAGGTTAGTTTGTGTCAGGTTAGGTTATATTACGTTATTGATGTATATGAAGATCCCACGGAGACTAAGAGGCCAACTCGCCAGGTATGTGGTCAAATATTACCGCCGAGATGATAGGTTTGGTTAGGTTTGGTTATATTTCGTTATTGATGTATATGAAGGTCCTACGGAGACGTAGAGGCCAACATGCCAGGAATGTTGTCAAATATTACAGCCGCGATGTTAGATTGGGTTAGGTTAGGTTATATTACGTTATTGATGTATATAAAGTCCCACGGAGACGTAGAGGCCAACATGCCAGGAATGTTGTCATATATTACCGCCGAGATGATAGGTTGGGTTAGGTTAGGTTATATTACGTTATTGATGTATATAAAGTTCCCACGGAGACGTAGATGCCAACTCGCCAGGAATGTTGTCAAATAATAGCGCCGAGAGGTTAGGTTGGGTCAGGTTAGGTTATATTACGTTATTGATGTATATGAAGATCCCACGGAGACTAAGAGGCCAACTCGCCAGGTATGTGGTCAAATATTACCGCCGAGATGATAGGTTGGGTTAGGTTTGGTTATATTTCGTTATTGATGTATATGAAGGTCCTACGGAGACGTAGAGGCCAACATGCCAGGAATGTTGTCAAATATTACAGCCGCGATGTTAGATTGGGTTAGGTTAGGTTATATTACGTTATTGATGTATATAAAGGTCCCACGGAGACGTAGAGGCCAACTCGCCTGGAATGTTATCAAATATAACCGCCGAGATATTAGGTTGGGTTAGGTTAGGTTATATTACGTTCTTGATGCATATAAAGGTCCCACGCAGACGTAGAGGCCAACCCGCCAGGAATGTTGCCAAATATTACCTCCAGGATGATAGGTTGGATTAGGTTAGGTTAAATTACGTTATTGATGTATATAAAGGTCCCACGGAGACGTAGAGGCCAACACGCCAGGAATGTTGTCAAATATTACCGCCGAAATGATAGGTTGGGTTAGGTTAGGTTATATTACGTTATTGAGGTTTATGAAGGACCCACGTAGACGTAGGGGCCAACTCGCCAGGAATATTGTCAAATATTACCGCCGAGATGATAGGTTGGTTTAGGTTAGGTTATATTACGTTATTGATGTATATAAAGGTCCCACGGAGACGTAGAGGCCAACAAGCCAGGAATGTTGCCAAATATTACCGCCGAGAGGTTAGGTTGGGTTAGGTTACGTTATATTACGTTATTGATGTACATGAGGGTCCCACGGAGACGTAGAGGCCAACAAGCCAGGAGTGTTGCCAAATATTACCGCCGAGATGTTAGGTTGGGTTAGGTTAGGTTATAATACGATATTAATGCATATAAAGGTCCCACGCCGACGTAGAGGCCAACCCGCCAGGAATGTTGTCATATATTACCGCCGAGATGATAGGTTGGGTTAGGTTAGGTTATATTACGTTATTGATGTATATAAAGTTCCCACGGAGACGTAGATGCCAACTCGCCAGGAATGTTGTCAAATAATAGCGCCGAGAGGTTAGGTTGGGTCAGGTTAGGTTATATTACGTTATTGATGTATATGAAGATCCCACGGAGACTAAGAGGCCAACTCGCCAGGTATGTGGTCAAATATTACCGCCGAGATGATAGGTTGGGTTAGGTTTGGTTATATTTCGTTATTGATGTATATGAAGGTCCTACGGAGACGTAGAGGCCAACATGCCAGGAATGTTGTCAAATATTACAGCCGCGATGTTAGATTGGGTTAGGTTAGGTTATATTACGTTATTGATGTATATAAAGGTCCCACGGAGACGTAGAGGCCAACTCGCCTGGAATGTTATCAAATATAACCGCCGCGATATTAGGTTGGGTTAGGTTAGGTTATATTACGTTCTTGATGCATATAAAGGTCCCACGCAGACGTAGAGGCCAACCCGCCAGGAATGTTGCCAAATATTACCTCCGGGATGATAGGTTGGATTAGGTTAGGTTAAATTACGTTATTGATGTATATAAAGGTCCCACGGAGACGTAGATGCCAACTCGCCAGGAATGTTGTCAAATAATAGCGCCGAGAGGTTAGGTTGGGTCAGGTTAGGTTATATTACGTTATTGATGTATATGAAGATCCCACGGAGACGTAGAGGCCAACTCGCCAGGTATGTGGTCAAATATTACCGCCGAGATGATAGGTTGGGTTAGGTTTGGTTATATTTCGTTATTGATGTATATGAAGGTCCTACGGAGACGTAGAGGCCAACATGTCAGGAATGTTGTCAAATATTACAGCCGCGATGTTAGATTGGGTTAGGTTAGGTTATATTACGTTATTGATGTATATAAAGTCCCACGGAGACGTAGAGGCCAACATGCCAGGAATGCTGTCAAATATTACAGCCGGGATGTTAGATTGGGTTAGGTAAGGTTATATTACCTTATTGATGTATATAATGGTCCCACGGAGACGTGGAGGCCAACACGCCAGGAATGTTGTCAAATATTACCGCCGAGATGTTAGGTTGCGTTAGATTGGGTTATATTACGTTCTTAATGTATATAAAGGTCCCACGCAGACGTGGAGGCCAGCACGCCAGGAATGTTGTCAAATATTACAGCCGCGATGTTAGATTGGGTTAGGTTAGGTTATATTTCGTTATTGATGTATATGAAGGTCCTACGGAGACGTACAGGCCAACATGCCAGGAATGTTGTCAAATATTACAGCCGCGATGTTAGATTGGGTTAGGTTAGGTTATATTACGTTATTGATGTATATAAAGGTCCCACGGAGACGTAGAGGCCAACTCGCCTGGAATGTTATCAAATATTACCGCCGAGATGTTAGGTTGGGTTAGATTAGGTTATATTACGTTCTTGATGCATATAAAGGTCCCACGCAGACGTAGAGGCCAACTCGCCAGGAATGTTGTCAAATATTACAGCCGAAGTGATAGGTTGGGTTAGGTTAGGTTATATTACGTCATTGAGGTTTATGAAGGACCCACGTAGACGTAAGGGCCAACTCGCCAGGAATATTGTCAAATATTACCGCCGAGATGATAGGTTGGTTTAGGTTAGGTTATATTACGTTATTGATGTATATAAAGGTCCCACGGAGACGTAGATGCCTACTCGCCAGGAATGTGGTCAAATATTAGTGCCGAGATGTTAGGTTGGTTTAGGTTAGGTTGTATTACGTCATAGACGTATACAGTGTTCCCACGGAGAAGTAGGGCCCGACAATCAAGGAATGTGGTTAAATGATACCCCGAGAGGTTAGGTTGGGTTAGGTTACGTTATATTACGTTATTGATGTACGTGAGGGTCCCACGGAGACGTAGAGGCCAACAAGCCAGGAGTGTTGCCAAATATTACCGCCGAGATGTTAGGTTGGGTTAGGTTAGGTTATAATACGTTATTAATGCATATAAAGGTCCCACACCGACGTAGATGCCAACTCGCCAGGAATGTTGTCAAATAATAGCGCCGAGAGGTTAGGTTGGGTCAGGTTAGGTTATATTACGTTATTGAGGTATATAAGGGTCCCACGGAGACGTAGAGGCCAACTCGTCAGCAATATTGTCAAATATAACCGCCGATATGATAGGTTGGGTTAGGTTCGGTTATATTTCGTTATTGATGTATATGAAGGTCCCACGGAGACGTAGAGTCCAAATCGCCAGGAATGTTGTCAAATATTACAGCCGAGATGTTAGATTGGGTTAGGTTAGGTTATATTACGTTATTGATGTATATAAAGGTCCCACGGAGACGTAGATGCCTACTCGCCAGGAATGTGGTCAAATATTAGTGCCGAGATGTTAGGTTGGTTTAGGTTAGGTTGTATTACGTCATAGACGTATAAAGTGTTCCCACGGAGAAGTATGGCCCGACAATCAAGGAATGTGGTTAAATGGTACCCCGAGAGGTTAGGTTGGGTTAGGTTACGTTATATTACGTTATTGATGTACATGAGGGTCCCACGGAGACGTAGATGCCAACTCGCCAGGAATGTTGTCAAATAATAGCGCCGAGAGGTTAGTTTGTGTCAGGTTAGGTTATATTACGTTATTGATGTATATGAAGATCCCACGGAGACTAAGAGGCCAACTCGCCAGGTATGTGGTCAAATATTACCGCCGAGATGATAGGTTGGGTTAGGTTTGGTTATATTTCGTTATTGATGTATATGAAGGTCCTACGGAAACGTAGAGGCCAACATGCCAGGAATGTTGTCAAATATTACAGCCGCGATGTTAGATTGGGTTAGGTTAGGTTATATTACGTTATTGATGTATATAAAGTCCCACGGAGACGTAGAGGCCAACATGCCAGGAATGCTGTCAAATATTACAGCCGGGAAGTTAGATTGGGTTAGGTAAGGTTATATTACTTTATTGATGTATATAAAGGTCCCACGGAGACGTAGAGGCCAACCCGCCAGGAATGTTGTCAAATATTACCGCCGAGGTGATAGGTTGGGTTAGGTTAGGTTATATTACGTTATTGATATATATAAAGGTCCCACGGAGACGTAGAGGCCAACTCGTCAGGGATATTGTCAAATATAACCGCCGAGATGATAGGTTGGTTTAGGTTAGGTTGTATTACGTCATAGACGCATACAGCGTTTCCACGGAGAAGTAGGACCCGACAATCAAGGAATGTGGTTAAATGATACCCCGAGAGGTTAGGTTGGGTTAGGTTACGTTATATTACGTTATTGATGTACGTGAGGGTCCCACGGAGACGTAGAGGCCAACAAGCCAGGAGTGTTGCCAAATATTACCGCCGAGATGTTAGGTTGGGTTAGGTTAGGTTATAATACGATATTAATGCATATAAAGGTCCCACGCCGACGTAGAGGCCAACCCGCCAGGAATGTTGTCATATATTACCGCCGAGATGATAGGTTGGGTTAGGTTAGGTTATATTACGTTATTGATGTATATAAAGTTCCCACGGAGACGTAGATACCAACTCGCCAGGAATGTTGTCAAATAATAGCGCCGAGAGGTTAGGTTGGGTCAGGTTAGGTTATATTACGTTATTGATGTATATGAAGATCCCACGGAGACTAAGAAGCCAACTCGCCAGGTATGTGGTCAAATATTACCGCCGAGATGATAGGTTGGGTTAGGTTTGGTTATATTTCGTTATTGATGTATATGAAGGTCCTACGGAGACGTAGAGGCCAACATGCCAGGAATGTTGTCAAATATTACAGCCGCGATGTTAGATTGGGTTAGGTTAGGTTATATTACGTTATTGATGTATATAAAGGTCCCACGGAGACGTAGAGGCCAACATGCCAGGAATGCTGTCAAATATTACAGCCGGGATGTTAGATTGGGTTAGGTAAGGTTATATTACCTTATTGATGTATATAATGGTCCCACGGAGACGTAGAGGCCAACACGCCAGGAATGTTGTCAAATATTACCGCCGAGATGTTAGGTTGCGTTAGATTGGGTTATATTACGTTCTTAATGTATATAAAGGTCCCACGCAGACGTGGAGGCCAGCCCGCCAGGAATGTTGTCAAATATTACAGCCGCGATGTTAGATTGGGTTAGGTTAGGTTATATTTCGTTATTGATGTATATGAAGGTCCTACGGAGACGTACAGGCCAACATGCCAGGAATGTTGTCAAATATTACAGCCGCGATGTTAGATTGGGTTAGGTTAGGTTATATTACGTTATTGATGTATATAAAGGTCCCACGGAGACGTAGAGGCCAACTCGCCTGGAATGTTATCAAATATTACCGCCGAGATGTTAGGTTGGGTTAGATTAGGTTATATTACGTTCTTGATGCATATAAAGGTCCCACGCAGACGTAGAGGCCAACTCGCCAGGAATGTTGTCAAATATTACCGCCGAAGTGATAGGTTGGGTTAGGTTAGGTTATATTACGTCATTGAGGTTTATGAAGGACCCACGTAGACGTAAGGGCCAACTCGCCAGGAATATTGTCAAATATTACCGCCGAGATGATAGGTTGGTTTAGGTTAGGCTATATTACGTTATTGATGTATATAAAGGTCCCACGGAGACGTAGATGCCTACTCGCCAGGAATGTGGTCAAATATTAGTGCCGAGATGTTAGGTTGGTTTAGGTTAGGTTGTATTACGTCATAGACGTATACAGTGTTCCCACGGAGAAGTAGGGCCCGACAATCAAGGAATGTGGTTAAATGATACCCCGAGAGGTTAGGTTGGGTTAGGTTACGTTATATTACGTTATTGATGTACGTGAGGGTCCCACGGAGACGTAGAGGCCAACAAGCCAGGAGTGTTGCCAAATATTACCGCCGAGATGTTAGGTTGGGTTAGGTTAGGTTATAATACGTTATTAATGCATATAAAGGTCCCACACCGACGTAGATGCCAACTCGCCAGGAATGTTGTCAAATAATAGCGCCGAGAGGTTAGGTTGGGTCAGGTTAGGTTATATTACGTTATTGAGGTATATAAAGGTCCCACGGAGACGTAGAGGCCAACTCGTCAGCAATATTGTCAAATATAACCGCCGAGATGATAGGTTGGGTTAGGTTTGGTTATATTTCGTTATTGATGTATATGAAGGTCCCACGGAGACGTAGAGTCCAAATCGCCAGGAATGTTGTCAAATATTACAGCCGAGATGTTAGATTGGGTTAGCTTAGGTTATATTACGTTATTGATGTATATAAAGGTCCCACGGAGACGTAGATGCCTACTCGCCAGGAATGTGGTCAAATATTAGTGCCGAGATGTTAGGTTGGTTTAGGTTAGGTTGTATTACGTCATAGACGTATAAAGTGTTCCCACGGAGAAGTAGGGCCCGACAATCAAGGAATGTGGTTAAATGGTACCCCGAGAGGTTAGGTTGGGTTAGGTTACGTTATATTACGTTATTGATGTACATGAGGGTCCCACGGAGACGTAGATGCCAACTCGCCAGGAATGTTGTCAAATATTACCGCCGAGGTGATAGGTTGGGTTAGGTTAGGTTATATTACGTTATTGATATATATAAAGGTCCCACGGAGACGTAGAGGCCAACTCGTCAGGGATATTGTCAAATATAACCGCCGAGATGTTAGGTTGCGTTAGATTGGGTTATATTACGTTCTTAATGTATATAAAGGTCCCACGCAGACGTGGAGGCCAGCCCGCCAGGAATGTTGTCAAATATTACAGCCGCGATGTTAGATTGGGTTAGGTTAGGTTATATTTCGTTATTGATGTATATGAAGGTCCTACGGAGACGTACAGGCCAACATGCCAGGAATGTTGTCAAATATTACAGCCGCGATGTTAGATTGGGTTAGGTTAGGTTATATTACGTTATTGATGTATATAAAGGTCCCACGGAGACGTAGAGGCCAACTCGCCTGGAATGTTATCAAATATTACCGCCGAGATGTTAGGTTGTGTTAGATTAGGTTATATTACGTTCTTGATGCATATAAAGGTCCCACGCAGACGTAGAGGCCAACTCGCCAGGAATGTTGTCAAATATTACCGCCGAAGTGATAGGTTGGGTTAGGTTAGGTTATATTACGTCATTGAGGTTTATGAAGGACCCACGTAGACGTAAGGGCCAACTCGCCAGGAATATTGTCAAATATTACCGCCGAGATGATAGGTTGGTTTAGGTTAGGTTATATTACGTTATTGATGTATATAAAGGTCCCACGGAGACGTAGATGCCTACTCGCCAGGAATGTGGTCAAATATTAGTGCCGAGATGTTAGGTTGGTTTAGGTTAGGTTGTATTACGTCATAGACGTATACAGTGTTCCCACGGAGAAGTAGGGCCCGACAATCAAGGAATGTGGTTAAATGATACCCCGAGAGGTTAGGTTGGGTTAGGTTACGTTATATTACGTTATTGATGTACGTGAGGGTCCCACGGAGACGTAGAGGCCAACAAGCCAGGAGTGTTGCCAAATATTACCGCCGAGATGTTAGGTTGGGTTAGGTTAGGTTATAATACGTTATTAATGCATATAAAGGTCCCACACCGACGTAGATGCCAACTCGCCAGGAATGTTGTCAAATAATAGCGCCGAGAGGTTAGGTTGGGTCAGGTTAGGTTATATTACGTTATTGATGTATATAAAGGTCCCACGGAGACGTAGAGGCCAACTCGTCAGCAATATTGTCAAATATAACCGCCGAGATGATAGGTTGGGTTAGGTTTGGTTATATTTCGTTATTGATGTATATGAAGGTCCCACGGAGACGTAGAGTCCAAATCGCCAGGAATGTTGTCAAATATTACAGCCGAGATGTTAGATTGGGTTAGGTTAGGTTATATTACGTTATTGATGTATATAAAGGTCCCACGGAGACGTAGATGCCTACTCGCCAGGAATGTGGTCAAATATTAGTGCCGAGATGTTAGGTTGGTTTAGGTTAGGTTGTATTACGTCATAGACGTATAAAGTGTTCCCACGGAGAAGTAGGGCCCGACAATCAAGGAATGTGGTTAAATGGTACCCCGAGAGGTTAGGTTGGGTTAGGTTACGTTATATTACGTTATTGATGTACATGAGGGTCCCAAGGAGACGTAGAGGCCAACAAGCCATGAATGTTGCCAAATATTACCGCCGAGATGTTAGGTTGGGTTAGGTTAGGTTATATTACGTTCTTGATGTATATAAAGGTTCCACGCAGACGTAGAGGCCAACCCGCCAGGAATGTTGTCAAATATTACCGCCGAGATGATAGGTTGGGCTAGGCTTGCTTATATTACGTTATTGATGTATATGAAGGACCCACGTAGACGTAGGGGCCATCTCGTCAGGAATATTGTCAAATATTACCGCCGAGATGATAGGTTGGATTAGGTTAGGTTATATTACGTTATTGATGTATATAAAGGTCCCACGGAGGCGTAGAGGCCAACTCGTCAGGGATATTGTCAAATATAACCGCCGAGATGATAGGTTGGTTTAGGTTAGGTTGTATTACGTCATAGACACATACAGTGTTTCCACGGAGAAGTAGGACCCGACAATCAAGGAATGTGGTTAAATGATACCCCGAGAGGTTAGGTTGGGTTAGGTTACGTTATATTACGTTATTGATGTACATGAGGGTCCCACGGAGACGTAGAGGCCAACTCGCCTGGAATGTTATCAAATATTACCGCCGAGATGTTAGGTTGGGTTAGGTTAGGTTATATTACGTTCTTGATGCATATAAAGGTCCCACGCAGACGTAGAGGCCAACCCGCCAGGAATGTTGTCAAATATTACCGCCGAGATGATAGGTTGTGTTAGGTTAGGTTATATTACGTTATTGATGTATATAAAGGTCCCACGGAGACGTAGATGCCAACTCGCCAGGAATGTTGTCAAATAATAGCGCCGAGAGGTTAGGTTGGGTCAGGTTAGGGTATATTACGTTATTGATGTATATGAAGATCCCACGTAGATGCAGAGGCCAACTCGCCAGGTATGTGGTCAAATATTACCGCCGTGCTGGTAGGTTGGGTTAGGTTTGGTTATATTACGTTATTGATGTATATAAAGGTCCCACGGAAACGTAGAGTCCAACAAGCCAGGAATGTTGCCAAATATTACCGCCGAGATGATAGGTTGGGTTAGGTTAGGTTATATCTCGTTATTGATGTATATGAAGGTCCCACGGAGACGTAGATGCCAACTCGCCAGGAATGTTGTCAAATAATAGCGCCGAGAGGTTAGTTTGTGTCAGGTTAGGTTATATTACGTTATTGATGTATATGAAGATCCCACGCAGACGTGGAGGCCAGCCCGCCAGGAATGTTGTCAAATATTACAGCCGCGATGTTAGATTGGGTTAGGTTAGGTTATATTTCGTTATTGATGTATATGAAGGTCCTACGGAGACGTACAGGCCAACATGCCAGGAATGTTGTCAAATATTACAGCCGCGATGTTAGATTGGGTTAGGTTAGGTTATATTACGTTATTGATGTATATAAAGGTCCCACGGAGACGTAGAGGCCAACTCGCCTGGAATGTTATCAAATATTACCGCCGAGATGTTAGGTTGTGTTAGATTAGGTTATATTACGTTCTTGATGCATATAAAGGTCCCACGCAGACGTAGAGGCCAACTCGCCAGGAATGTTGTCAAATATTACCGCCGAAGTGATAGGTTGGGTTAGGTTAGGTTATATTACGTCATTGAGGTTTATGAAGGACCCACGTAGACGTAAGGGCCAACTCGCCAGGAATATTGTCAAATATTACCGCCGAGATGATAGGTTGGTTTAGGTTAGGTTATATTACGTTATTGATGTATATAAAGGTCCCACGGAGACGTAGATGCCTACTCGCCAGGAATGTGGTCAAATATTAGTGCCGAGATGTTAGGTTGGTTTAGGTTAGGTTGTATTACGTCATAGACGTATACAGTGTTCCCACGGAGAAGTAGGGCCCGACAATCAAGGAATGTGGTTAAATGATACCCCGAGAGGTTAGGTTGGGTTAGGTTACGTTATATTACGTTATTGATGTACGTGAGGGTCCCACGGAGACGTAGAGGCCAACAAGCCAGGAGTGTTGCCAAATATTACCGCCGAGATGTTAGGTTGGGTTAGGTTAGGTTATAATACGTTATTAATGCATATAAAGGTCCCACACCGACGTAGATGCCAACTCGCCAGGAATGTTGTCAAATAATAGCGCCGAGAGGTTAGGTTGGGTCAGGTTAGGTTATATTACGTTATTGATGTATATAAAGGTCCCACGGAGACGTAGAGGCCAACTCGTCAGCAATATTGTCAAATATAACCGCCGAGATGATAGGTTGGGTTAGGTTTGGTTATATTTCGTTATTGATGTATATGAAGGTCCCACGGAGACGTAGAGTCCAAATCGCCAGGAATGTTGTCAAATATTACAGCCGAGATGTTAGATTGGGTTAGGTTAGGTTATATTACGTTATTGATGTATATAAAGGTCCCACGGAGACGTAGATGCCTACTCGCCAGGAATGTGGTCAAATATTAGTGCCGAGATGTTAGGTTGGTTTAGGTTAGGTTGTATTACGTCATAGACGTATAAAGTGTTCCCACGGAGAAGTAGGGCCCGACAATCAAGGAATGTGGTTAAATGGTACCCCGAGAGGTTAGGTTGGGTTAGGTTACGTTATATTACGTTATTGATGTACATGAGGGTCCCAAGGAGACGTAGAGGCCAACAAGCCATGAATGTTGCCAAATATTACCGCCGAGATGTTAGGTTGGGTTAGGTTAGGTTATATTACGTTCTTGATGTATATAAAGGTTCCACGCAGACGTAGAGGCCAACCCGCCAGGAATGTTGTCAAATATTACCGCCGAGATGATAGGTTGGGCTAGGCTTGCTTATATTACGTTATTGATGTATATGAAGGACCCACGTAGACGTAGGGGCCATCTCGTCAGGAATATGGTCAAATATTACCGCCGAGATTATAGGTTGGATTAGGTTAGGTTATATTACGTTATTGATGTATATAAAGGTCCCACGGAGGCGTAGAGGCCAACTCGTCAGGGATATTGTCAAATATAACCGCCGAGATGATAGGTTGGTTTAGGTTAGGTTGTATTACGTCATAGACACATACAGTGTTTCCACGGAGAAGTAGGACCCGACAATCAAGGAATGTGGTTAAATGATACCCCGAGAGGTTAGGTTGGGTTAGGTTACGTTATATTACGTTATTGATGTACATGAGGGTCCCACGGAGACGTAGAGGCCAACTCGCCTGGAATGTTATCAAATATTACCGCCGAGATGTTAGGTTGGGTTAGGTTAGGTTATATTACGTTCTTGATGCATATAAAGGTCCCACGCAGACGTAGAGGCCAACCCGCCAGGAATGTTGTCAAATATTACCGCCGAGATGATAGGTTGTGTTAGGTTAGGTTATATTACGTTATTGATGTATATAAAGGTCCCACGGAGACGTAGATGCCAACTCGCCAGGAATGTTGTCAAATAATAGCGCCGAGAGGTTAGGTTGGGTCAGGTTAGGTTATATTACGTTATTGATGTATATGAAGATCCCACGGAGACGTAGAGGCCAACTCGCCAGGTATGTGGTCAAATATTACCGCCGAGATGATAGGTTGGGTTAGGTTTGGTTATATTTCGTTATTGATGTATATGAAGGTCCTACGGAGACGTAGAGGCCAACATGTCAGGAATGTTGTCAAATATTACAGCCGCGATGTTAGATTGGGTTAGGTTAGGTTATATTACGTTATTGATGTATATAAAGACCCACGGAGACGTAGAGGCCAACATGCCAGGAATGCTGTCAAATATTACAGCCGGGATGTTAGATTGGGTTAGGTAAGGTTATATTACCTTATTGATGTATATAATGGTCCCACGGAGACGTAGAGGCCAACACGCCAGGAATGTTGTCAAATATTACCGCCGAGATGTTAGGTTGCGTTAGATTGGGTTATATTACGTTCTTAATGTATATAAAGGTCCCACGCAGACGTGGAGGCCAGCCCGCCAGGAATGTTGTCAAATATTACAGCCGCGATGTTAGATTGGGTTAGGTTAGGTTATATTTCGTTATTGATGTATATGAAGGTCCTACGGAGACGTAGAGGCCAACCCGCCAGGAATGTTGTCAAATATTACCGCCGAAATGATAGGTTGGGCTAGGCTTGCTTATATTACGTTATTGATGTATATGAAGGACCCACGTAGACGTAGGGGCCATCTCGTCAGGAATATTGTCAAATATTACCGCCGAAATGATAGGTTGGATTAGGTTAGGTTATATTACGTTATTGATGTATATAAAGGTCCCACGGAGGCGTAGAGGCCAACTCGTCAGGGATATTGTCAAATACAACCGCCGAGATGATAGGTTGGTTTAGGTTAGGTTGTATTACGTCATAGACACATACAGTGTTTCCACGGAGAAGTAGGACCCGACAATCAAGGAATGTGGTTAAATGATACCCCGAGAGGTTAGGTTGGCTTAGGTTACGTTATATTACGTTATTGATGTACATGAGGGTCCCACGGAGACGTAGAGGCCAACTCGCCTGGAATGTTATCAAATATTACCGCCGAGATGTTAGGTTGGGTTAGGTTAGGTTATATTACGTTCTTGATGCATATAAAGGTCCCACGCAGACGTAGAGGCCAACCCGCCAGGAATGTTGTCAAATATTACCGCCGAGATGATAGGTTGGGTTAGGTTAGGTTATATTACGTTATTGATGTATATAAAGGTCCCACGGAGACGTAGATGCCAACTCGCCAGGAATGTTGTCAAATAATAGCGCCGAGAGGTTAGGTTGGGTCAGGTTAGGGTATATTACGTTATTGATGTATATGAAGATCCCACGGAGACTAAGAGGCCAACTCGCCAGGTATGTGGTCAAATATTACCGCCGAGATGATAGGTTGGGTTAGGTTTGTTTATATTTCGTTATTGATGTATATGAAGGTCCTACGGAAACGTAGAGGCCAACATGCCAGGAATGTTGTCAAATATTACAGCCGCGATGTTAGATTGGGTTAGGTTAGGTTATATTACGTTATTGATGTATATAAAGTCCCACGGAGACGTAGAGGCCAACATGCCAGGAATGCTGTCAAATATTACAGCCGGGAAGTTAGATTGGGTTAGGTAAGGTTATATTACTTTATTGATGTATATAAAGGTCCCACGGAGACGTAGAGGCCAACACGCCAGGAATGTTGTCAAATATTACCGCCGAGATGTTAGGTTGCGTTAGATTGGGTTATATTACGTTCTTATTGTATATAAAGGTCCCACGCTGACGTAGAGGCCAGCCCGCCTGGAATGTTGTCAAATATTACAGCCGCGATGTTAGATTGGGTTAGGTTAGGTTATATTTCGTTATTGATGTATATGAAGGTCCCACGGAGACGTAGAGGCCAACTCGCCAGGAATGTTGTCAAATATTACAGCCGCGATGTTGGATTGGGTTAGGTTCGGTTATAATACGTTATTAATTCATATAAAGGTCCCACGCCGACGTAGAGGCCAACCCGCCAGGAATGTTGTCAAATATTACCGCCGATATGATAGGTTGGGTTAGGTTAGGTTATATTACGTTATTGAGGTTTATGAAGGACCCACGTAGACGTAGGGGCCAACTCGCCAGGAATATTGTCAAATATTACCGCCGAGATGTTAGGTTGGGTTACGTTCGGTTATATTACGTTCTTGATGCATATAGAGGTCCCACGCAGACGTAGAGGCCAACCCGCCAGGAATGTTGTCAAATATTACCGCCGAGGTGATAGGTTGGGTTAGGTTAGGTTATATTACGTTATTGATATATATAAACGTCCCACGGAGACGTAGAGGCCAACTCGTCAGGGATATTGTCAAATATAACCGCCGAGATGATAGGTTGGTTTAGGTTAGGTTGTATTACGTCATAGACGCATACAGCGTTTCCACGGAGAAGTAGGACCCGACAATCAAGGAATGTGGTTAAATGATACCCCGAGAGGTTAGGTTGGGTTAGGTTACGTTATATTACGTTATTGATGCACATGAGGGTCCCACGGAGACGTAGAGGCCAACAAGCCAGGAGTGTTGCCAAATATTACCGCCGAGATGTTAGGTTGGGTTAGGTTAGGTTATAATACGATATTAATGCATATAAAGTTCCCACGCCGACGTAGAGGCCAACCCGCAAGGAATGTTGTCATATATTACCGCCGAGATGATAGATTGGGTTAGGTTAGGTTATATTTCGTTATTGATGTATATGAAGGTCCTACGGAGACGTAGAGGCCAACCCGCCAGGAATGTTGTCAAATATTACCGCCGAAATGATAGGTTGGGCTAGGCTTGCTTATATTACGTTATTGATGTATATGAAGGACCCACGTAGACGTAGGGGCCATCTCGTCAGGAATATTGTCAAATATTACCGCCGAGATGATAGGTTGGATTAGGTTAGGTTATATTACGTTATTGATGTATATAAAGGTCCCACGGAGGCGTAGAGGCTAACTCGTCAGGGATATTGTCAAATATAACCGCCGAGATGATAGGTTGGTTTAGGTTAGGTTGTATTACGTCATAGACACATACAGTGTTTCCACGGAGAAGTAGGACCCGACAATCAAGGAATGTGGTTAAATGATACCCCGAGAGGTTAGGTTGGGTTAGGTTACGTTATATTACGTTATTGATGTACATGAGGGTCCCACGGAGACGTAGAGGCCAACTCGCCTGGAATGTTATCAAATATTACCGCCGAGATGTTAGGTTGGGTTAGGTTAGGTTATATTACGTTCTTGATGCATATAAAGGTCCCACGCAGACGTAGAGGCCAACCCGCCAGGAATGTTGTCAAATATTACCGCCGAGATGATAGGTTGGGTTAGGTTAGGTTATATTACGTTATTGATGTATATAAAGGTCCCACGGAGACGTAGATGCCAACTCGCCAGGAATGTTGTCAAATAATAGCGCCGAGAGGTTAGGTTGGGTCAGGTTATGGTATATTACGTTATTGATGTATATGAAGATCCCACGGAGACTAAGAGGCCAACTCGCCAGGTATGTGGTCAAATATTACCGCCGAGATGATAGGTTGGGTTAGGTTTGTTTATATTTCGTTATTGATGTATATGAAGGTCCTACGGAAACGTAGAGGCCAACATGCCAGGAATGTTGTCAAATATTACAGCCGCGATGTTAGATTGGGTTAGGTTAGGTTATATTACGTTATTGATGTACATGAGGGTCCCACGGAGACGTAGAGGCCAACAAGCCAGGAGTGTTGCCAAATATTACCGCCGAGATGTTAGGTTGGGTTAGGTTAGGTTATAATACGATATTAATGCATATAAAGGTCCCACGGAGACGTAGAGGCCAACCCGCCAGGAATGTTGTCATATATTACCGCCGAGATGATAGGTTGGGTTAGGTTAGGTTATATTACGTTATTGATGTATATAAAGTTCCCACGGAGACGTAGATGCCAACTCGCCAGGAATGTTGTCAAATAATAGCGCCGAGAGGTTAGGTTGGGTCAGGTTAGGTTATATTACGTTATTGATGTATATGAAGATCCCACGGAGACTAAGAGGCCAACTCGCCAGGTATGTGGTCAAATATTACCGCCGAGATGATAGGTTGGGTTAGGTTTGGTTATATTTCGTTATTGATGTATATGAAGGTCCTACGGAGACGTAGAGGCCAACATGCCAGGAATGTTGTCAAATATTACAGCCGCGATGTTAGATTGGGTTAGGTTAGGTTATATTACGTTATTGATGTATATAAAGGTCCCACGGAGACGTAGAGGCCAACTCGCCTGGAATGTTATCAAATATAACCGCCGAGATATTAGGTTGGGTTAGGTTAGGTTATATTACGTTCTTTATGCATATAAAGGTCCCACGCAGACGTAGAGGCCAACCCGCCAGGAATGTTGCCAAATATTACCTCCGGGATGATAGCTTGGATTAGGTTAGGTTAAATTACGTTATTGATGTATATAAAGGTCCCACGGAGACGTAGATGCCAACTCGCCAGGAATGTTGTCAAATAATAGCGCCGAGAGGTTAGGTTGGGTCAGGTTAGGTTATATTACGTTATTGATGTATATGAAGATCCCACGGAGACGTAGAGGCCAACTCGCCAGGTATGTGGTCAAATATTACCGCCGAGATGATAGGTTGGGTTAGGTTTGGTTATATTTCGTTATTGATGTATATGAAGGTCCTACGGAGACGTAGAGGCCAACATGTCAGGAATGTTGTCAAATATTACAGCCGCGATGTTAGATTGGGTTAGGTTAGGTTATATTACGTTATTGATGTATATAAAGTCCCACGGAGACGTAGAGGCCAACATGCCAGGAATGCTGTCAAATATTACAGCCGGGATGTTAGATTGGGTTAGGTAAGGTTATATTACCTTATTGATGTATATAATGGTCCCACGGAGACGTAGAGGCCAACACGCCAGGAATGTTGTCAAATATTACCGCCGAGATGTTAGGTTGCGTTAGATTGGGTTATATTACGTTCTTAATGTATATAAAGGTCCCACGCAGACGTGGAGGCCAGCCCGCCAGGAATGTTGTCAAATATTACAGCCGCGATGTTAGATTGGGTTAGGTTAGGTTATATTTCGTTATTGATGTATATGAAGGTCCTATGGAGACGTAGAGGCCAACCCGCCAGGAATGTTGTCAAATATTACCGCCGAAATGATAGGTTGGGCTAGGCTTGCTTATATTACGTTATTGATGTATATGAAGGACCCACGTAGACGTAGGGGCCATCTCGTCAGGAATATTGTCAAATATTACCGCCGAGATGATAGGTTGGATTAGGTTAGGTTATATTACGTTATTGATGTATATAAAGGTCCCACGGAGGCGTAGAGGCCAACTCGTCAGGGATATTGTCAAATATAACCGCCGAGATGATAGGTTGGTTTAGGTTAGGTTGTATTACGTCATAGACACATACAGTGTTTCCACGGAGAAGTAGGACCCGACAATCAAGGAATGTGGTTAAATGATACCCCGAGAGGTTAGGTTGGGTTAGGTTACGTTATATTACGTTATTGATGTACATGAGGGTCCCACGGAGACGTAGAGGCCAACTCGCCTGGAATGTTATCAAATATTACCGCCGAGATGTTAGGTTGGGTTAGGTTAGGTTATATTACGTTCTTGATGCATATAAAGGTCCCACGCAGACGTAGAGGCCAACCCGCCAGGAATGTTGTCAAATATTACCGCCGAGATGATAGGTTGGGTTAGGTTAGGTTATATTACGTTATTGATGTATATAAAGGTCCCACGGAGACGTAGATGCCAACTCGCCAGGAATGTTGTCAAATAATAGCGCCGAGAGGTTAGGTTGGGTCAGGTTAGGGTATATTACGTTATTGATGTATATGAAGATCCCACGGAGACTAAGAGGCCAACTCGCCAGGTATGTGGTCAAATATTACCGCCGAGATGATAGGTTGGGTTAGGTTTGTTTATATTTCGTTATTGATGTATATGAAGGTCCTACGGAAACGTAGAGGCCAACATGCCAGGAATGTTGTCAAATATTACAGCCGCGATGTTAGATTGGGTTAGGTTAGGTTATATTACGTTATTGATGTATATAAAGTCCCACGGAGACGTAGAGGCCAACATGCCAGGAATGCTGTCAAATATTACAGCCGGGAAGTTAGATTGGGTTAGGTAAGGTTATATTACTTTATTGATGTATATAAAGGTCCCACGGAGACGTAGAGGCCAACACGCCAGGAATGTTGTCAAATATTACCGCCGAGATGTTAGGTTGCGTTAGATTGGGTTATATTACGTTATTAATGCATATAAAGGTCCCACGCCGACGTAGAGGCCAACCCGCCAGGAATGTTGTCAAATATTACCGCCGATATGATAGGTTGGGTTAGGTTAGGTTATATTACGTTATTGAGGTTTATGAAGGACCCACGTAGACGTAGGGGCCAACTCGCCAGGAATATTGTCAAATATTACCGCCGAGATGTTAGGTTGGGTTAGGTTCGGTTATATTACGTTCTTGATGCATATATAGGTCCCACGCAGACGTAGAGGCCAACCCGCCAGGAATGTTGTCAAATATTACCGCCGAGGTGATAGGTTGGGTTAGGTTAGGTTATATTACGTTATTGATATATATAAAGGTCCCACGGAGACGTAGAGGCCAACTCGTCAGGGATATTGTCAAATATAACCGCCGAGATGATAGGTTGGTTTAGGTTAGGTTGTATTACGCCATAGACGCATACAGCGTTTCCACGGAGAAGTAGGACCCGACAATCAAGGAATGTGGTTAAATGATACCCCGAGAGGTTAGGTTGGGTTAGGTTACGTTATATTACGTTATTGATGCACATGAAGGTCCCACGGAGACGTAGAGGCCAACAAGCCAGGAGTGTTGCCAAATATTACCGCCGAGATGTTAGGTTGGGTTAGGTTAGGTTATAATACGATATTAATGCATATAAAGGTCCCACGCCTACGTAGAGGCCAACCCGCCAGGAATGTTGTCATATATTACCGCCGAGATGATAGGTTGGGTTAGGTTAGGTTATATTACGTTATTGATGTATATAAAGGTCCCACGGAGACGTAGATGCCAACTCGCCAGGAATGTTGTCAAATAATAGCGCCGAGAGGTTAGGTTGGGTCAGGTTAGGTTATATTACGTTATTGATGTATATGAAGATCCCACGGAGACGTAGAGGCCAACTCGCCAGGTATGTGGTCAAATATTACCGCCGAGATGATAGGTTGGGTTAGGTTTGGTTATATTTCGTTATTGATGTATATGAAGGTCCTACGGAGACGTAGAGGCCAATATGACAGGAATGTTGTCAAATATTACAGCCGCGATGTTAGATTGGGTTAGGTTAGGTTATATTTCGTTATTGATGTATATGCAGGTCCCACGGAGACGTAGAGTCCAAATCGCCAGGAATGTTGTCAAATATTACAGCCGAGATGTTAGATTGGGTTAGGTTAGGTTATATTACGTTATTGATGTATATAAAGGTCCCACGGAGACGTAGATGCCTACTCGCCAGGAATGTGGTCAAATATTAGAGCCGAGATGTTAGGTTGGTTTAGGTTAGGTTGTATTACGTCATAGACGTATAAAGTGTTCCCACGGAGAAGTAGGGCCCGACAATCAAGGAATGTGGTTAAATGGTACCCCGAGAGGTTAGGTTGGGTTAGGTTACGTTATATTACGTTATTGATGTACATGAGGGTCCCAAGGAGACGTAGAGGCCAACAAGCCATGAATGTTGCCAAATATTACCGCCGAGATGTTAGGTTGGGTTAGGTTAGGTTATATTACGTTCTTGATGTATATAAAGGTTCCACGCAGACGTAGAGGCCAACTCGCCAGGAATGTTGTCAAATAATAGCGCCGAGAGGTTAGGTTGGGTCAGGTTAGGGTATATTACGTTATTGATGTATATGAAGATCCCACGGAGACTAAGAGGCCAACTCGCCAGGTATGTGGTCAAATATTACCGCCGAGATGATAGGTTGGGTCAGGTTAGGTTATATTACGTTATTGATGTATATGAAGATCCCACGGAGACGTAGAGGCCAACTCGCCAGGTATGTGGTCAAATATTACCGCCGAGATGATAGGTTGGGTTAGGTTTGGTTATATTTCGTTATTGATGTATATGAAGGTCCTACGGAGACGTAGAGGCCAACATGTCAGGAATGTTGTCAAATATTACAGCCGCGATGTTAGATTGGGTTAGGTTAGGTTATATTACGTTATTGATGTATATAAAGTCCCACGGAGACGTAGAGGCCAACATGCCAGGAATGCTGTCAAATATTACAGCCGGGATGTTAGATTGGGTTAGGTAAGGTTATATTACCTTATTGATGTATATAATGGTCCCACGGAGACGTAGAGGCCAACACGCCAGGAATGTTGTCAAATATTACCGCCGAGATGTTAGGTTGCGTTAGATTGGGTTATATTACGTTCTTAATGTATATAAAGGTCCCACGCAGACGTGGAGGCCAGCCCGCCAGGAATGTTGTCAAATATTACAGCCGCGATGTTAGATTGGGTTAGGTTAGGTTATATTTCGTTATTGATGTATATGAAGGTCCTATGGAGACGTAGAGGCCAACCCGCCAGGAATGTTGTCAAATATTACCGCCGAAATGATAGGTTGGGCTAGGCTTGCTTATATTACGTTATTGATGTATATGAAGGACCCACGTAGACGTAGGGGCCATCTCGTCAGGAATATTGTCAAATATTACCGCCGAGATGATAGGTTGGATTAGGTTAGGTTATATTACGTTATTGATGTATATAAAGGTCCCACGGAGGCGTAGAGGCCAACTCGTCAGGGATATTGTCAAATATAACCGCCGAGATGATAGGTTGGTTTAGGTTAGGTTGTATTACGTCATAGACACATACAGTGTTTCCACGGAGAAGTAGGACCCGACAATCAAGGAATGTGGTTAAATGATACCCCGAGAGGTTAGGTTGGGTTAGGTTACGTTATATTACGTTATTGATGTACATGAGGGTCCCACGGAGACGTAGAGGCCAACTCGCCTGGAATGTTATCAAATATTACCGCCGAGATGTTAGGTTGGGTTAGGTTAGGTTATATTACGTTCTTGATGCATATAAAGGTCCCACGCAGACGTAGAGGCCAACCCGCCAGGAATGTTGTCAAATATTACCGCCGAGATGATAGGTTGGGTTAGGTTAGGTTATATTACGTTATTGATGTATATAAAGGTCCCACGGAGACGTAGATGCCAACTCGCCAGGAATGTTGTCAAATAATAGCGCCGAGAGGTTAGGTTGGGTCAGGTTAGGGTATATTACGTTATTGATGTATATGAAGATCCCACGGAGACTAAGAGGCCAACTCGCCAGGTATGTGGTCAAATATTACCGCCGAGATGATAGGTTGGGTTAGGTTTGTTAATATTTCGTTATTGATGTATATGAAGGTCCTACGGAAACGTAGAGGCCAACATGCCAGGAATGTTGTCAAATATTACAGCCGCGATGTTAGATTGGGTTAGGTTAGGTTATATTACGTTATTGATGTATATAAAGTCCCACGGAGACGTAGAGGCCAACATGCCAGGAATGCTGTCAAATATTACAGCCGGGAAGTTAGATTGGGTTAGGTAAGGTTATATTACTTTATTGATGTATATAAAGGTCCCACGGAGACGTAGAGGCCAACACGCCAGGAATGTTGTCAAATATTACCGCCGAGATGTTAGGTTGCGTTAGATTGGGTTATATTACGTTATTAATGCATATAAAGGTCCCACGCCGACGTAGAGGCCAACCCGCCAGGAATGTTGTCAAATATTACCGCCGATATGATAGGTTGGGTTAGGTTAGGTTATATTACGTTATTGATGTATATAAAGGTCCCACGGAGACGTAGAGGCCAACTCGCCTGGAATGTTATCAAATATTACCGCCGAGATGTTAGGTTGTGTTAGATTAGGTTATATTACGTTCTTGATGCATATAAAGGTCCCACGCAGACGTAGAGGCCAACTCGCCAGGAATGTTGTCAAATATTACCGCCGAAGTGATAGGTTGGGTTAGGTTAGGTTATATTACGTCATTGAGGTTTATGAAGGACCCACGTAGACGTAAGGGCCAACTCGCCAGGAATATTGTCAAATATTACCGCCGAGATGATAGGTTGGTTTAGGTTAGGTTATATTACGTTATTGATGTATATAAAGGTCCCACGGAGACGTAGATGCCTACTCGCCAGGAATGTGGTCAAATATTAGTGCCGAGATGTTAGGTTGGTTTAGGTTAGGTTGTATTACGTCATAGACGTATACAGTGTTCCCACGGAGAAGTAGGGCCCGACAATCAAGGAATGTGGTTAAATGATACCCCGAGAGGTTAGGTTGGGTTAGGTTACGTTATATTACGTTATTGATGTACGTGAGGGTCCCACGGAGACGTAGAGGCCAACAAGCCAGGAGTGTTGCCAAATATTACCGCCGAGATGTTAGGTTGGGTTAGGTTAGGTTATAATACGTTATTAATGCATATAAAGGTCCCACACCGACGTAGATGCCAACTCGCCAGGAATGTTGTCAAATAATAGCGCCGAGAGGTTAGGTTGGGTCAGGTTAGGTTATATTACGTTATTGATGTATATAAAGGTCCCACGGAGACGTAGAGGCCAACTCGTCAGCAATATTGTCAAATATAACCGCCGAGATGATAGGTTGGGTTAGGTTTGGTTATATTTCGTTATTGATGTATATGAAGGTCCCACGGAGACGTAGAGTCCAAATCGCCAGGAATGTTGTCAAATATTACAGCCGAGATGTTAGATTGGGTTAGGTTAGGTTATATTACGTTATTGATGTATATAAAGGTCCCACGGAGACGTAGATGCCTACTCGCCAGGAATGTGGTCAAATATTAGTGCCGAGATGTTAGGTTGGTTTAGGTTAGGTTGTATTACGTCATAGACGTATAAAGTGTTCCCACGGAGAAGTAGGGCCCGACAATCAAGGAATGTGGTTAAATGGTACCCCGAGAGGTTAGGTTGGGTTAGGTTACGTTATATTACGTTATTGATGTACATGAGGGTCCCAAGGAGACGTAGAGGCCAACAAGCCATGAATGTTGCCAAATATTACCGCCGAGATGTTAGGTTGGGTTAGGTTAGGTTATATTACGTTCTTGATGTATATAAAGGTTCCACGCAGACGTAGAGGCCAACCCGCCAGGAATGTTGTCAAATATTACCGCCGAGATGATAGGTTGGGCTAGGCTTGCTTATATTACGTTATTGATGTATATGAAGGACCCACGTAGACGTAGGGGCCATCTCGTCAGGAATATGGTCAAATATTACCGCCGAGATTATAGGTTGGATTAGGTTAGGTTATATTACGTTATTGATGTATATAAAGGTCCCACGGAGGCGTAGAGGCCAACTCGTCAGGGATATTGTCAAATATAACCGCCGAGATGATAGGTTGGTTTAGGTTAGGTTGTATTACGTCATAGACACATACAGTGTTTCCACGGAGAAGTAGGACCCGACAATCAAGGAATGTGGTTAAATGATACCCCGAGAGGTTAGGTTGGGTTAGGTTACGTTATATTACGTTATTGATGTACATGAGGGTCCCACGGAGACGTAGAGGCCAACTCGCCTGGAATGTTATCAAATATTACCGCCGAGATGTTAGGTTGGGTTAGGTTAGGTTATATTACGTTCTTGATGCATATAAAGGTCCCACGCAGACGTAGAGGCCAACCCGCCAGGAATGTTGTCAAATATTACCGCCGAGATGATAGGTTGTGTTAGGTTAGGTTATATTACGTTATTGATGTATATAAAGGTCCCACGGAGACGTAGATGCCAACTCGCCAGGAATGTTGTCAAATAATAGCGCCGAGAGGTTAGGTTGGGTCAGGTTAGGTTATATTACGTTATTGATGTATATGAAGATCCCACGGAGACGTAGAGGCCAACTCGCCAGGTATGTGGTCAAATATTACCGCCGAGATGATAGGTTGGGTTAGGTTTGGTTATATTTCGTTATTGATGTATATGAAGGTCCTACGGAGACGTAGAGGCCAACATGTCAGGAATGTTGTCAAATATTACAGCCGCGATGTTAGATTGGGTTAGGTTAGGTTATATTACGTTATTGATGTATATAAAGACCCACGGAGACGTAGAGGCCAACATGCCAGGAATGCTGTCAAATATTACAGCCGGGATGTTAGATTGGGTTAGGTAAGGTTATATTACCTTATTGATGTATATAATGGTCCCACGGAGACGTAGAGGCCAACACGCCAGGAATGTTGTCAAATATTACCGCCGAGATGTTAGGTTGCGTTAGATTGGGTTATATTACGTTCTTAATGTATATAAAGGTCCCACGCAGACGTGGAGGCCAGCCCGCCAGGAATGTTGTCAAATATTACAGCCGCGATGTTAGATTGGGTTAGGTTAGGTTATATTTCGTTATTGATGTATATGAAGGTCCTACGGAGACGTAGAGGCCAACCCGCCAGGAATGTTGTCAAATATTACCGCCGAAATGATAGGTTGGGCTAGGCTTGCTTATATTACGTTATTGATGTATATGAAGGACCCACGTAGACGTAGGGGCCATCTCGTCAGGAATATTGTCAAATATTACCGCCGAAATGATAGGTTGGATTAGGTTAGGTTATATTACGTTATTGATGTATATAAAGGTCCCACGGAGGCGTAGAGGCCAACTCGTCAGGGATATTGTCAAATACAACCGCCGAGATGATAGGTTGGTTTAGGTTAGGTTGTATTACGTCATAGACACATACAGTGTTTCCACGGAGAAGTAGGACCCGACAATCAAGGAATGTGGTTAAATGATACCCCGAGAGGTTAGGTTGGCTTAGGTTACGTTATATTACGTTATTGATGTACATGAGGGTCCCACGGAGACGTAGAGGCCAACTCGCCTGGAATGTTATCAAATATTACCGCCGAGATGTTAGGTTGGGTTAGGTTAGGTTATATTACGTTCTTGATGCATATAAAGGTCCCACGCAGACGTAGAGGCCAACCCGCCAGGAATGTTGTCAAATATTACCGCCGAGATGATAGGTTGGGTTAGGTTAGGTTATATTACGTTATTGATGTATATAAAGGTCCCACGGAGACGTAGATGCCAACTCGCCAGGAATGTTGTCAAATAATAGCGCCGAGAGGTTAGGTTGGGTCAGGTTAGGGTATATTACGTTATTGATGTATATGAAGATCCCACGGAGACTAAGAGGCCAACTCGCCAGGTATGTGGTCAAATATTACCGCCGAGATGATAGGTTGGGTTAGGTTTGTTTATATTTCGTTATTGATGTATATGAAGGTCCTACGGAAACGTAGAGGCCAACATGCCAGGAATGTTGTCAAATATTACAGCCGCGATGTTAGATTGGGTTAGGTTAGGTTATATTACGTTATTGATGTATATAAAGTCCCACGGAGACGTAGAGGCCAACATGCCAGGAATGCTGTCAAATATTACAGCCGGGAAGTTAGATTGGGTTAGGTAAGGTTATATTACTTTATTGATGTATATAAAGGTCCCACGGAGACGTAGAGGCCAACACGCCAGGAATGTTGTCAAATATTACCGCCGAGATGTTAGGTTGCGTTAGATTGGGTTATATTACGTTCTTATTGTATATAAAGGTCCCACGCTGACGTAGAGGCCAGCCCGCCTGGAATGTTGTCAAATATTACAGCCGCGATGTTAGATTGGGTTAGGTTAGGTTATATTTCGTTATTGATGTATATGAAGGTCCCACGGAGACGTAGAGGCCAACTCGCCAGGAATGTTGTCAAATATTACAGCCGCGATGTTGGATTGGGTTAGGTTCGGTTATAATACGTTATTAATTCATATAAAGGTCCCACGCCGACGTAGAGGCCAACCCGCCAGGAATGTTGTCAAATATTACCGCCGATATGATAGGTTGGGTTAGGTTAGGTTATATTACGTTATTGAGGTTTATGAAGGACCCACGTAGACGTAGGGGCCAACTCGCCAGGAATATTGTCAAATATTACCGCCGAGATGTTAGGTTGGGTTACGTTCGGTTATATTACGTTCTTGATGCATATAGAGGTCCCACGCAGACGTAGAGGCCAACCCGCCAGGAATGTTGTCAAATATTACCGCCGAGGTGATAGGTTGGGTTAGGTTAGGTTATATTACGTTATTGATATATATAAACGTCCCACGGAGACGTAGAGGCCAACTCGTCAGGGATATTGTCAAATATAACCGCCGAGATGATAGGTTGGTTTAGGTTAGGTTGTATTACGTCATAGACGCATACAGCGTTTCCACGGAGAAGTAGGACCCGACAATCAAGGAATGTGGTTAAATGATACCCCGAGAGGTTAGGTTGGGTTAGGTTACGTTATATTACGTTATTGATGCACATGAGGGTCCCACGGAGACGTAGAGGCCAACAAGCCAGGAGTGTTGCCAAATATTACCGCCGAGATGTTAGGTTGGGTTAGGTTAGGTTATAATACGATATTAATGCATATAAAGTTCCCACGCCGACGTAGAGGCCAACCCGCAAGGAATGTTGTCATATATTACCGCCGAGATGATAGATTGGGTTAGGTTAGGTTATATTTCGTTATTGATGTATATGAAGGTCCTACGGAGACGTAGAGGCCAACCCGCCAGGAATGTTGTCAAATATTACCGCCGAAATGATAGGTTGGGCTAGGCTTGCTTATATTACGTTATTGATGTATATGAAGGACCCACGTAGACGTAGGGGCCATCTCGTCAGGAATATTGTCAAATATTACCGCCGAGATGATAGGTTGGATTAGGTTAGGTTATATTACGTTATTGATGTATATAAAGGTCCCACGGAGGCGTAGAGGCTAACTCGTCAGGGATATTGTCAAATATAACCGCCGAGATGATAGGTTGGTTTAGGTTAGGTTGTATTACGTCATAGACACATACAGTGTTTCCACGGAGAAGTAGGACCCGACAATCAAGGAATGTGGTTAAATGATACCCCGAGAGGTTAGGTTGGGTTAGGTTACGTTATATTACGTTATTGATGTACATGAGGGTCCCACGGAGACGTAGAGGCCAACTCGCCTGGAATGTTATCAAATATTACCGCCGAGATGTTAGGTTGGGTTAGGTTAGGTTATATTACGTTCTTGATGCATATAAAGGTCCCACGCAGACGTAGAGGCCAACCCGCCAGGAATGTTGTCAAATATTACCGCCGAGATGATAGGTTGGGTTAGGTTAGGTTATATTACGTTATTGATGTATATAAAGGTCCCACGGAGACGTAGATGCCAACTCGCCAGGAATGTTGTCAAATAATAGCGCCGAGAGGTTAGGTTGGGTCAGGTTATGGTATATTACGTTATTGATGTATATGAAGATCCCACGGAGACTAAGAGGCCAACTCGCCAGGTATGTGGTCAAATATTACCGCCGAGATGATAGGTTGGGTTAGGTTTGTTTATATTTCGTTATTGATGTATATGAAGGTCCTACGGAAACGTAGAGGCCAACATGCCAGGAATGTTGTCAAATATTACAGCCGCGATGTTAGATTGGGTTAGGTTAGGTTATATTACGTTATTGATGTACATGAGGGTCCCACGGAGACGTAGAGGCCAACAAGCCAGGAGTGTTGCCAAATATTACCGCCGAGATGTTAGGTTGGGTTAGGTTAGGTTATAATACGATATTAATGCATATAAAGGTCCCACGGAGACGTAGAGGCCAACCCGCCAGGAATGTTGTCATATATTACCGCCGAGATGATAGGTTGGGTTAGGTTAGGTTATATTACGTTATTGATGTATATAAAGTTCCCACGGAGACGTAGATGCCAACTCGCCAGGAATGTTGTCAAATAATAGCGCCGAGAGGTTAGGTTGGGTCAGGTTAGGTTATATTACGTTATTGATGTATATGAAGATCCCACGGAGACTAAGAGGCCAACTCGCCAGGTATGTGGTCAAATATTACCGCCGAGATGATAGGTTGGGTTAGGTTTGGTTATATTTCGTTATTGATGTATATGAAGGTCCTACGGAGACGTAGAGGCCAACATGCCAGGAATGTTGTCAAATATTACAGCCGCGATGTTAGATTGGGTTAGGTTAGGTTATATTACGTTATTGATGTATATAAAGGTCCCACGGAGACGTAGAGGCCAACTCGCCTGGAATGTTATCAAATATAACCGCCGAGATATTAGGTTGGGTTAGGTTAGGTTATATTACGTTCTTTATGCATATAAAGGTCCCACGCAGACGTAGAGGCCAACCCGCCAGGAATGTTGCCAAATATTACCTCCGGGATGATAGCTTGGATTAGGTTAGGTTAAATTACGTTATTGATGTATATAAAGGTCCCACGGAGACGTAGATGCCAACTCGCCAGGAATGTTGTCAAATAATAGCGCCGAGAGGTTAGGTTGGGTCAGGTTAGGTTATATTACGTTATTGATGTATATGAAGATCCCACGGAGACGTAGAGGCCAACTCGCCAGGTATGTGGTCAAATATTACCGCCGAGATGATAGGTTGGGTTAGGTTTGGTTATATTTCGTTATTGATGTATATGAAGGTCCTACGGAGACGTAGAGGCCAACATGTCAGGAATGTTGTCAAATATTACAGCCGCGATGTTAGATTGGGTTAGGTTAGGTTATATTACGTTATTGATGTATATAAAGTCCCACGGAGACGTAGAGGCCAACATGCCAGGAATGCTGTCAAATATTACAGCCGGGATGTTAGATTGGGTTAGGTAAGGTTATATTACCTTATTGATGTATATAATGGTCCCACGGAGACGTAGAGGCCAACACGCCAGGAATGTTGTCAAATATTACCGCCGAGATGTTAGGTTGCGTTAGATTGGGTTATATTACGTTCTTAATGTATATAAAGGTCCCACGCAGACGTGGAGGCCAGCCCGCCAGGAATGTTGTCAAATATTACAGCCGCGATGTTAGATTGGGTTAGGTTAGGTTATATTTCGTTATTGATGTATATGAAGGTCCTATGGAGACGTAGAGGCCAACCCGCCAGGAATGTTGTCAAATATTACCGCCGAAATGATAGGTTGGGCTAGGCTTGCTTATATTACGTTATTGATGTATATGAAGGACCCACGTAGACGTAGGGGCCATCTCGTCAGGAATATTGTCAAATATTACCGCCGAGGTGATAGGTTGGGTTAGGTTAGGTTATATTACGTTATTGATATATATAAAGGTCCCACGGAGACGTAGAGGCCAACTCGTCAGGGATATTGTCAAATATAACCGCCGAGATGATAGGTTGGTTTAGGTTAGGTTGTATTACGCCATAGACGCATACAGCGTTTCCACGGAGAAGTAGGACCCGACAATCAAGGAATGTGGTTAAATGATACCCCGAGAGGTTAGGTTGGGTTAGGTTACGTTATATTACGTTATTGATGCACATGAAGGTCCCACGGAGACGTAGAGGCCAACAAGCCAGGAGTGTTGCCAAATATTACCGCCGAGATGTTAGGTTGGGTTAGGTTAGGTTATAATACGATATTAATGCATATAAAGGTCCCACGCCTACGTAGAGGCCAACCCGCCAGGAATGTTGTCATATATTACCGCCGAGATGATAGGTTGGGTTAGGTTAGGTTATATTACGTTATTGATGTATATAAAGGTCCCACGGAGACGTAGATGCCAACTCGCCAGGAATGTTGTCAAATAATAGCGCCGAGAGGTTAGGTTGGGTCAGGTTAGGTTATATTACGTTATTGATGTATATGAAGATCCCACGGAGACGTAGAGGCCAACTCGCCAGGTATGTGGTCAAATATTACCGCCGAGATGATAGGTTGGGTTAGGTTTGGTTATATTTCGTTATTGATGTATATGAAGGTCCTACGGAGACGTAGAGGCCAATATGACAGGAATGTTGTCAAATATTACAGCCGCGATGTTAGATTGGGTTAGGTTAGGTTATATTTCGTTATTGATGTATATGCAGGTCCCACGGAGACGTAGAGTCCAAATCGCCAGGAATGTTGTCAAATATTACAGCCGAGATGTTAGATTGGGTTAGGTTAGGTTATATTACGTTATTGATGTATATAAAGGTCCCACGGAGACGTAGATGCCTACTCGCCAGGAATGTGGTCAAATATTAGAGCCGAGATGTTAGGTTGGTTTAGGTTAGGTTGTATTACGTCATAGACGTATAAAGTGTTCCCACGGAGAAGTAGGGCCCGACAATCAAGGAATGTGGTTAAATGGTACCCCGAGAGGTTAGGTTGGGTTAGGTTACGTTATATTACGTTATTGATGTACATGAGGGTCCCAAGGAGACGTAGAGGCCAACAAGCCATGAATGTTGCCAAATATTACCGCCGAGATGTTAGGTTGGGTTAGGTTAGGTTATATTACGTTCTTGATGTATATAAAGGTTCCACGCAGACGTAGAGGCCAACTCGCCAGGAATGTTGTCAAATAATAGCGCCGAGAGGTTAGGTTGGGTCAGGTTAGGGTATATTACGTTATTGATGTATATGAAGATCCCACGGAGACTAAGAGGCCAACTCGCCAGGTATGTGGTCAAATATTACCGCCGAGATGATAGGTTGGGTCAGGTTAGGTTATATTACGTTATTGATGTATATGAAGATCCCACGGAGACGTAGAGGCCAACTCGCCAGGTATGTGGTCAAATATTACCGCCGAGATGATAGGTTGGGTTAGGTTTGGTTATATTTCGTTATTGATGTATATGAAGGTCCTACGGAGACGTAGAGGCCAACATGTCAGGAATGTTGTCAAATATTACAGCCGCGATGTTAGATTGGGTTAGGTTAGGTTATATTACGTTATTGATGTATATAAAGTCCCACGGAGACGTAGAGGCCAACATGCCAGGAATGCTGTCAAATATTACAGCCGGGATGTTAGATTGGGTTAGGTAAGGTTATATTACCTTATTGATGTATATAATGGTCCCACGGAGACGTAGAGGCCAACACGCCAGGAATGTTGTCAAATATTACCGCCGAGATGTTAGGTTGCGTTAGATTGGGTTATATTACGTTCTTAATGTATATAAAGGTCCCACGCAGACGTGGAGGCCAGCCCGCCAGGAATGTTGTCAAATATTACAGCCGCGATGTTAGATTGGGTTAGGTTAGGTTATATTTCGTTATTGATGTATATGAAGGTCCTATGGAGACGTAGAGGCCAACCCGCCAGGAATGTTGTCAAATATTACCGCCGAAATGATAGGTTGGGCTAGGCTTGCTTATATTACGTTATTGATGTATATGAAGGACCCACGTAGACGTAGGGGCCATCTCGTCAGGAATATTGTCAAATATTACCGCCGAGATGATAGGTTGGATTAGGTTAGGTTATATTACGTTATTGATGTATATAAAGGTCCCACGGAGGCGTAGAGGCCAACTCGTCAGGGATATTGTCAAATATAACCGCCGAGATGATAGGTTGGTTTAGGTTAGGTTGTATTACGTCATAGACACATACAGTGTTTCCACGGAGAAGTAGGACCCGACAATCAAGGAATGTGGTTAAATGATACCCCGAGAGGTTAGGTTGGGTTAGGTTACGTTATATTACGTTATTGATGTACATGAGGGTCCCACGGAGACGTAGAGGCCAACTCGCCTGGAATGTTATCAAATATTACCGCCGAGATGTTAGGTTGGGTTAGGTTAGGTTATATTACGTTCTTGATGCATATAAAGGTCCCACGCAGACGTAGAGGCCAACCCGCCAGGAATGTTGTCAAATATTACCGCCGAGATGATAGGTTGGGTTAGGTTAGGTTATATTACGTTATTGATGTATATAAAGGTCCCACGGAGACGTAGATGCCAACTCGCCAGGAATGTTGTCAAATAATAGCGCCGAGAGGTTAGGTTGGGTCAGGTTAGGGTATATTACGTTATTGATGTATATGAAGATCCCACGGAGACTAAGAGGCCAACTCGCCAGGTATGTGGTCAAATATTACCGCCGAGATGATAGGTTGGGTTAGGTTTGTTAATATTTCGTTATTGATGTATATGAAGGTCCTACGGAAACGTAGAGGCCAACATGCCAGGAATGTTGTCAAATATTACAGCCGCGATGTTAGATTGGGTTAGGTTAGGTTATATTACGTTATTGATGTATATAAAGTCCCACGGAGACGTAGAGGCCAACATGCCAGGAATGCTGTCAAATATTACAGCCGGGAAGTTAGATTGGGTTAGGTAAGGTTATATTACTTTATTGATGTATATAAAGGTCCCACGGAGACGTAGAGGCCAACACGCCAGGAATGTTGTCAAATATTACCGCCGAGATGTTAGGTTGCGTTAGATTGGGTTATATTACGTTATTAATGCATATAAAGGTCCCACGCCGACGTAGAGGCCAACCCGCCAGGAATGTTGTCAAATATTACCGCCGATATGATAGGTTGGGTTAGGTTAGGTTATATTACGTTATTGAGGTTTATGAAGGACCCACGTAGACGTAGGGGCCAACTCGCCAGGAATATTGTCAAATATTACCGCCGAGATGTTAGGTTGGGTTAGGTTCGGTTATATTACGTTCTTGATGCATATAGAGGTCCCACGCAGACGTAGAGGCCAACCCGCCAGGAATGTTGTCAAATATTACCGCCGAGGTGATAGGTTGGGTTAGGTTAGGTTATATTACGTTATTGATATATATAAAGGTCCCACGGAGACGTAGAGGCCAACTCGTCAGGGATATTGTCAAATATAACCGCCGAGATGATAGGTTGGTTTAGGTTAGGTTGTATTACGTCATAGACGCATACAGCGTTTCCACGGAGAAGTAGGACCCGACAATCAAGGAATGTGGTTAAATGATACCCCGAGAGGTTAGGTTGGGTTAGGTTACGTTATATTACGTTATTGATGCACATGAAGGTCCCACGGAGACGTAGAGGCCAACAAGCCAGGAGTGTTGCCAAATATTACCGCCGAGATGTTAGGTTGGGTTAGGTTAGGTTATAATACGATATTAATGCATATAAAGGTCCCACGCCGACGTAGAGGCCAACCCGCCAGGAATGTTGTCATATATTACCGCCGAGATGATAGGTTGGGTTAGGTTAGGTTATATTACGTTATTGATGTATATAAAGGTCCCACGGAGACGTAGATGCCAACTCGCCAGGAATGTTGTCAAATAATAGCGCCGAGAGGTTAGGTTGGGTCAGGTTAGGTTATATTACGTTATTGATGTATATGAAGATCCCACGGAGACGTAGAGGCCAACTCGCCAGGTATGTGGTCAAATATTACCGCCGAGATGATAGGTTGGGTTAGGTTTGGTTATATTTCGTTATTGATGTATATGAAGGTCCTACGGAGACGTAGAGGCCAACATGACAGGAATGTTGTCAAATATTACAGCCGCGATGTTAGATTGGGTTAGGTTAGGTTATATTTCGTTATTGATGTATATGCAGGTCCCACGGAGACGTAGAGTCCAAATCGCCAGGAATGTTGTCAAATATTACAGCCGAGATGTTAGATTGGGTTAGGTTAGGTTATATTACGTTATTGATGTATATAAAGGTCCCACGGAGACGTAGATGCCTACTCGCCAGGAATGTGGTCAAATATTAGAGCCGAGATGTTAGGTTGGTTTAGGTTAGGTTGTATTACGTCATAGACGTATAAAGTGTTCCCACGGAGAAGTAGGGCCCGACAATCAAGGAATGTGGTTAAATGGTACCCCGAGAGGTTAGGTTGGGTTAGGTTACGTTATATTACGTTATTGATGTACATGAGGGTCCCAAGGAGACGTAGAGGCCAACAAGCAATGAATGTTGCCAAATATTACCGCCGAGATGTTAGGTTGGGTTAGGTTAGGTTATATTACGTTCTTGATGTATATAAAGGTTCCACGCAGACGTAGAGGCCAACCCGCCAGGAATGTTGTCAAATATTACCGCCGAGATGATAGGTTGGGCTAGGCTTGCTTATATTACGTTATTGATGTATATGAAGGACCCACGTAGACGTAGGGGCCATCTCGTCAGGAATATTGTCAAATATTACCGCCGAGATGATAGGTTGGATTAGGTTAGGTTATATTACGTTATTGATGTATATAAAGGTCCCACGGAGGCGTAGAGGCCAACTCGTCAGGGATATTGTCAAATATAACCGCCGAGATGATAGGTTGGTTTAGGTTAGGTTGTATTACGTCATAGACACATACAGTGTTTCCACGGAGAAGTAGGACCCGACAATCAAGGAATGTGGTTAAATGATACCCCGAGAGGTTAGGTTGGGTTAGGTTACGTTATATTACGTTATTGATGTACATGAGGGTCCCACGGAGACGTAGAGGCCAACTCGCCTGGAATGTTATCAAATATTACCGCCGAGATGTTAGGTTGGGTTAGGTTAGGTTATATTACGTTCTTGATGCATATAAAGGTCCCACGCAGACGTAGAGGCCAACCCGCCAGGAATGTTGTCAAATATTACCGCCGAGATGATAGGTTGGGTTAGGTTAGGTTATATTACGTTATTGATGTATATAAAGGTCCCACGGAGACGTAGATGCCAACTCGCCAGGAATGTTGTCAAATAATAGCGCCGAGAGGTTAGGTTGGGTCAGGTTAGGGTATATTACGTTATTGATGTATATGAAGATCCCACGTAGATGCAGAGGCCAACTCGCCAGGTATGTGGTCAAATATTACCGCCGTGCTGGTAGGTTGGGTTAGGTTTGGTTATATTACGTTATTGATGTATATAAAGGTCCCACGGAAACGTAGAGTCCAACAAGCCAGGAATGTTGCCAAATATTACCGCCGAGATGATAGGTTGGGTTAGGTTAGGTTATATCTCGTTATTGATGTATATGAAGGTCCCACGGAGACGTAGATGCCAACTCGCCAGGAATGTTGTCAAATAATAGCGCCGAGAGGTTAGTTTGTGTCAGGTTAGGTTATATTACGTTATTGATGTATATGAAGATCCCACGGAGACTAAGAGGCCAACTCGCCAGGTATGTGGTCAAATATTACCGCCGAGATGATAGGTTGGGTTAGGTTTGGTTATATTTCGTTATTGATGTATATGAAGGTCCTACGGAAACGTAGAGGCCAACATGCCAGGAATGTTGTCAAATATTACAGCCGCGATGTTAGATTGGGTTAGGTTAGGTTATATTACGTTATTGATGTATATAAAGACCCACGGAGACGTAGAGGCCAACATGCCAGGAATGCTGTCAAATATTACAGCCGGGATGTTAGATTGGGTTAGGTAAGGTTATATTACCTTATTGATGTATATAATGGTCCCACGGAGACGTAGAGGCCAACACGCCAGGAATGTTGTCAAATATTACCGCCGAGATGTTAGGTTGCGTTAGATTGGGTTATATTACGTTCTTAATGTATATAAAGGTCCCACGCAGACGTGGAGGCCAGCCCGCCAGGAATGTTGTCAAATATTACAGCCGCGATGTTAGATTGGGTTAGGTTAGGTTATATTTCGTTATTGATGTATATGAAGGTCCTACGGAGACGTAGAGGCCAACCCGCCAGGAATGTTGTCAAATATTACCGCCGAAATGATAGGTTGGGCTAGGCTTGCTTATATTACGTTATTGATGTATATGAAGGACCCACGTAGACGTAGGGGCCATCTCGTCAGGAATATTGTCAAATATTACCGCCGAGATGATAGGTTGGATTAGGTTAGGTTATATTACGTTATTGATGTATATAAAGGTCCCACGGAGGCGTAGAGGCCAACTCGTCAGGGATATTGTCAAATATAACCGCCGAGATGATAGGTTGGTTTAGGTTAGGTTGTATTACGTCATAGACACATACAGTGTTTCCACGGAGAAGTAGGACCCGACAATCAAGGAATGTGGTTAAATGATACCCCGAGATGTTAGGTTGGGTTAGGTTACGTTATATTACGTTATTGATGTACATGAGGGTCCCACGGAGACGTAGAGGCCAACTCGCCTGGAATGTTATCAAATATTACCGCCGAGATGTTAGGTTGGGTTAGGTTAGGTTATATTACGTTCTTGATGCATATAAAGGTCCCACGCAGACGTAGAGGCCAACCCGCCAGGAATGTTGTCAAATATTACCGCCGAGATGATAGGTTGGGTTAGGTTAGGTTATATTACGTTATTGATGTATATAAAGGTCCCACGGAGACGTAGATGCCAACTCGCCAGGAATGTTGTCAAATAATAGCGCCGAGAGGTTAGGTTGGGTCAGGTTAGGGTATATTACGTTATTGATGTATATGAAGATCCCACGGAGACTAAGAGGCCAACTCGCCAGGTATGTGGTCAAATATTACCGCCGAGATGATAGGTTGGGTTAGGTTTGTTTATATTTCGTTATTGATGTATATGAAGGTCCTACGGAAACGTAGAGGCCAACATGCCAGGAATGTTGTCAAATATTACAGCCGCGATGTTAGATTGGGTTAGGTTAGGTTATATTACGTTATTGATGTATATAAAGCCCCTCGGAGACGTAGAGGCCAACATGCCAGGAATGCTGTCAAATATTACAGCCGGGAAGTTAGATTGGGTTAGGTAAGGTTATATTACTTTATTGATGTATATAAAGGTCCCACGGAGACGTAGAGGCCAACACGCCAGGAATGTTGTCAAATATTACCGCCGAGATGTTAGGTTGCGTTAGATTGGGTTATATTACGTTCTTATTGTATATAAAGGTCCCACGCTGACGTAGAGGCCAGCCCGCCTGGAATGTTGTCAAATATTACAGCCGCGATGTTAGATTGGGTTAGATTAGGTTATATTTCGTTATTGATGTATATGAAGGTCCCACGGAGACGTAGAGGCCAACTCGCCAGGAATGTTGTCAAATATTACAGCCGCGATGTTGGATTGGGTTAGGTTCGGTTATAATACGTTATTAATGCATATAAAGGTCCCACGCCGACGTAGAGGCCAACCCGCCAGGAATGTTGTCAAATATTACCGCCGATATGATAGGTTGGGTTAGGTTAGGTTATATTACGTTATTGAGGTTTATGAAGGACCCACGTAGACGTAGGGGCCAACTCGCCAGGAATATTGTCAAATATTACCGCCGAGATGTTAGGTTGGGTTAGGTTCGGTTATATTACGTTCTTGATGCATATAGAGGTCCCACGCAGACGTAGAGGCCAACCCGCCAGGAATGTTGTCAAATATTACCGCCGAGGTGATAGGTTGGGTTAGGTTAGGTTATATTACGTTATTGATATATATAAAGGTCCCACGGAGACGTAGAGGCCAACTCGTCAGGGATATTGTCAAATATAACCGCCGAGATGATAGGTTGGTTTAGGTTAGTTTGTATTACGTCATAGACGCATACAGCGTTTCCACGGAGAAGTAGGACCCGACAATCAAGGAATGTGGTTAAATGATACCCCGAGAGGTTAGGTTGGGTTAGGTTACGTTATATTACGTTATTGATGCACATGAGGGTCCCACGGAGACGTAGAGGCCAACAAGCCAGGAGTGTTGCCAAATATTACCGCCGAGATGTTAGGTTGGGTTAGGTTAGGTTATAATACGATATTAATGCATATAAAGGTCCCACGCCGACGTAGAGGCCAACCCGCCAGGAATGTTGTCATATATTACCGCCGAGATGATAGGTTGGGTTAGGTTAGGTTATATTACGTTATTGATGTATATAAAGGTCCCACGGAGACGTAGATGCCAACTCGCCAGGAATGTTGTCAAATAATAGCGCCGAGAGGTTAGGTTGGGTCAGGTTAGGTTATATTACGTTATTGATGTATATGAAGATCCCACGGAGACGTAGAGGACAACTCGCCAGGTATGTGGTCAAATATTACCGCCGAGATGATAGGTTGGGTTAGGTTTGGTTATATTTCGTTATTGATGTATATGAAGGTCCTACGGAGACGTAGAGGCCAACATGACAGGAATGTTGTCAAATATTACAGCCGCGATGTTAGATTGGGTTAGGTTAGGTTATATTTCGTTATTGATGTATATGAAGGTCCCACGGAGACGTAGAGTCCAAATCGCCAGGAATGTTGTCAAATATTACAGCCGAGATGTTAGATTGGGTTAGGTTAGGTTATATTACGTTATTGATGTATATAAAGGTCCCACGGAGACGTAGATGCCTACTCGCCAGGAATGTGGTCAAATATTAGTGCCGAGATGTTAGGTTGGTTTAGGTTAGGTTGTATTACGTCATAGACGTATAAAGTGTTCCCACGGAGAAGTAGGGCCCGACAATCAAGGAATGTGGTTAAATGGTACCCCGAGAGGTTAGGTTGGGTTAGGTTACGTTATATTACGTTATTGATGTACATGAGGGTCCCAAGGAGACGTAGAGGCCAACAAGCCATGAATGTTGCCAAATATTACCGCCGAGATGTTAGGTTGGGTTAGGTTAGGTTATATTACGTTCTTGATGTATATAAAGGTTCCACGCAGACGTAGAGGCCAACCCGCCAGGAATGTTGTCAAATATTACCGCCGAGATGATAGGTTGGGCTAGGCTTGCTTATATTACGTTATTGATGTATATGAAGGACCCACGTAGACGTAGGGGCCATCTCGTCAGGAATATGGTCAAATATTACCGCCGAGATTATAGGTTGGATTAGGTTAGGTTATATTACGTTATTGATGTATATAAAGGTCCCACGGAGGCGTAGAGGCCAACTCGTCAGGGATATTGTCAAATATAACCGCCGAGATGATAGGTTGGTTTAGGTTAGGTTGTATTACGTCATAGACACATACAGTGTTTCCACGGAGAAGTAGGACCCGACAATCAAGGAATGTGGTTAAATGATACCCCGAGAGGTTAGGTTGGGTTAGGTTACGTTATATTACGTTATTGATGTACATGAGGGTCCCACGGAGACGTAGAGGCCAACTCGCCTGGAATGTTATCAAATATTACCGCCGAGATGTTAGGTTGGGTTAGGTTAGGTTATATTACGTTCTTGATGCATATAAAGGTCCCACGCAGACGTAGAGGCCAACCCGCCAGGAATGTTGTCAAATATTACCGCCGAGATGATAGGTTGTGTTAGGTTAGGTTATATTACGTTATTGATGTATATAAAGGTCCCACGGAGACGTAGATGCCAACTCGCCAGGAATGTTGTCAAATAATAGCGCCGAGAGGTTAGGTTGGGTCAGGTTAGGGTATATTACGTTATTGATGTATATGAAGATCCCACGTAGATGCAGAGGCCAACTCGCCAGGTATGTGGTCAAATATTACCGCCGTGCTGGTAGGTTGGGTTAGGTTTGGTTATATTACGTTATTGATGTATATAAAGGTCCCACGGAAACGTAGAGTCCAACAAGCCAGGAATGTTACCAAATATTACCGCCGAGATGATAGGTTGGGTTATGTTAGGTTATATCTCGTTATTGATGTATATGAAGGTCCCACGGAGACGTAGATGCCAACTCGCCAGGAATGTTGTCAAATAATAGCGCCGAGAGGTTAGTTTGTGTCAGGTTAGGTTATATTACGTTATTGATGTATATGAAGATCCCACGGAGACTAAGAGGCCAACTCGCCAGGTATGTGGTCAAATATTACCGCCGAGATGATAGGTTGGGTTAGGTTTGGTTATATTTCGTTATTGGTGTATATGAAGGTCCTACGGAAACGTAGAGGCCAACATGCCAGGAATGTTGTCAAATATTACAGCCGCGATGTTAGATTGGGTTAGGTTAGGTTATATTACGTTATTGATGTATATAAAGTCCCACGGAGACGTAGAGGCCAACATGCCAGGAATGCTGTCAAATATTACAGCCGGGAAGTTAGATTGGGTTAGGTAAGGTTATAATACGATATTAATGCATATAAAGGTCCCACGGAGACGTAGAGGCCAACAAGCCAGGAATGTTGTCATATATTACCGCCGAGATGATAGGTTGGGTTAGGTTAGGTTATATTACGTTATTGATGTATATAAAGTTCCCACGGAGACGTAGATGCCAACTCGCCAGGAATGTTGTCAAATAATAGCGCCGAGAGGTTAGGTTGGGTCAGGTTAGGTTATATTACGTTATTGATGTATATGAAGATCCCACGGAGACTAAGAGGCCAACTCGCCAGGTATGTGGTCAAATATTACCGCCGAGATGATAGGTTGGGTTAGGTTTGGTTATATTTCGTTATTGATGTATATGAAGGTCCTACGGAGACGTAGAGGCCAACATGCCAGGAATGTTGTCAAATATTACAGCCGCGATGTTAGATTGGGTTAGGTTAGGTTATATTACGTTATTGATGTATATAAAGGTCCCACGGAGACGTAGAGGCCAACTCGCCTGGAATGTTATCAAATATAACCGCCGAGATATTAGGTTGGGTTAGGTTAGGTTATATTACGTTCTTTATGCATATAAAGGTCCCACGCAGACGTAGAGGCCAACCCGCCAGGAATGTTGCCAAATATTACCTCCGGGATGATAGGTTGGATTAGGTTAGGTTAAATTACGTTATTGATGTATATAAAGGTCCCACGGAGACGTAGATGCCAACTCGCCAGGAATGTTGTCAAATAATAGCGCCGAGAGGTTAGGTTGGGTCAGGTTAGGTTATATTACGTTATTGATGTATATGAAGATCCCACGGAGACGTAGAGGCCAACTCGCCAGGTATGTGGTCAAATATTACCGCCGAGATGATAGGTTGGGTTAGGTTTGGTTATATTTCGTTATTGATGTATATGAAGGTCCTACGGAGACGTAGAGGCCAACATGTCAGGAATGTTGTCAAATATTACAGCCGCGATGTTAGATTGGGTTAGGTTAGGTTATATTACGTTATTGATGTATATAAAGTCCCACGGAGACGTAGAGGCCAACATGCCAGGAATGCTGTCAAATATTACAGCCGGGATGTTAGATTGGGTTAGGTAAGGTTATATTACCTTATTGATGTATATAATGGTCCCACGGAGACGTAGAGGCCAACACGCCAGGAATGTTGTCAAATATTACCGCCGAGGTGTTAGGTTGCGTTAGATTGGGTTATATTACGTTCTTAATGTATATAAAGGTCCCACGCAGACGTGGAGGCCAGCCCGCCAGGAATGTTGTCAAATATTACAGCCGCGATGTTAGATTGGGTTAGGTTAGGTTATATTTCGTTATTGATGTATATGAAGGTCCTACGGAGACGTAGAGGCCAACCCGCCAGGAATGTTGTCAAATATTACCGCCGAAATGATAGGTTGGGCTAGGCTTGCTTATATTACGTTATTGATGTATATGAAGGACCCACGTAGACGTAGGGGCCATCTCGTCAGGAATATTGTCAAATATTACCGCCGAAATGATAGGTTGGATTAGGTTAGGTTATATTACGTTATTGATGTATATAAAGGTCCCACGGAGGCGTAGAGGCCAACTCGTCAGGGATATTGTCAAATACAACCGCCGAGATGATAGGTTGGTTTAGGTTAGGTTGTATTACGTCATAGACACATACAGTGTTTCCACGGAGAAGTAGGACCCGACAATCAAGGAATGTGGTTAAATGATACCCCGAGAGGTTAGGTTGGCTTAGGTTACGTTATATTACGTTATTGATGTACATGAGGGTCCCACGGAGACGTAGAGGCCAACTCGCCTGGAATGTTATCAAATATTACCGCCGAGATGTTAGGTTGGGTTAGGTTAGGTTATATTACGTTCTTGATGCATATAAAGGTCCCACGCAGACGTAGAGGCCAACCCGCCAGGAATGTTGTCAAATATTACCGCCGAGATGATAGGTTGGGTTAGGTTAGGTTATATTACGTTATTGATGTATATAAAGGTCCCACGGAGACGTAGATGCCAACTCGCCAGGAATGTTGTCAAATAATAGCGCCGAGAGGTTAGGTTGGGTCAGGTTAGGGTATATTACGTTATTGATGTATATGAAGATCCCACGGAGACTAAGAGGCCAACTCGCCAGGTATGTGGTCAAATATTACCGCCGAGATGATAGGTTGGGTTAGGTTTGTTTATATTTCGTTATTGATGTATATGAAGGTCCTACGGAAACGTAGAGGCCAACATGCCAGGAATGTTGTCAAATATTACAGCCGCGATGTTAGATTGGGTTAGGTTAGGTTATATTACGTTATTGATGTATATAAAGTCCCACGGAGACGTAGAGGCCAACATGCCAGGAATGCTGTCAAATATTACAGCCGGGAAGTTAGATTGGGTTAGGTAAGGTTATATTACTTTATTGATGTATATAAAGGTCCCACGGAGACGTAGAGGCCAACACGCCAGGAATGTTGTCAAATATTACCGCCGAGATGTTAGGTTGCGTTAGATTGGGTTATATTACGTTCTTATTGTATATAAAGGTCCCACGCTGACGTAGAGGCCAGCCCGCCTGGAATGTTGTCAAATATTACAGCCGCGATGTTAGATTGGGTTAGGTTAGGTTATATTTCGTTATTGATGTATATGAAGGTCCCACGGAGACGTAGAGGCCAACTCGCCAGGAATGTTGTCAAATATTACAGCCGCGATGTTGGATTGGGTTAGGTTCGGTTATAATACGTTATTAATTCATATAAAGGTCCCACGCCGACGTAGAGGCCAACCCGCCAGGAATGTTGTCAAATATTACCGCCGATATGATAGGTTGGGTTAGGTTAGGTTATATTACGTTATTGAGGTTTATGAAGGACCCACGTAGACGTAGGGGCCAACTCGCCAGGAATATTGTCAAATATTACCGCCGAGATGTTAGGTTGGGTTACGTTCGGTTATATTACGTTCTTGATGCATATAGAGGTCCCACGCAGACGTAGAGGCCAACCCGCCAGGAATGTTGTCAAATATTACCGCCGAGGTGATAGGTTGGGTTAGGTTAGGTTATATTACGTTATTGATATATATAAACGTCCCACGGAGACGTAGAGGCCAACTCGTCAGGGATATTGTCAAATATAACCGCCGAGATGATAGGTTGGTTTAGGTTAGGTTGTATTACGTCATAGACGCATACAGCGTTTCCACGGAGAAGTAGGACCCGACAATCAAGGAATGTGGTTAAATGATACCCCGAGAGGTTAGGTTGGGTTAGGTTACGTTATATTACGTTATTGATGCACATGAGGGTCCCACGGAGACGTAGAGGCCAACAAGCCAGGAGTGTTGCCAAATATTACCGCCGAGATGTTAGGTTGGGTTAGGTTAGGTTATAATACGATATTAATGCATATAAAGTTCCCACGCCGACGTAGAGGCCAACCCGCAAGGAATGTTGTCATATATTACCGCCGAGATGATAGATTGGGTTAGGTTAGGTTATATTTCGTTATTGATGTATATGAAGGTCCTACGGAGACGTAGAGGCCAACCCGCCAGGAATGTTGTCAAATATTACCGCCGAAATGATAGGTTGGGCTAGGCTTGCTTATATTACGTTATTGATGTATATGAAGGACCCACGTAGACGTAGGGGCCATCTCGTCAGGAATATTGTCAAATATTACCGCCGAGATGATAGGTTGGATTAGGTTAGGTTATATTACGTTATTGATGTATATAAAGGTCCCACGGAGGCGTAGAGGCTAACTCGTCAGGGATATTGTCAAATATAACCGCCGAGATGATAGGTTGGTTTAGGTTAGGTTGTATTACGTCATAGACACATACAGTGTTTCCACGGAGAAGTAGGACCCGACAATCAAGGAATGTGGTTAAATGATACCCCGAGAGGTTAGGTTGGGTTAGGTTACGTTATATTACGTTATTGATGTACATGAGGGTCCCACGGAGACGTAGAGGCCAACTCGCCTGGAATGTTATCAAATATTACCGCCGAGATGTTAGGTTGGGTTAGGTTAGGTTATATTACGTTCTTGATGCATATAAAGGTCCCACGCAGACGTAGAGGCCAACCCGCCAGGAATGTTGTCAAATATTACCGCCGAGATGATAGGTTGGGTTAGGTTAGGTTATATTACGTTATTGATGTATATAAAGGTCCCACGGAGACGTAGATGCCAACTCGCCAGGAATGTTGTCAAATAATAGCGCCGAGAGGTTAGGTTGGGTCAGGTTATGGTATATTACGTTATTGATGTATATGAAGATCCCACGGAGACTAAGAGGCCAACTCGCCAGGTATGTGGTCAAATATTACCGCCGAGATGATAGGTTGGGTTAGGTTTGTTTATATTTCGTTATTGATGTATATGAAGGTCCTACGGAAACGTAGAGGCCAACATGCCAGGAATGTTGTCAAATATTACAGCCGCGATGTTAGATTGGGTTAGGTTAGGTTATATTACGTTATTGATGTACATGAGGGTCCCACGGAGACGTAGAGGCCAACAAGCCAGGAGTGTTGCCAAATATTACCGCCGAGATGTTAGGTTGGGTTAGGTTAGGTTATAATACGATATTAATGCATATAAAGGTCCCACGGAGACGTAGAGGCCAACCCGCCAGGAATGTTGTCATATATTACCGCCGAGATGATAGGTTGGGTTAGGTTAGGTTATATTACGTTATTGATGTATATAAAGTTCCCACGGAGACGTAGATGCCAACTCGCCAGGAATGTTGTCAAATAATAGCGCCGAGAGGTTAGGTTGGGTCAGGTTAGGTTATATTACGTTATTGATGTATATGAAGATCCCACGGAGACTAAGAGGCCAACTCGCCAGGTATGTGGTCAAATATTACCGCCGAGATGATAGGTTGGGTTAGGTTTGGTTATATTTCGTTATTGATGTATATGAAGGTCCTACGGAGACGTAGAGGCCAACATGCCAGGAATGTTGTCAAATATTACAGCCGCGATGTTAGATTGGGTTAGGTTAGGTTATATTACGTTATTGATGTATATAAAGGTCCCACGGAGACGTAGAGGCCAACTCGCCTGGAATGTTATCAAATATAACCGCCGAGATATTAGGTTGGGTTAGGTTAGGTTATATTACGTTCTTTATGCATATAAAGGTCCCACGCAGACGTAGAGGCCAACCCGCCAGGAATGTTGCCAAATATTACCTCCGGGATGATAGCTTGGATTAGGTTAGGTTAAATTACGTTATTGATGTATATAAAGGTCCCACGGAGACGTAGATGCCAACTCGCCAGGAATGTTGTCAAATAATAGCGCCGAGAGGTTAGGTTGGGTCAGGTTAGGTTATATTACGTTATTGATGTATATGAAGATTCCACGGAGACGTAGAGGCCAACTCGCCAGGTATGTGGTCAAATATTACCGCCGAGATGATAGGTTGGGTTAGGTTTGGTTATATTTCGTTATTGATGTATATGAAGGTCCTACGGAGACGTAGAGGCCAACATGTCAGGAATGTTGTCAAATATTACAGCCGCGATGTTAGATTGGGTTAGGTTAGGTTATATTACGTTATTGATGTATATAAAGTCCCACGGAGACGTAGAGGCCAACATGCCAGGAATGCTGTCAAATATTACAGCCGGGATGTTAGATTGGGTTAGGTAAGGTTATATTACGTTATTGATGTATATAAAGGTCCCACGGAGGCGTAGAGGCCAACTCGTCAGGGATATTGTCAAATATAACCGCCGAGATGATAGGTTGGTTTAGGTTAGGTTGTATTACGTCATAGACACATACAGTGTTTCCACGGAGAAGTAGGACCCGACAATCAAGGAATGTGGTTAAATGATACCCCGAGAGGTTAGGTTGGGTTAGGTTACGTTATATTACGTTATTGATGTACATGAGGGTCCCACGGAGACGTAGAGGCCAACTCGCCTGGAATGTTATCAAATATTACCGCCGAGATGTTAGGTTGGGTTAGGTTAGGTTATATTACGTTCTTGATGCATATAAAGGTCCCACGCAGACGTAGAGGCCAACCCGCCAGGAATGTTGTCAAATATTACCGCCGAGATGATAGGTTGGGTTAGGTTAGGTTATATTACGTTATTGATGTACATAAAGGTCCCACGGAGACGTAGATGCCAACTCGCCAGGAATGTTGTCAAATAATAGCGCCGAGAGGTTAGGTTGGGTCAGGTTAGGGTATATTACGTTATTGATGTATATGAAGATCCCACGGAGACTAAGAGGCCAACTCGCCAGGTATGTGGTCAAATATTACCGCCGAGATGATAGGTTGGGTTAGGTTTGTTTATATTTCGTTATTGATGTATATGAAGGTCCTACGGAAACGTAGAGGCCAACATGCCAGGAATGTTGTCAAATATTACAGCCGCGATGTTAGATTGGGTTAGGTTAGGTTATATTACGTTATTGATGTATATAAAGTCCCACGGAGACGTAGAGGCCAACATGCCAGGAATGCTGTCAAATATTACAGCCGGGAAGTTAGATTGGGTTAGGTAAGGTTATATTACTTTATTGATGTATATAAAGGTCCCACGGAGACGTAGAGGCCAACACGCCAGGAATGTTGTCAAATATTACCGCCGAGATGTTAGGTTGCGTTAGATTGGGTTATATTACGTTATTAATGCATATAAAGGTCCCACGCCGACGTAGAGGCCAACCCGCCAGGAATGTTGTCAAATATTACCGCCGATATGATAGGTTGGGTTAGGTTAGGTTATATTACGTTATTGAGGTTTATGAAGGACCCACGTAGACGTAGGGGCCAACTCGCCAGGAATATTGTCAAATATTACCGCCGAGATGTTAGGTTGGGTTAGGTTCGGTTATATTACGTTCTTGATGCATATATAGGTCCCACGCAGACGTAGAGGCCAACCCGCCAGGAATGTTGTCAAATATTACCGCCGAGGTGATAGGTTGGGTTAGGTTAGGTTATATTACGTTATTGATATATATAAAGGTCCCACGGAGACGTAGAGGCCAACTCGTCAGGGATATTGTCAAATATAACCGCCGAGATGATAGGTTGGTTTAGGTTAGGTTGTATTACGCCATAGACGCATACAGCGTTTCCACGGAGAAGTAGGACCCGACAATCAAGGAATGTGGTTAAATGATACCCCGAGAGGTTAGGTTGGGTTAGGTTACGTTATATTACGTTATTGATGCACATGAAGGTCCCACGGAGACGTAGAGGCCAACAAGCCAGGAGTGTTGCCAAATATTACCGCCGAGATGTTAGGTTGGGTTAGGTTAGGTTATAATACGATATTAATGCATATAAAGGTCCCACGCCTACGTAGAGGCCAACCCGCCAGGAATGTTGTCATATATTACCGCCGAGATGATAGGTTGGGTTAGGTTAGGTTATATTACGTTATTGATGTATATAAAGGTCCCACGGAGACGTAGATGCCAACTCGCCAGGAATGTTGTCAAATAATAGCGCCGAGAGGTTAGGTTGGGTCAGGTTAGGTTATATTACGTTATTGATGTATATGAAGATCCCACGGAGACGTAGAGGCCAACTCGCCAGGTATGTGGTCAAATATTACCGCCGAGATGATAGGTTGGGTTAGGTTTGGTTATATTTCGTTATTGATGTATATGAAGGTCCTACGGAGACGTAGAGGCCAATATGACAGGAATGTTGTCAAATATTACAGCCGCGATGTTAGATTGGGTTAGGTTAGGTTATATTTCGTTATTGATGTATATGCAGGTCCCACGGAGACGTAGAGTCCAAATCGCCAGGAATGTTGTCAAATATTACAGCCGAGATGTTAGATTGGGTTAGGTTAGGTTATATTACGTTATTGATGTATATAAAGGTCCCACGGAGACGTAGATGCCTACTCGCCAGGAATGTGGTCAAATATTAGAGCCGAGATGTTAGGTTGGTTTAGGTTAGGTTGTATTACGTCATAGACGTATAAAGTGTTCCCACGGAGAAGTAGGGCCCGACAATCAAGGAATGTGGTTAAATGGTACCCCGAGAGGTTAGGTTGGGTTAGGTTACGTTATATTACGTTATTGATGTACATGAGGGTCCCAAGGAGACGTAGAGGCCAACAAGCCATGAATGTTGCCAAATATTACCGCCGAGATGTTAGGTTGGGTTAGGTTAGGTTATATTACGTTCTTGATGTATATAAAGGTTCCACGCAGACGTAGAGGCCAACTCGCCAGGAATGTTGTCAAATAATAGCGCCGAGAGGTTAGGTTGGGTCAGGTTAGGGTATATTACGTTATTGATGTATATGAAGATCCCACGGAGACTAAGAGGCCAACTCGCCAGGTATGTGGTCAAATATTACCGCCGAGATGATAGGTTGGGTCAGGTTAGGTTATATTACGTTATTGATGTATATGAAGATCCCACGGAGACGTAGAGGCCAACTCGCCAGGTATGTGGTCAAATATTACCGCCGAGATGATAGGTTGGGTTAGGTTTGGTTATATTTCGTTATTGATGTATATGAAGGTCCTACGGAGACGTAGAGGCCAACATGTCAGGAATGTTGTCAAATATTACAGCCGCGATGTTAGATTGGGTTAGGTTAGGTTATATTACGTTATTGATGTATATAAAGTCCCACGGAGACGTAGAGGCCAACATGCCAGGAATGCTGTCAAATATTACAGCCGGGATGTTAGATTGGGTTAGGTAAGGTTATATTACCTTATTGATGTATATAATGGTCCCACGGAGACGTAGAGGCCAACACGCCAGGAATGTTGTCAAATATTACCGCCGAGATGTTAGGTTGCGTTAGATTGGGTTATATTACGTTCTTAATGTATATAAAGGTCCCACGCAGACGTGGAGGCCAGCCCGCCAGGAATGTTGTCAAATATTACAGCCGCGATGTTAGATTGGGTTAGGTTAGGTTATATTTCGTTATTGATGTATATGAAGGTCCTATGGAGACGTAGAGGCCAACCCGCCAGGAATGTTGTCAAATATTACCGCCGAAATGATAGGTTGGGCTAGGCTTGCTTATATTACGTTATTGATGTATATGAAGGACCCACGTAGACGTAGGGGCCATCTCGTCAGGAATATTGTCAAATATTACCGCCGAGATGATAGGTTGGATTAGGTTAGGTTATATTACGTTATTGATGTATATAAAGGTCCCACGGAGGCGTAGAGGCCAACTCGTCAGGGATATTGTCAAATATAACCGCCGAGATGATAGGTTGGTTTAGGTTAGGTTGTATTACGTCATAGACACATACAGTGTTTCCACGGAGAAGTAGGACCCGACAATCAAGGAATGTGGTTAAATGATACCCCGAGAGGTTAGGTTGGGTTAGGTTACGTTATATTACGTTATTGATGTACATGAGGGTCCCACGGAGACGTAGAGGCCAACTCGCCTGGAATGTTATCAAATATTACCGCCGAGATGTTAGGTTGGGTTAGGTTAGGTTATATTACGTTCTTGATGCATATAAAGGTCCCACGCAGACGTAGAGGCCAACCCGCCAGGAATGTTGTCAAATATTACCGCCGAGATGATAGGTTGGGTTAGGTTAGGTTATATTACGTTATTGATGTATATAAAGGTCCCACGGAGACGTAGATGCCAACTCGCCAGGAATGTTGTCAAATAATAGCGCCGAGAGGTTAGGTTGGGTCAGGTTAGGGTATATTACGTTATTGATGTATATGAAGATCCCACGGAGACTAAGAGGCCAACTCGCCAGGTATGTGGTCAAATATTACCGCCGAGATGATAGGTTGGGTTAGGTTTGTTTATATTTCGTTATTGATGTATATGAAGGTCCTACGGAAACGTAGAGGCCAACATGCCAGGAATGTTGTCAAATATTACAGCCGCGATGTTAGATTGGGTTAGGTTAGGTTATATTACGTTATTGATGTATATAAAGTCCCACGGAGACGTAGAGGCCAACATGCCAGGAATGCTGTCAAATATTACAGCCGGGAAGTTAGATTGGGTTAGGTAAGGTTATATTACTTTATTGATGTATATAAAGGTCCCACGGAGACGTAGAGGCCAACACGCCAGGAATGTTGTCAAATATTACCGCCGAGATGTTAGGTTGCGTTAGATTGGGTTATATTACGTTATTAATGCATATAAAGGTCCCACGCCGACGTAGAGGCCAACCCGCCAGGAATGTTGTCAAATATTACCGCCGATATGATAGGTTGGGTTAGGTTAGGTTATATTACGTTATTGAGGTTTATGAAGGACCCACGTAGACGTAGGGGCCAACTCGCCAGGAATATTGTCAAATATTACCGCCGAGATGTTAGGTTGGGTTAGGTTCGGTTATATTACGTTCTTGATGCATATATAGGTCCCACGCAGACGTAGAGGCCAACCCGCCAGGAATGTTGTCAAATATTACCGCCGAGGTGATAGGTTGGGTTAGGTTAGGTTATATTACGTTATTGATATATATAAAGGTCCCACGGAGACGTAGAGGCCAACTCGTCAGGGATATTGTCAAATATAACCGCCGAGATGATAGGTTGGTTTAGGTTAGGTTGTATTACGCCATAGACGCATACAGCGTTTCCACGGAGAAGTAGGACCCGACAATCAAGGAATGTGGTTAAATGATACCCCGAGAGGTTAGGTTGGGTTAGGTTACGTTATATTACGTTATTGATGCACATGAAGGTCCCACGGAGACGTAGAGGCCAACAAGCCAGGAGTGTTGCCAAATATTACCGCCGAGATGTTAGGTTGGGTTAGGTT